>CM077025.1:17352223-18717639 GCA_039090855.1 Macrothele yani
GATGAAAGCAGATTCTGCTTTGGAGCCTCTGATGGCCGTATGCGTGTTCTCAGACGCACAGTGGAGCGTCTGCACCCTTCTTGCATCCGCCAGTGACACACAGGGCCTACACCTGGTCTCTTGGTGTGGGGAGCGATCAGCTATCACTCCCGTACACAACTAGTGTTTGTACCGGATACGTTAAACAGCACCTCCTACATCAACAATATCATTCAGCCCGTTGTTGTGTCATTTGTAAGGTCGGTCCATCGTGGTGTTTTCCAGCAAGATAACGCACGCCCACACACGGCACGTGCAACGCAACACGCACTTCAGGGTGTGAGACAAATTCCATGGCCTGCACGTCCACCGGATTTGTCCCCCATTGAGCACGTGGGGTATTTTATGGGACAACGACATATCCGGTCTCCACAGCCAGCCACGCCCATCCCCTAATTACGCGTCGAGGTTGAGGATGCTTGGAACTCAATACCCCAAACTTACATCCAACATCTGTACGACAGACTCCATGCCAGAGTTGCACAATGTGACGTAGTTCATGGCGGTTCAACCTCGTACTAACCATGTCACACGGAAGTGTTATTTTTCAGTTTTCCATCAAATACAGCTGTATTTTGCCATAATGTTTTGATCACGTTATCCTCTGTATTCAGTTATTATGCTGTGTAAATTTCGTTGGTATCAGAAGTCTCCTTCTTAGTGTTCTTTTTTCACTTTCCGCCAGTGTATATAGACCTTCTGTAAATAAGACCATACCCTTATTAATAGCAGAGGCGAGTACCTTGGCTTGATTCCATTTAGTGGTGTAACTCTCCTGAGCCACAGTCCTGGCGAGTGCAATGTTGGTTAAGCCAGACCGAATAGAGTATTTATGTTCGGATAGCCGGACGCGAAGTGTCCTAGGTGTACATCCTATATACATCTTGTCAGGTTCCGTTACTGAGTTAGATTCTACTGGTATACAATACACCCATGGTCTATTCATTGGATGAACAGAATCTCTATCTCTCCGAATAAATCTAGAAATGTTCTGAGTACGAACACCAAAGTTCAGGCCATATTTCTTGCAAAAGTTCTTCAGAATATGAACAATAGGTGGACCAAAGTCACTGGCACCAAAGAAACGCGAAACGGGAACATCACGTAGTAATCTTGTAGAAATCCTCTGCTTATATTCTCGAACTAACCTAAAAAAGGTTTCATGTGAAAAAGCATGTCCCTTGGTAATATGTAGAACCGTATCAAGTTCCTCACGTCGAAAACGGACACTAGACGAATATGTAAAGGCTCTACGAAACAAGAATCTTAAGCCCGCCAGATTGTGGCTACCCGGGTGGGCAGAAGCTTGAGGAATAAGTATGGGAGTGGACGTGGGTTTCCTGTTAACAGAAAAATTAACCGCCTTAGAACCACTCTCACGGGAAAGAAAAAAAAATCAAGGAATGTAATTGATCCTGCTTCCACAAGTTCCTAGGTGAATTTAAAGGAAGGAAACTTCTTAGACATAACCTCGGCAAATTGAGGAAGTAAATTCACATGATGTGGCCAAAACAAAAGTATGTCGTCTAGGTACCTAATTAATAACAGAGGTTTAAAAGAACTCTAATCGAGAACCTTATCCTCCAGAATTTGAAGAATAATTTTCGCAAGTGCAGGAGAGAGAGGGGGACACTATGGGGTTCCCAGCACGCTGCTGGTAAACAACGCCATCGAAACGAATATACATAGAGTAAGGCGAGCAAGCATAACATTATCCTCTTGAGACAATGCAGAACTTTCCCACTAGGGACCGTAAAGTTTAAATCCTTTTTCTCGCTATCTCTGCTTCTAGTAGACTTACACTATATTGACAAAAGTTCATTGGACACCCCTTCAAAAGCAAAAGGATGGATCGGCTGCGTTGTTAAGATGCGCGGTACATCTGCAAACGGTATAGAAACAAGCTTTCAGCTGACCGCGATTATATTACACTGTGAGGTTGAGTAAAAATGTCGCGGCGGGAGAAAACTGGCTTTGAGAAAGGAAAGATTGTTGGGTGTTGTATTAGTGGGTTGTCCATAAAAGAAACCGAGAGGCGTTTAAACATACCAAAGTCAACTGTTTTGCATGTAATGAATAAGTGGAAGACACATGGCGTGCCTGAAACAGCAGAACGTACCGGAAGGCCAAAGAACATTAGTAATACAGGAAGTTGAATCCTCAGGAGAGTCGTTACAGCTAGTCGACACGGAGTACTGCACAAGACTTCAGTGTACAGGTGAGTAAAAATACTGAAACCTCGGTATGTACACGTACCATTCCAGAGAACTTCATTCCATGGGTTAACGTGGTCATCAGTCTGATGGCCGTATGTGGGTATGGGGGCAGCCGGGGAACGCTATTTACCATAGTGTACTGTTCCTACGGTCAAGTTTGGAGCTGGCAGTGTACTCGTGTGAGGGTGCTTTTGGTCGCGGCCCATTAGGTATTGTGGATAAACCGATTAACCAGCACGTCTACCTTGATATTCTGGATAATTATGCCCTACCAACTCTGTGGCAATACAATGGAACCGAGCCTTGTTGGTACCATCAGGATAATGCACAGAGCCATAAAGCAAGGACTGTTACGGCGTGGTTTGACGGTAATTCCGTATCGTGTGTGAACTGGCCAGCACTGAACTCTGATCTGAATCCCATAGAGCACCTACGGGATGAATTAGAGCGCCGCATAAGAAGTTTGGAACCAAGGCCTACTACTAAGCAACAGTTAGAGGCAGCATTATGAACTGAATGGAAGCGCATACCTATCGCTGTGTTCCAAAACCTTGTCGAAAGCATGTCTCGAAGGGTCAGTGCATGCATTTAGGGCAAAGGTGGTTTCAGAATCGTTTTAATGTAATAAAACAGAGAAGGCGAGCAACATGGAATCGTCTCAAAGAAAAAAAGAACAGGAATGATACAAACTGATAAAAGCGATGTTATACACATTGAATCAGTAATGGCAAATTTACAAGGTAATGCAAACAGAGCAATGCTTGAGGAAGAACAAAATGATCCATAGGCGGGGCACCGCAGTGCGGAAGAACATCAAAAAGTTAATGCAGTGTCTTAACTCACCGTGAGATGTAACGGACTTGGTGTGACAGTGAACCACGGGGTCACTGGCAACCACGTAGCTTAGAAGGAGCGTTCACGGAATGCGGAAATGGCAGACTGATACTCCTGCTGTAAGCGGAAGAGAAGGCGAATGCGGAAATGTCCGAGTAAGGCAGCACTGGCTTGAATGGAAGACGCAGGAGGAGGTAGACTGCGGAGTTGCTGATAATACATGTAGATGACGTGTTTCACCAACACAAACACGTGAGAACACACTGGTGGAAGGAGCACAGGCAGATGAGCACAGAAGAGAAGATGCTGGTATGCAGCAAAAGAAAAAGAGAGGTCGACGGTGCAGGGGCGACGAGCGATGGAGAACGCCAGATGTAGAAGAGGTAGTATCACAGGGCAATAAAGGTAGACGTGCGGAACGTCCGCCTCCTGCGCGCAGAAGGAGCAAAGAGGGGAAGAGAGTTCATGCGGTGGAAAAGGGATGGAACGGGGAGCCGGTTATGAAGAAAGAGCCAGTGGGTATTGAGTTCAAGCGGGGACGAAAAAGGGAAGCGGGCAGCAGCCCAAACAGTAGAAACAGTAGCAGGAGGGTCGCCGTGAATAGAGAGAGGTGAAGGGGAAGCAGAGAAGGAGAGAAACCGATAGAGGGATTTAGTAGAGAATGAGAACAGGGGAAGAGACAGGTCAGAGACACGCAGAAAGAAGGGGAGTGGTTGCGGAGTAGAAAGTACAGAGACAAGGCCAAGAGGAGTTGCGAGATCAGCAAAATGAGAAATATAGATAGCAGAGCAGAGAGAGTCGTAGACGTAGCGAGCTGAAGGAGAGGAGAGAATAGCAGGCGGAAGACTAGAAAAGGAACGCTAGGAGAGGTCATTGTTAGTAAGGTTGCGGACCGATACTACCCCAGCACGAAGCCAGGAGAAGAAAGCGAAGCAGTGAAGATGAGGGGGACAAAGCAGCAAGAAGAAGAAGTGAGGTTCAGAGAGAAGGTCGAGAGTAGAAGAGAGAGTGGAGCGAATAAGATTGAGAGAACGCAGGAAAGTGAGGGCCTCAGAATATGCAGGAGGTAGTTTGGAGGGAAGAGAAGGAAAGCAATCTATTAGTACGAAAGAGGAGAAAGCAAAATGAAGGTTGTGCGGGAAGGTGAGGACGTCGCGCACAACGACGCCCGAAGGAACAGGAGCAGTGAAAAGACCGAGGAACATGACGATGCGGCTGGCTCGACAATAGAGCTGAACATCAATGAGCCCAATTCCACCACGAGCTGGAGGAAGACAGAGCTTGGTGACAGCGACCCAGTGATGACCGGACATCACGACACGGGTGAGGCAACTGGTGATATCTCTGAGGCAGTAAAGTGGAGGAGATGAGGGAATCCAGGAGTTGGTTGGTTGGTAATTAGATTTTATTGGCGCAAGGGCCATGGTTGGCCAAAGAGCGCCAGACACAAGACGAACAGACAAAATTAAAAAACGGAGCATAAATCGCAAAAACTGGCGAATCCAGGAGTATTGGCACAGAGAAATAAGATGGGTGCGTGCAAGGTTGGCTCGTTGATAAAACGACGTGCGGAATTGGGCACGGCGCCAATAGCCACTGCTCGAATGAGACGTTAACGAAGCGCACTGCGGGTGGCTGTTGAAGAAGCATGAGGCCAGCCGAGAAACACCCCGAGAAAGCGCTGATCCGACGAGGACCAGGTAGCCCCCCACGGGGAGTCTGTACGACAAAACCACGCACCGCAACACAGTCCAGTGCATTTGGCGGCATTGTTTTCTGCAGCAGAGCAGGAGGCATAGGTATCAAAAATATGACGGAGCTGAGAGAAATGAGAATCAGCACGGATGCACACGGTGATATCATCAGCGTAAGCGGTGCAGGAGATAGAGTGGTACCGAGTGCTTGCAATTGGTGCTGGTAAAGCTGCCTAGAGAGAGTGCTCCACGGAGCGCAGGAAAGGCTCCACTGCGATGGCGAAGAGTTGCCCTGATAACGGGCACCCTTGTCGTACACCACTGCAGAAGGGGATGGCCGCAGTGAGAAAGGAGGCCGTCTTAACATGGAAAACGGCATCTCGGTAGAGAGAGAGAAGGAGAGAAACAAAGGAGGAAGGAAAACCAAAGCTGAGAAGAGTGTTAGAAAGATAAGTATGGGAAATATTATCAAAAGCATGGCGAAGATCAAGAGAGAAAAGGGCAAGAGGCTCAGAGCGTGCATTAGCAAGGTGAAGAAGGTCGCGGAGAAGCAGAATATTATGAGAGATAGAACTGCCGGGAACGGTGTAAGTCTAATTAGGAGAAAGAATGTTCGGTAGAATAGAGTTAAGCCGGCGGGAGAGAAGTTTAGTATACAGTTTGTAGTCTAGATTAAGGAGGGAGATAGGACGCCAATTCCCCAAGTCAAGAGGGTCTCCTTTCTTGGGAAAAAAGAAAAATATGTCAATCTGTGTAACTCTTCTGGAGAGTAGAACAGTGAAAAGCAGCAGTTAGAGCACAGAGGAGAAAAGGCAAGAGCGCGGAGAAGAAAGTACGGTAGAAGAGCAAAGGGAGTCCGTCCGGACCAGAAACAGCGTGAGGGTTAAGAGAAGAAAAAGAATCAGAGAGATCACAAGAAGTAGGAGGGAGAAGAAGAGAGGCAGAAAGATGAGGGGGGACCTGAGGTAGAATGGAGAGAAGATGAGCAGAAGCAGAGGAGGAAGGAGGAGGAGTTTCACAGAATTTATAGGCAAAAATCCGGCGTACCTGAGAGCAAATAACATCTGGATCGGAGGTGATGGTGCCAGACGGAAGACGAAGGTGACGTAGTGAAGTAGAGGTACGGCGATCTGACTCCATAGATGTGAGGAAGTCGTATGAGCAATCCGCTGTGTTGAGATGCTGACGAAGGCGGATGAGGGCTTGCTGTGCGAGGGGTTCCAGTAGCGCCTAGAGCTCAGCTTGGTATACAGGGAAGAGCGGATCAGCTAAACTGATGAGGGATAGCATCTGTCGCGCATTATCGAGTTGCATCAATCGTAGGGTCTTCAAACAAAGATCTTCGCTCTTTCCACCCGCATTTATAAGTGAGTCACGGAAAAATTCTCATTGGCCGCCACCGGGAGTCGAACCCAGGGTCTTCCAGTTACGCGCCGGATAGTAGCGGAAGCATATCCGGCGCGTAACTGGAAGACCCTGGGTTCGACTCCCGGTGGCGGCCAATGAGAATTTTTCCGTGACTCACTTATAAACGTGGAAAGAGTGAAGATCTTTGTTTGATGTTCCTGGTCCACGTTAAAGTTCTGTATTAATTATATATTCGTAGGGTCTTCGCTGTAAAAGATAGCTGGTGGATGTGGAGAATGAGCTGTTGTTTGGTCTCCAACCAATACAAAAAAGCACAGGGAGCAGACTGCAGCCCCTCCCGACGGGCATCGGGGAAGGCATGGATGGAAGAACAGAACTCGGAATCACCAAGCAGGGTAGTATCAAAGGTCCATGGGTGGACTGCTCAAGAAGGCGGCGATGCGGCGAACACGGTCAGAGTCACCACGCAGTGATCGGAGGACGCTGTGGGGTGATGGAGAGAATCTGTCACTGCCGGAAGGAGCGATGGCGAAGCATAATAGCGATCCAAGGGAGCGGTCAGGGGGAGCTCGCGTTCCAAACGAACGCCAGGTGTAGGAGGTGTCCGCAGGATGAAGATGCCGGTGGACGTCAACTAGAGAAAAATCCGAGACAAGATCTTGGAGGAGGGCGACTAGGTTTGTGCGGCGTTCACGAGACACTGGCAGGGGATCAAGAGACGGGTTAAGAGTGCAGTTGAAATCCCCCCAAGAAACACTCGATCAGAGGAACGAACCTGAGAGAGGGCTCCCCGGAGGCTCGTGAACAGCAGGGATAGGTGCGTAGAGGAACATGGTACGTAGATGTTGAAGTCATGAAAACGAATTCCAGCTAGAGTAAAGGAGATTTGCTGTAGAAGATCCCGGCAGAGATTGCGGACGGAAAGTGAAGACAGGGTTGTTCGAAACTGTTGACGAACACCAATAGCGAGGCCACCGTGCACAGAGTAACGGAAAGCAGGGTGAAAGGTGAAGTCCCAAGTGCGCCATCTATGAAAAAGGGTCGAGGAGTGGCAGTTCGTCTCTTGCAGAAGGAGTAAGTCAGCCCAAGGGGCGAGAGATCTTCCAGAACGAGAGCGTTAGCGAGGGGGTTTGCAAACTCCCTACAATTCAGAGTGGCGACCTTGAATGGGTAAGTCCGACGTTGGATGAAGGGCAGCTATGGCAGCTTTCTGGAATGTGTCGAGACTATAGGGCAAAGGTGGACCGACACCGTACTAATGTATGTTAATAAATGCTATGTTGTATTTCTCTTCTAGGTGTCTGGTGTCTTTTGTCAATATTGTGTATTTGAAAATTCCTTTTCCTATAACATCGATTTTGCTATGAAGAATATTTATCCCGTATCTTCAAATTTTGTATCATGTTAATTATATTATGTTTCCTTCTGTATTTTTCTTTTAACTGTTCGTTGGAAATCTCTTTGTCTCTGATACCTTCCTTCTGCTATGAGACTCTTTTTGTGTACAATATTGTTAATTTTCGTAACATATAATACTTTCCAGCCACTGGTGGAAGTAAGTAGCTGTTCCTATTTTTGGATGATCTATCGATTGTAGAAATAAGGTTGAATTTTTTTAACCGGTTCCATTGACTACAAATAAGTTTGATAAATTTTATTCTCGTCGAAAAGCATTCTAAATATTGTAGCGTTCTTTACTATTTGAAACGTGTGTATGGCTTATTGAACACTACATAGAGTCAGTTCTTATCTACACATTTTAGGTGGAACAGGAGTTCTGAAATAAAGTTCAAGAAATAGTTATTTAAAGATCTTCCATTTATTCTGTTTCTATCTCACCAGTGATGTAGTTCTAAATGTAAGAAATGCCTTAGCGCTGAACTGATTAAAATACCTCAACCCTGAAAGAATACCCTCGAAAAATGTTCGAAAGCCCTATGCTAATTAATTTATTTAGCAATTTTTATTACTAATAATTTTTATCAATTTATATTAAAATTGCACAATTTGTGCAATTTTAAATAAAATAATCTTACGTGACAAAATTTTTATTTAAAGACCACTCTGTCGTTTTGCACGATTTCAAATATTTATTGTGAATGATGTGTATTGATCACATTGAACAAATGCTCGAAAGCCCTATGCTAATTAATTTATTTAGCAATTTTTATTACTAATAATTTTTATCAATTTATATTAAAATTGCACAATTTGTGCAATTTTAAATAAAATAATCTTACGTGACAAAATTTTTATTTAAAGACCACTCTGTCGTTTTGCACGATTTCAAATATTTATTGTGAATGGTGTGTATTGATCACATTGAACAAATGCAACTAACATAGTTACATCAACTCAGTTTGACTAATGCGCAGTTATTAAGATCACCATGTGGATGTTCGATATGTCTTTTCTGTTGCCCATAAGGAAGCAGGGAGTGAGCTCAGTGAATAACTTTTATTAGAGCCGATATGGAGCAGTTTATATTTTAATAGAAATGTCTTTCACTAACGTTGTTTTCTCTTGGGGAAGTTCAATCTTAGCCCCACGGAGTATCCACCACCTATAACATTCTTTTAACTGTCGTCAAGAAAAAGATTTCACAATGACTTTGTGCTCTCGAACAATAAGGATCTGTGAAACCCCTACTGCGTAATCAGACTGTATCGTTTGTTTCACTCATACCGTATTTCTGTTTGTTTCTTTCTTTATCACCATGAGGGCAATAAGTAATCGCCCGTCCTTTATTTCGCGCACCTCGTTTCGGGTAACTGACAGATCCAGCACCTTGGCCAAGCGCATCCACCCATACATCTTCATGGACTCGAGCCAAGGCCCGGCTAGAACCAATAGGCAGAGGCCAGCGCCTCAGACCCCCTATCACCAGAACGATCACCTCTGCAGTCATCATCATCATCATTGTCAACCATTATCAATCCACTGCTGGACGAAGGTCTCCCCAAGTTTCCTCCACAACGGTCTGTCTTGTGCCAGTCTCCTCCATGTCACCCCTGCATACTTTCGAATTTCATCCACCCATCTCCCATGTGGTCTTCTTCTGGGTCTTTTCCTGTCCCTTGGAATCCAATCTAAAATTTCGGCTGTCCATCGATGATCTGTCCTTCTGGCAGTATGTCCAGCCCATTGCCATTTCAGGGATTTAACTCTGATCATGATGTCTTCCACTCTTGTCATTTTTCGGATCCACGAGTTCCTCTTCTTATCTCTCCTGGTTACACCAAGCATGCACCTCTCCATGCTTCTTTGAGTTGTCTGCAGCCTTTGTATGTCTCTTTTAGTTAAGGTCCACGTCTCTGCACCATACGTAAGCACTGGAAGGATGCATTGATCAAACACTTTTCTTTTAAGACATAATGGCATATTGCTCTTGAAAATTATGCTGTTTCTTCCAAAAGCTCTCCAGGCAAGTTTTGTACGCCGATTAATTTCTTCATCAATGTGACCCTCTCTTGATATCTGCTGTCCAAGATAAACGTACGTGTCTGTTATCTCCAGCTTTTCTCCATCAATCGATAAATCTTCATTTCTTGTAAAAGCATTGAACATCACTTTTGTCTTCCGAAAGTTCATTTTTAATCCCACTTCTTTACTCTTGTCAGCAAGTTCCTGGATCATACTCTGCAGCTCTGATGGGCTAGTTGCAAAAATGACTACGTCATCAGCAAAACGAAGGTGGGTTAGATAATCTCCATTAATCTTTATCCCCTTGTTTTCCCAGCTCAGTGACTGAAAAACACCCTCCAGTATAAACATTTATATAAGATAGGATTATGTTTACATACAGAACACAGATTTACCTATTTTTGTATACACAATCATTTACAAAAAAATCCTTTCCCAGCTTCTCTTACCATATAACCACGAAAAATGGCTTAGCACCGCTAAGCCTAAAAACATCTATTCGCTAAGCCTAAAAAATGATCGTATTTTGTATACACGATCATTTACAAAAAAAAATCTTGCCCAGCTTCTCTAACCATCTAACCACGAAAAATGGCTTAGCGCCGCTAAGCCTAAAATAATCTATTGCTAAGCCTGAAAAAATCTATTCGCTAAGCCAACACGAGTTAGTAAAATCCGGCAATGCATTAATTATGATACGCTTTCCAACATACCAGAAATTATTACTCAAGTTATGAGGAGAATGGCTGTTGAATAAATCTCGCTCCTGTGTCCTGACCTTTGACCCCATTTCAATTATATTCAACAAAACCGGTTCAGTATACCTCAAGAATAACATACTAAAGTTTTGTCGCAATAGAAGCAGTTTTACGGAAGTTATGAGAATAATGGCTGTAGAATAAATCTTGCTTTTGTGCAATAACCTTTAACCCCATTTCGTTGATATTCAAGAGAACCGGTTCACTATACCTCCGGAACAACATGATAACGTTTTGTCGCAATCGAAATATTTTTAGGTAAGTTATGATGCACAAGGACAATGGAATGTATCCCACTCCAGTGGCCTGACCTTTGATCCTATTTCGCCCATTTTCAATAGGGTTCGTGCCCAGGTGGTTCCTTACCACTTACTATAATTTCATTGAAATCGAACCTTATTTACGCATGTTATGACGCATAAAGGCAATGAAATGGATCCGGCTTTTATGTCCTGACCTTTGACCCCATTCCGCCCACTTTCAATAGGGTTCGTCCCCAGGTGGTTCCTTACCAAAAATCGAACCATTTTTACGCAAGTTAGGACGCATAAGGGCAACGAAACAAATTCCGCTTTTATGCCCTGCCTGACCTTTGACCCCATTTTGCCAATTTTCAATAGGGTTCGTGCCCAGTGGTTCCCTACCACATACTAAAATTTCATTGAAATCGAACCATATTTACGCAAGTTATGACGCATAAAGGCAATGGAATGGATCCCGCTTTTATGCCATGACCTTTGACCCCATTCCGCCCATTTTCAACACGGTTCGTTCCCAAATGGTTCCTTACCACATACTAAAATTTCATTGGAATCGAACTATTTTTACGCAAGTTATGACGCATAAGAGTTATCGTGCGGACAGACGGACGGACAAAGCTGGAGCATATACGCTTCTTCAACCTACGGTTGGAAAGCGTAACAAATGATCGTGTTCTGTATACACGATCATTTACAAAAAATCTTGCCCAGCTTCTGTAACCATCTAACCACGAGAAATGGCTTAGCGCCGCTAAGCCTAAAAAAATAGTGCCTTACACCGCTAAGGCGCGCTAAGCCCCTTCTACATCACTGTATCTCATAAATATTACTCATGCAGAACTTCATTCATAAGAGCACTAATATTTTGAAGCTAATTAATGTAAGTTAGTAAACAGAACATTTTGATTAACAGACTCCAACACTAAATATATAACATCACAACCCAAAGGCGTAGACTTCAAGTCAGCATGGCTTCAGCGTAACGCAACTTCCACGATTTTGACATCACACCACCACACACACCCTTTTTTGCTGCCTGCTCCAACACTAAAGAGCTCGTTTTTATCTGTCAACACGCAAAGGTCACGCGCTGTTACATCAAGACCGTGGCCAACATACATTCAGCGAGTGAGAAAATATCACGTTAAGGTAGAAAATGCTTAAAGAGAATGAACTCATATTTACATACAGAAAGAAACTAAAAATGAAAGTTAAATTAGAGTATACGTCATAAAATACGTGCTCATCACAACCGCAAATTCGATGTCATCCATCTTGTATTACTCCTGATTTGTAATCTCATTTGAGAGGTGCAGTTTTCTGAATATTCATTCGAGCGGAACCTGGTTCGAATCCCAGATGAAGGATGGGTGGTGTGTTTGTTTTACAGTGCTGACACTTCCCGCTCCCTGGAAGTATTTGGAGCTAAAACAGGAAGGGACAACTACTTGTAGTCCTTAAAGTTGCTAATGGTAGTTGTTAGATCCGGAAAAAACAAAAGAAAAATTCGGGCGATGTAGAATGTGGGGCCATTTGCTTTTGACTTACTACAGTTTTGCTCGACAAATGTACTATATTTTATCAAAATTTCTTCTGTCCAATTACAGAACGTTTTCTTTCAACCCAGGAAATGCGTGTTTAATAGGAAAATAGGAACCCAATTAAGCGCTTATATTGGGCATCAGCGTTAAGACAATACAAGCAACTGAAAATACAGCCCTCGGCCCTGAATTTCCTTTATAAATTGCAAACTAAATGACGTAATTCTGTAAAGTTTGACACAAACCTACCGTGGTGCATGAGAAGCCTGATGATCTCAGAGCAAGTGTTGAAAGTGGTCGCCATTAGCATGAAAGCATGCCTGCGCACGCCTCTCCGTGTTACGGAAGGTATTCACCAACACATCGGGAGTCACAGCCTTAATTTCCCACCGAATGTTTTCCTGCAGTTCCATGAGAGTCCGATACACTTTCCCTTTTAGCATGCCCCATAGGAAGAAATCCTGTGGAGGCGACCTCCGTGTCTGACGTCACTTAGAAAGGACACGATCTTCGAGGAACGAAAAAAATTCAGCCATTCTAACATTTTAAGGTGTGGCAGGAGGCACCATCCTGCTGAAAATAAACAGTACGGAGTTACACGTCGTCCAACTGATTCACAAACTCATGGAAGATTTCCATGTAGATTGCGGTATCCACCGTTGTATGGAAGACGATTGGGCCAACACTGTGGCGCCGCGACAGAGCACATCACAACCCAATTTTTTCATCCTGAACAGGTGTCTCATGCACTGGGTTAGGATTCTCACTAGCCCAAATACGGCTATTCTAGGAATTTACGTGCCAAATAAGGTGGAACCACACCTCGTAGCCCGTGTGTCGTGCCTGCGCGAAGTAAAGGCCCATTGCGTATTTACTGTCATCGGCAGTTCGCTGACCATGCTTCTCTTACACAAGGTAGGTCCGTGTCAAATTTCACTGAATTACGTAGTTTGCAAGTTATAAGGAAAAATCAGGGGCCGAGAGCGAGTGAAACAGCCTGTATAATACAGTACATCAAGAAATTATAAGGGCAAATAAGGGGCCGAGAGCGAGTGAAACAGCCTGTATAATACAGTACATCAAGAAGTTATAAGGGAAAATCAGGGGCCGAGAGCGAGTGAAACAGCCTGTATAATACAGTACATCAAGAAATTATAAGGGCAAATAAGGGGCCGAGAGCGAGTGAAACAGCCTGTATAATACAGTACATCAAGAAGTTATAAGGGAAAATCAGGGGCCGAGAGCCAGTGAAACAGCCTGTATAATACAGTACATCAAGAAGTTATAAGGGAAAATCAGGGGCCGAGAGCGAGTGAAACAGCCTGTATAATACAGTATATCAAGTAGTTATAAGGAAAAATCAGGGGCCGAGAGCGATTGAAACAGCCTGTATAATACAGTACATCAAGAAGTTATAAGGGAAAATCAGGGGCCGAGAGCGAGTGAAACAGCCTGTATAATACAGTACATCAAGAATTTATAAGGGAAAACCAGGGGCCGAGAGCGATTGAAACAGGCTGTATAACACAGTACATCAAGAAGTTATAAAATAAAATCAGGGGCCGAGAGCGAGTAAAACAGCCTGTATAATACAGTACATCAAGAAGTTATAAGGGAAAATCAGGGGCCGAGAGCGAGTGAAACAGCCTGTATAATACAGTACATCAAGAATTTATAAGGGGAAATCAGGGGCCGAGAGCGAGTGAAACAGCCTGTATAATACAGTACATCAAGAAGTTATAAGGGAAAATCAGGGGCCGAGAGCGAGTGAAACAGCCTGTATAATACAGTATATCAAGTAGTTATAAGGGAAAATCAGGGGTCGAGAGCGAGTGAAACAGCCTGTATAATACAGTACGTCAAGAAGTTATAAGGGAAAATCAGGGGCCGAGAGCGATTGAAACAGCCTGTATAATGCAGTACATCAAGAAGTTATAAGGGAAAATCAGGGGCCGAGAGCGAGTGAAACATCGTGTATAATACAGTACATCAAGAAGTCACTCGAGTTTTAAAACTAATTCTTGGCGATAGCAAGCATCCAATAAACATATTTGGAGCTAAACAACTCATGAAATGAAAAGGGAAATATATATAGGATTGACCAAAATTGTGGAAAGTGTATTTTTGAGGTTTGATGGCTCATAATTCCACTTGTTTTTGGAGTAATACCATAAAATTATACATCAATGGAAATATAATTTTATCAAAAATGTAATGCCATAACATTTGTTCAATTATCTGAATTCTATGAAAAGTTACAGCCAAATAACCAGAAAAAGGAAGCACAACTTGCTTAGGTTGATATGAAGTAGCTTTCCTTCATTTGAATGTAACCAATGAGCATGAGGGTTTAGAGAGCCAATCAGGTGTCATCTTGTTTTGGCAATAAGCCAATCAGGTCACAGTAAGATTCAGCTATTGATGTCATGTAATGTTGGTGAGAGGAAGACATTTGTCAGTGTATTATGTGATTGCTTTAAATTTTGTGTGTGTGTGTGTGTGTGTGTGTGTGTTCTTTCATTTGATGAGCTTGTAAAACGTAAAAAATTTAAAATATGGCGCAAAGATTTGAGTAGTCGCCCAGAAAGCGATGTAACATAGTAGAAATTTAAAACAAAATTGGTGGAAACGTAACCAAAGTTGGCATTTCTAAATTTTTGAAGAGGTATAACGAGACTGAAAATAGCCAGTACTGAGTAACACGTCGTCCAACTGATTCACAAACTTCGTCACTACAAAACCAGACTGGTAAAGGCAGCAAATGGTGCACAACAGCAAGTGATGATGGAAGAATTAAGAGAGTGTGCCTTGGTGACAGAAGAAAATCATCTGGGTGTATAGAAGGTGAAATGGCGCAATGCAATGTGAAGTTGAGTGCCAGGACTGTTCGGCGCAGACTGCAGGAATTTAGTCTAAAAGCTAGAATTCCACGAAAAAAGCCATTTCTATCTTTCAAATAAAGGTTAAAAAGATTAAACTGGGCTAAAACCCATGGTAACTGGACAGCGGAACAATCGGACAGTGTTATTTGGAGTGATCAGACCAAAAATCTCCCTGTTTAGTAGTGATGGCATAAAATACGAAAGGAGAAGAATTGGAGAAGGTTTGCATCCTGATTGCATTACACGTACCGTGAAACACCCAGTTAGTGTTATGATCTGGGGTTGTATGACATAAAAAGGTGTCGGTAGAATTTGCGTGATTAAAGAGAATATAAATGGCCAAAAATGCATTAATGAAATATTTGAGCCCCCACTGAAGCCTTCCGCACTTGATCTTTTCCAAGATAATGAAGCAATGATATTTCAACAGAATTCATCTCCATTTCATGTTGCTGCTGTGTGCAAAAAGTGGTTTCAAGATAATCATTTTCCACTGCTGGAATGGCCTGAGAATAGCCAAAACCTTAACCCCATCGAAGAGCTATGGTGCCGACTGAAAAAGCTTGTTAGTCAGAAGCAACCCAGCAATAAAACCCAATCAATAGAAGCAATAATTCAATCTTGGTTTCACATTATAACAGCTGCAGAACTAAAAACTTGGTTCACTCCATGGGAAGGCGTTGTAAGGCCGTAACTAACCATTAACTGACATGATGAGAATTTCTACATATCTCATTTTTTCTATGTGTTTCACTTTTCTTCTTTATAACTGCTGTTCTAATAGAAAAATCCTTCATAAAAGTTATTGCATTACATTCTTGATGAAATTATCTTTCCATTGATATATAATTTTATGGTATTACTGCAAAAAAAACAACAAGTGGTGTTATGAGACATCAAACCTCAAAAATACACTTCTTCCAAAAGGTTTCTACAATTTTGGCCACTACTGTATATTTTTTTCGTTTCACCCGAAATTAATCCTTCAGTTGTTAAAACCTTGTAAGAAGCATGTTGCTTTCGTGTGATTGCATTTCGAAAGCCAATTTCTCCCACTCTCCGGAGCAAAGCGTGGCAATTTAGCGACGTGTTTTCCGCCCATTATATGTTTTTTTCCAGTTTTCTAAAAATGGAGAAGAGTGAACTGTGTTTTCGAGATATAACTATCAAGGGAAAACCTATGACGCACACAATACGTTTTTTTTTCGTCATGTTATTTAGGAATTCAGAAAAACGCCTACACTAGCAGACATTTCACTGTGGGAAGTACATACGCGTTTGAATCTAAGCCTGAGTTTCACAGAAATATAAATGTATTTCACCGCGTTAAAAAGACGCAGTTGATATTAAAATAGTACTGTCTCTGTGCTCCTAATTAGAGAAGAAAATTATATCTTGTCGAAGTATTTTCCGAAAGAGCGCAGAAAATAGAGTTGCAGTTGCATTATTCAGAAACCTACTCTACCGAAATTGGGAAATATGTCATTCCGCTGGGAAGGAAAAGAAATTGATCGCTAATAAGCATGAAGCACGAGAAAAGAATGCCTACTGCTCAACATAATTGCTTTCTTCCTGCTACTCTGATATTTTTCTCGGATATTTTTTGTCCCTTTAGCGTGATAACAAATGCAAATCTTTTGCTAAAAGCGTCAAAATAGAAGAACAGTAAGACAGATACGGAAAAGAGATCAAACTAAAACGGGGAGGACGCACATTGCGTTGTTTCTTAAATTGTCTGCTGTTTCACGCTTTCAGACAATATTGTGGGAATAACAACATGTGTTTTTCCAATCTCATAAAATAATATCTTCACCCGTATCGGAAGAAAAAAGATTTTTCCTTTCTCTTCTGATCGGCGCGATTCTACATTTTTCTCAATCGCTGGAAGATAAGGGCAGCTTTCATTCTGATTAGGATATGACTGCCATTTTGAGACCTTGTATATCCGAACGAGTAAAAAAAAACCATTGCTTTATGGCATTATATATCTTAAATACTGCAATTTAGGTTTTCAATTTAAAAAAATGTTTGCGTTACTATGTTGCAGGTCTGTACATTGAGTTTGTTTAAGTGCTTTGTCTCAAGGGTTCGTTAGCCCTTCGCTCGTAAAGAATTTCGAAGTTCCGGAGTTTTACCTGCATTTAACCCCGATGACGAAAGAAAAAAAAATTCCAGTTAACATTAGGAGTAATTCTTCTGCAGCGAAGAATAGGTTTATTCAGTTAATTGCGGGGTGCGGCCTTCGAAGCTTTGTCGTGTTTTCTTTACCATAAGTTGTCTTATTAACTAGATAATTCGTTTCTGCTTATTAATCTATCGGGTTTCTTTCTCAGTTACCTCGCTGCTAAATTTACTTTTCCAACATTGTTTTTCATTCTGATTTGACGACAGCGGACATTCCTTCTCCAGCCATCTTCACGACCCAGAGGGAAATCTTCTAAACCGTTGTCTTCAAGGCCCCGATAAGAAGTACCTAAGTGCTTTGTTCCGCTTTCACGGACAACTCCGTGACACCCACGTTTACTCTTTACCTTATGTGCATCTTCTACTCCTGATCCCCTAACCCATCAACTGTTCTTCGACCCATCATGTAAACTGCCTCCAAATAAGCGGTAAGAAAACGGGCGATGATTTAAACTCACCATAATCAAATGATTATTAAAGTTTACCCTTATTAAAATCTATGACTCCCTGGTTACAACTATACATAACAGCTGCTCGGAAGCATTAGTGTCCATCGTCATTTTCGTCCTATGCGTGTGTGCTAATACGGTGTTCAGTAGTGATGGCATAAATCATTCGTTCATGGAAGTCCATTCATCAGTCATCATTCACAAATAATACACTAGCCTGCAAATGAGAACATTTTTTCTGCGGTATGAACTTGAATATGTGACTTTTACTAATCTTTGTACGCTGAATTCAAAAATGCATTCGGATCTGCTGTATCACATCGGGTTCCTTGGCAATGGAATTTCATCAATTTATGTTGACCGAAGCGATACGTTTCATGTCTTTGCATATATAGCATGCATATTTAACTATTTTTAATACTAAATATAAGCAAGAACAACCTTTAAAAGTGAAAGGGATTAATCAGAACAAAACTACATAGAAATAAAAATAAAAATGTGCACAAGAGTTGAAAACTTACCTAATTACATTCCTTAATGTTAGTCGGCAGTTCTTTTCTCTTTTGCCATGGAAGCTAAGTGCTTGCGATGCCCTTGAGTGTTCTCTGGAAGGATCCTTACGTGCAATAGACCAACAGCAATCAGACATCATACGCCCTTCCAAACGTCCCTGATAACGTTGCTCTGCCAGTTTTAAGTCCTGGTGGAACCTTTTAGCTTGCTCTTCACTCAAAGCTGCCAAATTCGGAGGGAAGTAATTGAGATGTGCACTCAGGAAATGAAGTTTTAGGATCATATTACAACCAAGCAGTTTGAATTTGTCCAACATATTTTGTACAATTGTCTAGTACGACGGATCCTTTACGTTTCCAAGAAAACGTTTCACCACTTCTTTGAAATTGTTCCACGCTTCTTCTTCAGTTTCGATCATTGTACAGATGAAATTGTTATCCATCATCTGTTTACGAATTTGCGGGCCATCAAATATTCCCTCTTGGATTTTAGCTTGTGACAATGAAGGAAATGTTGTGCATAAATAGTGGAAGCACGGACGACTATTGTCTAGTGCCTTTACAAACTTTTTTCATAATGTCAAGTTTTATGTGTAACGGAGGGAGAATTTTCTCACGATCAACTAGACTTTCATCAATGACATTCCGGAACCTACCGCCAGTTGCTTCCTCTCAGGCCTATATGCAGTATCCCAATGTTTGTCCCTGGATCTGCTATCCCACTCGCAAAGGAAACAGAGACATTTTGTGTATCCTCTCTGCTGTCCTAACAATATATTTCAATGACTTTTAAGTCACCACATATTTGTCATTCACGTTCATGGAATTTAATTTTTTCTAGCACTAACTTCAATGTTTCGTATGATTCTGACAATTTTATGGAATGAGCAAGTGGGACAGCATCGAATTTGTTCCCGTTATGAAGTAAAACCGCGTTGAGGCTTCTTTTGGAAAAGTCAATGAAAAGGCGCCAGGAACTAGGTTGATAGATTTCCTGTCCCAGCTGCAGAAAAAGATTACGGATGTCCGTACAAAAAAACAGATCATCTTCCTTTGAGTAGTACTTCCGAAAACACTTGTCACGATTCTTGTACCAAGAAAACGTAACTCCAGGTGCCAGCAGGTTTTTCTCATAAAGTCGTGAGCCTAGTAATTCACTCTTTCCCCTCGTGAGCCCCAGTTCTCTTATCAAGTCATTCAACTCGAGCTGAGTAAACATTTTTAGTGAATGGTCAAATTCTTCTGGTTCAAAACTTATGTCCTCAGTGTTTGAATGTTGAGAACTGCTTTTAGATTCATCACTCAAGTTAGCTGGTGGTGTAGGTATTGGTAAGTCAAGTCCATGAGGAACAGGCCGTATGGCTGATGGCAGATTTGGGTATTTAATTCCTTTCTGATTCTTTTTGTTATAACCAGCAACATTGCACATACAGAAATAACAGTCATCGTGGTGGTTCTTCTGTTCACGCCATATCATTGGAATTGCAAACGGCATTACCTTCCGTTTTCCTTTGTACCAGTACCGCAGTCCCTCGACATAACTGTTACAAGCAACGCGAGGCGCAAAGGACTTATCTTGGTCGCCGGCTTTCACTTTGAAGTACGCAAAGTATAGTTTTTTCACGAATCAATCTAGTTTACTTAGTTTACGTACCTTACCATCAAACACATAACATCCACAAATGTAACAAAATTGCTGAGGAATTCGCACACACTGTCTTCTACACAGTTCCGACGCACTAGCCATACTTACAAGCTCACGTTTTACTTTAACTCTTCCAATATAGGACAGCACATGCATATGGATGCCTGCCTTCTGCTCAACTGATAGGATATTCAGTGAGGGAATGTGAGGGTTTATAATGAATAAACTCTTTCTACCAGCTAAGCTAATTATAATGAATAAAGCTTTCAACTAAGCTAGTAATGTTTTATAATGCTTCTACTACTGAATTATATGCTTGTACTAAGCTTCTAATAGTGAATTCATATGGTTGTTGTTACTAGTTAATTAAGATCATGAATAAAGTATCCTGCTAGTAGTGTAGTAATAGTAATGAACAAACTTATAACTGGTAGTAATGTTGTAGCAGTAATTAGGATGAATAAAGTCTTAACGCTGGTTGTTAATAATAATCAACAAATGACATTAACCTAACAGCCAGACAGAGATCTGACAAAAACTATGAATTGAGAAAGACGTACTTACGAAAAAGCTCTTTTATTAGATAACTCTGAAATCATCCAACGCACACACACTACTCGCATCACAATAACGAAGAATCAACCTAATCACATAGAACGAAGCTCTCAATACAACAACAAACTTTCTCCTTCACATAAACCAACGCTCTCCCTACAACAACAAACGCTCTCCCTTATTTTATTTTTTTTTCGAAGTGCTGGAGAAAGGATTCCCTTATTTTTCCTATCTCGCGGTGTGGAAAGAACATCACACCATTGCGAGATTTTGAACGGTCGGGTCATCCGGATAGTTCGGGCGCCATTATAACGAAGTAAATTTCTCCGTCATTTTTATCCGCGCCAGGATTCGAACCCGGGTCCCCTCATTCCGGAATAAGTTGCTCTACCAATTAAGCTACGCGGACGTTTTATTCTGATTCCTATCTGCCTTTATGTCGTGTGCGTCCTTCTGGCAGGTACGTCACATCTCCTGGTACGTTACAGGTTCTTTAAGCAGAAACTCCTAGGGGTACAATAAACAAGTGGCTGCGCGCAGCCTAATGTCGCGCCTACGGCTCTGTTGCAATGCAGCGGCGTCTGAAAACATAAACAGTAACGAAACGCAGAAGTACGCAATAACATTCGTTGACAAGGGGCATTTCTCATAGTAATATAGCATTTCCTAGGTTTAAGTAAAGTTCTTTGTGGATATTTAAGTGCGATTGTGAGGAGATGGCTCTACATTACATACAATGTGGATACGTCAATTCACGTATACGTAAAAAACAATATTGCGAAACAACTAGATGTGATGGACCAAAACTAACGTCATTTTCGGATTCAGGACACAGATTTCCACACGAATAACCTACTTTGGCATTTACCGCAGAACCGTTGTTGGCTAGTGTTATCATTAAACAAATGGTCATTCAATTTCTAGGTTATCACTACGCTCACTGACTAAATAATTATTTGCAGGGACCTCAGATTTGCGACAAAAGCGCTTTCACTGCCACAGCGGAAATCGGCCAACTGCTGAAAAGAGCTCGAGCTCTTTACCATTTTTAGTTCACGATAAATGCTTCGCATTCGGACACACCATTCAAATGAACAGCACTGACATATCCTTCATTTGCATTGTTAAGTTTCACCATATTTCCTATCTCACTACTGACTGGTCAGTCGCATAACGAATCCAGCATTGTTTTCATAGATTATAACGAAGTGAATTTCTCCGTCATTTTTATCCGCGCCGGGGTTCGAACCCGGGTCCACTCATTCCGGAATAAGTTGCTCTACCAATTAAGCTACGCGGACATTGATTCTAATTGCTATCTGCCTTTATGTCGTGTGCGTCCTTCTGGCAGGTACGTCACATCTCCTGGTACGTTACATCATCTCCCCCTTATTTTTCTTTTTTCGAAGTGCTGCTCATATTTTTCCTATCTCGCGGTGTGGAAATAACATCACACCAATGCGAGATTTTGAACGGTCGGGTCATCCGGATAGTTCGGGCGCCATTATAACGAAGTAAATTTCTCCGTCATTTTTATCCGCGCTGGGGTTCGAACCCGGGTCCACTCATTCCGGAATAAGTTGCTCTACCAATTAAGCTACGCGGACATTGATTCTAATTGCTATCTGCCTTTATGTCGTGTGCGTCCTTCTGGCAGGTACGTCACATCTCCTGGTACGTTACAAGATAAAGAAGCCCGATGGGATAATAAGCTGAAACAAATTATCAAGTTAATAAGGCGAAACTTATTAATTCTCGACATTGCTTTTTTTTTAATTGGGAATTCATTTCCTAACTCACGCGGGCGTAAGAAAGTTAAAGATTCTGCGACATCATTGTCTGTCACAGTAATGGCGGATTGAATGATCGTTCACAACGCTGAGACCAAACCATTCACCATTAACAGTAAAGAGTCATTCGCCGTGAACGAATCTACTGCGACTTCAGTGTGTATCGCAGTAATGGCGGATTGAAAGATCATTCATAGCTGTGAGAGCGAACCATTCACCATTAACGGTAAAGAGTCATTCGCCGTGAACGAATCTGCTGCGACTTCAGTATGTGTCGCAGTAATGGCGAATTGAAAGATCATTCACAGCGGAGAGAGTGAACCATTCACCTTTCACGGTGAAGAGTCATTCGCTGTGAACCAATCTGCTGCAATTTCAGTGCGTGTCGCAGAAATGGGGAATTGAATGAACAATCACAGCTGTGAGACAGAACCATTCATCATTCGCGGTGAAGAGTCATTCGCTGTGAACGTTTCTGCTGCGACTTCAGTGTGTGTCGCAGTAATGGAAGATTGAATGATCACTCACAGCGGTGAGAGTGAGCCATTCACATTCACGGCAAAGAGTCATTCGCTGTGAACGAATCTTTCACGAATAATCCATCACTAGTGTTCAGACGTCTATTTCATCACTAACTTTGTGACTTACAAATGGGGTGAGGCATGTGTCAAAACCTCAAGTTACAGAGATAAGCCTTCCCTGCGTACTTCAGTCGGGAGAATTTCCCGCTCCGGAGTACGAACACGTGGGTTTGAATAGCACCATCGGTAAAAAGGGCAGTGGGTCGAAAATTGGTACTGTGGATTGCTTATAGCCCTTAGAGTTGTTCACGAAGGTCGTTAAACTCCGATACAAACAAGACAAAAAATACCTGTACGGCCGTTGCTGTGCAACAGCAGAGTGAAACTGCTGTCCTGCGTAACGATGGGCAATTATCTAGCCGAGTGCTTGAGAATTCAACGCATGTATGTTCGAATCTAACACTCTTGATTAGAGAACATTTCATGAAAGCTTTATCATAAACCCTGGGGAAAGATCCCTGTCGTGATGAAAATGCTTTTAAAATTTCGTTCTCCTGTGTGCTTGCGATTTATCAAATGACTGCTGTCATATTTTGGTGTTGTGGATACATTACATCATCAAGTTCAATTTAACTTCCGTGCATTCATTCTGATGAAAAGTGTTTAAAAGGTTACGTTTGGGTTCATCTCGTATAATTCATCTTTAAATAGCCGAGCCGGTGGCACAGTGGTCTAAACGATGGCTTCTTACCATTCGTCCAAGATGGGTCCGGGTTTGTATCCCGGTGAGATGTGATGTTGTGTTTATCTTACGGCACTGGCTTTCTCCTTCCCTGGAAATAGTGGTCCTAAATTAGGGACGAAAGACAGCTTATAGCCGACTAAGTTGCTCACGGTGGTCTTTAAACCTCAGACAAAAGATATGAATGTATGAAAGAATGCCCACTGAAAAAACGCCCACAGGAAAAACGCCCGCGGAAAAAATACCCACTTTTCGAAAATAGGAAAAAATGCCCACGAAAAAAATATGTCAACTGTCGACTGATAAGCTTTTATGTCTGTTATAAACGGAGTTCGGGCAACTGGTCACAGACAACTGGCCACAAAAGCGTTAGGGGTCGTACAAATATTGCGGTTTCTTGGCCACTTCACCTACGTAACGAAAATGGGTGTAGGAGAAGTGGCCAACCGGAGAAGTGGCTCGGGAGAATTGGCCACAAAAAGTTTAAGGGGCAGTACAGAAATAACGTTTCTGGCCGTCCGCAGTGGTTGGTTATCTGAGTCACATAAAGTTTCCGTAATTTCGTATGTTCTTAATTGTGACATTTAACGTAATTTTTTATAAAAAATGTTTATAATCTACAACTGAACAAAAACATTTCGTGGTTTATAAACTACAGGTCAACAAATTCTTTGCTGGCACCTGCTACGCAGGAAACCTTCTGTGGAAGGGGAGAGGAGCTTAATGCTAGAAATATTAAATATGAGGAATTTGTAGCCCAACCGAGAGCAGATTTTCAGTGTTTTCGAGCTACACCTCAACGAATTCTCTGAGGGCACGTGCAACGCAGGAAACCTGTAGGGGGGGACTTAACACCGGAAATATAAAATACAAAGGATTTGTGGAGTTGTAATTCGTAAACGGTGAAAATCTCCGGATCGGGCCAGAAATCTTTATATTTTATAATTTTGGTATTAAGCCGTCCCCCCTATCCCCAACGGGTTTCTTCAGTTTTCACATGCCTGCAGTAAAATTGTTGAGCTGTAGTTTATAAACCCTGAAATTCTTTTGTTGAGTTGCAGATTATAATTTTTTTTTTAAAGAATTATATTAAATTTCGCAATTAAAGAAATACGAAATTACGGATTCTTTACGTGACTCAGATAACCAACTTTTGACAACGTCTCCACGAAGCGGTCAAAAACGAAATTTTTATACGGTCTCTTAAAATTTTGGTGGCAAGTTCTTCTACACCCCTCTGGTGCACCCTGACACCAGAACGTAGCCTATGCGATGCCTCGTTTGTGAGTTCATTTTATTTTACCGTGTGTTTGAGCCTTATACAGTACAGGGACTTCGTTAAAGTTGATTTTCCTTTAAGCCCCACTCCCTAATCCCGGGTGAAAAGATTTCTGGAGATTCTTTGCCTTATGCGTAGTCACTCTTCTTAAAAAAAGCCAAGCACACACCACACACACACATGTTCATTTGAACAAAGGACGCCTTCCGCCATTTTGAAAACAAACTACAATGGCCTTATAATGCTAGATAACGTTATATGGTTGAGCGGAGGAAGCATTCCAATTACTTTTCTCTATTGCTTAATTGA
Source organism: Macrothele yani (assembly GCA_039090855.1). Taxonomy (NCBI): domain Eukaryota; kingdom Metazoa; phylum Arthropoda; class Arachnida; order Araneae; family Macrothelidae; genus Macrothele; species Macrothele yani. The sequence goes on from CM077025.1 coordinate 17,377,225, forward strand.
AATTAAGGTATTTTTCATGAAATTAAGAAAGGACTCAATTTTTCTGTGGGTATTGTTTTCCATTTTCGAGAAGTGGGAATTTTTTCCGTGGGCATTCTTTCCTCATTCCAAAAATATGCCAGTTAAAATAATCAATGCCTCTGCTTGTTTCAACCTTCTTTTTTCGTTCTTTTTTATCGATTAAAAGCGGTAAGTAAAATATGAAACCAACAAACTTGGTCCGATTACTTTGACATTCCGTCTAAAACAACAGGATGTTTTTGTTACTCACATCGGTATAAGTAATTAGAAGAAATGCAGGAACAAAGGATTTGCCATTCATTTTTCTTTTCGAGCGATATTCTTTCATGCAATGAACGGAATATTGAATTTCATTTCAATTATTTTTCGCATGCAGTACATTCGTCGTGTTCTTAGAGAGCGGAAAGAAACTATGGCTATTAGGGACGCAGAGATTGTTTTTCAGTTATTTACACAGGAAACGACTCTGTGCAGCGAATATTACATTTCTTCAGTTTTCTACAGAAGTAAAATGATAACTGCTGTTTTTAAATGAACAGGATATAATCGGTAGAACGCATAACTTCAGCGAAAATGTTGTTTTATGTTTTTAATATGAGAAGCGATTTTACGCTTTGGAATATATTGCACTTCCCTTTCTCTCGACAATTCTGACTGTTTTTCTTTCAACAAAAGTGTAATCAATAAATGTCTGCAATCTGAACACATGTTATTTGTTTCCTGCTGTTAAACGGGAAACAATTTATATAATAGAATATTGATTTTTTTAAATTTAAGTTCTCATTTAACGGAATAATAGGACGTTGACTTCATTAATTGGTTGTTTACTTTGAAATTTCTATCATTGGCGATATTTTTATTTTGTCTTTGGTAAGAAAACTAGCTGATGACCTTTAGCCTGCACCGTCCAAATGCGGGTTCCGCAGGGTTAAAAGAAACTCTCTCAAGAAAAAACAAGGCGGCGGCGTTGCGCGAGCAATCCTGCCAGGATCCATCAGTCCTTCACCCGGACAAGATCGGTCCAAAGACCCGCAGATAGCTGTTGCTCCCGTGGGGCCGGAACCTCACCCTCTCCGTCATGGCACGTGTGAGCGTGCCATTTGGCAGGGGGCTAGAATATTCCTCTGCCTCTGCCTGGGAGACTCGATCGCTAGCGCGGATTTTTTGGGGCAAAAGCCCATTATTAGAGGAAAAGAAAATAGATGCATGTACATTTATATATTGAGGGTCTCATTTAGAGGAAAATAAATCCTTTATTCAATGAGCCCTCTCACATAGAAATGAGAAAGGAACTATTTACGTGGTATTTACACTGCCGCAAGACTGTCCTGCGGTGATAATGACTCTGGGCCGGAGTCATTCGGGTCCTCTTCTATCCAGTCTTCTGCGGTTACCTTTTGATAAGGTAAACAGACTGCCGTTCCACCAGGTGATTCACGACCTCGATTAATCCCTGTCTCGCTCTTGGAGTGCGCGAGAAGGACCGAGAGTTCTATCGTCTTTGCCAATTCTGGCGCCAAAGCTCTTCTCGTACCTGAAAGAGAATCCCATTCAAGAATCATGTGTGCGACGTCTGCGGTCTGGGCACCACAGCCGCATACTCGTTCCCGTACCGCAAACCGGCGAAAGTACTCCGGCGATACGTCATGGCCGGTTAGTACCTGGTTTAGGGATTATCTGCCACTTCCTTACGTGCCATTTCCGTACAAAAGGAATTTTGTTCCATTTCCGTACATAGCAAATCGGTTAGTGCCATTTCCGTACAGTTTCACCTCGCCTGGTATCAGACATGGGGAATCAAAGGACGAAAGTAAATGCTGATCCCCTGTTGAGTTCCTCCGACGTCATAGAGATCACCATTCATTGTTTTCATCAACCAATAGGCGCTCATGATAGGGTAAGTGAGAAAAGCAATAAAACCTGAAGAGTCAACAGGCTGTCTATTAACTCTTATCTTTACAATCTTCAGCATTCGTCGCAGATGTTTAATTTCAAAACCGCGGAAAGAAAACTGCTTTTCTTTTTAATAATTTGTGCAAAGCTGCAGTAAAAAATTACGGGCTATTTCTTTAACCAGTTTCGTATAAAGTTTCCACAAAAGATTTTGTAAAAATTTTTTCCAAAGTATAGAAGTTATAATAGCCGTGAACCCTCCCACAGTGGGGAGGGGGAGGGAGAAGGGGGATGCGAAGGCGATCAGTACGCCCCCGACCCTTTGTCTTCCTTCACGTCTATCTCACCGCTCGCGGATCATCACATCTGTGTACGGAAATGGCACTAGAGCACTTGAATGTGTACGGAAATGGCACTAGAGCACTTGAATGTGTACGGAAATGGGACAAAAATTCATTTGTACGGAAATCGCACGTACGGAAGTGGGACGTCACCGGTTTAGGAAACCATCACTCTCAATGCGCCTGATCGAGACTCGGGGAAGAATACGGTATGTTTTTCTACCTGTATCCCCTTCGTCCCATCTTTGTTGCTACTCCACCAATGTGGCTTTTTTCAGCTGTGCTCACACGCTTTGCAACGGCGTCCGCCTCTGAAAGTCAATGCCCTTTGTCTTTGGTAAGAAAACTAGCTGATGACCATTAACCTGTACCGTCCAATTGCGGACCCTACAGGGTTAAACAAACTCTCTCGATATTAAAATTGACGGCGTTGCGAGTAATCCTGCCATGATCCGACATTCCCCCATCCGGACAGAACCGGTCCGTAGACCTGCAGCTCCCTGCTACCCCCGTGGGCCGGCACTTCTCACCTCTCCGTCATGACTCGTGTGTGCGTGTCATTTGAGCAGGGGTTAGAAAATGGCTCTACCCCTGTCTGGGAGAATCGATTGCTAGCGCGAATTGTTTGGGGCGACCGCCCTTTATTCAAACAAAATACATACATGCACATATATACACTGAGGAACTCATCTTTACGTGGTAGGTTAATCCTTCGCCCAATGAGCCCTCTCACACTGAAAAACATTCAACAATATTTACATTGAATTTATTTACATTGGTACTTACACTTCCACAGGACTAGGGTCAGTTCTGTGGTGATGATTCTGGGCTCGAGTCATCAATTCCTCTTCTCCGTCTTCATCCCTCTTCTATCTTCTTTCTTCTATCTTCTGCGGTCACCTCTCAATTAGGTAAACCATCTGTTGCTCTCTGAGGTGCTTGACCATCTCGATTATCCCCCTGTCGCGCTCTTGGGTACGCGAGCAGGATCGAGAGGTCCCTCGTCTTTGCAAATTCTGGCACCAAAGTTGTTCTGTTTCCAGACAGAGAAGCACATCGTAGAATCATGTGTTCGATATCTGCAGTCTGGGCACCACACATGCACACTCACTCCCTAACCGCAAATCTGCGGAAGTACTCCGGCGAAACACCGTGCCCGGTTAGTACCTGGTTAAGGAAACCATTACTCTCAATGCGCCTTATCGAAATTCGGGAGAAAATACAGCGTGTTCTTCTGCCCGTATCCCCTTCGTCCCATCTCTGTTGCCACTACACTAATGTGGCTTTTTTCAGTTGTGTCCGCACGCTTCGCAACGGCGTTCGCATCTGAAAACCTATGCCCTCTTTTCCAGCAGCTTACTTCGCTAGCTGGTCTGCACGTTCATTTCCAACTGTACCTACATGACTTCGGATCCAGTGGAAGGTAACCTTCATACTTCTCGCTGACTTGAATAGCGCCTTTATCTCTATGACAAGGGGAGTCTTACTCCCGAAATGACCAAGCGCTTTCAGAGCCGCTTGGCTATCAGAGAATATGCTATAAGCCGCTTGGCTATCAGAGAATATGCTATAAGCCCCTTCACTACTGATTAGGGTGGAGCGAAAAACACTTTTTTTTTTTTAATTTGAAACGTCACCATGTTCAAGAGTTGCGATTGTATTACTGAAATGACCCCCGAAATATGGATGACATTATTTGATATCTTAGGCTGCCCCAAGAACCTCGAAGTTTGAAAGTTATAGGGAAAAATTGTTTAAAAACACCCGCTTTATCCATTTTGTAAATATAAAAAAATACTGTGTCACCATGTTATTTAATATCACCTTTGAGTGTATATACACTGGTAAAAATTCAGAAGACGTGAGTTAATTTCTTAGGCTTCCCCAAAGAGCTCAAGATTTGTCATATTTCTCCAAAAAATGGCATAAGTTATGTAAATATGATAGAAACCAGCCTTACCTAGTAGCATAACTTGAGAAGTGAGTTTATTTCACTTGGAAATCAGACTTTTTTTTCAAAACTTTGCATCAGCTTCCAATCCAAAATTTTTGCTCTGATGAATCCATCTCTTGCAAGAAGGCCGCACACATGAGCAGAAGAATCTGTTACAAACTTAACCATCCTCTCCACTGCCTGAGAATGGCAGGGTAGTTTTGTAAATTCGTGGCAAAAACGTGGATATTTATCCGACTGTAGTAATTCCAGAAGCTCATCGTCTTTCCATTTCAGTGTGATGGGAGGCTCAGTCACATTACACTCTTTGCCAGTCGATTAGGTCGATGCAATCATTGCTCTGGAAATTCAGCTTAGGAATCCGAAACTTCCTAATGGTAGTTGTTTGTTCGGAAGATTTCCTAGCTTTCATGATACGTCGAACAGCAAGCTCACGGACATACGTTGTCTGTTCGGAAGATTTCCTAGCTTTCATGATACGTCGAAAAGTAAGCTCACGGACATACCTTCTGTCGTCAAACAACATTGCAGCGAGCAAGTTTTCTGCATGGACAAAATACGCGTTGTCTTGGACGACTCTTTTTTACAATATCCTTTAAAGTATCTAGAAGATACTGAAACCTAGATATAAAAAGCTGCAAATTTATTGGACCATCTTTACAGGTACCGTTACATTTGGTCGTGAACCACGATGGTGCATATACTTTCATTATGAAGGTGGCTAATGAGACAAGTTATGGTGTTGGATCATTAATTCCAACATACAAACGCAGAATGCGATTTGTGAGTGTCAGCCAACGTGAATGTGCAAGTGCTCCAGGATTCCGATTTGCCAGATCTTGTGGGCAATCACCTGCAGCCACTGCCTTACACATTTCCCACAAATAAAGTTGATCCGAGCTAAGATCTCCATAGTTAATGTCGGACTGAAGCGAAAATTTAATTTTCTGGAAATTAACGATAGTAAGGTTTGCGCACGTCTTCAGGCGCTTTCCAATCAATCCGCTAAATCCTCTTGGACCTGATGTTTTCCCATCAAGTGCTTCAGTGAGGTGGCGTAAAGGCAGTTCACTAAAATGAAGTTGACATATAATCCAGTGCACAGGAAAATTCAGCTTCTCTTCAAGGCGCTTAATTACACCTGCATTTGTGCCGGTATTAGTCAGTTCCCCGTCACTTCCAATAAAGACTAACTCCGACAAGTCAAATGCCTTCTGGTTCAATAAGCTGAAGATACCGTCGGAAGTGTCCCTTGCACTCTTGCTCTTCGGTGCAAAATGTCCCAAACAGACTGAACCCGGTTCTTCAACAAGTGTAATATGCTCCTCCTATTCGTTTTGATTGTGCCACATGCCATCATCTGTCTGTGTATTCGTAAGAGTTTCATCCCTTCTTCCGTCCAAAAATAAAGCTACAATCTTGCGACCAGTCAAGTTTACCTCATCTTGAATTGCTTGACGGGTCTTTTTCCTTTCTCGTCGTACTTTATCCCGGTCAATAACAGATACATTACATTATTTCGAATGAACCGGTTCACTTACATCCTGAAGCAACAACGCCGACACAAGATCAGCTGCCGCTCGGTCGCTGATGCCTCGTCTATCGCACTTTCTAGAAAATGCAGACAGTGTCATCTGACGCCTAGGTTTCCAAAAACAACGTGGAGAGAAATCGTAATCTTTCTCCGAGGCAAACAAATGATTAGGACCCGGCTCGTCTGGTTTTCCTGCAGAATTAGTATTTTTATCCTCTTCTGAAGGATCATCCTCGACTCGCAGGGCCGATTTCAGTGATGCAGTTTTCTGTAATGTCCTACGGACATGCTCTTCCCTATCACTCTTTCGAGCTGATCTTTTCTTCAGTACACTGGTGGTTTTTGCGTCACGCCCACCTACTAACATTCTTCTGTTTGTTCTCTGGTCCATCAGAAAGTCTCGCTCTTTCACGGTTACCTTTTTTGCAGAGCTGCATTTGCAGGTTCTAAATCATTTGCACTTGCATGAGCATATGTCAAAGTTACGTTGCGAATCTGCGTGAAATTGCTCAATCTTCTTTCGGTAGGTTTCATCCATTCTCGCAGCGTGGTTTTTCAGCTTTCGGATTTCAGTGTTGTATGCGGTAATATGCTTTGCAACAGATTTGTGGAGAGATGTCGGATGAGATGCTTTCTTCCATATACTTAGCACTTTGTCCGCGACAATACTTGCTATTTCTGCTGCAGCAGGCTCATAATTTGCACCTTCCTGCCTAAGAGTATTCCTCACAAGGTAGTAATGGCGCATTACATCTTCGTACGTAGGCAACACATTTTCATGCATCTCCTTATAACTCCCGAGGATAGGGCAATCAGCTTTATTTCTTGTTTCAGCCATCTTAAGTAGTTGGACGACAAAACGAAAATGCCGGTACGATCCAATCAGCGTCACTAGGAGTGAAAGAACCTGTTGCATCATTATGACGCAAACGCGCAAACACTCTCTCCCAAACGGACCTGTGCGATTGTGATGAGATGACTCAGCGAGTTCGCAAACAGGGCTCCGCTGTGAGAGAGGGGTAGGCTGAGATGAAAAAGGTAACAAAAACAAAGCAGAGCGTAAAACAGCAAGCTATGTTTCTGAAAATCAACTAGAGGTTTCCAGAAAGTATGAGAGAGGGGGGGTGTTAATGTTAAGCACAAATTGGTAACAATAAGGCTGCTGTCGAACTTAATGCTTACGCAACTTATCATGTCACTTTTGGCCAAAATTACATATTTTAAGGGATCTGGGAAAGCCTAAGAAATTAACTCACGTCTGCTGAACTTTTACCCGTGTTTATACACTCAAAGGTGATATTAAATAATATGGTGACACAGTATTTTTTTATATTTACAAAATGGAGAAAGCTGGTGTTTAAAACCATTTTTCCCTATAACTTTCAAATTTCGAGGTTCTTGGGGCAGCCTAAGATATCAAATTATGTCATCCATATTTCGGGGGGTCATTTCAGTAATAAAATCGCAACTATTGCACATGGTGACGTTTCAAATTAAAAAAAAAAGTGTTTTTTGCTCCACCCTACTACTGATAGATAGCAAGCACCCAGCGCAGTGCTTCTCTGATCTCCAGGAACTATGCTTGAAAGACAGAAGAATTGGGCGATAGTTTCACTCGTTCCGCGTGTGTCTCGTTGCCATCCGAGAGCACACAGGAACCTGCGCAAACACTACCATCTATTTTCGAACCGTCCGTGAACAGTTCTTTCCCCTGTCCTGTGGGGAGAGCTTTGTCCCAGGTCAGACAAACCTCGTTAGCTGGGTGGCAAGTCCAGTCCATTCTCAGTAGTTCCACTTCGGACGACCGGTACTGGTGTCCTAGAAGAGATAAATCGTCCCCGTAGCGGAGGGTCTGCATTGCTGCTTCCCTCACTACGACCAAGTCCGCCAGTTCACATCCAGCCAGCACTTGTAGCGCCGCTGTGGAGGTCGTGCGGAAACACCTCGTGATCCCCAGTAGCGCTCTGCGCTGAATTTGGTTTATACCATTTCTCATTTTCACGGTGTCTGACCACCAGGCGGGACACGCATATGTTACCATGCGCTCTACCCTCGCTTATACAGCACCTTTTTAGCTGTCCCAGTCAGCCACATTCCGTTGATCTTCTTCAGGATGCCGCCTCATCTTCCCTCAAGAAGAGAAGATGAGGCAGCGCCAACAATCTGGTGTCTAGGAACGTGAACCTTAGAATTATTACTAGCAGTGCACAAAACAAAAATGCTCTTCCCCGGATAGTGGCGACATGCATCCATTCCGAATTCGCATTTAAAAACTCGCAGTTTGTAGGACTATATGAATCATTCCTTTCTTTGCACAGTTCAGGCAGCGTTCTTGCATTATGGAATTTATAATTTTAATCAAAAGTATTTCAAATAGTTTTAAAGAAAACTTTACCTAGACCTGTAGTTTTTGTACCGTTAAATTCAATCAGAAATGAAATGTTTTCTAATCTTTTTTTTTTTTTTTGGTTGGAGGTTTAACGACCACCGTGAGCAACTCAATGGGCTATAAGCAGTCGCCCGTTCCTAATTTAGGGTCACTGGTTCCAGGGAAGGTAGAGAGCCAGTGCAGTAAAACAAACACAACATCCATGCCTCACCGGGATTCGAACCCGGACCCCATTTGGACGAATGATCAGAGGCCATCGCTTAGACCACTGCCTTTCTTTCTTACGGTTGGAAAGGTTGGAAGGCCATTATTGAAAAACAAAAGCATTATTGCTGCGCAAAATAAGTATTATTTTTCAAACAAATTTTATTGCAAGCAGTAAAGCAATTTAACATCCGATGCATCAAATCATATTCCGCGCAAAACGTTCACAATTTGCTTTACTCTTGGGTAATGCAGAATTCATTTGCTTAATTTAACATGATTTTCTTCGGCAGCTTTGATAAGGTTAACTGGCTGATTTTTGAAAGCTTGTTTGCAATGCTGGCTCTCGCATGTAACAAATCAGCTTTGTTATTATGTCCATTTTCAAAGACGAATTAAATAACAACGAACGATGACGCTGTCTTTGTGAATCACTGCTTGTGCTTTTTATATTTTTGGCAATTTAATCGTAACCGTTTCTCTCTAAATCAGCTTCTCATATCTTCCGAAAATTTAACCACAAGGCTGTAGGCTGTGAATTCAGGAATTCCATCTCATTTAAAAGAAAACAGTCCTGCACACGCCATGCAGTTTGGCAGGGAGCTCGATAGTGCTGGAAGAAACAATGGTCATTTCCATAACACTGCCACATTGTTGGTAGGGCAGAATTATTCAGAACGTCAAGGTACATTTCAAAGTTTATGGTTTGGGGTATAATAACCAACGGGCTGAACCGCATCCACGAAGAACAACTCCATACTATGATGGAGCCTCCACCTATCTTAAGAGTTGGAAGAATACAGTCAGACGAAAATCGTTCTCCGGCTTGTCGCCAAATTCAAACACGCCCATCAGATTGGCAGAATGAAAACCGTGACTCGTCACACCAAAGCACAGTTTTCCAGTCTCCCACAGTCCAGAAACGACGGAAGGCATACCACTCCAGACGGCGCCTCACATTCACGCTAGTTATGTGTGGTTTGTGTGCTGCCATAATAATCTACATTGTGCAACTCCCTGCGGATAGTTATAGTACTAACCGAGCCACTACAAGCATTTCCTACTTCGGCAGTATTGGAAACGGCAGAGGAAGAACGGGATTTCTTAACATTTCTTACCATGGCTCTTCTACAACGTTCCATAAGTTTGTGCGGTCCCCCTGAACATTTTCTGCTGTAGTTGCACCGTCCTTCTTCCATCTCTTCACGACATCACTTACAATTGATTTTGGTACGTTTAGTTTCGGTGCAATGCTCCGTATGGAAAAATTACTCAAATGACATCCTATAAACACCTGACACTGAAACTCGGAAAGTTCACGTCCATACGGCATATCAACTTCAAATTTAGTGGTAACACGAAAACATATCTCAGTTTTATTTTAGAATAGTTGGTCGGCGATATGCAAACTATTATAAAATTTTCTGGCTTTAAACTTGCTTCTTCTTGATTATGCAACGGCCCTAGCATGTTGCTACTGAAGGAGCAGTACCCAGGTGGAGTGAGATTAAGAAGCTGGCGGCGTATGACAAGGCAAGAGCTACGGCGCTACGCGAAACCATTGATATTGTCACGAGACGGAATGTATACAATAAGTAGGTTACCACGAGCCTTCCTTTGGTTTGGCACCGGCTTCTTGAAGTCACACGTGGGCACCCAGCCCTGGGATCAAGCCGCGCGTGACACCGTGCAGCGTATTATTTTGAATTTATTCTTAGAAGTGTATATTTATTCCAGTTGTGTTTTCTGCGTTCTTAGCTACTTTATTTCTGACGAATTTCCCTGGAGGTAGCGAAAGCTAGCAACTTTTGTTTTATCGTCATTCTTACGCCTAATAAACGGTCTTGATTTTTATTGTCTTTCTCATCAATCTGACGTACAGTAACCCGTTTTTCATCGTTAGTTTCTATACATGACGGCTCTTCTGTTTCGGGAGTTTCAAGATTAGCATATCGCCGAAATATATGGGGCACTACAACAACAACAACAAAAAGCGTAGAAGTTAGAGTCGCATTTTTTATAATGCGAACTGTCAGCTTTTCATCAAAGTGTGCCTAAATATTGGACGCTGGAAGCTAAAAAGTTATATAGAAGTATAATCAGTGATGCATTCAGGCATCTTTTCGAGGTGCTTGCCCCCCTCCCCCGAACATCCATTGACCCCCCCCCGTAAGTTTTTGGGTGATCATCCTTTATATTTAGTCTAATTATTTTTGTTTATAGATGAATATTTAGAGAAATAAATTTGAAAACTTAAGAAAATGCGGGAAAATATTATAAAAAAAGCATCGACATGGGCACAGTAACATTAAGATTATTTTAAGTTTTAAATTAACTTCTTTGTTTTATACACTAAAACTAAAACTGCCATCGGCATGTATATTTACGTTTTCTAAATCCGACGAGTCAATGCAGCCAATAATGTATAGAGTACCTCGACAACCCCCCCCTCGAAATTTCCGTTGTTAATTAGAGCCATAATGACTTCATACAAAGTGTTAACACTTTAAATCACTTTTTTAAATGCAGCTCCGAAATCCAAGTAGTTATGCAAATATATATATTCTATAAAGCAAAATTTGTTGCTCTAGATGAGAATGCTTTTGTAAATTTGTTTATTAAATGGAACAATTGTCCATGTTAAAAAATCTAATATGAAGTCCTACCAAAATTACTTAATACTTTCTCTGGATAAAAATCAAGAGGGTAGAAGAAGACCGTTTGATCTTGATCACATGTACGAGAGGAACAAACAAGAAAACCAAGTATTGTTTCACAATTCTGTAAGTTTTTTAAAGCCTTTTTATTTGATTTACTGTGGATTTGTAATCAGCAACGGCAGGCTTTTTGCACTGCAATACATCATATTTTGGAAGCTGGCATTCAGCTTTATTTCGATCTTCTGGATGCCGAGTTCCCAGGTATGCGGTTAAGCCTCAGTGTAGCTAACGTGACGTTAGGGCTTCCAATATAACAAAATATTTGCGCTACTTAATTTTTAACGATAGCAAATTATTAAAAATTATTCCCATAAAAAGTTTTTTTTTCTTGGCGGTATGTGGTTTACACTCTGTGACAAAAATAAAATCGAGGAATTTCAGACGATTAATTAGTCTTTTTTTCACTAATCTATGCTAATCTAAATAATCTAAAGGGGTTGAAACCAAGTGATAGGGAAATGGTTTACAGTATACGTTTTCAGGTAATACTATAATGATTCCTTTGCAATCAGAAACACGCTTGTAGTAAGACGAAGATATTTTTGCCGCTTCTAATGTTTTGGGGGGAAGGAGTTTCTTCAGCACATTGTTATCTTACTAGCATCCTTAATATTTTACACCACCACATGGTGAAATCCGTGGTGCATTACTGAATTAAAATAAAGGTATAAAATGTTTACATTTTTCATCACTTGTATATGTAGATTTCTTGGAATTTGCATTTGCGATATACGAGCATAAGGAAATTTTTATACTCTATTTAAAACTTTGTTATATGTATGAACGTATAAAATATATAAACATAATATGTATTAATATATATATATATAAATAATAAATAATAACAAGTTTGAGCCCTCTTAAAATCTGTAATCCCCCCCCCCTCAGAAAAGACTCTTTGAATGCTACGCTGAGTATAATCACTTGAAAGAAAGAAGACGTGGCGGTCAAAGCACAAAGCAAAGTAATGCAGAAAATTACTTACCTCATAAGTAGTAAAATGTACTGAAGGGACACTCTTAGATGATTTCCAATTATCACCTTAAAACAAATTACATAAAGAAGCATTAGTTCAGGTTATGTAAAAACTGCATGAAAAAGTGCAAAGCGTCTTGTCAGCTCTAAAAATTCAATTGAAAATTTCCTTTTCCCAATCAAGCCACTTTCCCTGCCGGAGTCGTGAGTGTTAGTAAAAATCCTCATTGCAGAAATTTAAAGAACCGCACAAATTGCAAGAATGTAGTGTATGACGCAGCAGTCACTGTGTAAAAGTAATTAGATATAAACTTAAGTAAAATTAAATGACTCAACGCACCCAAAGCAAGGAAAGTTTCCGAAAGGCGGGAAAAAGACGACTGACTTTATAATATTAAACAGCACTTGATTTTTGAGTTACTAAAGTAGATAATATTAAACAGCACTTGATTTTTGAGTTACTAAAGTAGATAATATTAAACAGCACTTGATTTTTGAGTTACTAAAGTAGATAATATTAAACAGCACTTGATTTTTGAGTTACTAAAGTAGATAATATTAAACAGCACTTGATTTTTGAGTTACTAAAGTAGATAATATTAAACAGCACTTGATTTTTGAGTTACTAAAGTAGATAATATTAAACAGCACTTGATTTTTGAGTTACTAAAGTAGATAATATTAAACAGCACTTGACTTCTGAGTTACTTTTTCACCGACTGTGATTAATACAAAATTACCTCTGTGACTTTTGAGTGAACTACAATGAAATGTCATTATTTTTCTATAGAGAAAATACTGGAATCATGTCCAGCTCTAATATGGAATCCATGGTTTTCGGAGTTGGAGTAACCGTAAAATTTGCAAAAACTATTTTCTCGAGCGGGACTAGAACACGGAACATAAATGTGCTCTAGGTTTGAATCTTAATATCTATAACATGGAAAATATTTAATGTATTGATGCTATTTTTGTTGCTATTTGTTTGTTGTGAAACAAAACTATATATTCTGTATAGAAGAGAACACTAACACTCAAGATACAGAAAAGCCTATGTAAATTATCAACCCTTTAATTCTGTCTTTTCTTGAAGCTTATAAGTTCACTTGTCGAACACAGCTTTAAATATGTTTGTCGGAAACAACTTAAAATATTAAACTGAATAAGCCACAGACGTATTCTAATAACAGCAGCACATAACAGTTCTTCGTAAACTAACAGAAGCACTCCTTTTTAAAGCCTGTACCAGGTTGGATCAAAATTTCGTACCGTGTGCAGCTAAAAAATTTAATGACGCAAGAAAATCATTCATGGCAGCCTCGTTATGCAAATTACAGTACATGTCGTTGTTTTGTACAGTTTAAAAAAACCAAATCCTACGACGGTACCACTCAGCAAGTTTTGTGGATAAAAATTATCTGACGTTAATATTCCACATCCATCAGCCTTCCATTCTCTATAGTTCTTGGCTGACCTCTCTGGAGGTGTAACTTGGGACATTTTCATTTCGCAGCAACTTCTTATTGATTAAAGTTAGGTAACGTTGGCTCAGAATATCACGAATCCGCTGCAAGTGCCGTCCTTGTACGAAATGGGCCATGGAGAGAAACAGGTGGTAGTCGTACAGGTCAAGTTTTGGAGTCTATAGAGAATGAAGTAGGATCTCAATGCCTTTCAATCTCTGTAGTTCTTGGATGACCACTCTGGAGGTGTGACTTGGGACATTTTCCTTTAGCAGCAAATTCTTATTGATGAATGTTAGGTAACGTTGGCTCAGAGTACCATGGATTCGCTGCAGTTGTTTGGCGCAGAGGATACCGTCCACAGCCTGACCATTTGGCACGAGTTCCCAGAGCACAGGAATCACAAAATTTCATCAAATGCACAAACTGACTTTACCCTAGAACCATCCTATTTGCTCTACTGGCCACTCGTTCCCACTTAGTAGCAAGATAACTTAGGAATTTCACTATCTCTGATGATACGACTCCGAAATCTATCATCTTATGGATTTGATTGCAATCTGAAGCAATGCGAAACACGCCTCCTGGCGTGTCAATTCATGTGGAGCCATGCGTGGGCGCCTACAACAGAAATCAAGCCGGTGCAGGTAGCAACTGGCAGTGTATTGGGAAGACCCCACCACATATGCCAACTGTCGTGTACTGTTACCGGGGTTCGCTGTCACTACACTGCCGTGCAAAAATTAAGGACGAGACGGTTTTTCGAATGTAACGTCGTGCAGAAGTGCTTCACATCGACTCAAATCATACCATAAAGTCCCCAAAATGTAAGAATACGGGACAAGTGAGAAAAACCGTCCAAACAAGGATTCCAAAGGATACAAAGGCACTTTATTGAAAAGGTAGCTTCAAGCACAACTGGACAGAAGACAGAAACGTCCATGTGACACACGGCTGCCAAGAAAAATCCAGTCTTTAGTAGGGGATATCATCACCCCTGACTTGCAGGATTCACAACGTCTGTCAATGCTGAGGATGAGATTGTCAAGGAGCTGTTGAGGCATCGCGGCCCATTCTTCTTGTAGCGCCAATCGCAGCTGTGGAATCGTTGCTGGCGGATGGTGACGTCCTGCCAAGCGTCTCCGGAGAAGGTCCCACACGTGTTCGGTTGAATTTAGGTCCGGGGACCTTGCGGGCCAATCCATGCGTTGAATATCTTCACTCTCCAACAGCTCTGCGACAGCTAAAGTACGATGAGGTGCAGCGTTGTCGTCCATGAAGAGGAACTCAGGACCCACAGCACCTCTAAACAGACGCACGTGAGGCAAAAGAACCTCGGTACAATAGCGGACACCAGTGACTGAACCTCCCTTTTAGATGTGGAAGTCAGTACGTCTACCAAGCATGATACCGCCTCAAACGAAAACTCCGCCACCTCCAAACCGGTCCCTTTCGATGATGTTGGAGGTGCGATTGCGTGTTCCCTTTGCTTTCCAGATGTGTATACGTCCAGAATCGCTCGTCAGACTAAATTGGCTCTCATCCGTAAAGAGAACTCGACCCCATTGCTGATGTGTCCAGTTCTTGTGCTCCTGGCACCACAGAAACCGCCGTCTCCGATGAGCAGGCGTTAATGGCACACGCCGTACTGGTCGTAGTGCAAATACACCACCTTTGTGTAGCCTCCTGGCCACGGTAAAACTCGATAACGGACGTCCAGTTGTCTGTTGCATTTGCTTTGCGATTTCTCCCGCTGTCTACCGTCTGTCTGTTCTCGCCAGAAGGACAATATACCGGTCGTCCGTAGGTATATTGTCCTACAGGCCAGAAGAGACAGAAATGCTGGCTAATGCCAATAAGTTTCTATTATTGTATTATAACAGGCTTTAAATCACAAGTACCAGAGTGAGACAGAAGTTCATCCCGTTTGTTGCTGAAACGTTTAAAGATGCAGAACAGCCATACACTCGCACCGCTTTCCCAAAATCACAGGATATTGTTTTCCAAACGTTCCAGAAAAGTCACAACGATCCTTCCAGAAAATTCTTTGCCAACGTTCCAGAAGGCCCACCACGATTCCAGAAAATTCTTCGCACAATGTTACAGAAGATTCAGAGCACGATCCTTCCGGAAAATTCTTCGCACAACGTTCCAGAAGAGCCACCACGATCCTTTCAGAACATTCTTCGCATGACGTTTCGGAAGATCCAGCACGATCCTTCCAGAAAATTCTTTGCCGACGTTCCAGAAGAGCCATCATGATCCTTCCAGAAATTTTTTCGCACAACGTTCCAAAAGAACCACCACGATCTTTCCAGAAAATTCTTCGCACAACGTTCCAGATGATCCAGCACCTTCCTTCCAGAAAATTCTTTGCCGACGTTCCACATGAGCCACCACGATCCTTCCAGAAAAATTATTTGCCGACGTTCCAGAAGAGCCACCACAATCCTTCCAGAAAATTCTTCGCACAACGTTTCAGAAGATCCAGTACGATCCTTACAAATTATTCTTCGCACAACGTTCCAGAAGATCCAGCACGATCTTTCCAGAAAATTCTTTGCGGACGTTCCATAAGAGCCTCATGATTCTTCCAGAAAATTCTTCGCACAACGTTCCAGAAGATCCACCACGTTCCTTCCAGAACATTCTTCGCAAAACGTTTCGGAAGATCCAGCACGATCCTTCCAAAAAATTCTTTGCCAATGTTCCAGAAGAGCAACCACGATCCTTCCAGAAAAAGATTCGCACAGCGTTCCAGAAGAACCAGCACGATTCTTCTAGAAACTTCTTCGCACCACGTTCTAGAAAAGCCACGACCGACGATCCCACAATGGTATCACTCGCTAGATTTTGAGGACAAAAACTATCTAATACCGCATTCTATATCCCCCATTAAAACGAAGTGCCGTCCTTGTAGAAAACGGGCTATGAAGCGAGACAGAGGGTAATCGGACAGGGTAAAGTCCGAACTGTATGGAGGACAGGGTAGAATCTAAATATACCCTTTCCAATTCCGGTTGTTTTCAGCGGACTACTCTGGAAGTGTGACTAATGACATTATCAACTTGGAGTAACGCCCGCTTCCTACTGATGGGCGCTGGGTGACGTTGGCGCAAAGCAATATGGACCCGCTTCAGTTGTTCGGCATAGAAAGTATTTAGAACACCGCCTGATCACGTGGCATGAGTTTCCAGTGCACAGGACTCTCACAGTTTTCTCGAAATGCAGAGCACGACTTACTCCTCGAACCCCTCTCTTTGTCCTATTGGCTGTGGTTCCTGGCTTGGCCTGAGCCACTGGATCCCCGTGGTAGCATAAGGTAAGAAAATCCCCTTCTCATCCCCTGTGACGATACGAAACTATAACCTATCGTCCTGTGGATTCGATAATAATCCGCGACAGAGAGTGACACTTTGTTCCGCTTGCTGGGGTGTTAATGCATGTGGAACCGTTCGATGGTGCCTGAAAGAGAAACCAGTCTGTCGCAGATGACAAATGGTAATGGATTTGAACGATATCATCACAGCTGCCAATTATGAAGGCACCGGGATTTGCTGTCACAGCTACGACCAGGATATCAGTGTCGGTGGTCGTTGGACGTCCTGACCTCGGCCTGTCTTCGAATTATGTGTGCCCAGCAATGAAACGAGGGGAGCATTTAAAACATTTTTGTGCAGTGGTTCTGTCTACTGTTTCCTCGCTTTCGACTGCACAAATTTCGAACATCAAAAAGTCGATAATTTACATCTTACATGCGATTCAAATCACAAGTCGAAGCACGAGGGGAATATATCCTATCCGCTTGGCCATCTGGAAATGAATTCCTAGAAGCTTTAAGTTTCTTTATGAACGCGTAGGAATTTCGACGGGAGATTAACTTCTAAGCGAAATGCAGGAATTTTTCATTTGGAAAAGTGCTTAAAATCCTAATTGAAAATTTCATCCTTTCTTTTCTGTTCTTTCACTTTCATTTTTACGAAACTTTCTATTTATACTTTCTCACTTGGGAAAACAAAATAAAATATACTTACAAATGCATGGAGTTTTGTGTTCTTTTCAATGCAAGATTGCACAGGAAGAAGAAAGAAACGTTCAAACATGGAGCGTACAAAAACGGCATCGATTAACCCCAAGGCCGAAAGTTCTAAATTTAAAGTTGCACAACAAAGAAGGAATAAGAGAGGGAGAAAAGAAAAGAAAGTAAGGCATAGAAAACGATCTCAGAAGACATTCAGCTCCACATGCTACAAAACGGGGAGTAAAGTTTCAAGCACCTGGAGATAATAAAATGAAATATTTAAACGCTGTTTATGCTTCGGCGAGCTTTGAATTTCTCATAAACACGGAAGGGATTCGATATTTTTATGTCAAGGAAATCCAGCTAGGAAATGACTCTCATTTTTTAATAGCTCTCGGAGAAGTTGGAAAAGGAAAATATGGGTAAAAAAAATCTCTTTTGGCGGAGGTTAAATTGCACATTTTCTCTCTCAAAGTACAGAAAAAGAAGGACAAAACTGAGTGCTTCGAAAAAATCGTCGTCTGAAGCTTTATAAGGATTTCTTACAAAAGCCGTTCAGAAAGTATTCCTTAATTTTTTTAGTTGCGACCCCTAGAAGACTTAAGCGGTACTTCAACGCCGAATGTGTTTTCCCAAGATAAACGAGTCTATCATTTTAATGCTACTCTGCTTCAGTTTGTTTTCTCTCTAGGATTATTAGATTGTTTGATCATCATGTGAACAGTTTTTGAAACCAACGTTCTTCAGAGGCTACGTAAGAAATATTGACTTCGAAACTGCTTTGAAAGCCAGATTAACGCGACGCGAGACTAATAAATGTTTAGGGGAAACTTGTTCAAATAGTTGTGAATCGAAACATAACATTCATTAGGAATGAAAAAGCTGATTCAAGCAATATTTTGATGAAAAACCTAATAAATATAGTTGAACTTTAAATTTGAGTATGACGTTTAACCTTTCAAGGACAGCGATCTTCTTACAAAATTTTATATTTCTTCTTGGAGTTTAACGACCATCGTGAGCAACTTGCGACGTACATGTCAAGACGACAAATAGCAAAGAAATCCTTGCCGGCGAATATTAATTGGGAAAGTATTCGGCTCCGGAGCAGTGGGTTCGGGCTTCGCCACCGGCAATTTGGATATGCTGGCTGTCAGGTTCTATGTGATGCTTCTGCCACACATCGTCTGGAATCAGTGAAATTTCTGTACAGAGAGTTACTTCAACCATGGCTTCAGGCGGAGTGAAAAGATGCAATTTCGTGCCATCACCATTTCCAAAGGAAGGGTGAATATACAATGAAGTGCCAGAAAAACTCGTACACCAGTCTAATACTTGGTAGGTCCCCCACCGGAGAGCAGGACTGCAGAAATACGACGGATCATGGACTCCACTAGCTTCTAGAAATATGCTATAGGCAATGCACACCACACTTCCTGCAGAGCGTTCCACAATTCGGGTGTATTCTGAGGTCTCGGATTCCTGTGTTCGATAATGCGTTGCATGGCATCCCAAATGTGTTCTATCACGTTCAGATCTGGGAACATGGGGAGGGGGGGGATGGCTACACCCCAAACTCAGATGAATGCTCTTTTAACCATAATGTGGCGTCCTGACACTTGTGTGGAGGTGCATTGTCCTGTTGGAACAGGCCCAATCCATCAGCATGAATGCAGGACATGAACGGGTGTACCTCGTCAGAAAAGATGCGCACATAACTTTGGCCTGTAACAGTCTTTTGTAGACGTACCAGGGGTCCAAGTGAAGTCCAGCTAAATACACCCCATACCATAACGTACCCCCACCAGCCGGTACAGTTCCCTGTTGACAGGTGGGATCCATGGCTTCATGGGGTTTGCGCCACACACGAATCCTTTCATCTGCCCGATACAGTTGGAAACGCGACTCGTGAGACCAGGATACTTGTTTCCAGTCATCAAGTGTCCAGTGGCGGTGTGCCGCCCCGGTGGCGCAGTGGTCTAAGGCGCTGGCCTCTGATCATTCGTCCGTAAGGGGCACGGGTTCGAATCCCGGTCAGGCATGGATGTTGTGTTTGTCTTACGGCACTGGCTCTCTCCCTTTCCCTGGAACCAGTGACCCTAAATTAGGGACGGGCGACTGCT
This sequence comes from Macrothele yani, assembly GCA_039090855.1. NCBI lineage: Eukaryota > Metazoa > Arthropoda > Arachnida > Araneae > Macrothelidae > Macrothele > Macrothele yani. The sequence goes on from CM077025.1 coordinate 17,396,863, forward strand.
TATAGCCCATTGAGTTGCTCACGGTGGTCGTTAAACCTCCAATCCAAAAATCCAGTGGCGGTGTTGCCGTGTCCAACCGAGGCGCATAGCTCTGTGTCGTGCACCCATCAAGGGGACTCGAGTTGGGCGTCGGCTGCCAATGCCCATATCGTGCAGGGAGCTTTGCACAGTTCGGACACTGATGCTTGTTGAGGCTCTAGCATTGAATTCCTATGATACCTGCGAGAGTGTTGCACGCCTATCGCGTGAAACGATTCTTGACAGCCGACGATGGTCACGTTCACCCAATGTCTTTTTACGGACACACTGGTATCGTAGGTTGGAGGTTTTGCCGGAATTCTTGTAGTCAAGTTACACACTTGCAATGGTCGTCCGTAAAAATCCGAACTTCGGTTCTACCTCCGAAATACTATGGCCCATCTCACGAGCGCCAACTATGACAACGCGTTGAAAATCGCTTAAATCGTTATTACTTGTCATTCTCATGCCATAAACAGCTCTGACAGCTGGCAAGGATGTCTGTCGCTTTATATACGCACTGGCGGACGCAACCGAGTAAGCGCATAGGTGACGTTGCTATGTATTTTGCATTAGCTCGTCTGTACCAGTTTTTTTGGCACTTCGGTGTATATATATATCCCAAACTTCATCTTCTTTCTCTACAAAGTCATTTTCGCCTTCTCCACCTGATAGGTTTCCGAATTTTTTGCTTTCATGAGGTCTTAAGACTTCTTGTTGAATAAGCTCATCGTCTTGCCTCAAGCAAAACACCACCATTTTACTGAATGGACACTCACAACAACTCGAAAGGGAGAAAGAAACACGCGTTAGTTAATGTTACGCAAAAGGAAACGTGGGGTATTCAGCAGTATCCCTAGATCAACTTTATGAACAGTAAGCAGTCTCCTAGGTGAAGGTCGCTGGGATGACAAAAAAGACGATTACCCCGTTAGAACAGTCAGGAGAGGTGGGAGTGCTAAGGACTGCTATCTCCTGGAAATTCCAAAAACTAATTTATGTGGGGTACTCAGTGCCCCGGGTTTCCCTTCGAAGTTTAATTGGAAAAGTATTCTTCCCCGGAGCAGAAGGGACGCAACTTTGATGGCCACCACCCTGCATATTTGTGTTTTACAGACGCCCGCCCCTAATCTGAGTCCACTGAAAAAGAGTTTCTGGGAACGGAAAAATTCTACGCCGTAAGACAAACACACCAGTAATGCCTTACCCGGAACTCAAACCCTGGCCGAGCTCGGACGATTAGTCAGAAACCTAAGGCTGTGATAATTCGGTCAGCTTCAGGGCTCTTAATTTATCGTGAACAGTTTCTCACAGCATGTGATTCAACTTCATCATGTAATTGGTACCTATCTATTCGACCAGTATTCCGATTTTCTCAATAGTGCGACTGTTTTGTTCATCAAAGTACCAGAGCACAAATTGATCGAATATTCAGAGACTTGGACTTCTTATTATTCATTAACGACGTTCGCGGACGATGCACGGAGTTCGTATTTTCATCAGGGCGTTGGTTCTCCTTCCCTGAAGTAAGTGCCTCTAAATTAAGGTGGGTACCTACCTCCAGCTCTATATGATCACAAGCGTTGTTAAACACCAAAATGAAAAACAATCGTTCAACAAGGTCAAAAAGCAAATTTTGTTGTTCTTGTTGTGCAATATTGAGAAAATAGAAATTCTGTCTTTCGTAATTTATCTCAGCCCGGTGTGTTTTCAAGAGAGACGACATTCTAATATCGTTGGCTGGTTGTCTATGTGTATCGATATCCGACCCAACTTCTACACAACGCTTTCAGCTATGAGTAAAATCAATCAATTTTAATAGTTCGCTTTCGAATTAAATCCAGGAAATGCTCGAAATTTGTATACACATGTTTTTGTTTAGGCCAGTCAACACAAGAAACGTCTTCGGCACTAAACACCCTATTTCTATTACACTATATTGATAAAAGTCACCGGACAACTAGAAGAGAAACACATCATAGCATTTATTGACATACATTCGTACGGTGTCAGTCCACCTTTGATTTTAATGCATGCACTGGCCCTTCGAGACATGCTTTCGACAAAGTTTTGGAACAAAGCGATAGGTATGCGATTCCATTCAGTACATAATGCTACCGCTAACTGTTGCTTAGTAGTAGGCCTTGGTTCTAAACTTCTTATACGGCGCACTAATTCATCCCACATGTGCTCTATGGGATTTCGATCAGGGCTGTGTGCTGGCCAGTCCACACACGAGACTAAATTATCGTCAAACCACGCCGTAACAGTCCCTGCTTTATGTCTCGGTGCATTATCCTTCTGGTACCAACAAGATTCTGTTCCATAGTATTGCCACATAGTTGGTAGGGCATAATTATCAGGAATATCGAGGTAGACGTGCTGGTTAACAGGTTTTTCCACGATAACCAGCATACCGACACACCGCCATCAGACTGACGGATCGTGTATCTGGATTCATCAGTTTTTAGGACCCGTTTCCATTGATCTACGGTCTACGATAAATGTTATTTACACCATACTGAATGACGAGTAGCATTCCGAGTGGAGATGAAAGTCTTATGAATAGCCACACGACCACGGTAACCCATTGAATGAAATTATCTGCGAATGCTACGTGAACATACCGAGGTTCCAGCATTGTTACTCACCTGTACACTGAAGTCTTGTGCAGTACCCCGTCGATTAGCTGTAACGACACTCCTGAGGCTTCGACGTCCTCTATCACTGATTTTCTTTGGTCTGCCGGTATGTTTTGCTGCTTCAGGTACACCATGTGTCATCCATTTATTCAGTACATCTAAAACAGTTGACTTGGGTATGTTTAAACACCTTTCGGTTTCTCTTATGGACAACCCACTAATATAACTCCCAACAATCTTTCCTTTCTCAAAGTCAGTTCTCTCCCACTGCGACATTTTCACTCAACTTCACAGTGCGATATGATTGCGTGCGTGCGATTGCAGAACAATTTGCAAGACCCGCAAGGAACTGTTCAAAGCGTTAATAGTAAAGGGAAACCTGAGGGACTTACGACTACCAAGAAACATTCAGCAAGGAGAGAAAACAGAACTCATAAACGTGTCATGCATTAGTACCGTCATTCCTACGCACAAATCGTCACCAAAGAACTTCAGGGTTCAACAGTGGTGAGTGTGTGCACTAAGATAATTCGTAAGGAACTACACAAATTACATTTCCACGGTTGAGCTACTGCATAAGGGCCGTTCATATCTCGTAAAAATGAGAGTAAGCGATTTGCTTGGTGCAAAGTACTTCGTTCATGGACCCTATAACAGTGGGAATGAATGTTATGGAATGACGAAACGCACTACACCGCTTTTAAATCCGATGGTCGTATCTGGGTGTGGCGTATGTCAGGTGAACGGTATCTGCCAGAATGTATCATCCCAACATTTAAATTTGGTGGTGACATTGTGATGGTCTGGTGATGTTTCATGTGGTGTGGACTCCGACCGTTGTTGATTATGAATGTAAACGTGAACGACACGAAATACCGGGACATTCTAAACAACGTGGTACTGTCTACACTTTACCAGTTTTATGGGGATGGATCATCTTTGTTTCAGAAAGACAACGCGCCATGATTTAAAGCACGTTCCATTTCGTCATGGTTTGAGGATGTGCGTGTACACAATTTGAAGGGGCCAGCACAAAGCCCCAAACTCAATCGTAAAGAGGCTCTTTGGAATGAACTTGAACTTTGGAACGTCCAAATTTTGTGTCTGAACTGACCACTGCTTCGCGGGAGGAATGGAACCATATATGTGCGACTACTTACCAGAGACTCATTGAAAGTGTGCAAAGGAGAGTGTACAATGTAACTCTGGCCAAAACGATGAGCTAACTCCTATTAATTTTGCCATAAATGCTGTATTGTATAAAAAGCACTGGTGTTGTGAGACTTTTTTCCATATAGGCTACATTTTTTTTAGATTTCCTCTCCTTTTCTTCTTTCCTACGCTGACCACATCTCGAGGAAAGTACTTCAATAACCATGAAGCCTTCAAGAGACGAATATTAGTCACAAGGAATTCGCCTGTAGCTCAATATATCTCGCATCATGTTCATCTCCTTTTCAGCTTTCATGCATCTTAACTGTTATCATTGGTATAAATTTCTGTACAAATATGTGCTGTACTGCTGAAAATATATTATTACTATTACACCGAAGAGCCAAAAGTCATGGTATAGCCGTATGCAAATTTTAACTGGCGCTGCCGTCGTATAAATCCTTCGAAACACGCCAATATTTTTATAAGTTGCGAGATGTAATCTCGGGAGTCACCGCCAGAAGGATTATGATAAGCCGACGTGAATAATGGGAGTTTGAACGAAGCATGGTAGTGGGAGCCAGACGGATATGGGACGTTCAATTTCCGAAGTTGTGAAAACATTCAAATTTCCTCGATCCGCGGTGTCACGTGTGTACCGAGGATATCTCATGGAAGGCATAATCACCAGCCATGGACAGCGCAGTGCCCGACCACGGCTGCTGAATGACTGTGACCAGCGGCTTCTGACCAGGATTTTCCATGCTAACAGACAAGCGACTCTGGCTCAAATGATATCCGCATTCAATACACTAGGTACCAAAGACATATGCATCAGGTCAGTATAGCGTAATTTAGCGCCCATGGGGTATGGGAGCATGTGATCCAAGAGAGTGCCTTTGTTAATATCACGACATGAGACACAACGCCTCACCTGGGATCATGAAGATGGTAATTGGACCATGGAAGACTGGCAACATGTGGCGTGGTCCGATGAGTCACGCTACGAGCTTTTGGTAGGGTTCGGGTGTGGAGCATACCCCATGAGGCCATGGACCGAAGCTGTTAACAAGGCACTGCGAAAGCTGGTGGTGGTGGTTTCATTCATGTGTGCGGTGTCTTTACGCTGCATGGTCATTAACCAGTAATCGCTTTATTGCTCTACTGGATGACCATTTGCAGCCTTTCATGGATTTCATGCATCCGAACAACGATGAGATTTTCCAAGCGAACTATGCACCATGTCATCGGGCCCAAGTTGTCCAAAATTGTTTCGAGGAGCATTCTGGGGAGTTCCGATGAAAAGTGTGGCCACCACATTCGCCCGACATGAATCCAATAAAGCACTTATGGGAGGTGGTGGAAAGGTCCATTCGCACCCAAGATCCTGCACCTACAAATACCAGGGAACTGTGGGCGACTGTTCAGACGGCATGGCACAACATACCTATCCAGATGTATTCGGTCCACTTGTGGAATCGATGCCACTTCGAGTTGCTGCAGTTCGCCCGGAAATAGGAAGTTCTACACGATACTAGGTACGTATCCCATGACTTTGGCAATGCAGTGCATTTCGTCCTGTTTACAGTGCACCTGATGTTGGGAGTAGGGTTTCAGAGCACCAATGACTTTGCATTCTATCCAAGGATCAAGGAATCAGCGAGAAATCTTTGATGGATAAAGCAAGAAATAACAATTTCTGCAACTATTCCGTAGTTAGCTTTTCAAGTCTTATGTCGTTTAAGTCTTCAATCCTTTTGAAATGTCAATGTTTTCAATCCTTTTGAAATTGTTCTTAACGCTCCGACCACATGGTGACCAAAAATTCCAACTCTCTCCAAACAGATGTGTTCGCATAGCAGTAGAGTTTTAACAAAGCTACGGAAAAATAATTCATTTTCCCCTCTCATCTCAGCAGTACAAACCATTAACCTGTTACAAAGAAAAGATACTTTCTTCTATAGTCCTTTATCATCTGCTCCACGTCGAAAATAAAAGTTACTTTCTTCCTTTATCCTCTGCTCCATGTCGAAAATAAAAGATACTTTCTTCCTATATCCTCTGCTCCATGACGAGAGGAATGATGGTTATCGGATAGTCCCCCGGACACAAACATCCTGCCACTGGATAGAAACAAATGACTCAGATATCTTAGTTCTGTCTTCTTAGATTCGTCAACATTGTTATAGCCCTTTTAGCAGGTACTCAGTTAGAACGGATTAGTGTCAAGCATGCTCCTAAATGACCAGCCAAATATCAAATCTATGGGGGATGCAACACGTTCTGATTTTCAGGTTCACTCGTTTCAGTGCGTTCGGTCTTTTTCTTTGGCAGGAAATATATTCTTTCCAGCAGATTTCAGCCCATTTTACTTAACCGAGTTGATTAGTTCCAGTAGGTTAGAGGGCTTTCTTTTTTCCATGAACAGCTCGATAGGCTATTAGCAGACGCCCGACCCTAATTTAGGATCACTGGTTCCAGGGGAGGGAAAGAGCCAGTGCCATTAGGCAAGCACAACATTCATGCCTTATCGGGATTCGAACCCGAACCTTTTTTGGACGAATAGTCATAAGCCAGAACTTAGACCACTGCGCCACCGGGGCGGCTTAAAGGGTTAAAGGAATTTGAATATACGTACGCTAATTCTTATGTTTAGCAAAATTATGTTGTGTTCCGGGCGTCTGCTAATAGCCTAAGTTGTAATAACTGATTAAGTTACGTATTTATTCAGATTTAACGTTCTTTAGTAAACGTCAGGGTACTACTTTCTTCTTAATAACTCTGTGATCCAGAGTACGAACTCGACAGTTCCGGTTTTATCCTCTGTACGTGTGTGTGTGTGTGTGTGTGTGTGTGTGTGTGGCTTCACGAAATATTGAATCGGGATAGTGGGCCATGAGTTACGCAACACTAATGTCAGGCGATTGAGATCTGTGTTGATACCAGCGAGATATGTGCCTTCGGTTGATTATAGTGATGCACCTGGATATTTAAGAAATGTGAATATATGTTCTACGAAATGGTCTACAAACATTAGCTAGCTACGGAGGTAAACATCTCTAAACTACAGCTATCAAAGGTAAAAACTATACACATCCACATTCGCTTTCGCTATACACTAAGGGTGTGTGAAGCTTGTTGACCACGTGATTTCCAAGATGGCGCAATCAGTCGAACGACGTAGCATACATAAGGTAAGGGTAGAGCAGTAGGTAGTAAAATTCGGTGCGATATGAGTAAACGGAAGGATTTATCCGATTTTGAGGAAGATCGGAGTGTGGGAGCCCCGAGAGAGATTTTCGAAGAGCTGAACTGGTGGATTGTTCACCACCACAGTTAAAGTGCAACAAAAAGTGGAATAGCGTGAAAATGGTCAAAAACTAACCCGGAGGCAAAATTGCTCAGGACCGTGAAAAGGTTGATGTGAGTGGCGAGTGCTGTATCCGACGACTCATACAGGTCAACATATACAGTGCACTGTTCAACAGTACAGTATCGGAAAATACAGAGGTCAACCCGAAACGGTATCTGTCAGGACCATGTGTCACACGCTCGCACGTATGGGCTATAACAGCAGACGACCTCGACGACATCTTCTCCTAACCACGGTTCATGGGAGCAAAAGTCTCGCCTGATACAAAGATCATGCAAGTTGGACGTCGGTTAACTGGAGAAAAGTCTCCTGGTCAGAGAAGTCGCGTTTTTTACTCCACTCCGTGCATAATGGTGAATGTATTCGGCGCAAAAACATGAAGCACTCGAACCATTCTGCATAATATCCACAGTGCAAGCCGGAGGTGGCCGTTGTATGGTGCAGGATATGTTTACCTGTCAGGAACTTGAACCCCTGGTGCCAGTGGAACAACATATGACTGGTGACCACTATCGTGAATTGCTTGATAACTCTATACACCCAGAAATGCTGTACGTTTTCCCGAATGGCGACGGTGTCTTCCAAGATGACAATGAGCGAAGCCGCAGGTCCAGTTTTTGGCACGAATGGTTTGAGGAACACAGTTCTGACTCTCAGCACATCGATTGGCCCCCGAACTTCCCTGATATCATTTGTAGGATAATATGGAACGGTATATGAGGCGTCTGGATGCACAAATCACCTGCATACTTACATTGAAGGCCGCATTGCACACAGCTTGGTTTATAATACATCCCAACTTCTTCTAACTTCTTATTGAATCAATGCCGCGTCTGATAGTTGTTGTACTGAGGGCGAAAGGAGGACCTACGAAGTATTAGGTATGTGGTCATAATTCAGTGATCACTCATTGTATGTTGCATCGAAGCCACGTCGGATAGCTGCTGTACTGAGGGCAAAAAAAGGAACTACGAGGTATTAGGTAGGTGGTCATAATTCAATGATCACTCAGTGTATGTTGAATCGATGCCACGTTGGATAGCTGCTCTACTGAGGGCGAAAGGAGGACCTACGAAGTATTAGGTATGTGGTCATAATTTAGTGATCACTCAGTGTATGCTGAATCGATGCCACATCAGATAGCTGCTGTACTGAGAGCGAAAGGAAAACCTACGAAGTATTAAGTAGGTGGTCATAATTTAGTGATCACTCAGTGTATGTTGAATCGATGCCACGTCGTATAGCTGCTGTACTGAGGGATAAAGGATGACCTACGAAGTATTAGGTATGTGGTCATAATTCAGTGATCACTCATTGTATGTTGCATCGAAGCCACGTCGGATAGCTGCTGTACTGAGGGCAAAAAAAAAAGGAACTACGAGGTATTAGGTAGGTGGTCATAATTCAATGATCACTCAGTGTATGTTGAATCGATGCCACGTTGGATAGCTGCTCTACTGAGGGCGAAAGGATGACCTACGAAGTATTAGGTATGTGGTCATAATTTAGTGATCACTCAGTGTATGTTGAATCGATGCCACGTCGTATAGCTGCTGTACTGAGGGATAAAGGATGACCTACGAAGTATTAGGTATGTGGTCATAATTCAGTGATCACTCATTGTATGTTGCATCGAAGCCACGTCGGATAGCTGCTGTACTGAGGGCAAAAAAAAAAGGAACTACGAGGTATTAGGTAGGTGGTCATAATTCAATGATCACTCAGTGTATGTTGAATCGATGCCACGTTGGATAGCTGCTCTACTGAGGGCGAAAGGAGGACCTACGAAGTATTAGGTATGTGGTCATAATTTAGTGATCACTCAGTGTATGCTGAATCGATGCCACATCAGATAGCTGCTGTACTGAGAGCGAAAGGAGGACCTACTAAGTATTAAATAGGTGGTCATAATTTAGTGATCACTCAGTGTATGTTGAATCGATGCCACGTCGTATAGCTGCTGTACTGAGGGATAAAGGATGACCTACGAAGTATTAGGTATGTGGTCATAATTCAGTGATCACTCATTGTATGTTGCATCGAAGCCACGTCGGATAGCTGCTGTACTGAGGGCAAAAAAAAGGAATTACGAGGTATTAGGTAGGTGGTCATAATTCAATGATCACTCAGTGTATGTTGAATCGATGCCACGTTGGATAGCTGCTCTACTGAGGGCGAAAGGAGGACCTACGAAGTATTAGGTATGTGGTCATAATTTAGTGATCACTCAGTGTATGCTGAATCGATGCCACATCAGATAGCTGCTGTACTGAGAGCGAAAGGAGGACCTACTAAGTATTAAGTAGGTGGTCATAATTTAGTGATCACTCAGTGTATGTTTAATCGATGCCACGTTGTATAGCTGCTGTACTGAGGGCGAAAGGAGGACCTACGAAGTATTAGGTAATATACTGATTTCATTGTCCCGTTCCGCCAATCTGTCTTGGCTCCACGGGGACTTATTGAGCACCTTGGATGTTATTTTGACATGTTGCGACAATTATCCTGCCTTGAGACGCCGGTTCGGACCCTGGCCACCCCAATGGCCCAGAGACCAGCCCGCGGTGACGTGCTGGCAGGCGACCTAGTATACCTTGTCTGGGTTCCCGCTCTGTCTGGCGGGATAGGTCGTTCATGAATTTAGGGTTTGACTGGAAGATTCCTTGCCCTCGAACTGTTTTTGGGGAATAATTTCCCTTTATTTTCTTTTTCAAAACATCTACACACATGTATACACTGTCCTCATGCTTAGGACTCACAACATCAAGAGATAGCAAAAATTTATTTACAGAGTATTTACATTGGTGGTCTCTTCGTCTGCTTGCCCACAGACTTTCGCCCTCATTCCTCTTCCGAATCGCTTTCGGTGTGCACGTTCACCTCCTGCGTTTCGGTTCCCATTTGATTGGGGAAGATGGTATGTTGCTGGAGGGTTAGCCTCTCAACCAAGGCTATTATCCCCCTCCTGTTAACGGAGGATTGGATGAGCAGATCCAATCTTCGCGTTCTTTGCACACCTGGGATCAGTGTGTTTCTCCATTCGGCGAAGCCACTGCATTCAAGTACGCAGTGTTCTATGCTTGCCGTTCTCTTTCCACAGGGACAAGTGCAGTTCCTGATGGCAAATCTGCCCAGGTATTCAGGGCTGATGCCATGGCCACTGAGTACCTGATTCAGGAGCTTGTTTGTTTGTGCACGTTTGGTCGAGACCTTTGGAAACACTCTGTGTGTCTTCCGCCCTGTCTCTCCCGTGTCCCATCTGACCTGCCATTCGGTCATGGTCTGTCGTGCTAATGCTGCGCGAATACTCCTTCGCGGCGTTCTGCATTGCACGTCAACCGCCTCTTTCAGCGTGGCTGCCCTCGCCAGCTGATCCGCCCTTTCGTTTCCCTGGGTTCCGACATGGCTTCGTACCCAGTGGAAACTGACTGCCCCATCTCCCCTCTGCCCTCAAGAGGGATTTGATCCTCTGGACGATGGGGTTTTTTCCCCTGAATCTACTCAGAGCCTGCAGTGCTGCCTCACTGTCCGAGTAGAGTTTTATCCTTTCGTCACTACGCCTGGGGAGTGCCCAGGTGAGTGCCTTTTCGATCGCCAGAAGTTCTGCCTGGAAGACAGAAGCGTTCTGCGATAATTTCACGCATCCTGCAGTGGCTTCGTTCCCATCCGAGAACGCACAGAAGCCTGCCCCCACTTGTCCCTTCCACTTTGAGCCGTCCGTGAACAGCTCGTGCCCAACTCCCGTGGGTTTCTCCTTGTCCCACGGTGGGCAAATCTCCTCGGCCGGGTGGATCTGCCAATCCACACTTTCCAGCTCCATGTTGGAGGCTCGATGTGGGACACCGAGTAGGTAGGCGTCCTCGCCTGACCTAAGGCAGTGCATTGCTGCCTCCTCCTTTCCACTACCAGGTCTGCCGGCTCGCACCCCGCCAGCACTTGGAGTGCTAGGGTCGACGTTGTGCGAAAACAACCGGTTATCCCTAGTAGCGCCAACCTTTGGATTTGGTTTATCCCCTTCTTCATTCTGACTGTGGGAGTCCACCATGCTCCGCTTGCATACGTCAGAATTCTTTCAATTCCTCTCTGATAGATGGCCTTCTTGGTTTTGCCCGTTAACCACATGCCATTCAATCTATTGAGAATCACCGTGCACCTTGTTCTAAGGTGCCTCAGGTGTGGCAGCCCTGATAGACTCTGATCCAGGACCACACCCAAGTACTTCATTTCACGCACCGCCTTGATAGTGCACCCTTGGAATCTGCACTGAGGTGGTGTTTTCATTACTCCACGCTTAGCTATTGCTAGCAGAGTGGTCTTCTCAGGAGCAAAGCAAAGTTTGTTTTCTTTGCTCCAGTTGTCTAGCACATCCAAGGCGCTATGTGCTTCTCTTTCGATCACGTGTCTCCCTGAGGCGGAGACCACGAGAACGAAATCGTCCGCATAGGCTTGAATTTCCACTGCCGGACCCAGGTCTAGATTCAGAGCTGCGTCTGCCACTATATTCCACCAAATGGGTCCGGAGTTGGATCCTTGCTGACACCCTCTGTGGTACGAGCGCGAGGCTTGCCCATTCCCCGCTTCGAACTCGACCCTTCTATCAGACAGGTAGCTGCTGATCAACGAGAACAAGTTCCTTGGACAGCCAAGTTCTTTCAGTCTGGTTAAAACCATTCGCCACCAGACACTGTTGAATGCCCCCCTCACGTCTAGTGAGATGAAGCAGGTGTGGAGCCCCACCGCTTTGTTCCTCTCTGCCCTCTCTCTGAGGCTGCGAATTGCCTGCGTTGCGCAACGTCCCGGAAGGAAACCAAACTGGTTCCTGTTTAGCCTTCCCTGCTCCATGAGAAAGCTAAGCGCTCTGTTCGTTATGAGCTTGTCCAGCACCTTGCTCCACGCTGAGAGGAGGCAGATAGGCCTGTAGGCTGCGGGATCATTTTTGTTCTTTTCGGTCTTGTTGAAAAGAAATAGCACCGCTTGTTTTCCACAAGTCTGGGAAGATTCCCCTCCTGAGGCATTCGTTTAGGAGCGCCACAAAATCCTCGGGATTTGCATAGTAGATTTCTCTGACTATGCTGAGGTCAAACCCGTCCTTGCCTGGTGCTTTGCCAGTGTTAAGACTGGAGAGGGCGTTCTCCACTTCCTCTCTTGTGAAGGGGGGTCCTCACCAGTGTCCGGTGGGATCCGACATTCGTCCCTTATTTCTTTTTGTCGTGGGAGTCCCCTTCTCCCTCGTCTCCTTGGAAGTGGTAATCCAAGAGACTCTCTATGGTACTATCAAGAGTCTTTGATAGGCTACCGTCTGCCCTTTCGACCGCTGCCAGTTTTAGCGGTTCGTTGATGGATCCCCTCGAGATCTTATAGGGGATCCCGAAAGGGTCTGCCGGAGTTTGGAACTCACACAGTTTTCTCCAGTAAGAGATTTTCGAGAGATTCAGTTCTCTTCTGTATGCTGAACGAGCCTTTATGCACTTCTGTGCACTCCCTGTCTTGCGGTGTAGCTTTCGCTCTTTGCAGAGCTTTTCTACTCCGCCTAGCTCTCGCCCTTAGAGCTTTTAGTTTCTCCGACCACCAGGGGTGGGGATCCTTGGCTCCCCTTTTATTTCCCCTGCTACTCTCGCATAGCGCTGTGACTTCCCTGGTAAGTTCTTCAAAGAGGGAGTTGAGGTCCGATGTTTCTCCTGCCTCTTCTGCCCTCCTACCCCCCAACAAGGTAGTTAGTTTGGCTTTAAAAGCCCACCAGTCGAGATTCTTCATGAAGAACCTTTTGCGCTTGGGTCGGATGGGCTTTTCCGAACCCAAAACGAAAGATAGGGCTAGGTGGTCACTGCAGCTTCCATCGTCCAGTACCTGCCAATCCTGGACTAGGCTGCGCTGTGAGACTCTGACGAGAGTCACGTCGATCCAAGAGGAGCCCCTCGCCCCTTGGAAGGTCGGGGTGCTCTCTGGATCGTTCAAGACCCTCAGGTCTGCCGCGTTGGCAAAGTCCACTAGTAGCTGGCCGCGTTCATCCTCCTCTTGTTGGCCCCAGAGAGGACTCTTCGCGTTGAAGTCGCCTGCTATTATTATCTCATGACTGGGGAATTCCCCTAATAGAGCCATTAGCTCATTCAGCGTTTCTCTCAAATCGCCTGCTGGAGAACTATATACGTTCACCATTAAGAATTTCTCGACTCCACATTCCACCCCCAGGGCGACCACGTTCTCGGAGCATTTTACCTCGAGAACCGCTAGGGACGGGTCTTTCACGACCGTGGCCACCCTGGGTTTCTCCACCCTGGGGTGGTAGATCCGGTAGGAGTTAGGAAAGCCCACCACTCTTCCCCCTGTCCAAACGGTTCCTGCAGAAGCAGTAGATGAGCTTTTTGCTCAGTGGCTGTCACCAGGGCCTGTGTTGTTGCTGCCCTTGCATGGGGCAGATTGATTTGCAGCACCTTAACGCCTCTCTTTGGTCTTTCATCCATAGTGAGTGCGTTCTTTTAGTAGAGCCAGTTCTCTGACAAGGCTTGGGCATTCCTTGTCGAGGCTCGAGTGGCCTATATCCACTCGACGCCTAAATTTCTTATTACTTGAAAGGCAGTTAGTGCAGACCGGGCTGTTGCTGCACTCCTGGCGCTTGTGCCCGGCTTCCCCACACCGGGCACACCTATCCTGCTCTTCGGGACACCTTGCCTTAAAGTGCCCGAACCCGTTACACCTGTAGCAACGGACCTCCTCAAGTATTCCCTTACTGAGTGGACGGACCATTCCACCCCGAGCTTGCCTCGCTTCATTACTTTTTTGAAGGTTAGTGGGTCTGCCTCTACTACCCAGTGGCGTTTCCCACCCTTCACCTTCAAAGAGAACTTGAGTTGGAGGCTGCTCTCCTCCAGCTCTGGGTTCTGTTCTACGAGACATTGCTCGACCTGTTGCCTTGACAGGTTTTCATTGATCCCATAGATAATGAACCTCGGGTTTCTTTTCGCTGGCAACCGCGACCGAAGGTTTTCCTTGGTCACTTCGTTGCTCTTAAGCTCCGAGTCCAGTTTCTCTATGTCTCGGGCGGAGGAGCACTCCACCATCACTCCTCCCCCGTTCACCTTCCTGACACTTTTCACTCCAATTTGGAGTTTGGCTGGGCAAATCTGTGTTTGCAGTGCCACCTTGACCTCCTCAGACGAGGGAGAGCCCTTGTCTGATACCGGGTACACGAGAAGTACGTGCTTCTTCTCGTGCTTCTTCCCCGGCTGGCTTCTTAGCCACTTTTTGCCTTGGGGCCGTGCTCCCCTTGGTAGGCTTAGCTCGTACCGCATCTGCGTACGATTTTGGAGCCGCGCTAGCGCTCTCCTTCTCTCTTGGAGTCTCCCTTGGGCGAGACTCATTTCTATTACTTGCTTGGTGCAAGCCTCTTGTAGCGAGTTCGCTATCTTTCTAATCTTGGTCCTGGTGTTAACCAGAACCCTATTAGCTGGATTCTCAATAATTCTCTCCAACTCTTGGAAGAAGGAGTTGACTGCGCTTGCGAATTCCGACGGAATTGCCAAGTCGCAGTCTGCCTCAACAGGCTCACTTGGACCGGGGGTTTGAGCCCCGCGTCCTCTGCCATCTCTCTACTCGGGTTGCTAACCGAGTGCAAGCCCTAAGGACCTGTGTCCCTGGTCGGTCAGACTTACTACGTTCGAAAGTCAGGTGCTCAGCGGTACCCTGGGGTTCTTCCGCTGTAACCTGCACCTGACCCTGGTTGAGTGCGGGATTTGGACTGATCCGTAGATCAGTGGGACCAGCACGGCGACGACGTACCCGCTCGTTTGTCAGAGTTGCGCACTGTGCTTTGACCGCAGCTTGGACTTTGCCCTGACAAGGACAGTTTTTCTAAGTCCAAACTGACTGCACCAAAACACTTTTTTCAAATTAATGAAAAAAAAAATTTCTTCCCTTCGTTTTGAAACACGAAAGAGAAGAAAAATCAAGTTTTGAGGGGAGAAACAACTCCCCTCGCTCTGCTAACAGAGTCTAACGGATCAGCAGTCGATTTGATTCGCAATCAATCACACAGTACACACTCAACCAGCCTCTGACAACGGCCGGTCGAAGTATTAGGTATGTGGTCATAATTTAGTGATCACTCAGTGTATGTTGAATCGATGCCACGTGAGATAGCTGCTGTACTGAGGGCGAAAGGAGGACCTACAAAGTATTAGGTATGTGGTCATAATTCAATGATCACTCAGTGTATGTTGAATCGATGCCACGTTGGATAGCTGCTGTACTGAGAGCGAAAGGAGGATCTACTAAGTATTAAGTAGGTGGTCATAATTTAGTGATCAGTCAGTGTATGTTGAATCGATGCCACGTGGGATAGCTGCTGTACTGATAGCGAAAGGAGGACCTACGAAGTATTAGGTATGTGGTCATAATTTAGTGATCACTCAGTGTATGCTGAATCGATGCCACATCAGATAGCTGCTGTACTGAGAGCGAAAGGAGGACCTACTAAGTATTAAGTAGGTGGTCATAATTTAGTGATCACTCAGTGTATGTTGAATCGATGCCACGTTGTATAGCTGCTGTACTGAGGGCGAAAGGAGGACCTACGAAGTATTAGGTATGTGGTCATAATTCAATGATCCCTCATTGTGTATTGCATTGAAGCCACGTCGGATAGCTGCTGTACTGAGAGCGAAAGGAGGACCTACTAAGTATTAAGTAGGTGGTCATAATTTAGAGATCACTGAGTATATGTTGAATCGATGCCACGTGAGATAGCTGCTGTACTGAGGGCGAAAGGAGGACCTACAAAGTATTAGGTATGTGGTCATAATTCAATGATCACTCAGTGTATGTTGAATCGATGCCACGTCGGATAGCTGCTGTACTGAGAGCGAAAGGAGGACCTACTAAGTATTAAGTAGGTGGTAATAATTTAGTGATCACTCAGTGTATGTTGAATCGATGCCACGTGGGATAGCTGCTGTACTGAGGGCGAAAGGACAACCTACGAAGTATTAGGTATGTGGTCATAATTCAGTGATCACTCAGTGTATGTTAAATCGATGCCACCTGGGATAGCTGCTGTACTGAAGGCGAAATGAGGACCTACGAAGTATTAGGTATGTGGTCATAATTTAGTGATCACTCAATGTATTTTTATAGAGCGCACTTTTTGCAAATGTCATATTCATAGCGGGAAATGATATATTTTAATTAAAACGTGTCTTCTATATTAGTATATCTGTCCTCTGAGAAATCGAATGTTCAGATACAAGGTGTTTTGGCTAATCTTCCGAGCTCTACCCGAATTCAAATATCCGATGAGGCATGTTAGGACGTGGAAGAGAACACAAAACAAAACAAATCCAATAAAATAAAAGGAAAAAGAAATCAGTTTCACTCGTGATAAATACAAAGCACCTCATAACTTAAATGAGAGGAATGAGTGCGCAGTTCTCTCTAAACCTTCTAACAGTTCATATTATGTCCGTTTTTACATCTAAAGAAAACGTATTTTTAACTCAGTAGTAGAAGTACACTGAAGTGCCAGAAGAACTGGTACACGCGTCTGATACTTGGTAGGTGCCCCACGGGAGCGCAGGACTGCAGAAATTCGACGGGCATGGACTAAACTAGCTTCTGGAAATATTCTGTAGGCAATGCACACCATACTTCCTGCAGAGCGTTCCACAATTCCGGTGTATTTCAAAGGTCTCGGATTCCTGTGTTCGATAGCGCGTTGCATGGCATCCCAAATGAGTTCTATCACGTTCAGATCTGGTGACTTGGGTGGGAATGGCAACGCCCCAAATTCAGATGAATGCTCCTCTAGCCATAATGTGGCGTCCCGACGTTTGTGTAAAGGTGCATTGTCCTGCTGGAACAGGCCCAAACTATCAGCATGAATGCAGGACATCAACGGTTGTACCTCGTCAGAAAGGATGCGCACATAGCTTTGGCATGTCAGTCACAGTCGTTTGTAGACGTACCAGCGGTCCCGGTGAAGTCCAGATAAATACACTCCATACCATTACGGAACTCCTACCAGCCGGTACAGTTTCCTGTTGACAGGCGGGATCCATGGCTTATTGGGGTTTGCGCCACACATGAATCTTTTCATCTACCCGATACAGTTGGAAACGCGACTCGTCAGACCAGGCTACTTGTTTCCAGTCATCAAGTGTCCAGTGACGGTGTTGCTGTGCGCAAGCAAGGCGCATAGCTCTGTATCGTGCACCTATCAAGGGGACTCGAGTTGGGCATCGGCTCCCTAAGCCCAAATCGTGCAGGGTACGTTGCACAGTCCGGACGCTGATATTTGTTGAGGCTCCAGCATTGAATTCCGATGATACCTGCGAGAGTTTTGCACGCCTGTCGCGTGAAACGATTCTTGACAGCCGACGATGGTCACGTTCACCCAATGTCTTTTTACGGCCACACTAGTATCGTAGGTTGGAGGTTTTGCCGGAATTCTTGTAGTCAAGGAACACCCTTGCAATGGTCGTCCGTGAAAATCCCAAATTCGCTTCTACCTCCGAAATACTATGGCCCATCTCACGAGCGCCAACTATGACACCGCGTTGAAAATCGCTTAAATCGTTATGACTTGTCATTCTCATGCAGAAAACAGCTCTGACAGCTGGCAAGAATGTTTATCGCTTTATATACGGACTGGCGGATGCAACCGAGTACGCGCATAGGTGATGTTTGCTATGTATTTTACATAAGCTCATCTGTACCAGTTTTTCTGGCACTTCACTGTACTTAGTACTATGATGTGACACGTTTGTTTCGACTGGTACAGTGAAATCAAAATCAGATGTTTCACATTTAAATACATCAGTTTGGATTTCATTGTCCTGGGTGGTGTAATGGTTAGCATACTCGAGCGCAATTCGGGAGATGCGGATTCAATTTCCGTACCAGGACGATCATATTTTTAAATTTCTGTGGTTACGTTACATGGAAATAACAGCTTGATTTATGTCCATATTAGATATTCTAATTTAGGGCCACGGGATACAGGGAAGAAAGAGATAGCCAGTGCCATAAGACAAACACAACATCCATGCCTCACCGGGATACGAACCCGGACCCATCTAGGACGAATGATCAGAAACCATCGCTTAGACCACAGCGCCACCGGGGCTGATGCATTATTATGATAAGCCACTGTACATCATTAAGCCGCGTTCTAGAATGTTCCAAAGAATGTAGAATCTCAGAGCGGTAATTTATGGATTCAGTTCTGTGAACTTCGTGTTCTGATGATATCCTTATGATTTTGCTTCTTCTAGCAAGCTATCTTGGATTTGGATATTCACGGTATTTCAACATTCTCATCTTGTTGGATTAACAGCTCTATGACAAATTGCGTTTGCAAAGTCTGAAATTTTGCTGTAGGTTGGAGAAACACTGCTTTCTGGTTAATCAGCGGAGTTTACCATATTGAGAACTGTCCAAAAAGTTATTATTATTATTATTATTTCATACCGGGGTCTATCGACCAGCACGAGCAACTTTAAACTGCTGCCCGTCCTAATATAGGGCAACTCGTTCTAGGGAAGATAGAGAGCCAGTGCCGCCAGACAAGCACACCACCCATGCTCCACCCGAGACTCGAACCTGGGCCCATTTTTTTTTTTTTTTTTTTTTTTTTTTTTTGATTGGAGGTTTAACGACCGCCGTGAGCAACTCAATGGGCTATAAGCAGTCGCCCGTCCCTAATTTAGGGTCACTGGTTCCAGGGAAGGGAGAGAGCCAGTGCCGTAAGACAAACACAACATCCATGCCTGACCGGGATTCGAACCCGGACCCCTTACGGACGAATTATCAGAGGCCAACGCCTTATAGACCACTGCGCCACCGGGGCGGCAGGGCCCATTTTGAATGAACTGTCAGAAGATCAGTTGGTCAAAGTGGCAGCAGGAAAGGCTTTGATACCACTGATTGGATCGACTGAAGATTTTCCTTCACCAATATTCAGGAAATTAACAGAATATTTATCAGAACTGAGATCAGCGTGTAAATAGTTTACATCAGAACGCGCTCTAAATTTCCGCGAGTGTTTCCAGAGATATGAAGCTTTCAAACATGCATGAAGTTCACCAGCCATAGTTCCCTTCGGGATGACTGCTAGTGAAGACATTAATGCTTCATTTGCGCCGAGATTTCTAAGGGTACGGTGTAATGACTGTTACGTATATTTGCCAGATGCTGTGGTGCATTATATGCATTTCCTTCTAGTTTCAATAGTAGTTTCATATTCAAAACAGTTATTTAATTCCCTCAGGGAAGAAAGTTTTACGCACTAACTTTCCACGAATTCTTCCAAGCTCTAAACACCGATTACGTAAAACGAAAGACGAAAAAAGATTTTATCTATGTGTGGGTTGTTGTTGAGCAACGTAGGCATCGGCTTAAAAATATAAAGATTTTACAGTAATTTTTAAAGTTACCTATATTAATTGCTAAACTATTGAGGATAATTTTGGGAAAGCATGCCCACACAGTGCGAAATGAGCTTTGAAGTGCCGATTCATTTCGCAGTGTGGCAAAATACACTGCCACTCATGCAATGCTTTTCACTTGCGTGGCCACGGAAATTTGTCCATATGACAGCATCATCGACGTATTGAAGGGAACTACAATAGTTGCGTAAGGAATTTTACCCAAACAATATGGTCAGAAGGGACATGGCGTAGGAGTGCAGAAGGAAGAACAGACATGCTGTTGAAAGGTGCAAACGTATATCGGGCTGACGTAACGCACCCGTACAAGTGAGAGGATATAGCAGTGTGTGTAAATGGGTTATTAGATACAGTGTGTTCGTAAACTGTTTTAACAAAGAAAGAGGGGTTATAGTACCCATCAAGACAAACAATATGTACAATGGAACTTAGGGTTGAATTCCACTCTGAGTGTCAGAAAAGAGTAACTTCGAAATACGTCCAACAAGCAAAACGTCGCCTCAGACGTCATTTCTTTCGTGCCGGAGAAGTAGCACATCGCCAGAACATCACCGTCAAGCATTTTCCGTATGCAAATTGCCAGAGAAAAGATGCAGCATTGACAGTTGCAGCTGATTGGCTTATCAAGGTGCAATAGACGCTTCCTGAATGCCACATATCCCGCACGATGGATTGGACGTGGCGGACCTGTGGCATGGCCTCCACGCTACCCGGACATAAACCCACTGGACTTCTTCTGGTAGCACATGAAATCATGTACGAGACGCCTGTGGACTCCGTGGGAGATCTCGTCGCGAGAATCGTTGTTGCAGCTGACAGGATAAACACGACACCAGGAGTCTTCGAAAGGGTATGCCAGTCTTTCATTCGCCGGTATGAATTGTGCAACGGCTCCCGTGGCCGCCACTTTGAGCATCTACTTTGAGTCTGTCCCTGATCTCCATAAATGGGATTGTGCAACTTATGATGTCGTTAATTCTCTTTCTTTGCACTGTTGAAAGTTCAACTTGGACATCTAACTTTACTCTTTTCTGACACTCAGAGTGGAATGCGACCCTAGGTTTCATTGTAAATATTGTTCGTCTTGATGGGTACTATTCCAAAACAGTTTACGAACACCCTGTATACAGGTGCGATAAGAAGAAATTTTGTGATATAAAGGTGGTTCTGACGAAGAGACGGCTCTGACACTGAAGAGCCTTCGAGCGGAATCTGATATAGAGGTTACAACAGGCTAAAGTGTTTATCTTTGAAAGAGATACTGTGACGTACGTCGCACGTACCTCAGTGGTGACGCACGCGTCAAAGCGGCAAGTTGCAACGATAAACATTTGCCGGCATAGTTCAATCGGTAGAATGCCCTACTCCCGAGGAAGAAGATGTGGATTCAAGTTACCACCGGCAAAAAAGAGCAATTTCGTCCTGCAGGTAGAAGAAAAATGTTATGGAGTGCCTTTGGAAGAGAGTACGGCATACAGATGGCAAAGCCAGAACAGGTAAGGACGATCCTTTGCAGTTTAAACCCTTTGAAAGTGATATGTAACAAATGTAACATACGTACAAGAGATCACTGCTGGCCACCCAAAATGTAACACCAAGAAAGAGGCATCCGATTGGCCTGAAATTTGCAGCATGCGTCGCCCGCGAGAGGACATGCAAACGATTAGCATTGCAGGGCATATGCAAATCATGTGTGCCCGGCACGCCACCGAAAAGCACTATAAGAAAGGTGCACAGAAGGCGGGGTGTAAGTAGTGGAAGTGTGCTGTGCTGCCGGACCTGTGCGTGGGAAGCTTCCTGATGCCTCGTCACAGAAAACGGCAGTCATTGCAGCACGTTTCGGAGTTCGACAGAGGATGAATAGTGGCTTATCGCGACAGCGGTTTATCGTACTGAGACATCGGCGCCCGTGTGGGACGACAACCAGCCACAGTGAGGCCAGTATGGAATTAGTGGGTGGAGGAGTGACGGACGGACCAACGTGAGTGATTGCCGCAGCCGCGGCACACCACCGGACGAGAGGACTGGCATGTTGTGCGGCGGGCATTGACGGCTCGCACCGCCACATCATGAACGTTAGCGTATGAATTAGGGTGTGTTGCGCAACAACCTGTGTCAGCACGTACCGTTCGACGTCGTCTGCAGGAGCGGGGACTTGTCGCATGGCGCCCGTTGCTCCGATTACCATTGGCGTTACACCACCGGCGAGTGTGGCGGCAGTGGGCAGTTTAACAACGAATCTAGACTACGGAATGGCACGACATTGTCTTCTCCGACGAATCCCGCTTTTGCCTGCAACCCCAAGATGGTCGGATCCGCGTGTGGCGGCACCGCGACGAGAGACTGTATGACGCCTGCATTATGCATCGCCATACAGCTCCGTCGACTGGCGTTATGGTTTGGGGCGCAATTGGATATGGCACCCGCACCCCTTTCGTACGCATCGCTAGTACACCGAATAGCCACCGCTACATCTACGACGTCTTGGAGCCTGTAGTCCTCCCTTACCAGCCAGCGGCCACGTTTCAACAGGACAATGCGTGGCCGCACGTGGTACGCATCATGCAACATTTCTTCACGGCCCACTAGGTTTCACTGCTGCCGTGGTCCACCTGTTCTCCCGAGATGTCGCCCATCGAACACGTCTGGTCGCTGATCGGCAACCGAGTGGCCCGGCAAGCACCACCCGCGGGTACGCCTGCTGAACTGTGGCAACGTGTGGAAGCATCCTGGACCGACATACCCCAAGCCCACATCCAAAGCCTCTTTCGTTCGATGCCGCGGCGTGTAGCGGCCGTTATTGCCAGCCATGGGGGCCACACGAACTATTGATGTCTGCGTGTTCCGCAAGTCGCACGGGCTTGTAAGCTCAATCGTTTCATCTTTGTATCTGTTATTATGTGTCCAGTAAATCTGGCTTTGCTGTCTCGTGTCCTTCTTGGTGTTGCATTTTGGGTGGCCAGCAGTGTATGTTTTATAGGTACATTTGAAACTGATATCGTATATAGGTGCCAAAAGCAGAAGGGATACAAATTTAGGGATGCTTTTTAAAGGTGGGATGTGGTACAAAGATGTATTTTTAGGGGATGACTGAAGAGATATCAAGTCGTGCATTTAAAAGATATCGCATGGAGATGACAATGGCAGAAATTGCCTTTAAAAGGAATTAGGCATAGATTTGCCTATGAAGGGAATGTATAATATAAAGATGTCATTCTAAAGTGATATGGTATAGAAGTACCACAGGCATTTTATGGAGGCGCTATCGAAAGTTATGTAGAAAAGGCGTGCCATATCCTGAAGAGACATTGTGTCGAAGTATCATTTGAAGTGATGTGATTTAGAGATCTTATAGAGACATACAGTACATCGTAGAGCTTCCGCTGAAAGCAATAGGGCAAAACTTGGTTTTGGAATTGATATGCTTTTATAAAAGTGCCTTTGAAATGAATGCCACACCAAAGTGCCGCGTGCAAAAGAAATAGTGTATATAGGTACTACATGCTGAAAGACTACATGCTGAAAGCCTCTGTAAGTTGGTATGGAAAACATGACCGATTTGAGGGAAGTGAATATATGCCTTTTCGTCGTATAATGAATTAGCTTTATTTTCTTTCCGCTAAGCTAATTAATATGAATGATCCTCTTCCTACCAGCTAGCTAATGATATACTTGTACTAAGCTTCAAAATAGTTAATTCAAAAGGGTGTTGTTACTAGTTAATTACGAACGTAAATAAAGTCTTAACGCTGGTTATTTATGGTAAGAAACTAATGTTATAAACCTAACAGCCAGACAGAGGTCTGACAAAAACTATGAATTGAGAAAGACTAACTTACGGCAACTTCTTTATTATAAGACTCTTGGTCATCTAAAGCACACACACAACTTGTTTTACAATAATGAAGAATCTCTCCTCATAACAACACAATCTCTCCTTGTATTACAAACGCTTTCCGTAAACAACAACGCTCTCTCATAACAACAACAAAAGCTCTCCCTAAGTCTCGATGAACGCGCCTATATACTAGCTACCACCACGTCATGACTTACACTCATTGCCAGATCTCATTCAGCGGGTGAAATAATATTTCGTTCAGTAAGAAGATAATTTACATAGTAAAATAAAATAACCAGAGATAGTAAAATCAAAAGGAAAGTGAATATAGAGTATACGTTACAGTCGTTTTACCAAATCCAATCATAATGGATTTACATCCTTTGTAATTTCTTCCTGATCATGATGAGTACAGCTCTTGAAACCTGTCTTTCCACATACGCAACATAAAATGGAAGGGAGACGGTTGCGACATATAGCTGTCATTTAAAGTTTCCTTTTGAGCTTCTGTGTTCACATGTAAATTTCATTTCTTCTCGTTAAATATTTTCTGACCTAAAGCGACGGAACTTACGAGCTTGTAAAAGTTAGCAGCCTGAGAGTGAGTCAAAGTGCAATTAAACGTAAATTTCTGAGACAAGAGCTAGAAGCAGAATAATTTGTACTAAGAGTTGAGAGAGATATTGTAAGAGCTATGTTCTACTGAGTGATATCAGGCAAAATTATATGTTGAGTACGATGCGAAAGCTTTGTTTTGAGGACGTGGTGTTATATGCTATGTGATTAGATATATTAAACACACGTATCTTGTTGTTTATTCCAAGACTAATTGACACGCTAGCTGAAAAAATGATAAAGTGTGGATTTCGATTTTGCAAGTACTGTCTCATAGAGTAGCCTGGCGTCATTTTGAAAAGTGTCTAATTAGAAATTCCCATGCGTAATTAAGTTTTCATCAGTTAAGACTAAGAAACGATACGAACTAGAATAATTCAGATTTAGCACAGTCTGTAAGCCTTAGGTTGAAGAAGCGTATATGCTCCAGCTTTTCCGTCCGCACGATAACTGGCGTAAAATTGGTTCGATTTCGATGAAATTTTAGTATGTGGTAGGGGACCACCTGGGGACGAACCCTATTCAAAATGGGACAAATGGGGTCAAAGGTCACGACGTAGGAGCGGGATCCATTCCATTGCACTTATACGTCAACCTTGCGTAAATATGGTTCGATTTCAATGAAATTTTAGTAAGTGATAGAGGACCGCCTTGAGACGAACCCTCTTCGAAATGGGTGAATTGGGGTCAAAGGTCAGGACATAACAGCGGGATGCATTCCATTGCCTTTATGCGTCATAACTTGCGTACAAATGGTTCGATTTCGATGAAATTTTAGCATGTGGTAGGGAACCACCTGGGGACGATCCCTATTGAAAACAAATCAAATGGAGTCAAAGGTCAGGACATAGGAGCGGGATCAATTCCATTGCCTTATGCATCATACCTTGCGTAAATATGGTTTTATTTCAATGAAATTTTAGTAAGTGATAGAGGATCGCATTGAGACAAACCCTATTTAAAATGGGTGAATTGGGGTCAATGGTCAGGACATAAGAGCGGGATGCATTCCATTGCCTTTATGCGTCATAACTTGCGTAAAAATGGTTCGATTTCGATGGAATTTTAGCATGTGGTAGGGAACCACCTGGGGACAATCCCTATTGAAAACAAATCAAATGGAGTCAAAGGTCAGGACATAGGAGCGGGATCAATTCCATTGCCTTATGCATCATACCTTGCATAAATATGGTTCGATTTCAATGAAATTTTAGTATGTGATAGACGACCGCCTTGAGACGAACCCTATTCAAAATGGGTGAATTGGGGTCAAAGGTCAGGACATAAGAGCGGGATGCATTCCATTGCCTTTATGCGTCATAACGTGCGTAAAAATGGTTCGATATCGATAAAATTTCAGTATGTGGTCGGGGACCACCTGGGGACGAACCCTATTGAAAACGGACGAAATGGGGTCAAAGGTCAGGGCATAGAATTGCGATCAATTCCATCGCCCTTATCGCATATTATTAAGGTGGACGTCAAGTAACTTTGCCTCCTATACTTCCAATGGAAAAACTTTTGCACACATTTCCTTCACAATTAATGTGTTCCCAAGTTTGAAAATTTGAACATCGATTAAAATAACTTCTTATTATAACTCGGAATACTTAATATTTTCTAAAACATAACCATAATTATATTAAAAATCAATAACTTTTCCTTTAGTGGTGTTGAAACCAGAAAAAGGATGGCGTGATCTGTACTTTGATGATGTCAGTAGACAAACAAATGTTAGATTGCATAATTATGGTTATGTTTTAGAAAATATTAAGTATTCCAATTTATAAAATGAAGCTATTTTAATCGATGTTCAAATTTTCATCCTTGTGAACGCATTAATTGTCCAGAAAAAATGGCGCGACCTGTATTTTCATTACGTCAGTAGACAAACAAATGTGCGGATCCTATTAAAGTTTTAGGACGTCACACTCTTGCGAGCAGATGGTCGCCATTCTCATCTGCCTCATTACGTCACGCGTTGGGTGCGTATGTTCGTCCGCACGATACCTCGCGTAAAAATCGTTCGATTTCGATGAAAGTTTAGTATGTGATAGGGTAAAACCTGGGAAGGAACCCTATTGAAAGTGAACGAAATGGGGTCAAAGATCAGGACATAGGAGCGGGATCCATTCCACTGCTCTTATGCGTCATAACTAATGCAAAAAAAGGTTCAATTTCGATTAAATTTTAGTATGTCGTAGAGGACAAACCCTATTGAAAATTGGCGAAATGGGTGTCAAAGGTCAGGGCATAGGAGCGGAATCACTTCCATCGCCATTATGCGTCATAACTTACGTAAAAATGTTTCGATTTGGATGAAATCTTAGTATGTTGTAGGGGCCTGCCTGGGGACGAATCCTATTGAAAATAGGCGAAATGGGTCAAAGGTTAGGACTCAGAAGCGGGATCTATTACATAGTTTTATGCATCATAACTTACGTAAAATTGCTTCGATTGCGACAAAACTTTATCATGTTATTTCGGAGGTATACTGAACCAGTTCTGTTGAATATAATCGAAATGGGATCAAAGGTCAGAGCACAGGAGTGAGATTTATTCCACAGCCATTTTCCTCAGTAATAACTTGAGTAATGATTTCTAGTATGTTAGAAAGCGTACCATAATCAATGCATTGCATGATTTTACTAACTTGTTCTTTTTAATTTTAGAGACGTCTTTTGCAGACCAGTGCAAAATGCGGAATTATAAGAGACATACTACATTTGCTTAATTAATTCATTACATACTACATTGTTTAATTAAGATCCATCCATTTTATTCGTAACTCGTGGAAATCGCACAACTTGGATGTAAGACATCCAAATTCCATGTTGTTTATGTCACTGTAAATGCTATACACTGAAGACGCACGAACCCAATTCAAAGCTTTCTTGTCAGAATGCACAGCCAGAATTAGTGTTAAAGAGAGAGAGAGAGAGAGAGAGAGAGAAGAACAATCAAAGGAGTTCCGATGCAATTGGCCATGTAATTTTTGAAATTGCTATGCTTTATGATATATCACGTTCTCAAATATTATTTGGGCATTTTGTTTTTAGTTTTATACAGAACTGTTTTCATAACTGAAAAACACAAATGCTTGTAAATGAATCATTTCATATGTAAAATATTATTTTTTATGTGTTAAGAAAAATAATCTTTTTATGTGTTAAGAAAATGCATGACATAATTTTCTTTTTGTGCTTTGCAGGTTACCGAAACACAATTCTGTAAGTAAGTGATTTATTTTCTCCTTTTTGTTTCTCTAAATAACAATTCTTTTTGGCTGGATGAAATGCAGAACCAAACGACATTTATTTATTTTTTTATTTTATGTTAGGTGCAAGACATTTAGTTTCTTTTTCTTTTATGTTAGATGCATGCTACATAAGACCAAACATCAGTAAATAGAAAAAAATAAATAGGGCCATTCAATAAATAGCTAAAATCTTACGAAAAATTTAGCAAGTAAGAAAATCATAAATTGGAAAATGTATATAAAAAGCGCAGTTAGTTTGGAAATCCTGCAAAGTTCTTCAGTTTTCTGTGAATTTGAAAGAAAAGAGAAGGCTTTTAGCTTTCATCACTGGTATGTATTCAATTCAGAAAGAATGAAGTCGTCAAGATATATTACCATAAAACATTGTAAATACTTTGCTTTTAGTTAAATAACAAGCGCAGAGTTGTATTACTCTTAGTGCTTTTCTTTCGTTTTTTTTATGATTCATGCTTGAATTCTGATTCTGATTCTGGATATGTTTTCAAGAATTCTTATACATATGCCTGCCATCTTTCATCTAAATCTGTTTAACGCTAAAATAATTATTTAACATTACGTTTATGTTATTACCCGTGCACCATAGGCATTCTGAAGTTCTAATCACATGCATCTCTACGAGATCTTCAACAAAGTAAGGATAATTAAAATATTCAATTTGACTACTCTTTTGTGTAGTGGCGAATACGGAAAAGTAAAATACGTGAGTAACAAGGTGGAATACTGAACGCATGTTTTTTTTTAATTTTGACAAATTTGCCGATTTAAGTTCAAAATCATGGAGATCCATTTATCATAACGTTATACAAATTATTTTGCATTCCATTATGACCACCCCTAGCCAAGAGAAGTACGCGCACTTGGAGACCGAACGGTGGCGCAGGTGAACTTTACAGAGCAGTATATATACAATCCGAGGACCGGCTTTCGGTTTGTAGAGTGTTCGAAGTCAGAATGAAAAAACCGTCAATTTATCCCAGTTTGATAAAGGACAAATTGTAAGGGCACGGCTCCTCGGAACTGCGATCTCGGAAACAGCGAGGCTGGTGGGTTGTTGACGTGCCGCTGTAATACGTACGAATCAAAAGTTGTTCACAGATGGCCAAACGACGAACCGTTGTCCAGCCGTGTGTCGTCCACAACTCATTGATTCCAGAGGAGAGCGCAGACTGTCGCGCATTGTTCACAGCTACCCCAGAGCCACAGTGTGCCAAATCCCCCGCAGCTACAACAGTGGTGATCAGGGCAATGTGTCACAGCAAACACTACATCGCAGCTTTCTCCGCATGGCCCTGCGTAGCCGAAGAGCCAGTCTGGTCCCCATGCTCAGTGCACGCCATCGCCAACAACGCATTAAATAAGCCCAAGATAATCGAGATTTGAGCGTGGATGATTAGAAGAAAGTGGCCTGGTCTGACGAATCAAGATTCCTGGTGCATCACGTAGACGGCCGAGCGCGGATACGTCGATTACCAACAGTGGTTATGGCACCTGGATGCAGTGTTGTGCGGAAACAGGCCAGCGGAGGCGGCGGTGTTTTGCTGTGGCCGATGTTTTTTTGGAACACTTTAGGACGCATTATCCAAATAAAGCAAAAACATCGTTGCGGACCAAGTTCACCCATTCATGGCGACTGTGTTCCCTACCGGTGATGGCCACTACCAACAGGATAATGCGCCATGCCACACGGCTAGAATAGTCAAGGAGTGGTTCGAGGAACATGCTGGACATTCTGTTAATGCCCTGGCCTCGAAATTCACATGACATGAACCCAATCGAACATTTGTGGTTCGACTTGGAAAAGCGGGTTCGCGTTAAATCACCACCACCCCGATATGTACAGGAACTGGAGGACCTGCTGTTAGCATTATGGTACCAGATACCCCAGGATACCTATCGCCAACTCATCGAATCGATGCCTCGCCGAGTGGCCGCTGTTTCGCGGGAAGATAAGTGGTCATAATGTAATGACTCTTCGGTGTATTTTCTCACTTTTTAACAGTAGATAATTTCCAATTGTTAAAAACCAAGGTTAACCCAATAAAAGACTTGCTGGACCAATCCGTACAAAACCATGACATTCGACAGACGAGTTTCCATCCTTTTTGACGTCACTCTCAGTTCACACAGCCCGGTACGTTGATTTGTTTCTTGACGTCACACACGGCTGCGTTAGAAGCCAGTGAATGGACAGATTGGGAGTCTTTAGGATGCGCCCTATAATGACGCTCTCAAGAATTCTGTTCTCTCAGTTTTATAGCAAGAGTTTCGGTGAAGGATATTTCCTTTACCAAGAAAATAATGCCTCGTCCGCGAATCAAGGTATGTGCAGGAATGGTTTAATGAGATGGGTGTGTGTAAGAAATTGATTTGCCTGAACAGAGTTCGGATCACAGCCTCATGGAACACCTTTGGGATGAAATACGTAGAACACCGACTACGAGGCAGGTCAAACTTCTCGACATCTGTGACTGACCTAGCTAATCCTCTTGTAGCAGAGTGAAAGGCAATTCCTTCAGCAACGTACCAAAATCTAGTGCAAAGCCTTTCCAGTAGAGTGAAGGCTGTGATAGCAAGAAAGGATGGGCTAACTCGATATTAATTCCTTTCCTATTACAGGTAGTTTGTAGATAGGCAAACGTCCAGCTACTTTTGATAAGACAGTGTATTTTCGAGTCTGTAATCTCAGGTCTTACCACATCGTATATTAGTTTAATGATTTACACTGTTCGTTAAAGTTCTGAGACGATTTGGTTAAGCATCAATGAAATTTTTCTTTACACAAAAGTTAATTTCATAAGTTTGCTTTCTTTCCGACAAAGGCAAGGGGGAAATCAATATTTCACTCTAAAATTTGCTCTGTTCCAAAGGATCGTAGATAATGTATCACATAAATTTCAGTGAGAATGATTGAAGGTTATTGAAAGCAAATGCTTTTCCGAATCTGCAGACGCTCTTTATGCTTGCCTTGAAGTTCGCTTTTGGAAATGAAGGACTTACATCCAACA
Source organism: Macrothele yani (assembly GCA_039090855.1). Lineage (NCBI taxonomy): Eukaryota > Metazoa > Arthropoda > Arachnida > Araneae > Macrothelidae > Macrothele > Macrothele yani. Next base: position 17,427,223 of record CM077025.1, read on the forward strand.
CTGAGCACAAATTAAATGAAATTGGGACTTGGAGATATGAAAGGACATGTACAGGGCAGATTTGTCTGCTGAAATGGAAATACGATTCTCTGGATCGAAAATACTTCAACTCCGCGTTTTGTAAAGGGTCCATCCGAACGGATCACGAAGACAGCGCGAATGAACAATAGACGCGAGTGAGCGCTCCAACAACTTGTCCCTTCCGACTGTCATCCCAGAATCTTTCGGTTTAAACCGAATCCTCTAGCAGGAAATAATAGAAATAAAATAGAAAGTGTCCCGTGGGAAAAAAGTAGAGTGCAAGATAAGTACCAGAACATAAATTTCATGAAAGCATTTGTGCATTTGCGAAAGGCAGGAAATAATTTGCTACAGAAAATAATTTCGAATTTTTAAATGGCAAATAATTTTTTCACATTCACAGCTGCATTATAAAACAGATCCTTCATCTTGATTCTGAATAAACGAGAGATGAATTTCTTAGTTAAGCTCTTTCTGCTTATCTCCTTCTATTTAACGAAAAAATTTAATTGATTTATTCCACGAAGCTTTTTTACACTTTCCAACCGCAAGTTGAAGAAGTGTATATGCTTCAGCTTTGTCCGTCTGTCTGTCTGTCTGTCTGTCCGCACGATTACTCACGTAAAAATGGTTTGATTGCGATGAAAATTTAGTATGTGGTAGGAGACCACCTGGGGACGACCTCTATTGAAAATGGACCAAATGGAGTGAAAGGTCAGGACATAGGAGCGGGATTCATTCCATTGTCCTTATGCATCATAATTTGCGTAAACGTGGTTCGATTTCGATGATATTTTAGCATGTGGTACGGGACCACCTAGGGACGAACTCTACTGAAAATGGGCGAAATGAGGTCAAAGTTCAAGACATAGGAGCAGGATCAATTCCATTGCTCTTATGCGTCATAACGTACATAAAAATGATTCGATTTCGATGAAATTTTAGTATGTGGTAGGGGACAACCACGGAACGAACCCCATTGAAAATGGACAATATGGGGTCAAAGGTCAGGATATAGGAGTGGAATCTATTCCGTCGCCTTTATGCATCATAACGTACCTAAAAATGCTTCGATTGCGACAAAACGTTAGTATGTTGTTACACTGAACTGGTTTTGTTGAATATCATCGAAATGGGGTCAAAGGTCAGGATACAGGAGTGATATTTTTTCCACAGCCATTATCTTCATAACTTGACGAAAAATGCCTTGATTGCGACAAAACTTTCTCATGTTGTTCCGGAGGTACACTGAACCGGTTCTTTTGAATATAATCGAAATGGGGTCAAAGGTCAGAGCACAGGAGCGAGATTTATAACTTGAGTAATGATTTCTGGTATGTTGGAAAGCGTATCATAATCAATGCACTGCATGATTTTACTAACTTATTTTTGTATGATTTACAACCACAGGGAAGGATTAGACGCAACAACATCTTTGCAGTGTTTTCAGAAATGAAGTTACATTAGATTGAAATTAGAGGACTAGGTAGGACAGAGGTCAGACAAGTCAGAGAAACAGGAGTTCCAGATTGAAAGTGCGAGTGCCAGCCAGACTATGATGCTACAATGAGAACTTTCAGGGTGAGAGATAGAGAGAAGAAGGGCGGAAGGAGTCAGCAAATGACTTTGTTTTGTAGCGTAAGTTTCAATACCCAGAGCTGACGGGTTAATACGTCTATCCCATGCACGGCAAGTATTCACTGATTCAGAGCAACTCAACTTCCTTGGATAGATCCTGCAACCAACTGGTCGGAAGGCGGTTGCTCTAACCTCTAGGCCACTCATGGCCTCGTAAAAAAAAATAACAGTGACATTCTTATTTTTGTAGACAGCACTGCTACGCAGTCGTAAGCGCGAAACCCAAATTTTAGTGGGGTGCATAATAACTTTAAAGTTCTAAAACAAAATTTAAGCACTTAACTCCGAACTGAAAGTCTGATCAGTTTAGTAACTCAGTTTCATGAAAATGAAATAAAAATGTGTTAGATGTTATATAAAGATCTAAAATACAAATCCTCCTAGTGAGAACTATGATAGTTTAGCATTGCTTGGTGGTCGAAAAGGTCGACCCAACCACTGAATCGTACTAGTCGTACTACGCATGCTATGTCAGTAGCCTTTTCTAATAAATTTGGAATGTACCCTAGCTAACATATACTGTTACACACATATCAATATGAAAAGTACACACAGGTCCGCCAAAGTAGGTGTAGATCTGTCTTGAATATTTTATTTATTATTGCCATACGTTATAAACATATGTCGAAATCAGAAGATGAAAGTAAATATTAATTAAAAACAATATGTAATGTTTGCAATAATACAATAATGTGGACCAATTTCGAATTTCTATGGCAGAATATTACGCCAGAGGCGTTCGAAAGTCCTGATGCACGGGTAGACATAAGGAATGTGTATAATTCCACAAAATAATTAGCAGTAAAACATACGAGAGCTTGTATACCCTAAAAGTAATGTCACTCCAGTCTGACGGTCATAAAATGTTCAATTAGACAAGCCACGAAGTTCAAGTTCATCGTATAATCGAGGTCATCAAACGCTAAAAACCAGGTAATTAAAAACAAACTATCGATATAGCGATATTTCCAAAATTCCTTAAAAAGTAGATATCGGCCAGATATAATTTCATCAATGGACCAAATATCACACAATCAGGACTTCCGAACGCCTCTGAGGTATTAGCCACAGAAGTTCTAAATTGGTCGGCATTATTGTATTATTTCAAACATTACATATTGTTTTTAATTAATATTTACTTTCATCTTCTGATTGCGACATGTGTATATAACGTATGGCAGTAATAAATAAAAGATTCAGGACATTTGTACACCTACTTTGACGGATTGGTGTGTACTTTTTATATGGATTCGTGTGTAACAGTATATGTGAGGGTATATCCCCAATTTCTTCGATTCACGTCCCACGTAATATGTGATTCAAATTGTTACGTATGTTGAACCTTATCTTAAGTAGCCTTTTCGTTCACTTTCTTCGAGAAAATGAAATAACATTTATAAAAATCGCAAATGTCAGTTATTCGAATAAATATCCTACCAAATCTAAATGTGAAAAATAGAAATAACATCATACTCATTTCAGCAGATGCTGGTACACCGCCCTGTATGGAAATAACTTCGTTAACGAAGGAACTTTTATGCTAGTGAAAAGATGCAGTATTAAAAAGTTATCATTTTTCTTCACTTTTTAGCCTTGTTAGTTTCTTTTCTTCAGCAGCTAATTGTTGCCTATGGATCAAGTGCTAGGTCTCGACATGCAAAGGCCAATAAAAGAAACTGATTGTTTCGATGGAGAAAAATATCTCTACGCTCCGACGAAACACATGAGCCGGAGTCGTTTCGGTATTTAACAACCCCATGAGCATTTAATGCTGTAAAGATACTCTCGCAGTTTGTTTAAGGTTCCTGGTCCTAAGGAGAAGACAGAATTAGCACGCTAAGACAGTCTCTCTCTCTCTTATAACACATGCCTTGTCCTTGACTCGAAACTACGCCCGTCTTGGACAATTACAAGGCGTGTTCAATAAATAATGCCTCCGCGCAAGTGTCTTAAGCACGACTTATTGCCTAGTAACCAGTAGAAGGCAAACGATCCTTTGTGTCATTAGTTTCATTTTACTGCTTAATGGAATTCCGTACATCTATTTGTTTGTATTTAAATGTGTTTCAAATAGATGATTATTTTTCAACTGCGCCGACAGGTGTCAAACAATTAACAGTTACAGAGCTTTTAACTCATGAAATGTACTTCCCAAAGAAATTCACGCCAGATTAGCAGTAGTTTATGGTTCTGGAACTTTGGACATAAGCACTGTTTGTCATTGGGTAAGAAATACAAAGGACAGCGGAGGAATGTTGGCCGTAAAGGATCAACCGCGGAGAGGGAGGCCCGTAAACGCAACTTGCCGTTTGAACAAGCTAAAAGTCGATGAACTCATCAGAGAAAATTGAAGAATAACTCAGAGACTCATAGTAGGTAAGCTGAACATTATATTAGGTAGTGTCAAAGATATTAATAACATTTTAGGATACGACAGAGTATGTGTGCTCGTTGGGTACCACGTCTCCTAACGACTGAAATGAAGAAATTAAGACTTCAAACATGCCAAAGGTTGCTTGCTCTCTATGAAAAATATGGAAGTGATTTTCTTCAAAGCTTTGTGACTGGTGATGAGAGTTGAATTCACCATTATGACCCAGAAATGAAAACAACAATCTCTGGAACACCGAAACCCATCTTCTTGCAGAGCGAAAAAATTCAAAATCAAATTTTTGCCCGGGCAAGTGCGTTTTCGCTGTGTTCTGGTACTACAGAGGTATTATTCATCAGGAATACACGATCAAAGGTAAGACTATCAACCCTGAGAGCTACATGCGTACCTTTAAAAATTAAAGAAAAGAATAAACAGCGTGCGTGAGGGAAACAGCCAATGATTCTACAACACGACAACGCCAAACCCCACGCCAGTTCTTTCAATTCAGGGGCCATACAGAAAATCGCATCTGAAGTTTTTGTACACCCTACCTGCATCCCAGATTTGGCGCCGCCCGACTTCGGGTTGTTTTCTGCTCTCAAGAGACATCTGAAAGGAATTCAGTTCACCTGTGAAGAAAATGTTCAAACCGCTACGAGGAAATGGTTCCGAGAAAAACCTGACGATTTTTATAGAGGTGGGTTTATAATACAGTACTTGTTAAACGTTGGCTTATCTGAATCGAGTGTGAGAGGGAGTATGTAGAAAAATAAAATATGCGAATTAAAGAAGAAATTTTGTGCTTTGTTCTTGTTTTCTTTCAATTTGATACCTTGCCAATGGGCTTGTGTGTAAATACCGAAGCATTATTTCCTGAACACTTTGTGTAGCTAGAAACCCGCGCGCGACCCTGATCACCCGGTTATCGTACCGAAGATCCTGTACTCGCAAACGTTTTGATTTATGGATGGCGTCTCATGCACAGATGGTCTCTCAATATGACGATACACATGAAGAAATAACTATGGGAAATTGTCTTAACATCCCTATTGTCTGAAAAACACATCACTGAAGGAGATGTATTTTAGGAATCCCATTCGATAACAAATCAATATCGTTTGTTGCTCTTCTGAGTGCGAAACGGCTTTGAACAAAACAAAAAGGCTGTTTTTAAATTCAGCAACTTATTAGGCTACGAACTACGAGACTATTTCTGTCTCGTTATTCTGAATGGTTGATCGGAATTAATTCAGATCCAATACATCTATTTTAATGCCTCTGACATTTGCTCCAGGCCAGGCCATTCATTGAATCTGTTGATTTATTCTGTGGTGCTAACGGCGACAGAGGACGATCACAAAACTAAAGCAAGACGGTTCTTCCAGACATGAATACTCAGATGAACACACAACATTTCATTCTCTTTTTCACATCCCACACGCTTCTGTTACAACATAAAGGTCTTTAAATTGGTTGTATTGTATTCGTACATGTGGCCCAAATATATTTCACGTAAGAAGATACACTGAAGAGCAGTTGAATTAGAGACAGCTGGCGTTATGCAAATGTGGCGCTGTGAGCGGCCTTGTAAATGGAAACGACATAACGAATGCAGCGATCCGACTATACAAGGAGTGTTGCGACGGGAATCAGTAAGAGTTGGACGCCGTATGGGTAAGACGAAGGATCTAAGCGCATTTGATCGTGGGCAAATTGTCGGGGCCCGACGAATGGGTCACTCCATTTCGGAAGTCATGCAGGTACTGTGATTTCCACGAGCCACTGTGTCACGGATGCACCGTAAGTACATCGAATCCGGTAAAACCATCCCTGCAAGAGCCAACTGCCGTGGACAACAGCGTATGGATGAGGGGGTCATCGTCAGCTAGCTCGCATTGTAACAGCGGATAGACGGGCCACAGTGCAAGAAATCACACGGCAATTTAACGCTGGGGCACAAAAACGTGTAAGCAGCCACACCATCCAGAACCATGTCCTCGCTATGGGGTACAGAAGCCATCGCCCTACGAGGGTACCGCTGCTGACCGCACATCACAGGGTGCAAATATTAGCATGGGCGCGGGAACATCGCCACTTTACTCTAGACATGTGGGAAATGTTGCCTGGACTGATGAATCGAGATTCACGTTGGTACATGCGTATGGCAGGATACAAGTACGGCGCAAACCACATGAAGCGATGGATCCTTCTTGCCAGCAGGGTACTCTTCAAGCTGGTGGGGGTGGCATTCTCGTCTGGGGACTGTTTACGTGGACTGAAATGGGACCCCTGGTACGTGTGACATCATCCCTCACAGGTATACGTTACCGGGATATCCTGGACGACCATTTGCTCCCGTTTGTGCGTCTTCAACATTCCACTGGGGACCTCATCCTGCAACAAGACAATGCACAGTGTAATCGCTGCCGAATTGTATCCGAATGGTTGGATGAACACTCCACCGACGTGACCTCGCTTCCTTGGCCAGTTAGGTCACCTGACCTCAATCCCATCGAGCATATCTGGGATGCCATCGAGAGAGATGTTCGAGGCTCTGACCCCTACTCCATCAAATCTTCGTGAACTGTGGGAGCTTGTTCAGGGGTCATGGATCCCTATGGGTTCCCAACGCTTTCGGTGTCTTGTCGAGTCCACGCCGAGACAAATCGCCGCCGTCATCAGGGCGAAACGTGGTGCTACACGCTACTAGACAGGTATCTTTAATTCAATTGCTCTTCAGTGTATATGACATGAAAGGAATAATACTGTTCCCGTCAGGAAAATAATTAAGACAACAATGTGGAATGGAACAGTTGTCGTCAAAGGCGTGTACAGAATGCTGGTATGGGGAGGGTTTAGCGAAAAAAAAAATGTCTTCCCAGAAATTGTGTTGCAGGCGATTTTATTTAAAGGGACGATTAAACAACAGATTAATCTGCTAATGGATTTCAATTAATTAACCGATTAATCGGCTGACGAATTTCGATTAATCAACTTATTAATCGGCTAAAGAATTATGATTTATCAGATCAAATTTTTGGTCGGTTACCACCCCAACAATGCACGGTATACACAGTCTCGAACGTTAAGAAAATACAATGTCCCCATTACGGTATGAAATATTTATGGTCTGATTTACTTCCAATATAACTTAATTTAACGTGCTGCTTTCAATAGCTCATCAAGATTAGATAGTTCATCACTCAGTCAGAACTCGGAAGAACGTGTGTCAAGAGAGTGAGCCAAGGTCAAACGTGAGATCTCTGCAGCAAGAAGAGACGGAACCCTCTGCAACAAGTAACAACCAATCACACTGCGTTTTGTTTGTGACGTGTAGTGCCGTTGACTGTGGGATGTGATGTCGCCATCCACGCGATCTCGTGGTAGATGACTGTCGCGATACTCCATGGATAATAAAAAAATCAAACTGAATTCTTTCTTTTGCATTTTATACTTTAATTTAAAATGAGTTGCTTTTGTGAAAGTTTGGGCGAACTTCACATTTCCACCAAAGAGTAAAACTTTTTTGAAATTTAATTTTTTTTTATCAAAACTTTTTTTAAAAATAAAAACGCCGAATCCTATACAAGGAGGTGGTTCTGACCACCAGTTGAATGCCAAGGGGGATCCAGGTTCTATGTGGATATGCCACTGGTTGCTAAAGGGGTGGAGATTCACTGGCTGTCGTGCTAAAACTGAAACTGCAGGATTTATTAAAAGTAACATTTGTAAATGTCGCGAATGTCAGTAATCCAATATTTAATAACTTATCAATTCAAAAAGGTGTTAAATATAAATACCTGCATATTAATTTCAGTTGGGGATGGTGTAGCCGTTTTAGTTTGAATTAACTTCGTAAGTGAATATTAATTTTAAATTAATTCGTATTTTCAGATCACAAATTATCATTTTCAGTAGCGTACGATGATATTCAATAAATCTAAAACATTACAATCAGTAATTAATAATCCTGAGAATTTGAAAAGACACATTTTTTTTTCAAATGAGGCTGACTTTTAAGATGTCTTCTCAGAATTGTGTATTTTGTTGAATATCATATATGAAAGCGAAAGACGTTGGCTTAAATAGGAAATATCAAGTACTACAACTTCTTGGTTTCTTTCGTAGTCTATAGTGTAACAAAAAAACAAGTTGGTTTTTTTATTACAAGTGGTTTTCCGCTGTACGGTTTGCAAAAGAGACTTTATTTTTCCGTGTAAGACGACCTAACTTTTTACCACAAGAAACTTTTGTGTATATCTTCGATAACGAACAATTTAAAAAATGCAAAAATTTATTGCTCACTGTTAAACAAAACAAAAAATGTAGTCTCTGCTTTATCATAGTTTGATTATATGCGTGATGATTGAAAAGGAATCCTAACTTACATACGAATAACCAGACACAAACTTCGTAGTTTTAAAAGGGTAAAACATGGAAAGAGTATACAGGTATTATTATTGAATAGTAGTGTAAAACGTATTTCAGCGTTTGCAGCCAAAAATGGAAGACAAATTTTTACTTAGCATTGCCTCTTTATTTAGCAATGCAGTCATAATTATTTTCCATTACTCTGCCCATCTATTGGGCAGCCTGGAGTATCCATCCGCTCAGAACTTCGAAGGTTTTGCAACAAAGAAGGGATGTTCTTTACATTCTGCGGAGACTGGAATAAATGGAAATCTGAAGGCGCAAGTAATGTTATTACGCCACTGGAGGCAAGAGATGTCAAGCAAGGTTCTACAAGCTTTTCTCGGTGACACAAAAAACACGAGATCTGCGATGCAAAAGAAACAACGTCATTTTTTGTTTTACATTTCTGGATATGTATCACCAAAGTGCGGTCTTAAGCTGTTCCAGTTCGAAATAGTATCTATCAGAATTGATCGTTTGGTTCCTCGGTAGCTGATCCAAGAGCCTCTTTCAGCGCCACCACATACAAAGCATCCCCTTCATGGGATGCAAACGGCCTTTGGAATGGTTAATGGACGCTCATCTCGCCTGCTGTACAATCTTTTGCGCTCCACCTTAAACAATCCATTTCTCAACGCCCATTGCCGTTCGTTTCAGAACATGGTGGTTTTCAGTCTGTTTAGAAAGTAAATTGTGAAACGTACGCAGTTTGAGAACATGCTTCCCACTCAAATCGTGGGGAACCCAAACATAGAGGTCATTAACATATCGAAACTTTGACAAATACATTGCCACGATGTAGTTGAATGAATGTAGTATCTACGCAGTTGCTCGGGTCATATTGCCGTTGGATTGCTTTCGAAGAATACCTTGCTATGGTGGTCACAACCTTCAACGACTCTTCGACAGCGTTGCTCATCGGCGAATCAAAATCTCAACGACGAAACATTTGAAACCAATATTGACACAAACGAATTCCTACAGCGTGCTCACCATAGACAGCGCATATATAAAATTTTTTGCGCTAAAATGGAGAAAATGAACCTCATGGATTTCCAATTTCAAACCCGTGCCGACCGAGCACCACCAAACCGATGACACCAAACTCCTTCTACACAGACGTGTCGGAAACACATCTTTCAGAATATGTAAGTATCATATGTCTGTAGATATCAAATATTAGTAGGCGAGTGAAAACTAAACTTGATTAGTGCAGCCCATACTTGGTTTTATGCCTGGTAAGGGCTGCATTAATCAAATTTTTGCATTATCCACGATGATTGAAAAGTATCTGTTTGTTGTAAACAAAAGGTCGAAGACATATGGCCGCCGCAACACGATTAAAACTTCAGCAACGTAAACACTATGCAAGTTAAGAAAATTATTACTAAAACGTTAAAAAGTTAAAAGACATTAGATATTTCGAACCTTCTAAAAGTTCATCATCAGATGTGACATCAGGTGGCACAGGTAGACAAGTATATATTCAACAAATTATGATTAATCTCTGACGTATCGTCTGTGAAGATATCACGTTCAGTAGATATTTGTTACATTGACCCAGCAATAATGATTATGATTACGATGTCGTAGGGATGGTATCTTCTGGAACACCAATTCGGGTCTTGGGAATCAAAGTTGTCCAACGTTGTGGAATACTATGAGGCATATTATCATATCAACAAAACGTACCGTGACTGAAGATAAATAAACTCTCGGTAAATTGTAGTATTGATTTTGTGCATGGAGTAGCAAATATGGAAGCCACATTCCACACTGGAAAATGCGATCTACAGTTCGACAATCGTGATAACCCTGTAGACATGGCTCCTGTACGTACGTTATAAATGTGTTCATTAAGTCTAGTTTTTATTGCTCGTCTTGTAAAGCCGGTATATACTTGTGATGGCTCTGATGGGTTCACAGCTCTCATTGGGATACTATATACTCCGAATTTATATTCTGTTTTTACCTCATCCCGATTTTTTTTAAATCGATAAAATACTCCGAGTTTTCACACCAAAAGCAGTGTTTTGGCGTTGGCAAACAATTTGTAACAAAGGGATCATTATCGGGTGTAACAAAGGGGTGATTATCGGGCTAAAATGTAGGCTCTATGGACTTTAACCCGATAAAAACCCCTACTTTGCTGAAGTTTTAATCGTGTAGTGACGTCCATATTTCTTCGACCTTTTAATTACAGTGTTTTTGCACGAAACTCGCTATTTTTTATCTGTTCGTTGATAAGAAATGTAACGTACCAGGAGATGTGACATACCTGCCAGAAGGACGCACACGACATAAAGGCAGATAGGAATCAGAATAAAACGTCCGCGTAGCTCAATTGGTAGAGTGACTTATTCCGGAATGAGGGGATCCGGGTTCGAGCCCCGGCGCGGATAAAAATGACGGAGAAATTTACTTCGTTATAGAAAGTATTTGCTGATTTCATATATTTAGAAAAAGCTCATCACAGGGTAAACAAGATACTAATGTGGAAGGTACTGAATAAATACGGTATTATTGTGAATCTACTTAACAGGGTGAAAGCCATGTATGCTGGCAGCAGAGCATGTGTACTAGTGAATGGTGTTTAATCGAAATGGTTTTCTATTGGTGCAGGAGTCAGACAAAGTTGTGTGATGTCACCCTGGCTGTTTATTTATGAATGCATGCAGGCATGATGCCAAAATGGATAATACTGGTTTATGTCTTGGTGATATCCGTGTGTGCAAATTGCTCTATGTTGATGAAACACAGTCTTGTTGGCAGAAAGAAAAAGTTGGTTGCGAAGTATGTTTTCTCCGATGTACGAAGTTTGTATGAAATTCAAACTCAGTATAAATAAGGCAAAAACCAAATTTATGGTTTTTGAGCGAGGAACTGTTAGTGCTGAATACAAGATAAGCCTAAATGGCACAGTGGAACGAGTTTGTGTATTAAAAAGCATGTTTGACAGAGAGAACAAATTAGATTGTGAAATTAGTATGCGAGTAAACTGCTCTTTAGCTGCGTTAGGAGGATTTCACAGAAATGATGGGTTCCTGTGGAAAATGGATCCACTGGCCGATCGATTTCCACAGGAACCCATCATATTGGATCCATTTTCCCGATTGTGGAAAATGGATCCACTGGCCCGTTGGGTTCTTCGAAAAATGTGTGATTCTTGTTCCACACACCAAATGCGATACTAAGGATATTAGAATCGTTTGATCAAAACGTGTTATAGAAATATATAAAATTAACATTACACAACTTAACAAGAAGTGTGTATGATTGTGTAAAACTCTTCACACGTTGTTCTTGAGTAGCCAAGGACATTTATGTACGTTGAAGCATATTACATCTAATGCATGAGAACAATAATATCAGCGACCATTTGCAATAGGCTGACTTATTACTGACATAATAGTATCTGCGATCATCTGCTACAGGTTGATTTTTTTTTTGTATTATATAATGCAATCACTACGAATTTACGTAGTGATTGCATTATAAAATACAAAAAAAAATCAACCTGTAGCAGATGATCGCAGATACTATTATGTCAGTAATAAGTCAGCCTATTGCAAATGGTCGCTGATATTATTGTTCTCATGCATTAGATGTAATATGCTTCAACATACATAAATGTCCTTAGCTACTCAAGAACAACGTGTGAAGAGTTTCACACAAACATACACACTTCTTGTTAAGTTGTGAAATGTTAATATTATATGTTCCACACACTGTTTGGAATTATTGAAAAATTCCTAATTCGCTTAAAAAAAAATAAGAAGGAGATGATGTGACGTACTACAGAGGTGAAAGCATGTGTCAAGACGACAAACCTGTAGCGAGACATTCTGTCTGCGTAGCTCAGTTGGGAGAGCGACTTACTCCGGAGTGAGGGGACACGGACAAACTTGTGTTTTCACACTATATCTTTCGCCAATATGCGATAAAATCTTATAGATGAATTTAGAAGAAAGCTTTATAAGAATGTTTGCACTTTAAAATTGAGTAATGCCTACAACTTTTCTTTTGCCGGCAGTGGCATTTGAAACCACATCTTCCTACTCCGGAGTGGCCGCTCCCCCAACTGAACAACGCCGGCAGGTTTATCGCTACTTCATTCTCGATTTGACCCATAAGACACATGTTCTATTGATCTTGCATCAAAAGAAGATATATAATAGTTATTTTGTATCTTTTTATTTAAAATAAAACCGTGACGAGGAGGGTTTACAGAAAACATTCTTCTCAATAACCGATTTAAAGTGAGGAATAAATAGTTGAAGCGTTATCTTAGTTTTCACACAGGGCATCATATGTTTTAAAACATCAACCACTAATAGTGCGCGCTTATGTCGTTTATTTAAAAAAAGTTCTTCGACGCTTAGCAGCTTACTTGGAACGTAAAAAATTTACACGCGCCATGTCCCTTAAATATTGATTAGGTTATTATCGAGACTGTCACAAACACACGAAGCAAACTTAGATAAGTAGAAAATACGTTTTACATAAAGCTCTTTCCGTAATTAATGGCTTGGTTGTATTTATTTTTGTTCCCCATAAATTTACTTCGGACCTTTTATCATATTTTAAATATGCGCATTTTTATTAATTTTTAATGGATGTGGCAGTAGGAAGGAAGTTCATATTAGATGAACTCTGGTTTCAAGACGAAGAAATATCGGGAGCCAGGAAAGTGATATTAAAGCAGTAAATATAAGCCAAAATTTCTTCTCAGTTTTGTTTTTAGAATTTTTTTTAAGGTGGATTAATTTTGCCATTCATGATAGCTGCTCACAGGCTGAGCGTGCTGTAGTCGGCGTACCGAAGTCAAGTACAGATATACCACTGAATAAATAAAAACGATGTGCTTGTCGGCTAAAATATTTTAGAGTCATTACCTAGTTGTAATTTTTCTCCCAAGGTCTCTGCAGTACGCCTTTCCACACGATAGTTTAAAATAATAAAAATACTAACTTTGTGTCGTATATTGTAGAAATTTCATTTATATTTAATAATTATTATGAAAGAAATACGGGATTACACCATATAATACAAATTTTGAAGATGACAATCCGATTTTTGGTGTAAATGTGACAAGGATGGTAAGTAAGATGATATCCGAAAACTTGAAAATTTCATCGTCTTGGAGAGGAACTCAAACCCGCGTCTCCCAGATAGCGCCCCGGTATGCTAACCACTACACTACCCAGATATCTGGGAGACGCGGATTCGAGTTCCGCTCCAGGACGATGAAATTTTTACGTTTTTGGTTAATATCTGACTTACCATCTTTGTCGCATTTACACCAAAAATCGGATTGTCATCTTCAAAATTTGTATTATATATGGTGTAATCCCGTATTTCTTTCATGATTTATCTGCTCCTCCGGGCAATCACGGGATAGGATTCTTAACCTCCAGATTCGCTAAACATAAATGCTGGTTGCTTCAACTAGCGGATCCTGTGTTGGTTATATTCAAATTATTCGCAAGCTTGAGCGTTCTGGGTGGTGTAGTGGTTAGCATACCCGGGCGCTATCTGGGAGACGCGGATTCGAGTCCCGCTCCAGGACGACGAAATTTTCAAGTTTTCGGATATTATCTGACTTACCATACCTGTCACATTTGCACCAAAAAACAGATTGTCAACTTCAAAATTTGTATAATTAATTATTATTTCCTGCATAATATACGTGTAGGGGCGGAAGGCCGTCCGCTAATTAGCATAGACTGCTGTCGGCCTTGCTTCCATGCGATTCAGATACTTACCAAAACAGCACAATAAATGAGATAAGGTTCTTTTACAGATAAACTATCCACCAATAAATGTGGAGGATATCCCGGCGATCACTCTCTCAGCTTTCTTTGAATATATCTGCTTTTCGAGAAAGCGAAGGTAGAATTGCATAAAATCACCAAGGCATAAATTATTCACTAGACATAAGTGAAGACTTAATAATTTATTCTGGCTTAAGTTTCGGCCACGATTGTTCGCTAGTCCGTACTCATTAGGTTTTCGTAGACTCGGCACTTTGGAATGTTCATATTCAGCTTAGAAACTCGTACACTGAAGTCAACTTATTTCCTAGTACATTCACTATAGCGTAAGCGAGAGCTACTGAAAGCCTGTATCGCCTCGCGCCGTGACCTTTGTGCACGCCGATCTCCGTCACGCTTCTAACAAAGGCCTAGTGCCTTCCCTCAAGCACGTCGTCCTCCATGGGTTCATATCCGAAACCCCTACACTTAAAAAAATTCCACCTGCTCCTGCGAGCGCTCAAGACCAACTCACTATCTTCTTCGATGCAACCCCCGAGGATTTATATTCCTCACTTCTCATTAACCCCTGCTTTCCTTTTCGCCTTGTAGCGAGAACGGCTCCCTGGTGTAGAGCCATCACCCCCTAATAGCTTAGCAGGCCCGCGCACCGAACGCCGGAAGCTGCGTGACGTAGGGGAGAGTAGGCTGACGTCCGTGGTGGGTGGTCGAACATGCATGAGCTTGCTCACTCTGTGTAAGCGTGACTACGGATGTGCGTGGTTGTTGTTGTCAAATTGTCAACTAAATTTATTTTCATAGAGGAATATTAAAAGTATTCAAATTCCTTACTAATGGGGAGGTTCTCAGAAAACGGATTGCAGCAATAAAGCGTGAAAATTTTCAACTCTAAGGTACGTGGAAACCTTTTGTTAACCTTATTTTAAACTACTCGTAAAATAAAAATTTTGAACTAGAAAATTTAAATTTGGCTAATTTTATAATCTAATGCATCTCACAGCTGGAAGTCAAAGCACTGAAAAGATTTTTGAAAAATGAAATTTATGTTTTTAATGGAAAGAATAGATTACTTGTGTTGTTATAGTAACCCATAGCATGTTTTTGTCAATGTATCAAATAAGTTCAAAGTAAAATATGTATATTTAGGAAGGGGTTTTAAACTTTATTATGGACACAGAATAATAAGGTTGCATGTTTTTGATCCCAAGAGTAATATGTTGATACATTTGCACTTAGTTATTTAAGTGTTTAGGCAGCGCCAGATGAACTTTTTGGGGTCCTTATTTCTGGGCACAAGTGCTTGTAAAATACCCATATCCTATACAAAATATATGTATGTCATGTACACATCTAACATGCCTATGCCTATAATATTTTCACCTATTATATTATTATGCCTATGTCCTTTATATAAATGCTAAGGCCTTGTTGCCATGTGAAATACATCTTTTGTGTTTGCAGACATGTAGAGTTGCATTGAATTATCATTTTTAATATTTATTACTGAAGGAACACAAACACTCAAACAAGTATAGACAGCAAAAATTAGATATGAATGCACAAAAACAGAAGTTCACACATAGTTCAGGAGTAAGTTTGTATTTAAAATGTCCGTTTAAAGATTTTGAAGCATTTTTCTACAAACCAACACATTGAAGAACTCTCGTGTGCGCAGTGTGTATGCTCTATCTGTGGTAGGATGGGAATTTATCAGAACCATTCAATTTCTTAAAAATTAGGTGAAATATATCAGTACTACCTGGGCAAGAAATTATTTACTTGCCCATGTAGTAAAAGCTGGATGCGCAGGAAAATGTATCTTTTAAGATAACAAACCAGAACCCTATTTTTTTTAAGTTACAAATATGAACTGTTTTAACATGTTTGCACTTCCATTTTAAGGGTCTGTATTACAAATGTTCAATGCACAAACGTGTGTATATCAATTTTTAAGATGCTGATGCTAAAATTGGTATGAAATGGTACGATGATGAAACTGGTGTTTCGGAAATTTAGTGATTATGCCATGTTCCTTTTGTTAAAGTTTTCTCCCTTTCACTAAACATGAGAGGCCAGTTACATCAGAGGCATGCATACTGTTGTTGATTATAAACAAAATTTGGAGCAAAACTAGGTTTCCGATTTCTGGGCGTAGAGCATAACATAATTAAAGATGTGATATTACTCTTTCCTTGGTACTTCGTAACAATAATACAACTTCCATTAATTAACAATGACATGAAACACGACATGTGATGGCTGTCTTTTTTTTCTTGTGTAGTAGGAAATTTTATTACAAACTTTTTTATTTTAAAATTTAGTTACCATGCACAGGCAATTAGATGTTTTATTTACCTGCCCAGACGAATGATTTACATGCTCTGGGCATCTCGGGCATGGTATTTTTAAGCCTTGGATATTGTTATTTTTAAGAGAAAAAAAAAGTACGTGGATCGACATGAATCCACATATTGTGGAAACTATGTTCTAAACAAACAAGATTTTTAAAATACAAGTAGAAATATATACTCGCTTCTTTTTTTTTTTTTTTTTGAAAACATTTGCTTAAAATGAGAGATCAACTTTTTATTCATTTATCTAGACTTATCTGTTTCCAGACTTCCTGCACTGTGTCTTCACAAGCTACAGCAATAATAACTGGAACTAATATATCTCATTTTATCCGATAACTACTGGAAAGTGTGCTTCCAAACGTGAGGGTGGGTGTCAATTTTTGTATGGGGAAAAACTTCTTCAATCCTTCATAGAATTTATTTTGAAACCAAAATCATAAAAAAAGGAAAAAACAGTATTTTTCAATAGCTTTAGCAATGACAAAACATTTGTGCAAAATTTCATACCATTGCTTTTTATAGTTTCTGAGAAAATGGTACATCAAGTTAGTCAATTTATAATGAAACATGTACATCTTTTAAAATACATCCTATAGTACCAAAACAATCGTTTAGATTTATTCAGTACAATAACTGCATGTGCATTTGTCACGTTCTCAAAAAATATAATAATTATCTGAAAAATACTTTAAAAAATTATTGGAACAAATTTTAGATTTTCTTAGAAACGTGTCTTTGAAATTGTTCAAGGAACAGCTAACGGGCACTTAATCAAATTGTGCTTGTGATACACAAAGAACTACACAGCCATATTTATATGTACATTGGCAGTTTTCCTGAATGCTTCTTGAAAATCAAATTTCAGGAAATTTCTGCCAATAAGTTACTTGTGTTTTTCCAGATAAAAAGAAATGCTTTTATTGTGGATCCAAATAATTTTGCTTAATGCTACTAATATACTTAATACATTGACAAGGTAACTTTTTTGAAATGGTGCTCTGGAAGACAAAAATTATAAACTTTATATTTGCTTATCAAAATAAAGTTGTCCAAACACGTAACTAGATAGTACTAAAATTAGGAAAACTTGTTATGTCATTATTGTACGTTTAATAATGTAGCAATTGCATAATTTTCTTGAAATCTTAATTTATTTGATGCAACCAGTGGATCAAGCAGCAATTCACTGTATGTATGTTAAAACGTGTTTTATTGAGCCTTTGGTAATAATTAAAAAACACGGAAAAAAATTCAGTTTTTCTTGACCTTTTTCATATATTAGTGATCATCGATTGCATATAAAATACATTTTTACTAAAGGAATTATTTCATTACTAAAATTTTCATAGTCATAAGTTTGCAATGAATGAAAAATCTGATTCCTTAAATATGTCAATCGACATCTTTTGAAACGACGGCGATACTTCGTAATGGACCCTCAAACTAATCTTTTCAAGTACAAGAACGATTTGTTCACAAGTACAGGAATCGTTCGGCTAACTATAAAGACACTATAACTTCAAGGGAAACTACGGCAACAGTTTATAATTTCGATTATAGGAATGGTTTATCACTTCCAGTGAAATGACAGGGATGCTTTCATTAAGTTGACGAATCTGTGTTGCTTACCCTTTCAAGTCGAAATTATTGCTACGCTAAATTTTACGCTGTAATTTCTTTTTCTTCTGTATTTTAAAAGATTATTAAACAAACTTGTTAACTCTGCAGTTATTTGAAAACTAACACACAAGTTCTTATTTAAATGCAGTGAAACTCTAAAAGAACGCACGACCTGGTTAGTTGGTGTACGTAAAGACGCGTTGGTTCGCACATCGCCGTACTGCCCTTCTCCGCGACTACGGACTACTCTAGTGACGTCACAAATCGGTGCGCGGGCCTGTTAAGCTATTAGGGGGTGATGGTAGAGCGCGCCTGAAGATTGCTACCTGACATCTCTCTGCGGCTCCCCGACCCTTCCGTGACCTCCGAGCCATGACCTGACCTTCGGACGTCTGCTCGACTTGACCCTGAGTCGATCCCCCTTAACTCATTCCTGCTTTTCCGCGTCTATTGCAACCCGAAGTCGCCCGGCTAGGAACAATACCTGTGGCCTTGGTGAATACATGGATTAACAAACCGCATACATTGGGATGCCGTTGAAATAATATATTTACCAGACTGTCTGGCGTTTGTTATTTTCAGACCTCGTTTCGTGGGTATGACAAAAATGTTTCAAAGCGTTTTCTTGGCGCCGTCTAAAGTTCTGCGTTTTCTCACGCTTAGACAAAGATCTCTAGCGAGCTCTGTGGCAAGGCTCATTTTCTTTGTTTAAGAATATACACTGCTTTTCCTCCTCACACATTATACCATTGCGTAAATTAATGTTCCTCACATCGTGCATCAATGTCTCTATTTCTATGAAATTATGTAACATAATGTCCATCACAAACTTTAGGAATGTCTCTGTTTCTATAAATTATGTAAAATAATGTCCATTACATAGTTTACGAACATGATTAATTCTTCGCCCCTACAATACGTATTTGTTTAAATTTTTTGTAGATATGAACTTTTATGTTAACTTTTTTCACTGCGAAATACTCAAAGCTTGGCGCTCGCAAAGTTTAACTTTATTAAACTTCAAATGTAACTTCATTTGAAGCTTAGCGATTAAACCGGATTTCTTCCCAGTCGGTTTTAGCAGCTGAAATTCTTAACGAGACATATAAATGTCACTTCAATAATACGGCCAGGAGTCTGTAACAAAGTCTACTTTGAGGTCTCTTCGTTCTTTATTCGGAAATCAGGCACGTCCAATGTCGAATATTAACTAGTCGTTGTAACACAATAAGATACGCTGAATAGAGCTCAATGTTTTATAAGCATGAGTTCAATGTGTTTTTTTTTTGTCTTTGTTTTTTTTATATTGTTTTTAGGTTTAACGCCCACCGTGAGCAACTGAGTGGGCTATAAGCTGTCGCTCGTCCCTAATTTAGGGCCACTGGTTTCAGGGAAGAGAGAGAGGCAGTGCCGTAAGACAAACACAACTTCCATGCCTCACCGGGAATCGAACCCACCTCGGACGAATGGTCAGAAGCCATCACTTAGACGAATGCGCCACCGGTACGGATAAAATTCAATGTAAAAATTGCTTTAAAAAAAAAAAGAATCGCTCGTAATATTGAATATCGCACATAAATCATTCGTGAATCACTCTATCAATGTGAATGCTGCTCAACTAATATTGGTCATAAAATACTACTTCTCTATTATGGTATCATCATCATCATCATCATCATCATTGTCAACCATTATCAATCCACTGCTGGACGAAGGTCTCCCCAAGTTTCCTCCACAACGATCTGTCTTGTGCCAGTCTCCTCCATGCCACTCCCGCATACTTTCGAATTTCATCCACCCATCTCCCATGTGGTCTTCTTCTGTGTCTTTTCCTGTCCCTTGGAATCCAATCTAAAATTTCGGCTGTCCATCGATAGTCTGTCTATCTGGCAGTATGTCCAGCCCATAGCCATTTCAGGGATTCAACTCTTATCATGATCATGATGTCTTCCACTCTTGTCATTTTCGGACCCACGAGTTCCTCTTCTTATCTCTCCTGGTTACACCAAGCATGCACCTCTCCAGGCTTCTTTGAGTTGTTTGCAGACTTTGTATGTCTCTTTTAGTTAAGGTCCACGTCTCTGCACCATACGTAAGCACTGGGAGAATGCATTGATCAAACACTTTTCTTTTAGGACATAATGGCATATTGCTCTTGAAAATTATGCTGTTTCTTCCAAAAGCTCTCCAGGCAAATTTTGTAGGCCGATTAATTTCATCAATGTGACCCTCACTTGATATCTGCTGTCCAAGATAAACGTACGTGTCTGTTATCTCTAGCTTTTCCCCATCAATTAATAAATCTTCATTTCTTGTAAAAGCATTGTACATCACTTTTGTCTTCTGAAAGGTCATTTTTAATCCCACTTCTTTACTCTTGCCAGCAAGTTCCTGGATCATACTCTGCAGCTCTGATGGGGTTGTTGCAAAAATGACTACGTCATCAGCAAAACGAAGGTGGGTTAGATAATCTCCATTAATCTTTATCCCTTTGTTTTCCCAGTTCAGTGATTGAAAGACATTTTCCAATGTGGCATTAAAGAGCTTCGGAGATATGGTGTCACCTTGTCTCACTCCCTTTCCAATTTTTATGTGTGTTGTATTTTCAAACAGCCGAATCTTTGCACTTGCACTTTCATAGATGTTATTAATAATATTAATGTATGCATCTTCAATACCGCAGGATTTCAGAGCCATTGTAACTGCTGATGGTTTCACCGAATCAAAGGCTTTTTCATATTCGATAAAAGCCATGCACAATGGAAGTTCACATTCCCTCGCTCTTTCAATTAGTTCTTTCAGTACGTGGATATGATCTATTGTGCTGTAGCCACTCCTGAATCCAGCTTGTTTTATCGGTTGAGCCATGTCCAGTGTTACCTTCAAACGGTGTGAAAGAACTTTAGTGAAGATTTTATAAACCACTGATAGGAGGCTGATAGGTCTGTAGTTCCTGAGATCCTCAATGCCACTTTTTTTATGTAGCAGGATCATTGTAGCGTTGTTCCAATACTCAGGAATCTTGCCTTCATTAAGGCATCGAGTGGAAATTTGGGCGAGTAATGTTTCGATTTCTCCACTTGCTTCTTGTATGATATCTACAGTAATTCCGTCTTCTCCTGGAGCTTTCCCCCGCTTAATGTTCTTGATTGCATGTGCAACTTCTGCTGGGAGGACTGGAAGAACTCTGGTACTGGTACCTTTCATGATGTCTGGAGTACATGTATCATCCCTTTCATATAATTTGGAGTAGAAATCTTTCATTCTTGTCAAAATTTCGCCTCTATTTCTTGTTACAAAACCATCTTTTTTCTCAGTGCCATAATCTGTTTTCTTCCCTTACTGAGATGTCCCTTTGTTATCTTTAGGCTTTGGTTGTTTTCAATTGCTTTCCTCACTAGTTCACAGTTGAATTTCCTTACGTCTCCAGTGATACTTTTTCGTACTGTCTTGCATAGCTCTATATATATTCCACTTTGGAAGTCACATCTTCTTTAGTTGTCCTCATCTCTCTTCCTTTTTGCAACAACCTTTTTGTTTTTCCTGATAATTTGATCACATGCAATTTGTTCTTAGGCCCAGCTAATTGTGTTGCTGTTTGCATAAGAGATTTGGTTACTTTTCTGTTAACTTCATAAATATCCACTTCTTCTGATGTTAGGCCTTCTAAAGCAGAGAATCTGTTTTTCAGTTCCAACTTGAAGGTATTCAGGTGTTTTTTAAGGTTGGTTATGTCAATACATTTTGTTTGTCTTATGAGCTTGCCACGTTCAAGTTTAGTGTTGAGGTGCATCTTACATCTCACCAATCTATGGTCACTACCTGTGTTGAACTTGTTCAGCACACTGCAGTCTTCGATGACGAATTTTTTGTTACACATAATAAAATCAATTTCCCTTGTCGTCCCATTTGGATGTCTCCATGTCCATTTCCTGTGTGGCTTTTTCTTGAAAACGGAGTTCAAGATGAAAAACCCTCCTGCCTCTGCAAACTCTACGAGAGTATTTCCACGCTGGTTTCTGTTGCCGTGACTGAATTTACCCACTGAAGTTTCATTCTGTTGCCGTTGCCCTATTTTTGCATTGAAATCTCCCATAATTATCTTCAAGTGCTGCTTACCTTTATTATTTAGATGACGAATTTCCTCATAAAATTCTTCAATTTCTTCTTCAGGATGACTTGTGGTGGGTGCATAAGTTTGAATAATCTGAGCCTTGTATCTTCTCGAGAGTTGGATAACGAGTCGTGCAGCTCTGTCAGAGGAACTTTCAACTTCTACAACTTTATCTTTCAGTTTCTTGTTTATTATAAATCCAACACCACTAGTTCTGCCAGTATCTGTCCCACGATAGTAGAAGAGATGTCCACTTTTCAGTTCAATGAGATCTTCTCCTTTTCTCCTTACCTCACTTAGCCCGACGATGTCCCACTTGATCCTTTGTAGTTACTCTTCCAATTCAAGAAGCCTTGAATCAGAAGATAGGGAGCGTCCATTATACGTAGCCAAAGTCAGCACCAGATGGCAGCCTAGTCCGGTCCTCCGGGGATTCTTAGCACCCTCTGCCTTCATGTCGCACTGGCCGCTGCCTTGGCCAGGTACATTCCAGCTGCCGGAGACTGAGGGCCAAGATTTAAGTTGTGGAGTCATTTTGGAGGGGTTTGGCCATAACTCACCACGCTGGCCAAGTGGGTTGGTGAGTGTGGGATAGCATTTCCTCTAATCCCGATGGTATAGTTATACCGCTATACTGAGCTCTTATTTCAAGAGTCTTTTACTACATAGG
The DNA here is from genome assembly GCA_039090855.1 of Macrothele yani. NCBI lineage: Eukaryota > Metazoa > Arthropoda > Arachnida > Araneae > Macrothelidae > Macrothele > Macrothele yani. The sequence continues at coordinate 17,450,201 of CM077025.1, forward strand.
TTACTCTCTGACCTTGTAACGTATTAATCAAATAGACAACGAAGCAGCGAAAAGCCTGACTGCGTTGTTCAGTTGGGAGAACAGCTACTCCGCAGAAGAAGGATGCGAGTTCGAATCTCACTATGCGCAGAAGAAAGGTCATAATGAGGTGTAAGATTGCCAACGTCAAATTCATCGCAAGGAATTTTATGGAGTCAGGATCATATTTAACCTGAAGAAAGCAAACTTACACAGGAACTCAAAACGAAGGCTAAATATAGGTATACGTCACACATGTTCTTTGAATTAGAAGGGAGTAATTGATTCTTCAACATTAGCGTATAAATATTACACTAAAAATTTGACGCTTGCACCATTCTATGAAATGAAAGATCAAAGTGAAAGGACTTAATACCATTTTGTAAAGAAAGTGAAGCAGCTCTAAATTTCAAAGAAATTATACACCTTTGTCAAAATAAATGCGAAAGACAAAATTCGATTGAGAGAATTAATTTGCCTATCACTTTCTCTATTCATTTCTGCCTTATGCCAACCAACTCTTCAAATTCTTCCCCATCATGCTGTTGTTGCAAACTCTTTCCGTCTCCGTTTGCCCTACTTCGCTTTCTAGGAAGTTCCATGTCCATTATTCTGTGCTCAATATATTTCTTGTCCCCTTGTGACGTATACTCTAAATCAACTTTCACTTTCAGTTGCTTTTTCTATGTGAATTTGAGTTCATTCTCTTTCAGCGTTTCTCAACCTTAACTTTATACATTCTCTCTCGCGGAATGAAGTTGACAACAATTCTGAGGTTCGAGAGCGTGACGTATGCATGTTGACAAATAAGAACTAGAGATATATAATGTTGAAACAGCAGCCAAAAGTGTGGTGTGGTGTTATGATGTTCTAATCGTTGAAGCTGCGTTTACTTGAAGTTGTGTCTATTTGAAGGTTGAGGGTTAGAGCGGTATTATACACTATATCGACAAAAGTCACCGGACACCTAGAAGAAGAACACAACATAGCAGTTATTGACATGCATTAGTACGGTGTCGGTCTAACTTTGGCCTTAATGCATGCACTGACCTTTCGAGACATGCTTTCGACAATGTTTTGGAACACAGCGATAGGTATGCGCTTCCATTCAGTGCATAATGCTGCCTCTAAGTGCTGCTTAGTAGTAGGCCTTGGTTCCAAACTTCTTATGCGGCGCTCTAATTCATCCCGTAGGTGCTCTATGGGATTAGTATCAGGGCAGTGTGCTGGCCAGTCCACACACGATACGGAATTATTGTCAAACCACGCCGTAAGAGTCCTTGTGAGACGATCCCATGTTGTATGCCTCCTTTTTCCTTTATGTTACAATAAAGCAATTTTGAAACCTTGCTTTAAGGCTCGGTGCATTATCCTGCTGATATTAACAAAGCTCGGTGCATTATCCTGCTGATATTAACAAGGCTCAGTGCATTATCCTGCTGGTACCAACAAGGTTCTGCTCCATAGTATTGCCACAGAGTTGATGGGGCATAATTGTCCAGAATATCGAGGTAGACGTGCTTGTTAACAGGTTTGTCCACAATAAACAAAGGGCAGGGACCATACCACAAAAACCACCCCCACACGAGTACACTGCCAGCTCCAAACTGAACCCTAGGAACAGTACACTGTGGAGAATAGTGTCCCACCGGCGGCCGCCATGCCCACACACGGCCATCAGACTGATGGATCGTGTATCTGGATTCATCAGCCCATTGGGCCCGTTTCCATTTATCTATAGTCCACGATAAATGTTCTTTACACCATGCTAAACGACGAGTACCATTCCGAGTGGAGATGAAAGGCTTATGAGCCGCCGCACCATACAACGATAACCCATGGAATGAAGTTCTTTGTGAATGGTACGTGTACATATCGAGGTACCAGCATTTTTACTCACATGTACACTGAGGTATTATGCAGTACTCCGTCGATTAACTGTAACGACTCTCCTGAGGCTTCGACCTCCTCTATTACTGATTTTCTTTCGTCTGAAGGTACGCTTTTGCTCCAAAACAGTTGACTTAGGTATGTTTAAATGCCTCTCGGTTTCTCTTATGGGTAACCTGCTAATATAACACCCAACAATCTTTCCTTTCTCAAAGTCAGTTCCCTCCTGCAGCGACATTTTCACTCAACCTCACACTGCGATCTGATCAGGGTCAACCGCAGGCTTGTTTCTATATCGTGTGCAGCTGTACCGCTCATCTTAACAACGCAGCGGATTCGTTCATTTGCTTTTGAAGGGTGTCCGGTGACTTTTGTCAATATAGTGTGTGTACTAATTATGCAAGTTTTTCTTCCCTTGCGCCCAGAAAATGTTTCATAAAATTTTGACCTAATCCTTGGGTTACATTTCCTAGATAAGATTCCCTGACTTTCGCAATGTTCCTAAATATGATTTTATCATTTGTAGTTGTCCATTATTTTTAATATAACATCCTTTGACCAACTTATTCGGGACAAGGCAACATACTAGGGTGATTAAAAAGTCATTACCGTTTTGAAGATTTATCCTGTGTAAAGCAATTACTCGGTGTATATGCGTCATGCAGATGAGAACTACGCATGACCGGAAAACCGTTATCGTACACTTAGAAAAAATAGGAGCACACGCTGCCGTAATTTATAGGAACGTTTTCTGCTGCCAAAAGTTGTGTACGAGAAATACACGATAAGAGTGCTGTTACGGTTTTTCTTTTTAAAAAGTTGACCTTTGCAGCTGCAGCGAGGGATATGTGTGATGTGGAAGGTGAATGAGCAGTGTCTGAATGAATGAAAAGGCTTTGGTTTCAGCGATTTGAAAATGGGGACTGCATCTTTGAAGACAAAGCACTTTCTGAAAGTCCTTCGACAGTGAATTCTGAAGGTGTAGGCCAAGCCGTAGAGCCAAATCCGTGCACAAGAACAAGGCAACTGTCAAAAGAGTTAGGAGTATCACAGCCCACAATTGTTCGAAGCTCGGCAAGACGCACAGAAGCGTTGATCGGTACCCCATGAACTAACTGGTACTCAAGTTCGGCGACGCGTGCATGTGTGTTCCCAATTGCTGGAAAATCCCCAGGAAGACCGTTTCTTTAGATGAATTGTGAGATGTGATGAAAAGGTGGATACTTTTTACGAAATTCTGACAAGATAATACAGTGGTTTAATCCCAAAACGGCACCAGAACCAGTCCCGAAAATGGAATGATGTGAGCACAAAGTTATGTTATTCGTATGGTGGAACTTTGAGGGCTATATTAATTGGGAATTGGTTCCATAAGGACTTGGAATTCATGCGCAACTGCACTGTTGTCAGTTGGAGCGGATTTATGCCGCTTTAAGCCGAAAGTACCCTGCTCTGGTGAACAGTAAGCAAGTTGTCAACCAACATGATTAATGCTCATTGTTCCCGGTCAACTAAGAAAAATACACAGGCACAGGAGGGCTTTGAGTTGATACTCCACCTTGCTTATAGCCCGAATCTAGCGTATTCGCATTACTACTTATTCCGGTCCATGGCATATTTTCTACATAGAAAACACTTCCAAAACTTCCACGCCGCCCCTGTGGCGCAGTGCCATAAGCGCTGGCTTATAACCATTCGTCCAAGAAGGGTCCGCGTTCAAATTTCGGTGAGGCATGGATGCTGTGTTTGCCTTACGGCACTGGCTCTCTCCCTTCCCTGGAACCAGTGACCCTAAATTAGGGATGGGCGACTGCTTATAGTTTACTGAGTTGCTCAGAGTGGTCGTTAGACCTCAAATCAAAAGAAAAAAACCCATCCATGACGTTGAACTTGGGGTCCAAGAGTTTTTCGTTTCAAAACCGAAGGAATTGTTTCGCAGGGGAATTCAAGACCTGGCATTAATGTGGTGCACGACAATCGGGCACGATGGACTCTATTTCGAAGATCAAACTTTTACGTGTATGCATTTATACACGTTTTCATCAACTGTCAGAAAACGCCAATGACTATTGAATCACTCTCGTATTATGTCATACATACGTACTATATGACTATATAACTATAGCTTGTACCTGTCAAGAGTGTAATTAAAATATTTCTTACTGATTAGGCGATTGAAAATTTTACGTGGTAGTCCTGCTAATTAATCGTGAAAAGTATACCACAGTATCTGGAACACCTTTCAAATAATTTGAATCAAAACGTTTTCTGTGTAGCTAGAGAAATTTCAATTTCAGATGTTGATGTCGTATAAAGTACACTCACAGACAATCAAATTTGTGCCCTAAGAAGGAAGCATCGGATTGAACTGAAATTTTATGGACGTAATGATACACATGATGGCAAGAACAGAGCTGCAGGACAATTACAGCGGGATCTGTGGCACGCAGTCACGTCATCTTCAGTAGCGCGTCGCGGCGATACATGCTGCAATACGGTCCGGCTTGAAGGCGAACAGACACCTGATGTTTTTCTGCGGGAGACTACCCCGCACGTTTTGGACGGTGTGTTGCAAATCCCAGATACTTCGGCACAGCAGCAGCTGATGTCTTAGTGGTCCCACACATGCCCGAAAGGGGGACATGTCCGTGGAGTGGGTACGGCATGGAAATGTCTGGGCATGACGTAGGCAGTTTTGGGCAACCCGAGCCGTGTGCCGGCGGGAATTATCCTGCTTATATGGCGCACCTGGAATCCCGGCCAGGAATGGGAGCACATGGGGCCGTAGGATCGCATCTAGATACCTCTGGCACGCCATAAATCTAAGTACCACTACTAGAGATGATCGGCTATCGTAAACAATGGCTCCCCAGACCATAATGCCTGCAGTGGGGTAGGTGTGGCGCTCGATAGCGAGGTTGGGATTGTGCCGTTGACAAGAGGACCTCCATACCCCAGGCCACGATGATCATCTGTTTCCAAACGAAGCGGCACTCATCGCTAAACACCACACGTCACCAGTCTGTGGCGTTCCACGTCGTTCTGGCCTGGCACCACTCCACACGAAGACGGCGATGTTCCGGTGTTAATGGCAGCTCACGTAAGGAGCGCTGGGATCGCAGATTCGCTTCCGAGAGGCTTCGGGAAATGGTTCCTGGGCACACAGGAGCCGCTACATATGCCTGTTTTGTGAACCAGGTCCCCGTGGGATCCGTTCGTGCCTGGCGCACGATCCGTCGATCCCCTCTACCGGTGGTCCTCCCGGAGCCGCTCCGCCGTGTGGCAGTGCCGTTACGTGTCAACTGCTCCCAACACAGTTGGACGGTACGGTCAGAACGATTCACGTGGCGTGCTATACGTCGCACCGACCTCCCTGCGGTTTTCAGCGCGATGATCCGGCCACTCTGAAAGTCCGTAAGTTGCGTAAAACGACGTCTCTGGCGTCTACCCGGCATTCTTGTCACTCTGTACTCTTGCTTGCGCCGGTCGGTGCTTTTCACTTTCATGGAGTAAGTGAAAAGCATCGACTACACGCCGGTTTATAAGGCTGCCGATTCGTGCTTGCAGCGCAACGATAGGGTGTGCGGTCATGGATCATTTGCATACCAGCACGCACTCTAGCTATTTGCGAAGTTTCGCGGTTGTAGCATGATTTCTTCCAGGTGCGCAAATTTCATTGTCCGTGAGTGTACATTAAGCCGATGGAAATTTTTGGAAATAATCATTTTCACAGGAGGAGCTAGCCTTAGATGCGGAGGAACAGAAAAGGAACTGTGATTTGATTGGGAAGATTCGTTAACTCTCGTGGCCTACAGCTTATCGGAGCATCTCTTACCGATCCGGTTTTAGTGAAACTTTTCAATTAAACGCCTCACTGCATTGCGTTGGGGTGCTTCAGTATCGGGAATTTTTACTGTGTACTTACGTTTCACTTCGTCCGTATATTCACCTCCACTACGGAACGGTTCACTGTAAACCGCCACGCATGAAAACCGCCACCGAGGAAAACTGCCACATCGGAAGATTGCCACACAGGAAAACTGCCACATGCATTTCATCAAAAGGCCGGCCACAAATTGCTGTTCTGCCGAGGAACACTCTGAATGCGTGGCAGTTTTCCAAGTTTCCGAATTATGTGTGGCAGTTTTCCAAGGTGTCTAACGACGGGAAGGAGCTCATTTGTTTGTCTGGATTTTCGTGTCGTTTCATACCAGTTTAAAGCTACTGGCAACAGAAGTTCAAAGGTGATTGCGCTGGGGGGGGGGTATTACCGTTTCTTGGCCTATATTGAGAATTGAATTGGAAACTCCAAACAAATTTCGAGAGAACGTTCCATGTAAGCCAAGCAGCGAGAATTACAGCATAATTTATGCTATGTTCAGAAAAGGACCATATGGTGGGATTTCTTAATAACGCTGCACTTTTACTTAGGCACTAAATATTTACATAACATCTCAAGTTTGTAAGTTTGTAATATTTTTATTTTACTTAATTACTTCACAGGCTCTACACCTTCGCCTTTTTAACAGCTTTTAATCCGCCGACTTCATATTCGTAAGGTTTACATATCAAATCAAGTCAATAGCATTGCTCTTATACTTAGGCACTAAATATTTAAATCATAGGCCCCAGGCCGAGGCCTTTTTAACAGTTTTTATTCTTTTATTCTATCAATGTCATATTCACAACGTCTACACATCAACTCAAGTTAATAGCATTGTGCTTTTACTTAGGTACGAAATATTAATTCATAGGCCTAGGCCTTTTCGACGGTTTTTAACCCGTCGACTTCATATTCATAACGTTTACGTATCAAGTCAAGTTAATATCATTACGCTTTTACTTAGGCAGTAAATATTAAATCATAGGCCCTAGCCCTTGGCCTTTTTAACAGTTCTTATTCTAACGATGTTATATTCATAACGTTTATGCATGAACTGAAGTTAATCATATTGTGCTTTTAATCAGACTCTTATTATTAATTCATTGGCCTTAGGCCTAAAGTCTAGTAATTAATATTGAATGCCTAAGTAAAAGCACAAAACTGTTTACTTGTCTATTTTGTAAACTTTACGATTATCACATAAGCGAAGAAAAAAGTTTTGAAAAGGCTTAGGCCTATGGCCTATTAATTAATGTATGGTGCTAACCTCCTAACGACTCTGAATTTTCTCGACTTTGCTTTGCAACACGACGAGGAAAATGAGTATTCTCAATTTACTCTAAAGCAATGCACGTTCTACTGACAGAAGTAATATACCCCGTTTGCTAAGCTATCTGATTTTTCATATTTGTATTAATGCGAACTGAAATTTACGGCGTGTTTTAACATTCTCGGGGTTTTACACAAGCTGCATAGTTAAAATGTGGTCGATCTCAGCTTCATGTGTTATTCACGCTTTTGCGTTTCGTGCTTTTCTTTAAGGTGGGCGTCAAGTAATTTTGCTTCTTGTACTTCCAATGGAAAAAACTTTTGTACACATTTTCTTCACAATTAGTGTGTTCCCAAGGATGAAAATTTGAACATCCATTAAAATAACTTCATATTGTAACATGGAATACTTAATATTTTCTAAAACATAACCATAATTATATTAAAAATCAATAACTTTTCCTTGGGTGGTGTTGAAACCAGAAAAAAGATGGCGCGACCTGTACTTTGATGACGTCAGTAGACAAACAAATGTTGGATTGCACAATTATGGTTATGTTTTAGAAAATATTAAGTATTCCAAACTATAAAATGAAGCTATTTTAGTCGATGTTCAAATTTTCATCCTTGGGAAAGCATTAACTGTGAAGAAAATGTGTACAGAACTTTTTGCATTAGAAGTATAAGAACCAAAATTACTTCACGTCCACCTTAAACAAGCAGCGTGCTTCTTTCATTTTGCCATAATTTGAAATCGATTTTCACTGGATATCGAATAATGGTGTACAAAAACCACAAAAAAACAAAAAAAAAACAAACAGTGTAGCTTATAAAGTTTTTCCTTCAGCTATTAAACAGAGTACCTCATTGAAGAGATCAGCCATTCATTCGATGCAAACAAAAAAGATTTTAACTATTGAGCAATACGCGATGCAACTAAAAACTATTTTAACTATTGAGCACGAAACGATGGAACTGAAAACTATTTTTAACTATTAGGCATTAAATGATGGAAGTGAAAAATATTTTAACTTTTGAGCACTAAACGATGAAACTGAAAAACATTTTAACTATTGAGAACCAAACGATGCAACTGAAAAATTTTGTAACTATCGTACGCATCGAACGATGCAACTGAAAAAGAATTTAACTGTTGAACAGTGAACGACTCAACTGGAAAAAATATTTTAACTATTAGCGTTAAATAATGAAACTAAAAAAAATATTTTACCTACTAGCACTAAACGATGTAACTGAAAAAGGTTTTAACTTTGAGCAGTAAAGGATGCAACTAAAAATATTTTAATTATTGATCACAAAACGACGCAACAGAAAAAGGTCTTAACTGTTGAGCAATGAACGATACAACTAAAAAAGATTTTAATTGTTGAACACTACACAACTAATTGAAAAAAATAACTGTTGAGCACTAAACGATGCAAATGAAAAAAAGTTTTTAACTATTGAATATAACTGCTGAGCAACAAACGCTGAGTAACTGCTGATCAACAAACGCTGCAACTGAGAACAAATTTATTTTTCAGCACGGATTTACTTTGGAGCACGAAAAAGATTTACTTTTTTCGATACAGTTTAAAAAGATTTTAAATATGAGCACTGGAAGTAAGCGTAACATCTGTATCTTGATATTTATCTTTTGCTTGTTACGTTCTTTTTCCATATCACTATTAGTGATGTCAGCACAAAAAACGAATCCGTAGCAGAAAAAAAAAGCACACCATAATTAGTTATAGAATAATCTGGGGGCTATGAGAATATACATCTTTCCGCACCTGAATGCTCTTGTGTTTTCGTCGGTGTGTATTTTCAGCACACCGACAAAAACAGAAAAGCATTCTTTCATTTTTGACGTTGTCCTATTTGCTTTTGCTCACCGAAAGTGAAATAACTGGAGTAAAAGTGGAGACATTGAAACAAAATTAGATTTTTTCTTTCCCTGCCTACGTGGGCCATCAACACATTTAGCAGCACTCCTGCATTTTTATCCATCTACACTTTTCCAGTTTCATGTACGCATTATCTACGGCCTAGTAGCTAGAACTGTACTTCTTTAAACTTCAGTAAGAAGAGAAACAAAAATATGAAAAAGAAATCGCTTCCTGCATTTCGTTCTTCCTCTGCGTCTTCACTTTTTCAGTTCTCACCTGTTTTTCTCGATAACATAATACCGTCCCCTTAAACCGTCTGCTGAAGAATGTCCGTTGTAGCCATCCCAGCACTCGATCAAATGGCGATTGGCAGTCACTATGTCTCTGCAGAGAAGGCGCCGATGGAAAACGTGAACTCCGGGCTCATCTTTTTGGAAGGTTTCCTTAGCTTTGCCGGAGAGTTCCGCTTCCCTTATCTCATTTTCCCTGTTCATCACGTCGAGTTTCACGGCGGCGGACATTCGACTTTCCTTTCAGCAGGAACAAAAGAATTCCAGACCTCTTCTGAAACGTGATCTTCTCTTTTAGCTACCTGATTCCCGAAGGAAATTGGACTTTCTCCGATTTTTTTTTCCTGTTCGGAAAGGAGGAATGAACGCTGTGCGGACAGGATGGCTATTTAATTGTCGATCATTTCTTGGTTTTGTCTTTGTGCGTAATAGTAAGCGTAGATTGATTTCAAGTAAGAGCGTCCTCTGTATACATCAAGAGTTGAGATTAACAATAGCTATTTGGTGGTCCAATTATGTGCCAGTGTTAGGGTTCCTAGAGTTCGTCCCTTTTACTGCTCTCTCCTCAACAAAGAGACCTCATTCGGTCTCTTGGAAGCTCAGGAAGAACGGATTAACGTGTTCTTTCGATTTATCCTTTCTGCTTCATCTTCTCTACTTTTTGCTTTTCATTTTCTCTTTCTCTTGTGTTTTTCTGTTTCCAACGATAGAACACTCCGACTATTACTTGCTCATAAAAAACTCTGCTGACGCCATTTATTATCTTAAACATCCATTTCAGAGCTTAACTACTGTAGGGTCAATTAATACATATGCCCTTGATAAATAAGTGAATTACATACTAAAACCACGCCGAAAACTAGAACGGTCGCTATATTTAATATTGTATTATGAACTGTTAAAACACAGTCATACAATTATTTATCTATAGATTAAGATAATACAACGTAGTTGTCACAAATGTTTATTTTTTTATTTCTCTAGCCGACCATGGTTTCGCTGATTATTGACCTAGCTTCATCAGGACGAATAGCACGTAAATATTCAAAGTGTGTATGACATCATAAATGGTGTTTACAGTAACGTGTTTTGGTTAGATGCTTCCACGCGTTTGATAGAAATGGCGTGGATGCCATGTGATTAACAAGTTGCGAAGACTTCTGATATATATGGAAAGCTTCCAAACTATCAAGTTTGGAGGTTGAATCTGGCTTTTCAATTAGTTTTGCTTCTTCAAAGAGAAATTTGTGGTCCTTTTCGTAACAGTGTTTAGCCATAGATGACTTCTTTAGGTCACAGTTCCGAATGTAGGTCTTGTGCTCCTTCAATCGAAAACGCAAGGCTCTACGGGTCTGTCCTATATACGAAGCGCCACATTCACATGGAATTTGATAAATTCCCCACGAGTTTTTGTCTTCAACATAGTCCTTTGATCCTAAAAATCTCCTTTTGTTTATGGGTTTAAAAATCACCTTAAAATTAAAGGTTTTGAGAATTTTTGTAATTTTGAAGGCAATGTACGGGAAAATGGAATAATGACAAAATTCTCTCGCAATGGGCGCATCACAGGAGTTAATGTGGAGATGGACTTTGGTTTCCGGAATTTTGTCAGAGCCTTGTCTATAATGGAAGGGTTGTATGCTCGCTGTACTGCAACACGTTTAAGGAAATAAAGTCCTTTTCCCAAACTGTCCTTATCTGAACATATATGTATCGCGCGATATAGGCACTGAGTTTTTGTTGATAAGGGTGATTAGACTTGGCTTGTGGAGGTGAGAAAATAGCGAAAGGCTTCCAATAAATTGTGGTTGCGAGTGATTGATTTAAACGAGTTACCAGGACGTCAAGAAATGGTAGGCATCCGTTATTTTCAGTTGTAAATGTTATTTTCAGTTGTAAACGTGTAGCAATGCTGTTCTTAGATGAAATACGTAAGTGTATTGCTGAAAATTATAACTCTATACACGTTGTGCATTTGGAATTTCCTGTCTGTTCCTCGCTGTGCTGCGAATTCATAGTCTTGCATTTCCTCTCCCGGCTCATTGGTTTAAAATATATGAATGAGTAGTTTGTTAGGGTGACATAAGATAATGTTGAAATACTAGGTTTATCGAAATTTAAAATATGATCAGTAAGTCTGCAAACATTTATAATATTTAAAAGACAGGTTGATATTGTTTCACAGTTCCAATAAATACCGTCATTTAGTGAAGAGGAAGGATGTGGTTATTTTAGTCTGTATTGAGTCTATTGTTGAGAACGAATGCAAAGTTTTTCACGTAGTTGAAGGTGAGGGTTTCCATGTCATGTGTGTTGATTAAATAGTTGAATACCGCTTAACAACTCATGAAACTGATAGAAGAGACAATGGTTACATACATGTGGTCGGCTGAATTGCGTGTAATTCCTTGGTGGAGATGACGATTTCAAAGTAAGTTCTCCGTTGCCTGGTATAGTTAGGTGTGTCGGCTTAATCTGCAGGGTTAAGAACGGTCGCGTTTGTACATTTAATTTATTTGTATATGTTTCTTGTGTGGAGTATTACACTTGAAAAATGGAGTATTACACTTGAAGACACGGTATCACGCTTCCGTTAAAAGACAGAATATTTTCGCAAACTAAGAATGCATTCTTATATCCGTATAACCTTTTCCCTCCAAAATTGGAAATTACTGTACACCTGAATAAATTAATTTAAATAGTTAAATGGTTTAGAAATCGTACGCCTGATATCACAGTACAATGAAATTATCACTTCCTATAAGTAAAGCATAAACAGAAAAGCCTGTCTATGATGGTTTTCTTCGTCATAAATACAGTCATTTATATTTTCATTAATTGAAATATGTTTAGTAAAACTAATGAAAGTAACAATTGCGAAGAATATTCTAACACTACAGCTTACAGAGAATATGCAGTTTAAATATATTAATAGCGGCAAAAACACGTAGAATCCGAATTTACAATGAAATTATCTGAGAAATATGAACATTGGTAGCTGTTTCAGTCTACAGGAACAACTAAAAATAGACATCGTAACATTGCAGCCTTTGGTGTCATACAATTCAAAGATGGTCACATGTATCTGAATCAAATTTTTATTGGAATAAAATGTATATTTAATGTTTCAACTACGTGTCGTTAACAGAGCTTTTAAAATTTTTGTTTTGCAGTAGTTTTATATTTGTCCAAAGTTTATTTAGCTACATTCTTGGAACCAATACTAATGAGTTTAGTCACTACATTAAATGGTAGAAAAGTGAACTTACCAAGAAACAAAAGTAGACATGACCTAGAGAGGCTATTCACGGAAAATTAAAGACGAGCATTATGCACAATATAACTGTCTATATTTTTGTGACACAGCTAACTGTTAAAACCATACTGAATACTCCCTTGCAAAAGTAAAAGGGAGTGTTTAGTAATAAAGAATATGTGACGTATGTCTCTAATTTTACCTTCTTTTTGAGTTTCTGTGTTCTTATGCAAATCTACCTTCTTCTCGTTAAGCGTTTTCTAACTTAACAATACATCATTTTCCCCGAAGAGCTTTTTCAGTTTGGCGTCATTGATAGTGGATTAGATGTTAATATAACGTCAACATTTAGTGTAGCGAGTGTGCATTCGTAAGAGATCGTAGCTTGAGGTGTATTTTAATAGTCTTTGACATTGCGTTGAATCGTAATTGCATCTGATATAGCATTTTACTAGAAGTGTATTTCGGTATAGCGTCTTGTTAGAAGTGAATTTGATATACAATGGAGTCACGTTAGAATGAAATCCGATATAACGAAATTATTGTGAATCCCCTTTAAACATTTTCTTGAAGTAATGTATTTTTGATTTCAGTATAACGAAATTAATTTTTACGACTGTTCGTTAAAACGAACACATTTTTCCCATTTCAGAAAGAAGGTACTAACCTCTGCAAAAAGTGTTCAGCTTGGATTCCTACGTCCCGGTTCCCCTCTTGAAGCACGTATGCGTCATTTTCAGTATTCCGTTAGGGCAAAAGCTGTTTTGAGATACGGCCAGACGCGGTAAACGGTAAAAATACTCCCGGGAAAAACACCCCCAGAGAAAATACCCCTGAAAACTGAAAATCTGTAAAAATATCCCCCGGAGGAAATACCCCCAGAACAAACGGTTCACTGTAAACTGCCACACAGGAACACTGATGTGTGTCAGTGTTCCGGTGGGGTAATTTACCGGAAACCTTGCCACACATCTTTCAGCAACTTGGAACATTGCCACACAGGAAAATTGCCACATGTTTTTCATTAAGGGGCCGGGCACAAATTGCTGTTCCTCCGAAGAACACATTGAATGCGTGACAATTTTTCCAGTGGGTGCACTTTTCTAAATTTCCGAATTTTGTGTGGCAGTTTTACAAGGTGCCTAACACGGGATGTAGACTGTTAAACGGAGAAAATGTCGAAGGCAACTGCAAAAATGCATGATATTGGGAGATGTGAGTGTTTGATCTGCTTGGGGTATTTCCTCCGAGGGTATTTTTTCCAAAGCGGAAGAAATACCCCCGGTCAATGGATTTTAGTTGATTGCGCAACCAAATTGCTTTAGTTTTACTGCAAGAATGACTTCCTTTCATTCTGTTTCACCGCATGCAGTTCATGCGTGTAGACTGTTATTAACAAACGGAGAAAGCGTCGAAGATAACTGCAAAAACGCATGATATTGGGAGATGTGAGTGTTTGATCTGCTGGGGGTATTTCTTCAGAGGGTATTTTTACCGCTTTTCAGTTCACATGGGTATTTTTACCACTTTTCAGTTCACATGGGTATTTTTACCGCTTTTCAGTTCACATGGGTATTTTTACCGCTTTTCAGTTCACAGGGGTATTTTTACCGCTTTTCAGTTCACAGGGGTATTTTTACCACTTTTCAGTTCACATGGTAATTTTTACCGCTTTTCAGTTCACATGGGTATTTTTACCGCTTTTCAGTTCGCAGGGGTATTTTCTCCGGGGATATCTTTTCCCGGGGGTATTTTTACCTACATCCGCCAGGCACATAAGCTGAACGTGACGTAGACAAAAATTGCCTAGGGAACCCAACACGCGGAGCGGTGGATCGTGCCCCCAGATTCTCCACCACTACAAAACCCGTTTTTTGCTCCCCTTCCTTTTCCAGATACGTATATCCCGTCTTCCATCGCCCGCACTCGTTGAATGGGTGGCACAACCATGACACGCTCGCCGGCTATCAATCAACGGGTACTTCTGTGCCTGGTAGATGGTGTGCTACAGTCGATTTTCATGTGGTCAGAGTTTCATCTTAAAGCAGCAACCGTCCTCTCATTCTCACTTTATGGTTTATAGGGAAAGGAATGCTGCTGAAAAAGTTTGCGAAGAGGAGTGGACCGAGCATTCTCACCCATTGTTTCTTTTTCACTCAGGGTTCCTTGACTTCTAGTACTTAAAATGAGCTCGTTGAAGCGAAACTGTTCTGTGGAAGAAAAGAAAAGTATCATCGGTGAAGCAGATTCTGGAAGTAAAATAGGAGACGCTTTCCATCAACTCTTTCAACGTTTTCGGAAGATCCTGAGAAAACTTCAGAAGCCGGTGGGACGTATAATCTAAAATAACTTTCAAATTGTTAACGAGGAACAGTACACCAATTATGAAGTAAATAGTAACACTGTAGTAGTGCTCCGATTTATTGGCGTAGGAAGTAAACACATTAGCGTTTCCAAGCTTTCGAACATCAACCAGATGGCTTTTTCAAGGAAGTTAGACAGAAACATTTTCAAGGCAGTTTCTGTCTAACTTCCTTGCAAAAGCCATCTGGTTGATGTTCGAAAGCTTGGAAAAACTAATGTGTTTACTTCCTACGCCAATAAATCGGATCACTACTACAGTGTTACTATTTACTTCTTAAAATAACTTTCATTTTTAGTTTCTTTTCCTATGTAAATTTGAGTTTGTTCTCCTTTATACTTCTAAACTTAACGTGATATCTTCTCTCTCACAAGAATGAGATTGGCAACACATTTGAGGTCAGAAAGAAAGTGACGTATGAATGTGATAAGAACGATGGATAAAAGGACGATACAACAGTTGCTCATAGGTATGTGTCTGTGTGTAGACATTCGATCTGTAAGATAAATGTGAGGTTTACCTGCTGTGTTATATGCTGGATCAACTGAAAGAGTGCTGGACCAATAAAAGGTTATCGTAAGTCTGATTTCTGTTTATGTTTCGTCTGGCCATAAACCATTGTATCGTATTCTTATTTAATGGTTTTAGACTTAGCGTAACTCCAATCTTGCTCACGAAAAAGGCTTACGTTATACCAGTTTTTGGGCCCAAGAGAAAAAGAATTCAGCAGGCGCAACTTTAAAATGTCGATTCATCTGTGTTCACATGGTTTCAAAATGTGCGTTCGCGTGGTATAACAATCAGTGGACCTCATGTTCATAAAAAAAGCGTTACAATTTGCCACATTTTTGGACATGATAATTTTCAGGCCAGCATTGGGTGGCTCAGTCGTTTTAAAGAAAGATACGGTGTTGTATCAAAAATCGATTTGCGGTGAAGCAGATGATGTACCCATTGAAAGTGTCAGGAAATGGAGAGCCGAAGAAGGGACAAAAATTATAAGCTTTCACAGTCCGAATGATGTGTTTAATACAGATGAAGCTGGAATATTTTCCCAATTCGAGCTGAGTAAAACTTTGGCTCTTAAAGGAGACAAATGCGTTGAAGGGAAAAGACCAAAACAACGTCTTACTGCAAATTTCTGCCGCAACGAATAAGGAACTGGGAAAAGGAAAATCTTAATTGTTGGCAAATCTGCTAAGCCTCGCTGCTTAAACAATATTCACCCACTGCCAAGCATGTACACATCAAGCAAAAAAGCCTGGATGACGACAGACATTTTTAATAGAATAAAATAGCAACGTTTATTCACAATTAAATGTTCATTTAGCATCGACTATAGTTTTACAGAGCATCATCAGCACAAATGGAGCGTAAACATTCAGATCATTGTAACGACATCAGAGTTCTGACAGTCACAAGATTTGGTGAGTTGTTTCCACCCGCTTGAAAGAAATGGAGTATTCGTCATGTCGCTGACAAGTTGTGAGGAGTTGCGGTATCGGTAGAAAGCTTCTAATACATCAAGCTTGATAGTCGAATCAAGTTTATCAATAAGCATAGCGTTTTAAAACAAAAAATATGGTTATTTTCGTGACAATGTTGGGATACAGACGACTTCTTCAGTTCGCAATTCCATACGTATGCCTTGTGTTTCTTCACACGGACACTTAAAGCCTATGGGTCTGTCCTATACATGAAAGACCACTGCATAAGTTATCTGATGAATTCCCCAAGAATTTATGTATTCGACATAGTCTTTTGATCCGTAAACATTCACTTTGTTATTAGGTTTGAAAATAACTTTGAAATTAAAACCTTTGAAATGTTTTGAAATTCCAAAGCAAATCTGAGGTTCAAATGTGATAACAGCTCAATTTTCTCGTACTGCGAGGTATATTGTTCTGAACGAGCACACAGGCTTCGGTTTCCTAAATTTTTGGACAGCTTTGTATACAACGAACTCGCTATCCTATGTGTACATACTGCAATTCGTTTAAAAAAAATCAAGCTCTTTCTGTATAGAATCCTCAGTTGGGCATATATGTATTGTACGATATACGTATGTGTAGAAAGCAGAGAGTTTTTGTTTCTATGGGTGATTTGATTTTGCATGTGGGGGTAAGGAGATAGAAAATGGTTTTCGATAAATTGTTGTACTAAGAATCGTTTAAAGCGCGACACGAAGGCATAAAAAAATGATAAGCAGCCATTATTTTCAGTCTCACAGACGAACTGTGTATGAGGATGAATTGAATTGATAAGTTTAATTAATTTAGGTGCTTCCGAATTCATGCCATTCCAGAGAACAAAAGTATCATCTACATATCGAATCCACAGGTCGAAAGTAATAAGTTGAAAGAGTTTGCCCTCAAAGTGACACATGTAGACTTCGCATAAAATAGGAGACAGTAGGCTACCCAAGGCAAGACCTTCAAAAATCTTCCACGGAAAAGGAAAATGATTTGTCTGACACAAATTTCCACTAGACTCAAAATGGCCTATGTTGTCTTATAACGAGTCGTTGTACAGCCTAAACAAAAGACCTGTGTCGCCTTCAGTAACGAGTCGCTGTACAGCCTAAACAAAAGACCTATGTCGCCTTCAGTAACGAGTCGTTTTACAGCCTAAACAAAATACCTGTGTCGCCTTCAGTAACGAGTCGCTGTACAGCCTAAACACAAGACCTGTGTCGCCTTTAGTAACGAGTCGCTGTACAGCCTAAACAAAAGACCTGTGTCTCCTTCAGTAACGAGTCGCTCTACAGCCTAAACAAAAGACTTGTGTCGCCTTCAGTAAGAGTCGCTGTACAGCCTAAACAAAACCCTTGTGTCTCCTTCAGTAACGAGTCGCTCTACAGCCTAAACAAAAGACTTGTGTCGCCTTCAGTAAGAGTCGCTGTACAGCCTAAACAAAACCATTGTGTCGCCTTCAGTAACGAGTCGCTGTACAGCCTAAACAAAAGACCTGTGTCGCCTTCAGTAACGAGTCGTTTTACAGCCTAAACAAAATACCTGTGTCGCCTTCAGTAACGAGTCGCTGTACAGCCTAAACACAAGACCTGTGTCGCCTTTAGTAACGAGTCGCTGTACAGCCTAAACAAAAGACCTGTGTCGCCTTCAGTAACGAGACGCTGTACAGCCTAAACACGTATTCTCGACGTGTGCACATTTGGAGAGAGGTGGAACGCCAAAATCTTCTCTCCAACATTTGGGAAACTGAACACAACGGTGGTGGAGGACCCTTTGTTTGGGCTGGTATGATGTTGGATGGACGCACGGCGATGCACGTGTTTCAAGAAGCACCCTGACTGCTGCACGCTACTAGGATGATATCCTAATGCTCTACAGAGACAACCCATAAGTAAATAGGAACCCTGATTTTCGAACGAACATTGACCTTCACTTCACAGTATTCACTTTATACAAATGTCAAACATGCATATTAAAATTTAGTTGCCGCATCCTTTGCTGTCTTCAAAGCCTTAACCCGGTTGGGATAGAATCAATGAGTTCTGCTGCCGTGACCTGTGGCATGTTGGCCCTCTCAACACGCAAACATTCTAACAGCTCTCCACGGGAAGCAGGTTTTCGTGAACATTGTCTCACTGCAAGATCAAGCATATGTCAGACATGTTTTACGGGATTCATGGCAGGGGACTGACTGGCCCACGGAAGCTTCTGGATGCAATTTTGTGCCTGCCAATCTTGGGTCCTTTAGCAGTGTGGCAAGGAGCTCCATCTTCCATGAACAGAGTGGAAGGTTTGTTCAGCAGCCCACCAGAGAATATTGGTAGAAGACCCGTCTGCAATATGGCGATGTATTTTTCAGCATTAATATTGCCCACACATTCCACGAGCTCTGATCGTCCTGTGTTCCAAATGGCACCATAACGGAAAATTCCCCACGCTTGACGGTTGGTTGCAGGCGGTTCATGTGGAATTCTTCACTGGGATTTCTCCTTATTCATATGGGCCCGCTAATGAAATCTGGGCAAAGGAGAATTCATCTGAGAAGATGATACGATGCCAAAAGCTCAACGGGCGTCCCACCATAGTGGTTTCCCACTGTTTTCTTTTCGCAATATTGGCTGCTGTGAGAAGTGGTTTCCGCCTGGCAGCTCTGCTATGATAGCGTAGCTGATGAAAATACCTGACGGCTGTGTTACGACTCACTTTCAGGTGTTCTTCCACATTTGTAGCCGTGCAACGGGGATTTCTTTCCATCACCCGGTTTGCAGACCTCAGTTGTCGTGCTGTTGGTCCCGGTCGACCTCAACGTGACCTAACAGTTTCCTTATTCTCCGTGTTGAACTGCAAATCTCCCGATGGACGGTGGAATACTCAGCTTTCGGGCAATTTGCCTCTGGCTTCGACCAATCTCGTATTGTCCGACAATACGCCGTTTTCGGAAATCACTCAATTCTTCGGTGCCAGGGGTTCGGGGCATCCTTCTTATCTTCGAGAATATGTCACTGCACACCAATCTGTAAAATGAAAGATAACTTGGCACAGTCATTACCATTCACCATACAACACAGGAATTTACATACCATTAAGGGTGTGTATTTACTTATGGGTTGTCTCTGTATGTAAAGCTTAACAGGGGAGCTGTCGGCCACCAGTCCCTTTTGTTTGAACGATAACCCCCATCACCATCGGACTTGGCTAGTTGATGAATGTCTGGAGAGCGAGGATGTTCACAGAATGGAATGGCCCTCAAGATAACCGGACCTGAACCCGAAAGACCATGTCTGAGATGCTCTGTGTAAAAGCAATTGCAAACCGGTAGCGACGTGTCTTGGTGAGGAAGTGGTGCTTCTTGCCTCAAACTCCCATTCACAGCCTTGTAAACAGCATCAGGAATCACCTCTCACGCTCCCTATTAGCCCCCACGAAATCTACCTCACTTGCTGCACCACTTTTGGACTGCTACGTTGTCATGCGCATACTTTCCTCTCATGCGGGGATGGCACTTCTTTTCTGTTGTATATCTTTGCATTATCAATATTTTGTATGTCCGTACCGTAGTCAAGACTAGAACGTCTGCGATAACAGTTTAGCAGTTAATCTGAGTTTAACAACAACCTAGCCATCAAGAATCAAGAAAGTTTTGGGGAACTGCAAATTTTGATACTAATAAAATGACGTCATACTTAGACGCACAATGAAATATAACATACGGAAACAACCAATAAAAATATGATACGAGATTAATTGTGTCACGTGAACCACTATGATCGATATTCGCAATAACAAAGGTCATTTCACATTACTTTAAAAATACGTCCAGCTGATGATGACTGGATTGACCCAACAAAAATGCATACGGTTAATAAACTATTTGAAATTTAACGTTTTTGGTTGGAGCATGCGATAAAGACGGACTACATACTTCGATTCCAAGGTAAACGCCCAAACTTGTTAAGGCTGGAAGCCCATTTCTGAACTTACATCTATGGAAGGGAAACAACTGCGGAAAGTGTCATTAGACAAACAACCCTAAGGCTGAAGGGATGGTGAGAATACCTTCTGAATTCTTATACTGAACTGTAGTTAATATAAATTATTATTAAATATCGTATTCCAGACTTGTCAAGCTTTTTAATGCCTAAATAATTCCTGAAGAACAGATTAAGGGAGGTCTCAAGGGAAAATTTATCCTATACCTGCAATGTTAATGCGTCCTATACACGTTTTCTGAAAGACTATTGCA
This sequence comes from Macrothele yani, assembly GCA_039090855.1. Taxonomy (NCBI): domain Eukaryota; kingdom Metazoa; phylum Arthropoda; class Arachnida; order Araneae; family Macrothelidae; genus Macrothele; species Macrothele yani. The sequence continues at coordinate 17,470,773 of CM077025.1, forward strand.
TTATTGTGTTCAAATTATTTAGCGCAAATTGTTAAATTTCTTAGCTAATAGCTAATATGTGTCTCAGATATGACTTCGAAATATTTTTCACAATTTGTTTCAAATCAATTTATCGGAATCGGGAAGTATTCCCATTTGGCACGGATTGAGATGAATTGAATTTAAAAATATCGTTATTTTTTTACGAAATCACATCTGAGGTATACATTAGCTAAGAACTTTAATTATAATAATGCGCTCAAGATTTTGAACCCAAGAACGTAATAGTCTTTGAGATAATATGTATAGAAAGAATGAACATTGCATGTACAGGATAGGTTTTCCCTTGAAGTCTGCCTTAGCCTCATGAACGGACATAACTATTTTCAAGATATTTATATTTTTTTCATTTTAAACCCTAAAAAACAAAAATCTTTGCTTCGTCCGAAAATGGTAATTTTATAAATTACGATGACAACATTATGGCGTATGGAAAACCGAAGGATGGACACTATTTCGAAGGATACAACCACAAAATTAGACGCAACTGATTCTGGCAATTTGCATAACTGGAAACTTTCAGTAGAAAGTCGATGCACATACAAAATGCCGAACCTTGCACACAGGAGTCACGTGGTATCGCTGAAATGGATAAAGGAGAAAAGAGCGTGGCGACATGTGTTTGAAGGAAAATTCGGACGCAATGGCATAAAGGCATGAACGTGTATTTTACGTTACTTCTCAAATACATCACGTAGATGACTTCGAGGGAAAAATTTACAGGAAATCTGGGAAAAAAAAGACGCCAAGTGAGTAGAAGTTTGACATCGCTCATAGTGTGGTATCTACATCGTAAACAATTGCAAAATACACGACGAGTCCTGGCGTCATCGTGTGGGTTGCAATTGCTTACGATGCCAAATCATCTTTGGTGTTCATTACAGGCCCTTTGATAGCCCAGCGTTACATTAATGAGGTCCTGCAACCAGTGGCCCTACCTTTTCTGAACGCCCACTCTGGTGCGAATTTCCAACAGGACAACGTTCGTCCGCATACTGCAGCTGTCTCAAGAGCTTACCTCCCAGGCACTGACACTCTGCCATGGCCAGGCGCATCGCGAGACTTATCGCCGATTGAAAATGTGTAGGATGCCATTGGACGCGCTATCAACACTTCACAGTCTGCAGGAACTGCGTTAGAAGACTCAAGCTGCCGAGAAGTTACGCATGCTGTGTGAGCAAATATGGCGGCCCGACTCCATACTGAGAGCCACTACTTATTAGCGTGTTGCTTAATAGATATTGCGCATATCAGTCTCAGCATTTAATCATTTATTGTTCCTGGTAACATTTACCTTCCTCCCGAATAGCATTGCAATCCGACACATCCTTTTGGGTGCAACTATTTCTTTTGCGATGGGTGTAGTTAGATTTCTAATGTTATTCTATCCCAGTCGGAGGGACTCATTGAACAATCCATTATCATTTGTTGGCAAGAGGGAAAATCGTACGACAGCAGTGTGAACACTTATGGCGACCAAGGATATTCATCGCATCGACTGGCCAGCACGCTACCCAGACCTCAACCCCATCTATCACGTCTGGGACACTATGGGGACATGCATTGGTGCTCGACCCCTATCCCCACCCCCACCCCTCCATAAAACAAGCAGGGCTTCATCCGTGCTCTGGGGCAGGAGTGGGAAAATTTGCCACAGGAATTCCAGGATCACATAGTTTTCAGAATACCACGATGTTGTGAGAGCTGCATCGTAGTTTGTGATGGAGATATTCCATACTGAAATGTCTCTCCGTCTAGTTATCGGTAAGCTCTGTACTTCCATTCTCAACTATGTCTTTCAGAAATGTGTAATTTTTTTAAATGTTTGCATAAACCAGTGATTATACGGTATTGTACTTTGCGCGTCATTTATAAATAATTTTTCGTGCCTTTTCATGAGTTCGTGTGCTTGTAATGTAATTATTTCCCCATTTGGCTGCAATTATTTCCCCATTTTTCGTCCTTAGGTTTTGAACACCAGTGTGCATAGATCTTTTTTATCAAAGTTCTTACGTGCTTTTCGAGGGCGTATGTGTTTGTGGGAGGAAAGGAGGTGGGTGGTAGAAAGCTAGTTCCAAAATGCTCTGATATCCTGGAGCATTTGAAGATGGCAAAGTCCTTGCCAATTTCAATTATTGTGCCACACGAAACGTTTTGCCCCTCTACGACCGGTGCATGAAGCAACATAGGCTACACTGTGAATAGTTTTGCACGTAGTTGGTCGCAGTCAAAAAGTGGTGCTACACTAGCTGCACCACTTTTTTTTTTTTTTTTTTTTTTTTTGATTTGAGGTTTAACGACCACCGCGAGCAACTCAATGGGCTATAAGCAGTCGCCCGTCCCTTAATTTAGGGTCACTGGTTCCAGGGAAGGGAGAGAACCAGTGCCGTAAGACACACACAACATCCATGCCTCACCGGGATTCGAACCCGGACCCCGTTTGGACGAATGATCAGAGGCCATCGCTTAGACCACTGCGCCATCGGGGCGGCGTTGCACCACTTTCGAGGCCAAGGAAAACCATTGTGTGATGCATGAAGCACACAAAAATATGATTCAATAATCACAACATTTTGTTAGAGACAAACACCAAGTGATACATGTGCTTTCACCAAGAGTCCCTCACTACAAAATAACACAGTTTAAATAAAGTGCGACCAAGTTTTCGGAGGTCTCCACAAGTAAAAATAAGTGTGACCAAGTTTTATCTCAATTTTAAATAAGTGTGACCAAGTTTTTGGAGGACTCCACCGCTTCACTCAAAATACCTCATGCTTTTAGATCAGTTCACGTATTGTAAACTTTACGTTTGCATTTATTCTTATCTTACAGTTACACTATACACATCTAAAAATATTCAAAGTCCTTTTATAATACAATTTTTACAATACCATTTGTTAAGTTGCATGTATCAAATAGATGTCATCGCTGTCTCCACGTTTATAACTGAGTCACGGAAAAATTACCATTGGCCGCCACCGGGAATAGAACCCAGGTTCTTCTAGTTACGCGCCGGACATGCTTCCACTGCACCACAGCAGCCTCTAATTTCCCCAGACTCAATACATTAACTGCCAAGCCACTTGGCAGGTTGCCTCTTAGTGTATGTGAGTCTGGGGAAACTCGAGGCCGCTGTAGTGCAATGGAAGCATGTCCGGCGCGTAACTGCAAGACCCGGGTTCAATTCCCGGTGGCGGCCAACAAGAATTTTTCCGTGACTCACTTATAAACGTGGAAAGAGCGATGACTTCTATTTCATGTTCCTGGTCCACGTCAAATGTCTGTATTAAGCTGCATGTAGTTTAATACACTGGAAAATACCTATAAATTAATTAGTTTTTTCATAACACTTCAAACATTGTCCGTGTCATGCTGCTAAAAACACTAAAAATTCTCATACACTGCTGTAATAATATCTATTGCTGAAAAAAGTTAAAATTTAGGTATATACATACAGTTTACTTGAAAAGGCCTCAGGAAATCATTTCAGTCTATCACACTCATGTCACGGATGTGTCCTTCGTTACTACGTTCATTCATACATGTAGCTGAACGCAACACACTCTGTGCATTCACGAAATCCTTGAGTGAGACGTTGAGTACTATCCAAATTACACTTATTACCTCATATACACAGCGCTATGGCCAACCCCCCCCCCCCTCCAAAATGATTCCACAACTTAAATCTTGGCCCTCAGTCTCCGGCAGCTGGATTGTACCTGGCCAAGGCAGAGGCCAGTGCGACATGAAGGCAGAGGGTGCTAAGAATCCCCGGAGGACCGGACTAGGCTGCCATCTGATACTCACCTTGGCTACGTATAATGGACGCTCCCTATCTTCTGATTCAAGGCTTCTTGAATTGGAAGAGGAACTACAAAGGATCAAGTGGGACATCGTCGGGCTAAGTGAGGTAAGGAGAAAAGGAGAAGATCTCATTGAACTGAAAAGTGGACACCTCTTCTACTATCGTGGGACATATACTGGCAGAACTAGTGGTGTTGGATTTATAATAAACAAGAAACTGAAGGATAAAGTGGTAGAAGTTGAAAGTTCCTCTGACAGAGCAGCACGGCTTGTTATCCAACTCTCGAAAAGATACCAGGCTCAGATTATTCAAACTTATGCACCCACCACAAGTCATCCTGAAGAAGAAATTGAAGAATTTTATGAGGAAATTTGTCATCTAAATAATAAAGGTAAGCAGCACTTGAAAATAATTATGGGAGATTTCAATGCAAAAATAGGGCAACGGCAACAGAATGAAACTTCAGTAGGTAAATTCGGTCACGGCAACAGAAACCAGCGTGGAAATACTCTCGTTGAGTTTGCAGAGGCAGAAGGGTTTTTCATCTTGAACTCCTTCTTCAAGAAAAAGCCACACAGGAAATGGACATGGAGACATCCAAATGGGGCGACAAGTGAAATTGATTTTATTATGTGTAACAAAAAATTCGTCGTAGAAGACTGCAGTGTGCTAAACAAGTTCCACACAGGTAGTGACCATAGATTGGTGAGATGTAAGATGCACCTCAACACTAAACTGGAACGTGGCAAGCTCATAAGACAAACAAAATCTATTGACATAACCAACCTTAAAAAACACCATAATACTTTCAAGTTGGAACTGAAGAACAGGTTCTCTGCTTTAGAAGGCTAACATCGGAAGAAGTGGACATCTTTGAAGTTAACAGAAAAGTAACCAAAGCTCTTATGGAAACAGCAACAAAATTAGCTGGGTCTAAGAACAACTTGCATGTAAACAAATTATCAGGAAAAACGAAAATGTTGATGCAAAAAAGAAGAGAGATGAGGACAACTAAAGAAGATGTGACTTCCAAAGTGGAATATATAGAGCTATGCAAGACAGTAAGAAAAAGTATCACTGAAGACGTAAGAAAATTCAACTGTGAACTAGTGAGGAAAGCAATTGATAACAACCAAAGCCTAAAGATAGCAAAGGGACATCTCAGTAAGGGACGAAAACAGATTATGGCACTGAGAAAAGAAGATGGTTCTGTAACAAGAAATAGAGGCGAAATTTTGACAAGAGTGAAAGATTTCTACTCCAAATTATATGAAAGGGATGATACATGCACTCCAGACATCATGAAAGATACCAGTACAAGAGTTCCTCCAGTCCTTCCAGCAGAAGTTGCACATGCAATCAAGAACATGAAGCGGGGAAAAGCTCCAGGAGAAGATGAAATTACTGTAGACATCATACAAGAAGCAAGTGGAGAAATCGAAACAGTACTCGCCCAAATTTTCACTCGATGCCTTAATGAAGGAAAGATTCCTGAGGATTGGAACACCGCTACAATGATCCTGCTACATAAGAAAGGTGACATTGAAGATCTCGGAAACTACAGACCTATCAGCCTCCTATCAGTAGTTTATAAAATCTTCACTAAAGTTCTTTCACACCGCTTTAAGGTAACACTGGACATGGCTCAACCGAGAGAACAAGCTGGATTCAGGAGTGGCTACAACACAATAGATCATATCCACGTACTGAGAGAACTAATTGAAAGAGCGAGGGAATATGAACTTCCATTGTGCATGGCTTTTATCGATTATGAAAAAGCCTTTGATTCGGTGAAACCATCAGCAGTTACAATAGCTCTGAAAACCGGCGGTATTGAAGATGCATACATTAATATTATTAATAACATCTATGAAAATGCAAGTGCAAATATTCGGCTGTTTGAAAATACAACACACATAAAAATTGGAAAGGGAGTGAGACAAGGTGACACCATATCTCCGAAGCTCATTAATGCCACATTGGAGGGTGTTTTTCAGTCGCTGAGCTGGGAAAGCAAAGGGATAAAGATTAATGGAGATTATCTAACGCACCTTCGTTTTGCTGATGACGTAGTCATTTTTGCAACTACCCCATCAGAGCTGCAGAGTATGATCCAGGAACTTGCTGACAAGAGTAAAGAAGTGGGATTAAAAATGAACTTTCAGAAGACAAAAGTGATGTTCAATGCTTTTACAAGAAATGAAGATTTATCGATTGATGGAGAAAAGCTGGAGATAACAGACACGTACGTTTATCTTGGACAGCAGATATCAAGTGAGGGTCACATTAGTGAAGAAATTAATCGGAGTACAAAACTTGCATGGAGAGCTTTTGGAAGAAACAGCATAATTTTCAAGAGCAATATGCCATTATGTCTTAAAAGAAAAGTGTTTGATCAATGCATCCTTCCAGTGCTTACGTATGGTGCAGAGACGTGGACCTTAACTAAAAGAGACATACAAAAGCTGCAGACAACTCAAAGGGGCATGGAGAGGTGCATACTTGGTGTAACCAGGAGAGATAAGAAGAGGAACTCGTGGATCCGAAAAATGACAAGAGTGGAAGACATCATGATCAGAGTTAAATCCCTGAAATGGCAATGGGCTGGACATACTGCCAGAAGGACAGATCATCGATGGACAGCCGAAATTTTAGATTGGATTCCAAGGGACAGGAAAAGACCCAGAAGAAGACCACATGGGAGATGGGTGGACGAAATTCGAAAGTATGCAGGGGTGACATGGAGGAGACTGGCACAAGACAGATCGTTGTGGAGGAAACTTGGGGAGACCTTCGTCCAGCAGTGGATTGATAATAGTTGACAATGATGATGTTGATACACAGTGCGTTAAAGAATATTTAAGACTGGCGCTAGATTTCAGCCTACAGTGGCGCCACCAGTGTAATCGCGAATGCGTTATAAACCGTGACCATCTGCTTGCTTTCTGCCAAAAGTACTGCGCAGTTGTTAAAGTAACTCAAACGAAACGGGCGTTCATTAGAGAAGTAAGTTTTTTTCATGTTGAATTATTAAGATGGAACAAAGGGCTGTTATTAAATTTAACGCAAAACTTGGTAACAGTGCCTTGGAAACGTACCAAATCATGAAACAAGTTTACGGTGAGTTTTGTTTAAGTAGATCAAATGTTTTCCTGTGGCATAAACGTTTTTTGGACGGAAGAGATACGCTAGAAGATTATAAGCATACCGGAAGACCAAGTTCATCTAGGACACTTTTTGATTATTGAAAAAGTGCGTGATTTCGTGACAAACAATCGATGTGCGTCACTAAGAATGATGGAAGAGTCTTTAAACATCAACAAAGAAACGATTCGAACCATCCTGCATGAAGATTTGGGCAAAACAAACATCTGTGCTAAATTTGTTTCACACACGTTAACCAATGAACAAAAATCAAGCAGCAGTACACATTGCAGAGACATCATTTCAGCCACTGAAAATGATTCAAACTTCTTAAAATCGATTGTTACTGGTGATGAAACATGGTGTGTTTTCAATATGATCCCAAAACAAAGCGACAAAGAGCGGAATGGAAGTCAAAAAACTCACCACAAGCCAAAAAAAAAAAACAAGAAAAGTTCCATCGAAAATCAAAACAATGCCCCTTACATTCTTCAATAGTAAGGGTCCAGGATATCGAGAATTTGTTCCAAGTGGACAAACAATTGCTGGTGAGAATTTGTTCCAAGTGGACAAACAATTGCTGGTGAGTTTTATTAAAGTGTTTTGAGGCGTTTGATGGGCAGAATTTTTCGCATTCGTCCAGGATATCGAGATGAAAACAGTTGGTGTTTGTTCACGATAGTGCACCCAGTCACACCTCACTTCCTGTTTGTAGATTTTTTGCAAAAAATAACGTCTGTGTGTTGAATCATCCACCGTATTCGCCTGATTTAACACCCTGCGACTTTTGTTTGTTCCCAAAACTTAAAATGACGTTAAAAGGGTGTTATTTTGATGATATTTCGACCATACAAACAGCTTCAACGCGTGCTTTGGAAGCAATTCCGCAAAGTGAACTGGAACAGGCATTCGAATCATTATTAAATCGCTGTAACAAGTGTATTGAAGCCGGAGGGACTTATTTTGAATAACAAACCAAAACAAATTATAATTTCTTGTTTCTATTTCATTTTACAGACCCAGTCTTAAAAATTCTTTGACGCACTGTGTATTACTGACAACTTAAAATTTATGTACAGCACAAAATCCCCTGAGCAAAGTAATTGGAAACACTCCAACAATGTATGTACTTGCTAACGTTTTCGAACATACTCAAGGTCTCAAGGATTTCGTGAATACAAATAGTGTGCATAAACATAGTGTGGTGTGTTCAGCTACATGTATGAATGAACGTATTAACGAAGGACACGTCCGCGACATGAGTGTGACAGACTTAATGATTTCCTGATGACTTTTCAAGGAAACTGTATGTATACACCTAAATATTAACTATTTTTCAGCAAAAAATATTATTTCAGCCGTGTATGGGAATTTTTAGTGTATTTAGTAACGTGACAGGGACAATGATTGAAGTCTTACCAAAAACCAAATAATTTATAGGTATTTGTCAGTGTATTAAACTACATGCAGCTTAACAAAAATGGTATTGTAAAAAATTGTATTATAACATGGACTTTGATTATTTTTAGATGTACATAGTGTAAATGTAAGATGGGAATAAATGCAAACGTAAAGTTTACAGTACGTGAACTGATCTAAAAGCATGAGGTTTTTTGAGTGAAGGGGTGGAGACCTACAAAAACTTGGTCACACTTTATTTGAAATGTGTTATTTTGCAGCGAGGGATTCTTGGTGAAAGCCCATGTATCCCGTGGTGTTTGTCTCTAACAAAAAGTTGTGAAATGAACCTTATGCAAAGTGTGTTCTATGAGAGATTATAACCCATAAGATAATAATTTCAGATATTTAATGATACAATTATGCAGCATATTGTGGCGTACCATTTAATTGGTGTAACTGCTCCATGTTTATGTATGTTTCACGCAGCACAAAATTGCTTCCCTTTGCCCCAAAACTGGTGCAGAATAACTTTGTGTTGCAGCCTACTAAAATTTTTTAACCGTGTAGAGTAGATGGAGATCCGCTCATTTGCGCTGATTTAGATAAAACTTTATGAGGATGTGTTGCATAAGGTTCCATTTTATTTTTGAACTAATGAGTTTAAGAGTATTATTTCCTCCGAAACTGCGAAGGATTCTCCACTCGAAGTGAGTAAGACAGCATCAGAACCAAAATAAACAACCGGCTCAGTTACTGTTAAGCAACCACTTAGACATGCAGATTGCAATTAGTTCTTCTTGCTATTCATCACATAAGTAGCGAGACCATCCTTGCTATTAACCTTCCATCTTCGTGATTAGTTTTGTAATGATAGTAGGAGAACGAAAACTTATCTTCAAACATTCTAGGGCCTCTGCAATAATTTTGCTATTTTGTTTGGCTTCCCTTCCCTTTTGCCGCCAACTGATACAATAACAAAAATAAAATAGAGGAGCTGTGGGGAAATAATAAGAAACCAAGGAAAACTACGTTCTGAAGTGGAATTCCCGAGTAAATAAAATGACATAGGCTGGCAAATAAGCTGAAAGTACCGTCTCGATGGAAATTAAACACACAGGTATATCCGCACAGGCACCTTTTCACTCATAGGTATACACTGAGTGGCCACTTTATTATGACCACCCTCTCAGTACTTCGTTGGACCATCTTTTGCCTTTAATACTGCGTAGATTCTTCGTGGCATGGATTTCACGAGATGTTGATAGGTGGTTTGTGGAATCTGAGACCATGCTTGATGAATAGCACTTTCCAGGAGTGTGAGATTGCAGGGTTGTGGATCCAGCTGTCTGGTGGTTCGTTCAACTTCATCCCACAAATTCACAATGGGGTTGAGATTTGGAGATTGTGGGGGCCACCTAAGCAAAGTAAACTCACCGGCATGTTCCTGAAACCAATCCTGTACAATACGAGCACTATGACAGGACGCATTATCTTGTTGAAAGTAGCCATCGCCATTGGGATAAACCATCCTCATGACAGGATGCACTTGGTCCGCAACGATGTTTAGATATGATGTGCCATTCAGACTTTGATCAACACGAATTAAAGGGCCCAAAGCATGCCAGGAAAACATTCCTCAAACTATAACGTTGCCTCCACTAGCTTGAAGAGTTGTAGCAATGCATTTGGGTCCATGCTTTTGTGCTGTTTCCGCCAAATTCTCACTCGGCCATCTGCATGGTGCAACTGAAAACGTGATTCATCGGACCACATAATTTGTTTCCAATTATCAACTGTCCAATCCTTTTGCTCCTGTGCGAACTGGAGACGTTTTCTCTTGTTAACTGCAGAGAGCAAAGGTGTTTGAACAGGCCTTCGGCTGCCATATCCCATCCGATGCGGTGTACGGCGAACAATGCGTGCAGAGATCATTTGAGGGGATCCTTGTTTAAGATGGTCTGTAATTTGCTGCACTGTTGTTCTTCTGTTGTCTGTTACCAGTCTGGACACTCTTCGTTCCGTTGAAGCAGTTACTAGTCGATGACGAGTACGCATTGCACGTAGAGACCCAGTTTTTTGGCTGACAGTCCAGTCTTTAAACACTTTAACAACAGCTGCTCTGGAACATTTCACGAATGCGATAGTTTCGGTGATACTCGCTCCATGGCTCCGAGCTCCTACAATCTTTCCACGTTGAAAGTCCGTCAAATCGTATTTTTTACCCATCTCGTCACCCAAAAAATCACTTTTACTACTGTCGCAAGCAATAAGCTTTCCCTTTTTATACTAGCCTCGCCCTCTGGCGGCAACAGCGCGCAGCCATAGCTCATTTGCTTAAAACTGTCAGGTGGTAATAATGAAGTGGTATAACGAAGTAAATTTCTCCGTCATTTTTGTCCACGGCGGGGCTCGAACCCGGGTCCCCTTATTCCGGAATATGTCGCTCTACCAATTGAGCTACGCGGAGGTTCGTTATCGCTGCTATCTGAATTTATGTCGTGTGCTTTCTGCCGGGCAAGCACGTCACATCTCTCCCCCCCCCCGAAAGAAGGCCGGGGGCATGGCCCACGGATCGGCCGTGACCATGAATCGTTGCAGGCAGCCATCCGCTATAGAACGTGCACTTGAGAACTCCCAGTCAATCTAGTGTGTGGAACGCAACGTCACACACATTTATTTTTCGAAGCGCTGGAGAAGGGATTCTCTTATTTTTCCTATCTCGCGGTGTGGAAAGAACATCACACCATTGCAAGATCTTGAACGGCTGGCTCATCCGGGAAGTTCGGGCTCTATTATAACGAAGTAAATTTTTCCGTCGATTTTTTCCACGCCGGCGACCGACCCCGCGTCCCCTCATTCCGGAATAAGTCGCTCTACCAATTGAGCCACGCGGACGTTCGCAATTGCTGCTATCTGCCTTTATGTCGTGTGCGTCCTGCTGGGCAGGCACGTCACAGTATGTAAATTAATGGATAAGAGAAAAGAAGAAACAGCAGCCTCCTTAAATAAAATTATTTAGCCGAACGCGAATTAGTGTGGTCTCTGTTGAGAAATGAAGGTGAAGTTCTCTCAACAAAAATCTTTAACCAAAGTGAGGGAAACAGGACAGGAAACGGCAGTAAAATAATGCTAACAGAGAAAGGAAAACTATCTGAAAAATATTGAATGAATAAATTAAAAAATACTGCTTTTGTTTATTTAGATGCATGACATAAGTTTGAAATTTATTCACCACGAAAAATAACTTTTTGACTATTTGTTTTTCTTTTCTTCTCACTGAAAAGCTTTTGGATGCCACTTTCGCGCAATTCTTCACAAAAAGAAAACAATACTTAATTAACTTTCTTTCGTACTAATTATGGGCGACTCGTGAATGGTTCTTTCACAATGAATGACGTAAATGGTTCTTTCACAATGAATGACGTAAATGGTTCACTCTCATCGTTGCAAATGGTTATTCAATCCACCATCACTGCACACACTAAAAATCGCCGCACGTTCAACATTTTTACACCGCGATGAGTTCGGAAACGAATTCCCAATAAGAAAAGTAATGTGGAGAACTAATAAGTGTCAGCTTTGATATGAGTGAGGAATCCGCCAGGAAAGAATAGGAGTGACACGTGAATGCTATCCATTTCAATGATGTGCCCGAATCGTTCGCTACGAGCGGAGCGTCATTTTAGCTCACGCTGTTTTGAGCAGTTAACCAAAAAGAGCTGTGGAATTTCCCAAAAAAAACACTCCCTGAGACGAACAAGTGATTGAATGAACGTAATGATAACCTGGGAAATTGGAATGACTCCTTTGCGTGAATGATGAATGAACTCCCAAGAAGGAATGATTTGTGCAATCACTACTTCTTAAAACTTCCAGTGTTTGTTTGTTAAGGGGGGGAAGACCACCGTAAGTAACTCAGTAGGCTATAAGCAGTCGCTGGTCCCTAATTCAGGGCCACTGGTTCCAAGGAAGAGAGAGAGAGAGAGCCAGTGCCGTAAGACAAACACAACATCCATGCCTCATCGGAATTTGAACCCGGACACATCTCGGACGAGTGGTTCGAAAACTACTGCGCCAGTCTCTGTTTACACTTCATTAGTTACTTCTCTGTGATTTTATTAGATCAATGACTTACGTAATTGGAAAACGGGCACCCTCTGGCTTGTATCTGCAATGGCTCGTAAGGGCCACTGGTTCCAGGGAAGGGAGGGAGCCAGTGCCATAAGACGTCCACGCCTTATCAGGATTCAAACCGGGTCCCATCTCAGACGAGTGGTCAGAAGCTAGCGCTTAGACTACTGCGCCACCGGGGTGGGGGCGACAATCCCTGTTTAGACTCCATTTGTTGCTTTTTGGTGATATTATAAGGTCACGAACTTAATGAGAAGATAGCCACCCTTTGTCTTGGATCTCAACTGCTCGTACGTTTTTTTTTCTTTGTTTATACCTTTTCTGCAATGCCCCGCCCCCACAGTAAGTCATACCAGATGAATAGAAGGAAAATGAGATCCGCATTCGGAATTTCCCTTCCCGAAATTAAGATACAAGTCACGTATTGATCAGAAATTTTCTGTTACGAGAAAACACATTACTCGCACACATCGGCGACAGCCGTTTCCTCATTAAATTAATGTCTCCAGGTAATCCGTGACTTCAGAAATATGGTCGCAATATCTGTCGCGCTGTTCATTGTTAAGCTCTATGCATCAGCTGTTCGATTGATCCCTGTTCCCACTTTCGAAGCTGGTCAGGGAGCGAATTGACCAAGTCTGCAGCGAACACCCAAAACTCTTAAAAGCAAAGTCCATTACTTCGATAACACGTCCGGAAGGAAGCAGATGGTACAATTCTCATGTCTTTCGCTCAACTGCTTTTCGGAGAACATGCGTTGATCGAAGCTGTAAGATAATCACCAATACAGCGTATCAATTGATCAAGGCCTCACGGGTTCCTGTTGTATAAGTAAATGATGTATCTAATCAATAACCTACAACAATTGTCCACACATAAGGGAGTGAGTGCATTTGTTCCTTTTGCATTCTCAGTGGCGAGCCTTCGAAAATTCTGAAGTAGAGTTACGCATAATGGAGTGTAAAACGTAGAATTTCAACTTCCCTTTTAAAAATCAAAAGTGGGTGAGGTGAAGCTTTACGACACCTCTTTCCCTACTTCAACTAACACAAGAAAGATGACACCAAATTCTCGAGCGTAATGTGCACGACTTACCGACGCGAAAAAATTATTTCAAAGCAGATGTTTTAGAAGAAAAAAAACAGATCAGCGAAAAAGGGAATGAATTTACGCCAACTGGTGAAAATCTTCGCATAATTTTAAATATGCAATGTGAGTAGCGTTCTTCGTAGTTTATGGAACCGATTTCAGAAAAGCAATAAAACATTTTTTCAACGGTCGGTAAAACATCCACGCGTAGAATTAGGTGCTTTCGGCCACCAGCAGCTGAAATGTGTGCTATGAAATATCAAATTATGCACAAAACGTTTCTTTAAGGGGAAAATATCCGAGGTAGAAGATATATGAAACAGAAAAAGGTGATATAACTTTACTCTTCGTAGAGGAGAAGCTATACGTTACTGTAAAAAAAACATGAGTGAGAAATCATCTACATGAGGAATTGTATCCTACAAAAAGAGGATTTTTCAAGGGATTTTTGAACTGGGAGATATTTTTCAAATAGAAACACGTGCTGACGCCCCCAGGAAAAAGAATTTTGAATAATGAAAGAGAAAAAAACATGCGCGAATTATTCTTCGTATCAAATACGGAGAAATATTTTTTCTAAATGAATTCTGCAAGCTTAGATATGGTCGAATCGCGATTTAACGTTTTTCAGGTCTAAAGATTTTTTTCATTGAATCCTACATTTATTAATCTCCAATTTTTTTGCTATATACATGATGTTAAGAAAGGAAGGGGGAGGGGGGACCGAAGGTTGCCTTTGGATGTCACCATTTTTCCCCATCTAAAGTTCCTATTTTTCAGCCTCAGATTTTTTTTTCTTTGTATCCTAAATTTAGCGTTTTTTCGTTTGAGGTTTTAACCAGAATGGTTTAGACCACTAGAATCGCTGCGCATTTCCTGTTTTCTCCTCTCCCCATCACAGGAAGAAGGGAACAACATTTTATAATGTCCCCGCATAAGGAAAGGAACAACCTTGTGATGCCCACATCAGAGCTGTAAAGGAACAACAACTTCTAATGTCCCCGCATAGGGAAAGGAACCACCTTGTGATGCCCACATCAGAGCTGTAAGGGAACAACACCTTGTAATGTCCCCGCATAGGGAAAGGAACCACCTTGTGATGCCCGCATCACAGCTGTAAGGGAACAACACCTTGTAATGTCCCTTCATAGGGAAAGGAACCACCTTGTAATGCCTGCATCACAGCTGTAAGGGAACAACACCTTGTAATGTCCCATCATAGGAGAAGGGACCACCTTGGAAGGCCCCATCAGAAAGAACAACACCTTGTGATATCTCTTCAGAAGGGGAGGGGGAGAATAATGCATTTTGTTATGTATCATTAGAAGGGGAAGGAAACAACACTTTGTAATGCTCCATCAGAGGGGAAGGAAACAACACTTTGTAATGCTCCATCAGAGGGGGAAGGAAACAGCACTTTGTAATGCTCCATCAGAGAGGGAAGGAAACAACACTTTCTAATGCTCCATCAGAGGGGGAAGGAAACAACACTTTGTAACGTCCCCGCATAGGGAAAGGAACCACCTTGGGATGCCCACATCAGAGCTGTAAGGGAACAACACCTTGTAATGTCCCCGCATAGGGAAAGGAACCACCTTGTGATGCCCACATCAGAGCTGTAAGGGAAAAACCCCTTGTAATGTCCCCGCATAGGGAAAGGAACCACCTTGTGATGCCCGCATCAGAGCTGTAAGGGAACAACACCTTGTAATGTCCCTGCATAGGGAAAGGAACAACCATGTGATGCCCACATCAGAGCTGTAAAGGAACAACACCTTCTAATGTCCCCGCATAGGGAAAGGAACCACCTTGTGATGCCCACATCAGAGCTGTAAGGGAACAACACCTTGTAATGTCCCCGCATAGGGAAAGGAACCACCTTGGGATGCCCACATCAGAGCTGTAAGGGAACAACACCTTGTAATGTCCCCGTATAGGGAAAGGAACCACCTTGTGATGCCCACATCAGAGCTGTAAGGGAGCAACACCTTGTAATGTCCCCGCATAGGGAAAGGAACCACCTTGGGATGCCCACATCAGAGCTGTAAGGGAACAACACCTTGTAATGTCCCCGTATAGGGAAAGGAACCACCTTATGATGCCCACATCAGAGCTGTAAGGGAGCAACACCTTGTAATGTCCCATCAGAGAGCGTAGGAACAAAAACAACGTCTTCTAATGGCCTATCAGAGGGGGAAAGGAACACCTTGTAATACCCCATCAGAAGGAGAATGGAAAAATACCCTGATGCCTGTCAGAAACGGAAGGCAACAACACCTTGTAATGTCCCATCACAGGAGAAGGGATCACCTTGGAAGGCCCCATCAGAAAGAACAACACCTTGTGATATCTCTTCAGAAGGGGGAGGGGGAGAATAATGCATTTTGTTATGTATCATCAGAAGGGGAAGGAAACAACTCTTTGTAATGCTCCATCAGAGGGGAAGGAAACAACACTTTGTAATGCTTCATCAGAGGGGGAAGGAAACAGCACTTTGTAATGCTACATCAGAGGGGGAAGGAAACAACACTTTGTAATGCTCCATTAGAGGGGGAAGGAAACAACACTTTGTAATGCTCCATCCGAAGGGGAAGGAAACAACACTTTGTAATGCTCCATCAGAGGGGGAAAGAAACAACACTTTGTAATGCTCCATCAGAGGGGGTAGGAACAAAAACAACGTCTTCTAATGGCCTATCAGAGGGGGAAAGGAACACCTTGTAATACCCCATCAGAAGGAGAAGGGAAAAATACCCTGATGCCCGTCAGAAAGGGAAGGCAACAACACCTTGTAATGTCCCATCATAGGAGAAGGGACCACCTTGGAAGGCCCCATCAGAAAGAACAATACCTTGTGATATCTCTTCAGAAGGGGAGGGGGAGAATAATGCATTTTGTTATGTATCATCAGAAGGGGAAGAAAACAACACTTTGTAATGCTTCATCAGAGGGGAAGGAAACAACACTTTGTAATGCTTCATCAGAGGGGGAAGGAAACAGCACTTTGTAATGCTCCATCAGAGGGGGAAGGAAACAACACTTTGTAATGCTCCATCAGAGGGGGAAGGAAACAACACTTCGTAATGCTCCATCAGAGGGGAAGGAAACAACACTTTTAATGCTCCATCACAGGGGGAAGGAAGCAACACTTTGTAATGCTCCATCAGAGGGGGAAGGAAACAACACTTTGTAATTTCCCCGCATAGGGAAAGGAACCACCTTGTGATGTCCACATCAGAGCTGTACGGGAACAACACCTTGTAATGTCCCCGCATAGGGAAAGGAACCACCTTGTGATGCCCGCATCACAGCTGTAAGGGAACAACACCTTGTAATGTCCCTTCATAGGGAAAGGAACCACCTTGTAATGCCTGCATCACAGCTGTAAGGGAACAACACCTTGTAATGTCCCATCATAGGAGAAGGGACCACCTTGGAAGGCCCCATCAGAAAGAACAACACCTTGCGATATCTCTTCAGAAGGGGGAGGGGGAGAATAATGCATTTTGTTATGTATCATCAGAGGGGGAAGGGAACAACATTTTGTAATGCTCCATCAGAAGGGGAAGGAAACAACACTTTGTAATGCTCCATCAGAGGAGAAGGAAACAACACTTTGTAATGCTCCATCAGAGGGGGAAGGAAACAACACTTTGTAATTCTCCATCAGAGGGGAAGGAAACAACACTTTGTAATGCTCCATCACAGGGGGAAGGAAACAACACTTTGTAATGCTCCATCCGAAGGGGAAGGAAACAACACTTTGTAATGCTCCATCAGAGGGGGAAGGAAACAACACTTTGTAATGCTCCATCAGAGGGGCAAGGAAACAACACTTTGTAGTGCTCCATCAGAGGGGGAATGAAGCAACACTTTGCAATGCTTTGGCAGGAAATTGGGCTGTTCAGCAACATTTCCGGCATCGCAAGCTTTAATGCCACCACTCGTACACATATATATAACACGTAAAAAGGCAGGTATTTTCCAGAAAACTAATACCAAGATATCAAGTGATTAGGAGCCGGCTTTTGTAACCTTTGAACGTGAAGCGGCGTTTGATCAAGTCTCGAAAATTTCACATTTTCTGGTTGGATTGATAAGATTTAAAATCCCAAATGAACTTGTGTACAAGGCGTTATTTGGTACACAAGTTCATGCCGACTATTCTCCTAACATTATTTCATATAGCAGCGACCAGCAGTGCATAACTTCCCTGGCGAGAGCTGCATTCTGCATATCCCAGTTGACACTTCGCATGGTGTTCTTTACATCCAGTATCTAAGGGTCGCTTTGTCATTCCAATATATGTATTTTCTGTGATGTTACGTTTCACCAGCGGTATAACTCACACATCCACTTTTGACGTGGATACGTCTTTAAAATCGGTACCATGGGAGTACTCTCCAGGAAACCTTAACTGACATACATCCTTTCAATTCATCAAATGCTAATAATTTCTAAATTATAACAAACAGCCAAAATCTAATAACTGACATAAAAACAGTAATAACCAATGATTCTAAAAAATATCAACTTCAAGGTCATGCGCATGTGCGGGGAGAAGGGTGGGCATCCGACATTTTGGGGTCGAATACCGTGAGTCAAGCGCCTTGAAATCAGTATAACTCGAGATTGCGTAGAAGTAAGATCGTCCCAGCAAAAACACAAGTGTTAGGAAACTGCTGGCCACCAGCTGGCAGTCACAGGGTACTGCTGGCTGAAATCCGCCGCTCACGGCCCGGTAGCAGTCCCTTGGGGGAGGCCATTGATGGCCCTTCAGCATCGCCGTAAATTAAGGGCCTCCAAGCAAGTGCCACTAGTGACCCTTAGCTGGCAACCGATACAACCCCAACACCAGGTGGAAGCAACGAGACTGCGCATGCGCAGAAGCAACAAGTGCTGTGTCTCTCGTGGTACCAGTTAGTTGAAGACGACCCTATCGCCATCGTGTTATTTTAGTGGATATTAAGCAAAAAAAGCCATATGTAGAGAGGCGTATTAATTTCCTAATGAAATGCCACGTCGAGGAAGATATCAGATTAAGCCATGAAACACTAGATTGCAGCCATGAAATACACCCACTTCATTCCCATGAATAACAGGAAATAATTTCTGTGTAATCTGTCGTTTTAACATACACTAAACCGCTTGAAACGACAGTCCTGGAAAAACATTAAAAAACCGTTTGTTGAAAAAAAAGAATTATACGCGGTCAATATTTATCAATTATTTAAAAAAAAAGTAACGCTATGTGGATATATTGTACTCTTCCATGGGTTGAATACACAAGACTGGAGGAATTCGCTTCTAAAAATAACGAGAAATAGAATAAAATATCTTTCTTCTTTAAAACAAATGTAGCTTCGGACAGCGGAAAGGAAAGAAACAACGTCAAAAATGTAACAGAATGTGACATGAACGGGTAATTATATTAATACAAGAATCGCTCTTCCAGACGACAAGGACATCACAAAACTTTGGAAAGCGCCTTTAAATTGGTACACTCCTTGAAAATGAGTGAAGTTCCCTTAAGGTAAAAAAAACAAAAAAACAATCGTTACTTTGAAAAAATAAAATTACGAATTATATGAAACTGCCATTTATGAAAAATACCTCGCAATATTGCAAAATTAAAAAAGGAAACCGTTCGTTACACATCCCGCAAGGAAGAGGTGCAGCTTCAAGCAAACGCTCGTGCGTGGCAAACCAGCCCAGTTAGTAGAGCACACGCTTCCCACCCAGACAGTCCTTGGTTTGTTTCCAGCCAGATCCAAACCGGTGTTTTCCCGGTCTGTTGAGAATATCTCCATAGCGCAGTGCTGTAATTCAGAAGATTCGTAAGGGGGGAAATGTAGCTTTGGGAAACTTCGGTTATCCTTGATTTTTTTTTATGGTTACTACTGGGAAATTGGCGGACAAGATTCGGCAAGCCATCAGTTACGTCACGTGATTGCCGGCAGCCACTTCCGGGAAACTAGCGGACCACGTTAGGCTAGCCATCATTTATGGCACGTGCTTGCAGGGCCGCTGAAGGGCCACTTGTGGCAGCTACTGCATGTGATGGATAACTGACGGCTCTGTTGTGGCAACATAGTGCTGGGCCATTGCTGGCTGCCAGCAATGGTCTAATGCTGGCTCAGCAAGACTGTTTTTGCAGGGTCATTACACCCGAAAATTCGGTGTCATCTTTCTTGTTTTTTTCTCACACTGTCTCTCCTTGCAACTTGATATTATATGTAATAATGGTGTTGATATTGAGATGTTGTACTTACGTAATAAATCCTTTATCCAATATGTAAAGCCTGGGACATATGTGATGGATCGTGCGTAATGTTGCAAGATCAATAGTAGCAAAGAAGTCAACGACTCTATTATCACATACACTAACTACCAACAAGTAAATGGACACCCCTGTAATCGACGATATCTGTGGTTCTGATACACCTCACTGCCGCCGCCGTTAAATATCGTGTGGGAAGCAACAACGCAACCAGTCGCACGCAAGATGCCACGCAGTTCGGGGCTCTCTGATTTCGAGAAAGGTGTAATCGTCGGGTATCACGGAAATGGCCGATCCATACGTGACATATCCAGCGAGTTGAAGTACCCAAAATCGATAATGGTCTACGTCATTGGCAAGTGGAAGATGAAAGGTGACTGTTGGAATGTGCCCCGACCCGGCAGACCCACAAAATTGGGAGTTAGAGACCGACGGGTGCTGGCCAGAGAAATTCGGAAGAACCGCACCAAATCGATGGGCCACATCCGCGAGGAGTTTCAACAGGCATCCGGGAGTGTTCTTTCGATGAATAACATCCGTAAGGAAGCCCATCTGCTTGGTTATCATGGACGTGCTGCCGTCCACAAGCCTTTGATCACCAAGTCCAATAGCGCTGCTCGGCTAACGTGGTGCAAAGAACGTGAACAGTGGAAACAGGTTCTCTGGAGCGACGAATCAAGGTTCACCCTCTACCGTTCGAATGGCAGGGTCTGGGTTTGGCGTCTGCCTGGAGAACGCCTCCTGCCCGAAAGCATTGTGCCAACTGCTAAGTTCGGCGGCGGTGGAATTATGCTATGAGGGGTGTTTCTCCTGGTATGGCACGGGACCCTTGGTCGCAATTCCTGATAGACTCAACGCCGAGACCTACTGCACCATTTTGGATGACCATGCGCTTCCTACGT
This sequence comes from Macrothele yani, assembly GCA_039090855.1. NCBI lineage: Eukaryota > Metazoa > Arthropoda > Arachnida > Araneae > Macrothelidae > Macrothele > Macrothele yani. The sequence continues at coordinate 17,491,564 of CM077025.1, forward strand.
TGTGGCAGTTTTACGGGGGGACCCATTCTACTTTCAGGATGACAATGCCACCTGTCATGTTGCGAGGTCCACCATGGCATGGCATGGTGACAATGGGGTTAATCGAATGAACTGGCTTGCGCAGAGCCCGGACCCTCACCCTATCGAGCACGTCTGAGACCAGTTGGAGCGTCGACTTAAGGGATGCCCCATCCGTCCGAAATCGGCGAAGGAACTGACCTGTCTTCTCCAAACCGAGTGGAAGAAAATACCGCTAGCCATCGTACAACGCCTGGTTGAGAGTATGCCCCGGAGGGTCGCAGCTGTAATCGTCGCTCGTGGAGGGTCCACCAACTACTGAAGGTGAATAAACTTCGTTTTACTTTGCTATCACAGGCGTCCAATTACTTGTTGGTAGATAGTGTATAATATCAAGCTTCAAGGAAATACAGTGCGAGAAAGAAAAAACGGGTGTGTGCGCAATACAGTTGGTGTATCCTGACAACACTGAAAAAATATATATCCGAATGACAAAGCGATCCTTAGATACTAGATGTAAAGAACACATGCCAAGTGTCAACCAAGACTGCATAATACAGCCCATTCCAGAGAAATTATGCATTGCTCAGTCGCTCCTGTATGGAATAGTATTAGTAGAATTGCCCCTTAAAGGAAAGTTAAAGAGACTGCCGTCAGGGATACAGCCGAAATCCTCTCCAGCAAACTACCATGCAATGACACGATCTCTATGGAACTACGAATAGTTTGGCATGGTTTTTAAAGGATGTAAACACATCGCAGCACACCGTATAATTCCGTGATAAAAATTCACGCAATACTGCTCGTGATGGCCCCCACGTTATCTCCACAAAATCATCTCTGTTTCTTACGTGTTGTAATTCCATGCATTTTATGTCTCCCATTGCCTTGAAAAATCCTCCCAGTGGAGAGCGTAAGCTTTTCTAATCTATATGCATGCGTATTACAGCAGTAAATAAACGGATTTCCTACGCTATATGCGCTTGTTGAATGTGCACGGTCTGGTGTACTTTGCAATAACATTGCAATCTGCGTTTTATAAGTAAGACTCCGGGCAACGTGGGGTAGCGTTCAACTAGTCAGAGATAAAAAAATAATCCAGTATGTATTCTAGTATTTATATGTACTTTGCTTCTATTCTTATAAACATCATTTTTAGTATTCTTGTTTGAAGGTTCTGTTATTTTAGGAGCACACGATTATTAGCATTAAACAAATAAAACAGAATGTTTTCCTAAGTTGTCTAATACAAACAAGTTTTAAAACTTTCTTGGATACTCACTGTAAAATTTAGTGCTAGAAATATAAACTTGAATTGTTAGTGTTATCCCCTGGTAGTATTTTGAAGAGAAAGAATTTCGGTGAAAGAAACGCGATACATGTATACAGTAAAACCTCCAGTTAACGTACATTTCGGGGTGGTGGTGATTTCGGGGTGGTGGTGATTTCCGAATAGTGGACACTTCAATATTTGGCGGACAGTTTTGCATTCCCCAGTCCCGAAGTATTTACACCTATGAGCCATTACATTATAACCACCTACCTTAAAAGCTGTAGTACTCCTTTTGCGCGCAAAACAGCGGCCACTCGGCGAGATATCGATTCGATGAGTTGGCGATGGTTATCCTGGGGTATCTGGTACCATAATGTCAACAGCAGTTCCTCCAGTTCCCGTACATTTCGGGGTGGTGGTGATTTAGCGCCAACTCCCTTTTCCAAGTCGAACTACAGATGTTCCATTGGGTTCTTGTCAGGTGAATTTGGAGGCCAGGGCGTTAACAGAAAATCCCCAGCATATTCCTGGAACCACTTCCTGATGATTCTCGCAGTATGGCATGGCGCATTATCCTGTTGGTAATGGCCATCACCAGCAGGGAAAACAGTTGCCATGAATGGGTGAACTTGGTCTGCAACGATGTTCAGATACCTGAAAGATGTCAAGGATTGTGCTATTGGGATAATAAGACCTAAAGTGTCTGAAGAAAACATCGCGCAGAGCATAACATAGCCGCCTCCGGCCTGTTTCCGCCGAACAAAGCATCCAGGTGCCACAGCCTCCTTTGGTAATCGGCGTATCCGCGCTCGGCCGTCTACGTGATACACGAGGAATCTTGATTCGTCAGACCAGGCCACTTTCTTCCAATCATCCACGACCCAATCTCGATGATCTTGAGCCCATTTCATGCGTTGTTGGCGATGAAGTGCAGTGACCATGGAGACACGGCTGGGTCTTCGGCTACGCAGGCCCATGCGCAGAAGGCTACGATGAAATGTGTGCTGTGATACATTGCCCTGATCACCACTATTGTAGCATCAGGGGATTTCTAGCATTGTGACCCTGCGGTCGCTGTGAACAATGCGCGACAGTCTCTGCTCTCCTCTGGCATCAATGTGTTGCGAACGACACACGGTTTGACGATGGTTAGCCGTTTGGCCAGCTGTGCACCACTTTTGATACGTGCTCACTACAGCGGCAAGTGAACAGCCTGCAAACCGCGCAGTTTCCGAGATCGTATTTCCGTGGCTGTGTGCCATCACAATTTGCCCTTTATCAAACTCCGATAAATCGGCAGATTTTCCCATTCTGACTCCGAACACTCCACTAACCGAAAGCCGGTTTTCGGGTTGTATATATACTTCTCTGTGAATTTCAACTGCACCAAAAAGAGCCGCGGGTTGCCTAGTGTGCAACGTTCGTGACTACCATGGAGAACACCTCAGGTTCGATCCCAGGCAGGTACGAACGCTGTTAAGCCGTCGGACACCGGGTACTGCCCCCCCCCGGTAATAAATAAGGGCGTCTTCCTCCCCCTTTCTACCTTGCTTCCGTGTCACTTCCCTATCGGCACTCTAGCCCAAATCTCCTAGCTTCCTATTTCTAAGGGTTGTTTAAAACCTGGGGGCCGCCCCGGTGGCACAGTGGTCTAAGCGATGGCCTCTAATCATTCGCCCGAACGGGGTCCGGGTTCGAATCCTGGTTAGGCATGGATGTTGTGTTTGTCTTACGCCACTGGTTCTCTCCCTTCTCTGGAACCAGTGACCCTAAATTAGGGTCGGGCGATTACTTTATAGCCCATTGAGTTGCTCACGGTGGTCGTTAAACCTCCAAAAAAAAAAAAAAAAAAAAAAACCTGGGGTCAGTTGTTTTTTGTACGTGCGTATTTAACATGAAGTTGTTGGTATTGTGAACCTAGTTTGACTCAGAAGTCGGTCTCCCGAAAATGGACAAATGCTCCACTGTATCTGCGGTATTCAGAGGTTTTACTGTACCAAAAATAATTTTGGCACGACTTTAAAATTTAAAACTCCTCGTGGTGTCCTCGATACGCTTTAAACCTCGGAGAGTAAATAAACCGAAATGGATTAATGAGGGAACTTCATTTGTTTTCGTGTCTCAATCTGTATTTTAAAAGAAGGATGCTGTTTCAGGACTCCAAAGTGGTTTAAACCTGGAACTTGTGTTCGTACACATCTAACATCACAAGTTCTTCAGGAGGAAAATGTTTTGCGCTAGGAATACAGACAGCAATGAGAAATATACGCTGAATTTATTTCAGGCAAATAAGATCTCTAAATCGTGACAAGGTACGAGTGTTTTAGCAGCGAAGCAGAATGCCAGCCTATTAGGCAGACATCCCTAACTATGTCAGAGTTTGCCAAACATGAATCGACAAGGAAAAGGTAATACTGTACTCAATGTTGAAGTAGAAATAACGATTAGCAATCTGCGTTGTGGTCACGTCGTCTCAATTGCTGCGTGTTGAATTCTTTTCTGGAATGTATCGATTTCACCGAAACGTCTCACGAGCCTCTGTTAAGTAGGTATGTAGTGTTATTAGCTGACATCTATGGTCCTTCAGAAACCACCTGAGGGAACACTTTTATCCGCTTCAGTTCGAAATGAACCGAATTTGAGGAATTCAGTATTTTCGGAAGAAAGAAAAATTCTCGCATTGAGGAAAAGAGAACAAATGATAAAAATTTCAAAGACATTCTACCTACAGATTTCATGCTACAATACACTGATACACCATACACCTGACTATTTGCGGAAATTCAATAAGTGCGCGAATGTTTTCTGTTGCGATTCTTAAAGCGCAATTTGGAGAAAAAGAATCAATTCCAGAAACATAACATGGCAACGCAGAACATGATCATATGGTTTGCACACAAAATACGTGTAGAAATAGTATAGCAATCAGTACACTCTTGCTCACAGACCGCTGGCGATATTGCACTCAAATTTAGAATGAAAAATATTAACAATGAATATCAAGTTTAATCAAAAATTTTAAACGGAGTGCATTTACAAGAGCACATACAGAGGTTACCTTGGAGTTTCAATAGGGTAATTATGCCATCGTTATGCTTAATGAGCCTGAAAAATTGCATCTGAAGAAAACATAATTTGAACGCAAGAAAGTAGTGTTGTATTATCATCACCAACAACCATTGTCAATCAGCTGCTAGATTCGAAGGTCTCCCAAATTTTCTTCCACAATGTTCTGTCTTGAGCCAGTCTTCTCTGTGCATGCTCTCGAAATTCATCTACCCTTCTTCCACGATGTCTTCTGGGTTATGTCCTGTCTTTTGGTATCAAGTCTAGTATTTCAGTTGCCCAATGGTGGGCAGTTGTTCTAGCAATATATCCAGCCCATCGCCATATCAGGGATTTTGTTTTGATCATGGTGTCTTCCATTTTCCTTATGTTTCTGATCCAGGAGTTGTGGATAGGATACATCAAGCGGAATGCAGCTGTTTTGATCATGTGTCTTCCACTTTCGTTATGTTTCTGATCTATGCTGTGGATAAGATACTATCAAGAGGAATGCAGCTGTAAAAGTGTGTGAAAAACTATGATATAAAGCTGAGACATATTTCCTCCAATCATTGTGGATAAAATTGTCGTAATAAATGATTTTGCGAACTAGAAAGTTTAGAATAGCATTGTCTTAACCAGCACAAAATAGCTTTCACCAAAACGTGGGTTCTCCAGTTGACCACCTGGAATGTATAACGATTGACCGTGTCCAACCAAAACAAAATTGAGAATACTGCAACAGTGAAGGATTTGAAGGAAATGGCAGCTCAAAACTGAATATTCCTATACATACGTTGTGCTAATTTGAATTTCAGTTTGATCCATTTTCCCTGAAACTTGAGGCTTGCCTTGCCAATCATATTTGTTACTGCATGAAATGGAGATAAGTCTGGCTGTCAATTTGAGACTTTCTAGCTCTATAGTGGCTCTTGCTAATAATGTGAGAGAATGTGCAGTTTAAATAGACTTTGATGTAATGCAAGTAAGTGTTGTATATGTGATACTGAAGGCGAGTTCAAAACACTGGACGTGTGTTTTATACTTTCCGTGATATCGGATTGCATGCTACCTTCTGTTCTGTGTACTCTTGGGAGCAATTTCAGGTACTCGACAACCATTTAGATACGTGATGTGGTGCTCATAAGTGATACAGTATTAAGACTCTGTATGCTTGGAATTTTAGCCTTATGTTGAGTAAATACTTGATTCTTGTGCCAATCACTGGTGGACACAATTATATCGGATTGAGATCATCTGCTACATCTCCTGGTTACACCAAGCTGGTCCATCTCCAAGCTTCTTTCATTTGTCTGTAGCTAATGCCAATATCTATGATCCATAAGTAAGAACTGGAAGGATACATGGGTCAGTTATTCTTCTTCTAACACATAATCGTAAATTGTTCTTAAAAATCGCATTATTTTTTCCCGAAAGCTTTTCAACCAAGTTTAATATACCAATTAATATCTTCTTCCACGTGGCCCTTTCTTTATATCTGTTGTTCAAGGTAACGGCCGTTTCTTTATATATGTTGTTCGAGGTAATGGCCCTTTCTTTATATATGTTGTTCAAGGTAACGGCCCTTTCTTTATATATGTTGTGTAACGTACCAGGAGGCGTGACGTACCTGCCAGAAGGACGCACACGACATAAAGGCAGATAGGAATCAGAATAAAGCGTCCGCGTAGCTCAATTAGTAGAGCAACTTATTCCGGAATGAGGGGATCCGGGTTCGAATCCTGGCGCGGATAAAAATGACGAAGAAATTTACTTCGTTATAGTTGTTCGAGGTAATGGCCCTTTCTTTATATCTGTTGTTCAAGGTAATGGCCCTTTCTTTTATATCTGTTGTTCAAGGTAATGGCCCGTTGTTCAAGGTAATGTACGTAGGTCAATGAGAAAAAAATGTTACACGTGCTATAAATTAAATGCCGGATGTCGTACAAGTGGCATAGATGATATGTACGTTCGAGAGATTGCGAGTTTACAGAGGTGTCACTGTGTTGCAGGCATCACTGTAAACTCCTGTGCCCAGAGTGAGATGCGCGGTGACATTTCAAAATAACTAGCGGTTGGAAAGGGGCCCTCAAGTCGATCTGAGAGCAATGATAAGGTCTTTATGGGCCAAGAACGTGCAGAAATCAAAATTCATCGACACCCCGTCGAAGTTTATGGTGACAACGTTATATCTCGAGAACACGTGGCGAAATGGTACCGTTCGTTTCGAATCGGCACGTTTGATGTGGGGAACGGACATCACACAAACAATGGATGCCCAAGTTCGTCGACGACAGAGATGAACACTGAACTTGTGGACGAAATGATTCAAAACGACAGAAGGGTAACTATTGAGTCCGATCTGGGATTGAGCTATGGCGTTTTTCAACATCTTGTGCTGAATGACTTGTAGTACACCAAGGCTTGTTCCAGATGGGTGCCACGTTCAGCATACGTCGATCACATATCAGCACGAATGATGGCATGTTTGGCGTCCCTGCAGCCTTACGCTGAAGATGGACAGAAGATTATTCTTGATCGCATTGTGACTGGGACGACACCTGGCTCCACCACTTCGCTCACACCAGCAAGAGAGCTTCCGTGCAATGGAAACACGCTACCTCACCTCCGGGAAGTTTAAAGACACAACTTCTGCTGGAAAATTCATGGAATCCGGTTTCTGGGATTCCTCGGGCGTGCTTTTGGTAGACCTTTTAGAGCATGGATGCCACATCAACGCTGATCGGTACTGTGCCCCTCTGAAGAAATTGCACAAGAGCATCCGACGAAAACGACCAGGTCTGTTGAGCGACATTATCATTCTCCTTAAAAAACTGGAAGCCGCACACCACCAACAACAAGCAGCGTTTGCTCTATAAATTCCGGTGGGAAGTGTGGAAGCACCCGGCCTATAGCCCGAACTTGGCTCCTAGTCACTTGCACATCTTTCCTGCCCTGAAACAGCACCTGACTGGTACTCGCTTCACGTGTGACGATGACGTGAAAACAGCTGCAACAGACTGGCTACATCAACAGGTACATGAATTTCTTCGGTCAGGGCCGCGGGTGGCCGAGTGGGCAACGTTCGTGACTGCCACGGGAAGGGCCTCTGGTTCGATCCCAGGCAGGTACGAACGCTCGATCCACTAAACACCCGCCGTGCGTCGGATGGGCACGTTAAGCCGTCGGACCCCGGGTACCTGCCCCCCGGTAATAACTAAGGGCGTATTCCTCCCCCTTTCTACTTCGCTTCCGTGTCACTTTCCTATCGGGCGCTCTAGTCCAAATCTCCTAGTTTCTTATTTCTAAGGGTTGTTTAAAACCTGGGGTCAGACACTCCCTTCCTGAAATATTCTACATATGATCGTGAACATTTTTGGTCAGAAATGGGCAAGCTGGTTGTACAGTCCGTCAAATGTCTGAATCGTCACGGTGATTTCGTCGAGAAATAGTGTTTTATATCCTTTGTCACATCACACAAATACTTCTGGGTTTGTGAGTTTTCCTTTCTTCTACTCGAACGTGCAAACTTTTTTTGTGATCGACCCTCGTAGTAACCAGTTACTTCTATATTTGCCTCATCAACCGCTAAATCTTCAGTACTTGTACATCAGTTTTATTTTCCTTAAATTCAATTTTAATCCAACTGCTTAACTTTTGTCAGCAAGTACCATGCACCTCCGAGTGGGTAATTGCAAAAATGGCGATGATGTCATCAAAACACAAGTGGGTTAAATAATCTCCATTAATATTTATTCCCTTCTCTTCCCAGTTCAATGATAGAAGGATATTCTGCATTGTGTCATTGAAGAGCTTGAGCGATATGGTATCTCAGTATCGTATCTCACTCCAGATTCAATTTTAATACGTGCTGCATCCTCGGAAACCTGAAGCTTTGCTTTTGCATTTTCAGACGTTATTAATGATATTAATGTATGCATCTTCAATACTTCAGGATTTCAAAGACATTAAAACTGCTGATGATTTCACAGGATCAATGAACTTTTCATAATCAATAAAAGCAATACATAGACGAAGTTCATATTCATTCTCTCTTTCAGTTAGTTATTTCAGCATATGAGTGTGACATATATATATATACACTCAGATGCCAGAAAACAAAAACACAACTGAGAAGGGCGCTACTTCCATTACATGCCACTAAACCCATGCGGTAAATGGTATCGTCCGCAAACGACGTATACTTAAACAGAGGCAGATACCTTCGCAAGCTCAAGTAGTAGCAATCGCAGTTCAGATGGCAGCTTTTCAGCATTAAAGTGATTTCAAATGTGGTATGATAGTCGCCGTCGAGAGATGGGTCACTCCATCACGGAAATTGCCACGGAATATGGATTTACACGGTCAACGATCAAGGGTGTACCTGAACTACATAAACTCAGGGGGAAATTTCAGAGTGCAAGACCGGTGTGGCGCCGTGGAAAAGCCTGGAGGATCTTCGTCAGTAGGCGTCTGGACCGCATCGACATCTGCGTGGCTTGCAAAATTGCATGCACATTAGGCCGCGGGTAGCCTAGTGGGCAACGTTCGTGACTGCCGCGGAAAGCACCTCAGGTTCGATCCCGGGCAGGTACGAACGCTCGATTCACTAAATATCCACCGTGCGTAGGATGGGCACGTTAAGCCGTCGGACCCCGGGTACTGGCCCCCGGGAATAAATAAGGGCGTCTTCCTCCCCCTTTCTACTTCGCTTCCGTGTCACTTTCCTATTGGACACTCTAGCTCAAATCTCCTAGCTTCTTATTTCTAAGGGTTGTTTAAGACCTGAGGTCAGACACTCTCTTCCTAAAATCGTCTACATTTGATCATTTTCCCGCACATCACAGCGCAATTCAATTCTGGGGCCAGTAGTAGCATCAGCGTTCGGACAGAACAACGTTTCCTGTGTTCTGTGAGGTTCCGGAGCCATTGCTGATCCGACGACAGAAGGACGTGCGCCTCGTTTGGGCTCAGGAACACCGTCATTGGACACAAGATGACTGGAAACGTCCATAGAGTTGCGTTACCAACTATTTCGGGCAGATGGCCGACTCCGGATGTGGCGACAATCCCACGAGGCAATGAATCCCGCATGCGTACATGGGACAGTGCAAGCCGGCGGTGGCTCTGTTATGGTGTGGGGTGTTTACAGCTGGTACGCATTAGGACTCCTCATACGTCTTCATACCGCTCTGACCACTGGAGGCTACGTAACCAACATTGGGTATCATTTGCACCTGTTCATGTCATGCAACCACTCCGACGGGTGCGACCTCTTTCGACACGACAATGCGCCACCACACACGTCCACAATCACCTGAATATGGCTGGAGGAACATTCCACGGAGTTTGGCATCCTAAGTGGTTCCCCTCGTTTGCCGGATCTAAACGCTACTGAACACACTTGGGATGGCGTTCAATGTGCGGTCAAGGCCAAGAATCCACCATCGGCTAATATTACGGAATCATGGAACGCTCTTCAGGAAGCATAGTGTGCACTATCTCCACAGTAATACAGAGAGCTCGTGGAGTCCAGGCTCATAGGCGTTGCTGCCGTCATCCGATCGCGAGGACGACCAACGTGGTATTAGATAGGCATCACAGTTTTTTTTGTTTTTTTTGGCTCTTTAGTATACGGTCCAGGAGAGATGCCTGTCCTCCTCACTAGATGTCTGGGGCAGCGATTGACAAAATAGCAGAAAAAGAAGTTTACAGTCAAGAAAGCAGGTGGTTTTTCTTGCTCTCCATATACTCAAAAAAAGGATTTTTTTTTCATTTTTATGCCAGAAAATGAAAACATATAAACGAAACTAACAATCTGACGAATGACTTATAGCTGAAATAAATTAACATTAATGCATATCTGTGTCTATCGAGACTGCAGGAATCCAACGTAAAAATAATAAAAACGTATAACAGAGTGACGTAAAATCGGTACTGTACTGTATTAGAGGTTTTACCACAATCGGAACAATACCCATTGGACACTTCCTTCGATTATATTCACTGCAATTTTATATTGAAATCAGAACCTAGTATTTTATACTATGTGATTACTTTATTTTCTTATCCACTATCTTCTGAAAATTAAAACATATCAAACTCATCCTTCAAACGGATACATGAACTTCTTACTTTGAGTTTTCATGAAGTTCCTTTCTTTAGCACATCTTTTGTAAAAAAGTAAGCGCTTATAGCATCACTCTGGCCGTCCATCTGCGGACATCATATCTCTACAGCTATTCCGTCGATTTGAAAATGTCTTTCTGCTTTAGAAAGCTTGAGATGTAGGAACGATGTTCCTCTCCTTTTTTTTTTTTTTCTGCCCCGATACATAAATTCGTCGCTGGAGGGTATAAATGCAGCTGATATCGACCTCAAAATGCATTTTATTCCATAAATTTGCATCTAAATCCCAACTGAAGAAATTATTTCTTCCTTTCGCTGCCACTCAATACAAAGTCAGTTTTGGGTAGAGTTTCTTTTTCAAGTATTATATACATATTTTTCGATAGGGGGTGTAAAAGTAAACTTAGATTTTTCCCGATATCTCTACTTCTGAATTTCCGATTTTTTTTATATTAGCAACTCAACAGGCTAAAAGCAGTCGCCCGTCCCTAATTTAGGGTCACTGGTTCCAGGGAAGGGAGAGATCCAGTGCCGTAAGACAAACACAACATCCATGCCTCACTGGATTCGAACCCGGACCCTTCTCGGACGAATGGTCATAAGCCATCGCTTAGACAACTGCGCCACCGGGGCGGCGCATTTCCGAATTTCAAAATTTCTTTCTGCATCGGATACAGCTTCTGGTGGGAAACGTTCACCAAATAGTTTATGATTTTTTGTAGAGGACAGTTTGGCCACACGCTGAGAATAAGTGTTCATTTCTGTTTCTGATGTACTTGCAGCAGAATCTACACTTCTCAGAACTCTATTGAAAACATGCTTTCTTGAACCGACAGCGCTCAACTCGAAAAACATTTCGAGAATACCTTCTGTTTAAGATAGCACATAGTTTTCCCGCCAGGAGTTAGAGATGTGTATCCTATTTTTGTCGATGTCTCTGCTTCTAAGAGTCCAATTTAAAAAATTCTTTCTTTATCGGAGAGTTTCCGGAGCTAAATGTTCTGGACATAATTAAAATTTTTCTTATCGCATGAATGTGCTACTAGAGGGCGTAAGTTCACACTTCCGCGTGCAATATGTTTGTAGCAATATCTACGGGACTAAAAAACCCCATTGCAAAAATTCTTTTTCTGTCAAATACCACTTCCTCTGGAAACATTTTATGTATATTTCCTCCTCAAAATAATGCAGTTTCCTCACCGCTAGCGGGGAAATTCAATCTTCTTTTATCAATATCTCTTCTTCTAATTGTCCGATTAAAAAAAAAAAGTTATTTCACCACCGGATACATGTTACCTTGTGAAACACTTTAGGCTTGTACTTGCTGAGTTTGTTTTTATATATAGTTTACAGAAAAAATTATTTCACCACCGGATACATGTTACCTTGTGAAACACTTTAGGCTTGTACTTGCCGAGTTTGTTTTTATATATAGCTTACAGTTTTGTCGCTAGGTGGCGTTTGCGTACTTTTCTTTGAGTCTCCAAAAAACCCACTGAAAATTTTACCTCTTTAATGTATGCCATTCGCTACAATAAAAATGGAAAACGTTATGTCCTTCAAACAATGCGCAGCTTTTCCGCTAGGGGGAGTAAAGGTCAAAATCTTTTTCTCGTCATCTCTACTTCCGGGTGACGAATTTGAAATATTCTTTTCCCTTAGCATATCGTTTGCTATGAATTATACTTTTCGCGTATTTTCAACTTTTCCATTATACAAAATTCTTCAGCTAGGGAGCGTAGAGTCATATCATGTTTCCTTCTATATTTCTTCTTTTAACTGTTCGACTTGAAAAGCTATTTGTCTGTTATATCTTCCTTCTGGTATGAAAAACCTTTTGTGTATAATTTTTTAACTTTCTTAACATTCGTTTTAGCCCCTGGTGGGAGTAAGTAGTTGTTTCTATTTCTGGATGTTTCATCGATTGCAGAAATTCAGGGGATTTGGTTTTTTGACTTATTTCATTGACTAGGATTAACTCAAAAACGTATTCGCATCGGAAAAGATTGAAAGGACGTGCAAAAAAAACTCGATGTCATCTTTCTTGTTTTACTTATCTTCGAATGGCGACGCCTTTCTCCCCACATAATGTCGCAACCTTTCTCACAAATACTATCCGACGGTGTAGAACAATCCACTTGCAAAGGATTCTCCGCTTTGAATCAGATGCACTGTTAGCCGAAACTCTGCCTTGTGATGCAACACACACACTCATTCTCTTTCAGAGAAGAACCCCTGTATTTTCCAAAATGGATTGCTGCTGGCTTTTGTACTGTAAGAGATCTCTTGGACTCTCGTAGGGTATGGAAACGTCTATCACACAGCAACAAGCTCTCCAGTTTTTGTAACATCTTGTACTGTTGTAAAGCTTCGATTGTTACAGAACGCTATTGTTGAAAGGTGAAAAAGATGCTTATATCCTGCATTTCATTCTCTGCATATCGATAGTATATATACAATCACTTTCCCTCTACGCAATGTTAACGGTTAGTTTCCTTTTCATTATTGTTGCAATGCCTCGGGAGTTTTGCTGGAATATTTTACGGATTTCTTTGGAATTCCTTGCGTTCTCGTAATCCTATCACTAATACATAAACCTTCAAGTGGATTACGTTATATGAAACGGAAAGGAGGAAACGTGCTGCGGATATTCAATGAAGGGTGAGTGATAATAGATTACCGACACCGTTAGCTATCTATCGCTTTCAGCTCAAAACTGCATTTGGGTTTTGTGCAATATCTGGAACAGTAATTCACATATATCTGCAGTGAGTGTTGTTCAGTAAGCGTTAGAGATTACCTTCATTGAGAGTTTGCTCTGAAACTGCCTACAGCATGCAAAGTACTGGTTTCTGCAAACGCAACATCTTCATCAACGCATCATGTGCAACTACAGGGGGTTGACAAAATAATGGAAACACCTATGAGAAGAGCTATGGGAGTACCTTTACCCCCTTTATCTGGCTAGGATGAAGTAACTCGGGATTAGCAAAATGGGATGAAATCAGCTCGAACGATTATATTCGCTTTCTAACATGTGGGCTTGATGCGGTTGAACAACTGAGCGTGTGCATTAGAAATCGTTGATTTTTTTTATTGGGGGTTTAACAACCACCGTGAGCAACTCAATAGGCTATAAGCAGTCGCCCGTCCCTAATTTGGGGCCACTGACTCCATGGAAGGGAAAGGGCTTGCGCCGCAAGACAAAATTAACATCCATGCCTCACCGAGATTCGAACGGGGACCCATCTCGGAAGAATGATCAGAAATTATCGCTTAGTATAACTATCATAGAATGATCAGAAACTATCTACGTATAGTATGACTATCATAGAATGATCAGAAACTATCTACGTATAGTATAACTATCATAGAATGATCAGAAACTATCTACGTATTCTATCTACTTTCTGATCATAGAATGATCAGAACTTAGTATAACTATCATATTCTATCTAAGTTCTGATCATAGAATGATCAGAACTTAGTATAACTATCATAGAATGATCTAAGACACTGATCATAGAATGATCAGAACTTAGTATAACTATCATAGAATGATCAGACACTATCATAGAATGATCAGAACTTAGTATAACTATCATAGAATGATCAGAAACTATCTATAACTATCATAGAATGATCAGAAACTATCTATAACTATCATAGAATGATCAGAAACTATCTATAACTATCATAGAATGATCAGAAACTATCTATAACTATCATAGAATGATCAGAAACTATCTATAACTATCATAGAATGATCAGAAACTATCTATAACTATCATAGAATGATCAGAAACTATCTACGTCACTTGGTTGGCATCGTCGACTTCAAACCTTTAGCTTTGTTATTGAAAGTGGTCATTTAGGGAGATGATTGACACTAAGCCTTTCCAACTGATTACCTGCTAAACCGGCTATAACAATGGCGGAAAATCTAAGAAATGACAGATGATGTTTGAGTAGCTTGTTTCTGCACTGCGGCATGATGTTCACGTCTGGAATACTAGCCTTCCCCCATCATGGTCTTGGTTCAGTGAGCGGAGAATTAAGAATCCGAAGGGATCGCTTATCACCTGTGGTAGACATATGGCCGTACTGCTGAGATATGAGCGGGAAAGGAATTGTGCTTTCCAAGGTTTTGTAAAATTCATCTGGCATGTGAAGATTTCTGTTTGGGAAGGGCAGGAAATTTTGGGCACTATTTGTTTCAGGTACATTGGCCGCTAAATAGGTTAACGCGGTGTATAATGATTTATGTTGCGAAAGTACTCTAACGAAGCACACAAGTAATAAGCATACTTACAACCAGTTCTTCGGAATCACTGGTTGTTTGCTTGAATAACTCCAGTAAAGTAGAAGTACCGTATAACACCACTACAAACTCGTAGTAAAGTACGCATACGGGGCACTGAATTAGAAAATTTCATTCAAAACAGGGATGGACCTTCTTCAGCCTAATTACACGACGTATACGGTTTGGCAGAGATTTCACAAGGTGTTATAGTGAATTTACGCCTGCAGCATACCAAGCGTTTACTATACTGTCTTTTAACGGGCTCAAATTTGACGGGAGAAGACTTTCCACCCGGATCTGTTTTTCTAATATGTCTAATACATTCTCAATGAAGTTCAGATCCCGACTTTGTGGGGCTTATAGAAGAGAGTGAAAGTCACTGTCTTGCTGGTTGAACCACTGATGAACTCCTCTTGCGCGAAGGATATTATCGTCCACGAAACAGCTGCCACCTGCTAGATAAAACGTTAAAATTGGGGGACGGATTTCATCGGCAATAATGTTCAGATAATCCTTGGAGGACACCCGACCTACCAAGAATATCAAGGGACCGGTTAGGTACCAGCAGAACGTGCCCCACAGCGTGACAACACATCCAGAACCTTGAGTTGTGTTTAAAAGGCAAACCTGCTTTATAGGGTTCCCGCCAAACTATTTGCCTACCAGCGGTACAGAACAAGGTGTGTCATGACTCGTCCGAGCATATGACTGTTTCCTTGTCCTCCAGTGTCTAGTTACTGTTCCTGACACCACTGTAGACGAACTTTCTGTGTCCCCGCGGAAAAAGTCGTTTCCGTATAGGCAAGCGACCGTCAATGCCGATTATCTTCAAATTCCTGCGCATAGTTCGCTGAGATATGGGTCGGAAATAGCTTCCATTGTCAATTGCTGCACACAGGAAGTCCTGTTTCTTTGTACAAGTCTTCTCAGAAGAATGCGATCTCCTTCCCGCCAGCTCATTGTCGCGCCATAGTTACGCTTCTTAAACAAGCAATTGGGGTTATTTTTCGACAGATTAAGACCCTAGGATATCTCACTTTTTGAGAATCCATTCAGCTTTGCTGTTTTCAAAATCGTCGTTCCAGCCAGACGGGCACCCGCAATAAGCCCTTTATCAAACTCCTTTGTTTTTCCCATTGTGATCAGAACTACTGATGATTACTGACAAGTAGCAGTTATAAACAGTAGCCTGGATTCCTTGGTGGCGCACGTGACCACTTATTTTGTACATAGCTGCGTAGTGACGCTTTTGTGCATCTGCATAAATGTTTTCTAACGCAATGGCCGGTGTGTGTACAAGCTGAATCCCAGATGTAACACATAGTATATAATAATACACTGACGGAAAAAAATCCCATCACCACGAAATAATAGTTGTAGAGGAATGAAATGGCGGCAATACATTTGTATAGGTAACATATTTAATCGATTAAGGTTTCAAGATCACAGCTTATTGTAAGCGCGAGAAGAGCCATTTTAAATGTGAAATGCTGGTACATTAATAACCGGTGTAACCGCCAGAATGTTGAATGTAAGCACGCAAAAGTTCATGCATTGTGTCGTACAGGTGCTGGATGTCAGTTTGTGGAATGGAGTTCCATGCCTGTTGCACTTGGTCGGTCAATACAGGGATGGTTAATTCTGGTTGGGGGTGACGCTGGAGTGGTCGTCCACTGATGTCCCATACGTGCTCGATTGGTGAAAGATCTGGTAATCTAGCAGGCCACGGCAATATGTCGACACTCTGTAGAGCATGTTGGGTTACAACAGCGGTATGCGGGCGAGCGTTATCCAGTTGGAAAACAACCCCTGGGATGCGGTTCATGAATGGCAGCACAACACGTTGAATAACCAGACCGACGTACAACTGTGCCGTCAGGGTGCGTGGGATAACCACGAGAGTGCTCCTGCTGTCATAGGAAATTGCTCCCTAGAACATAACTCCAGGTGTAGGTCCAGTGTTTCTCGGCCGCAGACAGGTTGGTTGCAGGCGCTCACCTGGCATCCTTCTAACCAACACACGGCCATCACTGGCACCCAGGCAGAACCGGCTTTTATCAGAAAACACAACAGATCTCCACTCCGTCCTCCAATAAGCTCTAGCTTGATACCACTGACGTTGCAAACGACAGTGGTTTGGAGTAAGTGGAATGCACGCTACAGGGCGTCCGGCTCGGAGCTGTCCTTCAAGTAACCGATTTGTAACAGTTCGTTTTGTCACTGTGGTAACAACTGCAGCTCGAATTGCTGCCGCAGACGCAGTACGATGCGCCACGACCATACGCCGCACACGGCGGTCTTCCCTCTATGTAGTTCCACGTGGCTGGCCGGAACCTGGTCTTCTTGAGGCAGTACCTTCCCTTGACCACCGCTGCGAACAATCATGCTCAGTGGCTACATTCCTGCCAAGTCGTTATGCAATATTGCGGAAAGAAAATCCACCTTCTCGTAGCCCTATTACACGACCTCGTTCAAACTCCGTGAGCTGTTGCTAATGGCTTCTTCGTCTTCTTAAAGTCATTCTTGACTAACATCAACACACTACGTCGAATCTCAACGATAACTAACGCTCACGAACGTTACAGCGCGTATTTACAGCAAACCTGCTTTGCATGTTCCGAGGGGCGCTACTAGCGCCACACGTATGCGACCAGCGCGAGATTTGCATAGACGTCATCTTACAGATGTACTCTCACCGCCTACCAACTGTCGTTTATCTAACACAACCCCTTCTTGGTGTTGGGATTTTTTTCCGTCAGTGTACATATTCATAGGCGGATTAAGCACTAGTGTCAGGGGTGTGTGTGTGTTTGTGTTTTTAATCAGTGCAGACATGCAGGTTGCGTGATCCCTGAATTCATACAAGTAATCGTTACTTGTACAACTGCCAGACTGAGCAAGAAAGTAAAAAGGTGTGGAAGTTTTAAGATACATTGAGTGTAAAAAACATAATGAGAAGCAAAATTTACATAAGTAAAAAGTCAGCAAGGAGGAAAAGTTAGAAAAACAGTATACAGTGCTGTCCTTTGCTCTTATTATCAGCTTGTATTCAACATGGAATAGATTTTAAGAAAGCATGAAGATTTTTCAAAGGCATATTGGACATTCTTCTGGGGCAAATGTATGAAGCTCTTCGAGTAATGAAGACTGAGGAAATCTGCTTCTCACTCTTCTCGGCTAATTCTATCAACAAGAAATCAATAGTGTTTAAGTCTAGTGATTGTCCA
Organism: Macrothele yani; assembly: GCA_039090855.1. NCBI lineage: Eukaryota > Metazoa > Arthropoda > Arachnida > Araneae > Macrothelidae > Macrothele > Macrothele yani. The sequence continues at coordinate 17,509,559 of CM077025.1, forward strand.
GGACATAAGAGATGCTCCTCAAACTTCAGTATCATGCTCCTCAAACCCAGGCCCATCTGGCTGTTTGTATTGGAGCATTATCTTCTAAATGTAATATCGGGTGTGGGAAACAATGCTTGTTATTCAACGAAACTTGTCAACTAGAATATCATGGTATGCCGTACTTGTAACAAGCCTAAATCAGATTGCGTGTGGACATAAAGAATACAATGGTACCATTACCGAAACCGCTACTGATAACTCGCAATGTTTAATGAATGGCCTAAGGCACTCGGGATTAAACACTACTTCGGGTATTAGCCAATAGAAAAAAACCTGAAAAATTGTGAGAGACGATTCGTGGGACCAAATCACATGATTCCAGTTACCAGGTGTCTATGCTTTGGGCTCGTGATACCACTGTATCCTCCGTTTTGTATTGGCATCAATAACGAAAGTTTTGGCAATAGCGGCTCTGCCATAAATTTCAGCTTTGTGAAGCTCCCGGTTAACTCTTTTGCTAGAAACTGGATTGTTGAAAATCACATTAATTTCTGCAGTTATTTTTATTGCAGTGGATTTATGTGTTCGGGTTACACAATCCTTTTCATAGCTAGACGGTCTCTTTCAGTTAGCGTCGATATCCTGCCGCAACTCATCCTACCGGATGATGTTTTTCCAGACTAAATGACTGGAGTCACAAATTTCGAAACTGTTGCTCTGGTTCTATTCAATAAATCCACGGCTTTAGTTATGGATGCCCCGATTAAACGAGTTCAAGCAATTTTCCCTGTTTGAGAATCAGACAAATCGGTCGTTTTTTCTCATGTACGATTTTTTGTAATCTCTAAAGAAAGTACTGCTTATAATCTTAGTATTGTACTACCATCTGCAAGAAACACAAAGAAATATCATCAATACACGTTCGTAAGTGAACCCAGGGAAAAAAAGGAACCCTTTCACAGCAAGTGTTTCCATTATTTAGACCAGTGCCTTCATCATTTTGAAATCAGAAAAGTAGAGACTCGATCTTAAAGATAGTAGGCCTAATGTTGCAAATTTCCGTTACTCTTCTACTGTAAGAACACGAATTTAAAAAGACTCGCATAGGAATTTCGAACACATCTGCTTCTTCATTTCAAACATCATCAATTTAGTGTCACATTATATGACCATAGGGAGTCAGCCGCAACGTTTTACTATGACTGAAGATATATTGTAATATTTGTTGTACTTTTTTCTTTTTCTGGCTTCACCTCCAAATAATGTTGGTCACTTACATTCCTACAGATGTAAAATGTATATACAGTAATTGATCCTGCTTTATCTTTTTGGTGCAATGTTTTTAATAATTAATATCTATTAAATCTGTCTATCTGCCATGAAATGAATATTGCAGCGTTTGGTCGTATGTACACGTGTAATTCTCGTGCGTCATGAAATTCGGGAAAGGAAAAACTTGTACGACATGAACAGAGTTACTTATTGAGTTGAAATCTGGTAGACAGTAGCGTGAATATATGAGGAGGTAGTTACAGCGCGTGCTCGTAGTGGGCGTGGCTTATCGGTTTGGCGAGCCAAATCACTGACGTGCATGCGTGTAAGGCGGAGTGTTTCATTATTTTAAACCTTTCTGTCTTGAGAAAGCAAAATGACAATTCCGTGCTCTTTTATTTTTTCTGATTAATTTGGTTCTGGGCCTCTATTTTTGTATCCATCAATATACACTATGCTCGTATGTCCTACAAAGAATGTCAAGAAAGAGCAAATGAACGTGAGGAACGAAAAAAAGGGGATGTAATTGTAAAGGAATCGCAATAGTACACAGCCTATAATCACTGCTCGGCAGAAGAGCCGCTTATCTTTAAATCCAGCCTAATAGAAAAGCACTCATCATGAGGAAGCAAATTTATATCAAGCAGAAGGATAATGCACCCCCTGGCTTATGAAGCTACGGATTACGGGGTTATACGCCCGTTTAACATCGGGAAAGTTAAACGCCACGTGAGGCGAACTTCTCCGGTAAGTTGCTTCTACATACGCTGTTCAATATACCAGAGGACAAAAGAAAAGCAGGGTAAGTAGTGTCAGAATCAATTCCAAATAAGGACTTAGTACAATATCCATTGATTTTTATTGGGGTAGAAACAATTGACAGTAGACATAGATACGCGGACGACATTTCTCTGTAAAAATAACAGATTGCTTGTAAAACGCTAGTGGAATTTTTTTAACTACACAATCCAGCCATGCAAACAATACAGAAACTGAGAAACTGTATTGTCTATACCATGGGACGCAGTGCAATCTAACGGCAAAAATCGTCTTTCACGCCCACTGGCCAATCACCAAAAGTTCTCCAAGATTAACGTCTGTTCAGTATACAGTTCAGCTTTGGATAAACACAGCACCCATGTTTGACGTATACCTGTAACATAACTTTCCTTTTTAGTGTTTTCTCATATAAATTTGGGTTTATTCTTGTTAAGCGTTTTCTGCCTGAACGCTATATTTTCTCTCTCGATGAATTTGTGTTTTGGCAATCTTGACAGCAGATTAAAGTACAAGTTGAAAGAAAAAGATAGGAATAAATGTGATCAGCCTTTGAGAGGTAATGTAATTATCCGTTTTCGAAGTAACGTTTTTTTAGTGATAATATTTTTAGTAATAGTGTAATGTTTTTAGTGTATTCCGTTTGTAGATAACAGTTAAATGTCTAAGTTACATCAAAACACTAACATTACTTAAATGTGAATACCCTTCATACTGAAACGTTCTGCAACTTTAAATGGTTCTCCGGATAGTTTATCTAAATACTTAGAGCTAGCTTCGGCACCAAATAGCCTACCTGCCAGAAAAGTAAAGTTTACTTGTTATTTCAACCTTTTCTTGGTCTCTACAAGTATTCAAGACAGCACAGGAAAACAGAATTCACTTCGTACGCAACAACCTAGTATTTCGGCAGCGAGATGCACCAGATTCTTAATATTGTATAAGCGTAACATCCAGCATAAGTCTCTATTCATAAAATATTCGTTTAAAATCGAGCTCTCTAAACAATCTCTCTATAAGACACAACGATCTCACTTCTGACGAGAGATCTGATACATTCGTAAACATCACACTTATCTGTCTCGTTAACATGCGTCTTTCAACTTTTGTTCTCAAGACAAATGGCAACAAAAAGCATTAAGAGAGAAAGAGAAATGCAGACAGCAATTAAGAAGAATGAACCAAAATTCACATAATATAACAGGAACCAAAAAGGAAAGTTAAATTACAGCATATATTATAATAGGGGAAGCAATCTTAGCTCTGATAATTTGTGATCAACAAACGTATTAGGCTATGTTTTTTTTACATACGTTACTGAAGCAATGCTGATGATTTGGTGTTCAAAAAGGCTTTCGTGCCGAACCTATGTTATTCAATCATCGATGCTGTGTCAACATCGATACATGAATAATCAACGAGCGACGTGTCGATGTTAATGTATCCAGAGGATTTAGTTTAATTCGCTATGCTCTGTTACTAAGCTGGCGTCTGCCATTCTACTCTTTCTATACGAACGTGAAATAAACAACTGAAAAAAACCTATATAACAGGCTAAGTCTATCCCTAAAGCCCTGACGTCAACGCTCTGACGTCACTCAGTACTTGCAGCGCCATCTGCTTTTATCCAGTGGTCGAAATCGGAACTAAGCTCACCGCTATCACACGATACGTAAAATTAAGAAGAAATACCAGAAAATAAAATAATGTTAGTAAAGCAAATCCCTTCATCTGTGGCAACACGCACGTGCTCGAACAATTGTCTGCGACGTTTGTTCTGTTACATAGGTGTTATGTCGTGTTTTATTTCATTTTACTTGCATTGCAGAGTAATTTCATAAAAAGGAATCAGCGTTATATTATTTTATAAAGAGGAGTAAGTAAATATTAACCTATGTAATAGGCTTCTGCCATAGGAACAATGAATGGGAATATTACGAAGATTTTGTTGTTGGTGACCTATCTTATAGAGAACCCATTAATAATTCAACCGTTTACTATAGTTATGAATATGTATTTTACGATTCGTGTTACAAAAATTTTAGTCACAGTTTTTTCACCCGTGCGTGGCACGGGCAATGAGCTAGTCTTGTAAGATTTCTTTGACACTTTTTAACCGTCATGATTTTTAATGTTTAATTAGTTAATTCTTGTTAATTAAGTTATTAACTAAAGTGTTTCAAGAAAGATAACTAAGCAAGCTTTAGAGTGAAGTTATTTACTTCAGCAGTTTAAGCTTTAGCTTGTAATCAGATTAGTGCTTTGCAGTCAAGTTCATGTTGGAGTATTAGTCTGAACTATAAACAATGTAGCAAATAAATCAAATATTACGCCATAAACCACTATTATCCCATACATACGTCACACGGGATTCGAATCCAGGCCAACTAATCAGAAGCCTAAGCCTCTAAATACTCCGCCAGCATGGTGAATTATGAAGATCACGCACATTCCTCTAGGTGGTGTAAATTTTTACCACCGCATTTTTATCAGGAAATGCCGAATTATCGTACAAATAATGTAAAAGCCGTTAGGCAGACACACCATGCATGCCTTTCCCCGGGACTCGAACCCAGGCCCATTTCGGACAAGTGACCAGAGGCCAGCGTCTCAGATCACAGGCCCAACACGAGGACCATATTCTTCCACTGCCAGTTAGACATTACTTTATTCAGATGAACTGATTGTTGATACTGTTACTGTTCAGGTTAGATATAATTAAAAGTATTTGCTTGTTTCGCGGTTTAACTATCACCGTGAGAAACTTTAAGGGCTACAAGCAGTAACTCGTCCCTAATTTAGGGCTACTGGTTGCAGGAAAGGGAACCAGCCTGCGTCGTTAGAAAAATGGAGCGTCCGTGCTTCACCCGTGACTCGAATCCGAGCCCTGTCGGAAGAACAGTCAGAAGTTACTAGTCTAGTCTGTAATTTAACCTTCCTTTTTGGTTTCTTACTGTTATGTAAATTGTGTCACCTCTTAGTTGTATTTTTATCCTCGGAACCGGACCCTCAAAATTTTCGTACCTTTTGGCATCAACTGGCAGCTGGCTAAAAGGTAAATAAAAAGCGATACTCTCAGTGAATAGAGATGACAGCGCTATAGTCTTTAAAGGTGCGTCAGAAACAATACATTCTATAACAAAGCAGTGTGCTTATTATTATACACGAAGAGCCGTTACAAGGATATGTTCGCAATTACTTCAGATAACAAAGTTGGAGTGTTTCAGAATAACACATTTTTTAATGGAGGTTTAACGACCACCATGAGCAACTCAGTGGGCTATAAGCAATCATCCGTCCCTAATTTTAGGCTCACTGGTTCCAGGGAAGGGAGAGAGCCAGCGCCTTAAGACAAACACAGCATCCAGGCCTCACCGGGAATCGAACCGGGACGCATCTCGGACTATTGATCTGAAGCCATCGTTTAGACTGCTGGCTAACATATTTCAAATTGTGTTTGACAAGTGGACTTGTAAGCTTTAAAGAAGGGCAGAATAATGTGTAAGTCATTTACTTGGCCTTTTCTGTACAGTTAGTATTCCTTTCTAAATATCAGTATATATGTATATATCAGCGACAGTTTAATAGCAAGAACATACAAACAAAAAACTTCAAAACATACAAGTTGTTTAAAAATGTAGTATTTAATGAAGTGACTTAACTAAAGAATCAACCAATGTCATCATAGCCTTTACCACGGGGGAGGGGCAAGGGAGGGGGAGCGTGCAGTATAAAGTTTTCACATGTTTTTACAATATCAATTTCAACTTTCATGCGAAAATATGTTTGTAACAGTTTCATTTTGATTATGCTTGCCAATTAATTGCAAAAATATTTTAGATGATTGTCATGTGCGGGACTTGTGCAAATTGTTAGTCAGCCGCCCCTGTGGCGCAGTGGTCTAAGCGATGGCCTCTGATCTTTCGTTCGAACGGGGTCCGGGTTCGAATCCCGGTGAGGCATAGATGTTGTGTTTGCCTTACGGCACTGGCTATCTCCCTTCCCTGGAACCAGTGACCCTAAATTAGGGACGGGCGACTGCTTATAGCCCATTGAGTTGCTCGCGGTGATCGTTAAACCTCTAATCAAAAAAAAAATTGTAAGTCCAATAATGCAAATCATTTCAATAAAAAACTCATTACTCCTTAAAATTTCATTTATTGATCATTCAAGTTACATGCAAAAAAGGTCATAGTAATATCAGTGGTCACGTATACCTAAAGTTGCATGTGGCTTGGATGTGTCTAAAAAGAAACACATGCATAAAAAATGAACTGAATTTTTTGGAAATTTAGACTCATGGACAACGTCGAAATATGTAAAACGGTCAGCAACTGATCACAAGTTAAATCATTCTGGAACCACCAAAACCTGAACAATGAAGCAGGGTTTCTAAGAGATATTGATAAAAATTTCGAATTATCACGCCAATTAATAAAAAGATGCTAAATTGTAGACAAACCATTGTCTTTTAATCAAAATAAGAACGCAACTGTCAAACAATACAAGAGAGCTAACCTAAATGTATTACCACGCCACAAAAATCCTAAAAGAGTACTTTCTATCTACACACATTCAAATTTATAAGAATGTACTTGCAGATGTAATAATAATAAGTCATAGTCACCCTTTGTGCTGAAAAAACAAAACAAAACAAGAAATGGAACTGTTTTTCACTGCTGCGAGTTATTAAGACCACCAAACCAAGACGTACATGGTCATTGCACTCAAGGCCCACCTAATATCTCTAACATACCCAATTATCTCACAGTCAGGTGTAGTGATTCTGCTTCTTCTCAATTCTGAAATACACTGCTGGCCACCCAAAATGCAACACCAAGACGGAAGCCTCCGATTGGTCTGAAACTCGCAGCATGCGTCGCACGTGAGAGAACATGCAAATGATTAGCATTGCAGGGAATATGCAAATCATGTGCGCCCGGCACGCCACCGAGAAGCACTGTAAGAAGGGTGCACAGAAGGCGGGGTGTAAGTAGTGGAAAGTGTGTTGTGCTGCCAGACCTGTGCGTGGTAAGCTTCCTGATGCCTCGTCGCAGAATACGGCTGTCATTCCAGCACGTTTCGGAGTTCGAAAGAGGAAGAATAGTGGCTTATCGCGACAGCGGTTTATCGTACCGAGACATCGGCGCCCGTGTGGGACGATATCCAGCCACAGTGAGGCGAGTATGGATTCGGTGGGTGAAGGAGAGACGGACGGACCGACGTGAGTGATTGCCGCAGCCGCGGCACACCACCGAACGAGAGGACCGGCATGTTGTATGGTGGGCATTGACGGCTCGCACCGCCACATCACGAACGTTAGCGCAGGAATTAGGGTGTGTTGCGCAACAACCTTTGTCAGCACGTACCGTTCGACATCGTCTGCCGGAGCGGGGACTGATCGCACGGCGCCCATTGCTCCGATTACCATTGACGTTACACCACCGGCGTGTGCGGCGGCAGTTGGCCTTGAACGCCACACCTGGACTACAGAATGGCACGACATTTTCTTCTCCGACGAATCCCGCTTTTGCCTGTAACACCACGACGGTCGGATCCACGTGTGGTGGCACCGCGGCGAAAGACTGTATGACGCCTGCATTATGCATCGCCATACCGGTCCGTCGCCTGGCGTTATATTTTGGGGCGCGATTGGATATGACACCCGCATCCCTTTGGTAGGCATCGCCGGTACACTCAACAGTCACTGCTACATCTCCGACGTTAAATTTAGAGCCTGTACCTGCAGGACCTGCCAGCGGCCACCTTTCAACAGGACAATTTGCGCCCGCACGTGGCACGCATCGTGCAACAAATCTTCACGGCCCACCAGGTGTCACTACTACCGTGGTCTGCCTGTTCTCACGATATGTCGCCCATCGAACACGTCTGGTCGCTGATCGGCAACCGAGTGGCCCGGCAAGCACCACCCGCGGCTACGCCTGATGAACTGTGGCAACGTGTGAAAGCAGCCAGGACCGACGTGCCCCAAGCCCACACCCAAAGCCTCTTTCGTGTGATGTCGCGGCGGGTAGCGGCCGTTATTGCCAGCCATGGGGGCCACGCTAACTATTGATGTCTGCGTGTTCCGCAAGTCGCACGGGCCTCTAAGCTCAAGCGTTTCATCTTTGTACCTGTTGTTATGTGCCCAGTAAATCTGGCTTTGCTGTCTCATGTCTTTCTTGGTGTTGCATTTTAGTTGGCCAGCAGTGTAAATAACCGGTTAGGGATTATCCTAGGAAACATCAGAAGGGCAGTTAGTACCGTATTTTTCTTAGTATTATTATTCGCGGCTGCGTATAATCAGGAGACTGTGAAATTTAGGAATGCATTTTTTCTCGTATAATTCTCGGCGGTGCATAATCCACAGATTGTGAAACTCTGAAAACAAGAAATTGTTGTACAATCAGTGCGTGCAATGTTGATTCCGAAATGCAATTTTACACGGAAATGTCGCGATTCAAGAAATGACCCGGTAATCCAAAATATATATATAAATTGTTAACTAAAGCTTGGTCATACAACTCTATGGAGGTTATGACATATATATATATTTTAAAAAAAAATTTTGGGTGGGCTTATTACTTGCATCTAGGACTTTGCAGAAACCCATTTCCAAATAGGGCTTTGTGGAAGTGAGAAAATGCAGAGTTTTTGCTGGTCCTTGATAAAGCCAAGGCTCAGTATTCTCGACACTTTCTACATTCAGTTTTTCTATTTTTTTCTTTTTACTCACACCGGTCAATACATAACCTTTTCTATGTTGTACTTGGTATGAGTCAAAAAAATTTTTTGCTTCAGTCTCTTTTTAATAGAATGTGAATTCTGAATTTTCATAACTGCTACGTCGCGCGTTTTGATCTTCAGGTTATTTTGCAACTTTCGTTTTAAATTCTTAAGTTTTTCTTATGTTTTCGGCTCTGCTCTTAAGTATATATATATATATATATATATATATATATATATATATATATATATCGTTTTGCTGATGACGTAGTCATTTTTGCAACTAGCCCATCAGAGCTGCAGAGTATGATCCAGGAACTTGCTGACAAGAGTAAAGAAGTGGGATTAAAAATGAACTTTCAGAAGACAAAAGTGATGTTCAATGCTTTTACAAGAAATGAAGATTTATCGATTGATGGAGAAAAGCTGGAGATAACAGATACGTACGTTTATCTTGGACAGCAGATATCAAGTGAGGGTCACATTGATGAAGAAATTAATCGGCGTACAAAACTTGCCTGGAGAGCTTTTGGAAGAAACAGCATAATTTTCAAGAGCAATATGCCATTATGTCTTAAAAGAAAAGTGTTTGATCAATGCATCCTTCCAGTGCTTACGTATGGTGCAGAGACGTGGACCTTAACTAAAAGAGACATACAAAGGCTGCAGACAACTCAAAGCAGCATGGAGAGGTGCACGCTTGGTGTAACCAGGAGAGATAAGAAGAGGAACTCGTGGATCCGAAAAATGACAAGAGTGGAAGACATCATGATCAGAGTTAAATCCCTGAAATGGCAATGAGCTGGACATACTGCCAGAAGGACAGATCATCGATGGACAGCTGAAATTTTAGATTGGATTCCAAGGGACAGGAAAAAACCCAGAAGAAGACCACATGGGAGATGGGTGGATGAAATTCGAAAGTATACAGGGGTGACATGGAGGAGACTGGCACAAGACAGACCGTTGTGGAGGAAACTTGGGGAGACCTTCATCCAGCAGTGGATTGATAATGGTTGACAATGATGATGATGATGATGATATATATATATATAGGCAGACTTTTCTGAAGGGTGTTCGAATCCCGCTCCTACCGCCATCTGGTCTGCGGATTTTCCGGGGTTTTCCGCAGGCTCTCTGTGGTTGGATACGCGAACGTGAAGATGGTTCTCTGTGAAGTCATCCCAGGATGCACTTTGTCCGTTATCCGTATGCAGCAGAGGAATAGCAATGCAGATGCATTAATTTGCCAGTAATCCCCAAGGGCGCATAGTCGTCTTTGTTGCACTCAACCCGCTGTTGGCGGACGAGATAGATGGATGGATGGATGGATCGATTTCTTTTATCTGTGTTCAAGCTATGTTCAATCGGAATGAACGTTATGTCCTTCGTATATATCCGACAGTTCGAATGTTAATGTCGTGAACGTGCTTGTCTGGTTACGAGTTCGTTGAATTTACCGTTATCTGTTAAAAATTACGATGGAAAAATGAAATTATTGAAAAACACAGACCCACTCTTTCGCTAGAAACTTCGAAAAGCAATCTAACCCAAATGATGATACCACATTTTTGGCTGTAATGAGAATGTGTTTTCATCATTTCTGATACAATTAAAATTTTCAAATTTATTCATGATCAATGGAATCCGACAAAAGAAAAAAAAAACGGATTTCTACAATCGATAAAAAATCCAGAAATAGAAACACCTAATTACTTCTCTTAGCGCTTGAAAAGCATGTTACGAAAATTAACAAATTGTGCACCAATTGTTTCTCGTAGCTGAAGGAAGATATCAGAGACAAAAAGATTTCCAAATCCAACAGTTAGAGCAAGACATATAGATGGAAACATGATATAAATTTACGACTCCCTGCGGAGGAATTTTTGCCTAATAGAAAAATTGAAAATATTCTCAAGGAGCTCTTATAGCTTAGTAAATCCGTTTATTTTCGTGGTGTAATATGCATAAATATTCGCCATGTTTTCACACTCCATTCCGAGGCTTTTTCCAGGCAATGTAGACATAAAATGCATGGAATTAGAACACGTAAGACACAAAGATCATTTTTTGAAAAAAACGGGGGGGACATGACGAGTAGTTTTTATCACGCAATTATATCGTGTGCCGCGATGTGTTTCTATCTTTTAATAACCCATGCCAAAACATTGGTAGTTCGATAGAGACCGTGTCATTGCATGCTAATTTGCTGGAAATGATTTCGACTGTTTCCCTGATGCCAGCCTCTTTCAAGACTGTGTCAAGGATAACTTGTCTAATATTACACCATACAGGAGCGGCCGAGGAAAGCATATCTTCTCTGTCGAGGGCTTATTTTGCATGTCCTGGTTGACACTTCGCACGTGTTCTTTGCATCTAGTATCCAAGGATCGCTTTGCCATTCCTGTATACACTCCCTACCAACAAGTAATTGGACACCCTTGCAATCGACGATATCTGCGGTCCTAATACACGTCACGACCGCCGCCGTTAAATATCGTGTGGAAAACAACAACGCAACCAGTCGCATGAAAGATGCCACGCAGTTCGGAGCTCTCTGATTTCGAGAACGGTGTAATCGTCGGGTATCACAGAAATGGCCGATCCATACATCACATAACCAGCCAGTTGAAGTACCCAAAATCAACAGTGGCCTACGTGATTGGAAAGTGGAAGATGAGAGGTGCTTGTCGAAATGTGCACCGACCCGGTAGACCCACAAAACTGCGAATTAAAGACCGACGGGTGCTGGCCAGAGAAACTCGGAAGAACCGCACCAAATCGTTGGACCACATCCGCGAGGAGTTTCAAGAGGCATCCGGGAGTGTTCTTTCGATGAATTCCATCCGTAAGGAAGCCCATCTGCTCGGTTATCATGGACGTGCTGCCTCCCACAAGCCTTTGATCACCAAGTCTAATAGCGTTGCTCGGCTAACGTGGTGCAAAGAACGTCGACATTGGACCGTTGAACAGTGGAAACAGGTTCTCTGGAGCAACGAATCAAGGTTCACCTTCTACCGTTCGGATGGCAGGGTCTGAGTTTGGCGTCTGCCTGGAGAACGCCTCCTGCCAGAGTGTATTGTGCCAACTGCGAAGTTCGGTGGCGGTGGAATTATGCTATGGGGGTGTTTCTCCTGGTATGGCACGGGACACTTGGTCGCAATTCTTGGTAGACTCAACGCCGAGACCTTCTGCACCATTTTGGATGACCATGCGCTTCCTACGTTGTGGCAGTTTTTCGGGGTGGACCGATGTTACTTTCAGGATGACAATGCCACCTGTCATGTTGCGAAGTCCACCATGACTTGGTATGGTGACAATGGAGTTAATCGAATCGACTGTCCTGCGCAGAGCCCGGACCTTAACCCTATCGAGCACTTCTGGGTCGAGTTGGAGCGTCGACTTAAGGGGTGCCCCCACCGTCTGAAATCGGTAAAGGAACTGACCTGTCTTCTCCAAGCCGAGTGGAAGAAAATACCGCTAGCCGTCGTACAACGCCTGGTTGAGAGTATGCCCCGGAGGGTCGCAGCTGTAATTCCTGCTTGTTTAGGCTCCACCAACTATTGAAGGTGAATGAACTTCGTTTTCCTTTGCTATCACAGGTGTCCAATTACTTGTTGGTAGATAGTGCATATCCTTTCCGTGTTGTCAGGATATACCAAAGGTATAGGTACACACACGCCTTCTTTTCTTCCCCAGTGGGATGTTGAAGACGCACAAACGGGAGTAAATGGTCGTCCAGGATATCCCGGTAACGTTGACCTGTGAGGGTCAACCTTACCGGGTTTACGTGGACTGAAATGGGACCACGTACCAGGGTTCCCATTTCGGTCCACGTAAACAGTCCCCTGATGAGAATGCCACCCCCACCAGCTTGAAGAGTACCCTGCTGGCAAGAAGGATCCATCGATTCATGTGGTTTGCGCCGTATTCGTATCCTGCTATCCTCATGTACCAACGTGAATCTCGACTCATCAGTCCAGGCAACATTTCCCCACATGTCTAGAGTCCAGTGGCGATGTTCCCGCGCCCATGTTAATCTTTGAACCGTGTGATGTGCGGTTAGCAGCGGTACCCTCGTGGGACGATGGGTTCTGTACCCCATAGCGAGGAGATGGTTCTGGATGGTGTGGCTCCTTACACCTTTTTGTGCACCAGCGTTAAATTGCCGAGTGATTTCTTGCACTGTGGCCCGTCTATCCGCTGTTACAATGCGAGATAGCCGACGATGACACCGCTCATCCACACGCTGTTGACCACGACAGTTGGCCCTTGCAGGGATGGTTTTACCTGATTCAATGTACTCACGATGCACCCGTGACACAGTGGCTCGTAAAAATCCCAGTGCCTGCACGACTTCCGAGATGGAGTGACCCATTCGTCGGGCCCCTACAATTTCCCCACTATCAAATGCACTTAGATCCTTCGTCTTGCCCATACTGCGCCCGACTCTTACTGAATCCCGTCGCATCACTCCTTATATTGTCGGATCGCTGAATACGTCATGTCGTTTCCGTTTACATGGCCACCCACGACGTCACATTTGCATAACGCCAGCTGTCTCTAATTCAATTGCTCTTCAGCGTATATATATATATATATCATCATCATCATCATCATTGTCAATCATTATCAATCCACTGCTGGATGAAGGTCTCCCCAAGTTTCCTCCACAACGGTCTGTCTTGTGCTTGTCTCCTCCATGTCACTCCCGCATACTTTCGAATTCATATATATATATATATATATAGAGAGAGAGAGAGAGAGAGAGAGAGAGAGAGAGATAGATAGAGGGAGAGAGAGAGAGAGATAGATAGAGGGAGAGAGAGAGAGAGAGCAATACGTAGTTTATTTTTACGGTATACAGGACCATTTTTGAATTATCTCCGTTTTCCGGTTTTCCGTGCACATCCGTGCATTAATTAGCCCGGATAATCGGAGTTGAGTGTATTTATGACTTCAAACTCTACTTTCATAACTTCTGTATCGTATTTCTTATGATCAGACAGAAAAAGAAGAAGAAGAAAAAACAGAGTAGCAGCGACTTCATTCAACTTCTTTATCGCGACAAATTGCCACTGTCAAATCTTTTCCTTGTGCACAGTGCCTATTTATGCCTTTGTACTTTTCCGTGAGTCAAAGGATGTCTTCGAAGACGTTTCCCTTCCCAACGAAAGTTGCGTTGGGGGGGGGGATGCGTCTAGTCTATAATTAGCTCTGATGGCAGCCATTTTGTTCCCCGTTTCAGTCCACACTACAAGTGAGAATGAGGTCGATTGCGTAGTCCAAGAGAAAGGCTTTAATCAGTCACACGTCGACATTTATTAGTGGCCGCTTGGAGTTTCACACTCCCTTGCTCCTTTTCCGAGACAGTCTAATCTGCGTCATTTCCGCAGATTCTCCCATTCCCCAGTTCTACCGTGAAAACCCAGCCCCAGTGTCATGTGACTGTGTAGATTCAAGGATAGCTACGGATGCTGCGAAATCATTTCCCTCCCCACCCTCCCTCCCTCCCTACCGCCTGATATGCGACTAGCAGAGCTGAAAAAACTGTCGATGGGAAGCACCTAATGAAAGCAGAAAGTGGCATCACCGAGTCGCCGATAAGGAACTGGCTTTATCCTCGTATGAAAAAGAATGTGATGCAACCATAATGGAGCTCCCTCAGGCGAAAGATACCTTAGGAAAAGAACGCGAGCTAGCAAAACGGATTAATAACAGGAAATGCTTTTCCTCCCGCGAAAATGTGGCATTCGTGAAATTATGTTTAACTCACTAATTCTGATGTCTGCGAAGCAGACGCTAAAATAAGTCAGTTTTCTGGAAAAAGAAACTCCGTTCCAGAGACACGATTTCCAATGCGTGTCAGCAAGGGCACATCGTTAGCGTACGTATTTGATCTGTTTATGAGTGATATTTAAAAGGAGTTCGATTCTGTTTCCGAGTTGACCGTGAAATGAATAATTTTTCCAGTCATATTCTAGCAGCACAATTTATTATCGCGTCCTTTGAATAAAAATAACACGTGAGTTGCCGGTTTATTACAATCGGCAGATGACTTAATGTAAATAGGCTGATGCGTCATCCACGGTCGTTAGTGTTAGTATGTGAAGACCAACAGCAGTACGTTACTGCAGGTTTAATAAGAAAGAAACGCGATCTAACAGATTTTGAGCTTTAGGTGATACACAGATACACAAAATTATATATTGGTATGTGCAAAAGTTCTACCCGTTTTGGTAATAGATGGAAATTGCGATCGGAGTAGTTACGTCCCAGAGAATGCTGCGATGGCGAATTTTCGGCTAATAAAGCGTGGAGCAGTAGGGCGTAAGAAGCACTAGGTTTGTCTAAGTAAGTCATTGGTAACGGAAATCACGGACGGTGTAACATGGCATGCGATTGCGAGCACATTTGACATTGTTTTCTGTACAAGTTCGATAAAAGCAGTACTGCAGCCGCTGCTTGCCGCAACATCTCTCAAGTGTATGGGGAGGATGCAGTTGATGATAGCACATGTCGCCGTTGGTTTCGGAAATTCCGGGACAGAGACAGAAGCTCTAAAGATCAACCACGTCCTGGAGACGTCCATCCGTGATTTCTGATGAGGATGTGGACCAAGCCATAACAAATGACCCACGTCCAACCGTTTAGAAATTAGCCGAAACGTTGTCGGTAGACAGAACAACAGTCGAAAGACGGGTGCATGCGCTTGGGTTCATCACCAAGTTGGATAACTGGGTTCCGCACCAGCTTTCTGCAAAGCAACAAAAGGAGATAATCCGTACCTGTGTTTTTTTTGCTTTCTCGTCACAGAAATGAACCATTTTTGGGAAGAACTGTAACGGATGATGAGAAATGGGTGCTGTGCAGTAATGTAAAACGTCGACAGACTGTGTGCCAAGCTGCTCCATCGACCTCAAAAAGAGGACTGCATCCCAAAAGTGTTTTGTTGAGTGTTTAGTGGGATGTCCAGGTAATAACCCACTGGAAGGTGTTGGTAGCTAACCGAACGATAAATGCTGACCTCAACTGCCAAAAGTTGGACAGATTGCGTGAACAACTAACATCGAAGCAGCCAGCACTCGTCAATCGCAAAGGCACGATCTTTCATCATGATAATGCCAGACCTCATGCTACTTTAATCACTCAGCAAAAATTACTGGACTTTGTTTGGGAAGTGTTATCTCACCCGGCTTATACCAATGACCTGGCACCTACGGACTACCACCTCTTTCGATATTTACAGAACGCTGTCATTCTCCAAACCTTCGATGATGTGGACGATGTGAAAGCGGCATTACATGACTCTTTTGACTCTAAAACGCAGGAGTTTTGCTGGCGTGGGATTCACTTATTCATAGATGGATGGCAAGAAATCATACAGAATAATGGCAAGAAATCATACAGAATAATGGCAAGAAACTATACAGAATGATAACAGTTATGTAAAATCCTAGGTACCTTATTTGTTGTGTTCTTCACTTTTCTTTGTAGCCTACAAAAACGGGTAGAACTTATGCACAGATCCAATATATTAAAAGTTGTTGCAGTCATTTTGGCAGATGCTGCATATATTTGCTGAGCCGCCCCTGTGACGCAGTGGTGTAAGCACTGGCTTCTCGCCATTTATCCCAGATAGGTTCAGGTTCGAATCCCAGTGGCGCATTGGATGTTGTATTTTTTTAACGACAGTGGCCCTGTCCCTTCATTGCAACCAGTGACCCTAAATTAGGGGCGAGCGACTGTTTGTAGCCCATTGAGTCGCTCACGGTGGTCGTTGAACCCTAAAAAAAATGAGGTTACTAATTGTATTATAATTATTTCTAGATTTCTAAGAATTTTGTGTGGCAACACTCCCAAAACCGAAGACATGATTTTACTTTTACTCAACCACGTAAGGGGTTTTCATAAAGTGATGCATCACTTTGTGTAGAATATGCTTAAAATTAAATTGAACATGAAGTAGGAAAAATGTGAAAAAGTTATTGTTCAAAGTATAACCGCCGCCCCGGTGGCGCAGTGGTCTAAGGCGCTGGCCTGTGATCATTCGTCCGTAAGGGGTCTGGGTTCGAATCCCGGGCAGGCATGGATGTTGTGTTTGTCTTACGGCACTGGCTCTCTCCCTTCCCTGGAACCAGTGACCCTAAATTAGGGACGGGCGACTGCTTATAGCCCATTGAGTTGCTCACGGTGGTCGTTAAACCTCCAATCCAAAAAAAAAAAAGTATAACCATCACATTTAAAACATTTATGCATATCCTTTGTTTTTTACATCTAATGAGATCCAGAATATCTGTGTTTTCCCTTGAAAAGTAGGTTTCTTACACTGCCACAATATGTCGGGCACCTCTGAGTTCAATCCGCCACTAGGTCTTACTGATTCCGAATCTCCCAAACCGGCCCGGCGTAGGTTCTTTTGAATCCAGTCGAGTTGAACTCGATCGCTGAAATACAGGAACGTGTTGTCGGCAATTACTGAATATCTACGACAGCGAATGACTCCAATAACCAGTCCTTTGTTAAACGTAACAAAATTTAACAGATGAGAAACAAACTCCGTTCGAGTAGCTATCTCCACGTGCCAACAGGTGTCCAGATAGCAAACACTTTATTATCTCGGAAATATCCTGGAAGACCCTCCGACACGTTTAACTTGAGTCTTTCCGTCCAATACCGGTCGATCTCTGATCGCCGAAAAACCCTGACTATTCCGTCAGCCAAAACGTTAATCCCAGAGAGGCCTAACCTACACTCCCGGCTCGAACACACCGTTCGTCAGAATAAAAATCCCGGCCCTCGTCTATATCGGACCATTCACTGTCCGACCACGTCGCAGGCAAAACATCAGAAGAATCCCGAACACGATAGTAGAAGAAGGTTTAGGAAGGGAGTGTCTGACCCCACGTCTAAAACTGCCCTTAGAAATAGGAAGCTGGGAAATCTGAGTAAATGAACTCAATAGAAAAAAAAAACAGAAAAATATAGTGAAAGGAGAGGGTCATCTGTGACACCAGTCCGGGGAAAAGAGGGGCAAAGGGAACGAAGCACCGCACAACATCACAGAGAACCACAACACCACCAGGTCGCCGACACACCAGGGAGTGACTAAAACTCAACGATACCAAATCTAAATATCCGAGCAGAATCCATTTTCACCATATCGATGCCAATCTGAAAAAGAATGGAGTGGTGGTCTCTCTAACAACCACCAGTGTTCACATACTTACTCTCTCTGTGAAGGGGGCTCAACGATCGCCGCCTTAGTTCTGGGTACCTAAGGAAGTCGCTTGGATTGTAATGAACCGTGCCCCATATAAGTCTATTTGGGTGGGTTTCCGCTTTCTTGAATAAATATTTGGCGAGTCTGGTGGGAAATTCATGTACCTTCTCGATTCCAAGTCTGTTCCTCAGGTTCCGAAGTGGGAAACACATGCTTGATAGAAAATGGTGTGGATGCCATGTCATTAACAAGTTGCGGAGAATTGTGATATATATGGATAGCTTTCAAAATATTAAGTTCGGTGGTTGAATCCAGCTTGTTGATTAGTTTTACTTCCTCAAATAGAAATTGAGGCCATTTCCTAACAGAGTTTAGCCTCGACGACTTCTTTAGGTCACAGCTCTGAATGTAGGGCTTATGCTTATTCAATTGAAAATGCAAGGCTCGGCGGGTCTGTTCTATACATGAAGCGCCACATTCACATGGGATTTGATAAATTCCCACAGTATTGTCACATTAACGTCGTGTTACGCACTACGTTACACATCTCCGAAACCTTCAGGGGATGACAGTATCTACAAATATTGCGGAAATTACTGAGAAACGTATCTTTGTGAAGAAATTATTCATGATACCTGAAGTGTATGGCATGGCATTTTGGGAAGACAGGCGCCCGTATTTTCGCTGTTTCCCATGTAGTCATCTCTTCAGAAACAATGAGAATTGCATTGCTTTGGAGCTGAAAACGAAGGCGCATCTGTCGATTTTTGTTCGAGCATGTTACATCACACAGGACAGTGAACATCCAAGCAAAGAAATTGTATGTTAGAAACTTGAAAAACTTTCAGATCTCTACCTCGAAGAAAGTGAAAACATACGGCACATCTGTGTAAAAAATGATATTCATGTGAGCCTGAGTGGCTCCAGTGGAGAGACAAAGCTTGGCGAATCTATATATACGTTTTACGCCAGTAAATAAACGTATTTTACAACGCTGTAAGCGCTCTTTGATTGTACAGGATTTATTTGCTACTTGTTTAGCCATTCAACCGCATGAGGGCGGGTCGTTCATTCTTCAACCAGCCTCTCGTAGAGGTGACGAAGCTTACTCTTTCTAGGTCTGTCTCAAATCAGTTCTTGCGAGGTAAATATAACAATAATCAGTGAAAGACCAAATTTCCTGCTTTTTCGGCATTAAGCCATATTCGAAACTCATGTGACTATGAAAGCTAAACAACATTTTCAAAAAAGCATATTTCTTTGAAGGTTACCCTATAATTTTGTCAAAGCTTCCTTCATATGTTGCTGCCTTTCACAAAACTACCTGTAAGAAACGGAAGCCTTAAAATTAGTAGCGCACATCCCAGTTTTGGTGCCAGCTGCTTACTCATTTCAGAAAATGCAGTGCTCTGGAGATAATTCATCAGACGTTTTTCTATATTAATTCTTCGCTGACTCTCGCTATGAATTCATTTGCGTGGAAAAAAATGCGTGTGTGTGTGTGTGCGTTTGGAGTGCGTGAGGCGTGCCACATGTTAACTGAAATTTTGATGAGCACACTTTTTTTTTCTCATTATAAAGTCACCATTAATTAATTTTCCAGCGGTTGCAGCCTAACTACTATTTTCGTCGGAATATTTTTATGCTGCTTAATTAAAATTTTTAAAACGCATCTTAAATCACTAATTAATACATGATCAAGGAGATTATCTGCATGAGACACTTTTACGGTGTTACAGCGTCCTAATTTGTGATGCGATTCCAAACTTTAGGGCGCGTGCTTCTTGGTCCATGCATACGCCAAAACATTGCACACGAAACAGAACGAAGATCACGTTAACATTTTACACTTACGCACAAGTTGCCGACTTTTAATAAAGCCCAGTTTTTCAAAAGTGAATGTACTTATACATTAAAAGCCGAACGCTAACGGCGTTCTCGTGTCATATTGTAAGACCGATTTCGATTCCAAGAAGAGATGTAGTGTCCTTTATTTCACCTCTCAGCTGTGAGTAATTAGTCTAGAATCTGCGTGGATCTTATCCCAGTTTCTCCGCGAATTTCTTCCGCTCTAAGAAGTGTGTCTGGCGAAGGAAGCCTTTCAACTGTCACTCTCCAAAATTGAAGAAACTTGGCTAGGATATAGTACTAAGGGCAAAAACTAATGGGTGCATTTCCGTTTTGGCTCAAATGAGCTGACAAAGGCGAACGAGTGGCCTGAAAATGGACCTAAAGCACAAGTGGAGAAAATCATCCAACGTATCAATGAACAATCAATGGCAGTCAAACAAATTCAACAACATATTATATCCGTGGATAAAAATTGGAAAGTGAAAGTGATGACGCTTCATTTGATAATGTTCAACGTATTTGTTTTTCAGATGACAATTTTCAGTACTGTGATAACTTTGGGATCTTGCGTTGTTCTCATTGTCCGAAATTGCTTTGCTTCGGTCATGCTTTCAATGTCACAAATGTTCATTTACACCTTTAATAAACGTTTTTGTTGCTTTTTGCATGACATGAGCTTATTTTGAATCATGGGGACATAGCTGATATTTGGGGTTACATATCACGCACCACAACACATGTTAGATGACTTTTCCCACTAGGCCATTTTCAGACCACTCTTTCACCTTTGTCAGTTCATTTGGGCCAAAACGGAAATCCACCCATTGGTTTTTGCCCTTAGTACTATCTCCTCGCCACGTTTCATCAATTTTGGAGACTGACAGTTGAAAGGCTTCCCTTGTGAGTTGGCTCAATTAGATATTGTACTACTAAAAATTGTTTTATTATAACTTTCCATACGATCGCCAGCTACCGTTTCCATGACAACATGTAGGAGCAGGCGAAGGGTGAATGGGCCATTGATTTGGACTACAGACAAGACTGACTTAAGGTGGACGTCAAGTAATTTTTTCTTCCTATATACTTCCAATGGAAAAGCTTTTGTACACATTTCCTTCACAATTAGTGTGTTCCCAAGGATAAAAATTTGAACATCGATTAACATAGCTTCATATTATAACTTGGTATACTTAATATTTTCTAAAACATAACCATAATTATATTAAAAATCAATAACTATTTCTTTGGTGGTGTTGAAACCAGAAAAAAAGATGGCGCGACCTGTACTTTTATGACGCCAGTAGACAAACAAATGTTGGATTGCATAATTATGGTTATGTTTTAGAAAATATTAGGTATTCCAAGTTATAAAATGAAGCTATTTTAATCGATGTTCAAATTTTCATCCTTGTGAACGCATTAATTGTGAAGAAAATGTGTACAGAGGTTTTTCCATTGGAAGTATAGGAAGCAAAATTACTTGATGTCCACCTTAAGACTACATTAGTCTCTGACATGTTCCCGCTCGTAACAGCATGTATTTCGCGAGAGTTGTTGCAGTTACGTGAAGTATAAATGAATTAAGATTAGTGAAATTATATCTTAAATTCGTTGCTTTGTTGAATTCTAACGATTTTGATAAATTTGTGAAAGCTTTTCTGAACAGCTACTGTCAGAACTTAAAGAACCTATGCTTTAAATTTTGATACAGTTCGACTCAAAAATGAACTGAAGGTATTTTATTCCCTTGATGAATACAAAAAAAATCAGTAAGAGGCTGTTACATGAAATTGAATGAATGTGACACTGTGTTCAGGGAGGTGTACTATGTAGCAGACCTAATATTACAGTTTCAATTAACAACTGCAACTAACGTTTCCATTAACATTGACATTTTTTTGCATTAAAAAGAATCAAGACTTATCTTAGAGCCGCACAAGGACATGCACACTTGAAAAACTTGGTCGTATTGTCAATAGAGAAACATATTCTTTTTAAATATGGAAAAGCACACGGAAGAAACTCTTTATGCAAACGTAACACTCAAGTTCACACAAAAGGAAAGAAGAATGGAGTTCATAAACAAATAAATTGTTCAAAAGATAAAGTGTTAAAATCCTAATCCTCATAATTATTTGGTGTTACATTAGCAATAGCATATACCCAAATTTTAGAAAAATTACTTCTATTACTTAATAATTGAAAAATAAACCTCACAGTTTAGAAAAACAAGTTAGTAAAATCATGCAATGCGTTGATTATGATACACTTTCCAACATACCAGAAATCATTACGCAAGTTATTACTCAAGTTAGGAGGATAATGGATGTAGAATAAATCTCGCTCCTATGACCTGACCTTTGACCCCATTTCGATGATATTCAACAAAACCGGTAAAGTATGCTTCCGGAACAACATGACAAAGTTTTGTCTCAATCGAAGCATTTTTACGTAAGTTATAACGCATAAGGGCGACGGAATGGATCCCGATCCCATGTCCTGACCTTAGACTCCATTTCGCCCGTTTTCAATAGGGTTCGTCCCCGGGTGGTCCCCTACCACATACTAAAATTTCATTGAAATCGAACCATATTTACGCAAATTATGAAGCATAAGGGCAATGGAATGTAACCCACTCTTTTGTCGTGATCTTTGACCCCACTTCACCCATTTTCAATAGGGTTTGTTTCCAGGTGGTCCCCTACCACATACTGAAATTTCATAGAAATGGAACCAGTTGTATGCAAGTTATGACGCATAAGGGCAATAGAATGCATCCCACGGTTATGTTCTGACCTTTGACCCCATTTCACCCATTTTCAATAAGGTTCGTTCACAGGTAGTCCCCTACCACATACTGAAATTTGATTGAAATCGATCCTTATTTACGCAAGTTATGACGCATAAGGGCAATGGAAGGGATCCCGTTCCTATGTCGTGACCTTTGACCCCATTTGTCCCATTTTCAATAGGGTTCGTCCCCAGGTGGAGCCCTATCATATACTAAAATTTCATCGAAATCGAACAATTTTTACGCGCGTTATCGTGCGGACGGACGGACTGACAAAAGCTGGAGCATATACGCTTCTTTAACGTACGGTTGGAAAGCGTAAAAAACAGTACTGAGGAGTGGTGCAGGGTACGGATGAGATAGCCTAGGTCTCAGACCCAAGATATGTCACTGACCCCTGTGAACCAGTGGCTAAAGCCACCTAAGCCAGGAAGCACAGCCAGTGGTGTAAAGATGGCTGCTCGAGAGCTAAGTCGTGCCTTGCATATGGGGGAATAATTGTGAGGGTCATACGCACTGAACACTCATGCGAAATAGTCAGGCTGTAGACGTTAGCTTCTATGCAGGACAACTGCAAGGGCTTCATGATGCTACGCGCCAACGGTCCCCATTGCTCATTAATTGAAAACGAGGGTTGCTGCGAGTTGGAAATACCCAAAGTAACGCTACCAGAGAGGACCGCCAAAAACTACAGAAAAGGGAAGGGATTGAGATCCTACCCCATCCTGCCTGCAGTACGGATCTTGACCCATGCGATTATTACCTGTTTCGCCACATGGCCCATTTCTTACCAAGGGCAGCACTCCGCTATAGTGGTGGATATGGAATCTGGCATCAAAAGAGTGTTCGTCCTCGAAACCTTCTAAGTGGTGTCACTGGGATTGTAACTGTGGTGAAACATTGGCAAATGACTATAAGAAACAAGGGCCTATATTTTGCCGAAAGAGACGAGCATATATGACTTTTTTGCATCACTAAACATTTTAGGTGCACATAGGTGGAAGTTTTGACTCCCAATTGTTCATCTCTTGTCGCCATTTTTTAATCACTTTACTGCTAACGTGGAACTTTACCTTTAAATGGCAGATATGGCTGAATCAAATGGTGCCCAAACTTTTATGTCCTCCCAAAACAGGAATATTCACATAGAAGCCTAACTACGGCAAAACACTCCTGTCATTTCAGCAGTACAGACTATAAACCTGTTGAAAGTGCTCCCATTTTGTCCTTCGTTCTAACTAAGATGAGGATTACTGGGTAAAAGAAAGTGACTCAAACATCTCTCTACTTTCATTCGTTCGTCACGGTTTTTATACTATCCCCTTTCAGCAAGTAAATCATTCCCCTAAATGGACACTTTGAATAACAAAACGAATATGAAAGAACCGCTTTCTGACGCACAGGTTCACTCTTTCAAGCCGTGTTCGACTCACTTCTAATACAACAAATATATATTCATTCGAGCTGATTTCATCTTATTTTGCTGATCTCGATTTAATTCGTTCCACCCGGATAAGAGAGTTAAGCATTTATCACTTCAAGATTTGAAATACTGTTGTATCGAAGGATATTCCATGACATGTCAGTGCATCCCTTACAGATGGCTTGCTAGGCTGTCCGAATGAGTGCTTTGCATTATCTGGTGCTTATTTACTTATCTGTATGCCGATGACAGTGCCCTGTTGGCAGACAGAAAAAGTGAGTTCCAGAGTATATTGTCCCGAATGTACGAAGTTTGCATGAATTCAACTAATTAGCTGAGTGGTTAGCACGCCTCGTTCCTAAACTAAAAGTCTCAGGTTCGATTCCGCTGTGTAAGAGATTTTTCGCTGGATCTGAAAACATTTCCTCGTGACGTAACACCGTACAAATCCATTTCAACACCACTAGAAAGTAAATGCGTCGGGAAAAAATTAAAATACGACGGGGGGAAACGGCGGACACCCAGGGTCGAAGTGCTCCGCCTGAAATTATTGCACCGGCAAAGTGTTGCCATTGGAAAATAAAGTTTAGAGACAAAAAGTGGCCCAGCCACATAATTCTAAATTTTGTTGGCGCAAAAATTTACTGTGTCACGCTAACAAAATATTTGGTTGCAGCAACAAAACATTTTATCACGATAACAATACATATTCTTGGATCAAAGAAATTCTCAAAAATCGACAAAATTATTTTGTTAAAAGAAAAAACGTATTGTCATGATAATAATAAATTTTGTAGAATCAAGAATAATTTTCAAAAAAATAAATTTGTAAGTTCAACAAAAATTTTTGTTGACTGTATATCGATAAAATGTTTTTGGTTGATTGAACAATTTTTTTGCTGAATTAACAAAAACGTTTTTCTCAGTGATATGTCGTTGTTCATCGTTAATTATTCTGTAGCACCGTTTATTGTTTAGCCTACTTAGTAAGACCACTAATCTACTAATTTTGAAGATGACAATCCGTTTTCTGCTGTAAATATGACAAAGATGGTAAGTCAGATAATATCTGATAACTTGAAATTTCGTCCTCCTGGAGCGGGAATCGAAACCGCGTCTCCCAGATAGCGCCCGGGTATGTACACCAAAAAACGGATTGTCATCTTCAAAATTTATATTGTCTTTCGCACGGTTTTGGGAAACTGTCGCCAAGAATGCTTACTTTTAACGGTAAGCAAGTTTGCATTTACACCAAAAAACGGATTGTCATCTTCGAAATTTGTATTGTCTTTCGCACGGTCTGGGGAAACAGTCGCAAAAATGCTTACTTTTAACGGTAAGAAAGTTTGTATTTACATTAAAAAAGGGATTGTCATCTTCAAAATTTGTATTGTCTTTCGCACGGTCTTGGGAAACTGTCGCAAAAAATGCTTACTTTTAACGGTAAGCAAAGTTGTATTTACACCAAAAAACGGATTGTCATCTTCAAAATTTGTATTGTCTTTCGTACGGTCTTGGGAAACTCTCGCAAAAAATGCTTACTTTTAACAGTAAGCAAGTTTGTATTTACACCAAAAAACGGATTGTCATCTTCAAAATTTGTACTCTTTGGTGCAATCCTGAGTATTCGATTCACTAATCTACTTTTGTGAATTCAGTTTAACTGTTTCATATCCATACTTTGTATTCGTCTCATTAGATGTACTCGTACAACGCATCGAGAATTCATTAAAGCGTTAGTTAGCCGTAGAATACGTTAAGTAATCACTGGTTACTATCGTTTACTCCCGTACAAGGCACCAAGTGTTCAATTAAGATATTACAAGTGTTTTAAAAACAACTTTAGTTGCAAACACTCTTATGAGGTTCACACATTTTTATTACTTTTTTTTCCGTTTCCTATTTCCGTTTATGTGGCGCGCAGTGCATTTGTTTCTCCAAAGTTTAGGTGGAAATAGAGAAGAATGGGAATCAATTTAACCACCGCTGTGCCGATACCATCAAGATGATGCCTCGTGATTTTCTTGATAGGCAATGATTTTCTGAGACGAAAATTGGGCTGTGTCTTTCACTTCAGCGTCGTTTCTGAGTCTACAGATAACACATCGAATCGATTGCAAATACATCCCAAGAGACTCATGAAGAACTGGAACGGCAGAACAAAGTGTAGTTCATTTGCCCTTCATGGCGACAAAATACAGGTACTCACCATCGTATGAGGGCTAGGATTTGTTACTTTGGAAAAAAAAAAGGAAATGCTCCATCAGCTTTCAAAATAAACAGTCTGGAAGAAAATCACACTATGGTCTTTCGCAAGTTCTTGCGGAACTGTCGCAAAGATGCTTACTTTTAGCGGTACGCAAGTTTACAATTACGTTTGTGAATTCAGACAAAAATCAGCAGCATAGCAATTTTACATGAAAGAATTGGAAAGACTAAGTTTTGTCTTGAGAACTGAGAATCAAATTTATTTTTTAATTTTTTTTTCTACGATGTTTTCAACGTTTAATACAAAAATGTTATTACATGGTTTTTAAGAAGGATAATTAGTGTAAAATCTGTAAGTTTAGAAACATATTTAAAATTTCCTTTTTTTTGTAAAAATATTATTATATGAACATCATCATATATGGCAGCCTGTGCTCTAACGTTTTATTCATTTCAACTAATTTAAATCAATTCATTTAGAATTTAATAATTTTATAAATGTTCTCTCATTTCTTCTAGTCTTTTCCACCATTTCCTCTAATTTCAGTAATTTTATCTAGATTTTTTTTTCATTTCGTCTAGCCTTTCATCTAGTTTTGTCATCCATTTCATCGAAAAGAACGCATTTTATCTGGTCTTGTCCTTCATTTCATCTAGTTTTGTTACTCATTTCATCTAATCTTGTTATTCTAATCTTATTATTCTACAGTATATTCTTTTTTATTATTTCATTTAATTTCAATATTACCTGCTCTTGTTTTCATTGAATCAAACCTTTATATTCATTTCTTCTAACTCCACGTATTTATACATTTGTTCGTTTCATCTAATTATCTAAGATTTTAATTCATTTTATCTGACTTCACTCATTTCATCGTTTTAGGCATTTACATAATTTCATTGCTTTCACCTGAATTCCTTCCTTTCATCTAACTCTTTTATTCATTTCATCGTTTTTCACTAATTTTATCTAGTTTCACTCGTTTATCTTTTGTTCATTTTATATACGTAGTTTCATTCATTTAACTTCACTTATTTCATCTATTCCATTTATTCATTTCACCTAATGTTGGTCGATAACTATATTCTTGTTTTTCGTTTCAAATATTTCAGTCATTTCATCTAGTCTTCCTATTGAATTCATGTGGCTTCACTCATTTTATCTTTTCATTCATTTCGAACTGTTTCATGGATCGAAATTGAGATGTTTCGGTGGTACAGTGGTCTAAGTGCTGACCATTTGTCTCTAATGGGTCTGTGTTCGAATCCCAGAGAGTCATAGGTAACGTGTTTGTCTTAAGGCAGTTGCTTTTCCCTTCCCTGGGACTTAGACCCCTTACCGAGTTGTTCACAGTGATCGCCAAACCCGCCCCCTCCCAAATCTCATTTTAACAATTTCACAATAATTATAGTTTATAAGGATCTCGAGAATTAAAAAAAAACAGAATTCAAAGAAAAAAATTATGAACCTGGTTTCTGGATATTATAAGACGAATAAAAATACAACATTAATCTGAAGTGATGTACCCATGTTTAGAGTTTATAAGACGAAAAAGTAAAGATACAGTGAAAATACCTCTTCATGACCTAATAAGAGGACGAAATATCGTAAGTTGTGTCGTTCGAAATTGTGAGCTTAAAAATTTTCAAAATTTTAGCATCTTCCGCTTATTGAAAAATTAATAATAAAGAAGACATAACGTGACTTTTAAGAATTTTGTACCATTTACCATTCATAGGGATAGTTTTGGCTCTCAGACAAGTGTCCTTTACCCAACTCGTTCTCAAAGTTTCTTCAAAATCAAACTTTCGAAACAAAAAATGAAATATAACGTACCTGATGAATCAGAGTTAGATTTCATTGATTTTCTTTGTTTATTTGAGACACACCTCCTCGAACCATCCTGTGCTGCTTATATGATGTGAATTTTGCTGAATAACTTTACTGAATTTTTGATATCAAATTGAGAAGATTATATAGGATAATTAACATTTTTATTTTTACACAAAGACAATATCATGGAAGAGTCTTAGTGAAGACGACAAATTCAAAAATCTTTATGATAACGAAAGTTCCGTAGCTAATCACAATTTTCGCTACTTGTTCACTAATTACTTTGGCTTCCTTTTCTCTATATCATTCACTAATTAGTTAGTCAATGACCAGAGTGTTAGTCAAGATGAGGAATTCAAGAGTTTTATGACTAGAACGCAAGACGCGTTCCAATCATGTGAGAAACAAAGCAATGTCGCAGATGTGAAATGTGAAGGAGAATGTCGTTAGTGGGTGGAGACAAATATTTTGAAGTGGTTTGGACATTTTGAAAAATGAGTGATGAGGTACTAATCAAGGGAATTTATTAACCCAATAAACAGAAAAAGCAAAGTAGAGGAAGACCAAAAAAAAAAAAAAAAAGTCACGAGAGTACCAGTCTCAGGAATACCTCAAGAGTAATGACTGCGAAATACCAACCGCCTGTAATTTTGATTTGGCAAATGATATCTTTCTTTGAGGAGCTAATCACCGAATCTCAGCTAACTGTTTAGTGATATGTACGACATGCATGTCCGTAGTGGTACGTTTATATAATAAAATGTTATTGAATGCTGAAGTCAAGGTAATCTGCTATATAGTCACCCTAAACTTTTAGAATTTTGGCACTTATTTCTCTGGTTGCTTCATTTTTACCGGAACAACTAAGTCCGCAAGGACAGGTACTTTTCAGATAAAATGAAGTCCTTCGGAACGATTCGCTTTCAGAGCCTTTACGTCCTTTAAGAACCTTCATAAGTTTTTCTTTTGATTGGAGGTTTAACGACCACCGTGAGCAACTCAATGGGCTATAAGCAGTCTCCCGTCCCTAATTTAGAGCCACTGGTTCCAGGGAAGGGTGAGAGCCAGCGCCGTAAGACAAACACAACATCCATGCCTGCCCGGGATTCGAACTCGGACCCCTTTATGACAAATGATCAAAGGCCGTCGCTCAGACCACTGCACCACGAGTCAAAAAAAGCTTTATAGCAATTCACTTACACTGAGTAGTCAAAAGCGAGTCTTCGATAATCCCCGTATCAAAGTTAATTTCCTCTTTTCTATCTTTTTTTCAATTTTTCTATAAACTGAGGACTAACCCTCTCTTTAAAAGAAATATACTGTACCTTTGGTATCAGGGTTACTCAAATCAAATTTTTTCTTAAATTTTCCTGAGTGGGGGTGAGCTACTTTAAAAAGATTTAGGGTGTTTCATAACCTTCATGAGTTTAAGGTTCTGTAAATGTTCTCCAAATTTCTTCTTATACCCATTAGGCCTCAATTTTCTGACATGTATTAATTAAAAATTAAGAATATTTAAACTGTATGTAGCATACACATTGTGTGTATCGGAAAGTTCGTGGGAAACTTGCATGACGCATTCATTCCGTTGTTCAATCGGAAAAAATACCGACTCGAACATGTCACCCATCCTTCAAGTGTAAAATGCACACAACAAATAGGTGTGATATTTTTTTGTCTATATGTGAAGTGTAAAGATGCCTATAAATAAAGTCGACTTACAGTATTGTGTTCTTTATCAGTTTAAAATAGGCAACAACGATGCGGTTGTGGCTAAACATCTATGTAATGTTTTTATGTCAGGCGCATTTACTGTACGTATGGTGTAATGGTGGTTCGTGAAATTCTGAGAGCGGAATTTCGACCTGCAAGATGACTGTGTAGATTAGGAAAGCAGTCATGCTTGTATCGGGTTGAAAAGAAAGTAGTCTCTTCAAATGCAAGGCAACAGAAAAGTGCTTATTACCGTACAGACAAGTACAAATCAGTCCAAAATGTAGTCGTCATCGTTTGTCACGACATGCCCCCATCGTCTAGGCAGCTGTTGAATACCGTCCCTGTAGAACTGTGGAGGTTTGGACGGAAAGAACTGAGTAAGTGCGCCTCCGACATTGTCCCGGTTGGTGAAGCACTGTTCGTCCAGGAAATGCTGGAACGACCGGAAAAAGTGGTAGTTGCTTGGGGCAATGTCCGGGAAATAGGATGTGTGCGGAAGCACCTCCCAGCCCAAGTCCCGGATTTTGTGATAGGTCACCCGTGCTGTGTGAGGTCTCGCTCCATCCAACTGTAGGAGGACCCCTTGCTATTCGGCAGTGCTTGTAGTTTCGACGTGAGCTATGCGTGCAAATCGTCGAGCTGACGGCAGTACACATCGGCGATGACAGTTGTGGTGTCCGACAGCAGCTCAAAAAACGTGATAGCCCGCATATCTCACCAAACTCTTTACACGCTAAAAAATGAGTTAGGGAAAAATTCTCATCGGCCGCCACCGGGAATCGAACCCAGGTCTTTCCTGGGTTGGATTTTGTGCAGTGGTAGCATGTCCGGCGCGTAACTGGAAGACCCTGGGTTCTATTTCCGGTAGCGGCCGATGAGAATTTTTCCGTGACTCACTTATTAACGTGGGAAGCGCAATGACTTCTGTTTGGTGTCCCTG
This sequence comes from Macrothele yani, assembly GCA_039090855.1. Classification (NCBI taxonomy): domain Eukaryota; kingdom Metazoa; phylum Arthropoda; class Arachnida; order Araneae; family Macrothelidae; genus Macrothele; species Macrothele yani. The sequence goes on from CM077025.1 coordinate 17,540,302, forward strand.
ATCCACGTCGAGTGTATGGATTAAAAATTTATATGTTGGGGGCACTACGCGGAGAAATGCGAAAAGACACTGCATCCGGTAAAAACTGTGTTTCGCACGAAAGGAACATGTAAGTCATAAAAGCTGTCTACGTACGATTAAAAAATTTATCCCTGCTGATACTATAGACTAATTTAAAAAACTTTATTCACAAGTAAAAGCAAATTAAAAGCGAGATCTTTCGGGATCTCTAGATCCCATCTTCAGGCTTAAGGCCATAAAGAACAACAAGTGGTCCACTTATATACAATCAGGTTTGACCCATGATGCAACGCAGTAGGCGTTGACATTGGTCAACATAGCAAATCAAAAACGATCAAAAGTTCGAAGATATGAAAGGTTATGCAATATTGTCAGTAGTGGTGCTGGGCATATCGATGGGGATTAGTTTTTTCCATATGTGAGGAATGAATGACGCAGTTCTGAGTTACAGCTATAACGAAGTAAATTTCTCCGTCATTTCTGTCCACGCCAGGCAGGATTCGAAGCCGGATCCCCTCATTCCGGAATAAGTCACTACCAATTGAGCTACGCGGACGTCTTATTCTGATTCCTATCTGCCTTTATGTCGTGTGCGTCCTTCTGGCAGGTACGTCACATCTCCTGTTACGCTACATCATCTCCCCCTTATTTTTTTTTTTCGAAGTGCTTGAGAAGGGATTCTCTTATTTTTCCCATCTCGCGGTGTGGAAATAACATCACACCAATGCGAGATTTTGAACGGTTGGGTCATCCGGATGGGTCGGGCGCCATTCGAACCCGGATTCCCTCATTCCGGAATAAGTCACTCTACCAATTGAGCTACGCGGACATTTGTTCTGACTACTATCTGCCTTTATGTCATGTGCGTCCTGCTGGCAGGTACGTCACATCTCCCCCCCCCGAAAGAGGGCCGGGGGCATGGCCCACGGGTCAGCCGTGACCATGAATCGTTGCAGGCAGCCATCCACTGTAGAACGTGCACTTGAGAACTCCCAGTCAATCTAGTGTGTGGAATGCAACATCACACATTTTTATTTTCCGAAGCGCTGGAGAAGGGATTCTCTGATTTTTCCTATCTCGCGGTGTGGAAAGAACATCACACCAATGTGAGATTTTGAACGGTTGGGTCATCCGGATAGTTCGGGCGCCATTATAACGAAGTAAATTTCTCCGTCATTTCTGTCCACGCCAGGATTCGAACCCGGATCCCCTCATTCCGGAATAAGTCACTCTACCAATTGAGCTACGCGGACGTTTGTTCTGACTACTATCTGCCTTTATGTCGTGTGCGTCCTGCTGGCAGGTACGTGACTCAGCATAAAGGCTCATATGAATGGATATATAGGCTCTCGGAGAGGAAAACATTTCCCCTTGTTACTTTAGAGTTCAAAACCATTCTGACTGGAAGAACGCCGTGGTTTTGAACTCTAAAGTAACAAGGGGAAATGTTTTCCTCTCCGAGAGCCTATATATCCATTCATATGGGCCTTTATGCTGTAATTCAGAACATCCGTCATTCATTCCTCACATATGGAGAAAACTAATCCCCATCGATATGCCCGGCATCACTACGGACAATATTGTATAACCTTTCATATCTTCGAACTTTTGATCGTTTTTGATTTGCTATGTTGACCGATGTCAACGCCTACTGCGTTGCATCATGGGTCAAACCTGATTGAATATAAGTGGACCACTTGCTGTTCTTTATGGCCTTAAGCCTGAAGATGGGATCTAGGGATCCCGAAAGATCTCGCTTTTAACTTGCTTTTACTTGTGAATAAAGTTTTTTAAACTAGTCTATAGTATCAGCAGGGATAATATTTTAATCATAGACAGCTTTTATGACTTACAATACACTGCATATCCGATACAAAGTACTCTGATGACCTAGCTTTTGACTATTTGCGTTTGATAGGCCCGGGTTCTAGTTAGAGATGAAGCTTGATGGTATGTTTATCTTAGGGGACTTTTCCTTTCGTGGAGCCGGGGGCTCTAAGTTAGGTACGGGCGACTTTATAGACTATAGCACTGCTCAAGGTAATCGTTAAATCACGATAAAAAAAGGGTAGACCCTTACCTGACGTCAGTAAAATTGAGAGACGAGTATAACGTTTCACAATGTAACATTTTGTAACAAATGCAGGCATTTGTCTTAAAGTACGCATGGCAATGTCACACGAGTTGACTGAAAATGAAACTAAAGGATCGTCTACGAGCTTTCTCTCCCCTTCTCAAGCGACATGAAAACCACTTGTTTTTGGACAACTGCGCTACTGTAGATCGAAATGGATGCTTTGTATACGGCATTGGTTCTCAAAGTGTGTTTCTCGGGAATCCTGGGATCTCCGAGAGAGGTCCGCGATGTCAAAACCTGTTTTCATAATAACACTACGACGTCATTCGCCTTTTCCATTGTTATTATTCCTTTATGAGTGCACAGTGCAGTTTTTCGTAAGCTACATGGCATGTGATGACGTCATCGTTACGTGAACTTGACAGCTTCTACTTAAATATTTTTCTGATGAGTTAGGTGGTTACATTATCAAATGCAGTTTTTTGTTATTGGATAATGAAATTCGTGAGCATTGGAAAAAATCTTTATTAATCAGCGAACTAATATTTTTCAAACGAGCAATACTTAATGATACAAAATCCCGTATTGGTAAAATATCCAAGTGCAAGTTTTCTTTAATTGAAAGTTTAATCGATCAGCCATCAATGGATTTTAATACACCAGAGTAAGAAGAGTTCGTTGATGTTTCAGATTCCACATTGCCACTAACCTTTAAGGAACTACCACTTGCTGAAATATGATGTAATATCAAAGAAGAATATCCATAATTATCTGAAACGGCTAATAAAATACTTCTCTCTTTTCCAACTATATATCTCTGCGAGACAAGATTTTCTTCGTGAACTATCAACAAAATACACAAAGCGGCAATTAAGTTATGAGACTAAATTAAAAAAAAATCCAGAAGAAGGAAAACTTACGTGAATATATTTTATTCGAAGTACATTTCACCCGAATTAATTCAAGAAGTGGCACGAGCAGCCAACAAAAGGAAGGATTTGCAGAAGTCAACCTCCCCCCCCTCCCCTCCCGATGGCGCAATGCTTCTAAGCGCTGTCTTCTGATTATTCGTCCGAGAAGGATTCCAGTTCGGATCCCAGTGAGACATGGATATTATGTTTGTCTTACGGAATTGGCTCTTTCCCCTCCCTGGAACCAGTGACCCTAAATTAAGGACGGAAAACTGCTTATAGCCCAGCGAGTTGCTCACCTTGGTTGTTAAACCTTCAATTAAAAAAAAAGTCATGTGTTGGTATGGAACCAAGAGCTGATGTCACAGTTCTTTGCATATCTTCAATATCTTGAAAAGTTTTTTACGCTTTCCAACCGTAGGTTGAAGAAGCGTATATGTTACAGAATTGTCCGTCTGTCTGTCTGTCCCTGCGCACGACAACTCGCGTAAAAGTGGTTCGATTTCCATGAAATTTTAGTATGTGGTAGGGGAGGACCTGGAGACGAACCCTATTGAAAATGGACGACATGGGGTCAAAGGTCAGGACATAGGAGCGAGATCTATTCCATCGGCCTTATGCGTCATAACATACGTAAAAATGCTTCTATTGCGACAAAACTTTAGTATGGTGTTTCAGACACATACTGAACAGGTTCTGCTGAATATGATCGAAATGGGGTCAAAGGTCAGGGCACAGGAGCGAGATTTATTCCACAGTCATTATCCTCATAACTTGAGTAATGATTTCTGGTATGCTGGAAAGCGTATCATAATCAACGCATTGCATGATTTAACTAACTTGTATTTTTAAAGGCAGCTTTAATTTAGGGAATAGAAAGTAGACATACTATGACAGCTATGGAGAATAGGGAAATGGTTGAGTGCACACACTTGTTTTTGTATTATGAATTTCTGTACACTGAAATTCATGAAAAAACTTTGCGTTATCATGAAAGAACTGCCCGTTTGTTTTCAAGCCTGACACCAACTGTCTTCTTCCACAATCGTTCCAAAATGGATGTGCCAGTTAGAGTTGTACCTTCAGGAATGAAATCATGATGCAGAGTTACCTTGCCATCGTAAAATCAAGCATTGTCTTTAATTTGGACTTCCGTAACGTAACCTTCTTTCCTTTGGGTGACTGTGGTCACTTCCGCTGGGCACTTTGATGCTTCGTTTCAGAATCATAACAAAAACACCAATTCTCATCATCTGCCACAATACCTTGGAGAACCTTTTGCATTGTTTCTGCCGTCTCCAGGATGTCGTTTGCGTACTCCACTCGTGCAGTTTTCTGATCGTTAGACAAAGCATGCGCAACCAAGCGAGCAAATATGCTCCCCATCCAAAATCTTGCATTACAATTTGATAAATCCTCGCCTTATTAACACTGAGCTCACATTTCAACAACTTCAAGGTCACACAACGATCACATTTTATTCTTTCGTTAACTTGCTCAATGAGTTCAGACTTGCGCAATGAAACCAGCAGTCCGGACCTTTCGTTCTTCTCCAAATCTTCCCGTCCATCCTTGAAACATGCATGCCATCAGAATAAACATCAGATAGTCAATAAACCCCATACACATCACGCAGCAATACAACTGTCTCAGATGATGCAGTTTTACCGATTTTTAAACAGAACTGGATATCTCCCCTCTGTTTCATGAAAGGGCTATGACAATGTTTTTCCATTGAATGACGTCATGCACAGCGTAAACAATCATATGCGCAATTCCCATCATGTCGTTGCCACCTCATAGCTGATAAAAGATTTATAAAAAAACATGCCTTCCCGACGTATGTGTTTTACCAGGATCTTTAAAAAAATCAGACTCATTACATAATTCCATGCTGAGTAGCATACAACAACAAACTTAACCCAGAAACCGATACGTGAATCAAGCTGTGTACTGCTAAGCCAGAAATGCCGCCCCGGTGGCGCAGTGGTCTAAGGCGTTGGCCTCTGATCATTCGTCCGTAAGGGGTCTGGGTTCGAATCCCGGTCAGGCATGGATGTTGTGTTTGTCTTACGGCACTGGCTCTCTCCCTTCCCTGGAACCAGGGACCCTAAATTAGGGACGGGCGACTGCTTATAGCCCATTGAGTTGCTCACGGTGGTCGTTAAACCTCCAATAAAAAAAAAAAAAAACCAGAAATTAAAGAGATTTGCAAAAATGTAAAACAATGTCACTCTTCTCACTATCATTTTTTATTTTGGAAAATTTAGATATTGTTCACCATGTTATTTATTTTAATATGTAAATGGTATATTATTGCTTTTTTAAATTAATTTTTAAAAACTTTCTCAGTTTTAAAGAGTTTTAGTAAATAAATATTTTAAAAGCTTCTCAGTTTTATTTTCTAATACAGTAAACATCATTAGATATAACCCAAATAAACAAAAGGATCCTAAATAATTTTAAAGTTCAAAGCGGTACTGAGACCAAAACGTTTAATATTAGGTGCTTGAATTAATTCCCGCTGTTGCCCAATAGAGCGCAGCAGTGGTGTGCTGTGACCCGGGCCACACGTGACTTCCCTGGCACAAGCACGTACCGTCCGTAGTCTGGGCGAAGCTGTGTGTGACACGCGATCGGAGGACACAGAACACGAGTTTGTATCGCATTCACGATGTCGAGTTTCGTACTAAAAAGGAGCATTTGCGGGAAACATTACTCTTCTGCTTTCATCTCAAGAAATCTGCAGCGGAAAGTCATCGTTTGCTAGTGCAAGCCTATGGGGAACGTGACCTATCGGAAACAACATGCAGAGAGTCGTTTAGACGCTTCAAAGCCAACGAATATGACGTGAAGGACAAAGAGCGCCCTGAGTAGCCGAAAAAGTTCAAAGATGGCGCATTAGAGGACTTATTGGACGAGGATTCATGTCAGATGCTCCACGAGTTGTCTGAAACACTACGGGCCGATGAGTCAACGGTTAGGAAACGTTTAAAGGCAATGGAAATGGTCCAGAAACTCGGAGACTGGATCCCACATGACAAGGTTATTCTTCTCCACGACAACTCATGTCGCCAAATCCGTGAAGGAACTCTTGAAGGCACTTGGATAGGAATTCTTACACCACCCGCCTTATTCCCCGGAAATTGCTCCCTCGGACTTCCATTGTTCCGGTCGCTACAAGATGGCCTGTCAGAGCAGCACTTACTTTCTGTCGCGGATATGCAAAAATGTCTCGATGAATGGTTCGCTTCGAAAGAACCTGCATTTTTCTACCGAGGAATCCATTTGTTACCCCAACGGTGGGAAAGGGTCGCAGCTGCCAGCGGACACTATTTTGAATAGACTATCCTGTACCGTTCTGTGCAACACACAGGTGTTTATGTGGAAAAAACTAACGGGAATTAATTCAAGCACATAATAACTGTTGCTTTACAGTAACTCACCGAGGAAATGAGCCAATGACAGGCCTGAGTAACCTACTACTGTAGCTCGAAGCACAAAATTCATCATCAGAAGCTCCAATTGTGTGTGTGTCGCGAGTGGAAAAGCACCTTCCACAATGAGGTCTTCTCGCCTGTGGAAATCATCGTTGCAGTAAGGTACAGTGAGTAGCTCTTGGTTTCAAAGGCGGCAAACAAAAGAAAGGCATCCTATGTTGGCCAACAGAATGGTATTATGTTTTTAACAATAATGCTAAAACACAGCAAAAAATATCTACATTAGGATGGGTAGTTTTATCACATTCCCCATATTCACCGGATGCTGCGCCATCGTATTATTGTCTGTTTCGCTCTCTGCAAAACATTCTTACTAGAAAAACATTTCGTAATGACAAAGAGGTTCACACAACACTAAAGGAACTGTGAAAACAGGAATTTGTCTGTGACAGAGATAGAAACTGAGTCTCCTCGCTCCGGAGTGAGTTGATCAAACCAACAAAGCTACAGCGACGGAATGCATTACTGAAGATTTGTCGTATTGACATGTGGTTTACTTCTGTAGTACGTCACATCATCTCCTCTCAATTTTTTTTAAGCGAAGAAGGAACATTTCATTAATTCCAGACGATGTGTGGAACAAACATCACACATTTTTTCGAAGAACCCAACGACCAGTAGATCAATTCTTACGTTCGGGCGTCAATGTGAAAAGAGGAATTTGTTTGTGACAGAGATCCAAACCGCGTCTCCTTTCTCCGAAGTGAGTTGCTCTAACCCAGCGGTTCCCAACCTTTTCTACAGTATTCCTCCCCGATCGAGGCTAGCTTGCAATGGCAATATCCAAACTTAATATAACTTGCGTCATATTGCCTACACTTTTTCTTTCCTTTATCCGGGGCTGTACTTGTGTCGTCAGTAGTAGTCCTGCTACTATTACTAGGTTCCCTTTGGTCTTCAGGTTCTACACTACTCATTGTACTCTTTAAATAGCGGTTCATTCTAAATGTCACGTACATTAGTTTAGTTCTAGATTAAGTAGATTATATGGCGAGAGTTACCAAGAACAGAAAATAAATGAGAGAGTGACGGAAAAACACCATGTGCGTGTGGAAGACTATCACATTGTGTTTGAAGGGGTGTCGGTTGTCATCCACGTAGAGTGCATAATATTGCGCGCATCGGCTCGCACCTCCAAGAGAGCCGCGCCTCACTGGCTGCGAACCTAAGCTCTAACCGACTAAGCTACACCAACGGAATGTATCGCTTTAGATTTGTCGTCTTGACACGTGCTTTACCCTTGTAGTACGTCACAGAACATTTCAACTCTAAGCCCCGCGAACCACCCAGGTGGCGCAGTTGTCTAAGCGATGGCTTCTGATCATTCGTCCGTAAGGGCTTCGGGTTCGAATCCCGGTGAGGCATGGATGTTGTGTTTGTCTTGCGGCACTCGCTCTCTTCCTTCCCTGGAACCAGTGACCCTAAATTAGGAACGGGCGACTGCTGATAGCCATTGAGTTGCACACGGTGGTCGTTAAACTTCCGATAAAAAAAAATAAAAAAAAAATAAAAAGGTCCGCGAATTTTAGGGCTAAGTAATCAACAGGATCCTGAACGGGTGATGAAGAGGAGTAGAAATTAAAGGACATTATGTTAGAGATCAAAAGCTTAATAAAGGTATCTCACGTGGTAAGTCAATTTTTACTAAAAATAACGCAGAATGTTCCCACACACCCGATATTAATAAATTTAGATTTATTGATTCTCACTCTCTTGAAAGAAAAGAAAATGTCCAAAAATCAAAAAATATTGGGTATACATGAAAACCAACACACAATCAAAACACATAAAAGTGGAAACTCAACAACTATCAAAGCTATGTGCATATTTCTAACATTCAAGGCTCCCAGGAAATAGGAAATAGCTTCAAGGGAATAATAAAGGAACGGACATGTTGGTTGAATAAACACACATTAAATTACGCCATTCCCGAAACCCAGTGATGCCAAGAACTCTTCGAGAAATCCATTGTTGTAAACAAGAGACTAGGGAATCGAGCTCAAGTCAATATTTATTGTCCACTGCTCAGCCTGGATTGTCCATTAAAGACAAGTACTTACTTCCCTCAATATTAGTTACGTCAGTTGTATTGAGTAATCAATAATTGGGTTTCTCGACCTTTGGAAGCATAAATCTATTTGTTCAGCAATTAGAAACTTTGCCAATCATGAAAGGCAAGCTAGGTCTTAATATTGTGGATCGCATTTTACAAATATTTTTGCGGTTTTTCATTGCGTATTTTTCCCAACTAAAAGGAGCAAAACAATTTTTTTAAAATAAAAACATAATTTTATTTTATTATTGAGGTTTAACGACCACCGTGAGCAACTCAATGAGCTATAAGCAGTCGCCCGTCCCTAATTTAAGGTCATTGGTTCCAGGAAAGGGAGAGAGTCAGTGCCGTAAGACAAAACAACATCCATGCTTCACCGGGATTCGAACCCAGGCCTAACTCGGGCGAATGATCATAAGCCAGCGCTTAGACCACTGCGCCACCGGAGCAAATATGCGTAGTTATGTTCAGGTAACTCTAATACAGGACGTGTTAGCCTCATTAGTATAAAAATTACATTCATTGAATTAATATTTTTTCACGTTCTCCTGTTAATATACATGCATATGGACTGTTTGTTGCTTTGGCTGTGAAAATGGGCTTCCAGTTGTTTGAAATAGCTGTTTCCCGTCATCCAGGTATTATAAATTAAAACCGCGAAACTGATTTTCGAAAGTTTTATTTTTTTAATGAAAAAATATAGGAAATTCCCTTTCTTTTCAATACTTCATTCAAAGCTGCCGTAAAGAATTTCCTGGTTATTTCTTTAACCAGCTTCGTGTGCACTTTCCGAATAAAAATTATAAAATATTTTTCTAGAGGTTAGAGGCTCTCTTAGCCTGGAGGCTATCAGTACGCCCCTGCGTCTAACATATGGAAGATACTACTCCGCCACGCCACATGTCCGTCTTCGATGTCCTATAGCGTTTAAGCTATTTGTTCGCTGTAGCTTAACGCTTTCTCTTGTATGTGTAACTTGCTTAACTCAGTATTAAGTTAAACGTTCGTAGAGAACTTTGTCGAAGATGTATTTAAACTCTTTGGCTAATTAAGAAACCGTCAATCTCCACAGAAAGGAATAAGCATAAGAAATATGTGACTTTGTTACAAATCCAACGTTTGTTAGAACATCTTTTGTAAGAAAAAGATCGTGCTTATGTTACCACTTTGTCCGTCCGTCCGCCTATTCATTCCATATCTTTGCAACTTCTAGTCCGATTTGAAAAATTCTTATTGCATTGGCAAGCTTGAAATGTGAAAAAGATGGTACTTTCATTCCGATTTGCACAACTTCACCGCTAAATGCAGATTATGTCGAATATAAAATATATTTTATTCCATATATTTGCTCCTAAATATCGAATCGAAAATATTCTTGTTTCTTTCGATGCCATTTATATCGAAGACTATTTTAAGTATAGTCCCTTTTTCAAGTAATGCATAGATTTCTCTCTAGAGTGCGTAAAGATAGATCGCGTTTTCCCCAATATCTGTGCTTTTAAAAGTCCGATTTGAAACATTCTCCTGCATCGAATACAGTTGCTGATGGGAAATGTTTTACATGTAACGTTTAATTTATGGTAACGAATGGTTTGGCTACCAGGGGTGTAAGAGTTTATTTCTGCTTCCGATGTATTTGTAGCAAAATTTTGAAAAATCGATTGAAAAAATTCTTTCGTCGACCGATACTGCTCACCTATTAAAACCATTTGATAACACATCCTGCTTAAAATAGTGTCTAGTTTTCCCTCCAGGGATGTAGATGTACATCTTCTTTTTGGTTGTGCGGCTGCTCATCAGCCTTTCATCTCCACTCGGAATGGTACTCGTAGTTTAGCAAGGTGTAAAGAACATTTATCGTGGACCGTATATCAATGGAAACGGGTCCTGTGGACTGATGAATCCAGATACACGATCCATCAGTCTGATGCCCGTGTGTGCGTATGGCGGCAGCCGGAGGAACGCTATTTACCATAGTGCACTGTTCCAGCGGTAAAGTTTGGAGTTGGCAGTGTACTCGTGTGGGGGTGTTTTTCGTGGAATGGTTCTCTGCCCATTGGTTATCGCGGACAAACTTGCTAACCAACACGTCTACCTCCATACTCTGGACAATTACATCCTACCAAGTCTTTTGCAATACTATCGAACCGACGAACCGAGCCTTGTTGGTACCAGCAGGATAATGCACCGATGCCATAAAGCAAGGACTGTTACGGCGTGGTTTGACGATAATTCCATATCGTGTGTGGACTGCCCAGCACGGATCCCTGATCTTAATCCCGTAGAGCACCTATGAGATGAATTAGAGAGCCGCATAAGGAGTTTGGAACCAAGGCCGACTACAAACAACAGTTAGAGGCAGCATTATGTACTGAATGGAAGCGCATACCTATCGCTGTGTTCCAAAATTTTTTCGAAAGCATGTCTCGAAGGGTCAGTGCATGCATTAAGGCCAAAGGTGGACCGACACTGTACTAATGTAAGTCAATAAATACTATGTTGTGTTTCTTTTCTAGGTGTCCGGTGACGTTTGCCAATATAGTGTATATCTTAACAGGCTTTATATCAATGTTATCCACATCTCTACAACTCCACATACTATAACGTACAAGTTTGTCTGCGCCGGGCATCGAAACCGGTCCCCTCACTCCGGAGTAAGTCGCTCTCCCAACTGAGCTACGCGGACATGTGCTCTCACTGCTATCTGCCTTTATCTCATGTGCGTCCTGCGGTGCAGGCACGTCACAATACATAGATCCTGATAACTTTACAATCTCAACTCAGTTTTGTCATTTCATCTTTTCTGGACCCACCGTCAGTGTTGCCAAACAATAAACTGGTAAGTAATGTGTCGTTCATGGCATAACGTTTACTAAGTAATAACTAAAGTTACATAAGCAAACAGAAATTGAAAAGGAAGGTTATTGAGAGGTATACATCACAGTGCCATAGAGCATTTGGAACTTATTTTTAATGGCCTGCAAGAAGTGGAAGACGTACAGGCGTTGGGCAAATTAAGGTAAACACTATGACTGTAAAAGTGAATCATTCGTGTACACTACACTGAAGGAAATCAAACGTGGTGATTATCTTTTTGTACTTTTCTTGTGTATCTTTTCTTTGTATATATTCTCTAGGTTGTACGCCAGTGCAGTACAGGTTTTGCTCAGCAGCGGTTCGTACGAGTAGTCTGTGAAATGGGTGACCTGTCAAACTTCCAAAGAGGACAAATCGTGGTAGTCCGTTTAGCAGCGGCGTCTGTAACTATAACAGACAAATTGTTTGGTGTTTCAAGAGCGATGGTCTCCACTGTTATGACTGTAAGCACACAGCGTGGCAAGACTTCATCGGCGAAAAAGAATAGTGGGAGAAAACCGAGACTGAATGAGAGAGAGAGAGAGAGAGAGAGAGAGAGTGAGAGAGAGACAGTTGAACACTTAAAAGGCTTGTGTCCAAACAACAGAGAACCACCGCATCAAAAGTGACAGAAGAACGCAATATCCACCTACAAGACCCTGTTTCCAGAAAATAGTCAGCAGAGAACTTCACAATGCCAACATCCGTGGAATAGCTGCAGTTGCTGGTGAATCGGCTCATTTGAGAATCGGCTCCATAACGAAGTAAATTTTTCCGTCATTTTTGTCCACGGCGGACATCGAATCCGTGTCACCTCACTCTGGAGTAAGTCGCTCTCCCAACTGAGGTACGCGGACCTATGCTCTTGCTGCTATCTGCCTTTATCTCATATGCGTCCTGTGGTGCAGGCACGTCACAGCTCTTTCAAGGGAATCGGCTCATTTGTAATTTTTGCTAAACTGCAGAGATTCAAACGTCATCCCATGGCATCTGCGTATTTTCAATACTCTTGAAGTATTGCTAGAATGGAGAAACATATTATTTTAGCTTGTTCTCCAAACAGTTCTCTACAAACGATGTAAATTTCATATTTTGTGTTCAATACGTTTTGCGCTGCGAGCTAGGAAAGCAAGAGTGTCGCGAAATTTCTAAAACAGCGGCAGTTACTTTTTTTTAGAATAGAGAGAAAATGGTATACATCTTACTCATTCCTAGCTGATTCCCCGCACCGAATTATTTTGGACCGTTCATTATTCACAATTACAGCAATCATCGAAAATGAAATGAAGGTTTTATTTAACACCCATGTGTAAAAACTAAGATTGTTGGTTGATTCTGAAGTTTGTAGTAGAACGCGTAAGCTGTTCGGATTTCAAACCAGACATCCTATCGGCCTTTTTGAACGAGGATCGTTACATGAATTATTTCATAAGGGTAATGAATTGGATTTGCATGAACTGGACTAAGACACCTATAACTCTGTTTCAAATAATGGAGTTAAAAATCTTAGTGATAAGGTTCTGAATCATATTCAATTAAGAGCCTTACAACGGGGTCACAAATTCGCTTACCCTAATAGGCCGACGGGAGTGGACTTATTTAAAACTGTCCGCAAATTGAGAAAATTCTACATTCACTTCCAATTGAAGACAGGGACTTCGCAAGAATGAAAATTGCAAGGTCTCTTAACAAAAATAATCGAAGACGATGCAAAACCACCTAAGAATACCTACTTCATGAGGAAATGTAACAATTAATTGAACTGAAAAAGGACCCACATATTGCCATTCTTTTAGCTGATAAAACTAGTCAAGTTGTGATTTTAAATCAAACTGACCGTGTTCAAAAATGCCCAATGTCATTTCTGACATCCCCCATGTAATTGTGGAACGAGAACCCACTAGAGCTACTGTTAGTGCCTTATGTCCACTTAAGAATTCTTCAGTTCCTTCGGATTCTTTTTCAAAAGCTTTTACTACACCCCCCCCCCCGGCTGCCGTGTACTTGATGTATTTGGTAGAAGAAAACTACATCAGGAAGGGTACGCTACTCGCCCACTTGTGTCAGGTTAGATTATACCCACCAAACCCTTAGAAAAAGCCTTAGCAAGTTATCTCACCAAATTTACCGTGGATTCTTCTTACTCAATAAAGAGTACCATACGAGCTATTGATAAGTTAAAGTTAATTCAGCCACTACAAACTTCTTATGTTTTGGGGTCCCTGGATGTAGTCTCGTTATACACGAATGTACCTATGGAAGCTACATTTCAGTTAACTGAAGATTTACCCATTGATTCTAACATTTCTACAAATGATATTTCTTTCATAACGAATGCTCTTCGTTTAACAAAAAGGCGTTCATTTTTCAGATTTCAGAACATTTTTTTTTATCAACAAACCGATGGGGCACCCATGGGTTCACCTTTATCAGCAGTTTTAGCAGAAATTCTGCTTCAGCATATTAAAAATATAGTCATACAAGAATTCCCACAAAAACCTAGTTTGTACCTTCGTTACGTTGACGACATCTTGGTATTTAGACCATATACCATAGATGAATTACATCAGTTTGTCAACGCTATGCCTTCTCAATACCTCCTCATCATACTCACGATAGAACTTGAAAATAATTCTGTTTTACCTTTTATAGATTTTTAAATTAGTCGTAACCTTTCTGATAATTCCCTGTGATATTCACATTCTTCTAGCCGTTTTTCCAGAGTTCAAGAACTACAATGGATATTCTCCTTTGCTAAAAATTATGGTTACTCGGGCGACGTTGGTAAGAGGGTGCACAATAAGCAAGGTTTGCTATGTCAACTGCTTTCAGTGAACAAGCGCCTAAAACATATGTTGGATCTGTTGACTTCAATCCACATTTTGTAAACCTTCTTACCAACATATGCTCCCGTCATAAAACACAATTTGGAATACGATCATGCAATTTATATTCCATTATCCGCAACGATCGGGACAAAATTAACAAAAGAAAAAAGTGGGGCGTGTGTGTTATTCCTATGCTCGACACTACTTCTGGTGAACTAAATAATCAGTATGTGGGTTCAACTAAAAGAAATTTGGATTTGAGGTTAAATAAACAAAGATATAATTTAAAAATGAATCACCAAAGCAGCACTTTTGCAAGAACTGTAGGTGCTGGAAATTCCATCCCGGACTGAGACAACGCTAAGATCATAAATACACCTAACTGTTTATTCCATGTTATTTACAGAAAGTCTCTATATTTCAGCTTATGATACACGTTGCTGTAATGACTATTATATTTGTGTTTTACCTGAACCCTGGATGAATTTGGTTAAGGAGGTCATCACAATAACTGTTGTTCCTATTGAGTAATTTCGTTAGCTAATTATGTTGTTTCGACTGTCTTGTTATCTGGTATATTATGTGACACTGACATTACCTTTCCCTTGATGCATCTGCTCCACGTATTTAAGACCAGCATGTAACCACATGATGGAAATCACACCTGATGAAGGTGTCACTGTGACACCGAAAGTGCTCATGTTTTTTAACCTGTATATAGATTTCGGTTTTTAACTGGATAAATGGCATCGTGCAATAAGACGGATTAATTCTTATTACTGAAATCTTCAATCACAGAAACCAGCGCTACAGTGAAAAAAGGACAACTGATGACTGGAAACGTGTGATATGGTCCAATATGAGACCTCATTTACATTATTCCTAATAGCAGATCAGGTTATGTATGCAGAACCCCAAGAAAGCAAACGCAGTTGGGGATGTCTGATTCCAACCGTCAAACATTGGAATGGATCTGTTATGATTTGGGCTAACATATCTTGGTATTCTTCTGGCACCATCATTACCTTACATCAAGAATGGGCAAACTTACTTATCGGAGGGCCAAATGAAAAAAACAAAACGTTTTGGCGCTCCAAAAGAATTTTTTCATTAATTTTTCTTCAAAATTCATTTTTGGAAAGGATAAACACACATAACAGACTAATAGGAATAAGTTAAAATACATTGAGAATGCAGAACAATCATACGTACCTAATGTTTCAATAGAAACCAAAACATGAACGAAGAAGACGTTTATATTGAAGACCACTGACTAGATGTCGTGGATTACATGGAACCTAAAAGCCCCAAACCAGAAAACTACACTTTCTTATCATTGTTTCTATCCTAGTGAAACCCAAACAAAGTCCCTTCCTCACTACCACCAAACCTCCTACCTCTGCATCCAAATGCTCATGACCAGCAACACTCACAACGAAAAGTTGACGAGGCTCCAGCAACCAAGTCCCAACAAGGAAAACTATTTTACACGTGCATACATCCTCACCGCCGTCAGTCGCTCGCGATGTCGGGGAGTTCCCTTCCCCCCCAGCATCAGCGGACATCTCATTCAACGCGGTTAATGTTTTTTCGAGGTTAAATACAGAGGGGTTGCAGCGCATGTCGTAAGCAAGTTGAAAAGGGAACTTTTGAAAGGTGAGATGGGTCCTATCGTGAAACTGTATCCAGAAATTAATGAGAAAATTTGCAGAATAGAACAAGCAATACAAATTTTGAAGATGACAATTTGGTGTAAATGTGACAAGGATGATAAGTCAGATAATATCCGAAAACTTGAAAATTTCATCGTCCTGGAGCGGGACTTGAATTCGCGTCTCCCAGATAGCGCCCGGGTATGCTAACCACTACACCACCCAGAACGACCAAGTCTCAAGTTTCCGATTAATCTGAATATAACCATCACAGGATTTGCTAGTCGAAGCAACCGGCATTCATGTTTAGCGAATCTGGAAGTTAAGAATCATATCCCGTGATTGCCCGGAGGTGCAGAAAAACCATGAAATATATAATACAAATATTTGAAGATGACAATGGATTTTTGGTGTAAATGTGACAAGGATGATGAAATTTTCCGAAAACATGAAAATTTCATCGTCCTGGAGCGGGACTCGAATCCGCGTCTCCCAGATAGCGCCCGGGTATGCTGATGGTTATATTCAAATTAATCGGAAACTTGAGACTTGGTCGTTCTGGGTGGTGTAGTGGTTAGCATACCCGGGCGCTATCTGGGAGACGCGGGTTCGAGTCCCGCTCCAGGACGATGAAAGTTTCAAGTTTTCGGATATTATCTGACTTACCACCCTTGTCACATTAACACCAAAAATCGGATTGTCATCTTTAAAATTAGTATGATATGGTGTAATTCCGTATTTATTTCATGAGAACAAGCAATATTTTCCAGATTAAATGATATGTTATGCCTAAGAGAAACAACGCTTTTAAATTATTTATTCCGCGCGCTGGATTGAGCACACCGGTGGGCCGAAGTTTGCCCATTCTTGCCCTACAAGGTCGAGCTACTGCCAGCGTATATTTCCTGGGAGACCAGATGCATCCTGTAGTCAAAATGTGGCTTCCCAAAAATGATGCCATTTTGCAAAATGATTATGAGCTTATACACAGAGTTCAGTCTTATAGTTTGAACAGCACCAAGATGAACTTCAACATCTGCCCTGGCCAGCTCAATCACTTGACTTGAATATCATTGAACCACTGCGGGCAGTTTTGGAAAGCAGAGTGAGAAACAGATTTCCCATTACAGCATCTCTGGCGCTGATGTTCTGATCGACGAATGGTACAGCATTCCACTGGAGAGTACTCAAAAGCTGTATTAATTTATTACAAGAGGGTTGAAAGCTGTACTAAAGGCAAACGGTAATCCAACACCTTATTAATAAAGACATAGCCCATATTTCCAGGTGTTCACATTATTTTGACCAACCCCTGTATATCCCGTACAAGATTTGCAACTATTCAATCTCTTCCATAACTTATTCAGGAAGTGCTATCTCTTTGATGTTGGTTTTCGAGGGTGAGTAACTTCCAATATTTTGCCACTCAGAAATGCATTGCAAGAGAAATGCTTTAATTCCAAAAGCGAAGTGCAAAAAGAGTTATGGAAAAGATTGACTGCTCACGTATTCCAAGAAGATTTTATAAGGTGGAATCCATACATAGATTTCGCGATGGCTAGCAGACATTGCAAGAAGTGGGTCCTGTGTAGCAAATTGAATGCGTCTATTGTCCAGAGCATGAATAAAACATTTGTTTTTTTCATTTCTTGTTGTTTGCATTTGAGCCATTCTCGTATGAATTACCCAAGTGACGAAGCGAGATTACCGCATAAACCAAAACGTTTGACGGGGCATTAAAATGCCTATTGCTACCATGGTAAAATTACAATCTTTTTGTAGGTTTTTATTAACATTTTACTGAAAATAGGTACCGAAGTTCTGGAATGGTTATGGAGTTAAACTTTTTGCTCTCCTATAAATTCACATTTTTATGAAAACATACAAGCAAAAGAAAAACAATATGTGAGGATTTTCTTAATCGTTATCACACTTTGGTGCCACATTTCTCCAACACAGAAAGCTGTATCTCAAGAAATACTGAAAAAAATACCAAACGATACTGAAAATACCATACAAAGTGTTAGTGTATGTAATATTGTTATAAAAGCATGCTAAAGAGGTTGTGAAAACACAAGTTTGTCCGTGACAGAAATCGAATACCCGCCCCCTCACTCTGGAGTAAGTTGCTCTCCCAACTAAGCTACACGGACGGAATGTACGGTGCAGATTTATCGGCTTGACACGTGATTCACGTCACATCATCTTCCTCTTAACTTTTTTCTTTCAAGCGAAATAGGAATTTTTCATTAATTCCAGACGATGTGTGGAACAAATGTCACACATTTTCTTTTGAAGAACCCAAAGGCCAGTAGATCCATTTTCCCCTTCGGGCGCTAATGTGTAAACACAAGTTTGTCCGTGACGGGAATCGAACCGCCGCCCCCACACTCCGGAGTAAGTTGCTCTCCGAACTAAGTTACACGGACGGAATGTACCTCTGCAGATTTTCGTCTTGACACGTGATTCACGTGTGTAGTACGTCACAAGGTTTTTAATGGTATGCAATGAATAGATTGTGAAAAACAGTTCACAAACATTATGACGAGGTAAATTTCTCCATCATTTCTATGCCAGGGGCATAATTCAAACCCACAACTTTCGTCTCCGGAGATCCAAGTGCTATCCGCTATACTACACTGGCATGTGCTCTCACTGATATCTGCCTTTATCTCATGTGCGTCCTGCGGGGCAGGCACGTCACAACATACAAAAATTCATTTTTTTAATAAATTCCTTTAATTAATTTAAGATTATAGCTTTAGGAAATCAACAAATGTCTTCAATATATATTCAGAATTTTCTGCAGAATTGTAAATCAGTGCATTCTTGTACTATACGCAGGTTTATCAGGACCCTCTTCTCCTTCTTATTTCCTCTTAATTTTTTTTTAATCATGAGGTCAGCTTTAAAAATTTATTCCTTGTAAAGATATTGCAGCGTTCTTGTCATATTCTCATAACGTTTGAGGTTTTATGCCGCGGTTTTCCAGTATCTTTCACTTGCTTACATTTCTCTCACTGAATGCTAAACGGGCATCGTAATAATCGATTTTCAATGTTGGGAGTGTCACAAAAACACTTTTCGAAACCCTTTGACCAATTACACTATTGTGATTTGTCAATCATTAGGTTTTTGAGATTTTCCGAGGAGACACTGTCCTAAAAGTTGTGAACCTGATAGGTTGTAGAATGCAGGATTTATGTATTCCAAAACATCAGAACGAAGACTATGTTCGTGGATATCTACTTATGTGAACAAATCTTTCAAATGTAATTTTTGAGGTGTTACATCTAGTTTTGGTGCTTCACTTTTACGTATTCTGACTGCTCATATTTCGTACATTCTTTTTCATTAATAGAACAAACATCGAAATTGTTTAATATTACATTCTTAAACTGTTTAATATTACATTCTAAAATTGTTTAATATTAAATTCTTAAATTGTTTACTATTGCATAATGCTTAATAGTGCATTCTAAAATATTTAATATTACATTTTTGTAAACGAAAATGTTAAATATTACATTCTTGTATATGAAAATGTTTAATATTACATCCATAACTTTACTTAAAATACTTCATAACTGACATATAAAAATATTATAACTTTATTTAAAATATCTCACAAAAATGCATAACTTTATCAATAAAAATTCATAACTTTATTTAAAATATCTCACAAAAATGCATAACTTTATCAATAAAAATTCATAACTTTATTAAATAAAAATGCATAACTTTATTAAACAAAAATGCATAACTTTATTAATAAAAATAATATAACTTTATTTAAAATACTTCATAAAAAATGCATAACTTCATTAAACAAAAATGCATAACTTCATTAATAAAATGCATAACTTCATTAATAAAATGCATAACTTTATCAACAAAATTCATAACTGTATTAATAAAATTCATAACTTTATTTAAAATATTTCATAAAATATCATTCAGATGGGAAGTTTCTTTCCGGCACTTGTTTGTAATTCCAGATGGGAAATTTCTTTCTGGTACTTGTTTTCTGATGACAGATGGGAAGTTTCTTTCCGGCACTTGTTTTGTAATTCCAGATGGGAAATTTCTTTCTGGCACTTGTTTTCTGATGACAGATGGGAAGTTTCTTTCGGGCACTTGTTTTATAATGCCAGATGGGAAGCTTCTTTCCGGCACTTGTTTCGTAATGACAGACGGAAAGTTTCTTTCCGGAATTTATTTTATAATGACAGATCGGAAGTTTCTTTTCGGCACTTGTTTTATAATGCCAGATGGGAAATTTCTTTATGGCACTTGTTTTATAATGACAGATGGAAAGTTTCTTTCCGGCACTTGTTTTGCAATGCCAGATGTGAAATTTCTTTCTGGCACTTGTTTTATGATGACAGATGGGAAGTTTCTTTCTGGCATTTGTTTTATAAGGATGGAGCGGGAAGTTTCTTTCCGACACTTGTTTTATAATGACAGATGGGAAGTTTCTTTCCGGCACTTGTTTCGTAATGACAGACGGGAAATTTCTTTCCGACATTTATTTTATAATCACAGATGGGAAGTTTCTTTCCGGCACTTGTTTTATAATGCCAGATGGGAAGTTTCTTTCTGGCACTTGTTTCATGATGACAGATGGGAAGTTTCTTTTCGACGCTTGTTTTATAATGTAAGGTGGGAAGTTTCTTTCCGGCACTTGTTTTATGATGACAGATGGGAAGTTTCTTTCCGGCACTTGTTTTATAAGGACAGATGGGAAGTTTCGTTCTGGCTTTATACTGTAGAATTCTATGTGAACGCCTTTACTTGAGCAAATAACAGCTAAACTATATTCAAGTTTATTCCAAATGCTTTAAAGAATATCATCAGCTATCTTGGTTATGACATTCGCGATCCTTCACTGAAGCACACGATCTCTTTCACGTATCCCAGCAAGAAAAATTGTGAAGCGTAGTTGAATCTGGAAAACCCACCTCAGTTGATTTGTCTGCCCGGAAACTTCTTACCAAGAAGCTAGAGAGATTAGTGTGGGGGAGCCACATCCTATTGGAACAAATTATCAATCTGGAGGGTTTGAAGCCGTGGTAATTCAAATAATTCGAACATGTCAGCATAAACGATCCCTCTCATTGTCTTTTCGTTTAAAAGAAAAGGCCGGATTATCCGGTCAAGAAAAACACCGCCCCAGACATGGATGTTTTCACTGCTCTTTGGAAACTACGCAATGCACTGTTGCTGCTAAAATGCGTAAAAAATACAAAGGGAAACTGTAAAAGCCGAAAACGTTTTTGTTTTGCATTTGGTCTTAACTTATTTCCCTTGTGGACGATAATATCATATTATGTCACACTTACCTTTGTTTTCTGAAAGGATGCTCTTACGTTTCTATCATTTTTCCTAGCTTCGCATTCGAAGCATCCTTTTTCACTGACAAGCTCGCAGTGAAGTGGAAGATCACTCGTTGAAACTCAACAAAGAAAATTATTCGGTACAGCTATTCATCTCGAAGAAATAATTATTAACTCAATGCACTTTACAACCGCACTTTAAGCATGTAATAGACCGCAGGAGCACAACAATATCGCAGAAAGAACAAGCTGACGGCAGCAGTTCAGCAGAACCGCATCAACAACAACGACAACAGCGCGAGAGGTGTATACATACTTTCCGAGTTGGATTTTGAGACTTATCCATGTCTGTCTAAGCTTTCGTGGGTACGGAAGAGATTGTGGTTCCGCTTCTCTGAGCGGGAAAAGAAGACGTCATTTCCAAAGCGCGGGCTCGAACGAAATACGTCATCGTGGAGGGGAAGAGTGTCCCCAATTTTACCCATTCGTAACAGTACTTTTTTTTTAGCGGTGAATTTTTATTTTGGATTTATCTACACTAAAGAATGAAAATAGAAAATGGAGTGAACATGCAAATTTATATATTTACTATGGAACTTTGGAATATATGGATTTACATACAAAATTTTCGAAAATATGTGTTTTTATGCGAACATATTTATTTCCCTAAAAATACGTTCCCTAATGAAGGTACACGGACAAGAGTGCGCGCGCACACACACACACACATATATATATATATAGGAAACTATACGTAGCAAGAGCAAGACATAATGATACAGAAATGGACGTACAAATGGAGAGAGCGAGAGAGAGAGAGAGAACACACTTGATGCGCAAGTATAATACAAATGTACGTGTGTGTTTTGACAAATGTTTATCATCAAGTGATAGAAGAAAATACAACATACGAATTCAAGAATCGTGAGATCATTATTTCATTCATTTTTTCTGCTTGTCTCGCAGCTGAGGCATCTATGGAGCACTAGTAAGGCCAAAAATAGTGACCAATAAAGAGTCAGAACACGTTTCTCACATATTAACGATCGATATTACTTGCATCAGCAAGATTGTAGCCCATCAGTCCGTTCACATTCCGGGCTTTTTTTTCCAAGACGTTAGATATGACAGTGTTAGACACCTTTTCTGTTCTGCTTTCGTTCATTCTTCCCCTATTTTTTTTCAAAATTCCACAGCAAATATCCTCTTTTTCTCTAAATGGACTTGCAGTAATATATCATTCACGTTCCCGTGAATCACAAATCTAGCGAAACATGTGAGGTTCATGAATGCGTATCGTTATATAACAAAAAAAAAAAAAAAAAAAAAACCAACGTTGAAAATAAATTTTGGAATGCGTGCCGGCATGTAGCATGATATAGTTAATGCAAGACGAAAGACAGCTGCAGCCTTTCCTTCTTTCCGTAGCAGAAATTCAGTCAGATTGCTGTATGAATTTGCATTTTGCTTGTGCTGTACTGTATTACTGTCGCTGGAAGGAAGTCGGTAAAAAAGACAGAACTGTGAATTAATCATCATCATCATCAACAACAACAATAACAATCCTGAATCCACTGCTGAATGAAAGGTCTCCCCAAATATCTTTAACAAGTACACTTTGAAACATTATCTTCCATATCATTGCGGATTTCTTTGGAATTATATGTACCATTTTTCGTGTAGTCTCCCTCTGGGTCATTTCTCGTCCCTTGGTGTCCAATTTAGTATTTCAGCTATCCAATGATGGTAAGCTGTTCCAAGAATATATCCAGCTCTTTTCCACATGAGGTTCTCTACTTTAATCAAGATGTCATCAACTCTTGTCATTTTCCTGTTCTATGAGTTTCTTTTCCGATATATCCTGGGTACACCAAGTATGCATCTCTAGATGCATCTATGAGCTCGCTGCAGGCTCTGTATGCCCATTTTTTGTTAAAATAAAATGTCTCTGATCCGTAAATAAGAAGTGGAAATGTTCAGGTATTCTAAACACTTTTCTTTTAAGACGAATTCCTCTTGAAAATTGTATTGTTTCTTCCATATACACTTCAGCTAAGTTTTGCACACCTGTTAATTTCCTCTGTAGCTCTCGCTCCATATCTATGGTCTAAGGTAGATGCAGTATCAGTTACTCCTAAAATTTCCCCTATAAACTTTTAAATCTTCCCTTCTTGTAAAAGCATTGCACAGCAGTTTTGTTTCCTATAAGTTCATCTTTTTGTCCTACTTCTTTCCTTTTGTCAGCAAATTTCAGGATCACACTATGAAGCTCTGAGGATGTGCGAGCAAGAAATGACTATGCCAGCTGCAGAACACTATAGTTAACTGATTGAATTTACCATGATTATTACAAAGGTAATGCTCGATACTCTCCGTCATTCGCAAAAAACTTAAGCAGCACCGTGGCGCAATGATCTAAGCGATGGCTTCGGATCATTAATCGGAGATTGGTCCGGGTTCGAATTCCGGTGAGGCATAGATGTTGTGCTGTTCTCAAGGCACTGGATCTCTTTCTTTCCTGAAACCAGTGGTCCTAAATTAGGAACGGACGACTGTTTATAGCCCACTGAGTTGCTCACGGGGGTCGTTAAACCTCAAATAAAAAAAAACTTAACTATATTTATTCTGCAAAATGAAATTCAGAACCCATCATGAATTAATAATGATACAGGCTAATACAACTATAGATTAGATACTCTTTTTGTCGTTTCAATTTTTTCCAAGAAGGTTAGAATAGATGGAATAAGGGACAGCCGTTCTCCGCGTGTATTCAAATTGAATCAACAGAAACGTCACGATCATGACATCACAATCTCTCTCTCTCTCTCTTTTTATGGGGGTTTAACGACCACCGTGAGCAACTCGACGGGCTATATATAAGCAGTAGCACCTCCCTAATTTAGAGCCAATTGTTTCAGGGAAGGGAGAGAGCCAGCGCTGTAAGGCAAACACAACAGCTATGCCTCACCGGGATTTGAACCCGGACCTAACTCGGTCGAAAGGTCTGGAGCCAGCGCTAAGACTACCTTACCACTCGGGCAGCCACAGCCTCTGCCATCATGTTGGTGAGACAACGAGAAATAGTGTATTCCCTATTCCCATAATGGTGGAAAAATACGAGCAAAGTCTCACTGGGAGTGGCCATTAGCTCCGCGTCTTCTGCTCAAAAAGCTTCAAGTTTGTGACGTCATCCTTACTTCATCTACAATAACTTCCTTGGTTTTCCCCCGTGCATTGAGCTACGTCACACACGCAACGGTTACTGTTTCTCTATAAATGACGCATTCAAAATGATGACGTGATATGCATATAGTGCAACATGAAATCGGGTTAAGCAATCTCCGCCGGCCCAGTGGCGCAGTGGTATAAGCGATGGCTTCTGATCATTCGTCCGAGGAGCGTCCGGGTTCGGATCCCGGTGAGGCATGGATGTTGTGTTTGTCTTACGGCGCTGGCTCTCTCCATTCCCTGGAACAGTGGCCCTAAATTAGGGACAAGAGACTGCTTAGAGCCCTCTGAGTTGCTCATGGTGTTCATTAAACCTCCAATAAAAAAAATCTCCATTGAGAATTAACCAATTGTTTTTCCTAATTCAATGATTAAACGACATTCTCCGCCGCCCCGGTAGCGCAGTGTTCTAAGCGATGGCCTCTGATCATTCGTCCGTAAGGGATCCGGGTTCGAATCCCGGTGAGGCATGGATGTTGTGTTTGTCTTACGGCACTGGCTCTCTCCCTTCCCTGGAACCAGTGACCCTAAATTAGGGACGGGCGACTGCTTATAGCCCATTGAATTGCTCACGGTGGTCGTTAAATCTCCAATCAAAAAAAAAACGACATTCTCCAATGGGATATTGAAGATCTTGAGGGATATAGTGTCACCCTATCTCACGTTACTGATTTTTCTACGAATGATGATATCTTTTTTCTTTTTACTGACTTTTTCGTGTTTCTAATGCAGTGGGGAAGTATAAAAAGTGATCTCCCATTCAATATGAAGCTTTAAGTTTTTATCTTCCTGTGAGAGTCTTAAATTTCATTAACAAGAATATTGCCTCTTCGGATCAACTTATACCGCACGTATACCTCTTGGAATTGTTTTCAAATAAATTCTTTCAAAATTTGCCGACATATCATTTTTCGGTTTGAAAATATTAGGAACCTAAATTTCTTGTATCGTTCTTTCTGAAAACCAGAGAGGTACATGAAAATTTACTGCTTGTTCTGCATTGTATCAGAACAACGCGAAACTCGCGGCGTGAACGACTGAGATTATTACAACGAGGGTCACTTGAAAATCAACGAGACATTTTACATGGGCCAAAAGTGTAATGCAGTAAACATACTTACACTTACATATTTTCGAAGCATTCTCCCTCTACCTATCCCCTTCTGGAAGGTGTGTTCGAAGACCTTTCTCGACATGTGGTTCCAGATACTTATTGCAGCATTGTCCAGTTCAGTATTTAATGTAAACCGATACCCACGAAGTAGTTTTCTCCCTCCAGGAAATAGGTGGAACTCACACGGCGCCACGTCCAATGAATACGGAGGAGGCGCCATCATTTCGATACCCAGATCTTGGATAACGTGTTGGGTAAGCAAAGCACGATGTGCGGTAGCATGAGAGAAAGTGAGGAAACCCCTTTCCAGCGACTTTTCCATACTCCAACCGCTTTCTCACAATGCCATTAACAGCACGAACGGACATCTGCATCCCATTAACTATCTCTTCAAGGCAATTCGGCGGTATTCGTACATGAGTGCCTTGATGGTATTCGCCTTAGCCTCCGTTGTCGATGTCAAAGGCCTACCGGAGCGGGGCGCATCTTCCAGACACTCTCGATGATATTGACTTTAACGTCCGTAGTCGATGTCGAAGGCCTATCCTAGAGTGGCGCATCTTCCAGACACTCTCGATGGTATTGACCTTAACCTCCGTAGTCGATGTTGAAGGCCTACCGGAGAGTGGCGCATCTTCCAGACACTATCAATGGTATTGACATTAACCTCCGTAGTCAATGTCAAAGGCCTACCGGAGAGTGGCTCTTCTTCCAGACACTCTCGATGGTATTGACCTTAACCTCCGTTGTCGATGTCGAAGGCCTACCGGAGCACGGCGCACCTTCCAGACACTCTCGATGGTATTGAAATTAACCTCTGTAGTCGATGTCGAAGGCTTACCGGAGAGTAGCGCACCTTCCAGACACTCTCGATGGTATTGACATTAACCTCCGTAGTCGATGTCGAAGGCCTACCGGAGCGGGGCGCACCTTCCAGACACTCTCGATATTATTGACTTTAACGTCCGTTGTCGATGTCGAAGGCTTACTGGAGCGTGGCTCTTCTTCCAGACACTCTCGATGGTATTGACCTTAACCTCCGTTGTCGATGTCGAAGGCCTGCCGGAGCACGGCGCACCTTCCAGGCACTCTCGAGGGTATTGAAATTAACCTGCGTAGTCGATGTCGAAGGTCTACCGGAGCGTGGCGTATCTTCCAGACACTCTTCACCATTCACAAATTTCTTGTGCCACTCAAAAGCCCTTTCGCGGGACAAACCATCTTCCTTGTAGGCTCTTTTAATCCTTTCTTACGTTTCTGTGGCGGGTTTATTCAAATCCACGCAAAAGTTCATAGTTTGTCTTTGCTACAGTTTTAAGTCCATACTGGGTTAGAGAAACACGTCTGAACTCTACGCTGTCTACTACAAGAATGAACTAGCGGAGCGCTCTAACAACGCGTCGTCACGTGACTGATCTTGCGGGTTTCCGACACAGGCAGGTGCATTTTTCTGCTTGGGTTTGTTTTAGTACTATGTCGTCAATCTCGTTACTTCTTGAACAACCAGCATACAGCAGTTCCCAGTACAACAGGGAGCTAATGAAATATCTTAAGTTGAAGCACTTGCTCACGATTTTCTATCGTTTAGTAATACATTTTTGCCATTTTTTAGTTTTTAAATTTATTTAGTTGCCTAATTTATAAAGCGTAGCACTGCTACTGAGCATACAGAAGCGCTGTGTATCATAGCTAAGAGAAAAGTATTCTTCCAACCGTCTCTAAATAGCATTTTTCTTTTCATCAGTAGTATACAACACGTTCATTTCAGCGAAAGAACATCAGACTTCTTTTTAAAAAAGAGAGTTTCTTTTTCAATTTTTTTGCTCAGACAACGCTTTCTAAATCGCACTTCAGTCACTTTTTGAGGACGAGAACACTTTTTCATCAGCAAAATAAATCTCATTCCATAAATGCGATTGCAGGTAAAAGAATAAAAATAATACGCTTTCTTGTTATTTTGAGAAGTTCAATTCCAAAAGCTGAAAATTTGTGTTCCCTAAAATGGAAAAATTTTGTTACTCCTAACTGACAGAAATTTTTTTTTTTACCCTTACGGAAGGTGTTTTCGTGAGATGTGGAAGTATTGGTAGCAAAAAATTAAAAAAATTATTTTGCATTCGCTAACATTTTTAAAATTATAGCCTTCAGTTCAGCACAGTTCTGAAGAGCTTAGAAATATAAGGGAACTACCAAAAAGTCAGAAAGCATAAAGCGCTTAGAAAAGTTTACGATTCCGGTCAAGTATTTAATTTTATTTTTTTATGAAAAAAAATTCGTTTTCTGTGAGGATTAACAGGAAAGTAGAAGGCTCAACAAGACTGATTTTTTTTTCTAAAAGTTCTCCGATTTCTCCTCTTTCTTTTTCGGAATTCGTACGTACTACAGAGGTTGCGCACATGTCAAGACCGGAAGTAGCAGTCATAAGCACTTGCGGTGTAGCTTAATTGCTAAATCATTCGGCTCCGGAACAGAAAGACAGGGCTTCGATTTCCCCAACCGGGAAATTTGTGTTTTAACAAAATCCAATCATTTTATTCAGAAATATGTGAATTCAGCAATCAATCCACTGCTGGATGAAGGTCGCCCCAAGTTTAATCCACAACTGTCTGTCTTGAGCCAATCTCTTCTATGTTAACCTAGCATGCTTTCGAATTTCGTCCATCCATCTCTCGTGTGATCTTTTGGGTCTCTTTCTGACCCTTGGAATCGTGTCTAAAATTTCGGTTGTACATCTGTGGTCTGTTCTTCTGGCAAACAGGTCCCGCCTATTACCATTTCAGGGATTTTACTCTAATAATGATGTCTTCCACTCTTGTCATTTTCCTCATCCACGAAATTCTCTTCTTATCTTTCCTGGTTGCACCAGGTATGCACTTGTCCATGCTTCTTTCACTTGTCTGCAGCCTTTGTGTCTTTTTTACATAAGGTAAACGTCTCTGCTCCATACGTAAGAACTGGAGGGATGCATTGATGAGACACTTTTCTTTTAAGACATAACGGCATATTGCTCTTGAAAATTGCATTGTTTCTTCCAAAAGCTCTCCAGCCAAGTTTTATAAGCCGACTAATTACCTCATCAGTGTAACCTTTGCTTGATATCTGTTGTCCAAAGTAAATGTGAGGATCGGTTATCTCCAGCTTTTCCCCATCAATCGCAAAAGCCTCATTTCTTGTAAAAGCATTGTACAACAGCTTTGCTTTCTGAAAGTTCATTTTTAATCCCACTTCCTTACTATTTTCAGCAAGTTCCTGGATCATACTCTGTAGCTTTGAAGGGGTAGTTGCAAAAATGATTAAATCCTTAGCAAGACGAAAGTTAAGTAATCTCCATTAATCTTTACCCCTTGTTTTCCCAGTTCAGTGATTTAAAGACACGTTGCAATTTCGCGCTGAAGAGTTTGGGAGACATGGCTTCACTCTTTTTCCAATTTTTATTGGTGTTCATCCACAAACAGCAGAACCTTTGCACTTACATTTTCATAGATGTTACTAATAATTCTAATGTAAGCATCTTCAATGCCGCTGTGTTTCAAAGCCATTGTACCTGCTGATGGTTTCACGGAATCAAAGACGCTTTCATAATCAATAAAAACCATGCACAATGGTAGTTCATATTTCCCCGTTTTTTCAGTTAGTTCTCTCAGTACATGAATGTGATTTATGGCGCTGTAGCCACTCCTGAATCCAGCTTGTTCTCTGGGCTGAGCCGTTCTTCATTGTTACCTTAAAGTGATTAGAAAGAACCTTAGTAAAGATTTTATAAACCAATGGAAGAAGGCAGATGGGCCTGTAGTCCATGAGACCCTCAGTACCACTTTTTTATGCAGCAGGATCATTATATAACTGTTCCACTCCTGAGGAATCTTTCCTTCAATGAGATATGTAGTGGAAACTTAGGCGAATGTTATTTTTATTTCTCTGATTGCTTCTTGTCTGCGGTAATTCCATCTTCTCCTGGAACTCTTCCCCCTTTCATATTCTTAATTGCATGTGCAAATTCTGCAGGGAAGAAAGGAGGAACTTTGGTACTGGTACATTTCGTAATGACTGGAATAGGTGCATCACCTTTTCCATATAATGTTGTGTAAAAATCTTTAACTTTTGTCAAAATTCACGTCTATTCTTTGTTACAGAACCATATTCCTTTCTCAGTGCTATAATCTGTTTTTTTCCTTGCTGAGATCATCCTTTGCTCTCTTCAGGCTTGGATTGTTTTAACTTGTTTTTATCACAATTTCACAGTCGAATTTCCTTACGTCTTCAGTGATACTTTTCTTATTGTCTTGCATAGCTCTATACATATTCTACTTTGGAAGTTAAATTTACTTTATTTGTGCTCATCTCTCCTTTCTTTTGCACCAGCATTTTTGTTTTTCCTGATATTTTCTTGGTATGCAACTTGTTCTTAATACCACCAATTTTTGTTGCTGTTTCCATAAGAGCCATGTTTAGTTTCCTGTTAGTTTCTGAGATGACCACTTCCGATTTTAGAACTTCTAGAGGAGATAATCGGTTCCTCAGTTCAAACGTGAAGTTATTATCTTAACACCCCCTGCCTTCATGTCGCACTGGCGGCTGCCTTGGGCAGGTACATTCCAGCTGAGGGGGACTGAGGGCCAAGTCTTCAGCTATGTATTCATTTTGGGAAGGGGGGTTCGGGCCATAATTCACCACGCTGGTCAAGCAGGTTGGTTAGTGTGGGACAGCATTTCCTTTAATCCAGGTGGTGTAGTTATACCGCAATGTTGCGGTCGTCAGAGCCCCTTCAATGGGAACTGGAATGCACCACGAGAAGTATGGGTTGACATTTGTCATTGAGAGGCTATTGTATGTTGCGCATCAGCTGACCTTGCATCCCACACACACATACACGCACACACACGCTCACACACACAGATACCGTCTCAGGGCCACTGTGGATTTGAAGCCATACATTTTATTCTTTTAGTTTATTTCCTGAATAAATTCGCATTTTTCCTGTGAGCGAAATCACTTCACCAATGAAGCCCGTAAATGGAGAAAATAATTTTCAAATCAGTCCGTAAGATTCTCAGATTAAAATTTTGTTTTTTCAACAAAAAGACTTTTAAAAAAACAGCTGCGTTTCCTGTTTGAAACCGATGCCTGACTGAACGATCCGTTGAAGTAAAAAAAAAAAACGGATTTGAATGGTTTCAATTTAGGAAATTAAAAAAATCAAAATTTTAAGAAATTCAGAAGTTTTTGAAAATTTCTTACATTTTTTTCTGAATTTTTTTTTATTTTTTGAAATTCCGGAAACAATTACATTTTGAGAATAATTCTCAAAAAATTAAAGCGAACTGTTACTCGTCATCGTTCCCTTAATAATAATTGTCAATATTTTGTAGTTTTGGTTAAAATGAGATTTATTACTGCTAAAGGATATTCGTTTGTTTTAAATGACAGAAGAAATGCTATGCAGATATTAAGAAATAACTGGGTGCCTTGTATATCAGCATTATGGTAATCTTATTTACTTCACATTTACCATCAAACTTTTGTTCTCCCTACAAATTTTTCCTTCTGTTCCACATTTTGATAGAAACACTTAAAGCGATTCATTTCCCGTGTGTTTTCGAAAGTGATTTATTTTTTCTAATGACTTAGGCTTCTGTCGATCTCGAAAGGTAGCGAAAACCTGTTACATCATTTCATTTCGCGTTGTTATGGTTTTCTTTACATCGAGAAAGCAAAACGATGATATAACGACTACTTCATTGGTTGTAAACAAAAAATCTTTTGTTGTGTTACAGGAAAATATAATAACCTCCAGTTCTAATGGCCAGTCGTTATGGTTCCACACAAAAAGACATCATTTTTATGGTCCCCCTTCTAGGAAGATAAAATCAATTTTTGTTATTACTTTTCTTTCGGTGTTTCATAAGATAACTGAGTTTGAAGTTTAGATGTTTTTTTTCACTCATTTGGAATTGCCAAGAATTTCTGAGGGTAAAATTAAGTCACATTGTTTCACAATTTATAATTAGACCTGCTTTCTTTCTTTAGAAACACTGGCGGGTCGGTTCGGAAAGAATGGACGTAAAACTAAGATATTTAGGAAGGCAATGTTTTAACACTGATGTTAAACAGGAAGAAAATAAGTTGCTCACTGCCTCAAAGCAGGTACGTGGATATAGTACAAATGATATTTTTTTCAGTTTTGAGATTCGATTGTAGAATTGGATTTTAGTTGAAAGAAAGCATTAAATGTGAGGGTGACAGTTCTTCAAACTTTAACTTAATAAAGAGGACAGTGAAATTAAAAAATTATCATCTTCCTTTTTTATCAACTTGAAATTTTACATGTACTAAGAAGCATTTCTGATACATAATCAGTATTTATTTACAATTTTCGTAAAAAAAAAAAAAAAACATTTTGGGTTCCCTTTTCTGAATAAAAATGAAATTTTACAAACTTTTATAAAAACTGATATAAGTTCTACAATTTTACAGTAAATACGGTTTTTTAAAGTAATTTGTTTATAATTAATTACCATAGAAGCTGATGCTATGAAATTTCAATATCTTATGCACACACTGCACGATAGTACTTTCAATTTTTTTTTCTGAAAAGAAAAAAAATTTAAGAAATTTTATTTTCGGCGGCAGAAAACCTTCTCACCATATCCCAATTCCATGATTTCAGACATAATGAAATCAAATGATTTCAGAAATAATGAAATATATGCAGTCAAAATTTCATGCAGATATTTTTAGTAAATTAGAAGTTATATCATAATGAATGTTGGCATACACCTGAAAACTTATAATACGGATATGAGCTCTGAAAGTTTGAGTTGCATGCAGCTCACCATGTAGTCCACTTCTTTGCTTTGTTCACCTGAATTTGGCTCTGCTGTCATTTGCTTTTGCCGGAAGCAGAGATCGATTCGCTGGTAGTAAAACATTGTAAGACAAATGACATCTGATGCCACATGGCAAAAGGCACCTACGGGATTATTAACCATGATTGTTGATGATGAAGATGAGAGATTGATTGCCTGGAGGCAGTCCACATTTTTCCTACCTTGTTGAAACTGTTACATTATTCCCAAAATTGAATTTTCTGTAATTTTTCCAATTCTTGGAGAAAGACTAGGCGTGTCATGAAGGTGAATGAGAGTGCCCACATAAGCTGACTGGACTTTAAAAATCGCGGTTTATCTCCCATAAAATGTCGCTCAAGAGCATATGAGTGTGTAAATAACACTCTTTATGAAATAGGGGATCATTTATGAAAGAGTTTCTTATTTTTTTGAAATCCTGACCTTTTTTGTCTGATTTCACTGCCCTCTTCTCTTAGCATCATGCCGTAGAATGTAAATTTATTTACCAACAGAAGATGCGTAGTTAAATTAATAGCATTTGGAAGAGAAAATCGGTAAAATAAGCTTAAAGAAATTCATTTTCAGAAAAAAACTTCTTTATGAAGAACATACACTGTATTGACAAAAGTCACCGGTCACCCCTTCAAAAGGAAATGAACGGATCTGCTGCGTTGCTAAGATGCGCGGTACAACTGCAAACGGTTTGAAAACACGCCTGCAGCTATCCGCGATCATATCGCACTGTGAGCTTGAGTGACAATGTCGTGGCGGGAGAGAACTCACTCTGAGAAAGGAAAGATTGTTGGGTGTTATATTAGTGAGTTGTCCATAAGAGAAACAGAGAATCGTTAAAACATACCCAAGTTAACTGATTTTGATGTACTGAATAAGTGGAAGACACATGGCGTGCCTGAAGCAGCAAAACGTACCGGAAGATCAAGAAAAATCAATGATAGAGGACGTCGAAGCCTCAGGAGAGTATTTACAGCAAATCTACGGTGTACTGCACAAGACGTCAGTTTACAGGTGAGTAAAAATGCTGCAACTTTGGTATGTACATGTACCATTAGCAGAGAACTTCATTCCATGGGTTACCGTGCTTGTGCGGTTGCTCTAAAGCCTTTCATCTCCACTCGAAATGCTACTCGTCGTTTAGCATGGTGTAAAGAACATTTATCGTGGACCGTAGACCAATGTAAACTGGTCCTATGGACTGATGAATCCAAATACATGATCCGTCAGTCTGATTGCCGTGTGTTGGTATGGCGGCAGCCGGTGAACGCTATTTACCACAGTGTACTATTCCTACGGTCAAGTTCGGAGCTGGCAGTGTACCGTGTGGAGGTGATTTTCGTGCTATGGTCCCGGCCCATTGGTTATCGTGGACAAACATGTTAACCAGCACGTCTACCTCGATATTGTGGACAATTACACCCGACCAACTCTGTGGGAATACTATGGAACCAAGCCTTGTTGGTACCAGCAGGATAATGCACCGAGCCATAAAGGACTGTAATGTCGTTGTTTGACGATAGTTCCGTATTGCGTGCTGACTTGCTAGCACAGAGCGCTGACCTTAATCCCATAGAGCACCTATGCGATGAATTAGAGCGCCGCATAAGATATTTGGAACCATGGTCTACTACTAAGCAAAAGTAAGCGGCGGCATTACGTACTGAATGGAAACGCATACTGATCGGTGTGTTCCAAATCCTTGTCGAATGCATGTCTCGAAAAGTCAGTGCATGCACTAAGGCCAAAGGTGGACCGACACCGTACTGAAGTATGTCAATAAATGATATGTTGTGTTTCTCTTCGAGGTGTCCGGTGACTTTTGTCAATGTAGTGTATATTGGTAAACAAAAGGTTAACACTTTTTGACAATGCACTTTGGAAACAGTTTTCATTTTCCATTTGTTTCAAGCCTCATCATTTCAGAAAAATAGCATAATCTTTAGACCCGGGTTTTCCAGCCAAGGTTCCAGAACAAGTCGCGGGATAAATAAATAAAGATTTTGAAATACCGGGAAGAGATACAAATTTACCTCGAAATATCGCAGAATTTTTGTCGTCAGTTGACAATATTGGAGTAATCTGCATGCGCTACTAACTATCGCATTTAAAACAATATTAATCCAGTTGTGTCTATATTCACTTCGCATTGTTGCAGAGCCTCCTCATCGTTGACGACAGAATAGCGAGAAGTTTCTGCCCAAGAGGAAAAGAGCAACTCTGGAACAATTTAGTTATATCTGTATTAGTTCCGTGATGTTACAAAGCCTAGTCCTTTCCATCCAAGAGTAAAAAAGTACCGCTGCAACACTTCAGGAATCTGGAAGCGGTGTTCTTATCTTCAGGTCAAGTTATGAAAATCTCTTTCGCGCGCAAACTGCTACCCAGATGTTTTTCCTCTTCTGCTCTTTTCTTGATAACGGTGCTAACTTACTGTTCCGGAAGATTCTTTTACTTTATTATTAAAAGAGTGACAATGGGCAGCCTTAGTGTCAGTCTCAGTGTAATGAACGCTTTTGCACTCAAAGAGGTTTTTTTTTCTGGAAAGATTTCACTATTGGTGCTTAGTGTGCGTTGAGGTCGTTCGCTGTTTCGTAGATTGTTTTGCGTAGCCTTATTAGCGGAGCTTTTACAGAAAATATAGTTTACTTTTCGCACCTAATATCCCACCCCGTAACACTATTTTTAGAATGTTGTTGAAAATCGAAAAGTATTGAAGTCAACGATAATAGGGCATGAGAGAGAGTAGAGAATGTACAAAATTGAGCAAGAATTTGTTCGATCTGATTTTAGAAGCTGAGACTCTCTCTCTCTGATTCAAATTGTATTATATCTTTATGCTCCCTAGCGGCTGAACTGCACATTATAAAAGACTGGAAAATGCACGCAAAATGTTTCCCATTGTAAAAGATATTCTACGGAAATAAAAAAGAAGAACAATTGAAAATGAGGCATTTTTGCTCTACAAAGTTCTTATAGTGTTCTCTCGCAACGTTCTTTACAGTGAATGATATCCAGTGCGTTGAGCATTTTTTCAAGCCAAATTTCGAAATCAATTATCGAAGGCCATAGTCACGTACATTTTTGCTTCTCTGACAACGAGATGGTGCGATGAGAAACAAACTGCACATATGGATCATCGTTATCGTAGTTCATGTTATCTAATGAAAAAGACGTACTAACCCAGCAAAAACACAAGTTTTGGGAAACTGCTGGCCACCAGCTGGCAGTGATGGGTCACTGCTAGCTGAAATATGCTGCTCACGGCCCGGTAGCTGTCCGTTGGTGGCAGCGTCATCACTTGGTAGCCATTGATGGCCCTGCAGCATCGCCCTGAATTGCGGCCTCCAAGCAAGTGCCACTAGTTGCCCATAGCTGGAAATCGATGCGACCCCAACATCAGGTGGAAGCGACGAGACTGCGCATGCGCAGAAGCATCACGTACCGTGTCTCTCGTAGTACCAGTTGGCTGAAAACGACGCAGTCACCATTGTGTTATTTTAGTGGATGTTAAAGGGAAAAAAACATATGTAGAGAGGTGAATTAATTTCCTATAATAAAATGCCACTTCAACGAAGATATCAGATTAAGCCATGAAATACACCCACTCCATTCTTATGAATAACAAGAAATAATATATGTGTAATCTTTTGTTTTAACAAACACTAAACTGCTTGAAACAAAAGTCCTGGAAAAACATTAAAAAACGTTATGTTGGATAAAAAAAGAAAGAAGAATTTTACTTGTACAAAATTTTTCAATTATTTGTAAAAAGAAAAAAAAAGCAGCACTATGTGGATGTAATGTACTCATCCATGATTTGAATACACAAGACTGGAGGAATTCACTTCTGCCGCCCCGGTGGCGCAGTGGTCTAAGGCGTTGGCCTCTGATCATTCGTCCGAAAGGGGCCCGGGTTCGAATCCCGGTGAGGCATGGATGTTGTGTTTGTCTTCCGGCACTGGCTCTCTCCCTTCCCTGGAACCAGTGACCCTAAATTAGGGACGGGCGACTGCTTATAGCCCATTGAGTTGCTCACGGTGGTCGTAAAACCTCCAATCAAAAAAAAAAAAAAAAAAAAAGAATTCACTTCTAAAAATTACCGGAAGTAAAATAAAATATCTTTCCTTTTTAAAACAAATGTAGCTTCGGACAGCGGAAAGAAAACATGCAACGTTGAAAATGTAACAGGATGTGACATGAACGGGTAAATATATTAATTCAACAATCGCCTTTCAAGACGAAAAGGACAGCACGAAACTTTGATAAGCATCTTTAAGTTGGTACACTCGTTGAAAATGAGTGAAGTTCTCTTAAATTAAAAAAAAACAATTGTTACATTGAAAAAATAAATGTACGAATTATATGAAACTGACATTTTTAAAAAATACCGCGCAATATTGTGAAATTAAAAAAGAGAATTATTCGTTACAGATTGCGCAGGAAAGAGGCTCAGCAAATCCTCGTACGTGGCAAATCAGTCCGGCCAGAAGAGCTCTCACTTCCCACGCAGACAGTCTTTGGTTCGTTTCCACCCAGATCCAAACGGGCCTTTTTCAGGACCTATTTAGAAAATTTCCCCAGCGCCGTGCTGTAACGCGGAAGTTTTGTAAGGCGAAAAAGAAAAGTAGTTGTAGCTTTGGGAAATGCGGTTATCCTTTATTTTTTTTATGGCTACTACTGCGAATTAATTGAAACACTTGACGTGGATCACGAACACCAAACGAGCAGTTCGGGTTCGATTCCCGGTGGCGGCCTATGAGAATTTTTCCGGGACTCACTTATTAACGTGGAAAGAGCGATGATTTCTGTTTGGTGTTTGTTACTACTGGGAAACTGGCGGACAAGATTCGGCAAGCCATCAGTTACGTAACCTGATTGCCGACTGCCACTATCGGGAAACTAGCGGACCACATTAGGCTAGCAATCATTTATGGCACGTGCTTGCAGAGCCGCTGAAGGGCCACTTGTGGCAGCTACTGCCTGTGATGGATAACTAATGGCCCTGTTATGGCATATGACAACTGATGGGGATGCCACCTGTTGGCCAGCTACTGGCCCATGTAGTGGCCGCCCGGACATTTTATTGACGGCTGGGCTGCGGTAACATAGTGCTGGGCCACCGCTGGCACTGCTGGCCCAGAAAGACTGTTTTTGCTGGGAAATAATGGCAGTCCCGTGTTTTTAAAAGTTTTTCATTAATAGTTCTCGATTCTGAAAGTGAATGTGTACTTCATTAGTTACGATATGTTCACCAGGTGTAGATCTTTGTATGTTACGTCGACTAAACTATTATTGATTTATTTTGTTAAAGAAATATTACGAGAGAATGAAAACAACAGAGGTGCATAGAAAGAAGAATATAAATTTTGCCCATGGTGTAGAAAATGATACACACGCATATACAGAGCGAACGACTTGTAAGCATGCACGTTCAGAAAGAAAGAAACACTAACACACGCACACACACGCACACACAGAGGAATGTGAATGACGAAATTTCCAGAAAAAAGGTAAAAGCGAGACAAAAAGCTAAAGAAGAAAACGCAGCAGATGCTCTTTCTCCGGAAGAAACTGATCCCAGAGAATGCGAAAGAACTGGAAAGGGAAACTTATCAAAAATACAGAGGGAAAGTGGCACGGGCAAAGAAATAGGAAGATGTTGAAAAAAGAAGGAGAAAGAAAGAGACTGAGGGGAAACAAATTCGCACAGAAAAGCAAAAACATGCCGGCATAAACGCTAAGGTAAAACGAAGTATCAGAGAACACAAAATAGAATGCCGAGAAAAAAGGAGCATATATTAAAGCGTGATGCTGGGACCAAGCATGGAAGCATTTCCTCCAACAAATAATTCAGGAAACAAGCATTCAAGGATAAATATCTTCTAGATTTTGTGCTAACTAAAGTGCAATGTCTGTCACCTCTACAAATGAAGCAGTTACCACATTTAGGTGCTTAATTTGAACTCCTAAAAGTAAATTCGTTAGTCGAAATATTCGTTCAAACGCACTAATTTTCAGAGCCAAATGCTTGTAAATCTTTAGTGAACGTTTGAACAGGAGTAGACACTAGCAAAAATATAGGCCGCCCTGGTGGCGCAGTGGTCTAAGCGATTGCTTCTGATCATTCGTCCGAGATAGGTCCGGGTTCGAATCCCGGTGAGCCATGGATGTTGTGTTTGTCTTACTTCCCTGGCTCTCTCCCTTCCCTGGAATCAGTGGCCCACAATTAAGGACGGACGACTGCTTACAGCCCACTGAGTTGCTCACTGTGGTCGTTAAACCTTCAATATATATATATATATATATATATATACACTGACGGAAAAAAATCCCAACACCAAAAAGGGGTTGTGTTAGATAAACGACAGTTGGTAGGCGGTGAGAGTACATCTGTAAGATGACGTCTATGCAAATTTGGCGCTCGGCGCATATGTCGGAACTTGCAAAGTAGGTTTGCTGTAAATACGAGCTATAAAGTTCGTGAGCGTTAGTTATCGTTGAGATTCGACGTAGGGTGTTAATGTTAGTCAAGAATGCCTTTAAGAAGACGAAGAAGCCATTATCAACAGCTCACGGAGTTTGAACGATGTCGTGTAATAGGGCTACGAGAAGGTGGATTTTCTTTCCGCAATATTGCAGAACGACTTGGCAGGAATGTAGCCACTGTGCATGATTGTTGGCAGCGGTGGTCAAGGGAAGGTACTGCCTCAAGAAGACCGGGTTCCGGCCGGACACGTGGCACTACTGTGTAACGTACTAGGAGATGTGACGTACCAGCCAGAAGGACGCACACGACATAAAGGCAGATAGGAATCAGAATAAAACGTCCGCGTAGCTCAATTGGTAGAGCAACTTATTCCGGAATGAGGGGAACCGGGTTCGAATCCTGGCGCGGATAAAAATGACGGAGAAATTTATTTCGTTATAACTGAGAGGGAAGACTGCCGTGTACGGCGTATGGCCGTGGCGCGTCGTACTGCGTCTGTGGCAGCAATCCGAGCTGCAGTTGCCACCACAGTGACGCAACGAACTGTTGAAAATCGGTTACTTGAAGGACAGCTCCGAGCCAGACGCCCTGTAGCGTGCATTTTGCTTACTCCAAACCTCTGCCGTTTGCGACGTCAGTGGTGTCAAGCTATAGCTCATTGGAGGACGAAGTGGGGATCTGTTGTGTTTTCTGATGAAAGCCGGTTCTGCCTGGGTGCCAGTGATGGCCGTGTGTTGGTTAGAAGGAGGCCAGGTGAGTGCCTGCAACCAACATGTCTGCGGCCGAGACACACTGGACCTACACCTGGAGTTATGGTCTGGGGAACAATTTCCTATGACAGCGGGAGCACTCTTGTGGTCATCCCACGCACCCTGACGGCACAGTTGTACGTCGGTCTGGTGATTCAACCTGTTGTGCTTCCATTCATGAACAGCATTCCAAGGGGTGTTTTCTAACAGGATAACGCTCGCTCGCATACCGCTGTTGTAACCCAACATGCTCTACATAGTGTCGACATGGTGCCGTATCCTGCTAGATTACCAGATCTTTCACCAATCGAGCCCGTATGGGACAACATTGGACGACAACTCCAGCGTCACCCCCAAACGGTATTAACCGTCCCTGTATTGACCGACCAAGTGCAACAGGTATGAAACTCCATTCCACAAACTGACATCCAGCACCTGTACGACACAATGCATGAACGTTTGCTTGCTTCCATTCAACATTCTGGCGGTTACACCGGCTATTAATGTAACAGCATTTCACATTTAAAATGGCTCTTCTCGCGCTTACAATAAGCTGTGATTTTGAAACCTTAATCGATTAAATACGTTACCTATACAGATGTATTGCCGCCATTTCATTCCTCTACAACTATTTTTTCGTGGTGTTGGGATTTTTTTTCCGTCAGTGTATATATACTATACATATAAGTAACAGCGTGCAAAAATTAGAAGCGTATACAATAAATTCTTCAGTGTATATACACTGCTGGCAACCCAAAATGCGACACCAAGAAGAAAGCATCCGATTGGCCTGAAATTCGCATGGTGCGTCGCCCGCCAGAGGACATGCAAACGATTAGCATTGCAGGGCATATGCAAATCATGTGCGCCCGGCACTCCATCGAGAAGCACTACAAGAAGGGTGAACATAAGGCGGGGTGTAAGTAGTGGAAGTTTGTTGTGCTGCCGGACCTGTGAGTGGTAAGCTTCCTGATGCCTCGTCGCAGAATACGGCAGTCATTCCAGCATGTTTCGGAGTTCGACAGAGGAAGAATAGTGGATTATCGCGACAGCGGTTTATCGTACCGAGACATCGGCTCCCGTGCGGGACGACATCTAGCCACAGTGAGGCGCGTATGGATTCGGTGGTTGCAGGAGGAACGGACGGACCAA
The DNA here is from genome assembly GCA_039090855.1 of Macrothele yani. Lineage (NCBI taxonomy): Eukaryota > Metazoa > Arthropoda > Arachnida > Araneae > Macrothelidae > Macrothele > Macrothele yani. The sequence continues at coordinate 17,581,129 of CM077025.1, forward strand.
CGTGAGCGATTGCCGCAGCCACGGCGCACCACTGAGGACCGGCATGTTGTGCGGCTGGCATTGACGGCTCACACCGCCACATCACGAACGTTTGCGCAGGAATTAGGGTGTGTTGCGCAACAACCTGTGTCAGCATTTACCATTCGACATCGTCTGCAGGAGCGGGGACTTGTCGCACGGCGCCCATTGCTCCGATTACCATTGACATTACACCACCGGCGAGTGCGACGGCAGTGGGCCGTTGAACGCCACACCTGGACTAAGGAGTGGCACGACACTGTCTTCTCCAACAAATCCCGCTTCTGCCTGCAATACCACGATGGCCGGATCCGCGAGTGGTGGCACCGCGGCGAGAGACTGTATTACGCCTGCATTATGCATCACCATACCGGTCCGTCGCCTGTCGTTATGGTTTGGGGCGCAATTGGATATGACACCCGCACCCCTCTGGTACGCATCGCTGGTACACTCAACAGCCACTGCTACATCTCCGACGTTTTGGAGCCTGTAGTCCTCCCTTACCTGCAGGACCTGCCAGCGGCCACGTTTCAACAGGACAATGCGCGCCCGTACATGGCACGCATCGTGCAACATTTCTTCACGACCCACCACGTGTCACTGCTGCCATGGCCCGTCTGTTCTCCCGAAATGTTGCCCATCGAACGCGTCTGGTCGCTGATCGGCATCCGAGTGGCTCGGCAAGCACCACCCGCTGCTACGCCTGATGAACTGTGGCAACGTGTGGAAGCAGCCTGGACCGACATACCCCAAGCCCACACCCAAAGCCGCTTTCGTTCGATGCCTCGGCGTGTAGCGGCCGTTATTGCCAGCCATGGGGGCCACACGAACTCTTGATGTCTACGTGTTCCGCAAGCCGCACGGACCTGTAAGCTCAGTCGTTTCATCTTTGTATCTGTTGTTATGTGTCCAGTAAATCTGGGTTTGCTAACTCGTGTCCTTCTTGGTGTTGCATTTTGGGTGGCCGGCAGTTTATACACGTATAAGTAACAGCGTGCAAAAATTAGAAACGTATACAATGAGTTGCATTAATGCACCTTGAAAATCAGGAATGTTCTTCAATTTGAAGCCACGAGGAGATTGGATTGGTTGAATAGTAAATGTAGAAAAGGAGACGGCATCTACTCCACAAATAAAGGTACGTAGATCGTTCAAAAAGTAACGAGACTAACGTCACAGCGCCAAGGCAAACTCTTGCACAAAAAATGTAGCTGCCTGTGTCGGAACACCTGTAAGATCAGTCACGGGACGACGCGTCGTTACAGCGCTCCGCTAGTTCATTCTTGTAGTAGACGACGTAGAGTTCAGACGTGTTTCTGTAATCCATTCTGAATTTAAAACTGGAGCAAAGAGAAACTATGAAATTTTGAGTGTGTTTGAATAACACCTGCACAGAAACGCGTGAAATGGTTAAAACAGCCTAGCCTATAAGGAAGGTGTTTTGTGCCGTGCAAGTTTTTGAGTGTCTCAAGAAATTTATGAATACTGAAGCGTGACTGTAAAATACACCAAGCTCTGGTAGGCCTTCTTCATCGACTACTGTCAATACCGTCGAAGCACTACTGCTCGAAGACCGCAGAATGACCAATGAGGAGGTTTTTAATATGATGCAGATGTCCGCAGGTCCCGTTGAAGACATTGTGAGAAAGTGGTAGGGGTACCGAAAGGTCGGTGCAAAGTGGATTCCCCAGTTGCTCACGGATGAACACAAGGCAAATCGTGTTACCACTTGTCGCCAATGAAAGTGCCGTCTTCGACGTGAGCCATACTCTTTGTATTCAATCGTCACATGTGATGAAACATTTTTTTCAACATTTCGATCCAGAAACAAAACAAGAGAGCACCCAATGGAAACAGTCACACAGTCCCCGATCCAAAAAAGCAAAAGTCTAAGTTAGTGCAGGAAAGGACATGCACCTGTTTTGCTTTTGTTTTTATGAAAAGGGAATTGTGTGTGACCATGTTGTTCCACAAGGGAAAATTGTTACAGGTGCCCATTATCCTGAAGTTCTCAAGGGACTTATAGAGAAAAAAGATTTCCCCAAAACGTCCAGAATGTGCACAGACTGGTTGCAATTTGTATCAAGATAATGTCCGTGTACATCATGCTTTATTTACCCTGCACGTTATCCAAGATCTAGGCATTGATATGATGGCATTCCATCCGTATTCATCGTACCTGACGTAATATGACTCTCATCTATTACCTCAAGAGAAAAAACAACTTCGTGGGTGTCGGTTTGCATCACATACTGAACTCAACAATGCTGTGATGGGTATGCTGAGCGAACACATCTTCCGGAAGTGGATAGGAATGTGAGACCGTTGCGTTCAAGTAGAGGAAGAATACTTCGAAAGTATGTAAGTGTAAGTATGTTTACTACGTCACATTTCTGCCCCATGTTAAGTCAGTCCTGTAATTTTATGAATGGTCCTGGATCATCTGCGGTTTGTACTTCCTTTTGTCGTGTTTGCGCTGTTTTGAGAAACGTGAGAGGTGTGACTAATAGTTAGTTGTTTTGTTTCGCTCATAAATTATTTTGTAGCATACAAATGTCTCAGTGACTGAGCTAAGCAATTTAACAAATCTATCAGCATTACGATACTGTGACTGGAAACGAGACTGCTCTATCACTTTCACGAACAAACCTTCTGCCGACTGTTTTCAAAGCTTCTTTTGTGTTAACTTTGGATTTTCTTAAGATTTTTCCTCTTTCGTCTTTAATTCTAACTTCATCAATTGTTCAAAAGTCTTTTTCTTGGTTTCACAGTTATTCAACAACGCCTCAGAGCCCTCTTCGTGCAAATTCAACTCCAAATCATTGCCTACCTGCAAGAAACTGCTCGTTAATGCAGCGTCCATGTCCTAAAAGGTTTTAAAATCATGTAGGTATTGGGTTGAAGAATCTGTTCCTGGTGGGAAAAACCTGTACATTACAGGTACTTCAGACCACACATCAGGGAGCATCAATATTCCTGATAGCATTTCATATGTTACAATCCTTCCAGAACTTTGGAAGGATTGCAACAGGGCCCAGAATCCATAAACCTTACACAATTTTGGTCTGGTGTAGTGTAGGTAGTACCACTTGAGATATAAATTTAAATTTTACCAATATACTTTGGAGGAATCTTGGAAGCTGTCCTTGTTCTTAGGTGGACCACCTTTATATTTTGATAGAAGTTGGAAAATAGGTTCGATGTTCAAGGGCATTGTTCAAGAGGACGATAATCTTTAAAATCCGTTTGTTATTGGTGCTTCCATCTCCCGATAACAAAATGATAGAAAACCCCCTTCTCGAAAATTTCTAGAGTTTTTCAACACAGATAGCGATATTTTGGCATTATTGTTCAGCTCTAAGGTTCTCGCAGCGGTAAACGAGGAGTGATTTACACTTGCACTCTCCATTGCCACCAAAATGGGAAATGTCTATCTATTGAAGTTTGTTAACCCGAATATTTCATCATCAGCAGCATCATTGACAACAATTATCAATCCACTGCTGTATGAAGGCCTCCCCAAGCCTCTTTCACAACTGTGCGTCTTGAGCCAGTCTCCTCCACGTTACTCCGGCATACTTTCGAATTTTATCTATCCATCTACCATGTGGTCTTCTTCTGGGTGCTTTCTTTTTGTCCCTTGGTATCTAGTCTAAATTTTCGGTTGTCCATCGGTGGTACATTGCCATTTCAGGGATTTTACTCTTATCATGAGGTCTTCCACTCTTGTCATTTTCCTTATCCACGAGTTCCTCTTCTTTTCACTCCTAGTTACACCAAGCATGCATCTCTCCATGCAACCTGTTCTGATCTTTCATACCACCTTCGTATGGAGATCAGATCGGGGTTTTGTGCTGGACACTGAAAATTTGGCAGATCATGTTTAGGGAGCATGGCGGGTGTGTCAGGAAATGTAAAATCTGGTTCTATAAAGCTGCATTTTCGATAGCGCGCATTTTCCACGGATGTCATAGAATTGCACCCGACTCGGTTCTGTAACTGACCCGGACCCGATTTGACTCGACTCAGATCTGTAACTGACCTCTCTCTCTCTCTCTCTCTCTAGGGTGTTCAAAAAGTTTCTCCGCAGTGGGTATCTTAGGTTATATGGAAATCAAACAAATTCCACCTAATTTTGATGGCGTTACGGTCAAAAGTGTTGAATTAAGCAACTTGTTGTATGTTTAGTTTCAGTTTTTGCTGTTTTCTTGATAACATATCAACCTTCAGAATATGTTTCAGAGCAACACCAATTTTCGCAAGATTATAACCAAAATTTCAAAAAAAATTTCAAAATGTGGATGTTGTTTTCATCATTGCACATCAGAAGGAAGGGAACTCTTCCTTCATATTGCATGACAAATAATTTTTCAGTTCGCAGGCACCAGTATCAAGTACAAAATTACACAGTGCGCATTTTTCCTTGAAATTCTTTTTTTTTTTTTTTTTTGCTATTCAAAAATAAAACAAATAAAACCTAGTCGAAATCAAGTCAGGAACACTTTGATTCCACCCGTTTGGCCCGCAAGAAATTTTCGATCCGTTAAGCCGTGACCCGTTTCCATCTCTGGCTATTACTTGCATCTGTATTATTCCAAACTGGAAATGGGTGGAATTGAGATCTTCCACCATTAAGGGTAATAGCAGGCAGGAATTAACTGTCTTTCCGTGGAACTCCCTTGAATGATATCACGACGCAAGTTGTTAAATTGCCTAAGAGAAATGCCCTCTTAAGATTACCGTAGTCGGTCGAGGGGTAGAGTGGGATGAAGAACACAAAAGCATTCTTCCTGTGTGTCATTTAAAAAGTTGCCCTTGCTATTGTTCTAGAGGTTGTTTGTTACACTTAACGGTATTAATAAATCTTCTGATACCTAAGAACATTTAACATTTCTTCGATTTCGGACAGAAATTTTATTATTTAACATACAGTACATGATGCCGTAGTCATTTTTGCAACTACCCCATCAGAGCTGCAGAGTATGATCCAGGAACTTGCTGACAAGAGTAAAGAAGTGGGATTAAAAATGAACTTTCAGAAGACAAAAGTGATGTTCAATGCTTTTACAAGAAATGAAGATTTATCGATTGATGGAGAAAAACTGGAGATAACAGATACGTATGTTTATCTTGGACAGCAGATATCAAGTGAGGGTCACATCGATGAAGAAATTAATCGGCGTACAAAACTTGCCTGGAGAGCTTTTGGAAGAAACAGCATAATTTTCAAGAGCAATATGACATTATGTCTTAAAAGAAAAGTGTTTGATCAATGCATCCTTCCAGTGCTTACGTATGGTGCAGAGACGTGGACCTTAACTAAAAGAGACATACAAAGGCTGCAGACAACTCAAAGGAGCATGGAGAGGTGCATGCTTGGTGTAACCAGGAGAGATAAGAAGAGGAACTCGTGGATCCGAAAAATGACGAGAGTGGAAGACATCATGATCAGAGTTAAATTCCTGAAATGGCAATGGGCTGGACATACTGCCAGAAGGACAGATCATCGATGGACAGCCGAAATTTTAGATTGGATTCCAAGGGACAGGAAAAGACCCAGAAAAAGACCACATGGGAGATGGGTGGATGAAATTCGTAAATATGCGGGAGTGACATGGAGGAGACTGGCACAAGACAGACCGTTGTGGAGGAAACTTGGGGAGACCTTCGTCCAGCAGTGGATTGATAATGGTTGACAATGATGATGATGATGATGATGACATGTGTATGATACTTTTCAAATGATCGTAACGTAGCGTAATGCAGTGGAACCTCGGATATATGTTTTTCTAGGGGATGGCTTTAAAATGCGTATAAATGTAAAAAACGTGTAAATGTAATTTTAAAATGTTAAATACTATTGAAAAATTTTGAACGCCTACAAAAAAAAAGAAGTGGTGAAAAACTCGTAATTTTATGTGACGCTATATTGCGAGTATAATGTCAGACATACATATGTCCGTACATAAATACTTTGTTTGCTACCGCCTATGTCTATTTTGACTTTTGTATTGAATTTTGATTCAGATTTCATTATAAAGTTCCTTGCGATTTCATATTTTCAACAGAAAACTCACCATGAAAGAAATACGGGATTACGCCACATAATACAAATTTTGAAGATGACAATCCGATTTTTGGCGTAAATGTGACAAGGATGGTAAGTCAGATAATTTTATTATCTGACTTACCATCCTTGTCACATTTACGCCAAAAATCGGATTGTCATCTTCAAAATTTGTAGAAAACTCACCTTTGAAATACTAGGTAGGAAATCTGAATAGAATGTTGTTTTTTATATTCAATATCCCTATTACACATCGTTCACTTATAAGTATCGTTATTTTTAAAGCAGTTTGTCCACTAGTTGATTTAACATTAATGCCGAGTGAAATTTTCAATAATCTTTTCATGTTTCAAGTTCCTTGAAATCAGGTAAAAAAGAGAATTGTGAACGTTATTTAGTAAATGTTTAGTTGCATCATTTATTTTATGGCTGCTAAATAAATTTATTGGTCAATAAACGCTGTGTCAATTCTCTCAAAGTTGTAACATATCGGGTTACGTATAAAAGAATTAATGAAACGTGTTTGTTTGATAAAATCTGAAATTCAAAATTTGACGGATAATCGGAAAACACGTATAAATGAATTACGTATAACTGAATCGAAAAAAGTGATAGAAATTATACACTGCTGGACAATTGCTAAGGACGGATCATAAACGGCGATATAGCGCATACAAAAGTAAGTGTGGTTGGACGCCAAGTTAAATAAAATAATGTCAGAATGCCAGGACATTACAAGAAAGACAATTTATTGTGCTCTGAAATCCAGAAGGCTTTGGAACGTGTTCAAGGGACAAACAGGCCATTTTGTGCAGAATACGTAAACGTGAAAAAAAATGCAATTACCGTCCGCAGGCGTTCCGGCGTAAGATGTCAATACGGGATATGGCCACCATGGAGGGCGATGCAAGATTCCACACGTCGTGTCATGCTTTGCACAACATTATCAAGCAGCTGTTGGGGTAATTTATCCCATTCCTCTGTCAGTGCACGGATGAGGGTGTCTTTGTTTATTGGAGGGCATTGGCGACCAGCAAAACTCCTCCCCAAAGCATCCCACACCTTTTCAATGGGATTCAGATCTGGAGAACGTGCTGGCCATACGAGGAGTTGAATATCCTCGTTCTCAAGACACTCCTGGCCAGCGACTGTTCGATGACATGTTGCGTTGTCGTCCATGAAAATGAATCTATCACCGACAGCACCACGGAACATGCGAACATGAGGTAGCAGAACATCATTAATGCATCGTTGGCCAGTCATAGTCCCAGTTGGAAGCACATAGAGGGACGTACGGCCATTGATCATGATGCCAGCCCATACCATGACACTACATGTCGGATATCGGTCCCTTTCCTGTATGTTTGCTGGACAATATGCAATACCACTATCACGCCAGATCAGTTGTCGTCGACAATCAGACGATAGACTGTATCTACTCTCACCTGAGAAGATGACAGCAGACCAGTCGTTATCAGTCCAATTACGATGTTGATGGCACCATTGCAAACGGGCGGTACGGTGACGTCTGGACAATGGGATGCACACAACAGGACGGCGGGTGTATAGTCCTCCTTCATGCAAACGTCTGGTGACAGTTTTTCTGGAGATCCGCTTGCCAGTAGCAGCCATAAACTGATTTGCTACCTCACTAGCTGTGCTGCGCCGGTGTCTTTTTGTTGATAGCACTATGTACCGATCTTCGGCAGGTGTTGTACTGAGAACACGACCTCCCCCGTGACGTTTGCTACACTCTCCATTTGTTTGAAATGATTTCCAAAGCCTTGAAACAACACTGTGGCTGACGTCGAACTCCCTGGCAACATCTGTTATTTTTCGCCCTTCTTCAATGTTGCCAATAATACGGCCACGCGTAAAATCATCTAGGTGATGTCGGGAAGACATACTGAAAATTTCAAGTTCGTCAATTGATTCTTTGCCTTTCAACTTTGCGTTTGAACAACAACGGTCAATGCGCGTCAAATCCTTTATATCTCTTATCAGCGCTCTGACGTCACGAACAAGTTCGGCAATCCAAAATTTGCATACGCACAACACGTCTTACTGTATCCCGCACTTATGCTAATTTCCACATTTTCCTGCCTTCCATTTTATGGTTGCTATCGTTGCTATTGTCATCCGTCCTTAGCAATTGTCCGGCAGTGTAGTAAAATATCAGGACTGAAAGAGAATTTCGTTTAAGAATGAAAAACGTATAACCGAAGTTTCACTGTATTATGTTGAAGGATTTGACATTTACACGAATATTAAAGAAAATCAACTACAGATTGTCACACAAAGTCTCTCATGGGTAACCAAGCGGTGGTGAGGATTCAGAAGCCTCCCTCGCCTTCTGATTCCCTTTCAGTTTGTTCCAGCGTCAATTTCATTCGAGACATACTTAGAGCTTCAAAATGTTCTTTTTTAACACACTGGGATAATTCTTTTGTCCACTCACACTTAGCCCCCTCGACGGACAGCAGTAATCCTAAGTGTAATTTAACACCTTGCATCATGATGTCATTCAAGAGAGTTTCACGGGAGGACACCACGTACATGCGCACTGTCAAGCTTACGGAGACATGAGCGGCAACAACGCGAGGGCTAGAGAAAGGATTTTTTTGTATGTGAGTAGTTGCTGTGGAGATTATTTTGTTCTAACATTAAAGTTTTGGGGGTGACTTTGTAAAATGGGTGATGAAAAGAAACGGAAGATCAAATCAGAACATAGAGTGTTTAATCCAGGGTGGACAAGTAGATACTTGTTTACTTACACGAGGGACAAAATATTGTGCCTTGTTTGCCGAGAAGTAGTAGCCGTTCTGAAAAAGGAATACAATCTTCGTCGCCATTTCGAATCAAATCAAAACATCCTGATTTTTTTATTGGAGGTTTAACGACCACCGTGAGCAACTCAATGGGCTATAGACAGTCGCCGGTCCCTAATTTAGGGTCACTGGTTCCAGGGAAGGGAGAGAGCCAGTGCCGTAAGACAAACACAACATCCATGCCTCACCGGGATTCGAACCCGGACCCCGTTCGGACGAATGATCATAGGCCATCGCTTATACCACTGCGCCACCGGGGCGGCACATCCTGATTCGAAGTGGCGACGAAGGAATACAATCTTCGTCGACATCCTGATTTAAAATGGCGACGAAGATTGTATTCGCCGCCCCGGTGGCGCAGTGGTCTAAGGCGTTGGCCTCTGATCATTCGTCCGTAAGGGGTCCGGGTTCGAATCCCGGTCAGGCATGGATGTTGTGTTTGTCTTACGGCACTGGCTCTCTCCCTTCCCTGGAACCAGTGACCCTAAATTAGGGACGGGCGACTGCTTATAGCCCATTGAGTTGCTCACGGCGGTCGTTAAACCTCCAATCAAAAAAAAAAAAAAAAAAGATTGTATTCCTTCGTCGCCATTTCGAATCGGGATGTTTTGATTCATTGGACACCAATGAAAAACAAATTACAGCGTTCAAATTGTTGAAAAATCTCAGTGGGGAACAACGGATTTTCAAGAAAGTAAACTCAGAAAATTAGGCGGTTACTAAGGTTAGCTTTCAGATTTCTAAAGAAATTGGTGCTGCTGGGAAGTCTTTTACTGAAGATGACTTCATAAAGAAGTTGTTTGCTGATTGCAATTTGTGGATTATGTCCCGATAAAAGAAAGTGCTTTTGAGATTATAAGTTTGTCTCGTCTGACCGTGCAGCTAAGAGTAGCTGATACATCCAATAACCTTAACGATCAGTCAAATCAGAAGGCAAATAAATTCATGTATTATTCTTTAGCGGTCAACGAGAGCACTGATTTGACAGATACTGCTCAACTTCTAATTTTCGTTCGACGTGTTGATGACAACTTTGAAGTAACAGAGGAACTGGCTGGTTTGTACTCCATGCGAGGTCAAACTACTCGAAAAGAAATCGCAAATCAAGTGAACAAGTGTGTAACTGAAAAGTTATGCATAACGTTTGAAAACTTAGGGGCCATTTGCACTGATGGCGCTCCACTTATGTGCGGGAAAAACCTTGGTGCACTTACTCTTGTTGAAGAGTTTGCTGGCAAAAAAGTAACTAACATTGCATTGTACATCGGAAAGTGTTATGCAGCAAAGTTTTAAATTTCGATCATGTAATGTGGTACTTTCGATTGTAAACTACGTATAATCGTTCAACGGGGCTAAAACATATGTAATTTCGAGAATTTTGTAAAGAGGTTTATGCTACCTGCAACTATGTGCTCTATCACACAAAAGTTCGTTGTTTGAGCCGTGGAAGAGTATTGCAACGTTTTGTTGTCCTCAAGGAAGAAATCGTTCAATTCTTAGAGAATGCCCCAAAATAATTTCCAGTGCTGCACAATGAAGTATGGAATAATGACCTGTATTTTTTATGTGACATCACAGGTCATCTAAATGAATTGAATTTACAGCTTCAATGGAAAAGCCAACATATTTTTCAAATTATTGCTGCAGTAAAGGCTTTCAAAATGAAACTGAGGCTATTCAAAAGCCAACTGTCAAAGGAGAATCTGCCACTTTATGAAACATATTCTGATGTGTAAGCATGCGCGTTAGGAGAAAAATATTCAAACGACATTGAACTTTTGATCCAGGAGTTTGACAGAAGACTGACACATTAAATTAAAGAAGAAGCCATTAAATTTAAGTTAATTGAAGATCCTTTCTCTGTGGATCCACAGGAACTTCCAGCGCATTTACAGCTAGAGGTTATTGAACTTCAGTGCTCAACAATTTATCGAAATAAACACATAGAAACCAGCCTTCAAGACTTCTACGAAAGTTTGGACAAGGGCAAATTTAAAAATCTGCGAGAATGTGATTTGCAGGTTTTCGGCATATTCGCGTGTACCTTCATATGTGAATAAATCTTCACCATTATGAACTTGAATAAAAACAAGTAACGATCAGCTCTAACCGACGAACACTTGGGAGATATTTTGAAAACATCGATTTCAAACATGATTCCTATGTACGATAAACTGATTGCTGACAAGACGTGTAATACGTCTAGTTAACTAAATGTAAACAGTAAGAAAACCTGAAAAATGTATTAAAATTGTACCTCTTAGCAAAGTAATTTTTTTAACAATAATGTGATTTCATAATAAATAAAAGTCTTAAGTAATAAGTGTAATTAATTGATATTAATTGAAAATTTTCCTTTTAATAATTGATATTAATTGAAATTCCCTTTTAGTAATTGATATTAATTGAAATTTCCCTTTTAATAATTGATATTAATTGAAATTTCCCTTTTAGTAATTGAAATTTCCCTTTTAATAATTGATATTAATTGAAATTTCCCTTTTAATAATTGATATTAAATTGAAATTTCCCTTTTAATAATTGATATTAATTAAAAGTTCCCTTTTAATAATTCATATTAATTGAAAGTTCCCTTTCAATAATTGATATTTATTGAAAGTTCCCTTTTAATAATTGATATTAATTGAAATGTCCCTTTTAACCCTTTAACCGGCTGGAACGAATTTACTCGGGGTTAGCAAAATTCGCTGTAATCAGCTTGAGCGAATATTTTCGCTGTCTAAAAAGTGCGTCGAACGCGTCTGGAATAAGTGAATTTGTTGGTCAAAGAGCGATGCTTTCTCCTTAGCTTATTGAAGTGGTCATTTAGGAGGATTATTGACACTAAACGACCACCCCTAAATGATCACTTTGTTTTTCAAAGTGGTCAATTAGGAGGATAACTTACACTAATCCTTTCTAACTGATTATCTGCTAAAAGAGGTATTACAATGTCAACTAACCTAAGAAAAGAAATGGAGAAGTTGTTTGAGGCACTGGTTTCTACCTAGTAGCACGTTGTCAGGGGAATAAGCCCTTCTGGATCATATCTAGAGTCATGGAGCAGAGAACAGAGGACTATAGAAGCGAGATTTTATCACTGGCGACAGATTTATGTTCGGTACTGCTGCGGTGGGAGGGGGAAATGTATTATTTTTTCGTAACTTCCGTAGAATCTAGTCGCTGTGTGAAATATTTCTGTTTGAGAAGCTAAGAAATGTTTGGGCACCATTTGATTCAGAAACATCGGCCGTTTAAAGGGTTAATAATTGATATTAATTGAAATTTCCATTTTAATAATTGATATTAATTGAAATTTCCATTTTAATAATTGATATTAATTGAAATTTCGCTTTTAATAATTGATATTAATTGAAATTTCCATTTTAATATTTGATATTAATTGAAATTTCGCTTTTAATAATTGATATTAATTGAAATTTTCCAGTTTAATCATTAATTATGCTATAATTAAAAAGTTATAGTATAATTAAAGTAAAGGTAAAAATATTATACCTTTACTAAATTTTACTAGGAACGTGAGCCGCTACAAATCTATCTGGCCCCTACCTGCTGCCGAGTTGTGCAGGTCTGGCGGAATGCAATACCGATGATGTAGGGATTGCCGCATCCAACCTTAACATGGGCTTGCACTATTGGCAACTTGTCAACCAACGTAGTTGGGTTATTTAACGCCTCTGGTAAATAAATACGACACTGCTTATATAGCGGTATTTTTAGGGATGACAAATCTAATCGAATGAAAAGAAGCAAAAACAGCACCTTGTTTCAATTAATTTGAAAAAAAAATGTAAATGCCGGAGAGACAAATTTTCCGGAAGTAAAAAAAAAAATGTTTCGCATCTTCAGAAATGTAAATATGTCAACAAAACGATGTATGAAAGACTTGTGCCATAAATTAGTAAATGCACTCTTCATTTTTTCGCTCATCACTAGCTGTCATATTTTATATCTGCAATAAATTTCTCTGTTTTTATGACACTACAAGAAGTAAAGACGGGAACGAAAGGAACTGCTCTTCCACATTGGAATATGCTGTAGGGCGTCTTTTGTTTGTAAGGTGATTTGACGATTTCATAAGCTCCGGATGACATTCTAAAGAAATAAACATGCATGTAACCCCCACGTGTGCGGCTGTGTGTGCGCGTGGATCTCTTGAGTCATAAAAAGAACAGTATCCGGAAATTGCCTCGAAAATGGTGGTTTTACGTTCCTACAGCGCAACATTAACTTCGTATACGACGAAATGCGCGCAGATGTTCCTCAAGGACCTCAGTCGTCGTTCTCAACTCTTATATTTGTTTAGGGTCTGCACTAACTTGATCCTTTGGTTTCCTAAGAAGCGGAGGTGTAAAATAAATTTATTGAACTTAGTTTGTAGGCATTTTCATCGGAGAACGTCAAGGGGTAAATGAAGGGCCATGAATTAAAGTTATTTGTAGAGTGCAGTTACAAAACAACAACGAACACTTGCAAATAAGAAGATATCCAGCGCGAAATCCTCATGACACTAACGTATAAAAAGAGTTTCCCCGAAAAAGAACTATGCGCCTAAACAAACTGCGTGTTAAAAATTTATGCCTAAGTTGTTCACTAAAATAATGAAAACCTGATATTTGCAATTTAATCTTAAACCAGTCTTTATATAATTGAAAAAATGCATAGGTTATAAATTACATGAAAAAGGTTACCCCACGTAATGTTAAAAACAGGATTATCCGAAGTAAAATTAAACAAAAAAGTTGACACCGAATTTTCGGGTGTAATAAGCACGTGTTTTGAATCCGTTCTGACGCAAATTAAATTTATCAAAGCTATTCAAAGTCAATGGAACCGGTATGGAAAACAATAGATCTAACCAAAGAAAGAAGATTTTCAATCGGGCTTTTAATCCCTCAGATATTGCAGTAAACGGAATCGTGAGCTTACGAACTCTTAGAAACAGAGATATCGACAAAAATAAGATGTGACTTTACGTCCCCTGGCGGGAAAACCATGCATTATTTTAGGAAGAAAGTATTCTCAAAAGGTTTATCCGTATAAGCGGTATCGGTCGAAGAAAAAAAAAAATTAGTCGAGTTTTCAGGAGCTCGTATTTTGCAACAAATACTTCAGAAGCAGAAATTAATACATAAGACCCCTGGTGGCTAAACTATTCTTTACCAAACATTAGAAATTATGTGCAAAAATATTTTCCATCAGGTCTTGTATGCGATACAGGAAGAATTTTTCAAATCAGAGCTTTAGGAGCAGAAATAACGCAGAAAACGCAATTTACCTTTGTACCCTTAGCGGAAAGTGTATGATTTACTTGAAAATTTTGAATTTATAGGAAAAACATTTGGCATCGGAAACACTATCCAACAAAGAAGGAATTTTTCAAATCGTACTCTTAGAAGTAGAGATATTGACAAAAAATAAGATATATATCTACGCCCTCTGGCGTAGAAGCCATGCATTTTTTCAAGAAGAAAATTTTCCTAAAAGGTTTGTCGACATGAGTAGTATCGGTCAACAAACGACGTTATTTTCAATCGAGAATTTAGAAGCTCATATTTTGCTGAAAAAACAACAGTAGCGGAAATTAAGATTTACGCCCCCTGGTGGCCAAACTATTTTTTTACAAAAATTAGAAATTATGTGCAAAGATTTCCCATCAGGAGCTGTATCCGGTGCAGAAATAATTTTTCAAATCGGAGATTTAGAAGCAGAGATATATGGGGAAACGCAATTCACCGCTACGCCCCCTAGCGGAAAGTCTATAAATTACTTGAAAATTTTGAAATTATGTGAAAAACATGTCACACGGAAAACACTATCCAACAAAGTAGGAAATTTTTAAATCGACGGACTCCTAGAAGTCGAGATATTGATAAAAATAAGATGTATATCTACGCCCCCTGGCGGAGAAACTGTGGAATATTTTAAGAAGAAAATACCACGAAAAGGTTTATCGATGTGAGTGGCATCAGTCCACGAAAGAATTTTTAATCGATATTTTAGGAGCTACAATTTTATGGCAAATACATCAGAAGCAAAAATTTACACTTACGCCCCTTGGTAGCCAACGTGTTCTTTACCAAAAATTTGAAATTATATGCAAAAGATTTTCCATCAGGAGATGTATCCGCTGAAGAAAATATTTTTCAAATCGGAGTTTTAGAAGAAGAGTTATCGGGGAAAACGTAATTTACTTTTACGCTCCCTAGCGGAAAATTATGCGTAATTTGAAAAAGTAACTATATCTAAAATACTCTTCGACATAAATAGAACCGAAATATATAAAAAAATTTTCAATCGGATGTTTAGAAGCAAATATGTGGAATAAAACGTATTTTTGAATTCGACTTCATCTGCATTTACGCCCTCTACCGGCGAAATTGTACATGGTAGAAAAAAAACGAAATAAAGGATCATCATTTGCATATTTCAAGCTTCCCAATGCAAAAATAATTTTTCAAATCGGACTAATATTTGCTGAGATATCGTGGGTACAGACGGACGGACGGACGGACGGACAGACAAACCGATAACAGAAGCACGATCTTTTTACAAAAGACGTGCTAAAAAGGTTACCTGACTTAATGCAGCTAAGAGGAATTCGTCAGATGCTGAAGCCTAACGGTCTGCTGAGGAAAGCAAAAACTTGCAGCTTCTGAAGCTGAAGTAACGTGTTAACAGAGGCAGAAAAAATGTTTAGGTGCTGAAGAAGATAAAAATGTGCAAATCAGGAAGGGTTTCTATCTTTTTAAAACTGACATAGTATTTTACGTACAGAATGAATTTTCAAGGTGCAGGAGTCAGACATCTTTGGGTAATGTCGTGATGGCTAGTCCTGTGGCTCAGTGATCTAAGCACTATCTTGTGACCATTCGTCCGAGATGGGTCTCGGTTCGGATCCCGGCGAGGCATGGATGTTGTATTTGTCTTACGGCATTGACTTTCTCCCTTCCCTAGAGCCGGTAGCTCTAAGTTAGGGATGGGCGACTGCTTATAGGCCATTGAGTTACTCACAATGGTCGTCAAATAAAGAAACAAAATGTAATCATGACTGTTCAACATAAATAAATGCATCGCTCTTTTCACGTTCCAGAAACACATAGCAACCGAAAAATTGTTTTGCAGTAGCCGTCGTGGAATTGAACCAAGGAACTCTCGATAACTAGCCGAGCGCGTTAACTTTACACCACGGTGGCCAACAATCCACGGTGCTATGTGTATTTTTAAGTCAGCTTCTGACTTCATAAATCCGTAAGATGGGCTCGGCTAGTTATTGAGAGCTCCGTGGTTCAATTCCATGGCGGCGGCTGAAAAACAATTTTTTGGTTGCTATGTGTTTCTGGAACGTGGAAAAAGCGATGCATTTATTTATTAACTGACGCCACGTATTTGGAGGATTTTCACTGTTCAACATATTTATGGGTTCTTGGTAGAAACTTACGCGAGCCAATAATTTTTGACCCTATCCGATAACAAACGGTTAAGATTTAAGTTCAGTCTGGTTAAGATTTAAGTTCACTCTGAGTCGCTGTCCGACCTCGCAAAACGCCAAACCATTCGTAAACAAATGTCGGCTCGACCGCGAAGATGTTTTATCAGAAAGCTCGATTTTTTGTACCCTTGATTCTTGTTACGATATAAAAGAATATGCTTATGTGGCTACAGCAACATTCTGCTATAGCGATCAAATAACCTTTATTTTAATTACCTTAATTATTATTATTGCCATTTTGCTGAACGCAGCTACTATAGTTTTTTCTTTCTCACGTGCAACTACGTCTAACTCCGCCGATAGTACGGAGCGACCTACCGCCGATCGCCTCTGACAAAAATAGGTCCCAATTGTAATCATTATAGCGTTAAAGATACCGTACAATGCATACTAAATATTGTACTAAATAGTACAATGCACACTAAAAATATGCCCACTAACCGTGTTAGCATATTCGTAAACAGCATGTAATCAAAATTCCCGCACTGCGCAATATTCGCGCACATCGTGCATGTAATCAAAATTCGCGCACATCATGCGTGAGAAACGTTCCCCTCGCTCATTGTGCGCGGTGCAGATGATGCAATATTTATGGATGTGCCGCCGCGTTTGATTCAGTCTATATCGGCAATCTTGAGCGCAACACGACTGTGCGTGGTATCGTTTCAAAGCTCTCGACGAGATCTACTTAAATATACGGAGACCATTTCGTAGTGGTTTGAACTGAACATTTAAAAAACTGTTTTCTTGTGAACCGGTAAACACTTTTGGAAATATCGCGGTTTACCTGGACAATCGTGATTGCAAAACAACTCTCCGCGATATTGTTTTAAAGCTCTCTACGAGATCTATTCAAATATACACTATATTGACAAAAATAACCGGACACCTAAAAGAGAAGCACAACATAGCATTTATTGACATACATTAGTACGGTATCGCCTCACGTTTGGCCTTACTGCATGCACTGACCCTTCGTGACATGCTTTCGAGAAGGTTTTGGAACACAGCAATAGGTATGCGAGTCCATTCAGTACATAATGCTGCCACTAACTGTTGCTTAGTAGTAGGCCTTAGTGCCAAACTTCTTATACGACGCTCTAATTCATCCCATAAGTGCTCTATGGGATTAAGATAAGGGCTCTGTGCTGGCCAGTCCACACACGATACGGAATTATCATCAAACCATGCCGTAACAGTCCTTGCTTTATGGCTCGGTGCATCATCCTGCTGGTACCAACAAGGCTCGGTTCCATAGTATTGCCACAGAGTTGGTAGAGCATAATTGTCCAGAATATCGAGGTAGACGTGCTGGTTAACAGGTTTGTCCATGATAACCAATAGACCGGGACCTTACCAAGAAAAACACCCCCACACGAGTAAACTGCCAGCTCCAAACTTGACCGTAGGAACAGTATACTGTGGTAAATACTGTTTATCCGGTTGCCGCCATACCCACACACGGTCTATCAGACTGATGGATCGTGTATCTGGATTCAGGACCCGTTTCCATTGATCTACGGTCCACGATAAATGTTCTTTACACCATGCTAAACGACGAGTAGTATTCCGAATGAAGATGAAAGGCTTATGCACAGCCGTACGACCACGATAACCCATGGAATGAAGTTCTCTGCAAATGGTACGTGTACATACCGTGGTTCCGGCATTTTTACTCACCTGTACACTGAGGTCTTGTGCAGTACTCCGTCGATTTGCTGTAACGACTCTCCTGAGGCTTCAACGTCTTCCATCACTGATTTTCTTTGGTATGGCGGTACGTTTTGCTGCTTCAGGCACGCCACGTGTCTTCCATTTATTCAGTACATCCAAAACAGTTGACTTGGGTATGTTTAAACGCCTCTTGGGTTCTCTTATGGACAACCCACTAATATAACACCCAACAATTTTTTCTTTCTCAGCTGCAGGCTTGTTTTTATAACGTTTGCAGCTGTACCGCGCATCTTAACAAGTCTACGGATCCGTTCATTTTGCTTTTGAAGGGGTGTCCGGTGACTTTTGTCAATATAGTGTATGAAAAAAATGTAGTGGTTTAAACTAAAATGTTTATAAATTGTTTTCTTGTGAACGGGTTAACATTTACGACAATGCCGCGGAATTCGCAGAATGAACGCAAGCAAAAGTGAAGAAAATCAAAACGAGAGGCAAGAGCAAGTGATGAGGAATGTAAGAAGCTGAAGAAGACTGCAGCCGAACGAAGTAGAGAGTATTAAAGAACGCCTGATAACAGCCGCCGCCAAACAAAAATCCAACACACGGATTGTAGTCCGGCGTTACAAACTGACGCTTCAATCAGAACTGAGCCTACCTTTTTTTTTTTTTTTTTTTTGATTATTTTGACCTTGATATGAATCCCTGAACACAGCCTAAGAAGTGGAAAGAACGCAGAATACTACTAACTCCAGTAACGGAAGCTCTTTGTTTTTCTTGTAAGTTGTAAGTTGATAGGCACGTTGCGCTTTTTTCGCTTTGATCTGCAGTGCCTTATTTATCTTTATTTCACTGGCTGGGCAGCTCCTGCGCTTAAGGGAAAAGTGTATTAGCTGTAAATTGAATGTAAAAAAAATGAACTTTATTAAACAGCTGCAAGGGGGAAAGGACGATGCAATGAATTTCGGTCAGATCATGAACTGGGGGAGAACAATGCTGGTACAATGCTTGATGGCAAGAGCAGGAGAGGAGTGTGATGTGGACTGATACCATTCTTCTGCTATACGGAAATGCTGTTAAATGGCTACCCTAATTTCCACAATAGTCCACTCTTAGCTTGACTTGTAGTATAAATTGTTAACCCTTAAGGGCCACGCATTCTTGCTAAAAATGACGCAATAAGCTGAGGACATACTCAAAAGTTTTGAACGGGGATTTTGTGTCTTCTACAAAGACGATAGATGGCGACATGCTCAAAATATAGCCACTTATGCAAAATAAATAAAGTTGACACCTTAAGCATTTCTCACTTTAACAACACTGATAAAAATTTGGTTGGGTAATTATTGCCTTAAATACACGGTCGACTCACATTGTGGTGACTCGACGGTGTATTTTATCCAGAGTAACCGCCGTGTGCAGCGCGGACAGCAGCTAGACGGACTGGGAGTGACTCAATAAGGTACTGGAAGGTGTTTACAGGTATGTGGAGCCATGCTGACTGCACTACATCTGACAGCTACTGGAGGGTGCGTGGTGGAGGATCCATAGAGCGAACAACACGATCGAGGTGGTCCTACTGATGTTCAATTGGATTTAATTCTGGGGAATCAGGGGTGCAGGGAAGTATTTTGAAGTCTTCATCGTGCTCTTCCAACTCCTCTCGGACATTTCTAGCTGTGTGACACGTCCCATTGAAGTGGAGGAAGATCCCATCTGCCCTAGGGAAGACAATAACCATGTATGGGTGTACGTGGTCTGCAAGGATCAATTCATAACGATTCGGTCCATAGTGCTTCTAGAAGTATGAGTGGACCCAGAGAATGGCACGAAAACATTCCCCAGAGCATAACGCTGCCCCCACCAGCTTGTGTTCTTCCAGTAATGGTTGAAGAGTGTTTGTTCTCCGATGATTCTCGCCTTATATCCCAACGTCCATCCATTCGATGATGCAGACAACGTGACTCATCGGAGAAGGCAATCCTTTGCCAATGAGCGGAGGTCCAATTCCGATACTGCCGTGCAAATGTAAGCCTTTTCTGACGATGCACCTTCGTTAGCATATGTTCAGTGACCACCCGTCTACATCGGAGTACCACACGCAGCAGGGTTCAATGAACTGTCGTCCTAGACACACTCCCTATAGCCTCCTGGTTCATTCGGCCAGTGAGTTGCTCCGCTGTAGCGTGTTGATCCACCCCTCACGCACCTTCGAAGTCGACACTCACCTCTCACATCAATGGCACGTGGTTTTCCGTAGTCTCGACAACTCTTATTCGCAATTGTGCCATTTCTCCAATCAGGATACACTTTAACCACTGCAGCACGAGAACAGTTCACAAACTGCGCTGTTTCAGAAACACTGTCCCCCTTTGCCTGAAAGCCGATGATCATACCTTTTTGAAAATCTGATAAATCCCTCCTTTTATCCACGACAGCATCGAGTGATATGTTTACAGAATGCCTACAGCGCACCTTATATACCCTCCAATACAACTCACAACACGTGCCTTCTTTCATTGGCTACGTGCTGTTGACGTCAAAAGTAGGAGGTGGTCACAATAATGAAACTCGACTGTGTATGTACATAAAGACTATTTACTAACATTATATACAAAGGATATAAAGGTTAAGGCACAAGGCATTGAAGTCGTCGAGCATGAAAGAGTCTGTAAGAGGAGAAAAGAAGTGGGCGTCTGTAGTGCAAAAATCGTGAATGTAAAGTTCTTGCAAAGCTGACAAGATTTTGATTCCAATAGTTCATTGCAATGGGTGAAGAATTACAATATAAAATCGTACCGTGTCTTACAGTAAAATGTCACAGACACTGTCGTTACTTTATGAATTACTGTCAACCGTATTTCACAAATAAAAAAATCAAACTGCTATGAACGTAAAAAAATCTCAACCTCAGCGAAAAGAACAAAGCAAAATACAGACTTCTTTTTAAAGAGAAAACAATATCCTACTACGATACCTAACCCAGTCTCATAACTCTTTGAACAGTCCTATGCTCGCATCCCTTGCAGCTCCAATCTTAAATAAAACGCGCCATCTGCTTTCTTATACGTAAATATGCGGATCCAGACATCAGGAAAGGGGCGGGAAAATGCAAACGTACATTTACGACTCCGATACTTAATGCAAGGCTATAGCGAAACGTATATATATACACAGTCGTATCAGAATAAGATGACCAACCCCGGAAGAAGAGTGCACCAGCCCAGGCGCGTCACTGAGTGCACGTGACAAAGTCGACCACACTGAGATACAAACGGCCGTGCCAGGACAGATGAGCCATAGTGCGTCACCTGAATGCAGTGGGGAGAGGTAGTGATTTTACGGACGTTGAAAAAAAGAATGATCATCGGTTACCGCGCTAATGCTGGAAGCATCTCAGGAACAGCACACTTCGTGGGCTGTTCGCGAGGTGCTGTCATAAGGGAGTACCAAGAATGGAGCTCACCGAGTACCTCCCGACGTCATAACTGCGTAGCCCCAAAGGACATCGACCCCAGAGGAGAACATGGACTGGTAAAGGGCAATCGACGCGCAACAGTGCAGCAATTGATGACGCTAATGAATGCTGGTGGACACAGGTATGTGTCCTCGATACCATTATGGGTATCCAGAGTCGACGCTGCGTCAAGCGAACCATGTTAACGCAGGTCCATCGGCAACAACCCCTTCAGTTCGCATAGGACTACGGTCATTGGATAGTGGAAGAGTGGAAAAGTTACCCTTCTCCGACGAATATAGGTTTCTACTCCACAGAAATGACGGTCGGTGGCGGTTGCGGTGTCAGACACACAAGAACCGACACCCGGGCACTTTTATTCTGTGCCGTAAAAAGGCACAGAATAAGTGCCTTTTTACCTCTTTAAGTATTACACCTGATGATAAAATCTTTTGATGATTTCGAAAGCGCTTGTGCATTTATATGAATAAATTTTTAACTTGCCCAGACGTTATTTTAATACCACTGCGTATTTTAATTTACCGAGCACATTGGCTGGTAGCATTTAGATCTCATGGATGTTGTGTTTGTCTTACAGCACTGGCTCTCTCCCTTCCCTGGAACCAGTGACCCTAAATTAGGAAGGGGTGACCCATTGAGTAGCTCACTGTGGTCGTTAAACCTCCAATAATAAAAATAAAAAAAAACAGCTGCCTGCACATGTTTTAAGTAGTAAAGAACGCTACACTATCTCTGCAAATCAAATACAGGTTGCTAAAAAATCCGTGTGCACCAGATAACTAGTATTACCTACTAGGGAAATAAATAAAAAAAAGTAAAAATTACTATTCAACTGGTTGGAGAGGTACAAATAGCTTACTTGCTATAAAAGATACGACGGTGCACTTTCTCATCATTGTGTTTCATTTTCTGCAGAATCAGCTGAAAAAGGAAGTCATCAGCACTTAAGGGATTTATCACAAATTCATTTTTGAACCGGAGAATGTTGTCGAGGTATTCAACGAACACGCAGCGACGCGCTATCGTCGTAACTGTAAGACTTCAGCAGAAAATTGTCTCCGCCTGCAGTGGAAATAAAACTGGTGTTGCATCTCAAATTGATTTGCAGAATAATACGGAAATCGAAAGGAACGAAGCAACTTTAATACGCCTTATTGAAGCAGTAGATTCTGCCGTAAATAGAATATTCTTCTAAGGGACGATGATGACAGCAGTTCGCCCGATTTGCAAAGAAATATTAAAAAAAAAAAAAAAAAGATTGGAAATTTAGAGCTTTCGTCGCAAATTATAATGATAAAAACTTGACAAATAATCTCCTGCGAAAGGAACACGCCACACATCGATCCCGTAATACAAAATTATATTATTTATTTCATAAATCGAATACTATACAGTTTTTGTGATGATTATACACAGTGTGTGAAAGAATTTTTAAGACTGGGTCTGTAAAATGAAATACAAAACAAGAAATTATAACTTGTTCTGGTTTGTTATTCAAAATAAGTCCCTCCGGCTTCAATACACTTGTTACAGCGATTTAATAATGATTCAAATGCCTGTTCCAGTTCACTTTGCGGAATTGCCTTCAAAGCACGCGTCGAAGCTGTTTGTATGGTCGAAATATCATCAAAATAACACCCATTTAACGTCAATTTAAGTTTTGGGAATAAAGAAAAGTCGCAGGGTGCTAAATCAATCGAATACGGTGGATGATTCAATACACAGACGTTATTCTTCGCCTAAAATCTACGAACAAGAAGTGAGGTGTGACTGGGTGCATTATCGTGCAACAAACACCAACTGTTTTCATCTTTCATATTCTGGACAAATGCGACGAATTCTGCCCATCAAACGCCTCAAAACATTTAAATAAAACTCACCAGTAATTGTTTGTCCACTTGGAACAAATTTTTTGTGGATAATACCCTTACTGTCGAAGAATGTAATGAGCATTGTTTTGATTTTCGATGGAACTTTTCTTGTTTTTTTGGCTCGTGGTAAATTTTTTGACTTCCATTTCTCTGCGAATGCTACGTGTATATACTCTGTTTTAGGATCGTATTGAAAACACCATATTATGAAAATGATCACATTGGATCATTTTCAGCGGATAAAAGGATGTATCTGCAATGTGCACTTCTCCTTGATTTTTGTTCATTAATTAACGTGTGTGGAACAAATATAGCACAGACTTTTGTTTTGTCCAAATCTTCATGCAGGATGGTTCGAATCGTTTCCTTGTTGATGTTTAAAGACCCTTCCATCATTCTTAGTGACGCACATCGATTGTTTGCCACGAAATCACGCACTTTTTCAATAACCTCAGGTGTCCTAGAAGAACTTGGTCTTCCGGTATGGTTATTATCTTCTAGCGTCTCTCTTCCATTCAAAAAACGTTTATGCCACAGGAAAGCATTTGATCTACTTAAACAAAACTCACCGTAAACTTGTTTCATCATTTGGTACGTTTCCGAGGCACTTTTACTAAGTTTTGCGTTAAATTTAATAACAGCCCTTTGTTCCATCTTAATAATTCAACATGAAAAAAATTTTACTTCTCTAATGAACGGCCGTTTCGTTTGAGTTACTTTAACAACTGCGCAGTACTTTTGGCAGAAAGAAAGCAGATGGTCACGGTTTGTAACGCATTCGCGATTACACTGGTGGCGCCACCGTAGGCTGAAATCTAGCGCCAGTCTTAAAAATTCTTTGACCCACTATGTATACTATATTAAGGAAAGAAATACAACGTTTCTCATAAATATTTTAATTTTCAAATCGACCAAGGTTTCATTGCTTCCTGGCCTAGTTTCATCAAATTTACGTGTCAGTCGTCTTGATAAAACTAGAATAGAGCTCAGAGAAACCTTGGTCGGCTTGTAAAAAATAAAATATTGTTGAGAAGCGTTGCATTTCCTTAATACAGGATGAGCCAAGAGTCCTTGTGCACCTGAAGTACTATGATAAGAAATAATAAGAAGAAATCTATAAAGTGTAGTTACCGCGCACCTACATGCAATATTCTGAAGGGAGAATGTTCGTGTGTTTGGGACGGGGTTATGTGCATCTTTCCGTCTGACCTTGAACGACTCGGGCGGTATTTCCGATGTCTGACGGTGATTGAATGAGTCAGTACCGAGGCGTCATAGCGGCCGGTTGAACATTGTCGCTTGAGGGTCGAGCGTTTCTGATTGAACATGTGTTACCTAGTGGAGGTGAATATCCGGACGAAGTGAAACGTAAGTACAAAGAAAAAGTTCATGATACTGACGCAATGCAATGAGGCGGTTAATTGAAAAGTTTCGTAAAGTCGGTTCAGTGAGGATGCTGCGAGAAGATGTAGGCCGCGATTGCTAACAGAGGAAATATTGGAGGATATTTCCGTTCGCATCTCTACAAGTCCAAAAAAAATCAGTTCAAAAATTGGCACAACAAGCAAGTGTGTCGCACAACATCACTCTTAGGGCACTAAAGACGCGACTGCAGCTCTACCCATACAAAATCAGATCAGTGCACGAACTTAAACACACACAGATTACGATAAGCGTGTGGAATATTACAGATGGTTCAAGGACTTCGCTAATGGCAACGGAGAGGATATTCTGGACGTCAGGTTTTTCTCCGATGAGTCTCTGTTCCACTTATCGGGATATGTGAACAGCCAAAACAGTCGCATGTGGTCTTCCAATAATCTGCATTAGATATACGAAATGCCATTACATGATCAGAAGATTGGTCTGTGGTGTGCGATATCTCAGAGACGCATAATTGGGCCCATATTCTACGACGGGACCATAAACGTGTTAA
Source organism: Macrothele yani (assembly GCA_039090855.1). NCBI lineage: Eukaryota > Metazoa > Arthropoda > Arachnida > Araneae > Macrothelidae > Macrothele > Macrothele yani. The sequence continues at coordinate 17,606,511 of CM077025.1, forward strand.
GGTATTGTGATAATATCCTGCACCCATACATTGGGCACTTAACCAAGGAGGAAATTGTTAATGGCTACTTCCAGCAGGATTCCGCTACGTTCCATATAGTTCATATCTCCATGATATTGTTGACTGATGTGTTCGGAAACAGGATCATCTCCTAAGGCATATGGCCGCCACATTCGCCCGATCTCACACCTCCAGATTATTACCTGTGGAGTTTACTGAAAAACTCTGTTTACAAGGAATAATCTCCATTCTCTGCCGGAACTACAGGAAGCCATCACCACGATAATCATCAATATTTCTCCGTTGGACCTATCACGTGTCTTTGAGAACATGTTCAGATGGGTGGATGCACGTCCACACACAGGAGGAGACAATTTCTAGTATTTATTGTGGCAGGTACGCTTGTAGTTGTTGTACGACTATTGTCTTTCCAGGTGCACAGTGACTTTTGGCTCACCCTGTATATATGAGATTATTGATACTTGCGAAGGCATAATTTAAAATACACTCCTTTCTGCTACAAACGTATCCGGTTGCTTCAGTACACTAACACACGAAATCGTATCAGTAAGTGATCTTTCGGGAAAAAAGTCTAGAGACGGTATTTCTTTAAAAATATACCGACTTAGAACTGGATTTGCTTAAATTAGTCGGTCAAGGCTGCGATAATGCTTCCTCAATGAGTGGAAAATTTAATGGTGCTCAAGATCACGTAAAATAAATATTTCCCAAAGAAATGTAGGTTCATTGCACCGATCATTGGATGAATCTTTCGAAAAAAGACTTTGTATCTCCGGTGCCATAGTGATGTCCATCCCCATGCGTCTTCAAAGGAATCCAACAACTAGCAAGATTTTACTCTCATGCAAATTCTTCACAGGGTAAAGACGCCGCGGAATTACCCGGTTCAACCCAGGACGTGACTGATGTCGTTCTCTAGCTGCGTGAACTTCCGCCCAACTTTGATTTAAGTAGAGTAACCTTATCAGGCCCTTACTATTCCGACGATACGTTCGTGCAATTTTGTAACGGAATTCCTTTTGTGTCGTAGATGCGTATGAGGTACACACGTCACCAGTTTGTTCATTAGGCCCCTGGCGAGCTACACTATCTACCAATAAGTAATCGGACACCTGTGATAGCAAAGGAAAACGAAGTTTATTCACCTTCAATAGTTGGTGGAGCCTCCACGAGCGGCGATTACAGCTGAGACCCTCCGGGGCATACTCTCAACCAGGCGTTGTACGACGGCTAGCGGTATTTTCTTCCATTCGGCTTGAAGAAGACAGGTCAGTTCTTTCACCGATTTCAGACGGTGTGGGCACCCCTTATGTCGACTCTCCAACTCGTCCCAGAGGTGCTCGATAGGGTTAAGGTCCGAGCTCTGGGCAGGCCAGTCCATTCGATTAACCCCATTGTCATCATACCAAGCCATGGTGGACCTCGCAACATGACAGGTAGCATTGTCATCCTGAAAGTAACGTGGGTCCACCCCGTAAAACTGCTACAACGTAGGAAGTGCATGGTCATCCAAAAATGGTGCAGTAGGTCTCGGCGTTGAGTCTACCAGGAATTGCGACCAAGGGTCTCGTGCTATACCAGGAGAAACACCCCCATAGCATAATTCCACCGCCGCCGAACTTCACAGTTGGCACAATACATTCCGGCAGGAGGCGTTCTCCAGGCAGACGCCAAACCCAGACCCTGCCATCCGAACGGTAGAGGGTGAACCTTGATTCGTCGCTCCAGAGAACCTGTTTCCACTGTTCAACGGTCCACTGTCGACGTTCTTTGAACCACGTTTGCCGAGCAGCGATATTGAACTTGGTGATCAAAGGCTTGTGGGAGGCAGCACGTCCAATAATAACCGAGCAGATGGGCTTCCTTACGGATGGTATTCATCGAAAGAACACTCCCGGATGCCAGTTGATACTCATCGCGGATGTGGCCCATCGATTTGGTGCGGTTCTTCCGAATTTCTCTGGCCAACACCCGTCGGTCTCTAACTCCCAGTTTTGTGGGTCTGCCGGGTCGGGTCACATTCCGACAGTCACGTCTTATCTTTCACTTGTCAATCACGTAGGCCACTGTCGATTTTGGGTACTTCAACTCGCTGGATATGTCACGTATGGATCGGCCATTTCTGTGATACCCGACGATTACACCTTTCTCGAAATCAGAGAGCTCCGAACTGCGTGGCATCATGCATGCGACTGGATGCGTTGTTGATTTCCACACGATATTTAACAGCGGCGGTTGTGACGTGTATCAGGACCGCAAATATCGTCGATCGCAGGGGTGTCCAATTACTTGTTGGTAGATAATGTATGTCATTAACGATCCAATTTTCTAACTGTTAGCTGTATAGGGAGTTTTATCACCTGACTATCATACACCGTTATTAGACCTAAGTATTCCGTCAGCACGGTATAAACCGTTGTATGAGGGATACTCAGCTGTGTGAAAAGGTCATTGATACTCAACCTGAAAAACGTCTGCGAGACCACTTGGATGCGTCGTTTAGTTTCTTGCCTGAAAGTCGAAATCGTTCAACACATCTTGGGTGATGTTGTGACGTACCTGCCAGAAGGACGCACACGACATAAAGGCAGATAGGAATCAGAATAAAATGTCCGCGTAGCTTAATTGGTAGAGCAACTTATTCCGGAATGAGTGGACCCGGGTTCGAACCCCGGCGCGGATAAAAATGACGGAGAAATTTACTTCGTTATAATGGCGCCCGAACTATCCGGATGACCCGACCGTTCACAATCTCGCATTGGTGTGATGTTATTTCCACACCGCGAGATAGAAAAAATATGAGCAGCACTTCGAAAGAAAAAAAAGAAAAATAAGGGGAAGATGATGTGACGTACCTGCCAGAAGGACGCACACGACATAAAGGCAGATAGGAATCAGAATAAAATGTCCGCGTAGCTTAATTGGTAGAGCAACTTATTCCGGAATGAGTGGACCCGGGTTCGAACCCCGGCGCGGATAAAAATGACGGAGAAATTTACTTCGTTATAATGTCTTCCCTTCCTGATATCATTTCCTCCAGTTGTGCAGCGGTGTTATCCAAAGGCATCTTGGGTGATGCCCTTCCTTCCTTATATCCTTTCATATAATTGTGCAGTGGTGGTAACGGCACCTGGATGATGCCCTTCCTTCCTTCCTTCTCCTTCCTTATATTCTTTCATCTGGTTGTGCAGCGGTATCATCTTAATGGCAATTTGGCTTACAGCTGTCCACAGAAGATTTCATGCCACGCCCTCTGAATACTGCAGTAAGTTACAAAACCTAAAAATAGACCCCCTCCTTCATAAAATTTAAAAAAAAAAGGTCAAAATACGCTATTCTTCTACTCTCACTGATCGTCTCAGCTTCTGTCTCGTTAGTTACTACAACTTTGTCTAGCCGATCGGTAGTCGCGAACAAGCCCGAAAAACAATGTAACTGCCAGCAATCACCAGTTGCCAATGCATATTTCCGAAGTGTACTCCAACAAAAATGTTTGCGTACTTCCTGAACGATCTAGCATACATGTATAATAAGACTGAATTTAATTTTTCAGCATGATGATTTCAGATAATACCAATTTTTTTAACTTGCTTTTCACTTTTGTGTAGTATTATGCTAGCATATAGAGTAAAATGTCTTTCAATCATTGAACTAGGAAAACAAAGGGATAAAGATTAATGGAGATTATTTAACTCACCTTCGTTTAGCTGATGACTTAGTCATTTTCGCAACTACCCCTTAAGAGCTGCATATTATGACGCAGGAACTTGCTGACAAGAGTAAAGAAGAGGGAGTAAAAACGAACTTTCAGAAGACAAAACTGATGTACAATGCTTTTAGAAGAAATGAAGATTTCTCGATTGATGGGGAAAAGCTGGAGATAACCGATACCTACATTTACCTTGAACAGCAGATATCAAGCAAAGGTTACATTGATGAAGAAATCAATCGACTTATAAAACTTGGCTGGAGAGCTTTTGGAAGAAACAGTAAAATGTTTAAGAGCAATACCCTATTATGTCTTAAAAGAAAAGTGTTTGATTAATTCATACTTCCAGTTCTTACATACAGAGCAGGGATATGGACCTTAACTACATAAGACATACAAAGACTGCAGGCAACTGAATGAAGCATGGAAATATGCATGCTTGGCGTAACCAGGATAAATAAGAAGAGGAACTCAAGGACAAGGAAAATGACAAAAATGGAAGACATCATGATCAGAGAAGTCCCTGAAAGGGCAGTGAGTCGGACATGTTGCTAGAAGAACTGACCGCCGCCCCGGTGGCGCAGTGGTATAAGACATGGATTCTGATCATTCGGCCGAAAGGGGTCCGGGTTCGAATCCCGGTGAGGCATGGATGTTGTGTTTGTCTTACGGCACTGGCTCTCTCTCTTCCCTGGAACCAGTGACCCTAAATTAGGGACGGGCGACTGCTTATAGCCCTTTGAGTTGCTCATGGTGGTCGTTAAACCTCAAAAAAAAAAAAAAGAAAAAGAAGAACTGACCACCGATGGACAACCGAAATTTTTGGCTGGGTTCCAAGGGACAGGAAAAGACCCAGAAGAAGACCACATGGGATATGGATGAATGAAATGCAAAAGCATGCGGGAATGACATGGAGGAGTCTGGCGCAAGATAGACCTTTGTGGAAGAAACTTGGGCAGACCATCATCCAACAGTGGATTTACAATAGTTGATGATGATAGAGCAAAACCCTTGAGCATCTCAGAATTTCTTCGCAGCACCTTAAGAATGATTCTTAGCATACCAGTGGTTCCTTCGTATCATCTAAATGTTCTTTTCATAACTTAGGCTCAGGTTTGAGACCCGCAGAAAGCATAAACGGTACTCCTGGTTCTGCCCCCATCCGCTTACTCGAATTAGTAACCTTAAATATGGGATGGGTTACTCCCCTTAGCCTTAGATGACCATCTATGTGTTTAACCTGGAAACAAGAAAAAGTGTGACTCCTTCTTGGCATATCTGAAGTTTTTTGACAGTATCTACGGCACAAATTTGATTTCCCAAGAAATTTGACTTTTCCTTCAACCCAGATGAGACTTCGCCTTGCGCGTTCAGACAGCTCTACGGCACAGATGAGACTTCGCCTTGCGCGTTCAGACAGCTCTACAGCACAGATGAGACTTCGCCTTGCGCGTTCAGACAGCTCTACAGCACAGATGAGACTTCGCCTTGCGCGTTCAGACAGCTCTACAGCACAGATGAGACTTCGCCTTGCGCGTTCAGACAGCTCTACCGCACAGATGAGACTTCGTCTTGCGCATTCAGACAGCTCAACAGCCCAGATGAGACTTCGCCTTGCGCGTTCAGACAGCTCTACAGCACAGATGAGACAACGGTAAAGTTTCAGGACCTTTTCACTGCACACTAAAATTTTACGAAACACCTAAGAGTCATCTTACAACAAAACCTGAAGTCTTCGCTGCACATAATAGATTTTTTACGACGCATTTCTGACTTTCATTCTATACACTTAATGGCATTTTAGCGTGACACCAAATATTTATTAACAGAAAATGCAAACTTTCATGTCTGAATAGCTGAGATTTCTTCACCACGAACTTTAGGCTTTCCGGGAAGGCATTAATTAAAGTATCTGACCTAGTTTGCTGCGGAATTGGCATCCCTTTTAGGAAGACTATCTTATTTATGGAATTTTGGGTCGTTATTAGGATTATTTTTAGGATTTCATTAAAAATTTCATAGATATGAAACAACCGACTCTGATTTGCAATAGAATCTGTTTTTATCACATTGAAAAAATCACCATTTCAGTTTTCTGTATCAATTGAAAAAAAGAAAAGGTGTTTTTCGATCTCTCCTTGCGAAATAAACTTGGATGTAGTGCATTTTTACTTAAATTCGCAGCAGCTTCCTTTCATATCTTTCCTTAGGGTGTCTGCTCTAAATTTTCTTGTCCTGAACTTTATGAAGTGTGTTTCAAATACTCGTACTTTATGCCTTATTAGTTCTCATTAAGCTGGCACTCTTATCACGCTTTGAAAGAGACCTTCCAATCGCTTTCCCACGGAACCCGCATATTGGTCGAGGAGCTAATTAATTCCTTAAACTTCTTTCCCGCAGCGGTTAATCACCCGTATGTTTCTTTTGATCTAGATGACACACATACCAGAATAACTCTCGCACAAGATTCATTTTTCTTCTTCGATTCTCTCTATTACTTTATCCTTCTTCAGTTTTCGAATGAGGTAAGATTTAAAATTTTATTTTTCCTAAGCCAAAATTCGTCTTAACTTTGTTTTTATGTTTGTTTAAAAACTCCACAGTATAACACCTATGACGTAGAAGTCTTTTCGTACTTCTACGTTAATTTAAAACATCACCATACGAAGAAATAGTTTCTAAAATTAAACCTTAACGGCCAGACGAAACATGTAAACAACAGAAGTCAAACTTACGGAAAAGATGCTTTATTCAGGATGTAGCACGTCCATAACAAAACGGTATCAACATTTAAACACACCACACAGCTCCACACAACGCTCTACAATACAACGCTCTCTTTATAACGCTCTACAACACAACGCTCTCTTTACAACGCTCTCTTTCAACGCTCTCTTTAACAACGCTCGCTTTCAACAGTTTTTTTTAACAACGATCGCTTTCAACAGTTTAGTAGTCGTTTTTATCTCTCGTTTTTATCTTATATTAGGCATACGTTACGTGCATTCAACCTCAATTGTGTTGCCAAACGTACTCGTTTGAGAGAAAAGATATCACGTTAAGAGTGAAATATAACTGAGAATAAACTCAAGATTTACATAGGGAAAGAAACTAAAAAGGAACGTTAATATAGAATATACGCAACACACCTTCCTGTAATACCGAAGTATAAAAAGTTTGATATTTTGAAACGGTTATCTGGGATAAACATAAATTGCCCAGCCCCACTGAAGTCTCAGAATTCTATTTCATTCGTATTTGTTGAAATTAATCTGACCTAAGTAAAACGTTTAAACCAATTTCGAAATATTGGAAGATATTTTTTACACCCTAGTTATTTTCACTTCCCGTTCACATTTTATTGGAGAATAATTGAAGCAATGGCTGCTAGATACCAGAGTGAGTCAAACGTTCGTCCCGTTTTGAGCTACACAAAATGTTACAAGATACCAGGGCGAGACGACTTTAGGTTACAGATACAGGGCGATAACGTGTCCTGATATCGTGTAACCACTGCTTTGAGTGTTCATTCCTGTACAAAGCACCCGCCAATGTGGACTGGTTGCTGCGATGATGTGGAACACACGAGGCCGATGACGTGCATTTGGCACGGAGCGACATTGCGTTATGAGGTAAACAAAGGGTGGAGGTCTATAAATGTGCTGTTTAGATGCACTTACGCCATTACTGTGGGAAAAAGGTTAAAGGCGGCAGCGAAAGAAATTTTGTACAGATAAAAGCGTGGAAACGCAATGAACTGCCGGAAAATGGTTCCGGTTTTTGAATGACGGGACACCAGATGAAGACAAGCCGAGATCAGGACGTCCAACAAACGCAAACACCTTGGTCAAAACTGTCACAGCGAGCACCGGTACCAGTACAAAACAAGCAGCAACTTGTGTTTCCAAACTACCATCGTTCGTCACTTGCACCAGCTTGGTTTGTCCTTTAAGCGCCAGCGAATGATTTTCCATGAATTGACACTCCAGCAGGCGGAACATCGAGTCAATTTCTGCTGCAGATTACTGTCAAATCCACAGGATGATAGCTTTTGGCGTTGTATCATCACCGATGATGACGAGTGAGTAATTTCTATTACCATACCATTGGGAAGAAGCGGTGGCTGAGGACAAACCAAGGAACACAGCCAGTAGTGCAAAAAGGGCGGTTCGAGATAAGTCATGCTGAAGGTCGTTTACACAAAGAACTTGTGTCTGATTGCCAGGCTGAGGACGGAAATCTCTTTGCCGAACAACTGCAGCGGGTCCATGATGTCCTGCGCCAACGCTATCCAACGTTCATTGGTTGAATGTGGGCGTTGCTGAAGGTGAGAACTACCCCACGTAAAACTTCTTGATAGATCAGCCGAAACCTATAGAAATTGGAAGGGACTGAGATCATACCCCATCCTCCATACGGTCCTGACCATGCGCCATCGGATTACCACAGGTTTTGCCCCATGACCCATTTCCTACAAGGACGGAACTTCGCTACAGTGGTAGATGTGGAAACTGGCATCAAAGAGCTTCCGTCTTCAAAACCTTCCGAGCAGTACCGTCATAGAGTCGTGGCTGTGATGAAATATCCAAAAAAAAAAAAAAAAAAAAAGAACTGTGGAAAACAACGGCCGGAAAATGAAATGAACATATATGGGTATGGCTCTCTTTCATTATTAAATATTTTAACTGGTAAGGGATAAATTCTTTTGCATATTCTCGGAACATTACTGGTCGCCGCCCCGATGGCGCAATGGTCTAAGCGATGGCCTCTGATCATTCGTCCGAACGGGGTCCGGGTTCGAATCCCGGTGAGGCATGGATGTTGTGTTTGTCTAACGGCACTGGCTCTCTCCCTTCCATGGAACCAGTGACCCTAAATTAGGGACGGGTGACTGCTTATAGCCCATTAAGTTGCTCACGGCGGTCGTTAAACCTTCAATCAAAAAAAAAAAAAAAAAACATTACTGGTCATCCTACAATGATCTTTGCTTTAAAAATCCAGGGATAAATTTTCCAACAGATTATACATACACTGCGTTCTCCTTCCAACTTCAATGACATTACTCTTTTTTTTATTTTTGCTTCATTTTTCCATCTTCTTTTCCTACTCTTTTTTGTATTCAGTTGCATAGGGTATATACACAGTCGAGTCACATTATTGTGACCACTTCCTACTTTTAATGTCAACATCGCCTAGCTAATGAGAGAAGGCACGTGTCGTGTGCTGGCTTGGAGGGTATATAATAGGTGCTGTAGGCAATCTGAAAACATATCACTCGTTGCAGTTATGGATAAAAGGAGCGGTTTATCAGATTTGCAAAAACGGATGAGTATCAGCTTTCGGGCCAAGAGTGACAGGGTTTCTGAAACTGAGCAGTTTGTGAACTGTTCGCGTGCTGCTGTGGTTAAAGTGTATCGTGATTGGAGAAATGGCACCATTGCGAATAAACAACGTGAAAACTGCGGAGCACCACGTGCCATTGATGTGAGAGGGGAACGTCGACTGCGAAGCTGCGTGAGAGCCGATCGACACGCTACAGTGGGCAACTGACTGGTCGAATGAATCAGAAGGCTACCGGAAGTGGTGTTGGGCTCCGGGGCGGACGGTCATTGCTCCTAGCGGCTTACATTTGCACGGCAGTATCGCAATTGGACCTCCGCGGATTGGCAAAACATTGCCTTCTCCGATGAGTCACGTTTTGTTCTTCATCGAACGGATGGATGTTGGCGTATAAGGCGATAAACAACGGAGAATAAACACTCTTCAACTACTGCTGGAAGAACAGAAGCTGCTGGGGGCAGAGTTATGGCCTGAGGAATGTTTTCGTGGCATTTCCTGGGTCCACTGATACCTATGGGAGGCACTATGCACCGAATTCGTTAGGAATTCATCCTTGCATACCACGTACACCCATACATGCTGATTGTCTTCCCTGGGACATATGAGATCTTCCAGAACTAAAATGTGAAGAGTCACACAGCTAGAAATGTCCGAGAGTGGTTGGAAGAGCACGATGAAGACTTCAAATTACTTCTCAGGCCCTGATACCCCAGATTTCAACCCAATCGAGCATCTGTGGGACCACATCGATCGTGTTTTTGGCTCTATGTGTCCTCCACCACGCACCATCCAGCAGCTGTCAGATGCAGTGCAGTCAGCATGGCTCCACATACCTGTGAACACCTTCCAGCACCTTATTGAGTCACTCCCAACCCGTCTAGCTGCTGTCCGCGCTGCACACAGTTGTTACTCCTGATATTAGCTGGGGGTCACAATAATGTGACTCGACCGTGTATTAGTAACACCTGAACTTGATTCAAATTCCCTGCTGTTGTGAAAAAATCATGATACGTAGACGCAGGAGCAAAGGCTTTATGGGGACCTACGCTTTTGCCTACCTGAACCGCATCTAGTTGGTTATAGAGTTGGTGACGTAGTCTGTGAGGTATCTTCTGTCACTGGATATACTACAGCAGCCATCAACACTTCGTTACTATATTCCGTGTGACCTGTAGCACGGGACACGGCATAGATACAGCAGCCCGTCTTCGCATTTTTACGCGCATCTCATGTGATTAGTTGTATACTCAAATGATTTGCGTATTCCATAAGCCTACCCACTCCTACCAATTTGCATACAGATATACCAGCTCGTACTGAGTGAGGAAATTTCAATGTCGAGCAATATATATTACAAACAGGAATATGAACTTGTGATCCTACCGGCAAAATTATCCATTTTGAACAAAAATTCTTCGTAATGCAAAAAGTGTGGAAACAAAATATTCTGGACCATAAATGCTGTTCGAAACAAGAAAGAATTTCCTGCATCAGGAATTTTGAATTAGGTACATTGATAAAAATGCAATACCGCTTTATGACCCCTTGCAAGAAAACTGCATAATTTAAAGTAGAAACTATTCAAAATATTCTTCACGCTGCAAGCAATTGAAGAAGAATGAATTTTTCTCAGTCGGAAATTTAAATGCAATGATTTTCAAAAAGATATGTTTTGCATTCAGGAGCATCTTCATTCACACCCTGTGGAAAGATTATGTGATCCGAAAAGAAGAAGTATTCAAAGGACATAAATCTTTGTTTTCACAGTTAACGTTTTTTTTGTTTGGAGGTTTAACGACCACCGTGAGCCATAAGCAGTCGTCCGTCCCTAATTTAGGGTCACTGGTTCCAGGGAAGGGAGAAAGCCAGTGCCGTAAGACAAACATAACATCCATGCCTCAGCGGGATTCGAACCCGGACCCTTTTCGGGCAAATGATCAAAGGCCATTGGTTATACCACTGCGCCACCGAGGGCGGCCAGTTAACGTTTCCCAGCGCAGAAAGACTTTTCCAAATTAAAAAAATCAGTGCAGCTAAAGATTCCCACGAACTACTAACATAAGTGAGGACACGATGATTGTGTAAGCTTATACTTTTCATACACTGGTGTGCAAAAATTAAGGACGAAGAGGAGAAATTATCATAACAGCGGAACGAGCAGGTAGAACGGACCGAAAGACCACTCAGGAGATAGACTAGTGTCCGGTACGGTAGGACATGCGCATATATGCAGCATGACGTAGGGGAGGGGGGAGTGTCGAAAGGGTATAAAGCACACGCGCGGTGTACGCTCAGCAATTCGGTGAAAGCTATTGCACGTTGTTCATTGGTTTGAACGACGTCGAGTTGCTGCCACCGTGTGATATGGCCAACAGGCAATCCAGTAGACGACATCTGGATGACTTTACCCGAGGTCGCGTCATTGGGAAGTTGGAAGAAGGTCGAAGTGTGACTAGTGTGGCCGAGGAGTTCAGGATCGCTCACAGCATCGTTTCACGAGCTTGGAGAGTATTTCAAACAACAGGAACAACTGTTCGAGAGTTTAGCAGTGGTCATCCACCAGCAACTACGGCAGCGGACGACCGGTATATTGTCGTACAGGCGAGAAGAGACAGACGGAAGACAGCGGGAGAAATCGCAAGGCACATGCAATACGGACAACTGGACGTCCGTTATCGCGTTTTACCGTGGCCAGGAGGCTGCACAAAGGTGGTCTTTTTGCACGACGACCAGTGCGATGTGTGCCATTAACGCCTGCTCATCGCAGACGGTGGTTTCTGTGGTGCCAGGAACACAAGAACTGGACACATCAGGAATGGGGTCAAGTTCTCTTTACGGATGAGAGCCAATTTAGTCTGACGAGCGATTCTGGACGTATACACATCTGGAGAGAGCAGGGAATACGCAATCACACCTCCAACATCATCGAAAGGGACCGGTTTGGTGGTGATGGAGTTCTCGTTTGGGACGGTATCATGCTTGGTAGCCGTACTGACCTCCACATCATCCAAGGAGGTTCAGTCACTGGTATCCGCTATTGTACCGAGGTTCTTTTGCCTCACGTGCGTCTGTTTAGAGGTGCTGTGGGTCCTCAGTTCCTATTCATGGACGACAAAGCTACACCTCATCGTACAGTGGCTATCGCAGAGCTGTTGGAGAGTGAAGATATTCAACGCATGGATTGGCTCGCAAGGTCTCCGGACCTAAATCCAATCGAACACGTATGGGACTTTCTCGGGTGACGCTTGGCAGCACGTCACCAGCCGCCAGGAACGATTCCGCAGCAGCGATTGGAGTTATAAGAGGAATAGGCAGCGATGCCTCAACAGCTCCTTGACAACGTCGTCCTCAGCATGGACAGACGTTGTAAATCGTACAACGCAGTCAGGGGTGATCATATCCCCTACTAAAGACTGGATTGTTCTTGACAGCCACCTGTCACATGGACGTTTCTGTCTTCTGTTCAGTTGTGCTCGAAGCTACCTTTTCAATAAAGTGCCTTTGTATCCTTCGGATTCCTTGTCTGGACGGTTTTGCTCACTTGTCCCATATTCTTACATCTTGGGGATCTTATGGTATAATCTGAGTCGATGTGGAGCACTTCTGCACGACGTTACATTCGAAAAGCCGTCTCGTCCTTAATTTTTGCACGCCAGTGTATAAAGACATGCTTAACTTGAAATAAAAACAAAATACACTTTTGATTGAAAGTATCCTGATACTCGCGTATCATAGAAAAGGAATTAATATCGAGCTGGTTCCTTTGTACTACTGTCACAGCTTCCTTTCTGCTGGGAAGGTTTAACACTAGATTTTGATAGGTTGCTGCGGAAATTGCCTTCCATCATGTCAAAAAGGTATTTTAGTCAGGTTGGTCATCGATGTCGGGCGTTTTGCCCTGGCTCTGTCAGTCGGCGTTGCAATTCGTCCCATAAGTGTTCGTTGGGGTTGAAATCAGGGATTTGTGCAGACCAATTAACTTCTTTCACACCCATCTCATTAAACCATTCCTGCACGATCCTCGCTTTATCGTCAGGAGGGAAATTGGTTTGTTGGTAAAGGAAAGGCCTTCAATGAACTATTGCAATAATGTTCGGAGCACAGAATTGTCGAGAATGTCGTTATAGGCCGCAGGGTTAAGATTGGTAAAGGAAAGCCCCTTCGTTGAACTATTGCAATAATGTTGGCATCCCAGAATTGTCGAAAATTCGTAATAGGCAGAACTTTTGAAATTGGTAATGGAAAGGCCGCTAAATGAATTGTTGCGATAATGTTGGGATCACAGAACTGTCGAGAATGTCGTTATAGGCCGCAGCGTTAATATTTGTAAAGGAAAGGATTTTCAATGAACTGTAGCAATAATTTTTTTTTTAATGGAGATTTAACGACTACCGTGAGCAACTCAATGAGCTATAAGCAGTCGCTCGTTCCTAATTTAGGGTCATTGGTTCCAGGGAAGGGAGAGAGTCTGTTCCGTAAGACTAACACAACATCCATGCCACACCGGGATTCGAACTAGGACCCTTTTCGGACGAATAATCATAGATCATCACTGAGGCGCCGATAAAGTTGGAAGCACAGAATTGGCAAGAATGTCGTTATAGACCGCAGAGTTAGGATTGGTAAAGTAAAGGCCTTTCAATTAACTGCTGCTATAATGTTGGGAGTACAGAATTGGCAAGAATGTCGTTATAGACCGCAGAGTTAGGATTGGTAAAGTAAAGGCCTTTCAATTAACTGCTGCTATAATGTTGGGAGTACAGAATTGTCGAGAATGTTGTTATAGGCCGGAGGGTTAAGATTTGAAAAGGAAAGGCCTTTCAATGAACTGCTGCGATAATGTTGGGAGCACAGAATTGTCGAGAATGTTGTTATAGGCAGCAGGGTTAAGATTGGTAATGGAAAGGTCGCTAAATGAACTGTTGCGATAATGTTGAGACCACAGAATTGCCGAGAATATCGTTATAGGCCGCAGCGTTAAGATTGGTAAAGGAAAGGCCCTTTAATGAGCTGCTGCTAGGATGTTGGAACACAGAATTGTTGAGAATGTCGTTATTGGCCGCAGCGTTAAGATTTGAAAAGGAAAGGCCTTTCAATGAACTGCTGCTATAATGTTGGGAGCACATACTTGTTGAGAATGTTGTTATAGGCCGCAGCCTTAAGATTTGCACACCAATGAACTGTTGTGATAATATTGGGAGCACAGAATTATCGAGAATGTCGCTATAGGCCGCAGTGTTAAGATTTGTAAAGGAAAGGCCTTTCAATGAACTGTTGCGATAATGTTGGGAGCACAGAATCGTCGAGAATGTTGTTATAGGCCGCAGGGTTAAGATTGGTAATGGAAAGGCTGCTAAATAAACTGTTGCGATAATGTTGGGACCACAGAATTGTCGAGAATGTCGTTATAGGCCGCAGCGTTAAGATTGGTAAAGGAAAGGCCCTTCAATGAACTGCTGCTATGATGTTGGAACACAGAATTGTTGAGAATGTCGTTATAGGCTCCAGCGATAAGATTTTCGGGCATTGGACATAGGCCCAAACCATGAAAAACAGCCCCAGAGCATGATGCCTCCTCCACCAAACTTCACAATTGGCACAATTCCAGTAAAAACGACGATTGGCATTGTTGATTTTGCTGATTCTACGATTGTGTGTATTGCTGTTCGGCCATGGAGACGTATTCCCTTCAGCTCTCGACGAAAGTTTATGTTGCTGACGTTGCTTCCAGCGGCATTTGGCAAATCTGTAGCAAATGTTGCAACCTCTAGTCGACAATTTTATCGTACTAGCTGCTTAAGCATTTTGGGGTCCCGTTGTGTCATTTTATGTTGCATAATTGGTCCTAGACGTTTCCACTTTACAATAAAATCATTTACAGTCGATCAGTGCAGCCACAGCATGGGCAGAATTTTCCGACCTGACTTGTTGCTGAGATGGCATTCAATGACCATACTACGTTGAAAGCCACTGAGCTCTTCGGTACAGCCCATTCTACGGTTCATGTTTGTGCATGATATTTGCCAGGTCACTTGCGCCGTTTTACACCTGGAAGGGCAATTCCTGTGGGGTATATGGGTAAACCACCCTATTTTGATGCAATATAAATCAAGGTTTCTAGTAATTGGCATTTAATTATTTCTATAATTGCATTCAACTATGGGTTTAGCACTTTAAACGCTTGGGTCTTATTAAGCGGACGATTACTTTTGATCGTACACTGTAGCAATGAAATTAGCAAGGGCTATAGGACCATTTTTGTACTTCTTTGTCATAACTGTCGAGACCATTTTGGATGGGAAATGAATAGGCCGAAAAAGGATGTCGGACAGTGGAATTTTATACCGGGTTTTTGGAGTAAGTGAAAATCATTATTTAAAACAAAATGCTTGCAATTTATTTCCTATATGATCAGAGTATGGGCTATAAGAAAGATAAGTTTAAAACATTTTTCAGGTATTCTGAACTGAACGCCTAGTTCCATAACTGTGTTTCCAACGGTAACCGCTAGACTTTTATTTTTGGAAAACATTGTTTAGCTCAAGTAAAATTTCTTAGATATTTTTGCCAAGACGCAGCGGCTTTAAATTGTGTAGCCTTCTTTGTTTTTCCTTTTGACAAATCTTTGAGACATTTGATTTAAAGAAATTATACCTCATTTAATTAAAGAAACAGATGCTTAAGAAGAATGCAAAATTAGTGGTACCCTTAGGATTGGAGCTGTAGTATACTTCAAATATCCAAGAGCACTTCGCTTCGCCATCCGAATCAGTTTGAAGTACTAGTTCAAACGCTTTTAACTGAAGAGAAAGGAATATTCAGAAGCAGTTGGTAGCAATTGAGAGTTCAGTGGGTAGCATCACTTCACAACCTCAGTGAAAAGCACTCTAAGCTAAAAAAATTAGTATTGAACAATTGGTTTACGTGGTTTAGTACCTCGCCTTCACGCAAATCAACTGACTCCTTTCTTTGAGCTGGATAACATAAAACGATGTTACCTTTCGTTAGATATGCATAAAATATGTGTTTTGCGTTGCCACGCATTACTGATCGCAATTTCGCTGAGCCGTCCCGGTGGCTTTGTGGTCTAAGCGCTGGCTTATGACCATTCGTCCGAGTTGCGTCCAGGTTCGATTTCAGGTGAGGCATGGATGTTGTGCTTGCCTTACGGCACTGGATCTCTCCCTTCCCTGGAAGTACTGTTCTTAAATTAGGGACGGGAGACTGCTCATAGCGCGTTGAGTTGGTCAAGGTTGTTGTTAAACCTCAAATCGAAAAAAAAAATGCGCTGAGAAATCAGTTTTTTTCTTCACAAACGACCGTGTGTAATCAGAACTATAAATGAAATGCGCAGCATTTTAGGATGCTGCGAGGCGTACGCATTAATTCCTGTGCCGCCAGAGATAAAACAACCGAACACTATAAAGGAAAACTACATTTTCGTACTGGGTCTTATTGTAATAGCATAAGTAAATACCTTTCTCTGGCACAGGGCAAAGACGTCATACTTGGCATATTATGATATACTACAGAGATATACTACAGAGTATGCGCACATATAGTGGAGCAAGAGAATTTCCCCTGGAAATTGGACCAGGGCCTTTCTGTTGGAAGGAACTACTGAAATTTTCGTTATAACACTGATTCTGATTGCTAATTTCTTGTTACACTTCTGGTTGCGTGCATATACAATAAAGAAAAGGAAATTTCAATGGAAAAAGCATGATTTGCAGTAGGAAGTAATAACAAAATTTCCCAATGCATGTTTCAGTACAGCGTATGGATGTATAGTATGGAAAAGTATGAAAGACGAATAAACGGAAAATATGTCATCTTCTTAAATACCCATCCACTGCTGTACAAAGCTTTCTCGAAGTGTTTCCCAGAAATTTATCTGAAGGTACTTTTACCTTATTGCTGATCAAATGGGTGATCGTGGGGGTTTCGTGGCTCATGTGAAAGAAGGGTCCAAAATGTTCAAAAGAGCGAATTTCTTTACAATCCTAGCATGCTATCCAATTTCATTTATTAATACCTTTCCTGCAGCTTTTTTCATTTTTTTTTTTTTGGTCATGTGGTTTCCAATTAAATTCATGTGTTCCGAATATGGTTAAAACCGCTAGATTACTAGAAAGAACAGCGGAAATTTGTATATATGTTCCTATATGTTATTCGTAGTTAAAATTTCTGTTTGCCCCCTCCTCCGAACTAAACCATGGGCTCCTATGGCAGAATAGAAAAGCTTTAGGTGTGACGGGAGACAGAAAACGTTCTTTATTAATACAGGATTGATCACCAAAAGAATCAGTGACCCTTTTTTGAAAGCATGCAACTATTAAAATATAGATTCCACACATCCGTTACAACTAATGCATATAATCAGCACTCAGATCCGTGTTCTCCGATGTATTCCATTAGTCCGTAGATCGGTCACCTTCAATGTATCCCATCATAGCGCAAAAGGTATCTGCCCGTGGCCCCAATCGAAAGCCGTATCCTTCTCCTCCGGAGACGAATGCTTTCCCAATTAAGCTATACCGAAGAAGTTTGTCGTTGTAACTTTGCCATTTTCCCATGTGCGTCAACTTGTAGTACGTCACATATATTCCCACCTTGTTTGGAAAGGTTGTATGCAACGAAATCACCGGTTCTTCGTGTCAGCCGGCAAAACATGCTTGAAGTAGCTCATTGTAGAAGAAGGATTTTATGGTTAATTCCACACGTGCGTGAAAGAAACATCACACATTTCTTGAAGCGTTGAAGATGGAATTCACATTAATTCCAGACAATGAGTGGGAGAAGCATCACACTTTTCTTGAGGCGTTGAAGATGGAATTCTTATTTAATTCCAGCCGATGTGCGGAAGAAACATCACACATTTCTTGAAGCGTTGAAGTTGGAATTCGCACTAATTCCTGGAGCGCTTTGGCCCTGTCAGGCCCTTGCGCCCTAAAACACCAACGAACCAACCAATCACATTAATTCCAGACAATTTGCGAAAGAAACATCACATATTTCTTGAAAAGTTGAAGATGAAATTCACATTAATTCCGAAAAATTTAAGGAAGAAGCATCACGCTTTTCTTGCAGCGTTGAAGATGGAATTCACATTAATTCTAGACAATGCGTGGAAGAAACATCACACTGTTCTTGAAGCGTTGAAGACGCAATTCTCATTAATTCCAGACGATGTGTGAAAGAAACATCACACATTTTTCGTACTTCGCTGCCAAGAGATTAATTTTTTACTTTCCGGCTCTGATGTGAAAATAAGCCTTTTGCTGGTGACGGAGCTCGGATCCTTCTTCGGAGCTGAATGCTTTCCAATTAAGTTGTTGCCTGCAACTTTGCCGTCTTGACATGTGCGTCACCTTTGAGGTACGTACGTGACACCATCACACCGTAGATCGGTTACTCTCCGATGCAGTCTGTAATCTCATAAATTACACTCATTGTCAAAAAATCCGCGCACCAAGAAAAGACCGTGCGATTAACGAGAAAGTTGGCGAATAGCTACGGGAAGGACAGATATGCAAATTATTAAAGTTTCGAATGATTCGGCATGCCGGCGCATCCAAGACCGGCGCTGTAATCGCAATCCTTGGAACTTATAAGGCGCCGCGCAGGAGACTTCACATTCGTGCCAAAGTGCACGGTAAGAGTCAGGTGAGATACCTGAGCGATAGACATGCCGACGAGCCGCAGTAGATGTGCGTACGGGAAACTGACGGAGTTTGAGCGAGGCCGTATAGTGGGGATGAGAGTATCAGTGTGGCTGGCGCGCCGAATCAGTCGCCATTCGGGCCGGTCGGACAGTACGCTGAGATCGTGTTGGGAGCAATGAACACGGAAAAGCACCCAGACACGGCGGACTTGGCTGTGGACGATCCAGACACACCACCAGTAAAGAGAATCGTGGGATCGTGAGAGCGGCACACACAGATACAACGACGTCCTTGTCCAATATCCAGAGACATATGGCGGCTGTACAATGGACTCATGTGTCAGCCAGAACCATTTTCAGACACCTCGCAGA
The DNA here is from genome assembly GCA_039090855.1 of Macrothele yani. Taxonomy (NCBI): domain Eukaryota; kingdom Metazoa; phylum Arthropoda; class Arachnida; order Araneae; family Macrothelidae; genus Macrothele; species Macrothele yani. The sequence goes on from CM077025.1 coordinate 17,625,617, forward strand.
AGCGAATATGCACTCTCGACGGCCCTTGCGTTTTCTGCCATTAACACTTGACCATCGTCGGCGTCGATTGCAGTGGTGTCAGCAGCGAGCAACGTGGAACGCTACGAACTGACGACGTATAGTGTTCAGCGTCGTATCCCGTTTCTGTATGGGAACAGACGACCACCGTGTCAGAGTGTACAGGACCGCGGGTCAGCGCTACAATTCCAACCTCACAGTACAACGGCACACGTCCCGAACTACAGGCGTGATGGTCTGGTCAGCGCTACAATTCCAACCTCACTGTACAACGACACACGTCCCGAACTACAGGCGTGATGGTCTGAGGAGCCACCGCGTATGAGAGCCGGACTTCCCTCGCAGTGATCCGAGGAACGTTGACAGCCCAGCGCTACGTACAGGAGATCCTGCGGCTTCATGTGCTGCCTTTCCTGGTGGGGCGGCCCGGAGCCATTTTGCAATAAAATAGCGCCGGTTGACACACGCTCGGGTTTCCCAGAATTGTCTACGTCATGCTTAGACGTTTCCGTTGCCTACCAGATTGCCTGATCTCCTGCCCATCGAGCACGTGTGGTACCAGTTAAGACGCCAGCTTACCCATGTCCTTGTGTTCGGGGTTTAGAGCGTACTTTGCAACAAGTGTGGGCCAATCTGTCCCAGCATAACATACGGCATCTCTTTGACTGCATGCCGGACTGTATCGCCGCATGTATCCGAGTACGAGGTGGTTCGGCGCGGTACTAAGGTTTACCGGAATGTTTACAGTATGTCCGCGGAAAATCGTCCTGCTGCTGTGATATTGTAAGGGGTCACGTCAATTCGTCGCGTGCGTCAATTCGTCGAATACGTCAATTCGTCGCGCGTCAAATCGTCGACTGCGTCAATTCGTCGCGCGTCAATTCGTCGCGCGTCAATTCGTCGACTGCATCAATTCGTCGCCTGCGTCAGTTCGTCGTGCGGCAATTCGTCGCCTGCGTCAGTTCGTCGCGCGTCAATTCATCGACTACGACGATTCGTCGAGCGTCAATTCATCGACTGCGACGATTCGTCGAGCGTCAATTCGTCGCGGACAAATTCGTCAACTACCTCAATTCGTCGACTACGTCAACTCGTCGCGTTTACAGATTTTGGTTACATACAAAACGAATGCAAGAAAACGTACGATTTAAAATTTTCGTGAACTCTAGTTTTCATTTCAGAACCATCAAATTTGGTATCATGAAACTCTAACTTAGACGCTAGACGGTTTTTGGAAGGGATAGGAGCCCGGGAGTCAGAGCCCCCCCCCCCCCCTCATAAAAAATTTCGTAAAATCTACAGTTTTCATTTTAGAACCACAAAATTTGGTATACTATCTCATGGTACTCTAACTTAGACGGTACACCGTATTTGGAACGGGTCAAGGCCCGGGGTCACAAAATTTTCTTAAAAACTACAGTTTTCAATTCAGAACCACCAATTCTGGTATACTATCTCATGGTACTCTAACTTAGACGCTAGACGATTTTTTGAAGGGGTTGCAGCCCGGGGGGTAAGGGCCCTCCTCATAAAAAAATTCGCAAAATCCACAGTTTTCAATTTAGAACCACCAAATTTGGTATACTATCTCATGGTACTCTAACTTAGACGCTAGACGATTTTTGGAAGGGGTTAGAGCCCGGGGGTAAGAGACCCCGTCATAAAAAATTCCTTAAAATCTACATTAATTAATTTAGAACCACCAAATTTGGTATACTATTTCATGGTACTCTAACTTAGACGGTAGACAGGTTTTTGGAACGGGTCAAGGCTCAGGGCACAGAGCCCCACACATACAAACTTTTCTTAAAAACTACAGTTTTCAATTCAGAACCACCAAATCTGGTATACTATCTCATGATACTCTAACTTAGACGCTAGACAGTTTTTGGAAGAGGTTGGAGCCCGGGGGGGGGGTAAGACACCCCCTGTCATAAAAAATGCCGTAAAATCTATAGTATTCAATTTAGAACCACCAAATTTGGTATACTATCTCATGGTACTCTAACTTAGACTGTAGACGGTTTTTGGAAGCGGTTGGAGCCCTGGGGTTTGGAGCCCCTTCCCCTACAAAATTGCCGTAAAATCTAGTTTTCAATTTAGAACCACCAAATTTAGTGTCATGAAACTCTAACTTAGCGGAAGACCGTTTTTGGAACGAATCGTGGGCCGGGTGGTCAGAACCCCCCCCCACCCCCACCCTCCGGTACAAAATTATCGTAAAATCTACAATTTTTCAATTTAGAACCACCAAACTTGGTATACTATCTCATGGTATTTTAACTTCGACTGTAGATAGTTTTTTGCAAAGGGTTGGAGCTCGGGGTTCAGAGCCCCCCCCCCATAAAAATTTCGTGAAATCTACAGTTTTCAATTTAGAACCATCAAATTTGGTATAGTACATCATGGTACTCTAACTTAGACGGTTTTCAGAACGGGTCGGGGCACGGGTGGTTAGAACACACACCCCCCCACACACACACACACTCACACAAATTTCGTAAAATCTATATTTCAAAATTGCCTTTATTCTTCAGTAAAATAACATTTCTATGTACATGACAATGGATTTCTGCCAATAAATACAGTGGTATATACATCAGCTGGAAAGTTCCAGTGAAACGTAAGACAAAATATTGTTAAAATCATAAAAAAAATATTTCGCCACGTGGGGCGAAGGAGAGGCAGACAATAAAGCACGAGCGATACAAACGAAAATGTTTACCTACAGTATAGTTTTCAATTTAGAACCACTAAATTTGGTATACTATCTCTCGGTGCTCTAACTTAAACGGTAGACGGTTTTTTGGAACGGGTCAAGGCCCGGGGGCGTAAGTCCCTGCCTCCAAATACAAAATTTTTCTTGACAAGTGGTCAGAAGCCAGCCCCTAGATCACTCTGCCGCCGTAGCGGCACACGTTGAAATGTATTTTTCATACGGCTCCAAACGCTCTTATAGACATACTATATTGAACTGTATAACGAAGTGAATTTCTCCGTCATTTCTGTCCACGCCAGGATTCGAACCCGGATCCCCTCATTCCGGAATAAGTTGCTCTACCAATTGAGCTACGCGGACATTTTATTCTGATTCCTATCTGCCTTTATGTCGTGTGCGTCCTTCTGGCAGGTACGTCACATCTCCTGGTACGTTACATCATCTCCCCCTTATTATTATTTTTTTTTCGAAGTGCTGGAGAAAGGATTCTCTTATTTTTCCTATCTCGCGGTGTGGAAATAACATCACACCAATGCAAGATTTCGAACGGTCGGGTCATCCGGATAGTTCGGGCGCCATTATAACGAAGTGAATTTCTCCGTCATTTCTGTCCACGCCAGGATTCGAACCCGGATCCCCTCATTCCGGAATAAGTTGCTCTACCAATTGAGCTACGCGGACATTTTATTCTGATTCCTATCTGCCTTTATGTCGTGTGCGTCCTTCTGGCAGGTACGTCACATCTCCTGGTACGTTACAACTGGACGCAAATAAATCATTAATATAATTTGTACTAGCAGGGATACCAGTTATTTGCCAGGTATATATTACTGTTTGTTGAATCACCAAGTTCAGCGGGTGAAACATAATGAATGAAAAAGATATTCCTGCAATTTTCCAGTAAACTTATTTTAAATTTTTTGATTTAGTTAATTTAATTTTGCGAAAAAAAAAGAAAGAAAAAGGAATGGGAATACTTACCTTCTAGGAGACATCTATAGAACTGCAGTACATCTGGCGTGTGCTTCTGTGAATCCCGCAACAAAGAAATGCAATGTACCTATGTGATGTCGATTACGTTCGACTTCACATTGGCATTGATCATCTTTTTCTTACCGTTTTGAATTTTGAATATCTGGAACTCTCTTTTTACATTACATTATATTTCTTCCTGATAAGCCGTTCGTTGGTAGTGAAAGCTAAACTATATTGATTTGTGCTTTTAATACACCATTAAACACATATTTTTGCACTTTATTGTTATCTACAGTTTCTAATTTAGACCGTAGGTTGGTTAGTTGGTTGGTTGATGGTTTATATTGCAAGGCCCTCAAAGGGCCAAAGAGCGCCTTAGAACGTAGACAGGGTATTCTTAAGAGTAAAAAACGGAGCTTTTTATGAAAATTTTGTTTGGGGCTCCCTTGACCCGGGCCCCGACCCCTTCCGAAAACCGTCTACCGTCTAAGTTAGATAACCATGAGATAGTATACCAAATTTGGTGGTTGTAAATTGAAAACCGTAGATTTCACGAAATTTTTATGGAGGGGGGGGGCTCTCACCCCGGGCTCCAACCCCTTCCAAAAACCGTCTAGCGTCTAAGTTAGAGTTTCATATACCATATATGATGATTCTGAATTGAAAACTGTAGATTTAAAAAAAAATTATGGGGGCGGGCGCTCTGACTCCCGGTCCTTGACCCGATCCCAAAACGGTTTACCATCTAAGATAGAGTACCATGAGATAGTATACCAAATTTGGTGGTTCTAAAGTGAAAACTGTAGATTTTACGAATTTTTTTATGAAGGGAGCTCCGACCCCCGGGCCTTGACCCGTTCCAAAAACGTTCTACCGTCTAAGTTAGAGTACCATGAGATAGTATACCAAATTTGGTGGTTCTGAATTGAAAACTGTAGATTTCACGAAATTTTTATGAGGGGGTGCTTTCACCCCCCCCCGGCTCTAACCCCTTCCAAAAAGCGTCCAGCGTCTAAGTTAGAGTTTCACGATACCATACTTAATGGTTCTGAATTGAAAACTGTAGATTTTACAAAAAAATTATGGGGGGCTCTGAACCCCGGGACTTAACCTGTTCCAAAAACGGTCTACCGTCTAAGGTAGAGTACCATGAGATAGTATGCAAAATTTGGTGGTTCTAAATTGAATACTGTAGATTTTACGGCATTTTTTATGACGAGGGGGGGCTCTCACCCTCGGGTCCAACTCCTTCCAAAAACTGTCTAGCGTCTAAGTTAGAGTATCATGAGATAGTATACCAGATTTGGTGGTTCTGAATTGAAAACTGTAGTTTTTAAGAAAATTTTGTATGTGGGGGGCTCTGACCACCGGGTCTTGACCCGTTCCAAAAACGGTCTACCGTCTAAGTTAGTGTACCATGAGATAGTATACCAAATTTGGTGCTTCTAAATTGATTACTGTAGATTTTACGGCATTTTTCATGACGGGGGCTCTTACCCCCACGGGCTCGAACCCCTTCCAAAAACCGTCTAGCGTCTAAGTTAGAGTACCATGAGATAGTATACCAAATTTGGTGGTTCTAAATTGAAAACTGTAGATTTTGCGAATTTTTTTATGAGGGGGGCCCTTACCCCCGTGCTGCAACCCCTTCAAAAGATCGTCTAGCGTCTAAGTTAGAGTACCATGAGATAGTATACCAGAATTGGTGGTTCTGAATTGAAAACTGTAGTTTTAAAAAAATTGTATGTGGGTGGCTCTGACCCCCCGGGCTTTGACCCGTTCCAAAAACGGTGTACCGTCTAAGTTAGAGTACCATGAGATAGTATACCAAATTTTGTGGTTCTAAAATGAAAACTGTAGATTTTACGAAATTTTTATGAGGGTGGGGGTCTGACCCCCGGGCTCCAACCCCTTCTAAAAACCGTCTAGCGTCTAAGTTAGGGTACCATGAGATAGGATACCTGATTTGGTGGTTCTGAATTGAAAACTGTAGATTTTACAAAAATTTTGTATATGGGGGGCTCTGACCAACTGGGCCCTGACCCCTTCCAAAAACCGTCTACCGTCTAATATTTTTAGTGCCAAAGATAAAGCGTAATATTCCTATCCTGTCTGAGTGTCCAAACTTTATAAATTTGATCAGGGAGGAAGACGTTCGAAATCGTACGTTTTCCTGCATTCCTTTTGCATGTAACCAAAATCTGTAAACGCGACGAATTGACGTAGTCGACGAATTGAGGTAATCGACGAATTTGTCCGCGACGAATCGACGCGTGACGAATTGACGCAGGCGACGGATTGACGTATAACCATATTGTAATCACTTCTGTCCTTGGTATGTACCATGTCACTACTAAAATTTCATTTTAATCCGACGCTTCCTTTTGGTGCGCGGATTTTTATGAAAATGAGTGTAGTTACTTCCGATGTTTTCCACCACTTCGCAGATCGGTTGCATTCGGCATATTCCACCAGTCCTCAAATTTTTGATGCCACTTGTCGTGTTTTGGTACCGGGTTTTTGACTTCTGTCCATTGGTTCACACATCTTTCAACAATATACTCTGGCATGACTTCAAATTGAAAATAATTTTAAGAACAATCGTACTTTCAACCACTGTCTCTAAATTTTTTATAGCTTTTCGTCTCAGATATGTCACTGATAATGCGTCTAAACCCTCATATTTTTTTGCACGTCGCTTTTACGTTAAACCATGTCTTAACTTCTAAAAAGTGGATAACCATCATGATGCGTAAAGATTTATAAAACTTTTATACTCTAAGCTGAAACAGAAATTATCTTTTCATTCGTTTTACTCGGTGTACGAAAAACTGTCTTCGCTATGGTGCGGTTTGTTAAAACTCTTTTACATGCACAATAGGAAACATTCCAAACATGAACCCAACAAAGACTTGAGTTTCTAGGCATTCTTATGCAAATATCAGCGAAATATTCTCCTTAATCTAAAAATCTGCTTCAGCAGCATACAACAGTGTAATGACAAAGCCAAGGAGAAGGACGCAGGTGTTGTCATTTTTTTCTCAAGTTTGCGGCAAACCTTCAATCTTGAATTTAATATGAGTCTTGACTATCATGTCTGGAAGCTCACAACTAGAAATTCCTCGCACAAATTTTGTTGCTTATATTCGCCTTGAGCTGCCCCCAGGTGCTTTATTAATATGCGTAAGATCCCAAAATTTAAGCAAGTCGTATCTCGAGATCTCAATCAATAATTTTGGGCTCAATACTTATGCATGTCGGAGAAGGGTGGGCTGTTCCTCTTGATATGTTCTTGAACGAGGATTGTTCTCGTGTTTGTAAAAAATGTCCGCAAAGAATTTTTTTTTTCAATTCTATAAAAATTAGCAATCCTTGTGAGAAAAACTTTTCACCAAAGAGCAACATAATGCATTAAACTCAATAGTGTAAAAGTATTTAAGTTTCTTCGAGTAATTCTAAACGTTTTTCTTGCTCTCGAATAAAATGCCATTCTACTCTTACGACTGGAAAGTATGTGCTATTGAAAATATGGATAATTATGTGATAAGAAATTATGTGCTATTGAAATTATTTGCTATGATGAAAAAATTCGACGCTGCATATCACTATCTAGACGATTAGTAATATACTTAATGAAGTATATCACAGCCGCCCCGGTGGTGCAGTGGTCTAAAGCGATGGCCTCTGATCATTCGTCCGAAAGGGGTCCGGGTTCGAATCCCGGTGAGGCATGGATGTTGTGGATGTTGTGTTTGTCTTACGGCACTGGCTCTCTCCCTTCCCTGGAACCAGTGACCCTAAATTAGGGACGGGCGACTGCTTATAGCCCATTGAGTTGCTCACGGTGGTCGTTAAACCTCCAATCAAAAAAAAAAAAGTATATCACAATCTAGACGAATTCCCATGCGGTTCGGAGTAGTAGGAGAAAAATGAAGTATATCACTTGATGTAACGATTGCATCGACGATTAGTGATATACTTCGTCCACGATTAGTGATATACTTCGTCGACGATTAGTGATATACTTCGTCGACGATTAGTAATATACTTCATTTATAAGAAACACAAGCCATCCTATGATGCATATCACCGCGAATTATGTGCGGGCGCTTTATCGCGAAGAAGAAACAATTGTCCATTTTTGAACACAGGCTTAACAGGAACAAATGAAGTAGCATAGCATTGCAATTTAATGTAGGCTCGACACTGAGCCACTGTCTTCTATTACTAAAAGACGGTGGCTCACTGTTGGGAATACGTTAAATTGCATTTCTGTGCTACCTCGGAATCATCTTCCATAATCGTTCCAAAATGGGTGCGTAAGCATTGCCAGTGACAGTTGTACCTTTGGGAATGAACTCGTGATGCAGTATTACTTTGCTGTCTTAAAAGCGCACAAGCGTTGTCTTAATTTTGGAGTTCTGTAACCCGATCTTTCTTCTGTTGGGTGACTGTAGCGACTTCCACTGAGCACTCAGTTGCTTCGTTTCAGGGTCATAACGAGAACACCATGTCTCGTCACGTGCCACAATGCTTTGGAGAAAATTTTGCATTACTTTTGCAGTCTCCAGGATGTCCTACCCTTTGCGTACTCCATTAACGCATGTTTCTGGTCGTCTGACAAAGTATGCATAACAAAACGAGCACAAACTCCCCTCCGCCAAACTGCGCATTAAATTTTACGAACTGTCTCCTTATTAAGGCATTCATATACCCTAAATAAAAAAAAAAATTAAATTAAATTTATAAGAATGTTAAGCACGTATATCACATTCATATGTGTTAGAAAGAATTTATCAAGTGAAAAGCATAATTAAACACATAACTAATTAATAATTTATTAATTTCAGGTTAATTTGTGACCTCATTGGAAATAAGATGTCTGATTTTCAAATCATCAGAAAACAAAAATGTTATTGGCAAATAAGAGCTCTTTTATATCCCTAGGGATTGTACTAGAATCATAGGGTTAATACGTATAGTTGGTTGTTTACATGTGTGTGTACGCAAACCATCATTTTTTCGCTACCATTGTTAACTTTAATGAGCAAATAATAACTTATTATCCTTCAATCTGGCAGATTTTAGTTCATTCCCTTAAGACATTCCTTACCTTTCTAAATCATTTCACATTTTGAAATTCGGGCAGTTGTAACCAAAGTTGTAATGTTTGCCGTCCTTTCTCACATAGAGAAAACGAAGTGTCTCAAACACAGATGCGAAGATTGAGAAGTAAAATTAGTTTTTAGTCCGTCAGAGTCTTGTACTGAAATAGGAACCAACAATAGAAAACCTCAGTGGCATAGATGGGGCCTTTCTTATTAACATTTGCACAGCCTTTTCTTTTTTCATCCTTCTCAGCTCTTCGCTTCTGCTTTACACCATCCGGACTTTGTCGTTGACGCGCTGTTGTACGTTGTACGTCTCTATTAGTCCCCTGTTTCATCATATACACTGGCGGAAAGTCAAAAAAGAACACCAAGAAGGATACGTCTGACACCAACGAAATTTGTACAGCATAATAACGGAATACCGAGGATAACGTGATCAAAACATTATGGCAAAATACAGCTGTATTTACTGGTAAACTGAAAAATACCATTTCCATATAACATGGTTAGTACAAGGTTGAACCGCCATGAACTGCGTCACACTGTTGTGCAATTCTGGCATGGAGCCTGTCGTACAGATGTTGGATGTAAGTTTGGGGTATTGAGTTCCAAGCATCCTCAACCTGGACGCGTAAATCGTTGATGGTCGTGGCTGGCCGTGGAGACCGGATAAGTCGTTGTCCCATAAAATCCCACACGTGCTCAATGGGGGACAAATCCGGTGAACGTGCAGGCCATGGAAGTTGTCTCACACCCTGGAGTGCATGTTGCGTTACACGTGCCGTGTGTGGGCGTGCGTTATCTTGCTGGAAAACACCACGATCGGCCGACCTTACAAATGGCACAACAACGGGCTGAATGATGTTGTTGATGTAGGAGGTGCTGTTTAACGTACCCGTTACAAACACTAATTGTGTACGGGAGTGATAGCTGATCGCTCCCCACACCAGGAGACCAGGTGTAGGCCCTGTGTGTCTGTGTCGCTGGCGGATGCAAGAAGGGAGGAGACGCTCCCCTGTGCGTCTGCGAACACGCATACGGCCATCGGAATCTCCCAAGCAGAATTTGCTTTCATCGCTGAACACGACAGATCGCCATTGCGTTCTCTAGTTCAGACGTTGGCGACACCACTGCAGCCGTTCCTGACGGTGGGCTGGAGTCAGAGGTACACATGCCAGAGGCACACGTGCACGTAGTCCTGCATCCAGTAGACGGTTGCGGATTGTTTGCACAGTCACCTCAGTTGCAACGGCAGCTCTGATTTGCGTCGCAGTGGATGTTCTGCTTGACAACGCCGCTCTTCTTATGCGTCGATCGGTCAGCTCATCAGTTCGTCTGTGACTCCCGGTTCCACGTCTTCTCGTGTGGGAATGTTCCTCGGACTATCTACGCGACCATCGTACCACCACCGATACTTCCCGTCCAATTCGCTCCACAATACGACGATACGACCACCCGACCTCGCGCAGTCCGACTAGATGACCTCGCTCAAAGTCCGATAACTGCTGAAATCGTACACGTCTTCCATGTCCAGGCATTGCAGCTTCTTCAGGGTCTTCGCACGTGTCCGTACGTCGACGACTGATTACATTCACTTCGCCGTACTCATTAAATACCACCGACGACAATTTGTATATTATGCCGTGCTGTGGCGTAAGCGCTCACCGGTTGGTCTCGAAATTAACATCAGTCCTACGTAAACTCGACCCCATTAACATATGTAAATTTAATGATCGTCCGCCAATTCCTTCTTGGAGTTCTTTTTTCACTTTCCGCCAGTGTATTTTCCCGGATTTAGTCCCACTCTTTTAATAATTTCTAATTCTACTTTTGCCTCAGCACTGAAGTGGCATACAGCATCATAAACAGAGAGTTCGAAAGTGTCGATTCCCACAAATGTCCTTTTCGGACAACGTCTAAAAATTAGCAAATGGAAACTCTCATTGATGTTCTGAGTTTTACCATGAATCTTTGCATGTGTGTTTGAGACATTTGCTGAGAAGTTCCGTCATGTGGTTAGTCTCTCATGTATAGGCTTGACTAAGTGCATGATGTACCAAAGTACCAAACGATGCACGTGAAATAACAATCAAATAGATTTAAATCCATTTCCTCCGTAGATAAGGGTTCATAAAAATGAATATAACTCGAAAGCTATTTCGAATCTGTGAAAAAGAATTACAGATCCTGAAAATAGAATAAACGGGGAATAAAATAATTGTATAAAATTTTTTTGTACTTTTGACCATTTTAGGGTATATGACCGAGCTCACATTCAGCACCACCGAGCTCACATTCCAGCATCTTCAATGTCCCACAAAGATTAATTTTTATCCTTCCTCGAACTTTCTCAATGAGTTCAGGCGTGCGCACTGAAATAGGGCAGGCCTTTTGTCATTTTCTAAATCTTCTCGCCTATCCTTCAAACGTACATATGATCGGAATATTTGCGCAGGAGATAGCGAATTAGTCCCATGCACATTACACAATTAAACTGCCTCAGAAGCCGTTTTACTGAATTTAAAAAAATCGGATATTCGCTTTCTGCTCCATAACATTGGTGTGACACTCTTCCTCCACCAAATATCGTCATGCACAGCATAAATAGCCATCTGCTCAATTCTTACGCGAAGGCTGTTGCCACTTCATAGCTGATAACTGTATAAAAAAATATGTCTTTCCGACCCGTACACTTTACCGGGATTTTTTCTTTTAAATCAGCTTCATTGCTTTATTGCCGCACTATGTATGCTTGTCGAGATAGTTGTTTTGAATGTTTTTGAACTTCGTTTAACGCCAAACAGAAATCATCACTCTTGCCGCGTTAATAAGTGAGTCTGGAAAAAATTCTCATCGGCCGCCACCGGGAATCAAACCCAGGGTCTGCACACAGCGGACCCTGGGTTGATTCCCCACTGCACCACAGCGGCCACGAATTCGCCAGACTGACATATGATTAACTGCCAAACTACATGGCATGTTCTTTCATTGAGCCCCGCACAATGCTGGGAATTCACCAAAGATGGAAAGCAGCAATTGTTTGAATTAATTATCCATTCGCCTCCTAGTTATTTGTTCAGTTGCTGCTTTCCATCTTTGGTGAATCCCCAGAATTGTGTGGGGCTCCATGAAGCAACCTGCCATGTAGTTTAGTAGTAGTTAATCATATGTGAGTCTGGCGAATTCGAGGCCGCTGTGGTACAATGGTAGCATGTCCGGCACGTAACTGGAAGGTTCAATTCCCAGTGGCAGCCGATGAGAATTTTTCCGAGACTCACTTATCAACGTGGAAAGAGCGATGATTTCTGTTTGATGTTCCTGATCCAAGTCCTGTGTTTGTATTAATTTCTTTAACGCACTGGTTGAGATGTTTATGTATGCAAAATAAACTCTAAGATTTTTGAAATAAAGATTAATTGGTTGAAAATTGGCGAGGAAAGAGGGAAAAATACAGTATTTGCCCAGAAAATGTAGTGTTCCAAACTTTTGTGGAGAGGGTACAGAAATGTAGTAAAAAATGATATGAAACGTTCTTTTCTTCATCCAAATTGAGCTATCCGTAAGGAAAGCCATGGGGATGTCGCCAAGAGTATAGATATTTCTTAGTGTTCCAGGAAAAGAGGAAAGGGTAAAAACTGAATGAATGCCGCTTATTATGTTTGCTGATAACCTTAGTGGATTTCGATATTGTGGTTTGTCCAAAAAATTTTTGTCACAATATGCGGTTAAAATAGCAAAGAAAAATATTACGAAGTTCAAGACATCTATACAGAAACTTCGGTTGGTGTCGAACCTCGTGTTAATAGAGCTTGCTATTTGTGAATCAGATTCTATTAGATATATTAGTGTTACAGTTTTACTTTGCTTCTAAAACAATAATGGAACAAATATCAGGAAACATTTGGGAGGACATCAGCATACATGCTGTTGTAATTTCGTATGATGTGCTCTCGCATTTTAGTCCGTAAGCGCTTTTTAAGTAAAAAATATGTACATACAAGCTTTTGAATTTTTATTTCGCATACAGCATTCGAATTTTTTTATTCTAAAAACTATTTTATTATTATTATTATTTTCATAAAATATTTTTTAGAATTATTTTATTCTAAAAACTATTTTATAAAAAAAAGCTTGATGCTCACTGGACAAATGAATCAGATCTAAATTTTAGCCAACCCTGATGAGAGAGTCGTTCTTTTGAGCAGCTGCGGAGTAGAACAACAGAAGCTGTGCGAAAGTCTTTCCCAGAAATTTTTGATGCAAGTGAAGCGATTCTGTTGCCCAATTTGTGTGAGACTAAAGTTATAGATGATTGGAAAAATGATATATTTTCATATGTTACTAAAAACGAACGGTGATTCGGAAGAGTTGTAGAATCTTAATAACACACAGTAGATTAACGATCATTAAACTGCCAACTCCTCGTTTGATTATAACATGTGATATGCTGATAGTATGGAGTTTTAAGCACGTTGTTTGTAGTTTTAAACTACACTGGTGTCCAAAATTAACGTGACAAACAGAAAATCATGAATAAAGCAAAACCCACACTATAGAGTTTAATGATAATTGGTGCGGACATGCACGCATTTAACGATATTGCAGAACTATACAACTGAAAAGGAAGGCCGTTACCACATGAGGAGGAATCATGCGCGTGACAACATGACATTGCAAAAGGGATGCAGCAAGTTGCGCGGATTTCGTGGAACTAATAGGGAGTGTGGTTACACCGAATAGCGATACAGCTCGCACAGCGAACCCTCAGGCTGCTTACAAAGCTATGAGTGAGAGTAATGGACATATGTGCCACTCCTCTACCAAAGTGCGTCAGAGTCCCAGGAGGGTTCTTTGGCGGGGCTACCAGCTCCCTATAAAGGCTTCCCGTAGAACTCGAGACTGCTCGATTCCTATAGAGCTCGGGGATGCCAGCTTCCCAAAGAACTCGGTGCTGCCGGCTTCCCATGGAGCTTGGGGCAACAAGCTTCCGAGGGAGCTCGGTGCTTCCGGCTTCCCATAAAACTCGTTGCTGCTGGCTTTCCATAGAACTCTGTGCTGAAAGCTCGGGGATGCCAGCTTCACAAAGAACTTGGTGCTACTGGCTTCCCATAGAACTCGGTGCTGCCGGCTTCCCATAAAGCTTGGGGCTACAGGCTTCTGAGGGAGCTCGGTGCTTCTGGCTTCCCATAGAGCTTGGGGCTATAGGCTTCCGAGGGAGCTCGGTGCTTCCGGCTTTCCATAAAACTCGTTGCTGCTGGCTTTCCATAAAACTCTGTGCTGAAAGCTTTCCCTAGAGCTTGGGGCTACCGGCTTCCAATAGAGCTCGGGGCTGCCGGCTTCCCGTAGAACTTGAGACTGCTCGATTCCTATAGAGCTCGGGGATGCCAGCTTCCCAAAGAACTCGGTGCTGCTGGCTTCCCACAGAACTCGGTGCTGCCGGCTTCCCATAAAACTCGTAGCTGCTGGCTTCCCATAGAACTCTGTGCTGAAGGCTTTCCATAGAGCTTGGGGCTACCGGCTTCCAATAGAGCTCAGGGCTGCTGGTTACCCATAAAGCTCGTGGCTTCCGGCTTCCCATAGAGCTCGGGGCTTCCGCCTTACAGGGCCTCCCAGACATGCTCTATCGTGTTCAAATCCGGTGATATCGCGGGACAATCCATCCTGTGAATATCCTCACTCTCCAGGTATTCGTCCACTAGCCGAGCTCTATAGGGATGGGCATTATCGTCCATAAAATGGAACTGAGGGAACAGCTCCCCCTAAAAAGGATGTCATTGTAGCGTGCAGCAGTCGAAACATGTGCAGCGGCTTGCGTCGATCCAATACGATGCCAGTCCAAACCAGGAATAAAAAAAGTGACAACGAAGTGGTCAGTTTCCCTAATATTGGAGGGGAGATTAAGGCTTCCAGCTTCTATCCAAATGTACACAATCCGTATTTAATCTGAACGGTGACTCGTCACTGAAGAGAACACAAGCCCATTGATCAGGTGTCCAAGAGGGATGTTGTCTTGCCCAATTCAGGTGGACCCTTTTGTGCGGTGGGCAAGTGGGAAACAGACCATTATTCTACTCGCCCAACGCACAGAAGGGTGGTATTTCCACGGGAGAAATCTCCATACAGACTTCTCTCGTGGAGTCTTCTGTAAACTGTTTGCTTCGATATCTCAGATCCTGTAGAAAAGGAGAGCTTCTGTGAGAGTTGTGTAGTTATAGACTCCCTATGGCTACGAGCTGTTACAGACAAATACCGGCGTCTTGACTTTTTGTTGCTCGTAGGCTTCCTTGTTCCGGCGTTTTATTTGTTGATACGGTTTCCTGGAACTGTCTCCAGAGATTATAGAACACTTGTCTCGACACCTTAGGCCATCTTGCTATCTCAGCTTGCGATTGTCGTGCTTCACGTCTACCGATCGCTGTCCACCGTAAAGGAACAAAGGAACTTTTAAGCGACGGCAAGGAAACATGCTTCTACTAACAATCCAACTCAAGCTTCAATAGCCTCACACCACTCAGAACAACTTTTACCAAGGTCGCATGCCTGCCAGTTCAATGATATATGTCGTCATTTGTACAGAGTGCGGCAGCGTTCATAGTGTAATTTTCCGCGTGTCGTACCATGACGTCATGTATCAATGCGCGGCCGATGACGCGGCATTCTTATATCAATGAACTACCATTTTGTTCTTTGTTCGACATGGCGAACTGGACGACTGAACATCATGCTTTCTCTGCAGAAACGTATTTCAAGAATAACGATTCTATAGTTGTCATACAACGTCTATTCGGGCGACATTTCAAAGTCTGACGTCATGGGAATGTGCCAGTTGGTCGCACCATCACAAGGTGGGTAAGTTCCTTTAGATTTACAGCATAGGCTTGTAATCGTAAAACAGTAGGTAGCGAAAGGATCTGTGCGGACACCGGAAATGATTGAAAGTGTTCGTGCTGCAACCTTGCGTAGCTCTAAAAGATCTGCTCGGCAACACTCTACAGCTTTGCACATTTCCGATCGTTCATTCGGAAGAATATTGCATGAGGATCTCCATTTTCACCCTTGTAAGCTCCAAATTGTGCAAGAAATCAAGTCTCAAGACTTGGTTGCACGCAAATATCTTCGGCCAAGACATCCCTTGGACGTCCCGGTCCCCCAATCTAACATGTGCTGATTTTTTCTTATGGGGGTACCTCAAGAAAGAAGTCTTCCAAACACATTGTGCCACCATATTGGAATTGAAGGGCCGAATCAGAGCTGCCGTCACCAATATCCCTGGCGATATGTTACGACGAGTAATGGACTCCATCAAACGCCGCTTAGAAGAATGTTTGGTGCAGCAAAACACCAAACATTCTTCTAAATGGCAGCCCCTGCCATTTGACAGGGGTATTATTCAGACATTGACTGATCAATGGAATTCTTGTAACTACTATTTGACATAGAGAGTAATAAATAAAAAAACATTTGTTCGCTTACGGTGTGATTTTATTGATACGCTATCAACGCTGCCACGCCCTGTATATTCCCATTGGAGCTGGCATAGTGTCGTTTCGTACGTCGAGCGTTTCCCCTTCCACATGTCGCAGCAAAATCTTTACAATTGGTCGACTTGTTTTGGAAATATTCTGGAATTTGTATTTATCACGATAATTTTGGGCACCAGTTCAGCTGTTTGTTGTAATTTAAGCTTTTATTACCTGCAGCTTAACTTGCTTAACTCAGTTCATAGCTTCAATTTCTTAGAGAAATTTGTAGAAACATAAATCTAAACTCTTTGAATAATTAACTGCTAACGGCCAAAGACCACAGAAAAGTATCAGCATAAGACATAAGAGACTTACGTAACCAATTTACGGCTTTATTCTTTCAATCACTGAAAGATCAAATCCACTGAAACCACGTGACTCTCAGAAAATTCAATCAACTGGCGGCAGCAGTAGATCACACATAACTGTACAAGCTTTATATCAATTTTGAACAATCTGCTCGTAATCTCTGCAAGTACACGTACATAGATTTTGACAACATGAATTTCGCTCTTCAATGTTTTCATTTTCTTTTTGTGGCCCACTGTAAGCGTTGCCAAATAGTGAAAGCTGTTCGGGGAAACAATGTGTTGTTCAGAGAGAAAATGTTTAACCAAGAAGTAACTAATATTACATAGAAAACCAGAACTCAAAAAGCATGCTAAATAAAGGTGTACGTCACAGTAGGTATTGAGACGTAATTGCCAAAACATCCTTTGAAATAAAGATCTTCCATTTAAATTAAACTAAGGATCATAGATTCTCTTTGTTTTACAGAAAGAATCTTCATAATTCTGGTAACATGAAATCGGATGCATTTGAGATGTGGTACTACAGAAGAAACGGCGAGGATTTCTCCTTTGAGCGAGAAACAAACGGCTGGATTTTAAAGAAACTAAAAGGCGTAAAACAAATTTTTCCTTAAAGCATCAATACGATAAAACATGTGCACTATAAATGAGCTGTGAGAGATAAACCATTTCTTGCCAAAAATAACAACATAAGGAATTTCTAGAGAAATCAAAACAATGAAGATTATCAAATGAACAAAAGTATGAAATCTGTAGCTTCTTGAAAATGATAATTTGTAATCCAGTAATTGGTGGAAAATTTTGCAGTAGATACAGATGTGGTACTAAATAAAAGAAAGACACATAATCCGTTTCGATTTCTGATTTTTTTGACTGGAGGTTCAACGACCACCATTATCAACTCAGTGGGCTATAAGCAGTCAGCCGTCCCTAATTTAAAGCAGCTGGTTCCTGGGAATGGAGAAAGACAGTGCCGTAAGACAAAACACAACATTCATGCCTCTTCGGAATTCAAAACCGGACCCATCTCGGACGAATGATCAGAAGCCATCGCTTAGACCACTGCGCCACCGGGGTGGTTTTATGACTTAAGCTTTCAGATCTATGTCATTATTTAGTAGATGTTTTAAATTTTCATAATGTAGATACCCCTCTCTCACTCACTCACGTACTTTTTTCGATGAACTTAAGAACTTCCCTCTTAATTTAATCCATTTTCTTAATTTTCATAGTTTCTTCGTAGTTCGGTTTCATGAGCTGTGGCTACCAGAACATGTCTCGAAAACGTGCAAATCAGCTAGTTATTTTAGTTCGGCATTCAAAACAATCCGATCCAAATGTAACTTTTGTTGCGTGACTCCACGTTTAGCACAAACTTCGAATACTAACGAAGAAAAAATCGCGTTTATCCAGCGAAAATGGCTGGTTCTTAACGACAGACTGAAATTAATTGCTTAAGTTCTATATTTGGTTCCCTTTTTTGAAACAAAGACGCAAGTAATCAGAATCAGTAACAAAAGCTCATTTATCAATCTAGTGATCTCCATGCATTCAGTTCTGCAGCAAATGGGCCTGTCAGCCTTTTGATTTACCAATAAATTGTCCGCCAAACGTGCTTCTGGATAATGTGCCGTTTCCACAAAATGGACTTGTCGATAATGTCACCCGCAGAAATAATGATTACCGATGTTCTTTACGGAAAATACTTTACGTTTTTCCAGACTGGCTGTCATAACAACACCACGAGGTCTTCAAAGTTTTCCTTTATTTGTTTCCTCCACCATTCAGCAAATGACATGAAAGTTGTTCTTTACTTTCTTTGCATGCTATGTTTCCTTAGGTACCATTGATTCTAACAAACATTCTATTTGTCGTATTCAGAAATGCTCAACTCTGTGAATAAGCATAGCATATTCACGTCAACTGTAGGAATTATCTGCACTCATTTCACAAAAGTATTCCCATTATTATGAATAATTTACTAACAGTAGGTGCAAACTTGAAATAACGAAAGGACTTATGCGTACTTCGTCGCAGAAGTCATCTACACACGACTGTTACCTTCATGTTTGCTTATAAGTTGCTATGTAGAAAAAGATCCGTGGGTTCGTATCCCTGTGAGGCATGGATGTTGTGTTTGTCCTACGGCACTGGCTTTCTCCCTTCCCTGGAGTCAGTAGCCGTAAATTAGGGACGGACGTACTGGTTATATCCCATTGAGTTGCTCACGGTTGCCGTTAAACTTCAATATAAAAAAAGAAGATCCATGGATTTTATCAGTGTCACAAAACAAATGTTACAGGAGTAAACTATTGTTTTACTGTATATCTTTTATTTCAGCAGTCGTTTAGAGCAAGAATATTTCCACCACATGAGAATGTTACTATACACAAAATTCTGAACTTTATGAAACTATTAATTTCAGCCTCTGCATATACCATTATGAGTTTGGAGATTAAGCTTTGTAATTTCAAGTAACTTAAGTTTAACGTGCTTTATTACACTATAATGAATTAGCTTTATTTTCTTTCCGCTAAGCTAATTCATATGAATGATTCTCTTCCTATCAGCTAGCTAATGATATACTTGTACTAAGCTTCAAAATAGTGAATTCAAAAGGTTGTTACTAGTTAATTACGAACGTAAACAAAGTCTTAACGCTGGTTATTTATGGTAATGAATAAAAGTTATAAACCTAACAGCCAGACAGAGGTCTGACAAAAACTATGAATTGAGAAAGACTAACTTACGGTAACTTCTTTATTATAAGACTCTTGGTCAACTAAAGCACACACACAACTTGTTTTACAATAATGAAGAATCTCTCCTCGTATTATAAACGCTCTCCGTAAACAACAACACTCTCTCATAACAACAACAAAAGCTCTCTCTAAGTCTCGATGAACGCGTCTATATACTAGCTACCACCACGTCATGACTTACACTCATTGCCAGATCTCATTCAGCGGGTGAAATAATATTTCGTTCAGTAAGAAGATAATTTACATAGTAAAATAAAATAACCAGAGATAGTAAAATCAAAAGGAAAGTGAATATAGAGTATACGTTACAACACTCTTTACGACAAAAACACGAAGCATCCAGAAGAAATCATCCAATCTACATGACAATCGGTATGTACAATGTACATGTATGAAAGGAAACGATTGCAAGACCAGAACAGTTGCGTCATTTATTCGGATAAAACAGCTATCCAAGTGGAACAAATCAACACTTAGTAGCTCCACCTCTGGCTCGGAGATAAGCTGTTACCTGGCGTGACATGGGTGCATACAGCTCACGGATACAGTACTCAAGTATAGCATGCCAGATAGTGACCACAATGGAGGCCAGTTTGCTGTCATTTAGGGATGTGCCTAGGCGGCGTCCCATTATTTCTCAAACATGTTCGATCGGGCTGGCCATGGAAGGGTGACGACATTACGGAAGCAAGCCTGGGAAAGCCTTGCCGTGTGTGGCATATGATTATCCTGTTGAAAATTTGCTCGGTGGTGCTTCAACAGGACTGGCAACACATTGTCATTCCTGTTGCAACAGGTTGTAGAATGTCGTAGACATACCGTTGTCCCGTGAGGGTGATACAGAGAACTACCGAGGGTGTCCGGGTGTCGTAGGAAATGACTCCTCAGACAGTCACTCCATGTGTCGTTTCATGATAAAGGCAGGATCCATGTGCTGGCCGGCTCGTCTCCAGACACGTACGCGCTGGTCATCGGCACCAACTACAAACGGTGAATTATCACGGAAGACAACACGATGCCACTGGAAACTAACCCACGTTGATTGGGTCCGACACCACTGCAACCAGTGCTGGGGATGCTCGCTAGTTAGTGGTAGGCGATGGAGTAGCCTCCTCGAATGTAGTTCCAGTGCCGCAAGTTGTCTGAAAACGGTCCGGATGACCACTTCCGTACCTCAAGACGATGCAGCATGTCCACGGATGGTTGAAATTCACGAATTCGGTTCTGTTCGTTCGGCTCTCACAATCGCAGGATTGGCGTTCTGTCGTTGCCCTCAGACGACCGCTGCCCGCGTGCAGCTGGGTTGTGCCCTCCCTGAACCATTAGAACCAGCATCGCAGGATTGCCGCGTCGTTATGCTCCAAATGCCAGGCGATACGGCGACTTGATCCGGCGGCCACTTTAAGCTCAATTAAACGTCCTATCTCTAACTCGCTGAATTGCTCGTGTTGTGCACGGATCCGACGTCGTGGTATCTTACAGTCCGTATCGTAAGGCATTTTATTACAATTCATGCAACCGCAATCAGCTGTCAAAATTATCCACATGTGCGAGCTTTGCTCCTCGATGCGCGGTTCACACGCACCGTCGCGGGCCACTATTTAGTAACTGGTTGTTATTTTTTAATCATTTGCATATTCGGTCCTCAGATACTTGCATACGAAGTTTCATCACCATCTAACGACTTTCTCGGGATGCATGGTTATTTTTGCCAAAGAGTGCATGTGACTGTGAAAATGTTCGTAGTGAACTTCGTGAACTTATATTTTACTACGGTAAAACACACAACGTTGAGGTAAATAGAATTAGCACTTGCTATTTAACTTTTTAAGCGGCCGATGTACCTCAACCAAACGATGCCCAAACTTTTCTGTGCTCCCCGGACCGAAATGTTTATATAGCGGCCAGGTTATACGAAAGCTATGGCAAAAGAATTCCTTTGAGCTCTGATTTCAACAGTACCGACCATAAAGTTATCACAAGTGATACGTGCAGGCGTTTAGTTACATTCGCATTATCTGCTTTATGACCCAAAACACGATGGGGGAAATTTAGTCGCCCTCACACGGAAAGAATGGCACTGGGTAAAAACAAAGGACTGAACTATATTGACGAAAGTCACCGGACATCCCTTCAAAAGCAAACGAACGAATTTGCTGCGTTGTTAAGATGCGCGGTACAACTGCAAACGGTATAAAACCAAGCCTGCAGCTGACCGCGATCATATCGCACTGTGAAGTTGAGTGAAAATCTCGTGGCGGGGCAGAACTGACTTTGAGAAAGGAAAAATTGTTGGGTGTTATACTAGTAGGTTGTCCATAAGTAAAACCAAGAGGCGTTTAAACATACACAAGTCAACTGTTTTGGATGTACTGAATACGTGGAAGACACACGGCGTGCCTGAAGCAGCAAAACGTACCGGCAGACCAAAGAAAATCACTGATAGAGGACGTAGAAGCCTCAGGAGAGTCGTTTCAGCTAATCGAAGTAGGACTGCACAAGACCTCAGTGTACAGGTGAGTAAAAATGCAGGAACCTCGGGATAAAAACGTACCATTCGCAGACAACTTCATTCCATGGGTTACTGTGGTCGTGCGGCTGCTCATAAGCTTTTCATCTCCACTCGGAATGCTACTCGTCGTTTATCATGCTGTAAAGAACATTTATAGTGGACTGTAGATCAATTAAAACGGGTGCTATGGACTGATGAATCCAGATACACGATCCATCAGACTGTTGGCCGTGTGTGGGCATGGCGGAAGACGGGGAAAAGCTATTTTCCATAGTGTACTTTCCCTACGGTCAAGTTTGGAGCTGGCAATGTACTGGTGCGGGGTAGTTTTTCGTGGTATGGTCCCGGCCCATTGGTTATCGTGGACAAGCCTGTTAACCAGCATGTCTACCTTGATATTCTAGACAATTATGTCCTACCAACTCTGTGTCAATACTATGGAGCCGAGCCTTGTTGTTACCAGCAGAATAATGCACCGAGTCATAAAGCAAGGTCTGTTACGGCGTAGTTTGACGATTATTCCGTATCATGTGTGAACTGGCCAATACAGAGCCCTGATCTTAATCCCATAGGGCACCTACGGGATGAATCAGAGCGCCGCATAAGAAGTTTGGAACAAAGGTCTACTACTAAACAACAGTTAGCGGCAGCATAATGTACTGAGTAGAACCGCATACCTATCGCTGTGTTCCAAAACCTTGTCGAAAGCATATCTCTAAGGGTTACTGCATGCATTAAGGACAAAGGTGGACTGACACCGTACTGATGTATGTCAATAAATGCTATGTCGTGTATCTCTTCTAAGTGTCCGGCGACTTTGGTCAATATAATGTATATCTCTCCTTTTTTAGATTTGTCCCCATTGTTATAAGGTCGTTCGGAAAGTAATGGCCGATTTTCTGAGGTGCCACATCCACATGAGTTGATTTTCTGAGGTGCCATCTATTCGCCCGAGTTGATGGGCGACTCAGACGCTAGATACACGCCATAATCGATTGAGCTGCAGTCGTTGCTCCTCGTGTGAATGGTCTGTGCAACACGTTAGGAAGGAGTGAGTTGCGGGTGACTCTGCTTCATGAGTCCAAATTGGGTCGTAATGCGGCACAAATCTACCATAATGTGGTCGAGGCATGCATCGAGGAGGTAACATCGGAACGTATTGTTCCTCGGTGGTTTGAAAAGTTTCGTTCCGGTGATACGAGCCTGCAAGATGAGGAGGGCAGAAGACGACATTCTGTCATTGATAACGATGATCTGAAGACAAATGTGGAGGCAAATATTCGTGTCACAGTCAGAAAGCTCACGAAACTCTACAATGTAACGTTGTCCACCATTTCCGAACATCTCCACAAAATTTGGTAAAGTCAAGAAGCTCCATACGTACGTCCCACATGAACTGACGGATCATCAGAAACAAGAGGGTTTAAGATGTGCAGTAACCTTCTGCTTTGTAATGGAAAGGAGCCCTTACCTGATCGCATTTTAACCTGTAATTAAAAGTGAGTGCCATATGACAACCGTAAGTCATCTGGACAGTGGCTCAACCAGGGTGAATCACGGAAACGACATCCTAAACGAAAGTTGACGCCAAAGAAGGTTTTGTTGGCAGTGTGGTGATGGACTGTTCACGGTTTCATACACTACAGGTTCTTGAATGCTGGTGAAAGCATTCTCGAGAACACACGTGTCGGAAATTAAGAAACAGAAACTGCACGAAGTGAGATTCGAAACCCTTCCACATCCAGCCTACTCTCCTGACTTGGAACCTATCGATTTCCACCTGTTCATGTATTTCAGAAATTATCTCAAGGACAGCAGCTTCAGAAACCGAGGGGAGACCGAAATTGCATTTCGGGATTTTCTTACATCCAGGAAGCCAGATTTCTTCCCTACTGGCATTGAAGCACTTAACACTCGCTGGGAGCTGCCGAAGGCACCTATTTCGAATAAAACAAGGATGTGTGCTATGAGGTATATCTTTTTCATTTTTACCTTCCAAATCGTCCATTATTTTCTGAACTCTATACATTTCAGCAGGTAGCCATTAAGAAAGAATTAGTGTCAAGCATCTCCCTAAATGACCACTTTAAATAAACAATCTATAGGAAAAGCAACGCTTTCTGATGCGCTGGTTCACTCGTTTCGACCAGATTTGGTCCGCGTCTTAGACAACGAATATATTCGTTCGAGCCAATTTCATCCCATTTTGCTAACCCCGAGTTAATTCGTTCCAGCCGGTTAAGGTGGACGTCAAGTAATTTTGCTTCCTATACTTCCAATGGAAAAATTTCTGTAAACATTTTCTTCACAATTAATGCGTTCCCAAGGATGACAATTTGAACATAGATTAAAATAGCTTCATATTATAACTTGGAATATTTAATATTTTCTAAAACATAACCATAATTATATTAAAAATCAATTACGTTTCCTTTGGTGGTGTTGAAACCAGAACAAAGATGACGCGACCTGTTCTTTGATGACGTCAGTAGATAAACAAATGTTGGATTGCATAATTATGGCTATGTTTTAGAAAATCTTAAGTATTCCAAGTTATAAAATGAAGCTATTTTAATCGATGCTCAAATTTTTATCCTTGGGAACGCATTAATTGTCCACAAAAAAGATGGCGCGACCTGTACTTTGATGACGTCAGTAGACAAACAAATATTGGATTGCATAATTATGGTAATGTTTTAGAAAATATGAAGTATTCCAAGTTATAAAATGAAGCTATTTTAATCGATGTTCAAATTTTCATCCTTGGGAACGCATTAATTGTCCAGAAAAAAGATGGCGCGATCTGTACTTTGATGACGTCAGTAGACAAACAAATGCTGGATTGAATAATTATGGTTATGCTTTAGAAAATATTAAGTATTCCAAGTTATAAAATGAAGCGATTTTAATCGATGTTCAAATTTTCATCCTTGGGAGCGCATTATTTGTGAAGAAACTGTGTACAAAAGTTTTTCCGTTGGAAGTATAGGAAGCAAAATTACTTGACGTCCACCTTAAATCGTTAAATATACACCGATGTTGAAAATTATTAGGAATGCCCAATAGCAATCAGACAAGTACCATCTTCACTTACGTACGCAACGATGACAGTAAGATAACTTTGTGAACAGCTCAATGCAAGAGATTCAGGCGTGTACGGAGCTTTGATCCCGGCAAAACGAAGCGAAAAACTCCTGCTTTCAACGACTTTACAAGAGGCGCGTGACTGCGTGCTACGTGAGCAGGTGCTAGCATCTCAGAAAAGGAAAGTCTCCTAGGCTATGCAAGAACAATTATATTAAGGGTGTACAATGAGTGGCGCACAGGCAACAAAATAAGTAATCAGCGGTCTTTCTGTAAACGACTGTTCGATATTATGTATCAAGAGCGTGTCGATATTTGAGAGCTACTGCAGATAGAGATTATGCAACAAGACCCATTACGTCAAAATACCGTGCAGGGTATTAGTGGTATGGAGAGCGCTTCGATTCCTGCGCAGCTGCTGATAGAGATGAGGTAATAAGCTCCATTACGTCAAGTAACGGTGATATGGAAAGCGTGTCTGCAAAGTTATTAGCTGATATCCCACATTCAGATGGATATTATTCTGAATTCCTGTCACACCAGAGATTATCTTCTTTTTATTTTCATCCTGTTTCACATGATCTTATGTCGGTTCTGACTAATATGGATTCATTAAAGGGAGCGGGTCCGAATGACGTTCATCCGAGAGTAATTAAGTATGCTTCTTAAAATTTGGTAATACCCTTGAGTCATATTATCAATTGTATCTTTTTAACTGGGAGAATTCCTTCTTCCTTTACAATAATTAGGGCTTCGGTTATCCATAAAAAGGGCAATAGAACTGATGTTGCTAATTACCGTCCAGTTGCAAATATCTCGGTATTTGCTAAAATACTGGAGAGGCTGGTTTTGAATAGCTTCTCAGGATTTTTGGATCTGAATAAAATTTTACATTGGAATCAGCACGGTTTTCGGAAGGGGCACTCAACGGAGACAATGTTATTGGATGCTATGCATTTTTTACAGTCAAATGTTGATTGTGGAAGGTGTGTTTTGTGTATATTTTGCGACTTCTCTAGAGCATTTGACTGTGTCCGCCATGATATGCTCTTGTGCAAATTACAATATATTGGGATTAGGGGAGTCGCACTTTTATTTTTCGAGAATTATTTGCTTAGCAGGACACAATATGTACAAATACATGGTATTCGCTCTTCAGTTCAAAGAGTTGATTTTGGAGTTCCTCAGGGCCGGTCTTGGGCCTTATGCTTTTTTAAATTTATGTCAACGATATATTTAATGTTGCTTCTACTTCTCACCGAGCTTTATTTGCTGACGGCACCAGCTTTTTTGCCCTGGGGAGTCGTTGTCCAAGATATCGCCTCGTGCAAATCGTGACCTTCAGGAGATTTCTCACTGATTTGGTTGTAACGCTCTTACAATTAATACTAATAAAACAGCCTGTGTCTTTTTCTCGGGCCGTGGTCTTAGGCCGTCGCCGCCTACTGGTATTTTCTTGAATGGATATCTTGTTGCATTCGGGTCTTTGGAATTTCTGGGTGTTATACTACATGAGACTTTGCGTTGTTATGTCCATATAAGTTATTTAGCAAATATTCTTAAGTCTCGTATTGGTGCTATATCTAGGATTTCTGGTTGTTTGACAATCAGACTCAGATTAATGCTATATTTTTCTTTTATCTATCCTATATTGTCTTATTGTATTTTGGTCTGGGGTCAGACAACGGATGGTAACGTAAACAGAATTCTTGTTCTTCAGAGAAAATATATTCGACTTATAAATTCATCTTTAAATACTGGTAGTATTTATTGTCTTTATAACATACTTCCCTTCGATAACATATTTTTCCAGATTATTACTACTTATGTATGACAGAGTCTATACGAATTGGTATCTTGAACTATTGCAATTACAGCATTTCTTCCATTCATACGATACTCGAGGTCATGCGGGTTTCGTGGTTCCTAGAGCGCGCACCAGATTGCTGCATAACAGTCTTATTGCAGCTGGACCTCGTGAGTGGAACAGTCTGCCATTATACATCAGGGAAATTGTGGACTCTGGGGTATTTAAAAAACTGCTACGAGGGTTCTTGTTGTTTGTTTGAGTTCCTGTATTCTTTCTTTCGAGGTATGCTCAACACCGGTCGTATATTTAAGGTTCCTATTTTTATCATTTTGACCTGACATATCTACCTTGGAGATCGTGGACTCGTCAGGCTTACATTTAAGCCTTTTTCCATGGCTCCATGCTGCAGTTGCAGCATAGTACATTACGTTATTTTCTTTATTTTTTTTTGTGAATTGCTTTGTATCGATATTTTTTTTGTTGGTCAATTGTACACGGGATTAGTGCTTGTATGTTTATGATTATTATACGAAATATATTTGAGGTGGTTGAGCCTTTGTTTTCTCTTGGAGTAAATATTTAGTACTAAATGTTATTAATTTATATTGAACTTTGTGATATTACTGTGATTTCACGTTTTTATTCCATTGCGTTAATATTGTGTTAATATCTAAATTTAGTTTAGTACATAAGACAATTCTTGATGTTTATGTTTTGTTATATATAGATGTACTGTGTTTTGTGTGGCAGAATTTTCATTAAATTAAATTCAATTCAAATCAAGTAACGGTGGTATGGAAAGCTTGTCGATATTCGTGGGCAACTGCGGATAGATATGATGTAACAAGCTCCATTACGTCAAGTAACTGTGCATTATATTAGGAGTATGGAGCGCGTGTCGATTCGTGCGCAGTTGCGGATAGAGATGAGGTAACAAGCTCCATTACGTCAAGTAACGGTGGTATGGAATGCGTGCCGATATTCGTGTGCAATTGCTGATAGAGATGAAGTAACAAGCTCCATTACGTCCCGTAACCATGCAGTATATTAGTGGTATGTACAGCGTGTCAATATTCGTGCGTAACTGCGTACGCAGATGAAGTAACAAGCTATGTCAAATAACCGTGTATTATATTAGTTGTTTAGAGAGCATGTCGTCCCATTTTCGTACACATTCAAATCATTTAGTGCCATTTCTGTGTACAAATGTGATGATCTGTAAGATGCTTTTCTTCACTTCTGTTTTTATAATGTCTGGCTAACAGGCGTAAGGATACATTTACGACAATACGGTCTTTACTTTTCAAAGGTTCTCCGCAATTATGAGTTCTTTCTTTCATGCATTACTAAATATTGTCTTTTTTTTTTTTTTTTCCCATGCTGCCTAGGTAGTAATACACTTTGCATATGGCAGCAGGTTTATTTCTCGTCGTCTGTAAGATTTCAATTGAAATATAAAACGTAAAAAATCACATGTGAAATTAAACATCCGCGACGAATGCTAAAGGCCGAAAAGATTTCATTATTGGGCAGATTATTTACCCTTCAGTCCTTACTGCAGTCCGTACTTACCCTTACCAAGAGTTCCTATTAGTTGACGAAAACATTGAATGATGACTCTTTGACGTCAGAGAAATTCGGAAAGGATATCAGCATTTACTTTCTCCTTCAGCATTCCCCACATGTGATCCCAAGCGGTGCCACTATTTGGAAAGGACGCTAGCAGATCTGGCTATGTACGGAAGTGGCGGTAGCTGATCTAGCAATGTACGGAAATGGCACTAGTTGATCTGGCTATGTACGGAAGTGGCGGGAGCTGATCTAGCAATGTACGGAAATGGCACTAGTTGATCTGGCTATGTACGGAAATGGCGCTAGCTGATCAAGCTATGTACGTAAATGACGCTAGCTGATCTGGCAATGTACAGAAATGACGCAAGCTGATCAAACAATGTACGGAAATTGCGGTAGCTGATCAGGCTATGTACCGAAATGGCGCTAGCTGATTGGCTATGTACGGAAATGGCACGTAACGAAGTGGAAAGCTGTCATCTGGAGGAGAATTTCAGATGACGGACTGCCGCACATTGGGGCGAATAGGCTGCAACACCAAATGTTCCCTTCGTGTAGCACACGTCTCTGCAAGAAACCGAAAACTTCGTCTCAGTCGTCACGGGAGCACCAAAATGGGTACCTTGAGGTCTAATGAAAACTTGTCTGCTCCAATGAATCATGTTTTCAGCTATTACACCCGATAGATGGGCTAGTATGTATCATCAATAGCAGGAATTCACGGACTCCAGCTGCATTGCGTTAAATGTACAAGCTGGTGGAGGCGGGATAATGGTCTGGGGCCTGTTTCCATCGCGGGTATCACTTTCCTGAATACCTGGGAATAGCATTTGAATACCAGAGCTTAACTTTATTGGCGACCAGGCACACACATATATGTGTATCGTGTTTCCTGATGAAGAGAGCTACTTCCAGCATAATAATGGGCCATGCTGCAGGGCTCGTATCGTCACAAAGTGGTTGCAGTAGCACAACAGTAACTTAAAAGTGCTAAAATGGCCTGTTATTTTAATCTATGTATAAATTTTCATCCTTGGGAACACACTAATTGTGAAGGAAATGTGTACAAAAGTGTTTCCATTGGAAGTATAGGAAGCAAAATTACTTGACGTCCATTTTAATGGTTTAGTAAAACGGTTTACGATTTACGGAAATGCTTTTGGACCGCTTTTGCTTTCCTTAGTGGTAAACTTAGTAAGAGCTATAAGTTCAAACGACAAAAGTTCGACCTTCCAAAAATTAACGACAGTAAAAAAACTCTGAAACTTCGGAATAACAAGCCTTATTTGCTTAGACATGCAATAAAAATTAAAATTGATACGAATTTTCCAGTTTTTATTTCATGTGATATACTCGGAGATTGGGCTGCAGGGCCCGAGCGCTACTCTGGAAACGAGCGTAGCGAGCTGTGACGTACCTGCCAGCAGGACGCACATGACATAAAGGCAGATAGGAATCAGAATAACTGTCTGCGTAGCTCAGTTGGTAGAGCGACTTGTTCCGGAATAAGCGGCCTCGGGTTCGAATCCCGGCGTAGACCAAAAATGACGGAGAAATTTACTTCGTTATAGAGCCTAGAGGCGCAGCTGCTAGTTGTTAAAAATAGAGATAAACATCAGGCACTGTAAATAACTTCCAAAAGAAAAAAGAATATTTTTAAATCTTATTTCCCAAGCATATTCGCATGTTGTTAGGAAACCGTGTGTTTTAAAAAAAATGCAAGTGATTTTGTATTTCTTTAGCTTAGACAATAATAATTTTGGTTTGCTATTATTAGACGTTCGATAAATAATTTCTCACGCTCTCGCACTTGGTTTACGTTTCTTTTATGTCGTGCACAACACCAGAGACATTGAAGTAGCTTCTTTAAACTCACTAAAACTTGTTCCAGGCTATGGTTTTGGCAAATTCGTCTCGTAAATGGAATCCTTACCCTTCACTTTCCATTTCCTTTTTAATTACACCGTTTCCTGTTTCTAAAGATAGCCCAGGCATTAATAATCTTTGAACTGAAGCTTACGACACGATGGAATTTTAAGCTTTTGGGAACCGACTCCTCGCTGGAATTACGAAGTTCTGCCAAAAGTTTCCATTTATAATAACAGTCTCGCTGATGGGGGGAAAGGAGAAAGCACTTGCTTAGAGTTTAAATGGAATCCCCAAAGAACTTTTTCTTGCCACATCACGGTTGTAAGGTGTGTTACGTGTGCGCAAAGGAAATAGAGGATTTGCGTCTTGTAACTGAAAAACAAAACTAAAAATCTAAGTAGCAAAAGGCTTGTTCAAAGGAATGCCAAATATGCATATCGAGCCCCTCACTGCTTTCTTTTCGATTCTTGGAAAACATTTTGAAACGTTTTTTTTCAGGCTCCGCACTCAAGGCGAGTATAATCGGAACATTCAGATAAACGACTTTTCTTACTGGAAAATGTCTTCACTTCATTAGCATGTGTTTCGTGTAAAGAAGCTTTTCAGCCCGCAGTTGAACTTTCGTTTGAGGCAATTGTATCACCTGATGCAATATTATCGATGGTTTATTGGATAACTATCTCATTTAAAGAAAGTTTAATTCATGAATCGATGTTTTTAGGGGGAAAGAGCGTTGCTGTAATATTTTGTCTGTCAGTATGTATTCCAGCCAGCAGACGCAAAATCTCAACTTTTCCGGATTCCGAAAATTTCGTGATGGACGAAACATCATTTCTTGTGAAGACAACACTTCATACAATTATGAGTTTCCGTGATATTCATTTCTCGCGCAAGGTGGGGCAAGTTTTTTTAATAATTACTTACTACTCGGACTACAAAAAATATTTTTATATTCGTTAATTGAGGCCATAACTTTTCGTGAATTTCCTTTTTTTTTTCTGTGCGTGCATTACTTTACCCACAGGGGTTCTCATGTGCTTACATTTAGAGCTACACTGAAAGGACAATTAATTATTTACACCCACTTAATAACGTGTGGGTTCACCTTTCGCCCAGATAACAGCAACTACACATGGTGGCATAGATTCTACCAGGTGTTAGAAACATTATAATATACCGCCACCTAGTAACGTGTGGGCTCTTATTTCACTCTCATGACAGCATCGACACGTATTCTTTTAAATGTGGGAAACATTTTTATACACAGCCGTCTGATGGCGACCTACCTTTCTTTGCCCTCACAACACCAGCAACACGTCGCGGTATGAATTCTACATGCTTTGGGAGACATTTTTACACAAATCCACCTAATAACATGAGGGACCACATTTTACCCTCACAACAACACGTCGGAGCATGTGTTTTACTAGGTATTGGAAACATTTTTATACATAGCCACCAAATAACGGTGTACCTTTCGTCCTCACAACACCAGCAGCACGTCGCGGTATGGATTCTATTAGGTTTTGGAGACATCATTACACACGTGCACCTACTAACGTGTGGGCCCACATTTTACCCTCACAACAACAACACGTCGGAGCATGTATTCTGCTAGGTGTTAGAAACATTTTTATATTCTTATTCATAGGCACCTAATAACGTCTTATTTTTCGCCCCCACAACAGCAGCAACACGTCGCGGTATGGATTATACTAGGTTTTGGAGACATACACTGACGGAAAAAATTTCCCAACACCACGAAAAACTAGTTGTAGAGGAATGAAATGGCGGCAATACATTTGTATAGGTAACATATTTAATCGATTAAGGTTTCAAGATCACAGCTTAATGTAAGCGCGAGAAGAGCTATTTTAAATGTGAATTTCTGGTACATTAATAACCGGTGTAACCGCCAGAATGTTGAATGCAAGCACGCAAACGTTCATGCATTGTGTCGTACAGGTGCTGGATGTCAGTTTGTGGGATGGAGTTCCATGCCTGTTGCACTTGGTCGGTCAATACAGGGACGGTTAATGCTGGTTGGGGGTGACGCTGGAGTTGTCGTTCAATGATGTCCCATACGTACTTGATTGGTGAAAGATCTCGTGATCTAGCAGAACACGGCAACATGTCGACACTCTGTAGAGCATGTTGGGTTACAACAGCGGTATGCTGGCGAGCGTTATCCTGTTGGAAAACACCCCTGGAATGCTGTTCGTGAATGGCAGCACAACAGGTTGAATCACCAGACCGACGTACAACTGTGCCGTCAGGGTGCGTGGGATAACCACGAGAGTGCTCCTGCGGTCATAGGAAATTGCTCCCCAGTCCATAACTCCAGTTGTAGGTCCAGTGTGTCTCGGCCGCAGACAGGTTGGTTGCAGGCGCTTACCTGGCCTCCTTCTAACCAACACACGGCCATCACTGGCACCCAGCCAGAACCGGCTTTCATCAGAAAACACAACAGATCTCCACTCCGTCATCCAATGAGCTCTAGCTTGACACCACTGACGTCGCAAACGGCGGTGGTTTGGAGTAAGTGGAATGCACGCTACAGGACGTCTGGCTCGGAGCTGTCCTTCAAGTAACCGATTTGTAACAGTTCGTTGTGTCCCTGTGGTGACAACTGCAGCGCGAATTGCTGCCGCAGACGCGGTACGATGCGTAACGGCCATACGCTGTACACAGCGGTCTTCCCTCTCAGTAGTGCCACGTGGCCGGCCGGAACCCGATCTTCTTGAGGCAGTACCTTCCCTTGATCACCGCTGCCAACAATCATGCACAGTGGCTACATTCCTGCCAAGTCGTTATGCAATATTGCGGAAAGAAAATCCACCTTCTCGTAGCCCTATTACACGACCTCGTTCAAACTCCGTGAGCTGTTGAGAATGGCTTCTTCGTATTCTTAAAGGCATTCTTGACTAACATCAACACACTACGTCGAATCTCAACGATAACTAACGCTCACGAACGTTACAGCGTGTATTTACAGCAAACCTGCTTTGCATGTTCCGAGGGCGCTACTAGCGCCACACGTATGCGCCGAGCGCGAAATTTGCATAGGCGTCATCTTACAGATGTACTCTCACCGCCTACCAACTGTCGTTTATCTAACACAACCCCTTCTTGGTGTTGGGATTTTTTTTCCGTCAGTGTAATTACACACATCTAACTAATAACGTGTGCGAGCCCACCTTTCACCCACAAAGCAGCATGAAATCATTGTGGAATGAACTGGACCGAGTGTTGAAAACGTTCCGGGTATATTACGACCCATAATTTCATGACAGATAGTTTCCAGGACAGATAGCTCCGTTAGTTACCAAGGTTTTGAGTTTCAGGTTCGAGTACAATGTTTCATTGGCCCCACAGACAGCAAATAGGGTTCAAATCCGAAACTATCTGGGTGGGCTACTTAAAGTTTCAGAACTCCAGCAATACTCCTCCAAATAGTCTTGTGAAACGGGAGAGATGAGAAGAAATAGTATTGTTTTTTTTAAATAAGGAATCCTATTGTGGGAAACCGATGGTTATAAACAGGTGTTTTCTGTCTGCGAGTACGCTGACATAGCCTTTTGGACGTTGATGGTGGCCTTAAGAGAGCCCACATAAACACTCCCCAGAATATCATCCCTTCGCTATCTGACAGTAAAGCCTTTTGGGCGTTGGTGGTGGTCTTAAGAGAGCCCACATTAATACGCCTCAGAATATCACCCCTTCTCTATCTGACGGTAAAGCCTTTTGGGCGTTGGTGGTGGTCTTAAAAGAGCCCACATTAATACGCCTCAGAATATCACCCCTTCTCTATCTGACGGTAATGCCTTTTGGGCGTTAGTAGTGATCTTAAGAGAGTCCACATAAATACGCCCCAGAATATCACCCCTTCTCTATCTGACGGTAAAGCATTTGGGCGTTGGTGGTGGCCTTAAGAGAGCCCACATAAACACTCCCCAGAATATCATCCCTTCGCTATCTGACAGTAAAGCCTTTTGGGCGTTGGTGGTGGTCTTAAGAGAGCCCACATTAATACGCCTCAGAATATCACCCCTTCTCTATCTGACGGTAAAGCCTTTTGGGCGTTGGTGGTGGTCTTAAAAGAGCCCACATTAATACGCCTCAGAATATCACCCTTTCTCTATCTGAAAGTAAAGCCTTTTGGGCGTTAGTAGTGATCTTAAGAGAGCCCACATAAATACGCCCCAGAATATCACCCCTTCTCTATCTGACGGTAAAGCATTTGGGCGTTGGTGGTGGCCTTAAGAGAGCACACATAAATATGCCTCAGGATATCACCCCGTCTTTTTCTGACGGTAACACCCCGACTTGACAGCTGAGTTCCGTGATCTCATGTGGTCAACAACACACAGTAATCCTTCCGTTGTGGCATTGTATTTAGATCCTTTATTAATCGACCGATCTTCAGGTTTACGCAGTCCAGTAGCGATACTACTTGACCAACGTTACCCCTCATAGCCCATGACATGAGTACCCCTCATAGCCCATAACCAGAGTAATCGACACGGGCGTCGTCAACCATGTTCCAGTCGTGGCCAATGTAGGTTGAATGGTATTTGCGCAAACCTTCGTAAGTACCCGCCGTTGGACGGCGATTTTATCTTCTCCACTGTCGCCATCCGTTCCGACGTCACGACAAGGAAGAGCTGGAACTCATCTCGAATATAAGCTGCACACATTTCGCCTGGCAGCTGCCGGTTTTGAAAGTCCTGATACATACGTGTGATGCGGCATGCAGTTATCCAAGTCGTTCTGCGATCGTGGAAATGGAGCACGCCATCTTCTTGGTACCTACTGTCTGTGCACGATCGAACTAGCTCAGGTCTCTGCGTTAACCTATCATCACAATCACATGTGCTAGGTAGTTATGTGACCAATTTATACCCTGTAAGGGTGTATCTTATGGTCATGTTAAGGAGGCGGAGTAAAGCAGATTCCTGTATGGGTGTAATGCGGTTCCGGGGTAAATCTGAGTTTTGAAAGCCGGATTTGGAAACTTCACACAACTTTGCATCCGATTCACACAACTGTGACTGCTATTTAACATAACTTATAATTTCTGATGCACATTTCTTTTTCCATTAGATGGCCAAAACTTTGAATTTTTTGGCTCAATGGTACGTTAACTTCGGTAGATCACATGGAGAATTTTTTTACACATGCTTATTATGCACGTGCTCCTTATGAAATATATCATTGTATTCCCATTGGCCACTAAATCTTCCGTTTTGAAAGTCGAATTTTGAAATTTGTTGCAGTGTTCGATTGCTGTAATCACTTTTCCTGCATTTCTAACGCCATTGATACAAAATCTTTCATCTATGATGCGCAAACCCCATTTTTTCATAGAATACTGCTCTTTGCAAATTTAAAAATAGGGAAATCTTCGATTTCTCGGATTCATAGTTTTGTCAAAAGACATGTTCATTACACCAGATAATTCGATGTAATCCTTCCTGTTCTGTATGCAGTGGCGTAACTAGGACAGGGCAGAAGATGTGACCGCCCCGGTGGTTACGGATCCCTTTGTCCTTGTTCATTTCGCCCACGTTCACTTGGTCCAGTTCATTTTCTTCACAGTTCATTTCGTGCACCGTTAAGTTTGTCCACCATTCACTTTGTCCGTATTCATTTCGTCCACGTTCACTTGATCCAGCTCATTTCGTACACGGTTCACTTTGTCCACCATTCACTTTGTCCATGTTCATTTCGTCCACGTTCACTTGGACCAGTTGATTTCGTCCACCGTTCACTTTGTGCACCATTCACTTTGTCCGTGTCCATTTCGTCCACTTTCACTTGGTCCAGTTCATTTT
Source organism: Macrothele yani (assembly GCA_039090855.1). Lineage (NCBI taxonomy): Eukaryota > Metazoa > Arthropoda > Arachnida > Araneae > Macrothelidae > Macrothele > Macrothele yani. The sequence continues at coordinate 17,661,717 of CM077025.1, forward strand.
CGTCCACGTTCACTTTGTCCGTGTTCATTTCGTCCACGTTCACTTGGTCCAGTTCATTTCGTCCACGTTCACTTTGTCCGTGTTCATTTCGTCCACGTTCACTTGGTCTGTGTTCATTTCGTCCACGTTCACTTGGTCTGTGTTCATTTCGTCCACGTTCACTTGGTCCAGTTCATTTCGTCCACGTTCACTTTGTCCGTGTTCATTTCGTCCACGTTCACTTGGTCTGTGTTCATTTCGTCCACGTTCACTTGGTCTGTGTTCATTTCGTCCACGTTCACTTGGTCTGTGTTCATTTCGTCCACGTTCACTTGGTCCAGCTGATTTCGTCCACGGTTCATTTTGTCCACCATTCACTTTGTCCGTGTTCCTTTCGTCCACGTTCACTTGGTCCAGTTAATTCCGTCTACGGTTACGGTGGACCATTCTCTTTATCCGTGTTCATTTCGTCCACGTTCACTTGGTCCAGTTAATTCCGTCTACGGTTACGGTGGACCATTCTCTTTATCCGTGTTCATTTCGTCCACGTTCACTTGGTCCAGTTAATTCCGTCTACGGTTACGGTGGACCATTCTCTTTATCCGTGTTCATTTCGTCCACGTTCACTTGGTCCAGTTCTTTGTCCGCTGTTCGTTTAGTCCACTCTTCATTTAGTCCGCTATTCATTTAGTCCACTCTTCATTTAGTCCGTTGTTCATTTAGTCCGCTGTTCATTTAGTCCGCTATTATTTTAGTTCACTCTTCATTTAGTACGTTGTTCATTTAGTCCACTCTTCATTTAGACCGCTGTTCATTTAGTTCACTCTTCATTTAGTCCGCTGTTCATTTAGTCCACTAATCATTTAGTCCGCTGTTCATTTAGTCCACTCTTCACTTAGCCCACCGTTCACTTTATTCACATTCATTTCGTTCTCAGAATGGATGGAATGCCACGGATATTTTCTGTTTTTGTGGAATTTTTGTTACTAGGTAGAAAAACAAATGTCGGCGTACAATGCTTACTTGTGATATTTCTTCCTGTTTAAGTTTTTCTATTAAAATATAAGGATTTTAAATGTCATTTAAAGTAAAACGAGGAACTTAACTTTAAAGAGCTTTTTAACTCTTTAGTGTGGTACAATGCCAATCAGTATGATATAAATCAAAGTTTAATAAAAAAATAAAAATAATGTTTTGAAATACGTCTTACATTAATATATTGTTTTCACATAGTTCTTAGCTTTTCAGTATATTTATTTTTTATTTTGATTATTAAATATTTATATTTTCAGCATTACTAATTTTTGAACTTAAAAATTAATGTGCATACATGTTTTTATTATAATTGATGATTAAAAACCCTTCACTATTAATTTTTATTTAAACAGGACTATAATTCCTTACATTTCGGGCTTTCGGTACTCCTATTAACACTCCAGCATCTTCTAACTAATGAAAAATTTAAATGTGCGCGTTATGCCTGCAGCATTCAAATTTTTGCTTTTAGGGTTTTACTTGGAACAGGAATTAACGTACGACACAGGATGAAAAAGCTGTAGTTTTCGCCTTAAATGTTCTTGCATGGACTAGAATTTTAAAAATAATTGTACAGTTTTTACGATTGCTAAGTTGGGTTTTGTGAGATGATGTGCACAAGTGTACCAAAAACTTCGAAAAGAAAAATTAAACTTCTTTGCCTGATGTTGCATTTAAAAGTATTTGCTAACCTTCAAATTTTTAGAAAACGCGGTAGTGTTTGGAGATATTTCAATTTTCATAGTGTAAGTCACCCCAAGTTTAAAATACACAGTTTTAGGTTATTTTTGTGTTTTTTTGTGGTAAAACCATTTACTCATTCATTTTTACTTCTGCATTGCTCTGTAATTTTCAGTTTTAAGAAATATGACTTTTTTTCATACGTGGGAAGTCAAGAGTGCTGGATGAAACATAAAACTCAAAAAAAAAAAAAAAATATTTTAATACACAGATTTGTAGAAAAAGTACTTAAACATTTTCTTTTGCTCAATCGTCGCTCACTATATATTTATTTATCCATTATATGAAGTAATGACTGTTTATGAATGATACATTCAATGAAACCACCAACTTAGAGAGACTCACTTTAATCAATAAACTCTAAAGTTTTGCTGCATGATACATTGAGTGGCCACTTTATTATGACCACCCCTACTGTACTTCGTTGGGCCACCTTTTGCCTATAATACTGCGTCGATTCTTCGTGGCATGGACTCCACGAGATGTTGATAGGTGGTTTGGGGAATCTGAGACTATGCTTTCCAGGAGTGTGAGATTGCAGGGTTGTGTATCCAGCTGTCTAATCGCTCGTTCAACTTCATCCCACAAATTCTCAATGGGGTTGAGATCTGGAGATGGTGGGGGCCACCTAAGCAAAGTAAACTCACCGGCATGTTCCTGAAACCAATCCTGTACAATACAAGCACCATGGCACGACGAATTATCTTGTTGAAAGTAGCCATCGCCATTGAGATAAACTATCCACATGACACTATGCACTTGGTCCGCAACGATGTTTAGATATGATGTGCCAGTCAGACGTTCATCAACACGAATTAAAGGGCCCAAAGCATGCCAGGAAAGCATTCCCCAAACCATAACGTTGCCTCTACCAGCTTGAAGGGTTGTAGCAATACATTTGGGGTCCATGCTTTCGTGCTGTTTCCGCCAAATTCTCACTCGGCCATCGACATGGTGCAACTGAAAACGTAATTCATCTGACCACATGATTTGTTTCCAATTATCGACTGCTTAATCCTTGGGCACCTGTGCGAACTGGAGACGTTTTCTCTTGTTAACTGCAGACAGCAAAGGTGTTTGAACAGGCTTCGGCTGCCATTTCCCGTCCGATGCAGTGTACGGCGAATAGTGCGTGCAGAGATCATTTGAGGGGATCCTTGATTAAGATGGTCTGTAATTTGCTGCACTGTTGCCCTTCTGTTGTCTGTTACCAGTCTGGACACTCTCCGTTCCGCCCGAGCAGTCACTAGTCGATGACGACCACACGTTGCACGTAGAGACCTAGTTTTTGGCTGACAGTCCAGTCTTTAAACACTTTAACAACAGCTGCTCTGGAACATTTCACGAATGCGGCGGTTTCGGTGACACTCGCTTCCTTGCTCCGAGCTCTTACAATCATCCCACGTTGAAAGTCCGTCAAATCGCATTTTTTACCCATCTCGTCACCCAAAAATCACTTCTACTACTGTTGCAAGCACTAAACTTTCCCTTGTTATACTAGCCTTGCCCTCTGGCGGAAACAGCTTGCAGCCATAGCTTATTTGCTTAAAACTGTCAGGTGGACATAATAAAGTTGCCACTCAGTGTATAAAAGAGCTAAATATATAGCTCCACCAGAGTGTACCAACAACTGACCAAATGCTAGAAACGGATGTGTTTGGGAATATTCTTGTGATTTGTCAGAAGGAGCAACAAACTAACACTACAAATGGTGACATCTGTAGTGTTATTTCCCAGACACTTGTCTTACACTCCAGATGGTGGCATCTGGAGTGTTATTTCCTAGACACATGTCTTACACTCCGGATGGTGACATTAGTGCAGTAACACTTGCTATGCTCTGCAGTAGCAAGTGTTACTGCAGAACACTTGCTACTGCAGAGAATAGCAAGTGTTCTGCTGTAATGTCACCATCTGGAGTGTAAGACAAGCGTCTGGAAAATCGTATCTCTTCTGGGCAATTTAATTAAATAATCACCACAATCTCTTGCTGTCAGAGACCGTCACTTCGAACGAGCACGGCCCTTCACCTGTTGTTGTGTCTGAATGGGTGTCTGTCCGTAGTCTTATATATTAGCAATGAACTGCAGTGAAATTAGTGAGTGGTATGCCGTAATCTTCAACTGAAACCTTATTTCTTCCTCCGTAAAGAATGAATTTGTTGATATATGTGAGCGATTTTTAACACTTAGCTGAATTTAGGGATTTTTCAAAGTTCCTGAACTTGCCTGAGAATTATGGTAGGTAGGTGGTTTCTTTTGACCTACTCATTCGAAAAAAAGATGTGCCCTGGGTAATTTTTCTGTGATAAAATGGTACCTAAGAGAAATGCAGACACGAAGAGCGTCCTTGAGAATTAGTGGCATGGGAGCTTCGAAATTGTAAAGAACGCCGAAAAAATTACATGAAAATATTAAAATCAATTTCGGCGTTGTTAAGTTGGATCCACCTAAAAACTCTGCCTTATTTTTCCACTATTAAAAACTTCTGTAGACATTTTCTTCTCAATTAATGCATTCCTAAGGATGAAAATCTGCATGTCGATAAAAATTAACTTTATATTATAGCCTAATACACTTAATATTTTCTAAAACGTAACCATAATTATATTAAATATCATAAACTTTTTCTTTGGCTCCGTTGAAATATGCAAGTAGATGGCGTGACATGTACATGTGACTTAACTAAATGCAATCACATCACATTTTCTTTCAATAATTATATTAAATTTTGGAATGGAATCAACACTTGAGTTTATCGATGCGATAGGCTGGAATGTTTAGAATGATTTAAGGCTGTCTTTGAATGAGTGTAACAGAAATTCTGTCGTATATCTGTAACGCAAATTCTTTTATACACATTTTCTCGAAAACTATTACTTTGTAGAGTTTGAAATTTTGAGAACAAATAAAAACGACCCATAGCTAATACGCGTCGCAATTATTTTCCCGAAAAATTTGTTAGAATTTCTTTTAAAATTCAATTTATCTGACTCGAAAGTATTCCGATTAGGCACTAGATGGCGCCAGATGTTAGCTTGGCAGTGTTTCGGTGTTGAAGAAACGAAATCACTCATTTCTGTCTGATTTTTTTAATTATCTAGGCCAAATAGAAATCAAAGAATGGGCACTGAAGTGAGATTGAAATCTTGTTTTCTATAGATCATCTTAAATTCTACTGTACGTTCATTTTTTGAAGAGAAAATGTGTACATTACCAGAAAACACTTGAATTTGAAACAGAAACCACGCCTCCCCACTAAGCTCCACCCCCAAATAATGTCATTGGTTAAAACCTAACCACGCGTATTTTATTTATTCATTGTGGAGCCAACGAGAGACTGCTTCCATCCTGAATATGGTAAGGTCTTCAGTCATTCGCTGACGCCAACTCCTGGGACAATTCCTCAAGACGTAAAAGCTACGCCCAAGGAGTGATATTTTGCGCCATCTATCGCAGAAGATGAAGCCAAACACTCATTCAAAGACAGCCTTAAGCCACTGAGATTAAATTTTCTGAAAATAATTTGGCTAAAAATGTTAACCGGGACTGCTGTTTTATAATTCCGAAATAAACTAGCCAGCTCACTCTGCGACATTTTCAGCTAAATTATTGTCAGCAAATATAATCGAAGTGGCTAAAATCATTCTACATAACCAGATTATCCCATGGATAGACACAAGTGTTGATTCCATTTCCAAAATTCATAAAATTTTAGACAAATGCAACATGATTGCAACTAGGAAGTCACATGTACATGTGGCGCCATCTATTTGCTAGTCTTAACACTATCAAAGGAGAAGCTACTGATTTTTAATAACATCATCGTCAGCCATTATCAATTCACTGCTGGATGAAGGTTTCTCCAAGTTTCTTCCACGACGGTCTATTTTGAGCCAGTGTCCTCCGTGTCACTGCGCATGCTTTTGAATTTCATTCACACATCTCCCACAGGGTCTTCCTTTGGATATTTTCCTGTCCGTTGGAATCCAGTCTAAAATTTCGGTTTTCCAACGGGGGTCCGTCCTCCTAGTAATATGTCCAGCCAACCCATTGCCATTTTAGGGACTTTATGATGTGTTCCACTCTTGTCATTTTCCTTATCCACGAGTTCCTCTTCTTATCTTTCCTGGTTACACCAAACATATAGATTTTTAATATAATTATGGTTAAGTTTTAGAAAATATTATGTATACTGGGCAAAAATGTAAAGTTTTTTTATCGATGTTCAAACTTTCATCCTTGGGAATACCTTAATACGGAAGAAAATGTATTTTTACCATTGGAAACGTAGGGCAGAATTTTTAGGTAAAACCACCTTTAAAAAAGAAATTACATACTTCTGAATGAAAAACGTATAAGGTATAATATTTAACATGTTCGTAATCTTGTATGTGGTTGTTCTGATGCAATTTATTGTAACAAAATTGTGTGAGCCTGTAATACAATACAGCCTGAAATCAAAAGCATTATTTACAGTTTATACAGCTTACGAATGGCTGAATCGCCATTTTGATTTCTTACATAAAACATATCCTAAGAAAAAAAAAACACCCGCAGCATCAGTAGTCTAAAAGTTGGCTTCTGACCTTTACGATGAGAGGAGTCCGAGCCAGCGTAAGACATGAATGTTGTGCTGGTCTTACGGCACTGGCCTCCACCCTTCCCTGGAACCAGTGGCGCCAAAATTAGGGACGGGAAACTACAGCTCATTGAGTTTCTCACAATGGCCGTTAAAGCCCCCATCCTCTATAGAAAAAAGTTACTGCCTTCATTCAAGCATATTTAAGGCATTTCTGACTTTTACTCCATTCAATCTGTTGAAGAATTTCTGAAATGAAGATTTCTTAGCGAAATTTATCCTTCCCGAAGTTTTCACATTCATAATTCATAGTTTCGGAAATGAGTTACAAGCCAAGTCTTCCTCTTGTTTGAGCTATCTGGCTAGAACATGAACCATCTGACAACTGAAATGGACCGCAAAGAAAAATCCCTGCACCATTTGTACGGAACGTCTCTTGCTATTCAATGGCTGAGGTTTTGTCTCCTTTCATTCTCTTTTCAGTTAAATAGGAAATGAAGACATGGCCGCAAGTAATGTTCTCATTGTGGGTTTCTGACACACTCCGATTTTCGTCCTGCTCTCAGTCATCCCCTGGTATCTGAGATTGTTCCCCATCCTCCAGCACTCTGTGAAACTTCCTTCGGGGAGGGAAAAGGGTTCGGAGGGGAAGAGTAACGTCCCAATCTGCGGGAACTTTCTCTCTTCCGGTCATGCCTTATCTGTCCTTTCAATTCGAAAACGGTTTTTTGGATTTTTTGTTTATTTCATCTTCACAGAGTTGCTTTGAATCGACCTGAATGAAAAAAAAAAAAAGGAGAAAAGAAGTACGCCTCAGTTACCTCAGAACTTAGATCTCTTCTGACTTGCTTTCCTTGCAGTAAGTCGCGATGAAAGCAAAGCCAGCTGATATTGGAAGGAAAGGAATAATTATACTTTTTTTAAATAGAGCGGACGCTTTTAAAAGCGAACTCTTTGGGACCGAGATACTGTACTTACATTAACCGATAGATAAAACATTAGCAGTTACAATAATTTTAATTAATATTACATGCTATATGAAAGTTGGAAAGCTTCATTTATTGACATACACTAGTACATTTTAAGCACTAACATTTGTATAATACTATGAAAATTTTGCACACAGTATCGCAGTAGTAACAATTCGTCGCTCAGAAAAACATGGCACTGTTTTTTTCCATATTTGATTAAAACTGAGTATAAATAAGAGAAAATCAGAAGCCATGGTTTTTGATCGCACAAGTGCTAGAACTAAGTCCGAAATTAGGCTGAATGGTAGAGCTAGGTAGATAAGTTGAATTAGTTTTTGTACTTTGAAGCACAGATTAGATGGTGAAATGACGAGAGTAAATTAAAAAGCTAAATACAATTTGCAAATTAAGCTTATACCGAAATGAACAGCAGCAAATTAACACCTCATAACGGTAGTTAGAAAAGGTGGCATCTGCATCTCGCAGCGGTGTACGTTAGTCTGGCTCAGATGGTGAATGTATAAACATATTACCTCATCTTTTCGATATCACAGCTGCTGAACAGGGGTGCTAAACTAGATGAAATTCATAGATAATTGGTAGAGTAGGATGGTAATAAGTGCATACGTCAGAATAAAGAGTACGAATGGGTAAAAACGTTTAAATCTGGCAGAGCAAGTATGACTGACGGAGCTCGATAACGCCATCTATCAATCTCGCGAACTCAAGATCATGTTGATCATGCCAATTCTTTCATTCAAGAAGACTGACGGACTACTCTGTCTTTTGGAGTTGATATGGTTTACATAAATTATGATTCCGCCTACACAATGGACATGACTAATTAAAATACTCAAAAGTGGGTGCCTGTTGCATCCCGAAACAGCTGACCGATTAACAAAAACATCAGCTTACGGAAATTTCCACCTAAATTCTGCAGCGTTAAGTAGATCCAGAATCACTAAAATGATTTTCACTGTAGACGAGATCTGGGGACGAGACCATTTTGTCCCTGAATGAAAATTAAAATGTAAGGAGTGGAAACACCCTTTAATCTCAGCGAAAAATAAATTAAAAAATGTACCGCCTCTCAGAAAAAACTTGCTAACCTTGTCTTGGGATATGCATGGATCTTTTTTGGAACATTGTCAGGAATACGAACACAGATAAACAATTAACAGTACAAAATATTCAACTAAGCTTAAAGACAAACTGAAACCTTCCATCATGGTGGATATGGTATGAAGCACTAGCTCTAAACATTCATTCGAGACGGGTCCTGGTGAGGCATGGATCGTGTGTTTGTCTAATAGCACTGATTCCCTTTCTTCCCTGGAACCAGTGACCCCAAATTAGGACCGTTCAACTGTTTATAACCCACTGAGTTGTTCACGGTGGTCAATCAACCTACAAACAACGATAACAAAAAGTTAAAGCTGGAGATTCGCAACAAAAGAAGAAAATTGTAGTCAAGAACTGTTCTTTTGAACCAAGACAATGCTTGCCGCCAGTGGCCTTCAATCCAAAACCCCAAGTTTGAGGTTCTTCTGTATCCGCCTTACAGTCAGGAAAATCGATATGCGATTTTCATATCTTCAGTCCGCTTAAGAAAGTCGTCGGCGATTTAGGAGGGATAAAGAGGTGTAATAAGAGGTGCATGTACGTGGCTGCAGGTAACAGCCTAATATCGCCGAGGTCATCAAATAGCTTTCGGGCCATTACAAAAGAGATATGCGGAACTTCAGGAAAACTACATTGAAAAATAAGGCAAAATTTAATGTCTTCGTTTTTGGTAAATACACTTACGGACAATGAAAGTTGCGCACCAAGAAGGAAGCATCGGCTTTAACTGAGTGCGGAGATACATGCTGCAATACGGTCCGGCATGGAGGCGAACAAACGCCTGATGTTGTCCTTGCGGCAGACTGGCCCACACGTGTTAGACGGTGGTCTCCAAATCTCGGTAAGTGTGGTACGGCGGCAGCCGGCATTTCAACTGGTCCCACACATGCTCGATAGGGGGCAGGTTCGGGGAGCGGGCAAGCCATGGAAATGTCTGGACATGACGTAGGCAGTCATGGGCAACTCGAGTCGAGTGCGGGCGATCCTGCTGCTATAGCGCACCTGGAATCCCGGTCAGTAATGGGAGCACATGGGGCCGTAGAATCTCATCCACATACCGCTGGCCCGTCAAAAGACCACGTACCACTACTAGAGCTGATCGGCTATGGTAGGCAATGGCTCTCCAGATCATAATGCCTCAGTGGGGGAGGTGTGGCACTCGATAGCGAGGTTGGGATTGCGCCGTTCACCTGGAGACCTCCACATCCGGACATGATGATCATCTTTCTCCAAAACGAAGCGGCACTCATCGCTAAACACCACACGCCACCAGTCTGTGGCGTTCCACGTCGTTTTGGCTTGGCACCACTGTACACGGAGCCGGCGATGTTCCGGTGTTAATGACAGCACATCTAATGGGCGCTGGGATCGCAGAATCACATCCGCGAGGCATCGGGAAATGGTTCGTGGGCATACAGTAGCCGCTACATCTGCCTGTATATTGGACTGGATCCCTGTGAGATACGTTCGTGCCTGGCGCACGATCCGTCGAAACTCTCTACCGGTGGTCCTCCTGGTTTGTCCGGAGCCGCTCCGCCGTGTGGCAGTGCCGACACGTGTCCACTGCTCCCAACACAGTCGGATGGTATGATAAGAACGATCCACGTGGTGGGCTATACGGCGCGCCAACCACCCTGCGGGTTTTTGCGAGATGATCCGCCCTCTCTTAAAGTCCGTACGTTGCATAAATCGACGTGTCTCGCGTCTACCTGGCATTGTTATCAGTCTTTACTCTTGCTTGCGTACGCCGGTACTTTTCGCTTTCATGGGGCACACGCCGGTTTATAAGTCTGCCGGTTCGTGCGTGCAGCACCACCACAGTGGGTGCGGTCATGCGCAGTAGCACTATACGAGGATCATTTGCGTGCCAGCACGAACTCAAACTATTTACAAAGTTTCGCGGTTGCAGCATGTTTTCTTCTAGGTGCGCAAATTTCATTGTCCGTGAGGGCGCAACGAAATCGCCTTTGCTTTCTGTTTTACCCTCGTAACAGGAAATCAGGCTTCGAAAGTCGAAGCTGCTTTAGGAGGAAATCACGGCTCTGCGTGGTTGTCAAATAGGTCTTGAGTGGCTGTGTATTAAAATATAATTGTTTCCATTGTGATGTACTGAAACGAAACCTCTTTACGGCAGAAGATGACAGTGAGCCCCTTTTTGTTTACTGACGAGGTGCGCTCCTGGTGAGTTTGTGGCAGGATTTCTTCTGATCAGGTGTAAAACGAAGATACTTAAGAGATACACACTGTGAAACAAAATGTTGTTTTTAGGATGCAGAGAATACGGGCAGCTCTAATTTTTTTTTTATATTTATCCTATATTCATTTTAGGGACAAAGTCTTCGTGAAATGCATGTACACTGCTAGCCACCCAAAATGCAACACCAAGAAGGAAGCATCCGATTGGCCTGAAATTCGCAGCATGCGTCGCCCGCGAGAGGACATGCAAACGGTTAGCATTGCAGGGCATATGCAAATCATATGCGCCCGGCACACCACCGAGAAGCACTATAAGAAGGGTGCACAGAAGGCGGGGTGTAAGTAGTGGAAGTGTGTTGTGCTGCCGGACCTGCGTGTGGGAAGCTTCCTGATGCCTCGTCGCAGAATGCGGCAGTCATTCCAGTTCGTTTCGGAGTTTGACAGAGGACGAATAGTGGCTTATCGCGACAGCGGTTTATCGTACCGAGACATCGGCGCCCGCGTGGGACGACATTCAGCCACAGTGAGGCGAGTAGGGATTCGGTGGGTGCAGGAGGGATGGACGGACCGATGTGAGCGATTGCCGTAGAAACGGCGCAGCACCGAACGAGAAGACTGGCATGTTGTGCGGCGGGAATTGACGGCTCGCACCGCCACATCACGAACGTTAGCGCAGGAATTAGGGTGTGTTGCGCAACAACCTGTGTCAGCACGTACCGTTCGATGTCGTCTGCAGGAGCGGGGACTTGTCGTACGGCGCCCATTGCTCCGATTACCATTGACGTTACACCACCGGTGAGTACGGTGCCAGTGGGCCGTTGAACGCCGCACCTAGACCGCGGAATGGCACAACATTGTCTTCTCTGACGAATCCCGCTTCTGCTTGCAACACCACGATGGTCGGATCCGCGTGTGGCGGCACCGCGGTGAGAGACTGTATGACGCCTGCATTATGCATCGCCACACCAGCCCGTCGCCTGGCGTTATGGTTTGGGGCGCAATTGGATATGACATCCGCGCCCCTCTGGTACGCATCGCCGGTACACTCAACAGTCACCGCACCAACTCCGTCGTTTTGGAGCTTGTTGTCCTCCCTTACCTGCAGGACCTGCCAGCGGCCACGTTTCAAAAGGACAATACGCGCCCGCACGTGGCACGCATCGTGCAACAATTCTTCATGGCCTACCATGTGTCACTGCTGCCGTGGCCCGCCTTTTCTCCCGATATGTCGCCCATTGAACACGTCTGGTCGCTGATCGGCAACCGAGTGACCCGGCAAGCACCACCCGCTGCTATGCCTGATGAACTGTGGCAACGTGTGGAAGCAGCCTGGACCGACATACCCCAAGCCTACATCCAAAGCCTCTTTCGTTCGATGCCGCGGCGTGTAGCGGCCGTTATTGCCAGCCATGGGGGCCACACGAACTATTGATGCCTGCGTGTTCCGCAAGTCGCACGGGCCTGTAAGCTCAATCGTTTCATCTTTGTATCTGTTGTTATGTGTCCAGTAAATCTGGCTTTGCTATCTCGTGTCCTTCTTGGTGTTGCATTTTAGGTGGTCAGCAGTGTATTTATTAGAGATAATGTTATCTTTACAGTGGGGACGTTTTTGCAAACCTCTGTTAAAATGTATTTTTTATAAACAGTGTTTTCTTATTTACCACAAAATGTCGAAAACGGAGCTGCCCCCCCCTTTTGCTGCAAGCTCCTTATCAGGTTCTAGTGATGCGAATGCTTTGGGCAGGGTCACATGACATGCTTTCACAGACGCCTCAGTTTGGTCACATGACATACTTTCTCACGGCAGTTCAAGGAAACCTGTATTTCATTTTTTCTGTTGCACGAACAGATTGTATATGCCCATTGTCAGAAAAGGATTTACATTCAACACTGAATTTGTATATTCACTGTTCCTTGATGAGTAATAAAACATGATTCTCTTTAAATACAGTACAGGATTAATGTTATCTAAAGTACTGTATTTTCTGCTATTATCATTTTTCCCTTGAAGTCATCACTAAGCCTTAATGAGCCAAAGCACATCGGAAGAAAAATATGGTAGCGAATTTGCTAATCACAGAACCCTAATCGACATGTCCGTTGTTCATCTAGTTCATTGTATACGGATGGATTCTTGAGGAGAATTCTGAAGAAATCTGAGTTATTTGAGCAGTTTCAATCCTTCGATTGTTCGGGGAGAGATAAAGAGATTTACGTTGGAATCAAGAGATTAGCCTTGTCAGTTGAAAGGGATAGTTAGGTGACAAAATCAATCATGTAATAAAAACCGAAGCGCTAATTACAATGAACGATGCTTTTCCTATGTATTTCCACCTACTTATTCCGGCCGTAATGACAACATTATTCGTCATCACAGTAAGAGACAACAACTGCACCTCTTGAAGAAAAGAAAATTAAACTTTGCTCCGCAGTTTGGTAACATTTTCTTTGTGGCACTCTGTAAAATGTCTCGTCTTTCTACATTTGTACATATAAAACTGAAAGGCCTCACTGACTCATCACCGTATCTCAGAAACTACTGAAATTAGAACTTTCATATTTGGCAGGAATGTTCCTTTTACAACATAGAGGCGCACTAAGAAAGGATTTCTTCCTACGATAACTTTAAGTGGGTCGAAACGGATTTTTTAAATAACAAAGCTTTGATAACGCTAGGACGTTTTGCAATGATCGAGCCATTGTTGCCCAGCAACTGAAGCCCAACCCTAAGTTTTGAATGACTTCAATTGACCTGCTCAGTATATATTTTGTTCTAAATTTATTTGTTTGTTCTGAATTTATTTAACAACAAGAAAGATGACACCGAATTTTCGGGTGTAATAAGCACGTCTTTTAAATCCGTTCTGACGCAAATTAAATTTATCAAAGCTATTCAAAATCAATGGAAGCGGTATGGAAAACAATAGATTTGACGAAAGAAAGAAGATTTTCAATCGGGTTTTTAATCCCTCAGATATTGCTGGCCGCCCCGGTGGCGCAGTGGTGTAAGGCGCTGGCCTCTGATCATTCGTCCGTAAGGGGTCCGGGTTCGAATCCCGGTCGGGCATGGATGTTGTGTTTGTCTTACGGCACTGGCTCTCTCCCTTTCCTGGAACCAGTTACCCTAAATTAGGGACGGGCGACTGCTTATAGCCCATTGAGTTGCTCACGGTGGTCGTTAAACGTCCAATCAAAAAAAAAAAAAAAAGATATTGCTGTAAACGGAATCGTGAGCTTACGAACTCTTAGAAACAGTGATATCGACAAAAATAAGATGTGACTTTACATACCCTGGTGAGAAAAACCATGCATTATTTTAGGAAGAAAGTATCCTCAAAAGGTTTTTCCATATGAGCGGTATCTGTCTAAGAAGAAAAAATTAGTCGAGTTTTCAGGAGCCCAGATTTTGCTACAAATACTTCAGAAGCAGAAATTAACACTTATGCCCCTTGGTGGCCAAACCATTCTTTACCAAACATTAGAAATTATATGAAAAATATTTTCCATCAGGTCTTGTATGCGATACAGGAAGAATTTTTCAAATCGGAGATTTAGGAGCAGAAAACGCAATTTACCATTGTGCACCCTAGCGGAAAGTCTATGATTTACTTGTAAATTTTGAATTTGTAGGGAAAACATTTCGCATCGAAAACACTATCCAACAAAGAAGGAATTTTTTAAATCGGAGTCCTAGAAGTAGAGATATTGACAAAAATAAGATATACGTCTACGACTCCTGGCGTAGAAACCATGCACTATTTTATAAAGAAAATGTTTTTAGAAGGTTTGTCGACATGAGTAGTATCTGTCTACAAACGACGTTTTTTTCAATCGAGAATTTAGAAGCTAATATTTTGCTGCAAATACATGAGAAGCGGAAATTAAGATTTACGTCCCTCGGTGGACAAACCGTTTTTTTAGAAAAAAATTAGAAATTATGTGCAAACGTATTCCCATCAAGAGCTGTATCCGGTGCAGAAAAATTTTTTTAAATCGGAGATTTAGAAGTAGAGATATAGGGGGAAACGCAATTTACCTTTACACCCCCTAGCGGAAAGTCTATGAATTACTTGAAAATTTTGAAATCATATTAAACACATGTCACTCTGGAATCACTATCCAACAAAGATGGAATTTTTCAAATCGGACTCCTAGAAGTAGAGATATTGACAAAAATAAGATATACATCTACGCCCCTTGGAGTAGAAACCATGCACTATTTTAAGAAGAAAATGTTTCTAAAGGTTTGTCGACATGAGTAGTATCGGTCAACAAACGAAGTTTTTTTTAATCGAGCATTTAGAAACTCATAATTTGCTGCAAATACACCAGAAGCGGAAATTAAGATTTACGCTCCCTGGTGGCCAAATCATTTTTTTTTAAATTAGAAATTATGTGCAAACGATTTCCGATCAGGAGCTGTATCTGGTGCAGAAAGAATTTTTTAAATTGGAGATTTAGAAGCAGAGATGCAGGGGGAAACGCAATTTATCGCTACGACCCCTAGCGGAAAGTCTATGAAAAACTTTAAAATTTTGAAATTACATGAAAAACATGTCACACGGAAAACACTGTCCAACAAAGAAGGAATTTTTCAAATCGGACTCCTAGAAGTAGAGATATTGACAAAAATAAGATGTACATCTACGCCCCCTGGCGGAGAAACTGTGGAATATTTTAAGAAGAAAATATTCCGAAAAGTTTTATCGATGTGAGTGGCATCAGTCCGCGAAATAATTTTTTCAATCGATATTTTAGAAGCTCCGATTTTATAGCATATAATTCAGAAGCAAAAATTAACACTTACGCCCTCTGGTGGCCAAAGTATTCTTTACCAAAAATTATTATATGCAAAAGATTTTCCATCAGGAGATGTATCCGCTGAAGAACAAATTTTTCAAATCGGAGTTTTAGAAGAAGAGTTATCGGGGAAAATGTAATTTACTTTCACGCCCCCTAGCGGAAAATCTATGCGGAATTTGAAAAAAGTAACTGTATCTAAAATACTCTTAGAAATAAATGGAATCGAAAGATAAAAGAATTTTTTCAATCGCATGTTTAGAATCAAATATGTGGAATGAAACGTATTTTTCAATTCGACATTATCTGCATTTACGCCCTCTAGCGGCGAAATTGTACATCGTAAAAAAAAACGAAATAAAGGATCATCATTCGCATATTTCAAGCTTCGCAATGCAAAAAGAATTTTTCAAATCGGACTAATAGTTGCAGAGATATCGTGGGTACAGACGGACGGACAAGCCGGTAACATAAGCACGATTTTTTTTACAAAAGACGTGCTAAAAAACCTTAAAAATCGCGTAAAAAACGCTGTATCATAATATGCTTTGCATTTAAACATTTATTATCGTTTAACATATCGAATGTCAAATTTTTTTTATTTGTTCTAAATTGTTTAACAAAAAAACTTTACAAAATATCACGTAAAAAGCGCTATATCCTAATATGCTCTGCATTTAAACATTTATATTATCGTTTGACATATCGAATGTCAAGGTTTTTGGAGTCAAAATCAATTACGAACATTCGGTTTCACCGAAGCAACGATGACGTCATATAAGTGGTTCTTTGAGTCAAAATCAAATTACCAGCATTCGTTTTCACCGAAGCAATGGTGACGTCATATAAGTGGTAAGGTGACTGCAATAAATATAATTACGCGGGTATATTTCATAGTAATGGAAATTTGAAAAAAAAAGGTTCCCCCATGAGATATTAGCGATGGCAACACAATTTTACTCACGCTTCCAGAAATATTTGACTTGGTAGCTTTTAAATGTACAGCTTCAAACGAAATTGTTTATAAGTAAGGTTCGTTTTACATTTATGCTAAAAGTAGTAACAACGTATTTTGTTCTGTTGTCTATTAAATATTTCAACGCTGAAAGTGAAGAGTAACGACGCATTTTGATTTGTTTAGTGTAGGCTTGAAGTTTTAAATTTACGGTTATGAACGAAATTGCTGATGTGTCGTCTGGCAGAATAAGTCAGGAAGACGTGTGTTTCCCAAAAAAAGCGAAGAAATATGCAGTGTAAGACCATTTCAACGGTATATCATGTATATCATCTGTATTTCAACTGTATTTTATTGTAATATCATCACGTTCAAAGAACGGGTATTTAGCTAGTTGTAACTAAACCTATCATCAGGCAACGCGTAAAAACGATAATGTTTAACGTTTCATACATTGTTTAGGAATTTCATGTAATTCCGGGTAAGTTTTCTTTTTTTGTAGGTTTAACGACTACCGTGAGCAACTCAGTGGGCTATAAGCAGTAGCCCGTCCCTAATTTAAGGCAACTGGTTCTAGGGAAGGGAGAGAGCATGTGCCGCAAGACAAACACAACATCCATGCCACTCTATGATTCGAGCCCGTACCCATCTCGGACGAATGATCAGAAGCCATCTCTTAGACCACTACGCCCCTGGGCCGGTGGCAAGTTTTATGCAATAGGTAAGATGAAAGTCAAATCGTGCCTGTTTATTCTTGCCGCTGCCTGCCAGCCTACAATTCTCAAACAACCACAGTTCGAGTTTTTGTACACAAGAGAGATAAGGTCGAGGTGATACTTGCAATAATTTTGGTCATCGTAATGAAAGCTAGAAGCAAAGGTTTCGGTAAGTTGAGCTGCTTGTGAAAACACAAATTTGTCGGTGACGATGTTTGAACCCCACATCCTTCTGCTCCGGAGCCCAATGCTTTCCCAATTGAGCTACGCCAACGGAATTTATCGCTGAAACTTTGCCCTCTCTTCACATGTGCTTCACCTCTGTAGTACGTCACACATGCTTCCCTCCTTTTGAGAAATGGCTGGGACGAAAACATAGGTTTTCGATTCAGCCGACAAACCGTTTTTGAAGCAAAGCTCACTGGAAGAAGGAATTCAGATTAATTCCAGACGATGAGTGAAACGAATGTCACACATTTTCCAAAGAACCCAACGATCCATTTCCACGACCAGACGGAAATATGAAAACACATTTTTGCAAGTGATGAAGATCGAATCCTTCTGCTCTGGAGCCGAAACGTCTGCAAATAAAGCTACTCCGATGGAATTTATCGCTGCAACTTTGCCGTCTTGACATCTGCTTCACCTCTGTAGTACGTCACATGCTCACTATGTGTCTTAAAACACCTGTATTCAATATGAAGACATCCCTGCGACATAAAAAGTCTCACTATGGTCAAGTGTAACTCCACAAATCGACGGACACTTGCCAAGAATTTTTGAAGTGCGTATGCCAAACCAAGTGCCAAAGAATGATATGTTTTCAGTAACAAAGAAGGTACTATGTAATTCCAAGTGTAGGTTTAGCTCTACTTTCTGTAATTAATAACACATTAAAAGCACTTTATCAAGAGAAATTTTGAACATTATTTTAGCTTTTACCGGATCCACAATTCTTTAAAATCAAATATCACTAAACCATTTTAAAGTATCCCATTTATTTGTTAATAAATAACGGCATTTAATGAAAGAAATTTGTTTCATTAATATTTTACCTGAAAAACGACATTGGTATTATATATTAATGCATTCCCTAGACAAAGTACGAAACGGAAGAATAAATTTCATTGATTTCATACTTTGAATAAACAACTTAAGCATTTCATAGAAAGCCTAGGAATTATTTTAAAGGCTTCCAATGCCGCCCCAGTGGCGCAGTGGTCTAAGCGATTGCATCTGATCATTCTTCCGATAGGGGTCCGTGTTCGAATCCCGGTGAAGCATGGATGTTGTTTTTTCTTACGGCACTGGCTTACTCCCTTTCCTGGAACCAGTGACCCTAAATTAAGGACGGGAGATTGCTTATAGCCCATTGAGTTGCTCACGGTTGTCGTTAAACCTCCAATTAGAAAAAAAGGCTTCCATTATAAAAATAGCCGGTAACGTACACTGGTATATAAATAAGACGCAACGCGACTGCGGTGTACAGTACAAATGAGGTACAGAAGTTCGTCGAGTATTAGTACCGTTTTATTGAGAGACAGAATGACCAAAATGAGTGTTCTGAGCGACTTTGAATGTGACATGATTATCGTGCCGCTGCGAAAACCTCCCAAAGGACCGTTCTCCTGGGTTTATCACATGCAACCATATCAAAAATGTACCATGAAGGGTGATACACGCAATTAACTACCATTCACACGCAAAAGTCCGTTCTCCTGGGTTTATCACATGCAACCATATCAAAAATGTATTTATGAAGGGTGATACGCGCAATTCACTTCCAGCAATAGGCGATCCAGCTGACGAAAACAGCTGATATATTCGAGAGATCAAAGAAGGTTGGCGAAAATTGCGCAAGCGAACAGAAGTTGTTTGAGAAATACAACATTGGTGAACCAAGGGTCCCGTGCTAACGCATCACGCGTCGCAACATGTCGCATATGAGTTACAACAGCTGACGACCACGTTGCCCGTTTCTTTTACACCACTGATCCACCAACTGTTTTCGTTCACAACACTGCCGCTGGTTAGACGTTTTTCTGCATATTTGCAACATTAACGGTAAACCCTTGCTAAAGATGTGCGTGAAAAGTAACGGAGAACTGTTGTTTGGGAGACTCTCGAGCCTGTACTCCCAGCGCCACCTATCATGTCTTGCGCAAAGTCGCTCAGATCACTTGTTTCGCTCATTCCTATTCTCAATCGAACGATAATTCTTGGCCAGCTTGTCTTCTTGATTTATACAATAGGAAAAAAGAAGGTTTTTGCACACATACAGTACTTTGCATAAATAAATGCGGAAAACAATTAGGTCGAAATATTTTTAACCGTTGAATTTCTTTTACAATAAACACCCATAAACGTGTTGTTGTTTTTAATCAGAATAAATGTATATATAAAAAATCAAAATCTAAAGTTTTCATGCCAAAAAAACATTTGCACACATAACAGCGCTTTGTTTTAAAGCAGTTAAACATTGCATTATACAAATCGACAACAAACGAAAGTATTGCACTGTTTAAAAGGCGTGTTATAAGATCTTCGGAGCGGAAATTAATTAAATTAAAATACGTGTTATAAGATCTTCGGAGCGGAAATTAATTAAATTAGAAGACGTGTTATAAGATCTTTGGAGCAGAAATTAATTAAATTAAAAGACGTGTTATAAAATCTTTGGAGCGGAAATTAATTAAATTAAAAGACGTGTTATAAGATCTTTGGAGTGGAAATTAATTAAATTAAAAGACGTGTTATAAGATCTTTGGAGCGGAAATTAATTAAATTAAAAGACGTGTTATAAGATCTTCGGAGCGGAAATTAATTAAATTAAAAGACGTGTTATGAGATCTTCGGAGCGGAAATTAATTAAATTAAAAGACGTGTTATATGATCTTCGGAGCGGAAATTAATTAAATTAGAAGACGTGTTATAAGATCTTTGGAGCGGAAATTAATTAAATTAAAAGAAGTGTTATAAGATCTTCGGAGCGGAAATTTAATTAAATAGTTTTAGCTGCCATGGCTTTGAAAAATTGCGAGTTCCATTGCAATGTGGGATAGGATTATAGCTCTTCATGACTGTGGTTTAAGTTATCTTGGTAAGAAGTTAAAATTGAACATTTCTGGTGTTTGGAACGTAATAAACAAGTTAGTAAAATCATGCAATTCATTGATTATAATACGCTTTCCAACATACCAGAAATCATTACTGAAGTTATAAGGATAATGGCTGTTGAATAAATCTCGGTCCTGTGCCCTGACCTTTGATCCCATTTCTATTATATTTAACAGAACCGGTTCCGTATACCTCCGAAATAACGTGATAAAGTTTTGTCGCAATGGAAGCATTTTTACGTAAGTTATGATGCATAAGGGCTATGGAATATATTCCGCTTCCTGTGTCCTAACCTTTGACCCCATTTCGCCCATTTTCAATAGGATTCGTCCCCAGGCAGGCCCCTACAACATACTAACATTTCATCCAAATCGAAGCATTTTTACGTAAGTTATGACGCATAATGGCGATGGAAGTGATTCCGCTCCTATGTCCTGACCTTTGACCCCATTTCGCCCATTTTCAATAGGGTTTGTCCCCAAGTTGTCCCCTATCACCTACTAAAATTTAATCGAAATTGAACCTGTTTTGCGTTAGTTATGACGCATAAGAGCAGTGAAATGGATCCCGCTCCTATGTCCTACCCTTTGACCTCATTTCGTTCACTTTCAATAGGGTTCCTTACCAGATGATCCCCTTCCACATACTAAAAGTTCATTGAAATCGAACGATTTTTACGCGAGTTATCGTGCGGACGGACATACGCACACAACGCGTGGCGTAATGAGGCAGATGGGAATCGCGACCATCTGCTCGAAAGAGTGTGACGTTATAAAACTTTAATAGGATCCACACACAACGCGTGACGTAATGAGACAGATGGCGTGACCGCACGCCAACATCTCAATCGCGAGATTGTGACGTCATAAGATTTTTAAGCATGGGTAACATTCATGGGACGACGCCGTGACACTAAAAATGTGGTAATTCGGGGTGGTTATTTAACCCACTAAACGAATTTTCCTAAAGTCGTGATCAAGCTAAATCGATTTCTAGTACCAGAAAACGGTAGGTTAACGACTTTCATCAAAATCCTTAGAGCCGTTTTCAAAATAAAATTTACATACATGCAAGAATTGCTCCTTTAATAGTATGGGATAAGGGCGATGGAATGGATCACGATCCTATATATTGATCTTTGACCCCATTTCGTCCATTTTCAATAGGGTTCGTCCCCAGGTGGTCCCCTACCACATACTAAATTTCATAGAAATCGAACCATTTTTACGCGAGTTATCGTGCCAACAGACGGACAGACGGACGGGCAAAGCTGGAACATATACGCTTCTTCAACTTACGGTTGGAAAGCGTAAAACAGGAAAAAGAAAGTGGTAGTACAGAGAATAAATTGCGATCTGGACGTTCAAAGAAGCTGAATGCAAGGCAGCACAGGGACATCATTGTGAAAGTATCGAAATATCCCTTTGTAAGTGCTTGAGAATCGGCTATTGATGTCACTTCAACAGCGGAGACTGTAGCGCATTGTTCACCGCGACCGCAGGACCACATTGCGACAAATCACCAGCAACTACAGCAGTGGTGATTAGGGCAAGGTGTTTCAGCACACAGTTCATCGCAGCCTTCTGTGCATGGGCTTGCGAAGACGAAGACCTAACCGAGTCCCAATACTCGCTGCACGTCATCGTCAACGAAGCATGAAATGCGCCCAAGGTCATCAAGATTGGACCGTGAATGATTGGAAGAAAGTGGACTGGTCTGTGGAATCAATATTCCTGGTGCATCACGTAGACAGCCGAGCGCGGATACGCCAATTACCAACGGAGGCTATGACACCTGGATGCACTCTTAGATGGAAACAGTCCCGCTGTAGAAGTGTTATGCTATGAGCGATGTTTTCTTGGGACGCTTTAGGCCTCATTAACCCAATAGCACAATTCTTGACCGCTGTCAGGTATCTGTACATCGTTGCGGGCTCAACAAATCCATGTATTCATAGAAACTGTGTCCCTGTTATTGTTGGTCATTACCAACAAGATGATGCACCATGCCTCGCTGCCAGAATCGTCAAGTATTGGTTTGAGGAACATGCTGGTGACTTTCTGTTAATGCCCTGGTCTCCAAATTGACTAGACATGAACCCAATCGAACACGTGTGGTTCGACATGGAAAAGTGGGTTTGCGCTAAATTACAACCACTCCGAGATATACGGGAACTAGAGGATCTGCTGTTGACATTATGGTACCAGGTACCCCAGGTCACCTATCGCCACCTCATTGAATCGATGCCTTTGTACCGTGTATTCTATTTTAACTTTCCTTTTGAGTTTCTTTTTCTCTTTAAATTTGAGTTTCTGCTCTTAGATATTTTCAAACCTTAACGTTATGACTTTTCCCTCAAAAGAGATTAATGTTGGCAACACCCTGAGGTCGGAGCAAGAGTGACGTACGAGTGGCTGGATAAGAACGATAGATAAAAGGGCAATGCAGCGCTTGTTTAAGGGCATTGATGTTATGATTGAGAAATGTGCTATTATATAATGATTGGATATTGATTGACGTGCTATTATGCTGTTGTTTGGATATTAAATCACTGATATTGAATCGAGTAAGGGAGTAAACCATGTGAGAGTGTGGAGTCAACCCGTGCAAGCGAATAAAAGTATTTGTAAGTGCTACTCTTGACTGTTTTCTTGTAACGAGTGTGGGTACTTTCTAATATCACAAAACGTAATTACTACCGTAAGGACTAAGTTACAAAGGGAAAAAAATACGTTATAAGAGATTTCATGCTTAATTGAGCTTTCAGGTACAGCGAATAAGCTGGAATAATCCGGGTACCAAGGTGAAGTTCATTCACAAAGCCTACATGCTGAGAACTGTGGTTTAAGTGAAGTTAGTACAATTACACAAACCAGTCAATAACTTTTAAGTTTGAGAATTAAACTGCCGGCAAGATCAAATAGCAAGAGAATGGCGTTAAGTAAAATGACATTTGTAAACGAAAGAGCATGGATATTTTTAATGTTTGGCAAAATGTCTTAACTTTTGGGAGCAAGGTTACGATTATTCTGATAATCTAGGGTTTTAAAGAGTCGTCCCCCGACCGAAATTTAAGATCACGGGTCAGAGTCAAGAGGACAACCACACCACCAACGTTTCATTTTGAGCCCACCTCAGACGATTAGCTAGAGGTTCACACCTCTGCCCAATCGGTAAACGGGATCGCATTTCTTAACTAAAGTTAATCAAACTGATGCGAATATCTAGGGAAATTACTGCATTGAATGAATTTTTTTAGATATTATAGTACTTATTTTGTTTTAATATTAGACAAATTAACGTTGCGATTTCTTATTTTATCTGCTTTTCTGGGAAAAGATTTCTTGTTTTCAAGAAACAAAAATATTCACTGGCAGCATAAATATATTTTACAAACTTTATTACGACGTTCGAAGGTGCTATTATTGTGGAACTAATTTTCTGCGAAACATTTCCTTTCACAGTTGTCACACGTGGGAAATGTTTTGAAATGATTAACCTTTGGCGCAGATAAACATTATTTTGCTTTTGAAGCCACCCTGACACTCATTTCATTTGCAGGTGTTTTGCTAAAGAAGAGATACATTTTATTTCATTCTCTATTGTCATCGAACTTCCTTTGTGGAAGTACTAATCTCATTATATTTGGAGGATAGAAATCAAGAAGATGAGTTTAACGATAAATGGACCCCTCTGCACAGCGCAAATATTGATTCCCTAGAGGCAAAAGTTAATTGAAGTGGCACATTTATCTTCTTCGTAAACATATTTTCAACAGGCACTGTCTTCTGAAAGACTATGTTATTTTTTGAAGGGAACTAATCATTCGATTGAAATTATTTCTTGTCCTGAAAGTTCCTCTCAAATGTTTCTTCGTGAAAAATGTCATACGATAATGGTGAATCATTAAAAATATCTTAGCTCTCGTTTGGAAATCCAGTTCCTGAAGCACTTTATTTATTTCCTAAACATCTATAAGTGCCTCATCTTACACAATTTGTGTTGCGTCGATCAAATGCATTATTGCAAAGGCTTTTGCTTCAGTTAAATCGAAATATAAGAAAGAAATGCAGCTACTCCCAGGTAGAAACTTGATTGAAGACTTGTCCATATGTACATATAGAAAAATGAATATGACTCAGTCCGTTGACTGTGTTTTGGGTAAAACATAAGGTAAAGTACCGCAGTGCGAATTTAGATTATGCAGCAAAAGAGACTATATTTACACAAAGTTGGATTTTCATTAACAAAAGCACCAGGAGTAGAAACGGATTTGCCTATACCGCTGGTCATCGTTCACGATAGGGAATACTAAATACACTATCTACTTACAAGTAATTGGACACCTCTGCAATCGACGATAACAGCGGTCCTGATACATGTCACGACCGCCGCCGTTAAATATCGTGTAGGAAACAGCAACACAACCAGTCGCATACAAGATGCCACGCAGTTAGGAGCTCTCTGATTTCGAGAAAGGTGTAATCGTCGGGAATCACAGAAATGGCCGATCCATACGTGACATATCCAGCAAGTTGAAGTTCCCAAAATCGACAGTGACCTGCGTGATTGGAAAGTGGAAGATGAGAAGTGACTGTCGGAATGTGCCCCGACTCGGCAGACCCACAAAACTGGGAGTTAGAGACCGACGGGTGCTGGCCAGAGAAATTCGGAAGAACTGCACCAAATCGATGGGCCACATCCGCGAGGAGTTTCAACAGGCATCCGGAAGTGTTCTTTCGATGAATACCATCCGTAAGGAAGCCCATCTGCTCGGTTATCATGGACGTGCTGCCGCCCACAAGCCTTTGATCACCAAGTCCAATAGCGCTGCTCGGCTAACGTGGTGCAAAGAACGTCGACAGTGGACCGATAAACAGTGGAAACGGTTCTCTGGAGCGACGAATCAAGGTTCACCCTCTACCGTTCGGATAGCAGGATCTGGGTTTGGCGTCTGCCTGGAAAACGCCTCCTGCCGGAATATATTGGGTCAACTGTGAAGTTCGGCGGCGGTGGAATTATGCTGTGGGGGTGTTTCTCCTGGTATGACACGGGACCCTTGGTCGCAATTCCTGGTAGATTCAACGCCGAGACTTACTGCACCATTTTGGATGACCATGCGTTTCCTATGTTGTGGCAGTTTTACGGGGTGGACCCATGTTACTCTCAGGATGACAATGCCACCTGTCATGTTGCGAGGTCCACCATGGCTTGGCATGGTGATAATGTGGTTAATCGAACGGACTGGCCTGCGCAGAGCCCGGACCTTAACCCTATCGAACACCTTTGGAGACAAGTTGGAGCGTCCACTTTAGGGGTGCCTCCCCCCCCCCCGTCCGCAATCGGTGAAGGAACTGACCTGTCTTCTCCAAGCCGAGTGGAAGAAAATACCACTAGCCGTCGTACAACGCCTGGTTGATAGTATGTCCCGGAGGGTCGCAGCTGTAAGCGCCACTCGTGGAGGCTCCACCAACTATTGAAGGTGAATAAACTTCGTTTTCCTTTGCTATCACAGGTGTCCAATTACTTGTTGGTAGATAGTGTATAAGATTACAGAACAAAAAACGTGGCAATCAGTTTTTACGTTGCTTCGAGGAAGAATGGGTCGGTATCGAGATCTTTTCTTCTTCAAACTTGGGGGCAGTACGTTCCAATAGCAATACTTCGACAATAGCCAACATAGTGAACTGCTTCCTTTCTCTGATTTCTCGAGTATACCGTGATAGGCACAAGAGCGTCGCATCCCCCAACTGAAGTTGTAAAGACATTGATATCGAACCATTCGTTATCGAAGTAATAGAAAAACTGACGGCCGTTCTGTATGTGACCTTCAGCTTGTTGTTAGTGGATGACCAAGAAGCCAAAGGTCACACCCGGGACAGCCACGTGTGGTCGATATTAGTGATGAGCGTCTTTCGTCCTCTCGTAACACTGCAGTGATTCAGCACGGTGGCCAAACTAACAATCTGGTACGAAGTTGGAATGGAAAACCTCATGGCAAATGCGCCGGACATTTTCTTTAATGGGCTGTGACAGTCGACGCAGGCACGGGTATTCATGCTCAATGAGAGACACATGCAACTGGGCCTTGCATGAATTCGTGAGAACTAATACTGAACCAACGACGTTTTTGTCTCCTGACCAGACGAATCCTGTTTCCAATTCCGTCATAGCAATGAGCATGTTACTATTTGGAAAAACAGGTCATGGCACCTGCATTCACTTTTGGTGGTCGGCTAGTTAGAAGTGGAATTGGTACGATATGAGGACTATTTTCGTGAGGTCCACTGATCGAAGCGATTAATCGGGTCAACGGTACAGTACACCTTCTTATCGTTGCCGACCAAGTAAACTCCTTCTGCATGACGACGGTGAATCCAGATAACTGTGGTGTCTATCAAGAAGATAATGCGCCTTGTCAAAGTGCCATCAGCTTACATATTGATTTTAGGATCATGAAAATGAATTGTCCGTCCTCCCAGACAGCTCAGCTTACCAGATCAGAATCAAAATTAGCATATTCAGAACCTACTGGAAAAAGAGGGAAAAGAATATTCAATAATATTATCTCCACCTGGAAATTTGCTGGCATTACAGGATGCAATGCAAAACCGATGGGTATCACTACCACAGACCACAGCGACATCTTGTGGAGTCTATACCAAGTCGTGTACTGGATGCAATACTGCAAAAAATGTGTCCCCACGAAGTAAAATGCGATCTGTCATAAGACACTCCATGGGTTACCATGTGCCCTATCGCATTGTACAACTGCGTAGTAACAGAAATGATGGCGTTGTTTGGCCCATTGAGGCTATTGCGCCAGAAAACTCTAATCAATAAACCAACCAACCAACAACTGTTCACAAATCTCACGGGATCTGTAACACCGATGCACTGCTTTGGAAATTAAGTCATGATTTATTTTTCGGAAATTAATATTTAGTCATTTATGCATTTATTTCTTGTATGTCATCTGCCATGTTCTCACGCACGAGACTCACGGAAGCAATCTATGTTGGGAGATTATTCTGGGGAAATAAAATGAAAGTTTCCACACTTTTGCAATGATCTTTGAAGGAGATTGGGTGTAAATACACTGGCAGAAAGTGAAAAAGGAACACCAAGAAGGAATTGGTGGACGATCATGAAATTTACATATGTTAATGGGGTCGAGATTACGTAGGTGTGATGTTAATTTCGGGACCAACCGGTGAGCGCTTATGCCGCAGCACGGCATAATATGCAAATTATTGCCGGTGGTATTTAAGTAGTACGGCGAAGTGAATGTAATCAGTCGTCGGCGTACGGACACGTGCGAAGACCCTGAAGAAGCTGCAATGCCTGGACATGGAAGACGTGTAGTATTTCAGCAGTTATCGGACTTTGAGGTGAGCTCGTCTTGTCGGACTCCGCGAGGTCGGGTGGTCGTATCGTCTTATTGCGGAGCGAATTGGACGGGAAGTATCGGTGGTGGTACGGTGGTGGTACGATGGTGGCGTAGATGGTCCGACGAACATTACACGAGAAGACGTGGAACCGGGAGTCACAGACGGACTGATGTGCGGACCGATCGACGCATACGAAGAGCGGCGTTGTCAAGCAGAATATCCACTGCGACGCAAATCCGAGCTGCCGTTGCACCTGAAGTGACTGTGCGAACAATCCGCAACCGTCTACTGAATGAAGGACTACGTGCAAGTGTGCCTCTGGTATGTGCACCTCTGACTCCAGCCCACCGTCAGGAACGGCTGCAGTGGTGTCGCTAACGTCTGCACTGGAGAAAGCAATGGCGATGTGTCGTGTTCAGCGATGAAAGCAGATTCTGCTTGGGAGCCTCCGATGGCCGTATGCGTGTTCGCAGACGCACAGGGGAGCGTCTCCTAACTTCTTGCATCCGCCAGCAACACACAGGGCCTACACCTGGTCTCTTGGTGTGGGAAGCGATCATCTATTACTCCCGTACACAACTAGTGTTTGTACCGGGTACGTTAAACAGCACCTCCTACATCAACAACATCATTCAGCCCGTTGTTGTGCCATTTGTAAGGTCGGTCCATCGTGGTGTTTTCCAGCAAGATAACGCACGCCCACACGCGGCACGTGCAACGCAACATGCACTTCAGGGTGTGAGACAACTTCCGTGGCCTGCACGTTCACCGGATTTGTCGCCCCATTGCGCACGTGTGGGATTTTATGGGACAACGACTTATCCGGTCTCCACGGCCAGCCACGACCATCCCTGATTTACACGCGTTCAGGTTGAGGATGTTTGGAACTCAATACCCCAAACTTACATCCAACATCTGTACGACAGACTCCATGCCAGAATTGCACAGTGTGACGCAGTTCATGGCGGTTCAACCTCGTACTAACCATGTTACATGGAAGTGTTATTTTTCAGTTTACCAGCAAATACAGCTGTATTTTGCTATAATGTTTTGATCACGTTATCCTCTGTATTCCGTTAATATGCTGTATAAATTTCGTTGGTATCAGACGTCTCCTTCTTGGTGTTCTTTTTTCACTTTCCGCAAGTGTATAACCCAGAAGTATTTAAATAAAATAGAAATTATAACTTCAGAAATATATCATATTAAACAATTACATATATTGCTGCAGGTAATTAATTTTTTGTCCTGTGTATTAGAAAATATTTAGTTAAATATTCTGGGAACTATATCGCAACAAACTGCTGCTTAAATTGGACAAATGGTTTACAGATATACGAAAGACATTCAACTTCGTCGGATTGTGAGGTACAGATATCCAAACATATAGGACAGCTTTCTACGTCAAAATTCTTGTCAGGCGATTTTCAATTTCAAAAAGTAGGTCTATGTGTCCATATTTAGTTGAAAATTCCTAGTTTGATTGTCGACTTATGCACTCAATAGACAAAACATTAGAGATACATACCTAATAGCGCGTTGTTCCTCCTCTAGCGCGAATAACAGCCTTTACACACCGAAGCAATGAATCCACCATATGCCGCAGGTTTTTGGGAAGTAACGCTAGCTATGCCTGTTGCAACATTGCTCATAACTCCGCCCGAGTCGTCGGTCGAGGATCCATGGCTCTGGTATTCCGCTCCATGGCATCCCGTAGAACTTCGACGGGGTTTGAATCCGGTGACCTTGCGGGCCACTGGACTGTTCCAAACTTAGATGAGAGTTCCTCAGCCCATGCCTGGGTAGTTGCGTGGCGCATCCTACTGCTGAAACAGACCATTGAGTATTGATGCGCGAAGGCCATGAAAGCGAATAGGTGATCAGCCTGAACATTCCGGTTCTGGACCTCTTCAGACATACTCAGGGACCTAATGTGTCCTATGAAAAGGCTCCTCAAACCATCACCGAGCCACCACCGCCTTGAATATCGCTGACCTGGCACGACAAAGGTCATGACCTCATGCTGTCAAAGTCACACCCGCACCCTGTGACGTACTGCAGAGGTGAAAACATGTGTCAAGACGACAAATCTGTAGCGAGGCATTCTGTCCGCGTAGCTTAGTTGGGAGAGCAACTTACTCCGAAGTGAGGGGACACAGGTTCGATGCCCGTCGCTGACAAACTTGTGTTTTCACATTGACGCCCGATTGTGGAAAATGGATCCACTGGCCTTTGGGTTCTTCGGAAAATGTGTGATGTTTGTTCCACACATTGTTTGGAATTAATAAAACAATTCCTACTTCGCTTCAAAGACAAAGCAAAAAGGAAGGGGATGACGTAACGTATATTCTATTTTAACTTTTCTTTTGAGTTCCTTTTTCTATGTAAATTTGAGTTCGTTCTCTTAGACATTTTCAAACCTTAACGTCATGCCTTAACGTCATGCCTTTTCCCTCAAACGAGGATAATGTTGGCAACACACTGAGGTCGGAACAGGTGACGTATGTGTGGCCGGATAAGAACAATAGATAAAAAGACAATGCAGCGGTTGTTTAACCCTTTAACGAACATGAACCCAAAATCTTGTATCACTCTAAATACCATAACACCCGAAACTGTCTATTGGTTCACTTCTTTGTTCAATAACAACAAAATAGTGACCGAGGGTGACTCCTGCTGGTCCCTCATAAATCGTTAAAATTTAAAACAAACAGGTATGGGTAGGAAATCTGACTCACTCTAGGTGTTTCAGGAGGCTACGGCCGTTTGTATGTACGGGCGTTTTGGGAGTTATGGTCGTTAAGGAGTTAAGGAGGATTGATGTTATTGATGATAGACGTGCTGTTATACTGCGATTTGATGTTAAATCGCTGATACTGTATTAAGTACGCAAATAAACCGGATGTGTGTGTGGAGTACAAACCATGCAAGCAAAATAAACGTATTTGTAAGTTCTGCAATTTACTTCTTTCTTGTAATGCATATAGGTACTGTGACGTGCCTGCCCAGCAGGAAGCACATGACATAAAGGCAATTAGAAGCGATAACGAACGTCCGCGTAGCTCTATTGGTAGAGCAACTTATTCCGGAATTAGGGAACTCGTGTTCGAGCCCCGACATGGACAAAAATGACGTAGAAATTTACTTCGTTATAATGGCGCCCGAACTTCCCGGATGACCCAGCCGTTCAAGATCTCGCAATGGTGTGACGTTCTTTCCACACCGCGAGATAGGAAAACTTAGAGAATCCCTTCTCCAGCGCTTCAAAAAATAAATGTGTGTGACGTTGCATTCCACACACCAGATTGACTGGGAGTTCTCAAGTGCACGTTCTACAGCGGATGGCTGCCTACGATGATTCATGGTCACAGCTGACCCATGGGCCATGCCCCCGGCCCTCTTTCGGGGGGGGGGATGTGACGTGCCTACCCAGCAGGACGCACACGACATAAAGGCAGATAGAAGCGATAACAAACGTCCGCGTAGCTCAATTGGTAGAGCAACTTATTCCGGAATGAGGGGACCCGGGTTCGAGAAAATGACGGAGAAATTTACTTCGTTATAGTACCTTCAAATATTATATTGACTTTAGCACACATAACGTAATTACTGACGTAAGGACTAAGGACTAAGTTACAGCGGAAGGACAAAGTTACGTTATAGCCCTCACGCCAGCTCGGTACAGCTGAAAATGGGATTCATCTGACCACACGACACAGCGCCACTCTGCAGAGGTTTTTAAATGTTCCTGACATCAGACGAAGCGTAATCTCCGATGGCGAGCAGTCAACAGCGGCACACGAGTATGACGTCGTCTCCCGCAGCCCACGGCATGCAACCTGCGCAGTACTGTATGCACATAGATGCTGCTTGGTTCTCCGACACATTTAACCTAGATGTGATTTGCGCTGCCGTTGCCAAGCGGTTGTTCCGTACGAGCCTGGATAATCTACGTCGAGCCCCGTCATCAATAGCGTCTGGTCGGCCATTGCTTGCTCTCTGGGCGCTGGTACATCCCTCGATGGTATACTCGCGGTACACCCTTGATATGGTTGTTCTCGGGGGCCGACTTCACGCCATTTATGACCGCGGTCGACGTAGACTAGCGAGACCCATACAAACCGACCTTTCCCGGAAACCCTAGGTTTCTTATAACTTGGGTGCTAGAATGACCCATCTGTCCTGCGCCGACAATGCGTCCACGATCAAAGTCGCTCAGATCACATTGTTAGGAAACCTTGATGTCCGTCTATTCGGTTTGGATCTGTTCCACTCTGCTCGGGCGCGGCCCATGTCAACTCCCCATCTCCCCCTAGCTCTAATGTTTTGCCTATAAGAAGCACATTTTAGGCTCCATGGTCTGCGGTTATAATCCAGGGAGAAGCACAATGATCGTCTGCATGGCAGTGGTATCTCTCCTTTCTCTGGGGCATCTGGCTGGAAAGTAGAAACAGGCGAATTTCCTATCCCTAGAAGCTTTAACCACAAAATTAAATAATACATAGACAAAGCTCTTTCCGGGTTTTTCTTTAATTAGCACACACCAACCGAAAAATTTTACTTCGACACCGCTGGGATCGAACCCCAGATCTTCCGATAACTAGCCGAGTGTTTTCGCCGTACGCTACATTGCTAACAATCCACGGCACTATGTGTGTTTATCTGTCAACATCTGACTTCACAAATCCGTAGGGATGGGCTCAGCAACTGGGACGTCACCATACGTTACATTGCCATCAATCCACACCGCTATGTTGTTTATCTGTCAACATCTGAATTCACAAATCCGTAGGGGTGGGCTCAGCAACTGAGACGTCACCATACGCTACGGTGCCAACAATCCCCGGCTCTATGTGTGTTTATCTGTCAGCATCTGACTTCACAAATCCGTAGCGATGGGCTCAGCAACTGAGACGTCACCATACGCTACGGTGCCAACAATCAACGGCGCTATGTGTGTTTATCTGTCAGCATCTGACTTCACAAATCCGTAGCGATGGACTCATCAACTGAGACGTCACCATACGCTACGGTGCCAACAATCCCCGGCTCTATGTGTGTTTATCTGTCAGCATCTGACTTCACAAATCCGTAGCGATGGGCTCAGCAACTGAGACGTCACCATACGCTACGGTGCCAACAATCCACGGCGCTATGTGTGTTTATCTGTCAGCATCTGACTTCACAAATCCGTAGCGATGGGCTCAGCAACTGAGACGTCACCATACGCTACGGTGCCAACAATCCACGGCGCTATGTTTGTTGATCTGTCAGCATCTGACCACAAATCCATAGGGATGGGCTCAGCAATTAAGACGTCTCCATCTGCTGAGGCTTAACGGCACAAGCTATTTAATTATAGCTAAAAAAATCCAAAGGGCGAGAGAAATGGTGAAAATCTTCTAAATATGTGGAGACAATGTAAATAGACAAAGTCATCGCTCTTTCCGCGGTTATCTTTAACTAACACACAGCAACTGAAAATTAATTTAAAAAAATCGGTTGCTGTGTGTTAATTAAAGAAAAACGTGGAAAGAGCGATGACTTTGTCTATTTACATTGTCTCGACGTATTTGGAAGATTTTCATCATTTTAGCTTTAACCACATGGGGAAAAAACCTTGAACTTAATTATTTCTGATAATATAAAAATTCAGCATTCTATTTTTAAATACCCTTAATAACCTCAGTTTAGTACCACTAATGGTGGAAAAGTTTTGTAAAAATATGATGTTAAATAAATACTGACAAGACTTTTTTAGGTGTTACTGAACCCTTTCGGCGCTCATTTCTTCTGAATGTGCTACCTCATGAATGAAGTGTATCCGCGGAGACGAAATCTCTTGAGAGATCTTACTTTAGCGAAATCTTATGTCGGGAAACATTAGCAGTCAGAGTGGATTAGCGACCACATAATGTTATCTTAAGGAAGGACTACCTGAGAAACAACTTCGCGTATTTATCATAATCCGAATCAAATCCATTGTTTTTATTATTATTTTTTTCTGTTGTTTTGCTAATAAGATGACGAACTACCTTACAAAAGGAAACGGGTAAACTTTTGATTGAAAACGTGGTGAAGAAAGCTTGAAATCACATCACGACTAATGCTGTCCACGAAATTAACCCTGTAATAAGCTTTTCCTTCGTTAAAACTCAGATTTCTGCGGAAATAAAGTCCATTACATCAAAATTAAATGGTTAAGTGAATTTTCGGTAATCCTTTGATGTAATTTCTTCGCTGAAGAAGAAGAGCAACATACCGTCGATAAAAATTAAACTAATAACGACCACCGTTTTATTTTTCTTCAGCTCATCAAATAGATTTAGAGCCCATTTATGTTGTTTGCGCCATTTTTAATGCTTGTCAGTTCTAACCTTTTTTAGTTACTGCTTCTATTGCGTGTATTCTTACGACACTGAATTAAATTTATCCTGAGGGGATTAATTCCAGTTTCATTCTTTGAGATATTTTCACTGAAATGCTCAGAATGATACAACATATCTAATTTAATTTAATTTCCGCTTGTTTAAACATTGTGCGTAATGGCTGCATGCAAATGAGTAAGAATCAAAATATTCCTCTCCACATATACAGGGTGTTTCAAAATGTCGAGAGAAATTTTGAAAAAGTATTTTGCTCAAAATGATGTCAAAATTTCGTAAAAATACTAGACCCGAAATGCTTCCCTTCCCGGATTATAACGCATTTTGAAAAAGTGTCAGAAAGGCAGTCTGTGAAAGTGACGCTTCAAGACAGATTTCATCATTTGCATATCTAACGAAATGGTGTGCTTATTCAAGTGCTGGAAAAACTTCAGACACTTATGAGTGAGGTAATACGTATTATTAAATGAAGTGATCTGCAGTGCACTTGTACGGTTGTACGGATCAGTTGTTCGTACGTTACGCGTAAGTGAATCAGTAGTCTTGTTACTAGTTTGAACCTCCACGTTTTATTTAGAGACGTGCACTCCCGGAAGAGTGGTTTTGCTTTAACTACATTGTACTCCTCTGTATGAACGCTTAGTACAGGGAAATGAATCAACATTTTATATGCCTGACTGTTTCGACAAAATTCCTAAACCTGGATGTACTGGATTTGTATAATGTCAGTGGTTCATCAAATACTCTAGCTCAGTACTATGGCAACATCTCAACCGACTCCAAATCATTTCGGTAGTATTCAATAAACGTCTGTGCTTGTAACTCTGTAACCTTTAAATAGGGACAAATAAGTGGAAGACTTTATAAGATAATAATCCGATTTCTTACAAAGGTGTAAACCGGAACATACTGGATCTGGATGTTCTTCTGACGCGCGAAGCATCACGAATCCCACATATAACATTGTTTATGACGTTGTTATCGCCGTAAATGACGAAGCGTCTGCATAGTGAGTTACTGTAAGATGATGAACTAGAATGTTTTAGGTTATCTACTGGAGTTGTCAAAATCAGGCAAACATGTTTTATGTGGTGTGAGAAATAAGATTTAATCCCTGTGACAAGGAAATGTTCATAAGGGCACGACATGAAATTGTAATCCAAAGATCATGGACTTGGAATGCTCAGATGCCCGAAGTATCATATTGATGGCTGTCGTGGAGAATCTGCCTCTAGGGCACGGGGAACCTGGTTTGTATAGTATTGTCTATTTAAAAGATATTGTTAATAACGTACAGCCTTGCTTGTAATTCAGCCTATGATTTGGCTGTAAGAAAGACGCCATTCATGATTGCTTGTAAACCTTTTTGGAAACAATAAATAACTGTGTGTGTGATTGGAGGTTTAACGACCACCGTGAGCAACTCAATGGGCTATAAGCAGTCGCCCGTCCCTAATTTAGGGTCACTGGTTCCAGGGAAGGGAGAGAGCCAGTGCCGTAAGACAAACACAACATCCATGCCTGACCGGGATTCGAACCCGGACCCCTTACGGACGAATGATCAGAGGCCAACGCCTTAGACCACTGCGCCATCGGGGCGGCATATATAACTGGTATTACTACTGTAGAGAAGTAATAAATTCGCATATGTTGCAATTTGTGGAAGGGAGGGAACAAATTGGTGGACTACGGGAAACAGTTGAGGTTGATGAAAAAAATTCGAAAGAGAA
This sequence comes from Macrothele yani, assembly GCA_039090855.1. Classification (NCBI taxonomy): domain Eukaryota; kingdom Metazoa; phylum Arthropoda; class Arachnida; order Araneae; family Macrothelidae; genus Macrothele; species Macrothele yani. The sequence goes on from CM077025.1 coordinate 17,697,437, forward strand.
AAAAGCCATGTTGAAAGGCGTGTGTGTGGAGGAAACCATGATTCTTGGAATGATTGAAAGAGATACAAAATAATTCCGATTGGAGATATGCCCGGAGAACAAATGTTCCGCCGAATATCTAATCCCCATCATATTGTAAAAAGGTATGTAGCAAAGGGAATAAAAGTAATATCTGATCAGTGGAATGCATATGTCCATTTGTCGGAAGATGGATATTTTTATTCATGAAACTGTGAATCACTCTGAAAATTTTGTTGACCCAGACTCCAGTGTTCATACTCAGAACATCGAGTCCCATTTGGTGCGCATTAAAACGCTTCGTGACTAAGTAAAGTGTTTCAAAAGAAGCTATGACTGACCGACTTCAAGAATATCTATTTAGAAGGAACTTTTTTGTTAACGGTCATCAGAAACACTGACTCGAATATGCAAAAACTGATTTCCAATTAACACAGTGTAAGTTCCCTAGTTGTACTTAATTAAACACACGGAAAGTTGTTGAATCTGTAGAATAGAGAATTAGCAAATTGTGATGTTCTACAGAGGTGAAAACATGTGTTAAGACGACAAATCTGCAGCGCGACATTCTGTTCGCATAGCTCAGTTGGGAGAGCGGCTTACTCCGGAGTGAGGGAACATGGATTCGATGGCCGTCGTGGACAAACTTGTGTTTTCACAAACTTTTCTCTGGCATTATGGAATCATTGGTGTTGTGCATTAACGGTATTCTTAATGTGACTGTTTAAATCAACAGTATGTGCTTTGTGTTTTGTTTTAGGAGGGATTCGCGATGTTCCGCACGTAGGAAGAATATCCCAGGATCTACCAAGCTTTCTCTCGCCAATCAGCTGCTCTTTCAAGGCTCTAGAACGACTTACAGACTAAAACTGAAAAAGATAAATAGAACAGGAGAGGTTAAAAATCAAATTAAATAAACAATGGCCACGTGAAATTACATCAGCTTAATATCTCGCGGTATACAAATGACCAAGTTATTTTGTATTTAGCTCTAAAAGCGAAATCCATGCACGTGGCGGATTCATCTAGACAAATTCATTGCACGCGTCTCTGTGAGAAAGAATTTCTATGTTCTCCTTTAGTAAGGTTTCTTATGCGCTGGTGTACGGAGCAATAACCTTGATGTCGCTCCACACCTAGCTTGTCTCGTTATTTAATACTTCTCTTGACAGCACAGTCGTGAGTTTGCCATATTTAAGATATTTTTTATATTCTTCAGGCACTGTAGCAAAATATCTTTTTGTCACTCTCGAGTAGATCATTTCGGACGCATCGGGGTACGTAAAGGCGATGGAATACACTCCACCACACTCAAACGTAACAGATTGAAAATAATGGTTGATGATTATGTCGAAGATGCATCAAGGTGATTTTACCCTCACGCCGTAATTAGACCTCTTTGGAGTTTTTCTGAACCAGAATGAGAAGCTCGGCATATATGTATATTGGATGGATCCCATGAATCTTGGCGCAGGATTCTCAGTGCGTTCACATTACTTTCGGAATCATTTTAAGTCGGTGCAGTAAGATATGCCTTAAATTATTCGTTGATCTAAAATAATAGTAATGTTACTTTTGTTTTTATTGTTGTCGACTTCCTCTGCCAGGGCCAGTCAGAAAAGGTCCGGATATTCATTCCAAGCCTGGAAATTGAGCAGTTCGCTGATGATATGGCACGTCTGTAAAATGACTGCCTTTTAGATGTTGTGAAGCAGTCTCTGTCCTCAGCTTCCTCCCCGAGATCTTTTCGAAAGGTCAGTTGTGGCCAATGATGTTATCTATGATTGCAGGTTGGTCTCATTACATCACGTTATTTTGATTTTTCCGTCGTAAAGTATGTTCAGGTTGGTGCTTGTAATAAGGTGTGGTATAGCCCTGGATTGGCTCTACGTCAATTCGTCGCGTGCGTCAATTCGTCGACTGCGACGATTCGTCGCGCGTCAATTCGTCGCGCGTCAATTCGTCGACTGCGTCAATTCGTCGACTGCGTCAATTCGTCGCGGACAAATTCGTCGACTACGTCAATTCGTCGACTGCGTCAATTCGTCGCGTTTACAGATTTTGGTTACATACAAAACGAATGCAGGAAAACGTACGATTTCGAACGTCTTGCTCCCTGATCAAATTTATAAAGTTTGGACACGCAGACAGGATAGGAATATTACGTTTTTCTTTGGCACTAAAAATATTAGACGGTAAACGGTTTTTGGAACGGGGCAGGGACCGGTTGGTCAGAGCCCCCATATACAAAATTTTCGTAAAATCTACAGTTTTCAATTCAGAACCACCAAATCTGGTATACTATCTCGTGGTATTCTAACTTAGACTGTAGACGATTTTGGGAAGCAGTTGCAGAAGGGAGGGGGGGGGAGTTAGAGCCCCCTACGAATTGCCGTAAAATATAGTTTTCAATTTAGAACTACCAAATTTGGTATATTATCTCATGGTACTCTAACTTAGACGGTTTTTGGAACGGGTCAGGGGCCCGGTTGGTCAGAGCTCTACAGTTTTCAATTCAGAACCACCAAATCAGGTATCCTATCTCATAGTACTCTAACTTAGACGGTTGTCGGTTTTTGGAACGGGTCAAGGCCCGGGGAGTCAGAGCTCCCCCCTACATACAAAATTTTCGTAAAATCTAGTTTTCATTTCAGAACCATCAAATTTGGTATCATGAAACTCTAACTTAGACGCTAGACGGTTTTTGGAAGGGGTTGGAGCCCCCCCCTCATAAAAAATTTCGTAAAATCTACAGTTTTCATCTTAGAACCACCAAATTTGGTATACTATCTTATGGTACTCTAACTTAGACGGCAGACCGTTTTTGGAACGCGTCAAGGCCCGGGGGTGAGAGCCCCCCACATACAAAATTTTCTTAGAAACTACAGTTTTCAATTCAGAACCACCTAATCTGGTATACTATCTCACGGTACTCTAACTTAGACACTAGACGGTTTTTGGAAGGGGTTGGAGCCCTGGGGGTCAGACCCCCCCCCCGAATAAACACTTTTTCGTAAAATCTACAGTTTTCAATTTAGAACCACCAAATTTGGTATACTATCTCATGGTACTCTAACTTAGACGCTAGACGGTTTTTGGAAGGGGTTGGAGCCCGCGGGGTCGGAGCTTCCCCCCTATAAAAAATTTCGTAAAATCTACAGTTTTCATCTTAGAACCACCAAATTTGGTATACTATCTTATGGTACTTAACTTTGACGGCAAACCGTTTTTGGAACGGGTCAAGGCACGGGGGTCAGAGCCCCCCACGTACAAAATTTTCTTAAAAACTACAGTTTTCAATTCAGAACCACCTAATCTGGCATACTATCTCATGGCCGCCCCGGTGGCGCAGTGGTCTAAGGCGCTGGCCTCTGATCATTCGTCCGTAAGGGGTCCGGGTTCGAATCCCGTCAGGCATGGATGTTGTGTTTGTCTTTCGGCACTGGCTCTCTCCCTTCCCTGGAACCAGTGACCCTAATTTAGGGACGGGCGACTGCTTATAGCCCATTGAGTTGCTCACGGCGGTCGTTAAACCTCCAATAAAAAAAAAATACTATCTCATGGTACTCTAACTTAGACGCTAGACGGTTTTGGGAAGGGTTTGGAGCCCGGGGGTCAGACCCCCCACGAATAAACACTTTTTCGTAAAATCTACAGTTTTCAATTTAGAACCACCAAATTTGGTATACTATCTCATGGTACTCTAACTTAGACGCTAGACGGTTTTTAGAAGGGGTTGGAGCTTGCGGGGTCGGAGCTCACCCCCTCATAAAAAATTTCGTAAAATCTACAGTTTTCATCTTAGAACCACCAAATTTGGTATACTATCTTATGGTACTCTAACTTAGACGGCAGACCGTTTTTGGAACGGGTCAAGGCCCGAGGGGTCAGAGCCCCCACATACAAAATTTTCTTAAAAACTACAGTTTTCAATTCAGAACCACCTAATCTGGTATACTATCTCATGGTACTCTAACTTAGACGCTAGACGGTTTTTGAAAGGGGTTAGAGCCCGGGGGTCAGACACCCCCGAATAATTTTTTTGTAAAATCTACAGTTTTCAATTTAGAACTACCAACTTTGGTATACTATCTCATGGTACTCTAGCTTAGACAGTAGACCGTTTTTGGAACGGATCAAGGCCCAGGGGGTCAGAGCCCCCCACATACAAAATTTTCTTCAAAACTGCAGATTTCAATTCAGAACCACCAAATCTGGTATACTATCGCATGGTACTCTAACTTAGAAGCTTGCCGTATTTTTGAAGGGGTTGCAGCCGGGGGGTAAGGGCCCCCCTCATATAAAAATTCGCAAAATCTACAGTTTTCAATTTAGAACCACTAAATTTGGTATACTATCTCATGGTACTTTAACTTAGACGGTCCACGGTTTTTGGGACTGGTCAAGGCCCTGGGGGTCGCAGCCCCCCTCCCCGCCCCGCACACACAGACATGCAGCATTTTCTTAAAAACTACAGTTTTCAATTCAGAACCACCAAATTTGGTATCATGAAACTCTAACTTAGACGCTAGACGGTTTTTGGAAGGGGCTGGAACCCCGGGGTGAGAGCCCCTCCCCCTCCTCTTAAAAATTTCGTAAAATCTACAGTTTTCAATTTAGGACAACCTGATTTGGTATACTACTTATGGTTATCTAACTTAGACAGTAGACGGTTTTTGGAAGTGGTCGGGGCCCGGGTCAAGGTAGCCCCATGCAAAATTTTCGTAAAAAGTTCCGTTTTTTACTCTTAAGAATACCCTATTTACGTTCTAAGGCGCTTTTTGGCCCTTTGAGGACCTTGCACCATAAACCATCAACCAACCAACCAACTAACCAACCAACCAACTAACCAACCTACGGTCTAAGTTAGGGACTGTAGATAACAATAAAGTGCAAAAATATGCGTTTAATGGTGTATTAAAAACACAAATCTATATAGTTTAGCTTTCACTACCAACGAACGGCTTATCAGAAAGAAATATAATGTAATGTAAACAGAGAAATCCAGATATTCAAAATTCAAAACGGTAAGAAAAAGATGATCAATGCCAATGTGAAGTCGTATGCATGCGACATCATGCATACGATACCCAATGTGAAGTCGTATGCATGCGACATTGTACATTGCATTTCTGTGTCGCGGGATTCACAGAAGCACACGCCAGATGTACGGCAGTTCTATAGATGTCTCCTAGAAGGTAAGTATTCCCATTCCTTTTTCTTTCTTTTTTTGTTTCGCAAAATTAAATTAACTAAATCAAAAAATTTAAAATAAGTTTACTGGAAAATTGCAGGAATATCTTTTTCATTCATTAACTTTCACCCGCTGAACTTGGTGATTCCACAAATAGTAATATGTACCTGGCAAATAACTGGTATCCCTGCTAGTACAAATTATATTAATGATTTATTTGCGTCCAGTTCAATCTAGTATGTCCATAAGAGCGTTTGGGGCCTCACCGGTGGCGCAGTGGTCTAAGCGATGGCCTCTGATCATTCGTCCGTAAGGGGTCCGGGTTCGCATCCCGGTGAGGCATGGATGTTGTGTTTGTCTTGCGGCACTGGCTCCCTCCCTTCCCTGGAACCAGTGGCCCTAAATTAGGGACGGGCGACTGCTTATAGCCCATTGAGTTGCTCACGGTGGTCGTTAAACCTAAAAAAAAAAAAAAAAAAAAAAAAAAAAAACGAGCGTTTGGGGCCGTATGAAAAATACATTTCAACGTGTGCCGCTACGGCGGCGGAGTGATCTAGGCGCTGGCTTCTGACCACTTGTCGAGAAGGATCCTGGTTCAATTCCCGGTGAATCATGGACGTTGTGCTTGACTTCTGGCACTGGCTGTCCCCCTTCCCAGGAACCAGTGGCCCAAAATTGGGAATATCCGACTGCTTATAGCCCACTGAATTGATCACGGTGGTCGTTAACCCCCCCCCCAAAGATTGCGACGTGTCCATTGCTATTTGTTGTGGACCGTACAAAAAGTATATTTTTGATATCAAGGTGTCCACTTCCATGTAGGCTGGCCATAAAATGTTAGGGGACCGTACAAAATTGCACTTTTGTTTTCACCTTGTCAGCGCTTCGGTATATGGTTGAAGTATACGTATACATGGTTGGGCCATTTCAGCACGTAGTTTGGTTTATATAGAAAATCAAGATAATGTTACATTTTTACTCAGCTACAACACATTAATCCCAAAGGCTATTTGTTGAAATCTTTAATCCGCCGTGCTCATATTCACAACGTTAACATAACATGTCAAGTTATTAATGTTGCAGTTTTACCCTGTCACAAAACTTTAGTTACAAGACCTTTAGGCGTAAACTTTTTTAGGAATTTTTAGTCCGACGTATTCATAAGGTTTCGATAACATGCCAAGGTTATGGTACTGCGTTTTGACTGAGGCACAAAAATTAATAAACAGGCCTTAAGCCTTTTTATCAGTTTTCAATCAACCGTGCTCATATACATAAAATTTTCAGAGAAAGTCAAGTTTACTGTGTTGCGCATTTACTCGAGTACAAAATTTATAAACAGCCATTAACTTTCACCCGCTGAACTTGGTGATTCCTCAATTCATCCATTAACAAGTCTTTTAAGTGATTGTATGCTATGGTCATATTGATAATGTTTGATGACAAGTCAGGTTAATGATGATGCACTTATTAAAGACTTAAAAAGGTGTAGAGGCTAGTAATTATTATTTGAAGTCTAAGTAAAAGCTCATTTTTAACTTGACTCGTCATGAAATCCTTGTGAATATGGCATTTATTTTATTTTGTACATTTTACAAAGCGTATGCATTTTTTTTTGGCATTTGTTTTGTTTTGTGTTGTACTTGTTACATAGCGTTTCGCATTTTTGTAATGCTTGTGACTTGTGATTGCATTTTGAATTTTTATTTGTTTCACATTTTGGATTACTTTTTGACATTTTATGTTTTTGACATGCTATTTTGAAAATTTTGACTTTTTTAATTTTGCGTTGTGTTTTACATTCTTGTATCTTCGGCGGAATTACATTCTTGAAAAATTCAAATACAAGTTAGTAAAAGGTATAATTCAATTAGTGAGAAATACCAGCACATTTTAGTAAAGGGTAGAATTATATGAAATTCCTCTTAAAATGTCCAGCATGTTAACATTGTCTCTGTGCACCAAAGAAGTTCGAATTCCTTTTTATCTTGCCAGCGTTTCTCTTCTGGGTGGATTTGTTGGAATCTGTGCTATCACTCTTTCGATTTTAGCCATAGTTGTTCTCTGCTCTTTCGCAATTTCACTGATTATTTCGTACAGTCACAGTTTTTTCTCTCCCAGAATTGTATTCCAGCGTCTGTATAATCTTTCAAGTTCGTTTTGTGTTCTGGGAAAGCCAAATAAATTGTTTTCACTAACTGACCAAATTGTTGGCGGGAACAGCGGAGGGCTTCTGCTTGGATTGTTTCTTCTGCTTCCACGAAATTTTCCAAGAACATAATTTTCCTCAAACCACTGAACTACAGAATCTGCATATTCTAGTAAAATTGATTTCACTTCTTCAAAAGCAGCTGGAATTTCATCAGATGAAAAAAATGCGAGTGCTTGCAAATGTCTGACTTTGAGAGCAAACTCACTGTTTTCCTTATATTCCAAGGCTATGCCAGAGGATGGATATTCCTCAGCACATTTTTTTCCGAGATGAAACCAACAACATTTGTGTGTGCTACTTCCAAATTCCTTTTTAGCAGCATTATAACGGTAGCTATTTCAAAATCTATTATTATGCGTATATTGTGGTGCAAGCTGAATATCATAGTCTGATGCATAGTCTTGTAAATCCTACAAAAATACTTTATAATAGTATTATATTATTTATACTTGCTGGAAAGTAACCCATAAACTAGTGGGACAAGTCTGTGCATCTCTGGATTCGTTTCAACCATAGCATGAATGGGACATAATTGCCTAAAAAGGGTTGGGCAAGTTTCAAATGTCCCATCCATAATCCAGAGGGGTGCTTCTTTAAGCTTTCGTAAATTATTCTCTGTTAAAAATAAAATAATTCTTTGATGTCCAAATGCGCTACCTCTGCCAAGAAAATTTGCACCATCTTCTCCTGTAAATTTATTGGGGCATCGATCCGTTCTGAAGTCGTAGGCTCCGCAGGCATGTCTTGGCCTGTCTTCTCTTTTTTACAACTTGCCTTAGTGCATCCATATTATGCATGTAAGCTGCATTTACTGTAGCCATTGACGTTGTCACGGTTTGAATAATTTGTGCAGGGGCTTCGTCCGTATTTCTCGCTCGTTCTTTTATTTGCGCTCTTGCAACAGCAAAATCCCTTTTCTCCGGTCTTGGAGCATGATTATGTGGTTTCTCATTGTGCATCCTGTGTTCATCTCCAATAAGAATAGTACTAGCAAAGCCAGTACAATTTCCATAATTTCTTTCAATACAGTGACAATACCGTAAATCACCTCGCACTCTGTTATGGCAAAATAAATACCCTTTCCATTTCAGCAAATCATTTTCTTTTCGTGAGTTAACTATTTATGTTGCATTCTTCATCTGCATAGTGCCTTCGGAAAACAATGCACTTTCTCTTTCCAAAATATTTAGAATGATATATTTCCACTATTATCACTTGACAACGCACAACAAAGGTTTCAACAAGCACGTTCTCTGTTCTCCAGTCAACTACGAACTAATGAGCAACCATTCAATAAAACACTCAGAATACAGACAATCACGTGAAGCTTGTTCCTCCAGTTAGGGTTTAAGCGAAGTTCAAGATTTTCGTACCTGCGGTCACAAGAAGTGGTTAATTTTAAGGATCGGCATCTTATCTTTTGTTTTTCCAAAACGCAGAGGTACATGTATTTTACAGCTGGGACGCTTCAGGCGGGGATCAACAGATGCGAAGAACCCGAGAGCCAGGTTCCGGAGGCGGCAGCAGGCGCGGACTGGGCAGCTGTACTCTGGGCCGGTAGGCGTCATGCTAATTCTCAAAAATAAATTCAAATTTTTTGTGTTGCACCATGCGTATGAAAGAAAATTGTTATACTGAAAAGACAATTTGTTTACCCCGTAACATATTAAACGAAACCTACGTCCCTACGTGCCAAATGATCTGTAAGCCAAACACAGTTTTTCATGCAACACCTTCCCCCGACTTTCTAAGTTCAGATCTGTCTCGTTCGACTTATTTCCTGTACCGCCCCTCTCTTTCGCTAATTGCAGTTAATTGCCGTGAAATTGGTGTTTTACATTGGGGTGTATTGCCGCCTGTCCTGAAGACTATAGTGAAAGCGGTGAACCCCAGGGGAAAAGTATTCCATCAAAAGCAACAGAAATCCAATGCGAGAGCAAAACTTTGTTCGTTGGCATTACATCCAAGCAATTTAGGCGAAGTAGGAAGTGTGTTTTTCTACTACGACACCAGAAGATTGTCGCGAATGCTCAGGCAATTACGATACAGATGTGTCCTTAAGACTTCTCTTTCAAGACGTCCAAAGGCCGGCACTAGGGGATGGGGAGAGATACAGTGCGGATGCTCTTTTTTGTTGCAGTTAGAAATTCTTAAGCTCATTCTTCCTTAAAACTTTGTCTGGTTACCAGTAAGTACTGTCTCATGCCTCAACCATTGCACAAATTTGTTGTTTTTGTTTTCATTCTTTGAGTTAACAGCGGGAAAATATCTGAACTGCGTTGGTTCAGTTGGAAATATTTTTTACTTCAGCAACAGGGCTTCACGTATAATTGCAAAATACTTCGATAGAATAAACATACCTTACATAAAGAGTTTGCATGAGAAAATAGATTAATAATAAGGAAAATATTCTAAAACCAAAAAAAGAAATTGCGGAACAGAAAAAGCTAGGTAGAGGAAACAAAAGGCTCTAAGAAAACGTTCATATTTAAAGAAACCTGTAGTCGCTTAATGAGTAAGTGGTATAACTCAATATAAAATCATGTGCTGTATTTGAAAAAAAAATTAGAAGCAAGTAGGCATCGTGACTGTCCACAGTTTCCCCTTTTCATCCTGTCGACATTACAACCACCACAGAAAAGAAAAGAACAAAAACATAACAAAAACACCCATACAAAGTAAAATGCCCAAAACATAAAAAGAAGTAACCACACAAAATGAAATGCCCAAAACATTAAAAAAACTGCAACCACACGAAACAAAATACCCAAAACATGGTAAGAAATTCTGTTTAAAGCACAATGAAGGTATACGATTGGAGAAATATTAGTTTTTAAAATTTAATACAAGTGTCAAAACTGAAATAAAAAGAAAGAAAAAAGAAATATTCCAAATTTCATTGTTACTTTAGATATTTTGACCTGTTGACATTTCGTAAATTGTACTTGCACTCGGTCAAAAAAAAAATTACAAGGACTCTTTAGTAACTTTTAATCGCTGTGGTCGTATTTATAAGGTTTGCATAACAAATCAAGTTAATAATGTTGCGCTTTCACTTACCGTCTCCCGCTAAGTTAGAGTTTCATGACACAAAATGTGGTGGTTCTGAATTGAAAAATAAAGATTTTAAGAAAATTTTGTATGTGTGTGTGTGTGGGGGGGGTCTTACCCCAGGGCCTTGATCCGTTCCAAAAACCTTCTACCGTCTAAGTTAGAGTACCATGAGATAATATACAAAATTTGGTGGTTCTAAATTGAAAACTATAGATTTTACGAAAGTTTGTGTGTAGGGGAGGGGGTAACCACCCTTGCCCCGACCCGTTCTGAAAACCGTCTACCGTTTAATTTAGAACACCATTATATACTATACCAAATTTGGTAGCTCTAAATTGAAAGCTTTAGTTTTTACGAAAAATATTTATGGGCGGAGGGACTCTGACCCCGTGCCCGACCCGTTCCAAAAACCGTCTACCGTCTAAGTTAGAGTACCATGAGAGAGTATGCCAAATTTGGTGATTCTAAATTGAAAACTGTAGATTTTACGCGGCAATTTTATGGGGGGCTTTACCCCCGGGCTCCAACTCCTTCCAAAAACGGTCTACTGTCTAAGTTAGAGTACCATGAGATAGTATACCAAATTTGGTGGTTCTAAATTCAAAACTGTAGATTTTACGAAAAAGTTTTTATTCGGGGGGGGTCTGACCCCCGGGCTCCAACCCATTCCAAAACCCGTTTGGCGTCTAAGTTAGAGTACCATGAGATAGTATACCAGATTTGGTGGTTCTGAATTGAAAACTGTAGTTTTTAAGAAAATTTTGTATGTGGGGGGATCTGACCCCCGGGTCTTGACCCGTTCCAAAAACGGTCTGTCGTCTAAGTTAGAGTACCATAAGATAGTATACCAAATTTGGTGGTTCTAAGATGAAAACTGTAGATTTTACGAAATTTTTATGAGGGGGCCGACCCCCGGGCTGCAACCCCTTCAAAAAACCTTCTAGCGTCTAAGATAGAGTACCATGAGATAGTATACCAAATTTGGTGGTTCTAAATTGAAAACTGTAGTATTTACGAAAAAGTTTTTATTCGGGGAGGGTCTGACCCCCGGGCTCCAACCCATTCCAAAACCCGTTTGGCGTCTAAGTTAGAGTGCCATGAGATAGTATACCAGATTAGGTGGTTCTGAATTAAAAACTGTAGTTTTTAAGAAAATTTTGTATGTGGGGGGCTCTGACCCCCCCCGGGCCTTGACCCGTTCCAAAAACGGTCTGCCGACTAAGTTAGAGTACCATAAGATAGTATACCAAATTTGGTGGTTCTAAGATAAAAACTGTAGATTTTACGAAATTTTTTTATGAGGGGGGCCGAACCCGCGGGCTCTAACCCCTTCCAAAAACCGTCTAGCGTCTAAGTTAGAGTACCATGAGATAGTATACCAAATTTGGTGGTTCTAAATTGAAAACTGTAGTATTTACGAAAAAGTTTTTATTCGGGGGTCTCACCCCGGGCTCCAACCCCTTCCAAAAACCGTCTAGCGTCTAAGTTAGAGTACCATGAGATAGTATACCATATTAGGTGGTTCTGAATTAAAAACTGTAGTTTTTAAGAAAATTTTGTATGTGGGGGCTCTGACCCCCCCCCGGGCCTTAACACGTTCCAAAAACGGTCTGCCGACTAAGTTAGAGTTCCATAAGATAGTATACCAAAGTTGGTGGTTCTAAGATAAAAACTGTAGATTTTACGAAATTTTTTATGGTGGGGGGCGAACCCGCGGGCTCCAACCCCTTCCAAAAACCGTCTAGCGTCTAAGTTAGAGTACCATGAGATAGTATACCAAATTTGGTGGTTCTAAATTGAAAACTGAATGCTTATCGAGTTGGACGGAATGGTGGCCTTGCACTTGGGATCCATCACCGCCTACTCCCTCTGATTTCGACGCCAGTGATTCGTGCCTTACATGTGGACAACCTCCAGGTCGCTGTCTTTTGCATTGAAAACGTGACCTATCATGTTTTTAACATATATGTCCCCTGTGATGAACGTCTGTTACCTGATCTTCTCTCCACACTCCGTACAGAGCTGTCATGCATCCCACCGTCTGAATATATTCTCATCGGCGGAGATTTCAATTGTACGTTGTTGCCGGCCCTTGACCGCAATTCAACCGTTGGAGAATACCGCAGACAACGTGTATTACAGATTTCCCAGCTAGTTGATGATTTTCAATTGGTTGATGCGTTCCGGCATCTACACCCGTCGGAAATCTCTTTTACCTGGCGCTCTTCCATCCATGGCAGCACTACGGCAGCACGGTTGGATAAATTTTATGTTTCGACTGCTCTTCTCCCGTCGATCGCAGCTGCTTCCCATCATCCTTCCGCCGCTTCAGACCACAGTATTGTCAGTCTGTCGGTGTGTGTTTCGCCTTCACCTTCAAGGACTCAACGAGTATGGACTTTTCCGGACTCGCTCCTGGATGATCAACAATTTTGTGTTGCTGTGCGTGAGTTCCTCCGAAGTCGTCAGCCCCTTCTTGATACTACGTCCGACGCGATGCAACTGTGGCTCAGTGTCAAACATGACTTGGTCCTTTTTGTACGGCGCTACTCCCATGCCTCTCGGAATGAGAGCGATATGAAAATTGCGAATCTACGTGCTCTATTGTCGATGCTCTCTCTTGATGATCCGCAATACCCCGGCTATCTGGCAGATCTCCACGCTTTGCTTCTTCCTCGCGCATCCGATGCAGCCTGCAGGATGCATTTCTTGCATCTCTCCCCTACAGCTGATTCTCACGATTACTTAACCGCCTTGGAATCTCAACATCGTTCTGCTACATCTTTGCGTCATCTTCGCCTCCAGGATGGTTCCATCACTTCGAACCCATCGAAGCTATGTACTTTCACCAGACAGTATTTCATCGCCAAGTACAGTGCGGTAACGCAGTCTTCATCCTCATTAGCTTCTCCTCTTCTCTCCTCTCTTCCTCAGGTCCCCTCTACTTTATCTACTTCTTTACTCTCTCCTTTCTCTCTTCGCGAACTCCGCGAGGCGTTCGCTACTCTCAATCCTCATGCCGCTCCTGGACCTGACGGCCTTCCTCTGTCCTTTTATCGTGCTTTTCTACCGTGCCTTCTGCCTTTTCTGTCTGCGTGTTTCTCGTCTGCTTTTTCCTCTCCTGCGTTACCGCCCGACTTTACTTTGGCACACACCATCCTCCTTCCTAAGAAGGGTGACCTCTTGGATCTTGGAAACTGGCGCCCTATCTCCATCCTAAACACTGACTATAAGTTCTATACAAAACTCTTATCCCGTCGCCTTAATTCTGTTCTCTCTTTCGTTATTTCTCCTGACCAGACATACACTGTGCCTGGTCGGACTATTTCCACTAACGTTTCTCTTCTCCTTCATCTTCACTTCCTCGCTCGTTCTTTTTCTGAACCTCTTGCCTTTCTCAATCTGGATCAAAAGTCCGCTTTTGATAACGTTTCTCATTTTTATCTCTCTGCTGTCCTTTCACAATTTGGCTTTCCTCCTACCTTTTCTTCCGCACTCTTAGCCCTTTATCAGGGCGCCAGTTTCCATGTTCGAGCGGCCACATTTCTAACCGCTCCAATTCCGTTTAAGCGAGGCATCCGGCAAGGATGTCCGCTCTCCGGCCAGCTATTCGCTCTCGCTTTTGAGCCTTTCCTGTTAGCAGCCCGAAGATCACTCCTGGATGTCCTACCGCCGACAGTGGCTAGTACTCGTCATCATCGAATAATTTTCACCGCCTATGCTGATGATGTGACCTTTTGCGTCCGGGATGAATCTCAATTTGATCGCCTGTATTCTGTATATCAACAGTATGTTGCATTATCTGGAGCAGCGCTGAATGCCACTAAAAGTACTGGCTTATGGTGCGGGGCATGGGCTGCCCGCACCGATGCTCCTTGGGGTGCGCAGTGGACAGCCACTACACAGAAGATCCTCGGTGCGTATGTCGGATTGCCCTTGGCTTCTGCATCTGCCACCTGGACTGCTCTTCTTCCTCGGATACAACGCACTGCTGCCTACTGGAGTAAGGCCCGCCCTTTCACATCGTTCCGTCAACGAGCAGCCGTTGTTCGTCGACAACTTATCTCTCTATGCGAATACTCTTGGATGTCGACGGTTGTGCCCGTGTCACAAATGATGACCATCACTCGCCTCTCAACTTCCGTCATCTGGTCTTCACATCACTGGGTTAAACCTGCCACGCTTCATCTGCCAGCCTCTTTGGGTGGCATCCAGCTTCCCGATCCAGCTTTCCTTTATAAAACACATCGCATTATTCATTTCATTCGCCTTGCCACTTCAACTGTTCCGTCCCTTACCACTACCTTGAATGTTCTAGCTTCTTTCCGTGACCCATCTTTCACCTTCCTACTGTTTCTGAAGATGGATGCATACTCTCTTCTCCCGTCCCACCTCCCTCCTGTCCTGCGAGAGGGCCTTTCTCTCTTTCGTTCGCTTCCTCTTCTCCGTTCTTTTCCTTCTTCAACTCTTGATCTCCTAGATGAACCTCTCTTCTTCTCTTCTCTTATTCACCCTCCTAACCTCCCTTACTTTTACTTTCCTCATTGGATCCGCTCTGGTGTGATAACTGTCCGTTCTCTCGTAACTTCTGATCTAACCTGGAGACCTCTTTCTTCCCTGTTTCTATCTCCAACCATTACTCTTGCTAACGAATATCTTCTTCTTCGCACAGCGCTTTGGAGCCTCTTTCCACTCCTCGCTTCACCTGATGGTCTCTTCTCGGTCCCCTCTGCTCCTCTTTCCCTACCGTTCTTTCTCCTCATTCGTAGCTCCCCGGTTCTAGTTACTTCTCTCTCCTCCTCTTCTCTTTATTGGCTTCTTCTTTCCCCTCCCGCACTTCCACTTTCTGTTCATTCTGCTCCTCCTTCTCTTCTCCCCGCCATCTGGACAGCATCTACCTCTGCCCTTTCCTCCCCTCTTGAACTCAATGTCCATTGGCAATTTCTTCACCTTCGTCTCCCCGCCCCATCAGTACTGTTTCGCATGACCCTTCTCACCTCTCCGCAGTGCTCCTTTTGCCCTGAAGTCAGCGACGTCCAACATCAATACCTATTCTGCCCCGTTCTCCTGCCAGTCCTAAACACAGCATTTCGTTTTGCTGATCGAATTTGTGCTCGATCGTTACCATTTCTTGCATATGCTTGGCTACTCCAAACTAAGCATCCACCTACTCACTTGCCTCCTGTGTGCCGTTATATTTTTCTTCTTGTGAAGTTCACTGTCTATGCTTTCCATCTTCAACAACGCTTCCCCGCTCTTATTCCACCTCCTCAGGAGGCAAGTGCTATCATTCGGAGACGCTTCCTAGCACGGTTAACCACTCGCCTCCAAATGGAGCACTCTCGTGCTGCCTCAACAAACACCGATAGCGTTTTTCAATCCACTTGGGCCCAATCGGCTGGGTGGTTCCATATCCACAATTTGCAGTTACATCTCAACCTATAAGTGGGATTTTTGTTGTCGCCCACGTTCACTGTAACAAATCATGTTTTTACGTATTAATTTTGGTGCTTCGCTATTTGTGATTTTTCTGTTTTAATGTGCCATTGAAGATAGCTCACCATGTTTCCCATGTTCTCTTCGATAATGTTGGGTTTTATGTTGTTGTATATAATTCTTCCTTCTGCACAGTTTACTGCCCACGCAATGTCCCCTTCATTATGTTGAATATTTTTTTAAAATCTTAGTCACTGTGTGTATAATATAATGTAACAAGATGCCCTTCTGAGTACATTTAGCGTTATTTCCCCTTGTCACTGAATACTTCTGTACATATGTTGTAAATTTTGAATGTAGCATCACTGATGCATTTCTGTGAATTAGTACCTAATGTTTAATCTTTAGTATGGTAGTAATGCTTAATTGGAATTTGTGCATAGTATAGAATCATGTCTTGCCCTGTCTACAATACTGTAGGTAAACATTTTCGTTTGTATCGCTCGTGCTTTATTGTCTGCCTCTCCTTCGCCCTACGTGGCGAAATAATTTTTTTTTTATGATTTTAACAATATTTTGTTTTACGTTTCACTGGAACCTTCCAGCTGATGTATATACCGCTGTATTTATTGGCAGAATTCCATTGTCATGTACATAGAAATGTTATTTTACTGAAGAATAAAGGCAATTTTGAAATGTAGTATTTACGAAAAAGTTTTTATTCGGGGGGTCTGACCCCCGGGCTCCAAACCCTTCTAAAAACCGTCTAGCGTCTAAGTTAGAGTACCATGAGATAGTATACCAGATTTGGTGGTTCTGAATTGAAAACTGTAGTTTTTAAGAAAATTTTGTATGTGGGGGCTCTGACCCCCGGGCCTTGACCCGTTCCAAAAACGGTCTGCCGTCTAAGTTAGAGTACCATAAGATAGTATACCAAATTTGATGGTTCTAATATGAAAACTGTTGATTTTACGAAATTTTTATGAGGGGGGGGGCCGAATCCGCGGGCTCCAACCCCTTCCAAAAACCGTCTAGCATCTAAGTTAGAGTACCATGAGATAGTATACCAAATTTGGTGGTTCTAAATTGAAAACTGTAGTATTTACGAAAAAGTTTTTATTCGGGGGGTCTGACCCCCGGGGTCCAACCCTTTCCAAAAACCGTCTAGCGTCTAAGTTAGAGTACCATGAGATAGTATACCAGATTAGGTGGTTCTGAATTGAAAAAAACTTTGTATGTGGGGGGCTCTGACCCCCGGGCCTTGACCCGTTCCAAAAACGGTCTGCCGACTAAGTTAGAGTACCATAAGATAGTATACCAAATTTGGTGGTTCTAAGATAAAAACTGTAGATTTTACGAAATTTTTATGAGGGGGGGGCCGACCCCGCGGGCTCCAACCCCTTCCAAACACCGTCTAGCGTCTAAGTTAGAGTACCATGATACCAAATTTGATGGTTCTGAAATGAAAACTAGATTTTACGAAAATTTTGTATGTACGGGGGGGGGGCTCTGACTCCCGGGCCTTGACCCGTTCCAAAAACCGTCTACCGTCTAAGTTAGAGTACCATGAGATAATATACCAAATTTGGTAGTTCTAAATTGAAAACTATATTTTACGGCAATTCTGTAGGGGGGCCCTAACCCCCCCCCCTCCAACTGCTTCCCAAAACCGTCAACAGTCTAAGTTAGAATACCGCGAGATAGTATACCAGATTTGGTGGTTCTGAATTGAAAACTGTAGATTTTACGAAAATTTTGTATATGGGGGGCTCTGTCCAACCGGGCCCTGCCCCGTTCCAAAAACCGTTTACCGTCTAATATTTTTAGTGCCAAAGAAAAACGTAATATTCCTATCCTGTCTGCGTGTCCAAACTTCATAAATTTGATCAGGGAGCAAGACGTTCGAAATCGTACGTTTTCCTGCATTCGTTTTGTATGTAACCAAAATCTGTAAACGCGACGAATTGACGTAGTCGACGAATTTGTCCGCGACGAATTGACGCGCGACGAATCGTCGTGGTCGACGAATTGACGCACGACGAATTGACGCATGGTCGTCGAATTGACGCGCGACGAATTGTCGTAGTCGACGAATTGACGCGCGACGAATTGACGCAGGCGACGAATTGACGTAGTCGACGAATTGACGCACGCGACGAATTTCTGTTTACTGCAAAGATCGAATAAATATATTGATTATATTTATTCCACCCCCTTTTTTTCAGGCTGAGTCTTTCAACTGACGACTTTGGATGGTGGCATCGGTGTTTTGTTAAGTCTTCTAGCGAGTCTGCCAATTTCCTGTAAATCAGTATTAGTCAATTTAAGGATCCCAAACGAATACACAAATTCGTGTACAGTCCAGTAGTTGACAGCAAAAAAACAAAAAACAAAAAAACATTTTGGATTGTAATTTAGTGCTTAGAACTGTTTAAGGCGACTGGTGTATTGATGTATCTTTTTGTAAATTCCCTTTTAAATGCGCTGTGATGTATCATTCACTTTGCTTTATTCTCAGTTACTTATTACTTGTTCTCTCTTTCCAGTGAACCCACACCGCTGTAACGAATTCATAAGCCTGGAAATCACAATGTCGTAGTTCTCAAACGATGCGCCGATCTTATTGATATTCTTCCGAAAATGCTGAAGCAACATCTAAGAATTTTTCACCAGCCTCCCACGATACTGACTAAATATGTGACGTTACATGAAACAACGAAGAAACCAGATGCGACCAATGCAAAGTATTTTTGTAAAGATCTTGTTTGTATACTAAGGACTTTGATGCTTTTCTACAGTTCGTTAATCATGGCCTTCATATATGGCGTCATTTTATAATGAAAGTAACAGTGAAAACATTTGTGGACTAGTTTGTGATAGAAATGGAAATGAAAACCGATTTTGATTAAAACCTCCAAAAACAGTTTTCTATATCGATTCTATGTTAAAGTTTTGAATTGCAGTTGACCAAACATGTTGATAACCACAAGCACTTACTAGGTATAGAATTTAGAGAGAGTTTTTTTAAATAATTAGAACAACAATGAGACCAATATATCACAAAACTGTCTAACGAACATCCTCAATTTTTTAAAGCGACATAAGGCGATGTTCAAGTAAAACTTTGTATGATATTAAAAGCCCCTAAAGCATTTTTAAAAGAGACTGTGTATTCTAATCCATTGATCCATTCAAGTTCTTATATGAGATAAAATTCCAGAGATAAATTTGTCGAATAAAAAGTTTTAAATTATCATCAATTTTAAAGAACGTTTATAAAGGAGTTGTGCACACCAAAATATATGTAAATTGAATCAAAGTATGAATGTCTTCCTTAGCAACAAAGTGAACTGTATTATTGCCTAATCTTACAACGAAATTTTTGTATCGAGAGAGGATAACTTTTTATAAAGGAAAAGATTAATAGATTTTCTTCTACTTTTATAATTTTGTGACAAAAAAAAGGGTGTATGGAAGCCTAATTGGAGTTCAAAGAATATGTTTTCTACAATTAACACACACCTGAGAGAAAATTATACCAAATAATTTTTGAATAACAGTAATTACCCACTCAAAACAAAATCATTTTTAAAAAATTGTTTGCTAAAGTAAATATAGCTGAAAATAATTGAAGGAAAGACTTTCAGACTACAGAAGAAACATACACTATTTATTGTTTAAATCAAGAATAACCGAAGAAGTAAAATGATTTCAACCAACGTAATGTCATTTATGAAAAAGGTGAGTCTGTTTCTTTCTTATTTTAAAAGTGCGATAAATAATGTATATTTGTAAATCCCATAAACTGTGAGATTTTATTATATTTGTGAGTATTATACTGTGTATGTGAGGTTCGATTTGAATGGCTGTTAAACTGAAAGCAATAGGCATAATGAGCACTCATTAATGTATCTTGTATTTTTAGAGAATAATTTTGGGAATGTTCAAACTTCGTGAACATTTCATATTACTGAGAAATAATTTCACGCATGTAGTTCAAAGTAAATCTCATTTCAAACTGTGTAGCTTGAAGTGGATATTTCCACCCCAGTGGCGCAGTGGTCTAAGCGCTCGCTTCTGATCATTCGTCTTAGTGGGCCCGGACTCTAGTTCTGGATGCAACATGGATGGCGTGCTTCTCTCACGGCCCTTGCTCATTCCTTTCCTTGAAACCATTAGCCCGAAATCAGGGACAAGAGATTTCTTACAGCCCTTTCTGTTGCTCATTGTAGTTGCTAACACTCTTTCAAAAAAAAGGAAAGTTGGAAAGGGTTTCTTTCTTCGAAATGAATCTCATTCAACGGCTCTCATTTTTCGATATGAATCATTACGTAATTTCAATTGAAGCAACCCATTTTTCGAAATGAATCTTCAAGTGATTTAAATTGAAACAACTCATTTTTCGAAATGAGATTTGAGGTTCTTTCCCCCAAGTGAATTTCATTTGATGATTCTCATTTTTCGCTATGAATCTTCACATAATTTCATGTGAAACAACTCATATTTCAAGATGAATCTACACGTAATTTGAAGTGAAACAATTCATTTTTTCGATATGAATCTTCACATAATTTCATGTGAAACAACCCATATTTAAAGATAAATCTACACGAAATTTGAAGTGAAACAACTCATTTTTTCGAAATGAATTTTAACATAATTTCAATTGACACAATTCATTTTTGAAATGAATCTTCACGTAATTTCAACAGAAACGACTTATCTTTCGGAATGAATTTTTACGTAATTTGAATTGAAACAATTCATTTTTTCAAATGAATCTTCACGCAACTTCAATTGGAAAAAAGACAATAGTTTCTTCACAAAACCAAACAAAGATTTAATGAAGTTGAAGACGAATCATCATCTTTTTAAAAATATATATTATTTTAATTTCATTTCAAACTATGAACTCCATTCTCTTTTTTACACACATGCAAATGCATGCGTCGTTCAATAAATAAGGCAACAAGACGTCCAGCATCAAAATTCTGAATCCTTTAACCGACTGGAGCGAATTTATTCGGTGTTAGAAAAATGGGCTAAAATAAGCTCGAAAGAATATGTTCGTTTTCTAAGAAGGGGAACGAAAGCCACTGGAGCGATTAAACGTACGCATTAGAAAACGTTGCTTTCCTTCTAGATGTTTTTAAAGAGGTCATTTAGGATGAGCCTGCCTAATTACTAGCTAAAGGGTCTGTAACAATATCGACGAATCTCAAAAAGGACAGAGATGTGTGAGTCACACTTGTTTCTGTTGAGTGACATCCTGTTCGTGTCAGGGGAACTAGCTCTTCCCTGTTATTGAGCAACAGAGAAGATAATATCGGACGTTAAGGGAGCATTTATCACCAATGTAAGGGTTATTGTCGGCACTGCTGAGATGAGGTGAGGATAGAGTGCTGTAGCTTCCGTAAGACCCAGCTGCTAAGAGAGCATAACTTTTGGCACCATTTGGTTCAGGTACATCGGCCGCTAAAGGTAAAAGAGCCAACAAGAGCGGCGCACACTCAGAAAGTCAGAAACACGACTTTGCCACCAGAGGGCCCTGCGCCCATTCTTTCACTAAGACCGGCTGTTGAAAGATGGCTGCGTCATTGTCAACATATCCACGCATGAAATGAGAAGCACAATTCGTTTTTTTCATGCAAAGGTTGTTGCTCAAGTTGAAGTCCATCGCCATTTGGTAGAAGTGTACGCCCATGGTGCTGTATCACGGAAGCAGGTGTAAAAATAGTGGAAGTTCTTCGCAAAGGAAATGAGAGACTTTGACGCCAAATTTTGGCATGGGCGTCCAACGACCGTCATTTGGGAAGACATTGTGCTATAGATACATTCTGTCACTAAGCAGTTGTATTACATTTAGCAAATTTGCCCGCGAACTGGAAATTTCAGTGGATAGTGTCCACAGTATTGAGCATGACCAAAGACATTGTAGAAAAGTTTGGGCAAGGTGGGTACCTAAGGATCTCACAGAAGAGCATAAGACAAGACGAATCTGCCCATCCCTCACACGTTCAATACAATACCATCAACATGGTGAGAACTTCTTGCAGCGCAATTTCACGCGAGACGAAACTTGGGTGTATCACTCGACACCAGAAAGTAGACGAGCAGGGCCTGATTTAGCATTCGTGGCGTCCGGTGCGACATTATATGTTGGCGCACCCCACAAGCTTTTTGTCTTTTATTGTTTGACTGTATGGTTTTTTAACCGCACATGAAAGATATGCAGGATGAAGTGTATTCTTAAATTCCATGTATATGGAATGTGGAATTTATATGGAGAATGGAAATTAACACCTATCTGTCAGATATAGCTGTGTGTTTGATAAACTAAAATAATATACGTAATTTGTCTAGACAATTGCCGCATGGTGGGCCGTACTTTTATTTTTACCGTAAATTTACTTCTTGGCTCAACGATTCGATCCATCTAGAGTATTCATTAAATATTCACTAAGCTCTAAATATAATATCATTAAACATTGGTTTGCTGAAAGATTGATTATTTCACTCTGTGCTCTTTTTCTGAGATTGTGATCAATATTTACGTTGGTACAAACGCATCTCAAATTTTCTCGGATTACATCATCAAGCTTTCCAGATAGTTATACAATGAGTGGCCACTTTGTTATGACCATCTGACAGTTTTAAGCAAATGAGCTATGGCTGCACGCTGTTGCCGCCAGAGGGCGAGGCTAGTATAAAAAGGGAAAGCTTAGTGCTTGCGACAGTAGTAGAAGTGATGTTTGGGTGACGAGATGGGTAAAAAATGCGGTTTGATGGACTTTCAACGTGGGATGATTGTAGGAGCTCGGAGCCATGGAGCGAGTATCACCGAAACCGCCGAATTCGTAAAATGTTCCAGAGCAACTGTTGTTAAAGTGTTTAAAGACTGGACTGTCAGCCAAAAAACTGGGTATCTACGTTCAACGTGTGGTCGTCATCGACTAGTGCCTGCTCCAGCGGAGCGGAGAGTGTCGAGACTGGTAACAGACAACAGAAGGGCAACAGTGCAGCAAATTACAGACCATCTTAATCAAGGATCCCCTCAAATGACCTCTGCACGCACTGTTCGCCGTACACTACATCGGATGGGATATGGCAGCCGAAGGCCTGTTCGAACACATTTGCTGTCTGCAGTTAACAAGAGAAAACGTCTCCAGTTCGCACAGGAGCACAAGGATTGGACAGTCAATAATTGGAAACAAATTATGTGGTCCGATGAATCACGTTTTCAGTTGCACCGTGCCGATGGCAGAGTGAGAATTTGGCGGAAACAGCACGAAAGCATGGACCCCAAATGCATTGCTACAACCCTTCAAGCTGGTGGAGGCAACGTTATGGTTTGAGGAATGTTTTCCTGGCATGCTTTGGTCCCTTTAATTCGTGTTGATCAACGTGTAATTGGCACATCATATCTAAACATCGTTGCGGACCAAGTGCATCCTGTCATGTGGATGGTTTATCCCAATGGCGATGGCTACTTTCAACAAGACATTCCGTCCTGCCATAGTGCTCGTATTGGACTGGATTGGTTTCTGAAACATGCCGGTGGGTTTCCTTTGCTTAGGTGTTCCCCACAATCTCCAGATCTCAACCCCATTGAGAATTTGTGAGATGAAGTTGAACGAGCCACCAGACAGCTGGATCCACAACCCTGCAATCTCACACTCCTGGAAAGTGCTATTCATCAAACATGGTCTCAGATTCCCCAAACCACCTATCAACATCTCGTGGAGTCCATGCCACGAAGAATCGACGCAGTATTAAAGGCAAAAGGTGGCCCAACGAAGTACTGAAGGGGTGATCATAATAAAGTGGCCACTCAGTGTATTAATCCGAAGAATTATCCATTATTTTGCCGTAAAGAGTTCATCAGATGTCTTCCTAAATGTCAATTTGTGCTCCGATAAAAATAACATTATTGTCATAAAACCTCTCCAATGACCAATTTTTCTTGGTTTCTCTTCTCAACGTTTTTTGAAATATGACATTTGTTTTCATCTAAAAGAAATTTCATATCCTCAATTTCAAGTGGTTCAGGGAGTGTTGCATTATCTATAAATGCAGAATTCATTTTCTTTACCACACTGCCGGTTCAGCTGTACCTTAAAGGCAGGATGACGACGTAATTTGATAAGCAGAAGGTATAATAGCATTCCGATTACGGTATTTAGTATAGCAGCCGAATTGTTCTAAATTTCTTTCTTAATTGAAGACAAAGTAATTCTAATTCAAATTTTTTAGAATCCTGAGGCCCCTCTTCTTGATCACATCTTTATTTGGATGATCCAACAATTTGTAAAAAAAATTAAAGTCTTTTTACAGCTTTCTGTTCCTCTGCTTCCCTTTCCGCCTTTCTTTCTGGGTTCTATGCTGCTAATAAAATTTATGGGATCAGTCTTTTCAGATAGTGTTCTAGATATTAGCACAGAAAATGCGTAAGTCTTAATAAAATATTATTATTATTTCAAAAACAGTATCAGTTGCCTGACACGAAATTTCTCACACAATCGATTTACATAAAGTGCGAAATTCACTGCTGGCCACCCAAAATGCAACACCAAGAAGGACACGAGATAGCAAAGGCAGATTTACTGGACCCATAACAACAGATACAAAGATGAAACGATTGAGCTTACAGGCCCGTGCGACTTGCGGAACACGCAGACATCAATAGTTCCTGTGGCCCCCATGGCTGGCAATAACGGCCGCTACACGGCGCGGCATCGAACAAAAGAGGCTTTGGATGTCGGCTTGGGGTATTTCGGCCCAGGCTGCTTCCACACGTTGTCACAGCTCATCAGGCGTAGCCACGGGTGGTGCTTTCCGGGCCACTCGGTTGACGATCAGCGACCAGACGTGTTCGATGGGCGACATATCGGGAGAACAGGCGAGCCACGACAGCAGTGACACCTGGTGGGCAGGGAAAAATTGTGTGTGCCACATGCGGACGCGCATTGTCCTGTTGAAACGTGGCCGATAGCAGGTCCTGCAGATAAGGGAGGACTACAGGCTCCAAAACGTCGGATATGTAGCGGTGGCTGTTGAGTGTACCGCTGATGCATACCAGAGGGGTGCGGGTGTCATATCCAATTGCGCACCAAACCATAACGCCAGGCGACGGACCGGTATGGCGATGCATAATGCAGGCGTCATACAATCTCTCACCACGATACCGCCACACGCGGATCCGACCATCGTGGTGTTGCAGGCAGAAGCGGGATTCGTTGGAGAAGACAATGTCGCGCCATTCCGTAGTCCAGGTGTGGCGTTCAACGGCCCACTGCTGCCGCACGCACCAGTGGTGTAACGTCAATGGTAATCGGAGCGATAGGCGCCATGCGACAAGTCCCCGCTCCTGCAGACGTCGTCGAACGGTACGTGCTGACAAAGGTTGTTGCGTAACACACCCTAATTCCTACGCTAGCGTTCGTGAAGTGGCGGTGCAAGCCGTCAATGCCCGCCGCATTACATGCCGGTCCTCTCGTTCGGTGGTGTGCCGCGGCTGCGGCAATCGCTCACGTCGGTCCGTCCGTCCCTCCTGCACCCACCGAATCCATACTCTCCTCACTGTGGCTGGATGTCGTCCGACACGGGCGCCGATGTCTCGGTACGATAAACCGCTGTCGCGATAAGCCACTATTCTTCCTCTGTCGAACTCCGAAACTCACTGGAATGACTGCCGTATTCTGCGACGAGGCATCAGGAAGCTTCCCATGCACAGATCAGGCAGCATAACACACTTCTACCACTTAAACCCCGCCTTTTGTGCACCCTTCCTATAGAGCTTCTCGGTGGCGTGCTGGGCGCACATGATTTGCATATGCCCTACAATGCTATATCGTTTGCATGTCCTCTCGCGGGCGAAGCATGCCGCGAATTTCAGGCCAATCGGATGCTTCCTTCTTGGTGTTGCATTTTAGGTGGCCAGCAGTGTATGTCAAGATGACTCACGAACTGTCTCCACTCTTGAGGAAGCACCCAGAAATTTCCTGTGGACACAATTTCTCGTGGGTGGCACCCAGTAATTTCTCGACAGAACTATTTATATCCCAGAGGGCTCTTGTCCTGTGAATCAACCTCTTGTTTTAGCGTCTGTTATGTGCACTGTGAAGTACCTTCAATACAGCATAAGGGTGCATTCACTGTTCACTTCCCGCGTGTAGCGCGAGTAATATGATATGCGAGATGCACTAAATAATAACTTTTCAATCATGCTGTATTCTTTAATTCACCAATATTAAATACTCCTACCCTAGCTTTTTCTTTCATTCTTTTTGGCTTTTCTATCTAATAGCTAAAATGATATGTTCCCACTGATAAGTGATCGGAACGTGGGTTGATGAGTTCAGAAACCAATTTCTAACTTCATCTAGATTCCTCAAAACTGCCTCTTCAGTTCTAAAAACAGCATTCGACGATCTTTGAATTACTTCTGAAGTCCAGAGGAGTGAACTCGATGATCAGTGAGACCTGAAATAGATATCGTTTAACTCAGTTGGAATTTTCTCATAATACATGTCTTCCCTTTAATGTCCCCCTTTCGCTAGTGGCTGATAAACTGAAACGCTTCATCTCCGATTGCAGTTCTGATCGTTTCTGCCAACTACCAAAATTACAAACTTTTTTGTCTGGGAGTCAATGCGAAAGAATTGCACGTTGTCGGTTAAAGTATTTCAGAAAGTTTTCCAAGATAAAGCACCGGAGAAGAATTACGAATAAAAGATAAAACACATACCTGATAAATACAAAAGTAAAATTATTCTTCGTCGTATTGCTCGTATTGAATCATTTGTGAGATGAAGAATACTTTCCCCAGCTAGGGTGTTTGAGACAAATTGTTACTTAACACGTGTTACAATACTTCAAAATTTGAGACAATTAATGTTTTCTCTTTCCTGTGGTCCTAATTCTTACTAAACGAAGACCGTCTGTAAATTAATGACAGTGAAAATACACGCACACATAAACGCCTAAAAAGCAACGGGCTCTTGTCTAGAATACAAATGATGACAATAGACTTTCTTATGTAGCATGCACATCTTTTCAGAAAAGCTTCAAACTATCTACGTAAATTTCCAGCAGCATTTCTTTTTATTTGAAAGTTTCCAGTGAGTAAGATTCTATGAAAAAAATACAGATTTTACACAACTTCGAAAATACAGAGCAAGAATTTTCAAAGCAGGATTTTCAGGACAGCATATTTAGCATGGAATGGAAATGTACGCCTCTTAATGGGAAAACAATGTAACCCTCATTTTCAGCACGTCTTTTGTATAAAAAAGATCGTGCTTATGTTATCGATTTGTCCGTACGTCTGTAGACTCGATATCTCTGCAACTATTTAGTCCGATTTAAAATTTTCTATTTGCATTAAGAAGCTTGAAATGTGCGAATGGTGACCCTTTATTTTGAATTTTTTACGATGCGTAATTTCGCCGCTAGAGGGCGTACATACAGATGATATCGAATTCAAAATGCATTTTATTCTGAAAGTTTGCTTCTAAACATCCAATTCAAAAAATTATTTTGTCTTTCGATTCTACTCATGGCGAAGATTATTTTAGGTATAGTCACTTTTTCAAGTTATCCAATATATTCTCCGCTAGGGGGCGTAAAGGTAAACTACGTTTTCCTCGATATCTCTGCTTCTAAAATTCCGATTTGAAAAATTCTTTCTGCAGCGGATACAGCTCTGGATGGCCACCAGGGGGCGTAAGAGTTAATTTCTGCTTCTGATGTATTTGCAACAAAATCTGAGCTTCTGAAATCTCGATTGAAAAATTATTTCGTGGGCCGACACTACTCACGTCGACAAACAATTTCGGAATATTTCCTTCTTAAAATAATGCATGATTTCTCCACCGGAGGGGGGGGGTAAATGTATATCTTATTTTTGTCTATATCTCTGCTTCTAATGGTCCAATTTGAAAAAAAATCTTCTTTGTTGGATAGAGTTTCAGGTGTGACATGCTTTTCATATAATTTCAAAATTTTCAAGTAATTTATTGACTTTTCGCTAGAAGGAGTATAGGTAAATAGCGTTTCCCCCGATATCTGTGATTCTAAAGCTCCGATTTGAAATTTTTTCCTGCACCGGATACAGCTCCTGGTGGGAAATGTTTTGACTGTAATTTCTAATTTTTTATAAAATATTGTTTGGCCACCAGGGGGCGTAAGCGTTAATTTTTGCTTCGTAAGTATTTCCATCAAAATCTGTGCTTCTAAAATCTCAATTGAGAAAATTCTTTTGTGAACCGATACCACTGATATCGATACACTTTTGAGAATATTTTGTTCTTAAAATCACGTATGATTTCTCCGCCAGGGGGCGTAGACGTATATCCTACTTGTGTCAATATCTCTGCTTCTTAGAGTCAGATTTGAAAAATCCCTTCTTCGTTAGATAGCGGTTCCAGTGTAAAATGCTCTCATATAATTTCAAATATTTGAAGTTTGCTAGGGGGCGTAAAGGAAAATTGCGTTTTTCCCGATATCTCTGCTTCTAAAATTCCAATTTGAAAACTTCTTTCTGCACCGGAAACAGCTGCTGTTGGGAAATGCCTTGTCTATAATTTCCAATATTTGATACAGAATGGTTTAGCCACCAGGGCGCGTAAGTGTTAATTTCTGCGTCTGATGTATTTGTAGTAAAATCTGAGCTCCTGAAAACTCGTTTGAAAAAATTATTTCGTTGACCAATACTTTTTTCTTAAAATAATGCACGGTTTTTCCGCCGAAAAGCGTAAACGCATATCATATTTTTGTCGATATCTATGCTTCTAAGAGTACGATTTGAAAAAATCTTTCTTTGTTAGAGAGCGTTGCCGTGAGGACATGTTTCTCATGTAGTTTCAAATTTTTCGTGGCGCACTAGTCTGCCACCAGAGGGCGTACGTTCACGTTTCCATTTTCAGCAATATCTGCTTGACTAAAAACACGATTAAAAAACTTCTTTCTTCGGTCAGATGCTATTAGCTATGCAAACTGTGTATGTATTTTCGCTCCAAAATAGTGCCCAATTTCGCCGCTAGGGGCGCATACGCTTATTCTGTTGTTCTCAATATCACTGCTTTTACGTGAGCCATTTAAAAAATTATTTCACACCCTGATGCCATTTACCTTGTTGAACACTTAAGGCTAGTAAATGAGGAATTTTGTAGTTCATAGTTCTGTCGGTAGGTAGTGTTTCGGCGTATCGCCGCTTCTAAAAACGCTATTGAGAAATTTCTTTTTCACTGTATGCCATTCGCTACAACAGAGATGTGGAGCATTATTCTCTTTAAGTAACGCAAAGATTTCTCATTAGCTGCTTAAAGGTCAAGCGCTTTTTCCATGAAGAATAATATTCGCCTATTTTTAAATTTTCCGCTGGCAGACGTAAACTTATACCATGTTAAATTTTTATATTTAACATGAGTTTAAATCCGGGAACCTTGGAGAGCACTGGATGGTTCCAAACTCAGATGAGTGTTCCTTGAGCCATGCCTGGGTGGTTGCGGCCCATGGGGTGGGCATTGTTCTGCTGAGACGAACCATCGCCCGCAAAGCGTGATCACTCAGAAAATGCCGGTAAATAGCAGCGGTTAAGGACTTCTGTAGACACACTAAGGGACGTAATGTGTTCCATGACAAGGATCCCCAAACCATCACGGAACCACCACCGCTTTGAACAGAGCCGACATGGCACGACGAGTCCATGGCCTCATACTGTCGAAGCCACACCCGCTCCCTACCATCAGCTCAGTACAGCTGTAAACGGGATTCATCTGATCACATGACGCGTCGCCACTCTGTAGAGGTACAGTTTTTATGTTCCCGGCACCATATGAGGCGTAATGTCCCATGACGGGCAGTCAACAGTGACACACGGGTACGGCGTTGGCTGCTGTGCCTCATGGTAAAAAGCGTGCGCCATTCCGTTCGCCCACTGACGCTGCTTGGACGTACGAAATTTAAGCTTTGAAGAGGTAGGTCTGCACGAGCCCTGATAATTTACTTCGATCTCGGTCATCAAAAGCGTTTGTTCGGCCACCACTTGATTTCTAGGCGCTGGTTCGTCCGTCGATGGTATTCTCGCGGTACACCCTTGATACGGTTGCCCTCAAGAACCCGAGGGTTCTTACTATTTGTGAGGTGGAATGACATATCTATCGCGTGCTGACAGTTTGCCCAGGATCAGTCTCTCAGATCACCACGTTTACCCATGTTCGTCGATTACGATACACTGTCGGAAAGCCCTGCTATCCTCCTATTTATTGCCTGCGTGCAGTTTGGGTCTATTTTACTGTGCGCGGGGGATGCCTATGTCAACTGCCAATCACCTTTATGTCTAATGTTTTGTCTACCGGATGTATAAATCGTTATCGAGAATTTTCCACATCGGACGTTCGTAATCGAAAATATAGTTCCAAATTCGAATACCTCATTGCTGAAAAACAGAACAACCCAATAATCAGACATTGCTAGGTTGTTGCTGATGAAATGTCGAAATATTAACTGAAACTTCAAACACCCAAAATGCAGTTCATAATAACCTTTATGAATCAAAATTATCACGGCTAGAAGCAACAGAAATTTGCCAGCTAGATACAAACTACTGCATATCGTCGCGTAAAAATGTCGAGCTTGCAGATTCGACAAACTCATGTAATGTGGTTCTGTGAGTTTAATTGCGAAATAATTACTCTGTAAAACGGTGTCTTGATGCTTGAAGATGTGATAGTCCGATGGGGTCAATATAGAGGATTAGAGAAGTAAAGTTTCGTACCTCAACTGGCACAACTTCTGGATCGTCTGATTTACAACGTGATGTCTCGCGTTATCATTGAGAAGTATGAGTCCCTGACGTTTGACTAATGACGGCTGTTTGGTAAACAGGTTTCCGTACATAATGGCAATATTTGCCAATAACTGTCCTCCGCAACGGTTTGACTCGGTTGTAAGATGAAGGATTTGTTCACATCCGACACTAACCATCGGCTTTGTTGGATGGAGGATTTGTTCACATCCGACACTAACCATCGGCTTTGTTGGATGGAGGATTTGTTCACATCCGACACTAACCACTGGCTTTTGTTGGATGGAGGATTTGTTCACATCCGACACTAACCACCGGCTTTTGTTGGATGGAGGATTTGTTCACATCCGACACTAACCACCGGCTTTTGTTGGATGGAGGATTTGTTCACATCCGACACTAACCATCGGCTTTTGTTGGATGGAGGATTTGTTCACATCCGACACTAACCATCGGCTTTGTTGGATGGAGGATTTGTTCACATCCGACACTAACCACCGGCTTTTGTTGGATGGAGGATTTGTTCACATCCGACACTAACCACCGGCTTTTGTTGGATGGAGGATTTGTTCACATCCGACACTAACCACCGGCTTTTGTTGGATGGAGGATTTGTTCACATCCGACACTAACCATCGGCTTTTGTTGGATGGAGGATTTGTTCACATCCGACACTAACCATCGGCTTTTGTTGGATGGAGGATTTGTTCACATCCGACACTAACCACCGGCTTTTGTTGGATGGAGGATTTGTTCACATCCGACACTAACCATCGGCTTTTGTTGGATGGAGGATTTGTTCACATCCGACACTAACCATCGGCTTTGTTGGATGGAGGATTTCTTCACATCCGACACTAACCACCGGCTTTTGTTGGATGGAGGATTTCTTCACATCCGACACTAACCACCGGCTTTTGTTGGATGGAGGATTTGTTCACATCCGACACTAACCATCGGCTTTTGTTGGATGGAGGATTTGTTCACATCCGACACTAACCATCGGCTTTTGTTGGATGGAGGATTTGTTCACATCCGACACTAACCATCGGCTTTTGTTGGATGGAGGATTTGTTCACATCCGACACTAACCATCGGCTTTTGTTGGATGGAGGATTTGTTCACATCCGACACTAACCATCGGCTTTTGTTGGATGGAGGATTTGTTCACATCCGACACTAACCATCGGCTTTTGTTGGATGGAGGATTTGTTCACATCCGACACTAACCATCGGCTTTTGTTGGATGGAGGATTTGTTCACATCCGACACTAACCATCGGCTTTTGTTGGATGGAGGATTTGTTCACATCCGACACTAACCACCGGCTTTTGTTGGATGGAGGATTTGTTCACATCCGACACTAACCACCGGCTTTTGTTGGATGGAGGTGTGTTTCGCGCGTTCACTGTGGTAGGGCCATTGTGCAGAGCTCGGCGATTGTTACAACCCTTTAACGACCATAACGCCCAAAACGCCCGTACGTACAAAAGGCCATAGTCGCCCAAAACGCCTGCCAATAATGAGTCAGATTTCCTACCCGTACTTGTTCTTCAAATTTTCTCGCCTTATGAGGGATCAGCTGGAGTCACCCTCAGTCACTATTGTTGTTGTAAAACAAAGAAGTGAAGTTTCAGACAGTTTTGGGCGTTAGAGTGATACAAGATATTTGGGTCATAGTCGTTAAAGGGTTAAAGTATCCATTTCTCATCACCGGGGTGAGGCTCCACAAAATATAGTTTATTTGGTTACGGATAAGGAGAGTAAAGCACACATCAAATCTCTATGCTTTATGCTGTTCCGTCAGCTCATGTCAGATCCGTTTATGCATCTTCTTAATTTTTCCTATGACCGTTAAATGTCGGAAAATGGTTGCGTAGTGTACTCAGTATTTCTCGCCAAGATCTAGTACCATTTTTGTCGCCGATCGGATTCGATTAAAGCCTTCTACTTGCTATCATTCATATTTGCTTCTTGTGTACCGCGTGATTCAATTTTGAGATATATCGCCGAACCGGAATTTAACTCATTTAGCTCATACATTGCGTTCACTAAAGAAACAAATCGCAACTTCAATACAGCGTTACGGGAAGTCCCCTAATGCTGTATTGATGCTGCGAGCTGTTTGCGCTGCACAGTGTCCAAGTTTAGACTCGTGAAGGGGAATGAAACAATTTTAGTTCGGATCCAAAGTACTCTTTACTGTAACACAATCCTCTTGGAGCTTATGCTACTAACGAAATGTCCATTTCTGTATCAAGAACGAACCTTTTTCTGGAAACCCTAATAAAACCCTCATCTATTGTAATTCCAACGATCGGTGCTTTATTTCATTAAATTTATATTATTATATACTGTACTTTAGAGAAGGAATTAGCTTTGATCGTGGTTATCGCGACATACATTTTCTCTCTGCACCATTGTCCATTACTGCTCATATTTTGCTACTTATTGTACTAATCAAAGGTACCCAAAATTTTATTAAACAATAATGATCACAAGTATCAATACAAATGTTACTGCCTTATTAGTAACTGAATATTCTATAAAAATGCGGTACCTCGAAATGCCTAGGTATCATTTAGTAATCCATAATTTATATCATATAAGTTTTTCATCAGTGATTCTTCTTGACATGTTAGGCTATTATCAAATTCATGTGCCCTACCTGCATGCCAAACCTTGAGCAGTCACTGCCTCCCCTCACCGCAAAACTGTTTTGGTAGTACATCAAGCATTATTTCTTTAACTACATCAGTTCCAAAAATAACGCCAGACCTTTCACGAACTGTCATTTGGAAAAGATGATGTGTTGGCAAGGTTATATACTGTATTAGTTATCTACCTTCTCAGAAATAAAAAAGTACTTCACTTAAGGGGGAGGGGGAAGAAAGCAGTCAAAACTTTGTGCACACTTACAGCTATCGAATACAAAACCGAATTTTTTGCGATCAGGCTTTTAGAAATACACCGATGAGACCACTTACATTATGACCACTTACCTCATAAGCTGTTGGACCCCTTTTGGCCTGCAAAACAGTGACCACTCGGCAAATCATCTATTCAATAAGGTGGCGATAGGTATCCAGGGAGTATCTGGTACCATAATGTCAACAGCAGGTCCCCCACTTCCCAAGCATGTCGGAGTATTGGTGATTTAGCGCGAACCCGCTTTTCCAAGTCGAAACACAAATGTTAGATTGGGTTCATGTCAAGTGACTTTGAAGGCCAGAGCATTAACATAAAGTCACCAGCAGATTCCTCGAACCACTCCTTAACGGTTCTGACAGTGTGGCATAGCGCATTATCCTGTTGGTAATGGCCATCACCAGCAAGGAACACAGTTGCCATGAATGGGTGAACTTGGTCCGCAATGATGTTCAGATACCTGATAGCTGTCAGGAAATGTGCTATTGGGATAAAGGGGACTGAAATTTCCCAAGGAAACATCGCCAACAGCATAACACCGCCGCTGGTGTCTTGTTTCCGCCCAGAAGTGCATCCAGGTTCCATAGCCTCCGATGGTAATCGGCTTATCCGCGCTCAGCCATCTACCTGATGCACCAGGAATCATGATTCGTGAGACCAGGTCACATTCTTCCAATCATTCACGGTACAATCTCGATGATCTTGGGCTCATTTCATGCGTCGTCGGAGATGACGTGCATGGGGATCCGCCTGGGTCTTCGGCTACACAGGCCCGTGCGCAGAGAGCTGCAATGAACTGTGTACTGTGACACATGGCCCTGAATACCACTGTTGTAGCTACGGGTTATTTGTCGCATTATGGCCTCACGGTCGCTGTGAACAGTGCGCGCCAGTCTCCGCTCCCCTCTGTCATCAATGAGCTGCGGACGACATACGGCTGGACGACGGTTCTTCGTTTGGTCATCTGAGCACCACTTTTGATACATACTCACTACAGCGACAAGTGAAAAACTCAAAAGCCGCATCGTTTCCGAGATCGTAGTTCCCAGGCGTCGTGGCGTCACAATTTGTCTTTTCTCAAATTCCGATAAATCGGCAGCTTTTTCCCATTCTGACTCCGAACACTCTACTAACCGAAGGCCGGTCCTCGGATTGTATATATATATACTGCTCTGTGAACCTCACCTGCACAACCGTTCGGTCTCCAGGTGCGCTCCCTTCTCTGTGCTGGGGGTGGTCATAATTTATTGGCTCATCAGTGTATAGATATCGTGCAAACTATAAACTTACTTTAACGCCACCTGTCGGGAAAACTGTGCGTCAAAAAAATTAAAAAATACGTGAAACGTAGTTCTTATGGTTGCTGTTACACATTGCAAGAGGCAATAGTCGATACGACCCAGAGATGCGGAATTGTTGTTTCTACAAAGGTACAGATGGACAGCCCGAGAGACAAATTGATGCACTGTGGAAAGATTACACACACACTAACCAAACACATTACGAATTTTGATCAGTAAGACAGTCACAGGCAATAAAGACCAATATATGTATGCACAAGTATCCAGTGATATCTGCTGATTATGTTCTGCTTTGTCCTATATCAAAAACGCACAGATAGTTCGTCTGCACAAACTCATGTCAACATGGGAGGCGGGTGGTCAAGGCTGCTCCGGTGGTACAGTGGTGGAAGTGCTGGCTTCTCAGCACTTGTCCGAGATGGGCCGCTCTACGAATTCCAGCGAGGCACAGATGCTGTGGTTGTTTTACGGCACTGGCTCCCTCTCTTACCTTGAAACAGAGGTCCGAAATAAGGAACGGGCGACTGTTTCTGAACCGTCGAGTTGCCGACGGCGGTCGTTAACCTTCGCTTCCACTTCCCTCTCTCCCCCAAAAAATTCAGGATCTGTCGGAATTTGAAGACATTTGAAGCGTAGGAGCAACTCTACCAGGATTTACAAAACTAAAGGAATTACGGGTTTTAAACATATACTTACCTACCTCAGAGGTGACGCGCATGTCCAACGGCAAAATTGCAGCGATAAGCTTTGTCGGTGTGCTTTACAAGGAAAAAACTGGCCTGGAGCGAGGAGGCGTGTTTCGAATCTCCCCACCGGCAAAAGGGCCTTTCTTCACTAAAATATGCGGATCGTCCATTGAATACGCACAAATGTCGACGGAAAACTAGGCATAAACAAAGTGACAGTCGTACTTTGAGGAGTATATTGTACCGAATGACATATATCCCAGTGTGCAACAGCTGATTGCAGAATTGCGGGAAGGTCCTCTAAGTGTTGAAGCGAGTGGTGCGACAAGATTTCTGTCCTCAGTTACAACACTCACCACCGAGTTCTAAAATGCCTCTGGAACCCACGCTAGTACCACAACCGTTCATCGAGAGCTGAAGAGAATGGGTTTCTATCCTCGAGTAACCGGAGCATCAGCAAGAATAACGCAAAGCGTTGGTTAGAGTGGTGTCAAACTTGGCGCCAGTGGACTATGAAACAGTTAAAACATGTTTTCCGGAGTGATGAATCACGCTTCACCATCTGGGCGAACGAGTCCGGGTGTGTGAGATCCCATGTGATCGCTAGCAGTTGGTAAAATGACTGTGTTGTGCCAACTGTGAACTTTGGTGAAGCTGTTTTTCATGGTTTGGGCAGGGTTGTCTAGTTTCAGTACACAGGGATCTTAAAGCTGCGGGCCACAATGACATTCTGGACAATTCTGTGCTCCCAAAATTATGAACATTCTTGTAACAGTTCGGAAAAGACACTTTTTCCTTGGCTAATAGAACAACCCGTCACCAAAACGAGGTCTGCTTTGTGGACGGTACGGTAAAGGCGTTTTCTTTTTACTAACAGAACAACCCTGTCCACAAAGCGAGGTCCAAGCAGAAATGGTTTGATGAGGTGGGTGTGGAAGATCTTGACTTACCTTCCCCTGGTTGGAACACACCAGTCAAGATCTTCCGACAATTTTGGGATGAATTGCAACTTGGTAAATCGAACTTGGACGAACCTCCCAACATTGGTGACCGTCCTGAATAATGTTCCTGTGGGAGGAAATTCCCGAAGTAACATACAAAAACTTTTCCTGTGGCAGGAAATTCTCGAAGTAACATACCAAAAGCTTTCCTGTGGCAGGAAATTCCCGAAGTAACATATACCAAAACCTTTCCTGTGGCAGGAAATTCCCGAAGTACAATACCAAAACCTTTCGTGTGGCAGGAAATTCCCGAAGTAACATACCAAAATCTTTACTGTTACAGGAAAATCCCGACGTAACATACCAAAACCTTGTCGGGAGCCTTTCGAGCAGCTTGGATGCTGTGATAGCAGCTTAGAGCAGATCAACTCTGTATTAAATTTTTTCCTGTTATAGGGAGTTTACCGGGATGCAAGTATCCGGATACTTTTGATCAGATTGTAACCTTCTTTGTTCAGGTAAAATACTCATATTTTCATGCAGCGCGATGATGAGCTAGCTGCGTTAAGTGAGAAGCAAAATGTCAGCATCCTTTCTCATGTACTCTTCCTTACATTTCAGATTGTAAAAGCCGGAGATGATGAAGTAAGCGGGGCAAGTGGAGCAACAGGGACAAGCGGAGCACCGGGAACCTCTACAAGCGGGACCATCGGCAAACTCCGAAAAACAATGGCCTCTGGCATGAAAGAAATACGAGACAAGACTGCCGCCCCGCTTAAATCTCCTCCCCCACCTGGTAGAGGAGATCTCGGACATTTGACTGATGAAGAGAAATCCATCCTTCACCAGGTGTGGAAGAAAGAGGCTGAATTTGAGAAGGAATCTTTTCAGAAAAAGTATGCCAGCGTATTTTTCTATGCTTTTCACAATGACGCATTTCTCTCATTTTCCTCGTTATTGTTATATTTCGCAGAGCTTACACATAATATCCCCTACAATACATAGCCAACGTTAAATATTTAAAGCTCAAATGCATACCGCCGGTATTGATCCTAGCACGTAGGAAAGAAAGTTGAAAAGCAAAAAGATCCTCTTACCACTTACTAATAACCATGACTGGGGAACGGATTCTTAGGTGTCATTTTTTTTTATTTTGTATGTGCTAATAATTTCAAAAATATTTTCTAAAAATAGAAAATTATTTGGTAAAGTAGTTTTACGTTAGCCCAGGTCTTCGCCAATCCAAGCTCCTTTCTACGTTTGCACAGATCTAGAACTGAAACAAGTACTTATGACAAAGTAAAAGAGAAGCACTCGTTTATTCTTGTGCTTCGTAAATACATCATGCTTTTTTATCACGATACGTGACATTGCATGGTTTTGTCGATCGTCATTTTCCTTATAAGACAAGGTTCAACATAAATAACAATTTGAACCCTTTATTACGTGGGACGTAAATCTAGTGAATCGAGGATATACCCTCAAATATACTGTTACACACGTATCAATATAAAAGGTGCACAGCGATCCGCTAAAGCAAGTGTAAAACTATCCTGAATCTTTCATTTATTACTGCCATACGTTATGTACACATATCATGATCAGAAGATGAAACCAAGATATTAATTCAAAACAATATTTAATGTTTGAAATAATATAATAATATGAACTAAATTGGAATGTGTAAGGCAAGACATCACCTCAGAAGTGTTCGAAAGTCCCGATGCAAGGGTACGCACTATAAATGTGTACAATTCTACAAAATCTTTATCTGTAAAACACACGGAAGCTTGTATATCTTACAAGACTTTGTAATATTATCCAACCGTCTTGTAGTTATATAATTTTCTTTTCTATTCTTAATTTTATTTTTAATTTCTCTCTCCGTATTAAATAAAAATAATTACATAACTACAAGACGGTTGGCGGAAAGTGATCATATTTACGAGTATGCTATACAGCCGCATGATGGCACTTCTGCAGGTAATTAATCGTTAATTTCTTCATCAAAACAAGAGGGGTAATAGTACACATCAAGACCAACAATATTTACAATTGAACCTAGGGCCGCATTCCACTCCTAGTGCCAGAAACGAGCACGTTCGAAAAACGTCCAGCAAGCACACGGAGTTCCAACCAGTGCATGAGAAGCACAAGATGCAAATCAGGTGCGCTGAACACGTGCGTAAACGACGAGGAGCAAACATTTAAAAACGCAGCTGAACCCGTTCAGTGATATTACTGTGCGAACATCACACGAGAATAGACGTATACGTCTGACCGGCGCAGCGTACCGCGTGTTCCTGGAGCAAGTGCTTCCCGGTCTGTTGCAGGATGTTCCGCTCACCACACGGAGGGACATGTGGTTTATGCATGATGGGGCCCCAGCACACTTTGCCGCCGAGGTCCGATACTTCCTAAATGCGACATATACCGGGCGGTGGATAGGACGTTGTGGACCTGTGGCTTGGCCTCCACGCTGTCCGGACCTAAATCCACTGAACTTCGTCTTCTTGGGGTACATGAAAACATTGGTGTACGAGACACCTCTGGACTCCCTGGAAGATCTCGTCGCGCGAATCGCTGTTTCTGCGGACAAGATCAACACCACATCTAGTGTCTACGAGAGGGTGCGACAGTCCTTCATTCGCCGGTGTGGGTTGTGCAACGACGCCCTTGGACGCCAGTTTGAGCAGCTCCCTTGAGCCTTTCTCTGGTGCGATTGGAATTGTTCAACTCATAAATTAGGTATGTCTCTTTGTTTTAACTGTTGAAGGCTCAACGTGAATATGTAACTTTACTCTTTTCTGGCACTAGGAGTGGAATGCGGCCCTAGGTTCCATTGCAAATATTGTTCTTCTTGATGTGTAATATCACGCCTCTTGTTTTTTTAAATGAGTTTACAATCACCCTGTATAACCTTAAACGACTTACTCCGGAGTGAGTTGCTCTCCCAACTAAGTTACACTGACGGAATGTACCGCTCCAGATTTGTGGTTTTTTTCACGTGATTCACCTTCATAGTACGTCACAGAATGTCCGTCTTCGGAGCAGGTAAACGTGGATTAGAAACTACAACCAGAATAAATGTGTTTTCTTCCCATGAGGTTCGAAAAAAAAGTGTGATGATTCTTCCACACGTCGTCTGGAATTAGTAAAAGAAATTTTTCTTCTACAGAGCTACTTCAAGCACGGTTCATCGGTGGACCGAAACCTGCGATCTTACGCCTTCGCCTTTCTCAAGAGGAGAATATACATATGTGACATACCACTGAGGTGACTGAAGCGAAAATCAAAATAGTAAGTTACAGAAATAAATTTACCGGACTAGTTCAGTCAGAAGAATCCCACCTCCGTAAAAAAGTTATTTTCTTCACGCACTGTCTCCTGGGAAGGAAGAGAGCCAGTGCTATAAAAATATCACAACGTCCATGCCACACCGCGATTCAAACACGCACCCATCCTGGACGAATAATCAGAAGCCAGCCTTAGAACACTGCTTCACCGGGGTCGCTCAGAAGAACTTACGCATCCAAAACATTGGTTCACTACATAGCTTCCATTCGTTTTTATATACGTATTTACTCCACTCAAGAGAAAGCAAAACTTGGTGGCTTTATACTTAGAGGCGCGATCTCCTAGTAAATGGTTTGAGTCTGGCCTCGGTCCGAGATAAGTTGCCTTTTTCTCGAAATGTAACTATGAAAACACAAGTTTGTCTACGCCCTCTGACTCCGAAGTAAGTCGCTCTCCCAACTAAGCTGCGTGGACAGAATGTCACGTAGCTTAGTTGGATCACGCTGCAGATTTGTCGTCTTTGCACATGTTTTCACCTCTGTAGTACTTCACGTAATAAACTCCGTGATCACCTAGAGGTGTGCTTGTTCGATAGCATTGGTTTTGTCCCATCCATGGAACAGTAGCCCTAAATTAGGTACAGCCAACGTAGATGCTCGTGGTACTGTTAATCCTGGGGAAAAATCAGTCAGCAGTTATATTTCTTGAAAGAAGTTCTCTGGAGCCAGCAGCATTGCCTTTTTCTAGTCAAAATATATTTTCAGAATTTCCACAATTTGTTTTTCTGTCTCTACTCTTCAGATTGTAACTGATTACATTGTTATTTCTTAAAACATAGACAGTCATAACACACATTGTTTTTTATTCTGTTTTCCGACAGAGCGAAGCCAGCAGGTGCATCTGCAGCAGCAGCTCCGGCGAGCCCACAGCCAAGCAGAAGAAAGGGTCCCGCTGCATGTCGCATCTGTCGCAAGTCCATGACTCCTGACGAACCTTACTACACATGTGTTGAATGTGGACAAGGAGTATGCGACGACTGTGCTTCCTATAGAAAGGACTCTTCTCAAGAAGAAACGGTACGAATACAAACGATTAAATAATATACTTTTGAAATGCATTGTTTGCAACGGTATATTTTGTAGCCAACAGGGTGTCTATAAATGAAGCATACAACTTCAGTATGTAATTTAAAAAAAAACACGATAGAAAAAAACTTACTTCAAATGTCAAGAGACATGGCAAGTGTTAAAGTTCGTTAAATCAGATGACAGATGGCGCTAGGTGTCTAAACATGCTTAATTCACGGTACACATGCTTAATCGCATTGACGAAGACCCCACTCTCCTTTCACGGATCTGTTCCTGTGATGAGTCGACATTCCATGTTTCTGGCAGGGTGAATAAACATAACTGCTGCATCTGGGTCACAGGAAATCCTCATGTGGTCGTAGCATACGAGAGAGTCAGCCCGAAGCTTAATGTCCGGGCAGGCCTAATGGAAGACAGAGTGATAGGGCTCTTTTTCTTCGCTGAACGAACAGTTACTGGCATAGCCTACCTGGACATGTTAGAACAATTCGCAATTCTACAACACCAGCATATTCAAGACATCATTAACTAGCAAGATGGAACACCTCCGCACTGGTCTTTAGATATACACAGATCTTTAGACCACCATTTTCCAGAGTCTTGGGTTTGACGTGGGGGTCCGACGGCATGGCCACCCTATTCTCCTGATATTACCCCATGCGATTTATTTCTTTTGGGGCTTTATTAAGGACACTGTGTACAAAAAAAAGGTTACATCTAACACTGAGCTCAAATAATGTATTACTGCAGGGTTTCTCCTTGTTACACCATACATTCTGTAGCATACGTGGGTGAACTATACTATCGTTTAGACATCCTGCAAGCAACCAACGGGGTATACATGGAGACCTACTGACTTTTTAGAAAACAATTTGCAGTTGCCATGTGAAAAATTTTAAAGTAAGTTTTTATTTAATTTTTTTTTTTCAATAGCATACTGAAGTTGTATGCTTCATTTATGGACGCCCTGTATATGCCCGTCCGCTTAAAGTTCGCATTCGTGCAAGAATTTGCTAATCATGAGTCGTGAAATAACGCGGTATTTTGGAGCTCAAAACGCATGCACCGTCTACATAATAGAAATAATTGTGTGTGCAGAAGAAGCTCGGGAATAACAGCTCTATTACTTTATTTGAGGTAATATTTAATAAGCGTCGCTGAAGAGACAGAGATGAATGCACTGTAAATAAAGAGAAATAATGTTAAAGCGAATGTGTATGGAAACTAAACAAAATGCAAAGTTATCTGTTTTGGAGCGCTAAACTATTGTATTCTAAATAGACCTTTTTTCTTTTTTTTTTTTTTTTTGAATGGAGGTTTAACGACCACCGTGAGCAATACAGTAAGCTATAAGCAGTCGCCCGTCCATAATTTAGGGCAACTAAATTATGTAAGACAAACACGACACCAATGCCGTAAGACAAACACGACACCAATGCCTCACCGGGATTCGAGCCCGGACCCCTTTCGGACGAATGATCAGAAACCATCTCTCAGACCGCTGCGCCACCGGGGAGACCTAAATAGACCTTAAGATCACTGGGTCTATTGTATTTCGCTGTTTTTAGAGATCAGTGGAATAACACATAGCGTGACCCGTTGTCCGAGTAGTCAGCGGCATGAGCTCCTGACTAATCGTATGTGTTGGGACTGGGTGATGTGTTTGTACAGTAAGACTGCTATTATATGGTAATTTATAATTTTAGTAATTGTACAAAACCTTGTCAATATTTAGAACCACCGGCGCGATACAGTTGGCTAATTGCCGGCCTCGTGTTTGTGAGGTAGGTGGCTATCGTGAGTTCGGTTCTCGTTGTCGTCTATCCAGTTAGTGGGTTTTACTCGAATGTCATACGAATGCGTGTGTAGGTTCCCGGAAATAGGCGTTGGACGTGTGAGACGCTATCGGCGGTTTCCCTCGCAAATTGTACTCCTCTCACTGCATTGGACTGAACATTCAATAGAGCGTATTCCCAGCTGAGAATCCTAATGGAGGCATCAGCTCCATTTGACGGGGAGGAAATGGGACGATCTACAATCCCATAAGAAGAGATTTGAGAACCTTGAATTTAAAGGGTGAGTTTGGCAGAAAATTTATTGTTTCGAAGGGGTCCGGTTTGCCAGTGTTTCATTCCCGGTAATGTGAGAGAATTCTTCAGGTTGTTATCTGGTCCTATGCACCGATCCAATGTTTGTGGCTATAATTGTTTTTTGTTTCCGGGTAGTCTGTGCTGGAGACTCCAATTTATGGTGAGACAATGTCTCCGAGTAACAGGAAGACATTGTATTTTTCAGAGAAGTAAAGTTTATATTTTCGCACTAAAATTAGAATGTTGCTGCTGTAGGTAAGTAAAGAGATGGCTCTCGAGCGAGAGGGCGGTTCGTAACGGCATGACTGGAGGGTGGAAAATTAGGAATGATCAGGAGCACGAGGGATCAGAAAAAGTAGGGGATTTGTACGCTCGAAGGGGAGTGGAGATGAGAAGCCTGGCAAAAAAGCTCGTATTCTGTGATGCACTTGGAATTGAAAGTTTACTATTTTGATGAATTAAAAATAATTCGAAACTCTTACTACAATACTTGTCTTAATATTATAAAGAAATTCTTTACGTCCCGCAAACAATTAGTAGAGATGCAACTGATTAGACCAGCAACGGAAGTCAAATTTTAAATCTATAATAAATCATAGTGCTGTGTCAGTACTAAGACGCTGTATCCATTCTTTGTCTGCGTCCAGTGACCCTAAATTAAGGATGGAGACTCATTATAACATTAGAAGCTTACGAGTTTCGGTAAATCTCGACACTGACAAAAATAATGTTTTTTGTTGGCCATTCAAACGTAGTGGGGCTTCTGAAAATCGGTATCATATCCACTTGGTCTGAATCTTCTTTATAACCTCTCCAGAGTCTATCAACACTATGTGATTGCCCTCTTCAAGGCTCAAATAAGTGGATTTTGTGGCGACTCCATAGAAATGTTTTCGGCTGAGCACAGAGCGTATCGTGCATTCCATCTGCACCATGATGAAATGATGATCGATTCATTACATCTGCACCCCTAGTACGTGGTCCAAAATCTTGCTTAGGTGTTAAAAGATCACCATGAACAACTTTGAGGGCTATAAGCAGTCACCCATTCCTAATTTGAGTCCATTCGTGTTGCTGCGACGAATGCTCTGGTGCAGAGGCTTTATGCTATGCCTCTGCCCTTCGTTTTTTAATAAAACGTGCCTTCATGCATTTTTCGTCTTGTAGGGCTCGACATAAGGAATTGTCCAGGATCTTGAACATAGCCCGTTCTTTTGGTTATCCAGCTCACTTCTACTATTACAACAGTTCCAGCGGTTGAGATTTACGACTTTTGTAACTGTGACTTCTTCAACACGTTAGTAAAACTGAATTCCCCCCTCCTCTCTTGTGTTCATTTTAAAAAAGTTTGT
Source organism: Macrothele yani (assembly GCA_039090855.1). Lineage (NCBI taxonomy): Eukaryota > Metazoa > Arthropoda > Arachnida > Araneae > Macrothelidae > Macrothele > Macrothele yani. The sequence goes on from CM077025.1 coordinate 17,741,843, forward strand.
TATAAACATAACCTAGCCTTTGGAATAAGCACCAGAAATGTATTTTATTTGGTACGAAATGACAGATATAATTAATTAACTTTATTTGCTTTCCGCTAAGCTAATTATTATGAATGATTCTCTTCTTACCAGCTAGCTAATGATATACTTGCACTAAGCTTCAAAATAATGAATTCCCAAAAGGGTGTTGTTACTAGTTAATTACGAACTTAAACAAAGTCTCAACGCTGGTTATTTATAGTAAGTAATAAAAGTTATAAACCTAACAGCCAGACAGAGGTCTGACAAAAACTATGAATTGAGAAAGATTGACTTACTGAAAACTTCTTTATTTCCAAGACTCTTGGTCAACTAAGGCACACACAACACACCACTACATAACAACACACTGCAACGCAACAACCACGCGACACCTCATAACAACACACAACCCCTAAGTCTCGATGAACGCGCCTATATACTAGCTACCACCACGTCATGACTTACACTCATTGCCAGATCACATTCAGCGGGTGAAATAATATTTCGTTCAGTAAGAAGATAATTTACATAGTAAAATAAAAATAACCAGAGATAGTAAAATCAAAAGGAAAGTGAATATAGAGTATACGTTACACAGAGACACTGTCTCAACATTCAACAAACCGGGAGTATGCTGTATTCCACTTGTTCCTGGGGACCCGAATGGTGCTTTTAAATATTACATAGGATCCACGCTTAGGACTATAAATATCCGGATATCAAATCATAAATACGCTGTTAGAACGGGATCCACAGCTTTAACTACGACAGTCAAATAGGAAGAGTTTTCCCCTGACTGGACGAAATCCAAATTTTTTGCGTCTAATTTTAACAAGCGTACAAGTTTTCTATCGAAAAGCCTTTTTATTATTAAGTATGGAGCAACATACTGTAATTCTGATCTTCCAGCTTTTGTCCCTCGACAGCGCAAATGGTTCATTACTAATTTTCAGCAATTTGAAGAAGAATTAGCAAAATATTTTATTTATTGAACTTTAATTTATTTTAAATGGCATCACTTGTGCTTTTGGCGTTGGATTTTTATTTTCCAATATATACTGGTTGCTTCTTTGTGACTTGTGGTACTTGGCCTGATAATGGTGCCATGAGGCCTTGAAAGATCTTGCGTCTTTTAACCTGTTTCTAACTTGTTTTAAACTTGTAGATAAAGTAGTTTTTAATTTGCAATTTGAAAACGTGTTTTAGTATATCGTACTTCAACAGCTTTATGAATATTGTTAGTGACTATTCAACACGAAGAACTTCCTTCTTACCGTTCGTTGCCTAGTTATTACGTTAATCATTTAGGATTTTTTATGCGCGAGCCTAACGGAATTAAAACACCTGTAAAATATTAAAACAGTGTGAAATTTTTAAACTATTTTTTTATTCTTCTGTACAGGGTTGGAGATGCAGTTTTTGCAGACGCCGGCAAGACAGACTCGGAGTTGAACAATCAGCAGGAGCCGGGATGCGCAGAGTTCCATCTTCCCAGAAAGTGGTAGGTACAACACAGTATTTCCTTTCATTTTTGCTTTCTAGTGTTAGTATTTTCTCTGTTGCCTTCCGCTTTCAAGACAACAGCAGTTATTCTCAACAATCTTTCAACTAAATTACTCCTTCGTTCTGATGATTACAGTCGGCGTATGTCAATAGCATCTTTCCGTTTGCGCAGATTATATGACAATGGATACAGTCGTCTGATGTCCTACTCTCCTTCATTCTACAAATGCTTCATGGGAATGAAGTCTGGGAACTGGGGTGGCCAATAAAACAGAAAAACGTCTCCATTGTATTCCTCAAACTACTCCCAGACAATGTTAAGCATGATACACTCCTCTGTTTGAAGTGTTCCTCACCACGAGGGAACGGAAACCATGATTTGATGAACATGGTTAGCAACCATGTTTAAATACGTTTGAGTACTCTGGCATGATATCACTTGAATCAAGGAGTCTAAAACCTACTGTACCATGAAAGCAGAGTCAACATCTTTAAACTCCGCCAACCTGCAGAATAGCGAGCTTCCACTACGCATCCATACTCTCAGGATATTGTCTCGAAACTTTCACATTCTTGTCGACATGGTGAACTAGATAGAATAATTCGTCCCAAAATATGGCCCTGGAAAGATTTAATCTGATGAATTCCAAAAATATTCATCGACAACTTAGAGAGATGTATGGTGACGAAGTGCGATACGGGTATATTCGGTCGAAAATGTAGTCAAGTGGCCAGTGTAAAGCATTACTTCAATAATTTTCACCTTAAGTGCATTATCAAAGAATATGGAAGGGATGTCTGGAAGGAAGGTAAGAGAGAGATAAGGGGGAAGGAGAGAGAGAGAGAGAGAGAGAGAGAGAGAGAGAGAGAGAGAGAGAGAGAGAGAGAGGGACAGAGAGAGAGAGAGAAAGAGAGAGAGACAGATTCGAATGGAAATCACCATCTTTTTTCAACTGGTTTGGACATTCAAATACAAAAATATTGGTTATAGGTGTCCCTAACACATTCAAACTTAACAGATCATTGTCTTTTCCCATTGCTCTGTGTGTTTCGTTCCAATTAAGTTATACACAAAATGCGTGATAAGTAGAGTCAATAAACGTGTTACAACTCCTTCTTACCTAGCTTTACCATACTGGTACGGCACTGGTGTGTCATGTCCTGTTAAGAAATTTCTGGACCAAACTTGTGAGCGCCCAAGCAGACAGGGAGACGGAATGGTCAGTCCATTGTGTATAAATGCTCGCATTGGTTCCTGTGTGGCCAATTATTACAACCCTCCAAGACCTCTGCTTTGATGATGAAGAGCAAACTTGTTAATAGATACATCAAAGGGCGATCTTAGCATGCCAAGTTGCAGTCTCATTGTAGCGCTACTACAACAAGCACAATTGCTGCTGGAGGTTGGACAGCAGCTTTGGATGAATTGTAGCGACGTTTCTCAGATTTAAATCCACTCAAGGAAATTTTCAGTGTGTACTCTCGCAATCGATAGGTTATACACTATCTACCAACAAGTAATTGGACACCCCTGCAATCGACGATATCTGCGGTCCTGATACACGTCATGACCGCCGCCGTTTAATATCGTGTGGGAAACAACAAAGCAACCAGTCGCATGCAAGATGCCACGCAGTTCGGAGCTCTCTGATTTCGAGAAAGGTGCAATCGTCGGGTATCACAGAAATGGCCGATCCATACGTGACATATCCAGCGAGTTGAAGTACCCAAAATCGACAGTGGCCTACGTGATTCACAAGTGGAAGACGAGAGGTGACTGTCGGAATGTGCCCCGACCCGGCAGACCCACAAAACTGGGAGTTAGAGACCGACGGGTGTTGGCCAGAGAAATTCGGAAGAACCACACCAAATCGATGGGCCACATCCACGAGGAGTTTCAACAGGCATCCGGGAGTGTTCTTTCGATGAATACCATCCGTAAGAAAACCCATCTGCTCGGTTATCATGGACGTGCTGCCTCACACAAGCCTTTGATCACCAAGTCCAATAGCGCTGCTCGGCTAACGTGGTACAAAGAACGTCGACAGTGGACCGTTGAACAGTGGAAACAGGTTCTATGGAGCGACGAATCAAGGTTCACCCTCTACCATTCGGATGATAGAGTCTGGGTTTGGCGTCTGTCTGGAGAACGCCTCCTGCCGGAATGTATTCTGCCAACTGTGAAGTTCGGCGGCGGTGGAATTATGCTATGGGGGTGTTTTTCCTGGTATGGCACGGGATCTCGGTCGCAATTCCTGGTAGACTCAACGCCGAGACCTACGGCATCAATGCCGAGACCTACGGCACCAACGCCGAGACCTACTGCACAAGTTTTACGGGGTGGACCCATGTTACTTTCAGGATGATAATGCCACCTGTCATGTTGCGAGGTCCACCATGGCTTGGTATGGTGACAATGGGGTTAATCGAATGGACTGGCCTGCGCAGAGCCCGGACCTTAACCCTATCGAGCACCTCTGGGACGAGTTGGAGCGTCCACTTTATGGGTGCCCCCACCGTCCGAAATCGGTGAAGGGACTGACCTGTCTTCTCCAAGCCGAGTGGAAGAAAATACCGCTAGCCGTCGTACAACGCCTGGTTGAGAGTATGCCCCGTAGGGTCGCAGCTGTAATCGCCGCTCGTGGAGGCTCCACCAACTATTGAAGATGAATAAACTTCGTTTTCCTTTGCTAACACAGGTGTCCATTTATTTGTTCGTAGATAGTGTATATGTTGTTGAAATTAAGATGCAGAGATGGGTGTGTAGTGTCATGGAGACGACAGCACCAGAAACGAGAGGATAATAGCAACAGTTTAGATGATAAAGGTTTCGAAGAAGGTCCAAAAAGCATGCAAGACTGCTCTGTTATGGTAATATTTAGAGAAGTGTCAAGGAATGCACTGAATGCGGAAATACGGACATGAAGCTCCCGGGAAAGCAACCTAGAGGTAGACCAAACACAAGTCTGTGTTAAGAAGATTGGGGTACGTACCAGAGGGCCGGTTCCATCAGCTTGACTTCAGTGCCCCTTGTGCCAAAACTTCGCGAACTTAGATCACCAAAAACCGAAAATATAATCGATGCAACAAAAATGTCAACACTGAAAGTTGGGCAGTATCATTCTTCTGCTACATACAGATCGGTCATAAACGTAGGGATCAGAAAGAGAATTTAGGCTGTACAATGAGGAGGCAAATGTACCCGGGAACATTCCTAAGCAATTCATATTCATTGATTTGCTGTCTAAAGATAGAAACGGAGAAAGAGGATGAAACGGTGAAAAGAGGATGTTATACTTCTGTTCAATAGGATGTATACTTTTGTTCAATAGGATGTATACTTCTGTTCAATAGGATGTATACTTCTGTTCAATAGGATGTGTACTTCTGTTCAATAGGATGTATGCTTCTGTTCAATAGGATGTATACTTCTGTCCCATAACCCTTTCATTAAGCATGAACTTCTTTAAAGTCTGTTAATAAAATTAGAACCTCGTTTGTTTTTCAGAAATTAAAAGAAAAAAAAAGTGCAAATGATTTTGTAAAGAACAACTGCTTTTATTCCATATCACCTGCCGAAATTATAATACGGCTTTCTCCGGTGCATAGTGGTATTATTTCCTTAGGTGAACATCCCATCCTCCCTACCTTAAATAACCGGAGAAAGCCGAAATTATAATACGGCTTTCTCCGGTGCATAGTGGTATTATTTCCTTAGGTGAACATCCCATCCTCCCTACCTTAAATAACCGGAGAAAGCCGAAATTATAATACGGCTTTCTCCGGTGCATGGTGGTATTATTTCCTTAGGTGAACATCCCATCCTCCCTACCTTAAATAACCGGAGAAAGCCGAAATTATAATACGGCTTTCTCCGGTGCATAGTGGTATTATTTCCTTAGGTGGTTTATTAATAGTTTCCATTCTGCTGTATAAGCTAGGGTAAAATGTGTTTAAAAAATTGTTTACAGCAAAATGTGCTGTACAACTTTTAAAATCGATTTCTTGATTTTGCGTAGCAATGTTTTCAGAAATTTTAGATATCCTTCATGTATAACACTACTTACAGATATTATTAACCCATGGTGGTCATGAAATAATTTTCATCTTGATTCCCAGTCTGCCACAGTGATTTTTCCTTGCACCATTCCCCAAGAATCACGTTGCTTTGTAACTGTGACCGAAAAATCGCTTCCACTCTAATGACCAGTGACTAAAAGCAACAGTTCCGAAATTACTGCTAAAATGGCGCAGTTTTAGCGTTAGTGATCATCGCGTTCAAAGATAAATCTTTCCTCTGCAGGGTTTTTACCCTAAGAGCAGTTGACTGCTGAAGACGAGCTGAGCGAGATTGTTATCATCCTAATCCCATCGGAGTAAATAGTGAGGAAAGGATGCGGTGCAAATGCTAGCCTAGTTTTGCCGAATAGGTGAAAGCGCTAGTCTTGCGAACAGTGTCTTTTTGTTTTGTTTCTTTTATCCATTTAGTGCTTTGCTTCTGTCACTGATTTTTTGCTCTGTTCGTGTTACGTATCGTATCCGAAGTGGTCGCATTTGCTGCCGGACCGGAAAACGTAGCTTTTCCGGCCGTTCGTACTTTGACTCCCCCTTTTGAGATAAAACAAGGCTGCCCCTTTGTGACCTTCAGACTTCCTAGGAGTGTCCGCGTTCCTTTTGTGTTGTTTGTTCCCCCACCACTGACTGCCCGCCATTCATTACGATTTCTTTTAGAGTGTGCATCGGTTCGGATCTTTTGAAGTCATTGAGACAACAAACAAGAAAGATGAAATAGAATTTTCGGTTGTAATGAGCACGTCTTTTGAATACTTCCGACACGAATAAAATATTTAAAATCATTCATAAACTGTGCTCAAAGGATTTCCCGTAGATGAAGGAAGATATCGGAGACAAAGGGATTTTTACGTCGAACAGTTAGAAGAAAAGGTGTGCTGCGGAAAGATTTTTGTTAAATAGGTCTCCTGGAAGCAGGGAATGCAAGAAAAAGACTAACATTTACGTTCCTAGCGGGAAAACTGTGCAGTTCACTGTAAACTGCCACACAGGAAAACTGCCACACATCTTTCATCAATGCCGCCCCGGTGGCGCAGTGGTCTAAGCGATGGATTATGAGAATTCTACCTTGATAGGGTTCGGGTTCGAATCCCGGTGAGACATGGATGTTGTGTTTGTCTTACGGCGCTGGCTCTCTCCCTTCCCTGGAACCAGTGGCCCTAAATTAGGGATGTCCCTTCCCTCGAACCAGTGGCCCGAAATTAGGGAAGGGCGACTGCTTATAGCCCATCCAGTTGCTCACGGTGGTCGTAAAACCTCCAATAATAAAAAAAAAGAATCTTTCATCAACTTGGAAAACTGCCACATGTTTTTCATTAAGGGGCCAGGCAGAAATTTCTGTTCCTCGGAGTAAAACTTTGAATGTGTGGCAGTTTTCCAAGTTTCCGAATTATGTGTGGCAGTTTTCCAAGGTACCGAACGACGGGAAAGAGCTCTTTTGTTTGTCTGAATTTTCATTCCGGTTCATACGAGTTTAGGGCAAGGCCACAAAAGTTGAAGGAGAGGGGGGAGGGGGTACAAAGATTACCGTTTCTTGGCCTACATTGATAATTGAATTGGAAACTACAAACAAATTTCGAAAAACGTTTCATGTAAGCCAAGCGAGAATTTCAATTTAATTTGAAGAGATAAATTGCTGTGACTTGGCACATTTCTTAAAACTACAATGTTCGACGAAAAAACGGAATTACAGCATGACTCATGCTGCGTTAAGAAAACGACGGTCAGGTGGATTTTTTAAATAACGCTGCACTTTTACTTATACACTAAATATTAATTCATAGGCCCTAGATCAAGGCCTTTTTAACAGTTTTTTATCCATCGACTTCATATTTATAACGTTTACGTATCAACTCAAGTTAATAGCATTGCGCGTTTTCTTAGGCACTAAATATTAATTCATAGGCCCTACATCTAGGCCTTTTAATCAGTTTTATTCTACCAATGTCATATTCACAACGTTTACATAGCAAATCATGCTAATAATATCGGGAGTTTACTTAAGCACGAAATATTAATTAATAGGCCCTAGGCCTAGGCCATTTTACCAGTTTTTATTCTACCGATGTCATATTCACAGCATTTAGGTAATAGAGCAAGTTAATAATACTGCATTTTTACTTATAGGCATTAAATATTAATTCATACGCCCTAGGTTTAGGCCTTTCTAACAGGTTTTAGTCCATCGGCTTCATATTCATAACGTTTACGTATCGGGTCACGTTAATAGTATTGCGCTTTTACTTAGGCACTAAATATTAATTGATATACCCTATGACTTTCAAACAGTTTTTATTCTACCGATGTCATATTCACAATGTTTACATATCAAGTCAAGTTAATAACACTGACATAACTAGGAAGGATAAGGAGAGAAACTTTTGGATCAGGAAAATAACCGAAGTAGAAGAAAGACATCGTGGTCAAAGTAAAATCCCTGAAATGGCAATAGGCCAGACGTACTTCTAGAAGAATGGACCGCCGATGGACTACTGATGTACTGTATTAGACTGGGTATCAAGGAACATAAAAAGACCCGGGAGAAGACCACGTGGAAGATGGGTTGATGGAATTCGAAAGTATGCCATAATGACAGGAAGGAGACTAGTTCAGACATACACTTGTGGAAGAAGCTTGGGGAGACCTTCATCTAACAGTGAATTGATAAATTTAGAATTTGAGGTTTATGTTAATTTAGATTTAAATAGTTTCGTCTGTAGCACTTTCACATGAGATGTCACATGCTGTTTTACAAAACACAATAAGATCTCACAAAAAAAAGTGCATATCCTGATAACTTCCAGAAAAAACTGAACAATTTATCCTAAAGTAACCCGAACGTCTTAAATTTTATGAAGGAAAATTTCCTAAAACCAAAATAATTTCGTGGTTTTTTTGCCATACCCGTTAGTAAAAATGAGATCAAATACGGAATTTTTTTGAAAAGTGCCGTTATAACACGCCTTTCAGATATATATCGTCATGTTATGTGTCGTTCCTTCCTACTTGATTTGAAAATACAAAAAATAGGACTTGTTAACATGAAAATTATCAGTGTCTCAAAAGATATAGATGAAAATCTTCGAAAAGAAAAGAAAAACGTTTTATTTGTGGGGGTTTTTTTTGTCTCAATGACTTCAAAAAGTAAATGGACGATGTCATCACTCTTTCCACGTTATTTTTAAACAACGCATAGCGACTGAAAAATTGTATTCCGGCACTGCTGGGATCGAACCCCAGAACCCTCGATAACTAGTCGAGTGCTTTCGAATTTACGCTACAGCGCCAACAATTCTCAGCGCCACGCGTGGTTTATCAGTCAGCATCTGACTACACGAATACGTATTGATGGTCTCAGCAACTGAGATGTCGTCATCTGTTGGCGCTGTAGCGTAAATTCGAACGCACTCGACTAGTTATCGAGAGTTCTGGGGTTCGATCCCAGCAGTGCCGGAATACAATTTTTCAGTCGCTATGCGTTGTTTAAAAATAACGTGGAAAGAGTGATGACATCGTCCATTTACATTATCTCCACGTATTTGATATATATTAACCATTTCTATCGCCCTTTGAATACATCAGCTACAATTAAAATAGCTGTTGCGTTAAATGCCACCAGATGACGACATCTCAGTTGCTGAGACCATCAATACGTATTCGTGTAGTCAGATGCTGACTGATAAACCACGCGTGGCGCTGAGAGTTGTTGGCGCTGTAGCGTAAATTCGAACGCACTCGACTAGTTATCGAGAGTTCTGGGGTTCGATCCCAGCAGTGCCGGAATACAATTTTTCAGTCGCTATGCGTTGTTTAAAAATAACGTGGAAAGAGTGATGACATCGTCCATTTACATTATCTCCACGTATTTGATATATATTAACTTCAAAAAGTTATGTTGCTAAAAATCGAAACGATGCACACTCAAAGCAAATTGTAATGAAATGGTAGTCCACGTGTTCCATGAGGTTTAGGGAATTTTAAATCATACGGCATATAGCCTCCTTCGGGCAATCAGTGGTGGGGGAACAACACAAAAGGAACGCGAACATTCCTAGAAAGTCTGAAAGTCACAAAAAGGCTGCCTTGTTTTATCTCAAAAGGGGGGAATCAAAGTACGAACGGCGCAAAAGCTACGTTTCCCGCACCGGCCGCAATAGCGACAACACCATCGTATCCATCCCGAAATTGATTTCGTCACCACTGTTTATTTTCATTTGGAATCTGCACCCCACAAATGAATGACCGAATTCAATAATGTGCACGCCCGCTTTTATCAGCAGTCAAAAGTGTGCTCTAAAAAGGCTCATTATTAAAACATGCTCTTTTGCGTAAATATAAAGCTTGCATCGTAAAACTATGCTATATAGATCTCAAATTGTATCGCAGCTCCATTTAAGACTAAAAGTAATGGCATCATATTACGGTGTTAGTGTGTCATAATGCAAAGCGAAACAGTTAAAACATCTTTCTGGTATTAAACTAAAAAATCTCTCCTTCATTTTCAAAAGTTTAAGTTTATATACATTTTCGGATTCCACGAAATATCTGTTTGTGTAAAAGTATTTTTTGCACTAACTATAAAGCATACTTATCTATTTAGGTTATATATTGTTAAGCAGTTTCTGCTCTTCCGGAAGTACACGCACTCACCCTGTTAGGTAAAAGAAAGCATAAAAGTAAAGCAGAACTTGATGATTTTTTTCTGTAAGTTACTAATAATATACAGAGGTTGTCCGAAATAATGCAAACACCTTGAAACAATAGGTGTTACGCACCTAATATGGTGTGGGAGCACCCTTGGCCTTTAAAACTGCTTGAATCCTCCTTGGAATGGACGCATACAAGTCATGGATGGTGGTAAGCGGTATGTTGTACAATTCTTCCTGAAGAAACTGCTTCAATTCCTTGGGAGACGCAGGAGAAAGATAACAGGATCGCACTCTGTTTTTCAACACAGACCACAGAAGTTCAGTGATGTTTAAGTCTGGTGATTTTGCAGGGTGTGCAACTTCATCCTCATGTTCCTCAAACCATGATTGAACAGTTCGACCTCTGTGAATCGCGGCGTTATCATCTTGAAAGGTGCAATCCCCTGACGGAAACAATGTCTGCACCATTGAGTACACATGGTCGGCCAAAAGAGTGACATAGTCACCGCAAGTGATCCGTCCGTGTAAGGTGATAATGGGACCTGCTGCAAACCACGAGATCATGGCACAAACCATTGCAGAACCGACCCCATGCTTCTCTGTAGGAAGGAGACAGTCTGGGTTGTAGGCTTCTGCGGGGGTTCTCCACATGTATGCCCGTCGTGTATTGGGGAATAGTGAGAAAACTGATACATCGGCAAACAAAACATGTTTCCAGTGATCCGCAGTCCACGCTTTATGTTCCTGTCACCACTGTGGTCCCCATTACATATTCACCTGTGACACCAGGGGTTTTTCAACCGCAGCTCCGCCGTAAATATTGTGCTTATGCAGTTCCCTTCGCACAGTATGGGTCGACACTGGGTTTTGGATATGTGCATTAAGCTCAGCAGTCACTTTCGTCGCCGTGGTCTTCCTCCTTGCGATCACAATCCTTTTTAATGTCCTCCTGTTTCTCGCAGTGGGTTTGGTTTTCCTTCCACAGTTGTGTCTAGCAAATGATGTTGTGCAGCGAATATTGCATGCTGTCATGACCTTCGACACGGTACCTCTCGGTACCCCCAATACCTGTGCCACTGTGGTTACCAACGCACCAACCAGACGGGCTCCTGCAATCTGCCCCCTTTGGAACTCCGACAGGTCACTCATTGATCCTTCACCTAGAACGAAATCATGCAAACACCGATTTACAATGCAATCACACAGACCCTTGAAACTATAAGCAACACTTTTTTACAAAAACAATTGTAGCTACATGTTCGTTTTACTCAAGAAGCAGCACATACCGAAGTCACTGTTTTCAGCTAGGTGTTTCCATTATTTTGGGCAACCCCTGTACATTTTCGGATTCCACGAAATATCTGTGTATGTAAAGGAACTTTTTTTTGTATTCTGGGCATTATCTGTAAAGCATACCTATATATTTAGGTTGTATATTATTAAGCGGTTTCTGCTCTTCTGGCAGTACACGCAATAACCCTGTTAAGTAAAAGAAAGCATCAAAGTAAAACAGAACTTGATGATTTTTTTTCTGTAAGTTATTAATAATATACTTCAATTTTCATGGTAATATTTCTCCTTGAACAGATGTTCGCAAATGATGCGTTCATCAAAAGTAACAATGTGCTAATTCTTTTCAATTGTAATAGAATTTTGTACCACATTGTGAAGAACATAGAGAATGGATCCCGTAATAATAATATTTCTTATTTTCTCATTCTGGTGAGCAAGAGGTGTTGCATTTTCGCTTAGTGTAGTAGTCCAGTGGTGTTTCTTTAATTTACAAAATGCGGTATTTCATTAAATGTTTTGTTACTAAAAATAGTCATGAACTATAAAATGATTTTGTTTCAATATTTGCTTCTTTCAGAGCACAGAACCTGCTCTTGTGAGACAACACTCGGGAGACTACCACGATGAAGATATACTGAAAACTTCCCAAAAACTTCCTGCACATTCGGGGAGACTTCGTCGAGGTTCCAGTGAAATATCAAATGCTGAAACCACGCTATCGACAAATCAGTCGCAAAATGCTTCCGAACACAAAAGAATAACTGATACGCCTAGGAAAGAATCATTACCAAAATCTGCGCCTAATGCCACGTCAGCAGTATCCGGATCTGGCAGTACAAGAAGCCCAGTGCATCAGACTTCCAAACCCGAAACGCAGAAACCGTCAAGTAGTCAGAGACAAGACAGCCAAGGTAGCCAAGGCAGAAAGATGAGCGGTGGACAGACAACAGTGAAGACAGACATTCGGGAATCCTCCGGAAGTCAAGGACCAGTGAGTCCAAAGTCCAGTCATTCTGTTTCCCAATCGACGCACGACAGACTAGCCTCAAGAACTTCTACACCTAAACAAGCGGCACAGCAGGGACATGTTGCACCCAGTGTACACGAAACTGACAAAACCAGTCAGTCACACAGACAAGGACTTCCTGCAAGTAAAATGAAGCAGCCGACTACGTCAGTTTTACCAAGAACCGTTTCGCAGCAGAACAAAGTGGCTTCCCCAACAGAAAAGAAATTATCCTCAGATGATTCGAGAAGCGATCGAAAGGACTTCATCAGATCTTCTAGACCTGGTAGTCCAGTTCCAGAACGTCTTCAAGATAAAAAGGTAAAGCCTGGATCAAAGCCTTCACTGGAAAAATCGCGAGTTGGTGATGTTGATCGAACTCCTGGACAGTCGACCCAAGTGTCACCATCACACTCAAGGAAAGATTCTGATATGAGCAGCAAACATTCGTCTCTCGAGGCTGCAATATCCACAGAACGACGACCTTCTATGGAGTCTCTCAAAGGGTTCCGAGTGTCACCGCAACCCCAACCATCCTCACCAGTCTCATCTCCTGCTACAAGACAGTATCACCTTAGAATGTCTTCTGCTTCCGAAAGCTCTATGGAGGACAAGTCTCCACCTGAAGATGATGCTGAGAGGAGGAGAAGGAACCGGATGAGGAGAAGGTCGAGGTTTCAAAGACAAAAAACATTCATCGATGAGCGCGATTCAGATGGGCGATGCGCGGCGGAGGAGTGGCCTTCGACAGGAACAAATGGTGACTCCTCCTTTGATTCCAGCAGTGCCTTTGAAAGTTTTGACAACGACGGTGCAGACGCTAAACATGCGCACATATCTTCTTCTCCATATTCCGGACGCTCCATGCATCATATTGGATCTGACGTGTCCATTTACCAAAGGAGAAGAAGTTCGGATAGTTCTGACATAAGCGATATAAGCTCAGAAATGGCTGGTTACGGGGAACGTCCTAGTGGTGGCTACAGAAGTGACCACATTCCTCACTCTAGACGGCATCCGGTTGCTAAAAGTGTATCACCAAGACGTCCACAGCTCACAAACAGAGGAACGAGTTCTGATTACGAAGCCCATGAAATGAGGTATAACACCGCAACGTCGATCGATCTGACCTCTGTTGATGACAGGATGATGCTACGCAACAGAATGGAGAAATCGGTGTCTGTGGACGATCCTGAGATGATGGGTTCCAGGATGCCCTCTAGAAGAAGTGATATTTCTGACGACAGGAGAAGAATTTTCCCCCAGGAGTACAGCCACGGGATGCCGCGTAGCTCAACGTCTAGTGCATACCCGTATGCTTCAGCTGACGTTCGTTTCTACCATGGCCAGCAACAATCCTGGAGCAGAAGCGCCAGATCTCTTGAACTTTCAACGGATATGGCGGCTGAGAACAGACGACCATCAATCACAGAAGGAGAAGGAATTAAAATTATCATCGACGATGTTGATGCAGATAGGAAAGGTAAGAACAAAGCTTACACTTTTCAATATCTTTCCCTTTTACGCTTTCCAACCGTAGGTTGAAGAAGCATATATGCTCCAGCTTTGTCCGTCTGCCCGTCCGCACGATAAATCGCGTAAAAATGGTTCGATTTCGGTGAAATTTTAGTATATGATAGGGGATCACCTGGGGACGAACCCAATTTAAAATGGGAGACATGAGGTCAAAGGTCCGGACATAGGAGCGGGATCCATTCCATTGCCCTTATGCGTTATAACTTCCGTAAATATGGTTCGATTTCAACGACATTTTAGTATGAGGTAGGGGATCACCTAGGGACGAACCCTATTGAAAATGGGCGAAGTGGGGTCAAAGGCCAGGACATAGCGGCGGGATGCAGTCCACTGCCTTTATGCGTCATAACGTGCGTAAATATGGTTTGATTGAGACAAAACTTTATCATGTTTTTCCGGAAGTATACTTTACCGGTTCTGTTTAATATCATCAAAATGGGGTCAAAGGTCAGGTCATAGGAGCGAGATTTATTCTACCGCCATTATCCTCATAACTTGAGTAATGATTTCTGGTATGTTGGAAAGCGTATGATAATTAATGCATTGCATGATTTTACTAACTTGTTATGTGTTTTGTAAAGCTCCTTTCACCTCTCATGACTGAATATAAATGCGTCACAGTTGATAAGCGATCACATCAAGTAATTTATTCTATACTCCATAATCCAAGGTATGAATCGGGAAGGATTTGTCGCCCTAACATGGATATCATGGCATTAGCCCTTTAAGTGGCCGATTTACTTGAACCAAACAGTACCCAAAATTTTCTCAAACAACTACATTCACATAGTGGCCGTGATTTGCGAAAGTTACAGCTGAGCAATTCCTTTTCCCCTCTCATCTCAGCAGTATTGAATATAATTTTGTCGCTGTGATTTAGTTTCTGTTAAAGTCTTTAGTGTTATAGTCTACAGTCTGATTCCCGTATAGTCCTTTATTCTCTACTCCATGACCCAAGAAATATTTGGAAATGGCTAGTCCCCCTGACACATACATCATGCCACTAAGTAAAAACAACTTAGACATACCTTTTTAGATCCGTCGCCATTTCTCTAGCAATGTTAGCGGAAAAGGTAATTAAGCAGAAAGCATTTATGTCAATTATTCAACTTAAATGATCACTTTCAATGAAAAGCCTAAAGATAAAGCGTTAATTTCCAATGTTCAGGTTCGCTTCTTTCAGCTGCGTCCGGCCTATTTCTTAGACAACGAATATATTCGTTCGAGCTGATTTCTGCCCATTTTGCTAACCCCGAGTAAATTCGTTCCAGCCAGTTAAGGGGTTACAACATCTTCTGCCTGTTTTCTTAGGTTCATTACCATTGTTATAGTTTTTTAATGAGTTTTCTTAGGTTCATTACCATAGTTATAGTTTTTTAATGAGTTTCCTTAGGCTCATTACCATTCTTATAGTTTTTTTAATGAGTTTTCTTAGGTTCATTACCATAGTTATAGTTTTTTAATGAGTTTTCTTAGGCTCATTACCATTCTTATAGTTTTTTTTATTGATTTTTCTTAGGTTCATTACCATAGTTATAGTTTTTTAATGAGTTTTCTTAGGCTCATTACCATTCTTATAGTTTTTTTAATGAGTTTTCTTAGGTTCATTACCATTGTTATAGTTTTTTAATGAGTTTTCTTAGGCTCATTACCATCCTTATAGTTTTTTAATGAGTTTTCTTAGGTTCATTACCACAGTTATAATTTTTTAATGAGTTTTCTTAGGTTCATTACCATTGTTATAGTTTTTAATGAGTTTTCTTACGTTCATTACCATTGTTATAGTTTTTTAATGAGTTTTCTTAGGTTCATTACCATTGTTATAGTTTTTTAATGAGTTTTCTTAGGTTCATTACCATTGTTATAGTTTTTTAATGAGTTTTCTTAGGCTCATTACCATTGTTATAGTTTTTTAATGAGTTTTCTTAGGTTCATTACCATTGTTATAGTTTTTTAATGAGTTTTCTTAGGCTCATTACCATTGTTATAGTTTTTTAATGAGTTTTCTTAGGTTCATTACCATTGTTATAGTTTTTTAATGAGTTTTCTTAGGCTCATTACCATTGTTATAGTTTTTTATGAGTTTTCTTAGGCTCATTGCCATTATTATAGCATGTAATGAGACACAAAGGATAAGCTTCAATCATCTCCCTAAATGAACCCTTTGACTAACAAAGAAACGCTTTCTAATGATCAAGTCTTGCAGGTCACTCGCTCGAAAGGCGTTAGGACCAGTTAACATACCCCGAATGAATTCGTTCTAGCCGCGTTCGGCCCATCTCTTAGATAAAGAATGTATTTGTTCGAGTTGATTCAGCCCATTTTCTTACCCCGGGTTAATTCGTTCGAGTCGGTCAAAGGGTTAACAGGTGGCTTTTCATTTTCTTTGCTCACACAACCTGTAAATACAATTTCATCCGAGGCCGTCACTGTATTTCTATCGGGCAGTTGTTTAAACTGTTTTTAATCGAAATTTTTTAACGAGCTGCTCCTACATAGTTTTTTTACTTTTATGACACTATTTAAGTTATTTCGTTTGCTTTACTGATTGTGAAACTCACAATTCAAACACAATTTCAAACAATCAAAATAAAAGACGAAATTGACAACAAGCAGCATAAGGAAACTCAACATAGTCTTCCAAAATATTTATAGATATCATAAACAGAACCGCGTCGGCATAAATAACAATTCCAAGATGAGGTTCAGAAAATATTCGAAATTCGTACAGCAGCAATTCAGAAAACCAAGTGTAAATAAAAGACATAGAGGTTTTACTAAAAGAAATAGCTTACGGAGTATCACACTATAGGGAAAATATATAGAAAACGAGGGCAGAGAGGTCAGAGACATAGGTTTCTGGCAAGTCATTGGAGTTAGTCCCGGGTAAGCATTGGTGGCGCGCCTGTCTTACGGCGCAGACTCTCTCTCTCCTCGCAAGAAGCAGTGGTCTCAAATTACTACTTTAAGCATCCTATGTAACCAAAACCAAATAGTGCTTAAAACTTTCTGCGCTTCTCAAACAGAATTTTCACATAGCTGCCAACATTTCTGCGGTGTTTTACAAAAGCTACGACAAAACAATTCCTTCCCGCTCTCATCTCAGCAGTATCGACCATAAATCAGTCATACGTGATGAGCTCTCGTATCAAATTATTCATTCGCTAGTTTATGGCATAATGAGGAAGAACTACTCCCCCTGACACAGACATCATGGCATAAGATAGAAACACGTGATTCAAACAACTCCCTTCATTCTTAGATTCTTCGCCTCTTTAGAAGGTAATATGTTAAAAAGAGTAACTGTCACTCATTCCCCTAAGTGACCACATTGAGTAACAACGCTAAAGGGGAAACAAAACTTTTGATGTGCAATTTCACTTTTCCGAGCTGCGTTCAACCCCTATATGCAGCGAATATATTCGTTCCAACATATTTCAGCCCATTTGGCTAACCACAAGTTCATTTATCCCTGCTTGTTAAAGAGCTAAGAACGGAGGACTACGTTTGCTGGGGAAAGTTTACGTCGAAACAGAAATGAAGGGAAACAACTTGTAATCAAAATTTCCATTGGAAACCCACACATTACATCGGAAGTGATCGAAATGGAACGGAATTTCCTTTTCACATCGGAACGGAACGAAAGGAAATTTTCGGATATCGCTCGCGGAGAATATTTTTGACGGATTCGAATGCTTTCCGAAGAGATCTGCATTTGTTGAGAGAAGTTCATCTACCTCAGTTGTTTACTTTATTGCATCGTCAGACAGCAAGCTCTTGGCTTGGCCTGATTTTTGACAGCGTTCTTTGAGTGATGTATACAGCTAATTTAAATATCCAACATTCCCCGCGTTTTTATCATGTGACCGTAACTGGCCCAGAACATAAAATGTGACACAGACGTTTGTTCAACAGTCAAAGGTACTTGCACATGGGTAGGTGAAAGATGGAAAGCGATACTGCATTTATTCGACACTGCATTCCTTACGAATTTTCATCAAGGAAAAAGTGCTGCAAAAGCATGCGGCAGCCCCGGTGGCGTAGTGCTCTAAGCGATGGCTTCTGGCCATTCGCTCGGTAGGGGTACGGGTTCGAATCCCGGTGAGGCATGAATGTTGTGTTTGTCTTACGGCACCGGCTCTGTCCGTTCCCTGGAACCAGTGGCCTTAAATTAGGGACGGGCGACTGCTTATATTGAGTTGCAATATAAGCAGTCGCCCGTCCCAAATTTAGGACCGCTATTGACTTGCTGACAGTTGTCGATAAACCTCCAATCACACACACACACACAAAAAGCATGCACCTCGATGTGTTCTGGGGGAGAATATTGTATCGAAACGTATGTGTGAGCTTTGGTTTAGACGGTTTAAAGCAGGTGATTTTGATGATAGCGATCGAGAATGCAGCGTTCTCGATCATGAGAAACTGCATACATTCTCGATCATAAAAATTCTCGATCACGAGGAACTCGCACGTGAAAAACTGCAAGCATTGCTGGATAAAGATTCTTCTAAAACGCAAAAAGAACTAGCTGAGCAAATGGGTATAAATCAACAAACCATTTCCAATCGTTTACGCTCAATGAGAAAGATTCAGAAAGTAGGAAAATGGGTGCTACATGACCTGAGCCAGCGGAGCAAATCTGAATGTGTGAAGAATAATTTGAATCTGTTGAATAAACAACGCAGAAAATCTTTCCTGAGAAAAATCGTAACGGGTGATGAAAAGTGGATATGGTACGACAATCCCAAACGCAAAAAAAACACTGGGTAGACACCGGTGAAGCAACGACTTCGACACAGAAATGCAATATTCCCTCCAAGAAAGTTCGACTGCGCACCTTGTGGGATATGAAGGGTGTGCTCTATTACGAACTATTGAAACAGGGTCAAACTGTTACTGCTGATCGCTACAAGCAGCAATTGCTGCGATTAAATCAGGAAATCTGTCGGAAACGTCCATTCACAGGCGTCCCGTGAATACTGCATGACAGTGCTGGGCCGCATGTCGGGAAATCGGTCAAGGAAATGCTGTTGACGCTTGGTTGGGAGGTTTTGGAGCACCCTGCGTATAGTCCCAACATAGTCCCTTCAGACTATCATTTGTTCCGATCGATGCAACATGGTTTGTCTGCTGTACGGTTCCGGACATGTGACGAAGTGCAAAAATGGGTTAACGACCTCATCGCATCACACGACGAAGTATTCTTCACGGCTGGAATTCGGCAGCTGACCGACCGATGGCTGAAGGTGATATATAATGACGGCGCATATTTTGGTTCATAAAGGTATTGTTGTTTTTCCTCAAATTACACGTTGCGTTGTCTCAAAACGCTTTGAACTTATTTGTACACCTATCATTTAACGTCATTTCAGATTTGGGCCAAATGGGTAATTAGTTAAGATGTCGATGTATAGGTTGTCAGTGTAGAAAAAATGTCATTACCATTTAAAGTTCTGGAAGATGTGTGCAAAATGGGTAATAAGTTTTAAAACCAGTGTATTAATTGGCAGTGTGCAAACAATTGTTCATCAACGCTTAAAGCTCAGCAAGTTCAGCATTATTTCTCAATAACGCATTGCTTTGTCTAACAGTGTGCTGAAATGGAAAAATTATTATTTGGTTTGGGTCTTAAATACAACGGCCCCGGTGTTTGTGACCATTTCTATGAAGCTTTAATTCTTTTTCTTTAATGATCAAATTTTTATGTCTTGTAAATTGACACATATTCGTATTTTTTTTTATTTTGTATAGGTTACCGATCTCAGTCTAGTGAATCAAGGGGTCTAAGGAGGAATTCTCACGAAAAAGGTATGTTTAACTAATATTTGGTAGAAACTGACGGATAAATTGCGCAAAATCTCGTTGCGGTTCATTTTGACGTTATTGGGTTTTGGGGCATCACAAAAGTTCATAAAATCTCCAAAAAAAAACTCACTGCATCGAATATTTGATTTAAACAGGAACAGCAACGAAAGACGAAGAAGAAAGAAACGAAGAAATATATGTATGGAGTCTATGAGAAGGTATTACAATTTTGTAGGTCAGTGGTAGAGAACTTTCGAAAGATGAGGATTTTCTATTCGATAGCAACACAAATATATACAGCGTCATTCATAATTATCGTCGGGGTTTCCGAGGTCTGACATGGTCAAACCGTAACCGACATAATGAAACTGCCTACAGTATAAACAAGTTCCCTGCAGAAAGTTTTATGTGGCAACATGGTACCCGCTGAATTGACGTCATACTTCAAAATGGCGACTGTTCAAGCAATGTGCGTACTCTGGTTCTTCGAAACAAAGTCAGTTATCACATCGCAACACCGCCCCGATGGCGCAGTGGTCTAACCCAGCAAAAACAGTGTTGCTGGGACAACACTGCCAGCAATGGCCTAGCACTATGTTGCCACTGCCGAACAGTCAATAAAATGTTTGGGCAGCCAACAGAAGGGCCAGTAGTTCAGGCCAACAGTTGGCAACCCCATCAGTTGTCATATGCCACAACAGGGCCATCAGTTATCCATCACAGGCAGCAGCTGCCGCAAGTGGCCCTTCAGCGGCCCTGAAAGCACGCGCCATAAATGATGGCTAGCCTAATGTTGTCCGCTAGTTTCCCGGCAGTGGCAGCCGGCAATCACCTGACGTAACTGATGGCTTGCCGAATCTTCTCCGCCAATTTCCCAGTAGTAGCCATAAAAAAAATAAAAAAATAAAGGATAGCCGCAGTTTCTTTTTTTTAAAGCTACAACTCCCCCCTACGAAACATCTGAATTACAGCACTACGCTGGGGAAATTTTCTCAACAGACCGGAAAAACGCCCGTTTGTATCTCTAGCATATTACATGGAAAACACCCGTTTGGATCTCGAGCATATTGCATGATTTTTTATCTCTTAGTTATACGGTGTGCCGCGATGTGTTTTCATCTTTTAATAACACATGCCAAACCATTGGTAGTTCAGTAGAGTCCAGGTCATTGCATGCTAGTTTGTTAATGAGGATTTTGACCGTTTTCCTGATGGCAGTCTCTGTAAATATCGTGTAAGGGGCAATTCTTTTAATACGTTTCCATACAGGAACGGCCGATGAATGCATGACTTTCTGGCGAGGCCTGTATTCTGCATGTCCTGGTTGACACTTCGCACTGTTCTTTACATCTAGTATCCAAGGATCGCTTTGTCATTCCGATATATATTTTTTCCGTGTTGTCAGGATATACCAACGGTATAACGTACACACGAGACTTTTCTTTCTCACACTGTCTCTCCTTGAGGATTGCTGTATGTGGTAACGGGGTCGGGGACTTCATTGCTATTAATATGTTATGTTTACGTAATAAATTATTTGACAAATATGTAAAGCCTCTAACATATGTGATGGATCCTGCGTATCTCATTGTCTTACTAGGTGATTTTGTTATTGCTGACATCATACGATTTCTTACAGTTCTATGTATTCTGTCTATGGCATTCTTCTGCCTGTGATGTATTCTGTCTATGAGTACGGAAGTTAACAAAACTTTGTGCTTATTACACGACAAAAATAAACGGATTTATTGAGATGTATGCGTTCCTTGTGTATTCACAGTCTGGTATTTAAAATAACGTAAATATTGAACTTTAAATATAATATACAACTGAAAAAATAAGAAATTATTTGTTGAAAAGTCAAAATTACTCAAAACTTAATTAAAACATTCCTACCATAAATATTTTCTTAAAGATCCTTTCACATAGCTCGGGTGTAGATATTCCACTCAAGCAAAAAAGTAGAAGAAAGGGTGGGATAAATAATTACACTGAGTAACTAGGTACTTTTTTGTCTTCTTGAGTTCTGCCCGATAACACAGTTAATTGTTTATAATCGAAGACATCAGAGCATTAACGGAAGGATGGGTTTTCTGTGAAGACTTCTGTGAAAAACTAACTACGTACTCGCGGAAGTCTCTGTAAAAACGAAGAAGCAAAGGGAGAAAGGCAACCTGAAAGAGAGCCACAAAATTTCACGCTCCGACTGCTACTAGGTTTGACGTCCCAATATATTGCGTTCTATTACCTAGAGGCAGCAAGAGAAGTAGCAAACAACGAAAAAGTTATCCGCTTACTATCTCCTTCGTAAGAGGCAGATGCTTTGCAGAGTGACTGAGTGATAATTTCCACTTTGGCCTTTTTCCTTTTTCTTCTTTTCTCAGACGTGATAAATAAACTCAAGGACAAATATATCTAGTACTCTGCAATGTATTGAATGAACGAGCTAGTAATCCCTTATCATACTTCACTATTTAGTAATTAACTTACGGATATATTAAGTGACAATACGATGGTAGTAATGCTATTGAAATTTACTAAAGCTTAAATATCTCGATTGCAACCATTCCTGGGCCACAAAGGATCTTTTTACAGAGAGTGAGTCGAACGTTTTGCAATATTTGGATCACTTTATGTCTTCATACGTACCTCTACGACGAAAGCTGACTGGTATTCAATGTATAGGACATTGTGTTGCACCGTCTTTAGCTATCTGTATGCCAGTTCTTCGATTCTACAGAGGGTGAGTCGAAAGTTTTGCAATATTTGGATCACTTTATGTCTTCATACGTACTTTACGACGAAAGCTGACTAAGATTTAAATTATAGGACATCGTGTTGCCCCGTCTTTAGCTATCTGTATGCCAGTTCTTCGATTCTACAGAGGGTGAGTCGAACGTTTTGCAATATTTGGGTCACTTTATGTCTTCATACGTACTTTACGACGAAAGCTGACTAGCATGCTAATTATAGGACATCGTGTTGCACCGTCTTTAGCTATCTGAATGCCAGTTCTTCGATTCAGCTGCGGTACCAGTTCTTGTCCGTCGAGGCGAAGAACTCGTTCACCAAAGCTGCCACCTTCCCCTGGTTATTGAAGTGCCACCCACGAAGGAAATGAACCATGGGCCGGAACAAGTAATAATCTGAAGGGGCAAGATGCGGACTATATGATGGTTGTGGCATCAGTTCGATGCCCTCAAGTGTCTGGAATTTTTGTCTTAGTCGTTCGCACGGTGTGAGGCCGAACGCTGTCCTACTGTAGCAGAGCGCGCTTTCTGCTGAACAATGCTGAGTATTTCTCCTCCAAAACTCCATACAGATGCTCCAGGTGTTCAGAGTAGATGTTGGCGTTGATGGTCCGACCGTCTGGAACAAATTCACAATGGATTATCCCCTCGAAATTTCATCAGACGCAGAGCATCACCTTGTGCTCGAAGCGCCCATGTTTGGCAACAGGTTCAGGAAGCTGGCCCGGGCTCAACCACTGCCGTTGTTTATCAGGATCACAGAAATAGACCCACTTTTCATCGCATGTAACAATTCTCTTGATAAAACGTACACTGAAGTGCCAAAAAAACTGGTACAGCCGAGCTTTTGCAAAATACATAGCAACGTCACCTATGCGCGTACTCGGTTAGGTCCGCCAGTGCTTACATAAAGCGGTAGACATCCTTTCCAGCTGTCAGAGCTGTTTTCGGCATGAGAATGACAAGTAATAACGATTTAAGGGTTTTTCAACGCAGTGTCATAGTTGGCGCTCGTGAGATGGGCCGTAGCATTTCGGAGGTAGAAACGAAGTTCGGATTTTCACGGAAGACCACTGCAAGGGTGTACCGTGACTACAAGAATTCCGGCAAAACCTCCAACCTACGATACCAGTGTGGTCGTAAAAAGACATTGGGTGAACGTGACCATCGTCGGCTGTCAAGAATCATTTCACGCGATAGGCGTGCGACAATCTCGCAGGTATCATTGGAATTCAATGTTGGAGCCTCAACAAGCATCAACGTCCGGACTGTGCAGCGTACCCTGAACGATATGGGCTTTGGGAGCCGAAGCCCAACTGGAGTCCCCTTGATGGGTGCACGACACAGAGCTATGCGCCTCGTTGGGCACGGCAACACCGCCACTGGACACTTGATGTCTGGAAACAAGCAGCCTGTTCTAACGAGTCGCGTTTCCAACTGTATCGGGCAGATGGAAGGATTCGTGTGTGGTGCAAACCCCATGAAGCCATGGATCCCGCCTGTCAACAGGGAACTGTAATGGCTGGTGGTGGGTCCGTAATGGTATGAGGTGTGTTTAGCTGGACTTCACTGGGATCCCTGGTACGTCTACAAACGTCTGTGACCGGCCAAGGCTATGTGCGCATCCTTTTTGAGGAGGTACACCCGTTCATTTCCTGCATTCATGCTGATGGGTCGGGCCTGTTCCAACAGGACAATGCACCTCCACACAAATGACGGGACGCCACATTATGGTTACAGGAGCATTCATCTAAGTTTGGGGTGTTGCCATTCCCCAGATCTGAACGTGATAGAACACATTTGGGATGCCATTTAATGCGCTATCGAACACAGGAATCCGAGACCTCGGAATACACCTGAATTGTGGAACGTTCTGCAGGGGAAGTATGGGATTTATTGCCTACAGCATATTTTCAGAAGCTAGTGGAGTCCATGCCCAGTCGTATTTCTGCAGTCCTGCTCTCCCGTGGGGAACCTACCAAGTATTAGACTGGTGTAGCAATTTTTCTGGCACTTCTGTGCACATCGCGCGGGTTTTCTAGGAGTTTCGTGCGCACTTCTACTCAGCGGTTTGCTTCAGCTGGCGTCAGTTCGTGAGGGACAAAGCGCAGCTCCTGTAGACCTTGACGAGGTCCTGAAGGGGACGAACCACAATGGTCTGTGATATGCCCAGCTCGCCGGATAATCTCCGAGTACTGGTTGTCGGATTTACCTTTACGGCCTAGCGCACGGCCTACCAATCCACGGTTCGAGGCCTACCTGGCCTCGGCTGATCGTGGAGGTTTTTGTCACCTGAGCGAAATTTCTTGAACTATCCGGTTACGGTGCTGTGGTCCACGGAACCTTTCCCTTTCTCATGACAAATGTTTCGTGTTGCTTGAGCAACGTTATGGCCGAGTTCAAACTCGCAAAGCAAAATTTCCCCAATTAGCCTGTTGTAGCTGTTCATCGTTTAGGCGTCCCAACCACAGATAGAACGACGACATGCGATGCTGTGTACAGCAACGACTACCACTTTATATTCCTTTCGACTGACTGCAGTGCGCGACTTGAATTAGTTTAAACACGTGACATACCCGTCTCAACACACGTGTGTATGCAAATACTGCAAAACTTTCGATTCACCCGCTGTACTACTGTACGAATACAGTTTTTGTCAAAGAAACACATAAATATTTAATTTCGAGGATTTAAGACCAAATGTTCAATTTTAAGGAAAAATAGGAAGTTTTAACATGTTCGTTTGAGGAGCACAACATGTCTGCATATCCATGATGGAACCGCAACTGCGTGACGTTACTGATATTGGAGATATACGCAACGCTGTCACCAGTAGCATCCATATTTAAAGTAACCCGAACACGCAGCTTTGAGGTTGGACCGCAGATAACTGTGTGGTTAAAGCAGCTGACTCGTTAGCAGTTGTTTGCAAGTCCCCGCCTGTTCTGTTGCTGCAAAATATCCGCCGTACTTGGGAGAGTACGTTAAGTCGTTGGCCTCGGAACAAAGACTATCCATTACATATAAGGTCATCATCTCCTCCACACCCTACTCAGCTGCGCTCCCTGATCTTCCAAACTTTCCTGCCAGAGATCTCTGCTCCGTCTCTACACATTACTTTCGTTTCCTATACGTTACCCAAATGTCTGTATAGGCACAGGGGACTGCTTTTACAACCAAAATGAGAGTAATCTCTACGAGAAATTGCAGTTTGGCTTATTGAACAAACAAAGACATCGCTCTCTCAACGTTTAGCAACGTACAGCAACAGAAAAATTGTTATTTGCCATCTAGCTGAGGGCGTTAACGCGCTTGGCTAGATATCGAGAGATCCGGGATTCAATTCCCCGGGGGCGGCCGAATAACAATTTTTCGGTTACTGAGCGTTGCTAAACGTGGAGAGAGCCATGCCCTTGTTTATTCACTGACGCCAGGTATTTGGAGGATTTTCACTTTGGATTTAAATGCTATAATTAAAGCCAGTGCCGTAAATGCCCACCAGATGGATACGTGTCAGTAGCTGAGCCCATCTTACGGATTCATGTTGCCAGAAGGTGACAGAAAAACACACATAGCGCCGTGAATTGTTGGCCACCGTGGTGTAAGGCTGAAGCGCTCGGCTAGATATCGAGAGAACCGGAATTCAATTCCCCGGCGGCGGCCGAATAACAATTTTTCGGTTGCTGTGCGTTGTTAAACGTGGAGAGAGCGATGTCTTTGTTTAATCACTGACGCCACGTATTTCGAGGATTTTCACCTTGGTTTATATGACTTCATGCAGTCTTTTGATACTTAGCAGAGTATCAAAAGACTGCATGAAGTTACGGAAGGTATAACACGAGAATGAAGGCGACGGAAATTTCAAAGCAATGAGAATGACTGATCGGTTCAGCAAACGGTCTTGCAAATCAATCAATCATGCTGAAAGCACAATGACAACGTGTTTGCAACAGAAGATTGCCGGAGGTACTGATGCCTTGGTCTCATTAGTTTCAGAGAAAATTAGCATTATACTCAATCGACAAAACATTACAGACACCTGCCGAATAGGGTGTTCGTCCTCCTCTAACGCGAATAAGAGCTTGTACACGCCGAGGCATCGACTCCACCGAAGGTAATGCCAGTGCCATGCCTCTTTCTGCATTGTTCACAACTCCGCCCGAGCCATCGATCTGGGATTCATGGATTTGATGTTGCGCTTCCCGACATCCCTGAGAGCTTCCACAGGATTTGCGTCCGGTCACCTTGGGGGACACTGGATGATTCCAAACTCAGATGAGTATTCCTCGAGCCATGCCTGGGTGGTTGCGGCCTGATGGAGTGGTGCATTGTCCTTCTGAAACAGATCGTCGGCCTCAGGATGCTCTAAGGCCATGAAAGCGTGTAGGTGATCAGCCAGCATATGCTGCTATCGCACAGAGCTCTATGATCTCTATAGTGACACTAAAGGGCCTAATGTGTCCCATGAGAAGACTCCCAAACCATTACATATCAACCACCGCCTTGAGTACAGCCCAACTGGCACGACGGGACCCAGCCTCATGATATCGACACCACACCCGTACCTTCCCGTCAGCTCCGTACGTATAAAAACGGGATTCGTCTGGTCACACGACGTGGCGCACCTCTTCAGAGGTAAAGTTTTCATGTTCTCAGCACAAGGCGAGGCGTAATATCCGATGACGAGCAGTCAAAATCGGCACACGAGTAAGGCGTCAACTCCCGTAGCACAGGGTATGCAGCGTGCTACGTACCGTTTGCTGGCTGACACTGCTTGGGACTCTGATATTTAACCTGGATGTGTTTTGCACCGCCCCGTTGCAAAACCGTTAGTCTGTACGAACCTGGATAGTCTACGTCGACCCCGGTCATCAATGTCGTGTGGTCGGGCACTGCATGTTGGTACGTCCGATGATGGCATACTCCGGGTACACCCTTGATAGTGTTGACCTGGGGAACCCGAGACTTACTACTTGTGCAATAGAATGACCCGCAGACAATGCGTCCATGATCAAAGTCGTTCAGATCACAACGTTTACCCATGTTCATGGATTGCGATACACTGTTAAGAAGCCCTGCTGTCCGCCTATTTATCGCCTGCGTTCGGTTTTGGGTCTGTTCCATTCTGCGTGAAGGGTGCCGATGTCAATTGCCCATCCTCCCCTATCTATAATGTTTTGTCTGCTGAGTGTAATAACATTCTTTAATATCATCTCATCGTTAAAATCGTTTCCCTTTTTCTTCATTTCTTGAGGAGGCAGTGAGTTTGTTCCTATATATCACATTAGTTTTCAGCCAGCCGTTAATAAGGAAGAAGAGGTGGCCATTTCTTCTATGTTTCCGATCTTTAGAGAAGAAGCTATTACTGGCCGTGAAGTTCAGTTTGAAAACTACATTATTCCTCTGTGAATAGCTTCACGGAATGGCGTCAACGTAGGAAGAGATTCGAGCATATGGCTTTTTCGTACAACTTTAGGTTTTAATGAGGAACTTGTCATGAGAAGAGTATATAGGGTCATTCCATGTCAAATCAACGAATAAAAACATATATATTTGGACCTTGATGTCTCAGATTTCAATGATTTTTGGTTTATAGTTTGTACCTATGGAGTATATGAAAAATTTGAATTTTCAGATTTTTTGGGTCAGCGGGAGGGTTTTTTTCTGATTTTCCAAAAACGGCAAAAAATGTCAAATTTTGCAAGAATGACATTCACAAAAAAATATAATAAGTCTGCAGGTAGTAACGCTAGAGGGCTCATCTATAGCTCTTGTTAAAGCTCTTTTTATGGGCTTTAAGTTAATATGCAACACAACTCACTTTGGAGCATAAAATATTTTTGACAAAATTTTGAAAATCTTTGATTTCGAAAACCTCAAAAACACCCCTTCTGATTTAAAAAACAAACAAAACACATGCGTTAGTCTTACACATGTGTTAGTCTTACACATGTTAGACAGAGGTACGCAAGGTTTGGAAATGGAGAAATGATGGTTTTTTTGAGAAAGAGATTTTTGAACTTAAGAAGGTTACATGTAGTTATGATAAACAGCAGTGATAGTTCCGACATGCAGTAACTTGCAAGAACAACATCCAACATAAAGGAACGGTTAATACGTATGAAGCAATGCTGATATTATTCAAAACACAACATGCAGAATGATTCCATATCTGCTTCGTATTTGCACTTGTTATGTCGCTTCCTGTTATATAATGACTCCTCGACAACTTTATGATTTTGCAAAAGAAAACACACTAGGCATAAATTGTATGTACTGCACAAATGGTGATGGATGACTGCAGAAGATTCATGCAGTCATCTCACTGCCGGTCTAACAAATTGTGACGAAACCATATTTTTCAGTACTCGAGAATCCATTGAGGCCCCTGTAACTTCAGAAAGCACAACTGGGTTTTTAGAAGTTAAGTCTGGATTCATCACAGTTGTTTATGATGGTTCTTGGTGGCTTGCTTGTATTCTTGCTAAAAATAATGAATCAAATGATTATGAAGTAAGTTTTCTTCACCCAAAAGGACTAGCTGCATGATCTTAATATCCCAAATCTGGACTTGATATTCTGGATGCTTCGGCTAATATTCTCTTGAGAAAAGTAGATCCCTGCACAGTAACAGGAAAAACGTACAAACTTACACAGGAAGAAACGTCAGTTTCAACAGCTATTTTAAAGAAAAAGTTAAAAGCGAAGTAGATTCACATCAATTTACTTAAAGGAAAGAACATAGAATTTCAAAATCTGTAACTTGTAAAATAGGAGTCTTATTAACTAATAATTATTTACTGTAAATATTTTTGCTACTTGGCTGCATGACTATAAATGGTATGAACTGTGTAAATAGTACAGGATAAGAGGAAATGAAAACTGAAACATATTTTGAGTTTTAAAAAGTTTAACTGTCACCCTGCGTCTTTTTGAACTTCACCCAGATGATTTAGCCTAAAAGATAATACATTTTTATTTTAAATTACCACAGTTACTATATCTATCTGCCCATTATCAGAATAGCTGCCATGTAGTGATGAGAAACTATCCGTAGCCGATATTTCCAATAATTCAGCTACATAATTTAGTAACTAGCAAAGTAACTATCGGTAATTACCTATATACTACAGATATACTACTCTTCAAAATTCGGTTTCACAAAACCCCATCATTTCTCCATCTTGAAACTTTGCATACCTCTAGGCAACATGTATAAGATTAACATGTGTTTCCTTAAAAATTCAAAAGCGGTTTTTGGGATTTCAAAATCTTTGATCTTGAAAATTTGTCAAAAACACTTTATGCTCTAAAGTGGGTTGTGTTGCATATCAAATTATAGCCCATAACAAGAGCTTTAAAAAAAACTATAGATGATCCATCTATAGCTTTACTACTTGCAGACTTATAATATTTTTGGTGAATGGCATTCTCGCAAAATTTGGCATTTTTTGCCGTTTTTGAAAATCGGGGAAAAAAAAAGCTGCTGACTCTAAAAAATCTGAAAATTTAGATTTTTCATATACTCCATAGGTACAAACTATAAACCAAAAATCATTGAAATCCGAGACATCAAGGTCCTGACCCCAAGTTTATTTCACATGGAATGACCCTATAGCGAACGAGTCGCTCTCTGCTAGTGACGGCATTCGAGCCAACGTCTTTTTACCAGGGAGCCGGAATATCCGGCTCCCCGACTGAACTATGCCGGGAAAGCTTATCGTTGAAACTTGCAGTTTTAACTCATAGATCACCGCAGTAATACGTCGCATATATCTCTGCCTTGAGAAACGCGGGGTAAGAAATCGCAGGTTTCGGTTCTCCCGACAAACCATGCTTAAAGCTCACTGTAGAAGAAATATGTTTTATTAATTCCAGACGGTGTGTGCAAGAATTACTTATCATGTCTTTTTTAACCTTACAACGAGAAGGTTCATTTTTGCTTGCGGGAACCAATATAGTTAGTGAACGAGACCTCTGGCATTCGGCCCCACGTATTCCTACTCCAGAGCAGAATATTCTCCCGACTGAACTACGCCGGCGAAGCTTATCTCTGCAACTTGCCGTTTTGACTCACACGTCACATATAAAAACAATCATGATCGATTTACTCCAGCGTTGTGTGAAAACACAAGTTTGTCTGCGACGACAACGATTCCGTGTCCCCTTACTCCGGAGTAACTCGCTCTTCCAACTGAGCTACGCGTACCGAATGTCTCGCTGCAGATTTGTCGTCTTGACACCTATTTTCCCCGCTGTAGTACGTCACATCATATCCCTCTTTTTTTTTTCTTTTCGTCTTTAAAGTGAAGTAGCAATTTTCCATTAATTCCAAACAATGTGTGGAAAAAAACATCACACATTTGTCGAAAAACCCAACGGTCAGTGTATCCATTTTTTCGTTCGGGTGCCAATGTGAAAACACAAGTTTGCCCGTGCTCACAAGTTTGCCCGTGCTCAGTGAGTGATCACTCCGGAGTAACTCGCTCTCCCAACTGAGCTACGCTGACAGAATGTCTCGCTGAAGGTTTGTCGTCTTGACACATATATTCCCCTCTGTGGTACGTCACAGTTGCGGAAAGCAAACGCTTTGGTTCGGGATCTAAACCCCTTAAGATTAGGAAAAAAGCAGACTAGGATGCTATAAAAACAAATCTAATACTCATTTCAACTCAGCTGGCTTCTTTTTTCTTTCTCCTGTACAGTATTTCTATTATCGGCATTTTTTCTCAACAAACACGCAGGATTGCGTTTCATTTTCCCCCGCAAAATCAATTTTAATCAAGAACTGATCATATTTCTCGGAAATGCGAAGGAATACTTAGATATGAAGAATTATATAGGTCAGTTCAGGAGGTTTGTTCAACTTAATTTTTCGGTTTATATGCAAATTGCTTGTCAATAACTGCCGTTAGATTCTTTTTTGATCGAAAGCGAATAAAATGAATGGTTTTTCAGCTGAGTGAATTTGAATGATTTGTAACATTACTGAAATATAAGTCCAGTCTTAACAAAAAACGTTTGCTAGCGTAAAGCATAAATCGCTTTTGGTCGATTACTTGCATGTATATTTGATTTATTGATCCAAACCACATGCGACGGTTCTTCAGGAGAAAGTGTATTTGCTTCTTGTGCTTCTTTCAGTGTCGCTCAAAGATGTCAGGAATCATCGACGTATTATCCTCATTTAAGAGAGAGAGAGAGAGATAGAGATAGAACAGAAACATTTCTGGATTTTTGTTTTTACTTTTCTATCAGTTCCTTTTCCTATCTTTCTTGGTTACACCAAACATGTATCTCTCTATGATTCTTAAGTTGTCGCAATCTCTGCATTTAGTTAAGGTCCAAGATACTTTTTGGCGCATTGCACCCTGTCAAAGGCGCACACAGGTCGATTGTTGAACTAGATCTTTACGTCCTCGAAAACGAAGTCCTGCGATATCCCAGATATGTTAAATTGGAAGAAATCGGAAGATGTTGCTGACGTCAGGTGGACTCTAAAAGGACTCCACCCACATTTCGATGAGGATCATATTGATTAGGAAATGGGATTTCAGAGCGGTATTCATGCACAGTTGTGCTCTCCACTTTCTTAGGATGAACACCAAAGTCGATGTGGTGTAATTTACGGGAATCCCCATTATAACTCTGGCTGACAGTGTGGTGGACGCTGACCACACCTGTAAGGATTGGAAGGGCCAAATCTTTTATACGACTATACCATCGTAATGCAAACAAAAGCAGGATTAATCAGAGAAGACGAATTGGTGTCAATGAATTGCCACCACAACTAGGAACACCTACTGTGTGTCCAGATCGGATGGATAGAAACCATCCGATTTGGACACCACAGTAGGTGTTCCTAGTTGTGGTGGACTGTTAGAGGCAATGGAAAAGCTTTAATGCAGTGTAGTTTTTGCCAAACGTCGTCGGATGATTCTTGTAGCGCCGGGGCTTGTAATGTAGGACGTAGGAGCATTTTTTATTTGAATATCAGTTGAAGAGGGGTTTTCACCCGATTGTTACCTGACGGGGTGATCCTTTCGCTCCGTAGTGCATCTATGCCAACCAGATCCATAACGACCAGTGCAACTGCTGTTGCAGTGCTGTTAACTGGATTCCTGCCAGTGCCCAATCGCGTGGGTTGGTCAGACCACGTTGTAATTAAACTAAGCAGATGTGGGTTTTAGCTAATCGCGTTTTTCCTCGATGATGAAATGAAAGAATTACTAGCTAAATGACAACTCACTCTTCCGCTGTGGTGCTCTTTATTCCATGTAATATATTCCAAGGTAGCACAGCCTTGTACTTTAACGTAAGTCCAACACTCAGCCATCGTTTCCTATTCCTAAAAGACAGTAGCTCAGTGTTGGGCCTACGCTAAATTGCAAGGCTGTGTTGGAAAGTCACGGATTTGCTTGTCTTGATTGCAATATTGCACCTGTAATAACATCTTTAGCCCTTCTTTTGTAAAAAAAAGATCGTGCTTATGTATCGGTTTGTCCGTCCGTCTGTGGACACTATATCTCTGCAACTACTAGTACGATTTGAAAAAATATTTTTGCATTGGGAAGCTTGGAATCTGCGAACGATGATCTTGCAATTCTTTATTTTTTACGATGTACAATTTCGCCGCTAGAGGGCGTAAAGGCAGACGATATGAAAATCAAAATACATTTCATTCTATATATTAGATTCTAAACATCCGATTAAAAAAATTATCTTACCCTTCGATTCCATTTATGCCGAAGAGTATTTTAGGTATAGTCAATTTTTACAAGATGCGCATAGATTTTTTGCTATAGGCGTAAAAGTAAATTGCGTTTTCCCGATATCTCTACTCATTTTCGAAAATACTCCGATTCGAAAATATTTTTTCTTCAGAGGATACAGCTCTCGATGGGAAATCTTTTACATATAATTTCTAATTTTTGGTAATTAATGCTTTAGCCACCAGGGGGTGTAAGTGTTAATTTCTGCTTCTGATGTGTTTGCCACAAAATCTGAGCTTCTAAAATCTCGTTTGAAAAAATTCGTTCGTGGACCGATGCCATTCACGTCGATAAATCTTTTTGGAATATTTTCTTCTTCAAATATCGCATAGTTTGTCCACCAGAGGGCGTAGACATATACCTTATTTTTGTAAATATCTCTGCTTCTAATGGTCCGATTAGAAAAATTCCTTCTTTATTAGATCAAGTTTCTGGTACGACATGTTTTTCATATAATTTTAAAATTTTCAAGTAATTCATAGACTTTCCACTAGGGTAAACTGCGTTTCTTCCTATATCTCTTCTCCTAAAACTCCGATTTGAAAAATTATTTTTACACCTGATACAGCTCCTGATTGGAAAATATTTTGCATATAATTTCTATTGCATTTGATATACAAATCTTTTGCATATGATTTCAATTACATTATATGTAAATTGCATTTAAAAAACTATTTTGCATTTAATTTCTATTACATTGTATTTTTGGTTTTAATGTAACAGCTAAATAAACTGAATTGAAATTAATTGAATTAATTTTGGTAAAAAATGGTTTGGCCACAAGGGGGCGTAAGTCTTAATTTCCGCTTCTGATGTACACTGCCTGACAGAAAAAATGCCACACCATGAAGGAATCCTCGAAAACATACAAATTACACACACACACACATAGCCAAGTAGGTCCTGAAGAAATTATTTTATTAGCACATACAGGCTCGGCTCTAGTGGCCGAATAAACAGGGTGATCAATAAGGAATGTGGCCCCCATTTTTGGTGACACAGCGTTACATCCGACACCGCATCGAGGCAGAGAGAGTCCGAATAGAGTCCTGGGGTATAGTGGACCATGTGGTGTTGATCCGAGTCCACAGTTCTTCTTCACTTTGCCTGGGTGGGAGGGTACTCAACCGACGTCCAATCGTGTTTCACAGATGCTCGATGGGCAAAAGGTCGGGAGATAGTGCTGGCCGCGGAAGCATTCACTCACCGTGTAAAGCATTCAGGCTGATCCGAGCGGTATGCGGCCGGGCGTTATCCTATTAAAAAATGGCGTTTGTGAGGACCTACAGACACGGTAGTGCAACTGACTGCAGCACCTCGTTAACATAGCAGCGTGCCGTCAATGTTCCCCGTAATGCGTACCAGCGGTGAGCGGCTGTTGGCGCTGATAGCACCCCACACCATGATTCCACGTTGACGGGCCGCGTGGCGCTCCACAATGGCGCAGGAACCCGCCCGTTGGCCACGTCGCCTCCAGACTCTCACACGGCGATCATCCGTGGTGAGACAGAACCGCGATTCGTCGCAGAACACGAAAATGTTTCATTCAGTACCCCACGTGGCTCTGGTGCGACACCACGTCAAGCGGTGACGACGATAGCTCGCTGTTAAGGGTAACCTTCGCAATGGACGGCTGGACAACAAACCACACGCAGACAATCGGCGACAGTGTCCGCATCCATATCGGAGCATTGAAGCCTCCCCGTTCACGCCGCAAAATGTCACCCGTTGTGGCCTATGGGTCCGCTACGGCATGACGTCTGATGCGACGATCAGTGCGCTCGGACGTCCGTCTCCTTGCTCCGGTCCCCCTACGACGTTGCACAGATCCTTCATGGTATCACTGTCTCCAAATGCGACCGACGGTTGTGGCATCACTTTGCGTTTCTTCCGCAATACGATGAAAGGACCACTTGGGGGTACGAAGGCCTACGACGACCCCTCTCGTGAACTCATCCGTCTGACGAAGTCGCGTACGACAGCGTCTTAATGGCATTGGCGCCCCTTTGTTCGTTCCTAAGACACGGTTACAGCACAGCCGCTTACTTCTCGCGGCCATGAAGAAGTTGCGACTGGTAGCCTCACGGCTGGTTGTCCGCTTATATCCCTCTTGCAAATGCAATCATCTGCATAACTTGTACTTGTGCAACTCTGTTCACGTCTTCGTGATGTGGCACTTTCTCTATCAGGCAGTGTATTTGCAGCAAAATTTGAGCTTCTAAAATCTCGATTGAACAAAATTCGTTTGGAAACCGATACTACTCAAGTCGATAAACCTTTTCGTAATATTTTCTAATGGTCCGATTTGAAAAATTCCTTCTTGTTGGACAGTGTTTCCCGTGCGAAATGTTTTTCACAAAATTAAAAATTTTTCTTAACGCACAAGTCTGCAACCAGAGGGCGAATTTCACGATTCCGTTTACAGCAATATCTGCGGGATTAGAAACCCGACTGAAAAACTTCTTTCTTAGGTCAGATGCTACTCTTTTCCATTCCGGTTCCATTGACTTTGAATGGCTTTGATAAATTTAATTCGTTTCAGAAAGGATTCAAAAGACGTGCTCATTACAACCGAAAATTCGGTGTCATCTTTCTTGTTATTGTTTACACATTGTTTACTTCCTACTTATTCCATCAAGGGTTTCCTCGGTTATCTCGCTGCCACGTTTCCGCTTCCAACTTAATTTCTGGTCAGAACTCCCTTCTCGACATCGAACATTCTACGTCTCTATTTTTCCACGTCTTCTGAGAGAGAAGCATCTTTCTCCAGCTCTCCTCACAAAACACCAGCGCCCATTTGTTATCCTATCTCATACCACAACCAAAATACGGCACTTATACTTTTCCCCCAATAAACTCAGCAGTTGCTGAATCCTCATTATCTCCACTTCCGGCGACAATGAGGATTTTTTATAGCATCCTAGTCTGGGTTTTTCCTAATCTTAAGGGGCGAAGATCACGAAGCAAAGCGTTTACCTTCCGCAATGTTGGAGTAAATCGATCATTGTTATTTTCGCAATTGACTTCAAAAGAAATTGAATGAATCACGTAGGGGAGACCGCGGCTCGTTGTTACAATTTTTACTTTTGAAAGTTTCATATCTTTTCTGTTGTGATCAGAAAGTTGTAACTCGAAGTGCGTAATGCAGTACTATTCAGATATTAATAGCTATTAAGAATTCAGCGAAATCGCTCACCAAATGTTAATAATAAACAGTTTTTTAAAGGCACAAGTTTTGTAATAAACAAACCCTTAGCGAGGCATGTTGATACACTGGCTGGGGCATATTGTTACAAAATCATAATTTTGAAAATAAAGTTCAGAAGAAGTGAATATTATCTCTACAAAACACTATTTAATAAAAAGCTACAGTGATGAAAATGATTCAATAAATATGGCTTTAACCCTTTAAACGGCCGATGTACCTAAACCGAAAGTTGCCCATATTTTCCTACGCCCCTCAAACAGAAGTGTTCTCATAGTGACCAGGTTATAGGAACGCTACGGCAAAATAATTCCTTTCCCTATTTCATCTCAGGAGTATCGATTATAAATCTGTCGCTGGTTGTAAGTGCTCCCTTACAGCCCTTAGTCTTACAGTATGTAGTCTTATTCCCTTATAGTCCTTTATTCTCTATTCCATTACCCAAGGAATGATTCGAAGGGAATAGTCCCCCGGACACATACACCATGCCACTGGATAGTAACAATATACTCAAACATCTTTTCTCTTCTTTCTTAGGTTCGTCGCCCTTTTTAAAGCATTACTAGCTGAAAAGATAATCAGATAGGAAGGATTAATGAAAATCATACGCCCAAATGATCACTTAGAATGATGAACCTAAGGTACAAACAACGCTGTCTGATGCGCAGGTTCACTGGCTCCTGTCGCGTTCGGCCCGCTTCTTAGATAGAGGATATATTCGTTTGATCTGATTTCAGCGTATTTTGTTAACCCGAGTTGATTCGTTCTAGCCGGTTAAAGGGACAGGTATTTTGAAATGAAATTGCGTATTTAAAAAAATTAATCACTTTCAAATCCTTAATGGCAATTTCTTCAAATGTAAAATGTAAGATCTTTACTTTCAGCACATTTTTCATGAGTCCATTGTCTACATTGAATGCATTCAACCCACTTTTCACCGGCTTTGGATTCTGAGTATTGTTGAAGGTAGTTGAGGTAAAGTGCGTCTTCATTTTCTGTGTCTGAACTTTCTCTAGGGTTTAGTGCTCTCTTTCGTCTTTCCATCTTCTTTCTCAGTTTTCTGTTGACTTACGGCTACAGTTTTGAATGAAAATTATTTGTTTATTTGCCTTAGGCCTATCTGGTTTTCTTTTCTTCCTCTCCTCTCAGTTCTGCTCTAATGGCTTCTTCTTCTGGTGTGTCAGTCAAAATTGCGATTTTCTCTTCTGTGCTCGTTTTCTGGAGGTATTTCTCATGTCTGTTTTAGGTAATGATCTACGACTTTTAACTCGTTACTTCTTGATTGCAGTTTTATTTTTATCGAGTTCTGATCGAGCATGAGATGGAATGTGATTTTCATAATAAATGTAAGCTAGCACGAATAACGTCTTTCGACTGGAATCGTATGCTTTGCAGGTGCTTGGAGTCCATTACACTGTAACAACTTACCTCAGCGCGAGTGTATCAAAAAGCTCCAAGCCGCCCCGGTGGCGCAGTGGTCTAAGGCGTTGGCCTTTGATCATTCGTCCGTAAGGGTTCCGGGTTCGAATCCCGGTCAGGCATGGATGTTGTGTTTGTCTTACGGCACTGGCTCTCTCCCTTCCCTGGAACCAGTGACCCTAAATTAGGGACGGGCGACTGCTTATAGCCCATTGAGTTGCTCACGGTGTTCTTTAAACCTCCAATAAAAAAAAAAAGCTCCAAACGTTCCCATTACCTTCTATGGAAAATTCCAAGGGTTATAGCTGTGTTCAGAAACTAGATACAATTGAAAATAGAGGCTTTATATACAGTTAAAACACTGGCTATAAGATATTATACCTACCTTGCTTCGTCAAAGCTGAATAAGAAAGATAAGTAATTTTCTGTTATTTACTTTTGCTATAAAATAAAACACAAATCTTTCAGACGACACATGCACGTGGGCACTCACTCCTTCTTACTACGTCTACTGGTTACTTATGCATGGATGTACATTCCACTGCTTAATAATGGACTGCCATCAGGCAGAGGAGTTCAGAATCTCAATGTAGCAACTTGCCCCGTGTATCAACTACGCTCGGTTTTCCTAATAAATGATTGTGTTTCAAGATTGAAAATGTCCTTTAAAGTTTTGAAATGATGTGACGTATGATAATTTTGTTCATGGTACTAGCTCAACTGTACCTGGCGATACAACTTTTAAGATGCAACCTATATATTTTTTTATTGTTACTGCTATAATATAATAAGGGTTAATACTGTATGAATAATGAATTAAATTGCTACTTCTCGACTTATATGTCATTTGAAAATTTAGGATTCTTGTAGAATCTGCAAACTTAATTATGCGCTCGTGAAATCTCTAATTAAATACTTCAAATTATTGAGAAACCAGGGTGAAAAATTCGACATCAGCCGAACTTACTAATTTAACGTCCCTCATGAGATATAGCACGCCGATACATCAACGATAATTCACCAAACACTAAGATGATAAATCCAGTAATTCAATATTAGCTAGCTATAAATTAACAAGACACAATTATTTAATTTTTAGCTAGCTATAACTTAACAAGACACAATTATTTAATTTTTGATCACTACATAAAAAACGTGATCAACATACACTACATTGACATAAGTCACCGGACACCTAGAAGAGAAACACAACATAGCATTTATTGACATACATTACTACGGTGTCGGCCCACCTTTGACCTTAATGCATGCACTGACCCTTCGAGACATGCTTTCGACAAGGTTTTGGAACCCAGCGATAGGTATGCGCGCCGTTCAGTACATAATGCTGCCGTGAACTGCTGCTTAGTAGTAGGCCTTGGTTCGAAACTTCTTATGGGACCCTCTAATTCATCCCATAGGTGCTCTATGGGATTAAGATAAGAGCTCTGTGCTGGCCAGTCCACAAACGATACGGAATTATCGTCAAAACACGCCGTAACCGTCCTTGCTTTATGGCTCGGTGCATTATTCTGCTGGTACCACAAGGCTCGGTTCCATAGTATTGCAACAGAGTTGGCAGGGCATAATTGTCCAGAATATCAAGGTAGACGTGCTCGTTTACAGGTTTGTCCACGATAACAACGGGCCAGGACCATACCACGAAAAACACCCCACAGAAGTACACTGCCAGCTCCAAACTGGACCGTAGGAACAGTACATTGTGGTAAATGGTATTCCCCCGTCTGCCGCCATACCCACACACGGCCATCAGGCTGATGGATCGTGTATCTGGATTCATCAGTCCATAGGACCCGTTTTCATTAATCTACGGTTCACGATAAATGTTCTTTACACCATGCTAAACGACGAGTAGTATTCCGAATGCAGGTGAAAGGCTTATGAGCAGCTGCACGACCACGGTAACCCATGGAATGAAGTTCTGTGCGTATGGTACGTTTACATATTGAGGTTCCAGCATTTCTTGTTCCGGAATAAGAGGACTCGAGTTCAATCCCCGGCGTGGACCAAAATGACGGAAAAATTTACTTCGCTATACGTCACATTACTCACGTCACCAGCCTACATATTACTGGCAACTTGCGCCACAGTATAGCTTCTGTTGGCTCATACAGTACAGGATAGCTTTCGCTCACTTCTAACATGATCAGCGCACAGTTTGCCAGCCATTCGTGACCTTCTCTCCTCGGGCAACTTTTGAAGGTACTGAGCACGGCTGATCGTGTTTCTATTTGTATAAAGACGTAATGTTTTAACTCTTCGGTGCATCTGCGAAGTGCGTGAGTACGGACATAACCTCATTTGTTTGTTCATGGAACCTCTTTATAAACCACGCCTTCCCAATAATACAAAATTTCCCCTTTTTCTGCTTTTCCAGGTCTTTCGTTTGGTTAGTTTCAGCTGCCACCATGAATGCAATACAAATGAGTTTGACAAACATATGCAGTATAATCCCTAATCAACCATATGTAGTGTAAAAGAAAAATACCAACGTTTACCACAATTAAAGGTTTATTATACTTCGACTATATTTTCGCAGAGCTATTGCCTCGGCATCATGTTTCGTCCTGATTATGATCATTTTTCGTCCAATAGTTCTGCGAAACTATAGTTGATGTATAATAAATTTTTGATTGTGGTAAACGTTGGTATTTTTATTTTATCTCAACGCCACATGTTTTGTAGTCATAAATTATACATATGTAGTGTAATTTCCCCAGATTATTATTTTTTTTTTGATTGGAGGTTTAACGACCACCGTGAGCAACTCAATGGGCTATAAGCAGTCGCCCGTCCCTAATTTAGGGTCACTGGTTCCAGGGAAGGGAAAGAGCCAGTGCCGTAAGACAAACACAACATCCATGCGTGACCGGGATTCGAACCCGGACCCCTTACGGACGAATGATCAGAGGCCAACGCCTTAGACCACTGCGCCACCGGGGCGGCTTCCACAGATTAACATCGGTACTGAAGAACTGCCTGCAGTAGGATTTGTGACGTACTACAGAGGTAAAGCACGTGTCAAGACGACAAATCTGCAGCGATGCATTCTGTCCATGTAGCTTAGTTGGGAGAGCAACTTACTACGGAATGAGAAGGCGCGACTTCAGTCTCCGTCGCGGACAAACTTGTATTTTTACATTGGCGGCCAACATAAAAGTTGATGTACTGGCCGTTGGTTTCTTCGAAAAATGTGTGATGTTTGTTCCAAACGTCGTCTGGAATTAATGAAAAAAAAATTCTACTTCGCTTCAAATATTAAAAAACAATTAAGAGGGAGATGATGTGACTTACTTCAGAGGTAAACCAAGTGTAAAAACGACAAATCCGCAGCGATACATTCCTACTGTGTAGCTTAGTTGGGAGAGCAACTTACTCCGGAGAAAGAGGTCGCGGTTTCTGTCTCCGTCAGGGACAAATTGGTGTTTTCCTCCATCTTTTGTTGCCATGAATAATCCGACAACCGATAGAACGATAATACCTAAATAAAGGAACTTGTATCGTTTTTCTGAATGCACACATGAACAGAAGCATTTTCAAGCGCCACTGGATGTGCATGTGCATTAGATGTCGCACACGCGTTCTCGGCTGTCTCTCTCGTTCCCGTAGAAGTAGCGTAGCATACTAAATATTTTTTATTCTATCCAACTGTCCGTTGTTAGAAATTGGTCTTGAAACCCGACACTGCACCTCGGAGAACCAAAATCAATCATTTAAACCCTAAAGTCCTCTTCCACGATTTTCCGAAGAATTAGGTAAGGCTCTCTCTCTCTCTTTCTCTCTCTCTCTCTCTCTCTCTTCCTCTCTCACTCTCTCTATTATACGCACACACACGCGCCCGCGCACGCGCATCTTTTACTTTTACACCATGCTCGGCATAGAAAATGTCACACCATAAAGCATTGCACGACAAGAGACGAAACTTACCACACATATAGGCAGGTAGATTGGGAAGAAGCGAATTGTTTTTTGAGGTATTACGTGAATGCGATGAAGGAGGAGACAGTACACGGTCGTATCAAAATAATATGACCACCCCGGAATCACGGTGTACACGCCCAGGCGCGTCACAAAGTACACGTGACGAGGTCGACCACATGGAGATATAACCGGGCGGGCAGGACAGATGAGCCATAGTGCGTCACGTGAGCACAATGGTCAGATGTAGTTATTTAATGGACTTGAAAAAAGAAATGATCATCGGCTACCGCGCCAAGGGTTGAAGCATCTTAGAAACAGAAGATTTCGTGGGCTGTTCGCGAGGTGCTGTGGTAAGGGTGTACTAATAGACCGCTGACACACCGAGTACCTACCGCCGTTATAACTGTAGAGGCCCAAAGGCCATC
This sequence comes from Macrothele yani, assembly GCA_039090855.1. Classification (NCBI taxonomy): domain Eukaryota; kingdom Metazoa; phylum Arthropoda; class Arachnida; order Araneae; family Macrothelidae; genus Macrothele; species Macrothele yani. The sequence continues at coordinate 17,784,243 of CM077025.1, forward strand.
GACCCTAGAGCAGAACGTCGCCTCCGTCGACTGCTAAAGGGCAATCGACGCTCAATAGTGCAGCAATTGACCACGCAAATCAACTCTGGGGCACCCAGGTACGTGTCCCCGATAACAGTAGAGCGAACCCTGTTACGCATGTGTCTCCGGAGTCGATACTGTGTCAAGGTGCTCATATAAACCCATGTTCATCGGCAACGACGCCTCCAGTTTTAATGGGACTACCGTCATTGGACAGTGGAAGAATGGAAAAAGGTTGCCTTCTCCGACGAATCGAGGTTTCTACTCCACAGAAATGAAGAGCTGTGGCGAATACGGCGTCAAACACAAGATAACCAACACCCAGACACACTTTTCGATTACGTATCGGCCGGCGGTGGCAGTGTGCATGTCTGTGGGATGTTTTCCTGGTATGACCTGGGACCGCTGGTGCTACTGGATGGGTCCCTGAACACCAATGGTTACCTGTCTATCCTCGCTGACCACATGCATCCTTTCATGTTGGACGTCTAGTCTGGTGGTCATGGTGGCCACCATCAGAACAATGCGCCATGCCACGTCGCTAAGAGGGTGCGTGTCTAGTTCTAGGAACACGACAGCGATGTCTCCGTTCTCCCTTGGCCGGCGAAATTGCTCGACATCAATAGCATAGATCACTTGTGGAACTATTTGAATCGACGGGTTTGACGTGTTGACCCACAACCACGTCATCTCCGGGACTTCCGTGCTCTGCTGCTGTCCGAACGGGCACGTGTGTATCGTGCAACCTTCGTGGGTCTCTTTGCTTCCATGTCACACCGTCTCGCAACTGTCATCCGGGCCAAGGGTGGTTATTCTGTTATTCTGAAACGACTATGTATAATGTGGCCTGACTTAATAGGTCATATGACCGCAATATCTCTACATTTGGCAACTCGGCATGCCACGGAGTAGAAAAATCCCCGGATGGTGTCCTGGGATATCTTTGACCCGTGTCTGCAATTCATCCACACTTCGAAGGGGTCGTGCAGAAAAGTTAAGTTGTCTGCGTCTCACACGTTTTCTATTGGGACAACCTTTGGAGATTGCGCTGGCCAGGGTGGCTAAAATGCATCGAACACTTTCAGCAAAGGGCGGGAACGCAGATTTGCCCAGTGAAGTAACTACGTATGGTTTTCCAAATTCCAAAATGATCGTACAAGTGAAACGCATGAAAAGGGAGCGGAACGCCTGTGCACGTCCACTGCTGATGACAACGTTGGACCTGCGCGTTTCATGGTTCTTGGAAACAAACGGGTAACTTTTTGTTATTTGCCAAATCGCATGCTAATTGGTCATAGTTTTGCCTTTGAAATCATTCCCAGCCTAACTTTTGCAAAATCTCTGCAAGATAGGTACCAGAAGTGCGCAAATACAATAGTTTGTCCATCTGCCAACGCCTTTAAGAAAGCCATGGTAACGAGAGAGACGCCGTTTTTGTATAGAAGCATCACTTGGTGCGAAACATGGGTGTACCATTATTCGTATGAGCCAGAGAGTAAACGAAAGTGCTAGGAATGAAAACAACCCTGATTCCCGGTCAACAACAAGAAAGTGAAGATCGTAACTCAACCAACAGCTGGAAAAGGGTTGCTTTCTGTCTTTTGAGACTCACAAGAGGTGATAATGGAATTGCCAGCTGACAAGATGAAACTCGTTATTCGAAGCAAACCCTGAGGTCTACTGTCGGATATTAATTCGTTGTTGAACGAGAATATCCATCGGCATACTGCTGCCCATACCATTCAGACTTACCAACAAATGAATGTTGAGGTATTGGAGCCATAGTCCTGATCTTTCTCCTTCGGACTACTGGTCCAATGAAAGACATCTTAAGGCTGTCTTTGAATGAGTGTTGGGGTTCATCTTCTACCCTGTATCTGCAATGTAAATTCTTTTTACACCCTTTCTCGAAGAATATTACTTTCTAATGTTTGAACTTTTGAGCAGAAATAAAAACGATCCATAGCTAATATATGCCACAGTTATTATTCCGAAATATTTATTAGAATTTTCTTAAAATTCAATTTATTTGACCCGAAAGCATTCCAATTTGGCGCTAGATGACGCAATACTTTAGCATACCAGTGTATCTGTCTGGAAGCAACGAAATCTCTTATTTCTGCCTGATTTTTCTAATTATCTGAGCCAAATAGAAATCAATGAATAGGGGCAAAAGTGAGATTGGAATCTTGTCTTCTATACTAGATCATTTTAAATCAGATCAGATCTGATGTAGAGGATTTTAGGAAGGGAGTGTCTGACCCCAGGTCTTAAATAACCCTTAGAAATAAGAAGCTAGGAGATTTGGGCTACTAGAGTGCCCGATAGGAAAGTGACACGGAAGCGAGGTAGAAAGGGGAAGGAAGACGCCCTTATTTATTACCTGAGGGCTGGTACCCGGGGCCTGACGGTATAACGTGCCCATCCAACGCACGGCGGATATTTAGTGGTTCGAGCGTTCGTATCTTCCCGGGAAAGAACCTGCGGTTCCTCTGTGACATTCACGAACGTTGACCACTAGGCCATCCGCGGCCTATCATCTTAAATCGTACTGTACGTTCATTATTCAAGAGAAAATGTGTACATTAGCAGAGAATTCCTGAATTTGAACAATAGAAACTCCGCCTATTTACTGAGCTCTATCCCCAAATAACGTCATTGGTTAAAACGTAACAGCGCGTATTTTGTCTTTTTATTGTGGAGCCAGCGAGAGACCACTTTCATTCTAAATATGGTGAGATTTGCAGTGATTCGCTGACGTCAACTTCTGGGACAGTCACTCAAGACGTAAAAGCCACACCCAAGGGGTGAATTTTTGAGCCTTCTATCGCAGAAGATGAATTCTAACACTCATTCAAATGCAGCCTTAAGAGGGGTTTTTTGCCAGTAAAGGGAAAGAGAAAGAAGAAATGCATGCATAGCTCCTCTCTCAGAAAAAGCAATTTTTCTGACGATCAGAGGAGCTTGTACAACTCTGCGTTCAACTAAGGGAACTACTATGTTAAAAAACTTATATCCTTAAATTCTCAGTTGCTGTTGAAACATTCTTTATAAATACGCTGTGGATAATTACTCTTAATATGTCTGCGTGACAGCCATGCATGTACCGAAATTCTCTTTTCATTAGTATCTCAGATGTTAAATGAACAATGGTGATTATTCAGTATAATCTGTTCCTGAATTACATTCAATGGAAAAATTATTATGTACACCGACAGTACCTACTAACGTGTTTCTCCACGTTTGGCCCTCACAACAGCAGCCAGATGTCTTGGTAAGGACTTAATGAGATGTTGAAAACATGAGCGTGGTATTGCCGCCTATGAAGCGGGAATCACCTGTCGAGCATCCACAGTTTCAGGTAGTGTCCGGGGGCTCGACCGGATCTTTCCTATTCGTCAAACAAATTATCAATGGGATTGCGATCCGGCGACAGAGGGGGCCATGCAAGTGTGACAAACTCACGAGAATGCTCCTGGAACTAATTGGTCGCCACTCAGGAAGTATTCAGGATGGGGTTGTCCTGTTGAAAGAAGGCGTCTTAGTGCGGAAATACGAGGTATAATCGTTTTGAACAGGTGCAGATAGTCGACGAGAATATTCTCATATAATGTGGAAGAAATATTCCTCTCATTATACGTGGAAAATACGTCACGATAATTAACACATCAATCAGACATCACTGAATTGACTGTATTTACTGTTCTTCACGTAATATCAATCACATCAGAAAGTGTCTGGAATTAATGAGAAAAAATTACGAGAATGCGGTCAGACTACCCGATTAAGAATGCAGTCGGACTGCCCGATTAAGAATGCGGTCGGACTACCCGATAAAGAATGCGGTCAGACTATTTGATTAAGAATGCGGCCGGACTAACTTCCGATGGTCTTAACACTCAGATATTTGTGACTTCTAAAAGGTGTAACGGTTAGCATACTCGAACGGTAATCGGAAGATGCGGGTTCGATTCCCGCTCCATGGCGATGAAATTTTCAAGTTTTCTGATATGATTTATATTACGTGAAGAACAGTTAATACAGTCAATTCAGAGATGTCTGATTGTTGTGTTAAATATCATGAGATATTATCATACTTTGTGCTATTGACAGAGGTTTGGACGGGTGCGAGGAGTCTCAAGGAATCTCATGGAAACGTACCCAGAACTGTTACATCACCTCCCCATGCATGTATGATCCAAACTTGGTAAGGTGGTTTGTGGAACCGAAATTAGCCGGTGGCGCCCTCGAAGCCACATCGTTCTGCTCCAGAGCCAGATGCTTCTCATTTAAACCTCGCCGGCAAGAGCTTATTAGTGCTGCTTACCGTCTTGACATGTGCGTCACCTCTGTAGTACATTAATGTATCCACCTTGAGAAGGAAGGGCACGAAATCGCAGGTTTCGGGTCCACCGCAAATTATGCTTGAAGTAACTCTCTGTAGAAGGAGTTCTCATTAATTCCAAACAATGTGTGGAATGAACATCACACATTTTCTTCGAAGAATCTTACGGCCAGTACATTCATTTTTACGTTCGGGTGCTAATGTGAAGGAAAGGCCTTTTTTCGCCGGTGGCGAGATTCGAACCAGCATCCTTCTGGTCCGGAATCATATGACTTCCCAATTAAGCTACGCCGGCGAGGGCTTATTTACATGTGCATCACCTCTGAGGAGGGTACGTCGCAGCGTCCATCGTTTTACTCCACACACATACCTTCCCATTGGCGTGATAGAGTTGCAACCGTGATTCATCAGAGTAGATGACGTGTTTCCAGTCGCCCACACACACTCCAGCTACGAGAGGCCTTTGTAAACTGCAGCCTAATCTATCGGTGCCTTTCAGCCAACAAGAGGACACAATATGGAAGCTGTCTGCCCATAGCCAAATTTGCCATGGCACGACTGATAGTCTTTGTGCATAAATTTAACAACGCGCCCTCATTAAATTCCGACGTTATTTACTCCGTGGTAACCGTGCGATTCATTGTAAGGATGTGGGACAGTCTGTGCTCACCTCGAGAGTCAATTGCACGGTTTCAGCCACATTGCTCTCATTGGTAGAAAGTTTTGCCGTATTTCACGTTGTCTTGGCATACACGTGCGACGGTCTAACGCGGAAATCCCAACAGCTCAGCGGATGCGGCGATTGAACAACGAGCCTTCCTCGTACCTGTTGTCTGCCCACAGTCAAACTCACGTATGTCGCTGTCTTTACCCATGATTACATTTCCGTGAATGGTTTACGATGCGTTGTACCTGCCCACGTGACTGGAAGCGAGACTTGCGCTCTTGCATATTGTTATCTGGGTGTATATGTTAGCGTAAAAACCCGAAATCCGTTATTTCGCGACATTACTAGTAAGAACGCAAGGTATCCACGAGCATTGGTGACTTCGGGTTTTTCTAGTGTCATCTAGAAATGACTAACATCCTCAGTATAATGCAGAAAAAAGGTTTACATCGGGTACTTACTTAATTTTTTAGTCAAAACCCGTTCTCACTAGAAGCGGAACAGTAAAAATCCGAACTGTTGTGTTCTATATAAAAGACACGCTCCAATTGGTTAATGTGATCATGTGTCATCGATCATACGAACATCACGCGATGCAGTTATAAAGTTAAAATTTTGCAGTGTGTCATAGAGTGAAGTCGTGAGTTTTCTAACACGTCTTGCGAAACTTTTTCAGTTTAAAATTTGTGTTAGTGTTTCAAAATGAATCATTCTAAAAGATGAAATCTTATATCTGATAAAACACACCCTTCAGCCAATGTCAGAGATAATGTAACTGTACCTATTCCTGATGTCGATAAACCAAAAAGTTCATTACGAAACATTATGGTGATGAAAACTGACGACATCATGTATCAATTAGGTACTAAAGAAGGTGTCTTAAATCATTTGTATGCTAGATGAGAATTAGATATTTGTAAACAAAACTTTATTGATATCACTGAAGTGAAAAATATAAGAAATTGTCTTTGCGTCACGCAGCTTCTGTAACGTAGACTCTATATTCACTTTCCTTTTGATTTTACTATCTCTGGTTATTTTATTTTACTATGTAAATTATCTTCTTAATGAACGAAATATTATTTCACCCGATGAATGAGATCTGGCAATGAGTGTAAGTCATGACGTGGTGGTAGCCAGTATATATAGGCGCATTCATCGATATCGAGGAGAGCGTTTGGGTGTTGTACGGAGAGATTTTGTTGTTATAAGGAGATCGTTTGTTGTTATACTAGAGGAGAGAGTTTCGTTCTATGCCATTAGTTGGATTCTTCATTATTGTGAAACAAGTTGTGTGTGTGTGCTTTGGACGACCAAGAGTCGCATAATTAAAAAAGATTTGAGTAAGTACGTCTTTCTCAATTAATAGTTTTTGTCAGACCTCTGTCTGGCTGTTAGGTTTATATCGTTAGTTTATTACCATTAACAACCAGCGTTAAGACTTTATACATTCTAATTACTACACTACTAGCAGGAGACTTTATTCATGTTCTTAATTAACTAGTAACAGCAACCATTTGAATTCACTATTTGAAGCTCAGTAGGAAAGCTTCATTATTATCATTAGCTAGCTGGTAGAAAGAGCTTATTCATTATAATTAGCTTAGCGGAAAGCAAAATAAAGCTAATTCATTATACTTATTTTTCTGTAACAGGTTCCAGCCGAGGTTTTTCAGTGTGCAAGTGTACAAAGAAATTTGCAACAAATTTATGCAAATATAAAAGGAATAACGTTTTGTGTAACTCCAAATGCCACAATAGTAGGCCATGTAATAACAAGTAAATTGGAATGTTCTTATTTTAAGATTTTCCAACAAATAATTTTTCTGTATTTTATTGTGTGATCTTATTTTGTGATTTTCAAAAAAATAATTTTCAGTATTTTATTCAGTGTACTTTATTTTTACCATACGCGTTGATATCTATTGTAATCATTTCGGATTTTTACTGTTCCGCGTCTAGTGAGAACGGGTTTTGACTAAAAAATTAAATAAATACCCAATGTAAACTTTTTATTCTGCATTTTACTGAGGATGTTAATCATTTCTAGATGTCACTAGAAAACTCCCGAAGCTACCAATGCTCGTGGACACTTCGCGTTTTACTAGTAATTTCGCGAAATAACTGATTTCGGGTTGTTATGGTAACATACAGTATGTAATCATGTGTCAGTTCAGTGTAGAACGGAATTACACTGGAAAATGAAAGTAGTGTAGAATGGAGGTCGTGCTACAAGGAAATACAGTGGAACCTCTGTTATACGTTTCTCAGTTATAAGTTTTTCACTTTTTATATGCAATTCTGCGCTAGTCCCGATTTACTGTAGTTTCTATCGCTTTTATAAATCGGTTATACGAACATTTTTAATTATATAAGTTTTATGCGGTTAATTTGAATTTCAGATTATCGAAAATACACGGTTCTTTGATTCATTTACACAAAACACAGTATGTTATAATTTTGAAAGAATTGAGGCATCATTGTTGTGTTCCTTCTCGGTGCCGCCAAAACTGAACTTTGATCGCAATCAGAGAAGCCTATATTGTTTCCTTTCGGTTTGGATGAAAACTTGGTCTCGCATTTCATTACTCACACACGAATGCGTATTTAAAAATTGAAAAATCTATGAGACGTAACTTTTCGGCTCTACTATTTCGTGTTACATTGACAAAAGTCGCCGCGCACCTAGAAGAGAAACACAACATAGCCTTTATTGACATATTTTAGTACGCTGTCGGTCCACCTTTCGTCTTAATACATACACTGACCGTTCGAGACATGCTTTCGACAAGGTTTTGGAACATAACGATAGATATGCGCTTCCATTCAGTACATAATGCTGCCTCTAACTGTTGCCTTTGTTCCAAACTCCTTATGCGGCGCTCTAATTAATTCCATAGGTGCTCTATGGGATTAAGATCAAGGCTCTGTGCTGGCCAGTCCACACACGATATGGAATTATCGTCAAACCACGCCGTTACCTTCCTTGCTTTATGGCTCGGTGCATTATCCTGCTGGTACCAACAAAGCTCAATTCCATAGTATTGCCACAGAGTTGGTAGGGCATAATTGTCCAGAATATCGAGGTCGACGTGCTGGTTGACAGGTTTGTCCACGATAACCAATGGTCCCGGACCATACCACGAAAAACAACCCCACACGAGTACACTGCGAGCTGCAGACGTGACCGTAAGAACAATACAATGCGATAAATAGCGTTGACCCTGCTGCCTCCATACCCACACACGGCCATCGGACTGATGGATCGTGCATCTGGATTCATCAGTCCATAGGACCCGTTTCCATTGTTCTACGGCCCACGATAAATGTTCTTTACACCATGCTAAACGACGAGTAGCAGTCCGAGCGTAGATGAAAGGCTTATGAGAAACCGCACGACCACGGTAACTCATGGAATGAAGTTATTTGCGAATTCCAGGTGTACATACCGAGGTTCCAGCATTTTTACTCACTTGTACACTGAGGTCTTGTGCAGTACTCCGTAGATAAGCTATAACGTTTTTCCTGAGACCTAGACGTCATTTATCATTAATTTTCTTTGGTCTGCCGGTACGTGTTGCTGCTTCAGGCACGCCATGTGTCTTCCACCTATTCAGTACATTAAAAACAGTTGAGTTGGGTATGCTTAAACGCCACTCGGTTTGTCTTATCGACAACCCACTAATATAACACCCAACAATCTTTCCTTTCTCAAAGTCAGTTCTCTCCCGCCGCGACATTTTCACTCAACCTCGCAGTGCGATATGATCGCGGTCTGCTGCAGGCTTGTTTTTATACCGTCTGCAGCTCTACCGCGCATCTTAACAACGCAGCGAATCCGTTCGCTTGCTTTTGAAGTGGTGTCTGGTGACTTTTGTCAATATAGTGTAAGTAAGGAATATGATAGGACCCCTGAGGATTCTATCATATTCCCTACCCTCTGAATATTTACCTCAGAGCTGCTTGTTTTACTGAGTGTGTTTTGGGTACATATGTAGAAGTCGAGATTGCCCTGGCTTGGTTATTTGATACGGTTCAGTTTCTGCACTTTTGAAGATTTCGTCCGTAACGTATGAAATTACACAATCACCCTGACATTTAAATACTTGAAGAAAGAGATACAGGCAAAAGAGAAAAATAACAAAAAATTATAATTACTTCCATCAAAGAACCTTCAATTAAGCTTGTCTAGATTCTGTCAGTCTACTGGTTTGTCGAGTACCTACGCTGAGTCCAGCAGATTGGGTGATTAATTGTACATTCCGCCTTATGTTTTTCCGAGATATTCCCCACGTGCCGCTCTTCACTAACATCCTTCTCTAATGCTACAAAATCACACGAGGTAAGCAGCAGTAATTAAATTCGCAGTGCAGAAGTAATTTTGTTTACGTGCTTTGATTTCCTTTTCCATCTTTCCAATTACTTAGAAAATAATGGCTTTCGGGTACTTTCCTGGGTCTCTCACAGCGAATTAAATTTCTTGAAAAGGAGTAAACCTCCTTTAGCGTCATATCAGAATAACTAGGAAAAGCTCAGGGCGTTCTACACGAAAACCCATCAACATTCTTTAAACATCTTCCACACCATTTATCCCGTTTCGTTAGTGAGCAATGATGCTGTTCTAAATTTGCTTTGTTCAGAAGCTTTAATGCAACTTCTTTGAGAAAATTTATGTAGCCTTAAAATTATCTAAAGATGTATGTTTGCATCTCTTTCAGCTGAAAGACCTATCGATTGGAATGATCGAGCGGACTGGTCTTACGATGACGGATTCGATACAGCAGCAAGGTAAGAAATTGCATTGTGATGGCTCTAAATTGTGAAACTCCTGCTCGAGATACCACATATAATGCGTTGCATAAATATAGAGACAGAACAAATTCTCGAATAAAAAAGAAACAACAATTCCAACGCAGAGTACAAGAAAAAAACAGAAATATGCTGTCTCAAAAATATAAAGACTTACTAGTTATGAGCACCTCCGGTACGAATAGTGGAGCCGTTGTTGCGAATAACACTAAAAACCCGATTGGGCATGCTGTCCACCAAGTGATGTAAGTGTTGTGGACGGAGTGCGTACCAGCTTCGTTCAATCTGCTCTTTCCATGCCACCACATTTTAGAACCTCCGTCCATTCGCATACACATCACGAACTAGGATACCAGAGGTTCTCGATAGGGTTCAGATCTGGACTGAGTGCTGGCCAATCCATTACGGTCACATGATGAGTGTTAAACCAGCTTTTCGTTGATGCAGTCCGATGGATAGAGGCATTGTCTTGCAGGAACAGATAACAAACACCCGCTAGAGTTTCGGCAAACGGTAGAAGGTGACTGCTGAGTACGTCCTGATACGTTTCGGAGTTTTGCGTGCCTTGCAGAAAAGCGATATCAGTTGTCCCATTGAACGCAAAAGCTCCCCAGACCATCACAGATCTCCCTTCTTTATGTCTGCTGAAGATGGTGCGTGGATCTCGCGTCGTAAATCATGCCAATAGCAGCTCCAACCGTCAGGGCCGTCCATATTGAACTTTTTCTCATCGGAAAAAATAGTTGTGATCCTCTCGTCCGTCCAATGCATATGAATACTTGCCCATAACAATCCAGCTTCCTTGTGGCGCCGCGTGAGGTGTGACAGACGGCATATTTCACGGAGCACAATGTTGCGACTTTCCTTGATTCGTCGATGAACTGTGTCCTTGGAGACGGTGACACCAACAGTCCAGAGAAACTTGACGTAGTGATAACTTTTGGGATGGAACTAAACGCATGATGCCACAATCATCTCGTTTGGTTGTTATTTGAGGCCTTCCTGGCCGTTTTCTGGCAGTTTAAGCACCGCGTTTCGATAAAGTCTCATAAATTTCTGCCCTACTCCTTCCCATGGCTTTACAAATTTTCGCTACAGGCAATCCATTTGCTCTCAGTCTGCAAATCTTCTGCACCTCCTCACCAGAAAGTTGACAGCTGCGTGGCATTACGGCAAATGAATGTCTCACGGCAGGTCCGCTGTCTTTTGTATACTGGATCAAATTACGGCCCATGCGCGTGCGTACAACATACTAATTTGTACATCTCATTTGCATGTGTCTATTTTACATAGTTGCCTTTATATTTATGAGACATCTAAAATTACACTATTTAACTTTGTGGTGTTCTTTTCACACAATCCAGTCATCTCGACGGATCAAAACGTTTGTTTTACGGTTATGTCTAATTAGGTACCACTTCAGCTTCCTACCTATATTCACATTGAGTTTACGGCGCAAAGTCGACAGTCTCTATATTTATGCGACGCACCTTATTTTATGTATGCATCGAGGTACCGGAATGCAATCAATTTATTCACCAGTTATTTAGGAAGCTGCACACACTAGCCAAAAAATACATTAGAATCTTAATTTAGTAGGGCCACATTTTTTGCGAATGACAGCAAGTACGTAATTTGGCATGCAATCCACTGGATGCGTGAGTTCGTTTAATCCAATGACAGTCATTTCTGCAATAAAATAGCGCGGAATTCCGTCATTCTAACTCGAGAGGGCGTCAACGCGGAACAGCTCTTGGCAGCCTTCCCCACTGATTTTGAATCATTGAAATCAGGGGACGGTGGAGTCTAGAGAAAATGATGGAATTCCTTCTCCAGCTTCACAAACCGTTTTTACGCGACTCTGTCGTGATTTACAGTTGCACTGTCATTCATAAAGATGCCATTACATGCAGAGAAAAGTGATACATTTCGGTTGTAACTTGGTCTGGTACAACACTTATATGCTCCCTGGATGTCGTATTAAGTACCACTGGTATCACTAAACCCAGTCTGTACTAACAGAACATCTATCATAGTACAGGTTCACCTCCACATGCTTTAATTCTGTTCACAAAGCCTGGCTGTTTCATTGGTGCATGAAGTTCTTGCCCTACTTACACTAACTACCAACAAGTAATTGGACACCCCTGCAATCGACGATATCTGCGGTCCTGATACACGTCACGGCCGCCGCCGTTAAATATCGTGTGGGAAACAACAACGCAACCAGTCGCATGCAAGATGCCACGCAGTTCGGAGCTCTCTGATTTGGAGAAAGGTGTAATCGTCGGGTATCACATAAATGGCCGATCCATTCGTGACATATCCAGCGAGTTTAAGTACCCAAATTCGACAGTGGCCTACGTGATTGGCAAGTGAAAGATGAGAGGTGACTGTCGGAATGTGCCCCGACCCGGCAGACCCACAAAACTGGGAGTTAGAGTCCGACGGGTGCTGGCCAGAGAAATTCAGAAGAACCGCACCAAATCGATGGGTCACATCCGCGAGGAGATTCAACAGGCATCCGGGAGTGTTCTTTCGATGAATACCATCCGTAAGGAAGCCCATCTGCTCGGTTATCATGGACGTGCTGTCGCCCACAAGCCTTTGATCACCAAGTCCAATAGCGCTGCTCGGTTAACGCGGTGCAAAGAACGTCGACAGTGGACCGTTGAACAGTGGAAACAAGTTCTCTGGAGCGACAAATCAAGGTTCACCCTCTACCGTTTGGATGGCAGGGTCTGGGTTTGGCGTCTGCCTGGAGAACGCCTCCTGCCGAAATGTATTGTGCCAACTGTGAAGTTCGGCGGCGGTGGAATTATGCTATGGGGGTGTTTCTCCTGGTATGGCACAGGACCCTTGGTCGCAATTCCTGGTAGACTCAACGCCGAGACCTACTGCACCATTTTGGATGACCATGCGCTTCCTACGTTGTGGCAGTTTTACGGGGTGGACTCATGCTACTTTCAGGATGACAATGCCACCTGTCATGTTGCGAGGTCCACCATGGCTTGGTATGGTGACAATGGGGTTAATCGAATGGACTGGCCCGCGCAGAGCCTGGACCTTAACCCTATCCAGCACCTCTGGGACGAGTTGGAGCGTCGACTTAAGGGGTGCCCCCACCGTCCGAAATCGGTGAAGGAACTGACCTGTCTTCTCCAAGCCGAGTGGAAGAAAATACCGCTAGCCGTCGTACAACGCCTGGTTGAGAGTATGCCCCAGAGGGTTGCAGCTGTAATCGCCGATCGTGGAGGCTCCACCAACTATTGAAGGTTAATAAACTTCGTTTTCCTTTGCTATCACAGGTGTCCAATTACTAGTTGGTAGATAGTGTATAAAAGGTCTGCAATTCTCGTCATGCTTAGTTATAACCACAGATATCATATAAAGGACTAGATTGAACATCCGGCCAGTGAGACGTGACAGCGTAGGAGCCATGTCGAGCGAGTCAACGCTGCTTCCCGTAGCTCGACGAAATACGTGTTTCGTACGGCGATTCGCTGGCTCAGGTTAGATGATAGGTATCTAGTACACATTTCCGGGAGAAAATACGAATAATTATATTGAGAAAAATCGATATTTGTTAGTACTGTACAAGTGATAGCTTTAAGGCGATTGCAAAGTATTGCGGAAATCAGATATTAAACCACAACTTAAAATACCACGGAAACGGCGTTTCGATACCTACGATAAAAAAAAAAAAGTCACTGATTCATGGAGAGTCTTGCAGTTCATTTGTTTACATAAACAATGAATTTGAGATACTAAGCAACTTATTTTCGCGGGGAGAGATTGGTTCAATAAGTCACGGAAAACAATTTCCGACGTTCATCGATATAAGAATCCACAATTTCTTAAAAACAGATTTGGTCCAAAAATTCATGATGTCATTTTTAATATGCAAGCATATTTGCCAAATTTTATCATTACGAAGGATCAAAAGTGTAATGGTGTTATTCATATTCCTGATTCTTAATAAACAGAGAATTCGTCCAACAATTTCTGCATTTCTTTTTTCTAACATATGTTAAAAAATAAAGAGTTCTAAAAAGATCTGCTCATTAGTGAAAATTGGGATCACACAAGGTGTGGTTATTCAACTCATAAAGGTGATTAATTTTAGTTAATGAGAACGAGGGTTGCTAACACAGCAGCCTATATGTAAATTTACACTTAACCCACTTTTTATGGTGACAAAATATATATTGCAGAGACAATTTGTTTCTGGAGTATATCCGTGTAGAAGCACAAGTTATTTAAAAATGACAAATAAAACATTCTGATGCTGCACATTCAATACCTAGTAACACACAAATCTGTATCTCAGGGGCAATTTCTGTTTGGAAGTGTGTGCATATTTACATATCTAAAAATTAAAAATAAAGCATTCTTATGCTGCATATTTGGTAATATCTACTAACACACAAATCTAGATCTCGGAGGCAATATCTGTTTCTGGATTATATAAGCATATTTACACTAGTTACCTAAAAACTAAAATTAATAAATGCTGCATATCAGGAGAGATAAAAAGAGGAACTCGCGGATCAGAAAAATGACAAGAGTGAAAGACATCATGGCCAGAGTAAAATCCCTGAAATGGCAACAAACTGGATTCCAAAGGACAGGAAAAGACCCAGAAGACCACATGGGAGATGGGTGGATGAAATTCGAAAGTGCGTGGGAGTAACATGTAGGCGACTGACACAAGACAGACGGTTGTGGAAGAAACTTGGGGAGACTATCCTCCAGCAGTTGATTGATAATGGTTGACAATGATGATGATTTGGTAAAATCTGGTACACATAAATGTAGATCTCAGAGACAATTTCTGTTTCTGGATTATATATGCATATTTACACAAGTTATCTAAAAATTAAATTAATACATTCTGATGCCACATATTTGGTAATATCTAGTAACACACAAATCTATATCTCAGGAGCAATTTCTGTTTGAGAAGTATATACATATTTACACACAAGCCATCTAAAAAGTAAACATTCTGATGCTGCACGTTCGAGTTAGCAACACTCAAATCTATACCTCAGAAGCAATTTCTGTTTCAGAAGTATAAGCATATTTACACACACAAGTCATTTAAAAATTAAAAAAAACATTCTGATGCTGCACATTCAATAATATCTAGTGACAAGTCTATATCACAAGGGCAATTTCTGTTTCAGAAGTATATGCATATTTACACAAGTTGTCTAAAAACTTAGACTTGAAATAAATTTTTAAGGCAAAACTTTTGCATAATGAATGAAAAAAAAATGACTAAAATTGTTTTGGTGATCAATAATAGAATATATAACACTACATTTCATTAAATGAAATTAGAAAATGCCCCAAACCTCACAAACTTTAATCGTTGCATAAGGAACAATATAATCATAAGGTTCCTTAAATATGCTTTGTACGTTTCATTTGACATATCATTAAATCAATATTTCAAGAAATAGTACCTGGTCTGACATAGTTCAAAATAAAATGTACAAAAGTTAATAACAGTAGGGCACATAATGCAAATACAGTGAAACCTGGGTTGTATGTTTTTCTAGGTGGTCTTAAAAAACATAAATGAAATTACAAGAGGTTAATAAATAGTATTGTTAAATTTACGCTTTAAAGAATAAGATGTTCCTTAATAATGATCTATTTAAAGTCAAATTGGTAGTCAGGAAAGAAAAAAATGAGTGTTGCAAATTATAATATATTTTATCACATTGCAGAAAATCATAAAAGTCTGTGAAAAACAAGCTTTTCTTTTAATTATTCTCTCGTTCTATAAAAATCCTGATTCTATAGATCAAGTAAAATCCTCACAACTAAAAATCTTAGACCAGTGCTTCAGTATGGAACTCATTAATTAACAGCTTTCTTCTTCTTCTGTGGATCCTAAGTGCATCCCTTTTAAAACCAGAATGTTGAAAATTGAAGACACATTCAAGATTCTATTCTATTATGCCACAGAATAGTGGAGCCACAAGGTTACGTCTCTGGGATTTAACAATTTTTTAAATACAGCATATGTGTGTGTGTCATGAAACCAATTTTTCATCGAAACCGAATGTTTCGATATGTTGAATGTAAACAACATACTCTTCTCTGATACGACAATGTTTAACTTTGGCTGCACCAACTCGTCAGCGCTGTCTCCATTCTCTCAAAGTTGTAACACATTGAGTTACATATAAAAGAAACAAAGAGCCATGTATTGTTGATAATCTGAAATTCAAATTTTAACTTATAAACATAAAACGTGAATAAATTAATTATGTATAACAGAGTTAAAAGCGATAGAAACTATAGTGAAATATTGGGACTAATGCAGAATGGCATGTAAAAGAGATAAACATATAACTGAGGTTCCACTGTACTTTCAATTACTGGTCAGATTGTGGCAATCAAGAAAAATTCAACCCCCAATCATAACATTATGAGCCCCAGTATATGAACGTGAGCAGGCCTTCACCCCTCTATTGGGATGACAATAGCTTCTATTATGAAAAACATGTGTGCAATAAAAGAAAAAGTACTGTAGCAAAGTCATTTAAGTGGGGAAAATTATGTAATTATGGTTCTGCTACACTGTAATAACACTAAGACATTTTTGCACATTTATCAGCACAGATCAAAAACTATTCCCATGAAAAAAATGGGAACCTCTACAATAAATGCCAATCACCCTTGCTCCCTCTTCACCTGCATAAAGCAATCTTTAATTAGCTTGATTTTAAAAGACTGAAAAATTTCAACTGCACTCAAGCTGCAATATTTAGAGGGAATATTGATTCTGGTTGAAAACAAATATCTTTTGACCAGTTCCTTGCCAAACTTTTTGGGTATCACTGAAGAAATGCCTACAGTAAAAACATCCACAGAAAAATGCTAAACCGCAAAAATATGCAAAACTCCCAATCACATTCCTACATAAAAAAAATATTGCTTAACTTAAATTCTCACCTGGTTTACCATGTGCATCAATTTGATGTATGTAATTTAATGCCCATAGTATTAATTACATTGGTTTTTTTATGTTAAAAACAATTTTTGACCTGACAAGGGTATAAAACTGGTTTAAATCATCAAAAACTACTAGACAGAAAAATAAAGCCTTACCTACTATTTTGAAACAAATTATTAGCATTAAATAGATTTATTAAAAGTTAGAACTCGCCTTGTAGATATTTATTTTTTTCGTTTTGCAAATTTCTTAACACTGAGGAATAAAAGTGTTATTTTTGTTAAAATTTTCATTTTTTTTTATATGCACAAAATAATTACTTTAGCATAACACTCTGCAGAGTTAGAACTAATTACAAGTCTGGCTGATTTTTTTCATTGTAGGATATATCACATCACTAATTTTGCACATTTATTAACACCTAAATGAATTTGTTGTTTAGAGTGCATAATGCCAAAGTTAGAAAATATTCTCTCTATTGAGGCAGGACAACAGCAAAATTATTCTATTTGAAGAAGTTCGGAAACAAGACCAGTCTTACAATTTTCACATTTGGAAATTCCTTTCCACCAGATCACAGGATTGGTCATCTTTTCACTTCTTTTAAAATAGGACGGAGGGACTGGTGTTTCCTCAACTTCGTAAGAAATTATTGGAGGCAAGCACCCACTAATTCTTTCCGCCACCCATATGCGGACTGATTATTTTTGTGTGTTGATTAACCCTTCGTCCATATATTTAGCATGCAAAATGTAAGTCAAATAATAAAATGGGTTCAGAATTTGCTCTATTCATTTTTTCACCTTTTCAATATGTCATATAAGGAAACTTTCAAGAGACTAAACCAAACATAGCATGCACCAACAGTTGTGGATGTATCTAGCTAGAATATGTTGCATAATAGAATGTTACACTATTTAAAGAACCTTACTACAGGTATTATATTATTCACATGTTAATATCAAATGTAACATATGTTCATGCTATGTATCTTAAAAGGCTCTCATCAGACTAATTAAGCTGTCGTTTTAAATGAGTTACCTCATTGGTTGCTATAGAGTATGTGTGATCATGTGCAATGTACACACTTTTTACTTTAGGCTTAGGAATTTTAGTAGTGACCTCCTGATTATTTTGTTGTGACATTATGTTTACAGGAATATTAAAAACTGATGGTACAGCATTATTTCTTAGTATCCTGCACTGCTGAAGAAATTCAAAATCTGCTGGAAGCCTGGAACAAAATGTTTTGAACACAAGAGAACTGTGTTGGCTTCCAAACAGAGCCTTTCTTTTAGGCTTCTCTTTTTGTTGCAAGAGCCCATTCGTGTCTTAATTTCTCATTTTTAGGGAATCTGAAATTTTAGCATAAAATAGTTTCTAAAAAATAATATTGTAACCAATCAATTTTCTCTAAATACAGCATTAAGTATACTAAAAATCTAATGACGCCAAGTATTTGTCCGCCATCAGCACTAAACAATATGGCATTAAAAAAAATGTTGATTTAAAAATCTACGAAAAATAAGCCAGCTGAACATATGGTTAATGACTTTTTTCACTAAAATAATGAGTATTATCCAGCAAAATAAAAACTTTATTTCGTCGTTCTGCTAAAGTGGTACTGAAAATTTATGTTGTTATACTTATCAACTAGACATTATATTTCCCAGCCACCAGCAAAAAAAATGACCTAATAATTTCACCCCATAATGAGCATAGAGTTCTATCAGAGTAGCACAACCCACAAAAAAAAACTGCTAGGAGCACATTGGAGCATAGAGAACATTGGTGATGCTTTTCACTTGTGTGAAGAAGCATATACCCTGAAAAATGACCTTCATGAGCAAGTTTTTTGGAGCATACGTCACATTCCTGAAGTTTTTCACCTAAGTGAAGAAGCATATGCGGTGAAAGATCCTTTTATGAGCAAATTGTATTGAGCATTCATGCTGATGGAAAGATGTTTTACTTTTGTGAATTGGCATGTCTTGCATTAAACCTTTAATAAAATAACTGTCAATATTTTGTTCGAACTATTGCAAGGTTCATTTACAAACTGTAATTAATATTAATTAACTAGACGTTAACGCTATTTTTAATTAACAGGTGGTATATTCCACTCAGATAAATCTTACACACTATAATGAATTAGCTTTATTTTGCTTTCCGCTAAGCTAATTATAATGAATAAGCTCTTCCTACCAGCTAGCTAATGATAATAATGAAGCTTTCCTACTGAGCTTAAGTATAATGCTTCTGCTACTGAATGATATACTTGTACTAAGCTTCAAATAGTGAATTCAAATGGTTGTTGTTACTAGTTAATTAAGAACATGAATAAAGTCTTAACGCTGGTTGTTAATGGTAATAAACTAATGATATAAACATAACAGCCAGACAAAGGTCTGACAAAAACTATGAATTGAGAAAGACGTACTTACGACAACCTTTTTTATTCGGTACGCTTGATCATCCAAAGCACACACACACAACTTGTTTCACAAAAATGAAGAATCACTAATCACATACAACAAAATCTCTCCTTATAACAACAAAATCTCTCCTTATAACAACAAAATCTCTCTCTCAAACAACAAAATCTCTCCTTATAACAACAAAATCTCTCTCTCAACAACAAAATCTCTCCTTATAACAACAAAATCTCTCTCTCAACAACAAAATCTCTCCTTAGTCTCGTTGAACGCGCCTATTTATACTGGCTACCACCACGTCATGACTTACACTCATTGCCAGATTTCATTCAGCGGGTGAAATAATATCTCGTTCAGTAAGAAGATAATTTACATAGTAAAATAAAATAACCAGAGATAGTAAAATCAAAAGGAAAGTGAATATAGAGTATACGTTACAACACTACCACTGGGTCAACTTCATATTGGACAGACATCTGAAAATTCGTAAAACTGACTACAAAAAGTCACCTGTAAAAGGGTATTCCACTTTGTTTGCTCTTTTCATTATCACGAGCACTGCAATTTATCGCCGAAAACGCTTTGACCATATTGGATATCTCATATAATATACATAGATATCACAGAAACATGCACAGCCCTTTCTCAAACCGCTCAAACTGACCCGCTCAATGTGGCTCGTTGATGCCACATCGTAAGAGCGTTACACAAATAGCAGGCAGCCAATCTAGTCCTTTATATGATATCTGTGGTAATAACACAGACTTGCAGCATGTGAGTCACTGAAAATTGTGTACAAGTTATTGAATGTTTCTAATGGTATTTGGAGTACTGCTTTCAAAAATGACTACGATTTTTCTCTGCAACGTAAGGATTTTTCACAAAATGGATGTGAAGATATAACAAGAAAGATGACACCGAATTTTCAGGTGTAATAAGCACGTCTTTTGAATCCGTTTTGACACAAATTAAATTTATCAAAGCTATGCAAAGTCAATGGAGCCAGTATGGAAAACAATAGTATCTGATGGAAGAAAGAAGTTTTTCTAACAGGTTTTTAATCCCTCAGATATTGCTGTAAACGGAATCGTGAGCTTACGCCCTCTGGTTGCAGACTTGTGTGTTAAGAAAAACATCAATTTATATGAGAAACATTTCGCACCGGAAACGCTCTCCAACACAGATTTTTTTTTCAAATCGTACCCTTAGAAACAGAGATATCGACAAAAATAAAATGTGACTTTACGTCCCCTGGTGGGAAAACCGTGCATTATATTAAGAAGAGAGTATTCTCAAATGGTTTCTCCATATGAACAGTATCGGTCCAACAAAAAAAATTTAGTCGAGTTTTCAGGATCCAAGATTTTCCTACAAATACATCAGAAGCAGAAATTAACACTGATGCTCCATGGTGGCGAAACCATTCTTTACCAAATATTAGAAATTATGTGAAAAATATTTTCCGTCAGGTCTTGTATGCGAAACAGGAAGAAGTTTTCAAACTGGAATTTTAGAAGCAGAAATAGCGCAGAAAACGCAATTTGCCTTTGTGACCCCTAGCGGAAAAGTCTATGATCTACTTGAAAGTTTTGAGTTTTTAGGAAAAACATTTCGCATCGGAAACACTGTCCAACAATGAAGGAATTTTCAAAATCGTACTCCTAGAAGTAGAGATATTGACAAAAATAAGATATACATCTACCCCCTTGGCGTAGAAACCATGCATTATTTCGAGAAGAAAATGTTCCTAAAAGTTTTGTCGACATGAGTAGTATCGGTCCACAAAAGACTTTTTTTCAATCGAGATTTTAGAAGCTCATATTTTGCTGCAAATACATCAGAAGAGGAAATTAAGATTTACGACCCCTGGTGGCCAAACCATTTTTCACAAAAATTAGAAATTATGTGCAAATGATTTGCCATCAGGAGCTGTATCCGGTGCAGAAAGAATTTTTCAAATCGGAGATTTAGAAGCAGAGATATGGGAGGGAAAGCAATTTACCTATACGCCCCCTAACGGAAAGTCTATGAAATACTTGAAAATTTTAAATTATATAAAAAACATGTCACACTAGAAACACTATCCAACAAAGATGGAATTTTTCAAATCGAATTCCTAGAAGTAGAGATATTGACATAAATAAGATATGCATCTACGCCTCCTAGCGTAGAAACCATGCATTATTTTAAGAAGAAAATGTTTCTAAACGGTTTGTCGACATGAGTACTATTGGTCTACAAACGACGTTTTTTTCAATCGAGATTTTAGAAGCTGCAAATATGTATATAAACTGAGTTTCGAATTTATAGTTCAAAGCAGATTTGTCTGGATCAATTACGGGTCCGGGTCGGGACCAGTTATGGGACGTCCAGGTCCGGGTAAACTTTTTGACCCGTTTCCAACTCTGCATGTGTGCGGGTTCGAATTCTGATGAGGCATGGTTGCTTTGTTTGCATTGAGGTACTGACTCTCTCTCTTTCTTGGAACCAATGGCCCTAAATGCTCAAGACTACTGTTTTCAAGAGAGAGAGAGAGAGACAATAACTATAGCCAATGAGTTCCTCACCGTGGTCGTTAAACCCCCAAACAAACAAACAAACAAACAAAAATTTGCAGGTTTCCTGCCATTACTGACTGACCTAACAAATCGAATTCTGGACCTCGTACACTTTCTACTCTTTGCTGTACAGCAATAGAATGATTTATAACGAAGTAAATTTCTCCGACATTTCGGTCCACGCCGGGGATCGAACCCGAGTTACCTGATTCCGGAATCAGTCGATCTACCAACTGAGCTACGGAGACGTTCGTTCTCGCTGCTATCTGCCTTTATGTCGGGTGCATCCTGCGGGGCAGGCACGTCACAGATTCAATGGCATTAAACGCTCAAATAATTCCGAAGCCTTTACGTGATTGTATAGCTTGTGACGTATATTCTAAATTAACTTTCCTTTTAAGTTTCTTTTCCTATGTAAATTTGAGTTTGTTCTGCTTATACTTCCAAACTTAATGTGACATCTTTTCCCTCAAACGAATACGGTTGGCAAAACATTTGAGGTCAGAGTGAACGTGACGTATGACTGTATGAGATAAGAATGATAGATAAAAACTAGGATACAGCAGTTGCTCGGGTGTGTTGGATGTGTGGTGGATATGTGATATGTGAATTACGTTATTCCTTGAAGTGTGATATCTGATCTATTGATATAAAGCAGGAATAAAGCCCATTCCCGTAAGTAGACTTCTATCCTATGTTTTGTCTGGCCGTAAATGTTTAATTAAGGAAGCGTTCCATCGTATTCATACCGTATGATTTAGACATAACGTAAGAACGACAATATTTCAGCACGAAAAGACATTACGTCATATTGGCGCCCGAACTTCAAGAATGACCTGCCCGTTAAAGTTCTCACAATGGTGGGATGTTAAAGTTCTCACAATGTCACATTTACGCCAAAAATCGGATTGTCATCTTCAAAATTTGTATTACATGGCGTAATCCCGTATTTCTTTCATGATTTATCTGCTTCTCCGGGCAAACACGGGATAAGATTCTTAACCTCCAGATTCGCTAAACACGAATGCCGGTTGCTTTGACTAGCGAATCCTGTGATGGTTATATTCAAATTGATCAGAAACTTGAAACTTGGTCGTTCTGGGTGGTGTAGTTTTTAGCATATCCGGGCGTTTTCTGGGAGACGCGGGTTCGAGTCCCGCTCCAGGACGATGAAAATTTTCAAGTTTTCGGATATGGTCTGACTTACCATCCTTGTCACATTTACGCCAAAAATCCGATTGTCATCTTCAAAATTTGTATTATATGGCGTAATCCCGTATTTCTTTCATGATTCACAAAAGAATCCCTTCTTCAGCACTTCGAAAAAACTGTGTGTGATGTTACGTTCCACACGCCAAATTGAGTGGGATTTCTACAATGAACGTTCTTTAGCGGATGACTGACTCCAGCGACACAGGGTCCCGGTTAACCCGTGGGCCATGCCCCCGGCCCTCTTTGGGGAAGGGGGTGACGTGCCTGCACCGCAGGACGCACATGAGATAAACGCAGATAGCGGCGAGAGCATACGTCCGCGTATCTTAGTTGGTAGAGCGACTTATTCTAGAGTGAGGGGGACCAGAATTCGATGCCCGGCGTGGACAAAAATGACGGAGAATTTACTTCGTTATAAGCTGTCCTTGAGTTCTGTGTAAATAGTATTGTATCTGAACCACAGTGTTATCAGAAAATCTCTGTTAACTCAGATTTCTCACCGGCCATCGTATTTTCTCGACCCCCATATCGAATACGAACAATCAAGAATGTCTACTTAGATATTGAAAGCTTCGGAAATGATAAATGTGAAGTAAGGGTGCTCACACTGATAAGTCTCAAATAATTTATATAGTATTCAATTTACAGAAATATTCGCTGGGAACAACACTGATAGGAAAGTGTTTCGTATACTTTCTCACCTTCAGTTATATTTAATTCGTACCATGACATATGAAACTGAAGATACAAAATTAAAACGATTAAAATACAACACATGGCGCGTCACAGAAGATATTGCTCGAAGTGAAGACAATATAAAGAACTTCAAAGATCTCAGTGATGGTTAGAAATATCTGTTGATTTTATTCAGAAAGAGCGACGGAGTGCTGAATAATTAAGCAATGTTCCTGAAAGACGAGAGCACCAAATACTGTCCTTGGGATTTTTGACGATGCTTCTATAGGGCATGCAGAAAAACATCGTTGTTCTTTTGTTTCAGAGTTTAACGATTATTATTAGCAACTTTTAAGTCTGTGAGCAGTCCACCATTCTAAATTCGGGATAGCTGATCCGGTAGAGGGCTCTGACAATATGAGACAGGCGCAACATCTATGTCTTATTCAGGGGTGTACCCGAGCCCTAGCTCCCGAAACCAGCGCTTCTGACCACTCGCCCACCGAGAGACGAAAATAACATCAGAACCCATAGTACCATATACATATCTGAGAGAGAATCGCAAATTTTCACCTCTCTTAGAGATCTCCAAAATTAAATAGCAAAGCAAGAAGGTATAGTTTCGGTTAAACTCACCCCTCCAGAATATGTGACCTGACTTAACCACTAGGTTGCTAGAGAAGAATATATAACTTATATCACCCAAACTCAGTTAACTATAAGTGAGAACAGTCCTGACTCTCCTAAACGTGCGTAGTGCATGTATACTTTGCCTAATGGCCAAACTTTTCTTTGCACAAGACTTTTAATAGAATGTTATTTCGAAATTATATTCCGGAAAATTAATTTCTGCGATCTAGCGTCGAATTTTTGTCTTCGAAATTTCTCACATATTTGGTTTGGATGTGTAGGGGTTAAGATTTATATTTCCTTTTGTTGTAACCACATAACCTCCTGAGAACGATGTATGCTGTAAAATTATATTTCTTCCAAGATCATTAACAAAATTATATCCAATTAGTTCTGTCAAATGTTTTCCTTCTAAAGATGTTTCGCTACGACATTACCTCCGCTAAACTTGTAACGATGTTTCGCCTCAACATCTTTGCAGCAAAAGCTGAGGGTTCCTTGCTTCTAAATTGGCCTTTTCGTGTCATACGGTGTTCAGGAGGTCACGAACACGAAGAAAGATTTGAGTCTGACTCCCATTTTGTGTTGCGTCAGAGTTCTCTTTAAGGGAACTTAAATTGAGATAATTTGTTCTCCGTTTTGTCCGAGGAATTACGTTGAAAGCATTACCAGCACCACCAGAAGAAACTAATGCGGATTTAGGATCTTTCTCTCTTTTGCTTGGTTTCCCCTTTCTGTCATTAGGTCAGGAGACAACTGTAATTCCACCCAGCATTTGTAAGTGCGAGCAATTATCTAATTAATTCGGGAGCCTCCCAGATATATAAACAAGGAATTGCTTGATTTTCAATTTCAACTACATTATACTGATGTACCAAAAAAATGTGGATACCTCTCGAATATCGCGTTGGACCTCCTCGCGATCAGATAAAGCAGCAAGGCGACAGGGCATGGACTCCACTAGCTCTCTGTAGTTCAGTGGAGACAGTGCACATAATACTTCGTGAAGAGCGTCCCACATTTCCGTAATATTCGCCGGTGGAAGATTTCTGGCCTTGACGGCACTTTGAACTGCATCTTAAGTGTATTCGATATATACGGCAACCGAGGGAGCCTACTCTGGATACCAGAGTTTGTAGAATGCACTTCCAGCCATAATCGAACGACCCTGGACGTGTGCGGTAGCGCATTGTCTTGCTGAAAGATGTCGCACCAGTCGGAGTGGTTGCATGACATGTACAGGTGCAAATGATCACCAAGGATGGTTACGTAGCTTCCAGCGGTCAGAGGCGTCTACAGACGTTCAAAGGGCACTAATGCGTGCCAGATAAAAACGCCCACACCATAACAGAGCCACCGCCGGCCTGCAATGTCCCTTGCAGGCATTAGGGATCCATTGCCTCCTGAGGTTATTTGAAAACACCCACACCATAACAGAGCCACCGCCAGCCTTCACTTTCGCTTGCAGGCATGCGGGATCCATTGCCTCGTGAGGTTATTTGAAAAGATCATTTCCAAGATCATTAAAAAAATTATATCCAATTAGTTCTGTCAACAGAGCCACTGCCAGCCTGCAATGTGGGATCCATTGCCTCGTGAGGCCATTTGAAAACACCCTACACCATAACAGAGCCACCGCCGGACAGCACTGTCCCTTTGTAGGCGTGCGGGATCCATTGCCTTGTGAGATTATTTGAAAACACCCCACACCATAACAGAGCAACCGCCGGCCTGCACTGTCCCTTGTAAGCATGCGGGATTCATTGCCTCGTGAGACCATTTGAAAACACCTCTCACCGTAACAGAGCCACCTGCGGACTGCACTGTCCCTTGTAGGCATGCGGGATCCATTGCCTCGTGAGGTTATTTTAAAACACCCCACACCATAATAGATACACCGCAGACTTGCACTGTCCCTTGCAGGCATGCGGGATTCATTGCCACGTTGGGTTCTCGCCACATCTGGATTCGGCCATCTGCCAGAAACAGTTGGTACCGTAATTCGTCGTACCAGGATGGATGTTTCCAGTCATCTTGCGTTTAATGACGGTGTTCCTGAGCCCAGGCGAGGCAGACATCCTTATGTCGTCGGGTCAACGATGGAACCCGGGTGAGCCGTCGGCTCCGGAACCCCATAGAACACAAGAAACGTTGCACTGTCCAATCACAGATGCTACTACTGGCTCCAGCATTGAATTGCGCAATGATTTGCGTTAATGCTGCACACCGGTTGAATGTTACGATGTAACAGACGGCGCTGACCACGACCGACCAGGGCTTTTCTACGGCCACATCGGTCTCGCATTCTGAATCTTTTCCTGAGTTTATATAGTACAGGAACACCCTCGAAATTGTTGATTATATCAATTCAAATTTCCTGGTAATTTCAAAAAGGGGGTGACTCATATCCCGGGCCCTGACTATCATACCTCGTTCGAAATCGCTTAAATCCTGAGAACCTGCCATCGGACTTGCGAATGCTACTACTTGAGCTTGTGGTGATATCTGATTCCATATATACAATATATTGACAAAAGTCACCGGATATCTAGAAGAGAAACACAACATAGCATTTATTGACGTACATTAGTACGGTGTCGGTCCCCGTTTGGCCTTAATGCATGCACTGACCCTTCGAGACAAGCTTTCGATAAGGTTTTGGAACACAGCAATAGGTATGCGCTTCCATTCAGTACACAATGTTGCTGCTAACTATTGCTTAGTAGTAGGCCTTGGCTCCAAACTTCTTATGCGGCGCTCTAATTAATCCCATAGGTGCTCTATGCGATTAAGACCAGGACTCTGTGCTGCCCAGTCCACGCACAATAGGGAATTATCGTCAAATCACGCCATAACAGTCCTCGCTTTATGGCTCGGTGTATTATCTTTCTGGTACCAACAAGGTTCGGTTCCATAGTATTGCTACAGAGTTGGTAGGGCATAATTGTCCAGAATATAGAGGTAGACGTGCTGGGTAACAGTTTTATCCATGATAATCAATGGGCAGGGACCATATCCCGAAAAACACCCCCACACGAGTACACTGTCAGCTCCAAACTTGACCGAAGGAACAGTACACTGTGGTAAACAGCCTTCCCATGGCTACCGCCATACCCACACATGGCCATCAGACTGATGGATCGTGTATCTGGATTCATCAGTCCATAAGACCCGTTTCCATTGATCTACTATCCACTATAAATGTTCTTTACACCATGCTAAACGACGAGTAGCATTTCGAGTAGAGATGAAAGGCTTATGAGCAGCCTCGCGACCACGGTGACACATAATATGTTGTTCTCTGTGAATGGTACGTGTGTATACAGAGGCTCCAGCAATTTTATCACCTGTATAATGAGGTCCTGTGCAATACTCCGTCGAAAAGCTGTAACGACTCCCCTGAGGCTTCGAAGTCTTCTATCACTGATTTTCTTTGGTATGCCAGTGCGTTTTGCTGTTTCAGGACGCCATGTGTCTTCCACTTATTCAGTACTTCCAAAGCAGTTGACTTTGATATGTTTAAACGCCTCTTGGTTCCTCTTATGGACAACCCTCTAATATAACACCCAACAATCTTTCCATTCTCAAAGTCAGTTCTCTCCCGCCGCGACATTTTCACTCAACCTCACAGTGCGATATGATCGTGGTTGTTTTTATACCGTTTGCAGATGTACCGCGCATCTTAACAACGCAGCAGATCCGTTCATTTGCTTTTGAAGGAGTGTCCGGTGACTTTTGTCAATACAGTGTGCGTAGCTTGCGGACTATACCATTTACCGCATGGGTCTTGTGGTATGTAACGTTAATAGTAGCGCCCTCACAGCTTTTTGGGCACCTCAGTGTATATGATTAAAGGCATCCGCACATCCCTTTTGAGCAGTGTATTTGCCTATATGCAGCACCACCATGGCCACACAGGTATAAAAAGTGCATTTGTAGCTCCGGAAACAGCATACACAAGCATGAATCATACACAAGCATCATTCTGGAGTGATGAATCACGCTTCACCATTTTACAGTCCGACGGTCGGTGTCGAGGATACTAGATTTGTGCTACCTGCCCGATTGTGTTGTACCAACCCTGGAGTTCGGTGAAGAAAGCATCGTTCTCTGTGGCTGATTTTCATGGTTTATGAAGGACCCCTTCATGGTTTAGGTGGACCCATGCTCTATCACGAAGAAATCTTAACGCTGCGGCTTCTAATGACATTATTAACACTTCTATGCTTCCGACATTATGGCAACCGTTTGGTGAAGACCCTTCCCTTCATCACAAATCAATGCTACCGTACACAAAACGAGTTTCATGCTGGAATGGTTTGATGAGACGAGTGTACAGAAACGTAACTGGCGTGCAAGGAATCCCAATCTCAACCCCATGGAGCACCTTTGGGATGAATTGTAAGGTCGATTGCTAGCTAGGTTGAACCTTACGACATCGGTCACCGACCTGGCTAATGCTCATGTGGAAGAATGGAAGTCTGTTCCAGTAGCACCGTACCTAAGTCCAGCAGAAAACCTTCCCAACAGAGTGGAGTCTGTGATAAAAGCAAAGGATTGACCTACTCGATATTAATTTCTTTCATATTGCAGGGAGTTTTCGGATATGCAAGTGTCTGATTACTATTGAATGCATAAGAACTTTCAAATTCAAAAGATTTCTGAACTCTTCAATGCTGCAAAGTAATTCATATAAAGAAAGACTGACAAGCATGTATAAGAGTCATTCAAATTAAAACGAGCCAAAGGGCATGAAAAAGATGAAAACGAGAAAAAGGGCATATGACTGTCATATGAGATATATGAAAACGAGCCAAAGGGCACATGACTTATCTTAAAAATAATCACCGTGGTTATTAAGCCACTATTCCACTGTATAGGAACAAATCCGGGCTGTATGCCGGACTACGGAGTGTTTCCCAGCTAAATTTGGAAAGGTAATCCTGGAAGCTTTTCTTCGCAGTGTGTGTGTGGGGGGGGCATTGTCATGAAGAAGAATGACTTCTGCGGGGAGCATCCCGTCCCGCTTGGACTTGAGTGATGTTCGCAGAGATTCTAATGTGTCCGAATACCAGGTAGCATTTACGGTGTATCCCGTGGCGAGGAACTATATCAACAGGAGGCCCTTGTGTTCCGATAACCGCTATGTTCAACGTTTGTTGCTTCAATCATGAAGTAGAAACGTACACCTGCACGACGTCCTGCACAAAGGCCAACCGCTTGCGTCGTCGTGTGATTGCAGTGCCACTTTTCACTGCGTCACAACACTATAGTGGTGCCAACCTATGTTTCATTTCGAGTCTGCAGCGATAAACCCATTCAATAGTTTGCTATCTGCTTTGGCTTGTTTTCATATGAATGGCCCTTATACAAATAAGAATGTCTGTCGTCTTTGAATGTATCAAGATGCATGTCCGCCATATTCCTGCCCCTATGTGTCATACTGGTTTCTAGTGACGAATTCTGCTTTTACCTTAGAGTGAATGAACACCCCATTCGATACGGAAGACTGGGCAGCGTTCACATTCGAACTAAGTTGGACAGCTGAACACAGCTACCACTCATTGTGTTATAGTGTGGGGATCCACCTACTGTTACAGCTCACTCGTGATAACAGGAACCTTAGCAACATAGTTATAAGTTCAAGAAATCCGCCTTTCATGTCACGTGTGACAGAGTAGTTGTATTTTTTTACCAAGCTACAAAAACGGAAGAAGCGAAAAGGCGGAGAACATAGACATTTTAATATCTAATAAAAAGACGATTAAAACGATTATCCGTTTATACAAAGGTATTAAAACTTACAACTGAGATTTCTGCCGTATTCATGTATTCCAAAGACATCTTTACTGCACTGCTAACAAACTTTGCCGACACAGAGTACACAAAAACGGAATTTTTCGTGATCTTCGGTGTTAAATAGGTGGTAATCACAATGCAATCATTCTCTCCGGTGGAAATTAGAATTTAAAGATTGCAATGTAACAGGTAAGTTCCAGGTACAATCGAATGCACTGTGACGTGCCTGCCCCGCGATATGTGCGTCCTGCACATGAGATAAAGGCAGATAGTAGCAAGACCTTACGTCTGCGTAGCTCAGTTGGTAGAGCGACTTCTTCCGGAATAAGGGAACTCGGGTTCGATGCCCGGCGTGAGCAAAGATGACGGAGAAATTTACTTCGTTATAGTACCTGAAAATTTATACCCCGGAAGTGCCAGGCTCAGTAAAGGTAGTCTGTTTTGTCAGATTCGGAAACCTACACTGCATGAATGCTTTGGTCGTCACTAAAGTACTGTTGCTCTACATTGAATGGAACTGTAGATAATAAATTTAGTAAAGAGGCCCATCCTAGTCTTGGATATATATGGTGGGTGTTAAACTCCAAAAAGAAAGAAAACAGGCATGTTTCTGGAAATCAGAAAGCCCAAAAGGATATTGGCGTATGCAATAATTCCACGCACAAGCTTCTGTTTAATTTCGACGTTAAGTTCATCAAAATTTTCTCAACAGATCGCTGCACAATGTTGCCATTAAAGAATTAGTTGTTCAACCTTCTCTGTTAGGTAGTTAAAGCTGCTGGAAGAGGAGAATGCATCTCTCCGCTGCAGAAGAGGAAGCCGCTCCCGCCTGCTCTGACGAAGTTTAGCATTCCTATTTTCACGGAGACGTTACATCTCATCATGATCATGATCATTTACACTCAAGTGTTTCTCTGTTTCTCTCTAGAACATTTTTAATGCTTCAGAAATTCCACTTTTAGTATCGCAGCATCGACGAAATTCTCGTATTTCGCTAATTTGCGGTTACGACAAATGATAATGAATAGTCGTAGCGTTCTAGTGAAACACACCATTAAAGCTTCGCTTAACGCATAAATTTATGGGTGATACAAACGATTTGATGTTAATCTCATAAGCTTCTGGTAACTTGATCCAGGGGTCAATTTACATAGCCGCATCCTGCACAAATAGGTTTCAGTTATAAAAATTAACGATAATATATATCAGTGTGTATTTTTTATATCATATTTGTTAAACATCGGGACATTTTCATTAGATCTGAGGGCTTACTGATCCATAAATACGTTACTAAAGCAAACCTCTTGAAGAAAATTACACTATTATTAAAATTTTGCTAAAATTAGATATTTTGAGATGTTTCTGCAATGAATCACCCTCCTGTAGAGCGAGCCTACAGTAATTGCGCTTAAATCATGCAAAAACTAGCTACTGTTGATTATCTACCAGAAATGCATGAGAGTGCATGTTTCCATTATATGAAACTTTCTTGTGTACATAATGGAAACGTACACTTCCTTATCGTCACACATAGAAAATACACATTGTTTTCGCGACTTTTGAATGCTCAGTATATCATTTATTCACTAAAAATGCGAGGAAAATGAATACAAAGAGAAGAAAATATGTCTGTTGCGTTACGTTGATATCGTAAAAACATATTTTAATGACTATAAGTACTGTAATAATAAATTTAACTTTCCCTTTGGGTTCCCGTATTCCAGTGTAAATTTGGTTTCTTCTCGTTGAAAACTTTCTAAACTTAACGTTTCGAAGTTTCTCCGGATGAAATTGAAGTTGGTATTTCCTGACAGCGGGTCAAAAGGTAACCAACGTAGTTAAAGACTCCTGAGAAAGAGCTCAGTGCGCAATCTTGGATGTAAGATTCACGAGCAATGAGCTATGGGCAACATTAGTTGAGCAATTCACTAGCATTGAGCTATGAATAATATTAGTTGAGCGATTCACAAACAATGACCTCTGAGCAAACTTAATTGAAAGATTCACAAGCGATGACCTATGAACAATCTTAGTTGATCGATTCGCGAACGATGACCTATGAGCAATATTAGTTAAGAGATTCACAATCAGTGAGCTAAGAGCAATATTAGTTGGGTGATTCACGAGCAATGAGCAATGTTAGTTGAGCAATTCACGAACAGTGAGCAATATTAGTTGGATGATTCAGGAGCAATGAGCTGTGAGCAATATTAGTTGGGCGATTCACGAGCCATGACTTATGGAAAATATTGAGCGATTCACGAGCAATGAGCTATGAAAAATATTAGTTGAGCGATTCACGAGCAATGAGCTATGAAAAATATTAGTTGAGCGATTCCTGAAAGAGTATATTATTGAGCGATTCACGAGCAATGAGCTATGAAAAATATTAGTTGAGCGATTCCTGAAAGAGTATATTATTGAGCGAACTGTATTCAGAGAGAGAGATAGCATATCGCATGGATTTTGGTTATTGTGGAACAAGATATTTCTTCTCCTCTCCCCCATTTTGTGTACCAGCTATTAAGTATTGTGCTACTGTAAGAAAACTAAAATTATTGTATACAGATGATTATATGATGTCTATGTATCAATCTTTGCACCCCTTAAGACAAACGCTATTATAGCTATCAAGAGTAAATTGTATACAGGGTGATCAGAATCGACCGCATAATGAACCTACCGGACGATTCCTCGTGGAGAAAGACGCCGAAAACCGTTGACGTCACTTCCGGTAAGAATACAGACATTAGAAATAACTTACCCAATCACTTTGACAGAAAACATGTAATTTATTGATGTGTACCACTACAACAGAAATGATAAAACACGTGGATTCGTGTCAGATTTCAACATGTGTTCAAAATGACCACCTTGAACTGCTGAACAGGCGGCATCCCGCCGAGGAATATACATCTGCACGCATTGCAGCATAGCAGGGGTTATAATTGTGAGGGCCGCGTGTAAGGTGGCCACTAGGTCGTGCAGACTGTTGACAGGCCGTCGATATACCAGTTCCTTTAGATGACCCAGGAAAAGAAGTCCAATGGGTTAAGATCCGGCGACCTAGCGGGCCATGCGACAGGACCACCACGGCCAAGCCATCGACCGAGGTATTCCGTATCCAGCCACTGGTGAACATTTGCAGCGTAATGTGCCAGTGATCCATCATGATGGAACCATAGATTGCTGAAAACAGCCAGTGGTACGATTATAGGTGTTGCAGTAAACCTTGCTTCATCAGTCCACAAGATCCGGCGGATGAAGCTACTAACGGCAGCATGATGCTGTAGCAGCCACTCACAACATGCCAGTCTTCGAGGACCATCCTGTGGTAATAGGCCCTGCCCCCGTGCGATGTGATATGGATGCAGGTCTTCGTCGTATAGAACGGCAAGTACGGTACTTTGGTGCACACCGAACTGTCGCACGATCGCACGGCTGCTGGTCGTTGGCTCGTCCTCTATGAACTCTCACAGAGGGTCCAGCGCCACTGTCTACACTTGGACGTGGTGCGACATTGCCTGTGACGCGCATTGGAGCGTCAAGCAGCCGTATGACCTGGGTGTCAGGGTGCCGTCGTGGTGGGTATCGCTCGCTGTTGGTCCTTGCTGCACGCAATGCTGAACCATGGATTTCCCAAATAGGGGATATATGTCAATACTCTCTCAAACTGTACGACATATCGTTACCCACACTACCGTCAAATGTACCAGCGCAGTATGAGCTTACCTGCTACCGTCGCCAACCCTTTTTATCCCTACCTGCCGTATCGCGCAGGCGTACAACTGATGGTTTCATGCCACCACGTCCTTCGAATTTGCATACCCACCCCGTGCCACATTTTAAAATGTTGATTGCCTTTTTTTTTAATTGGAGGTTTGACGACCACCGTGAGCATTTCAGTGGGCTATAAGTAGTTGCCCGTCCTGCATTTAGGACCACTGGCTCCAGGGAAAGGAGAAAGTCAGTGCCGTAGGACAAACACAACATCCATGTTTCACCGGGATTCGAACCCGGACCCCTTTCGGACAAATGATCAGAAGCCATCGCCTTAGACCACTGCGCGGCTTGATTTCCTTGTGATACGTGCGTCTGTATAACTATCCACGTAACTCTTTAACGAGCATGTGCGTCACCGGATGTGACGTCACGAAACTTCCGGCGCGTATATCTCCGGAATGCGACGTCCGATCGGACAACAGCTTTCGGCTTCTTTCTCCACGAGGAATCATCGGGAAGGTTTATTGTGCGGTCGATTCTGATCACCCTGTATATATAGTATACATGTATATGGTACTGTCAAATCGCTTGAAGGCAACACTGGGCATGGCTCAACCAAGAAAACAAGATGGATTCCGGAGCGGGTACAACTCTGGATCCAAGCGCTACGAAACACAGGAGCAGACATTATATATTGTCAACACGACCCACAATTGACTCAGTCTTCTCAAACACCGGTGATGCCATCAACAAATTGTTAAAGTCCAAAAATAAAGTCTTAATTTCTTATCAGATATAGTTTTCTTCTTCAGAGTTGTGTGCGGAGGGGTAACTATCGTTTTCCACTGTCTTGGAACAAATGTCGGGAGTTCTATGTTACAGCATGTTTCTCCATATGCAGTGATGAAAAGGCTTTCCGTAAGGAAGACAATCCGTTTATTAACACTTGAGTCAAGTACTCTAACGTTTGTCTAATTTGAGGAGTAACCTCCCTGGTTAACAGCATTAGTGAAAGCTGTGGAAACTGTTCCAGAACGAAGAGCGTATTTATGTTCACCCATTCTAACATTTACGGTTCTTAGAGTAGAACCTATATAGTATTTAACTGCACTGTCTGGGTCTTCGTGAATTAATGGTATGCAATAGACGCCTGGTTTGTTAAGCGCTGGGACTCTATCTCTATCATTTCTTATCAAGAAAAAAAGGTTTCTTGTGGACACTCCAAACGTTAAATTTTGTTGTGACAGGCTTTTCTTAAGATAGATACTAGAGGTGGAATGAAATCAACTTTGCTAATGCACTTAGTACGTTTTGTCTGAGTGGACAAAGTCGTGAATCTCAGTCTTTGAAATTGTTGTAATAATCCCTGAAGGAAGTTGACAGAGAAACCAAACAATAAGGCCAAGTTTTGAACTCTAGAAAGTTCCTCACGTCGAGTTCTAATTGTTGAGGAATGGGTGAAAGCACTTCTTATTAGGAAGCGTAGAGCTGAAGCTTTATGTTCGGGAGGGTGAGAAGAAGGTTATTGTTGAATCCTGGCTATATTACTGAAGTGACATGTACTACGTATGTTTATATAAGATTTTGAGCTGCTACAAATGACTGACAAGTAATCCTCGTTTAACAGAAAGTTAAGGCTTTTAAGTTAACTTCGTTTCACTGAGCTTCAAGTGAAGCTAATGCTGAAGTTAAACTTTAAAGTTAACGTAGCGTAAATATCAAATTATGCACCCTATTTGAACGATTATAATAGTTTAAATATAATGTATTACAGGACATTATGACCAAATTTCAAACTACCCAGTTCTTCAGGTACGAACGAGAAAAGTGAACAAAACAGATGCTTTAAGAAAATGAGGACTGCTGTACATCGAATTGATACAAACTATTGAAAAATTCTGTACGTTGTTGGCGTAAGGACTCATGTGCGTCCAGCTTTTATACACCTACGGGTGGCTTTACCCAGGCAGACTTCTACCACAAGCGTACGCGGGAGACGACTTATGGGAAACGCTAAAATTTGAAAAAGAAAAACTTCGGTTGAGTTAACTTCAAATAATACGAAAATTTAAAATTTGCACGTTAAAGTACAGAGAGCCTTAAGATTCTAAGATATTAATTTAGGGTCTCTCTGACGGAAGTACCAATTACTGTAGTATATCTAGTGTGCGCTATCCAAATTGGGACTTCCGTCAGAGCAACTACAGAAGTACTTAAAATATACACTACTGTTTATGAAAATTGTAACATCAAGAAAGAATCACACAATACGAATTAAATTTATACCACAGATAACTGATTACATTTGTAAAGCTATACAAGATTTTTTCGCTTAAAAACTCAGTATGGTGTGAAGCCGCCTAGTCAGCGTCATTTTCTTGTAGGACTTCCGTCCACAGGTAGTAGAGTTTAGGTCCCAGCCACCTACAGCGAGATCGCCTTTTGGGCAGGACACAGAAACGGAAGGAATGAGAGCAAGTCTAGCGACTTTGACAGAACAGTTTGTAGTGAGATTAGAGTACAGTAGATGGCGCCACCGTACAAGTACGATATTGCACATAGATGGGTGAAAGAATTTCAGGGAGGACATAGGAAAGGATACCCATTTAACCAGTGGGTCCAGCCTGGGGGCCCTCACTTTAGGTGCTCGTCCGATGCACGGCGGATATTCAGCGATTGTTAGTAAATCACGCCATCTCTGAAAGATGGAGCCCAGGCTTGAACCTGGGGACCCAGCATCGATAGCCTGAAACACTAACCACTAAGCCATCCGCGGCTCTGAAGCCACCTAGAACAACTTTAATAGCCTTTACATGGCGTGGCATTGAATGGAAGAGGTTTTTGATATCATCCTGGGGAATAGTCCAATAGTTTGCTTCTATGCGAGACCAGAGTTCATTTGTGGTGACTGGCGGAGGTGTTTGACGCTCCAGTCCCTCAGCTACTATGTTTGATCAGAAACACATCCGGCGAACGTGGTATCTGCTGTACGTGGAGCAGTATCTTTTTATGTCTTAAAAGAAAAATGTTTAATCAATGCATCCTTCCAGTGCTTACGTATGGAGCAGAGATATGGACCTTAACTAAAAAAGACACACAAAGATTGCAGATAACTCAAAAAAGCATGGAGAGATGCATGCTTTTTGTAACCAGGATAGATAAGAAGAGGAACTCGTGGATAAGGAAAACGACAAGAGTACGACATCATGATCAGAGTGAAATCACTGAAATGGCAACAGGCTGTGCGTGTTGCCAGATAAACGGACCACCGGTGGACAACCGAAATTTTAGACTGGATTCCGAGGGACAGAAAAAGTCCCAGAAGAAGACCACATGGGAAACGGATGGATGAAATTCGAAAGCATGCCGGAGTAACGTGATAAGACAAGCTCAAGACAGGCCGTTGTGAAAGAGGCTTGGGGAGACGTTCATTCCGCAGTGGATTGATAATGGTTGACAATGATGATACAGGTATATATGTATATATATATATATGTGTGTGTACTGTATAGTGAACGACATATGTATATATATATATATATATAGAGAGAGAGAGAGAGAGAGGGAGGGAGAGAGAGAGAGTGAGAGAGAGTTGCATGCTTGGTGTAACTAGGGAAGATAAGGAGAGGAACTTTTGGATAAGGAAAATGACAAGAATGGACGACATCATGACCAGAGTGAAATTACTGAAATGGATATGGGCTAGACATGTTTCCAGAAATATAGACCACCGATGGGCAACTGAAATTTTAGACAAGATTCCAAGGGACAGAAAAAGTCACAGAAGAAGACCCCATGGGAGATGAATGGATGAACTTCGAAAGCATGTCGGAGTGACATGCAGGAGACAGGCTCAAGACAGACAATTGTGGAAGAAACTTGGAGAGACCTTCATGCAGCAGTGGACTGATAATGGTTGATGATGACGATGACGATATGTACTGTATATACTAGCTTTTGCCCGCGACTTTGTTTGAATGGAACTGGGAACATATTATCTATTATCGGAACATACCAACTCAGAATGTATTATTATACGTAGTTATAATGCTTCTGTATATATCACATTTTTAGTTTGGTTGCGATTTATTACTTGAGCATACGAACGCTGAAATAATAATATAGGTACCTACTCAAACTTCACTTAAAATTGACCTTAGCAACGGAGGAAGAAATATTAGTGCGTACCTCTGCAATACGTGTCAGTTCGCTTGGCTGAGCCGGCGCGATATGGTATTCTGTTGATACCGAAGTGGATGTGTTATTCCCCTCTTCTCTAACCCTTCTTATCCGGCATGGCATCGGGGTGAGACGCAGCGGTGTTTTACATAAACGTTTGTTGCTCATCCCCAATTTTGCACACTGTAATAATATACTGTATAGCCTATGTCCATCAGGAAGAAATAAGCTTTTGAACCGCGAAAGAATTTTCCAAATCGGTTTAGTAGTTTCTGAGATTACCACTTACATACACAAACTGACTGCCAGTAAATTCCTGAAGAAATAAACTTTTGAGAATAACGAGGCGACCGCGACATTCGATTTAGCAAGTATAGCAAGGGATAAACAAAATTTTACATAAGATACCATAAACAAGAACAGAAAGTTAAATAGGTAATTATGAACGTGTCACCTTCGTAACTTTAACTCTTGCTCATATCTTTTGCGTTCCTGATTTTATCCTTTCTAGTGATATCGCACCTCAACAACCTCATTTCAGCAAAATTTAGCTTATTTTGCAAACATCTTTTCATTTGCCAAGTTTTATCACTATAAGGTATTACTTGTCTCACCACGATCCTGAAAAGTTGATGTGGTCGAGAAATTTCGACCGTGAACTTATG
The DNA here is from genome assembly GCA_039090855.1 of Macrothele yani. Lineage (NCBI taxonomy): Eukaryota > Metazoa > Arthropoda > Arachnida > Araneae > Macrothelidae > Macrothele > Macrothele yani. The sequence continues at coordinate 17,822,934 of CM077025.1, forward strand.
CATTTTTGAACTGCTGTCTTCAGATTCGAATTACAGGCTGAACGTACATTTTGTGTTTGATTTGTCGATACTATTTCTCATTTATCTCTGGATTCAGTGACTCTAAATTAGATATGTGTGACTCATTATATCCTCAGATGCATATGTGGGCCTTTAAACCCCGAGACGAGCTAAGAAAATTTCACTTAGCATCAGTGGCAACAATCTGTCACATGGTACAATTCATGCTCTCCTCTAGTTATTCCACTCTGCTGTTTATTCCTGCCTTCAAATCACAATCTTCCTCCAACACTCATCTTATATACACAGTCGAGTGGCATTATTGTTACCACCAGGTAAATATCCAGAGAAACCGCCGTGCGCAGCGCGGACAGCAGATAGACGGGCTGAAAGTGACTCAATGGGGTACTGAAAGGTGTTCACAGGTATGTGGAGCCATGCTGACTGCAGTGCATCTAACAGCTGCTGGAAGGTGCATGGTGGAGGATCCATAGAGCGAACAACACGATCGAGATGGTCCTACAGATGCTCGATTGGGTTTAAGTCTGGGGAATTAGGGGGCCAGGTAAGTACTTTAAAGTCTTCATCATACTCTTCCAACCACTCTCGAACATTTCTAGCTGTGTGACACGTCGCATTATCGTGCTGGAAGATCCCATTATCTCCAAGGTAGACAATCAGCATGTATGGCTGTACGTGGTCTACAAGGATGGATTCATAACGAATTCGGTCCATAGTGCCTTTCACAGGTATGAGTGGACCTAGGAAATGCCACGAAGACAGTTCGCAGACCATAACGCTGCCCCCACCAGATTGTGTTCTTCCAGCAGTGGTTGAAGAGTGTTTGTTCTCCGATGTTTCTCGCCTTATACGCCAACGTCCATTCGTTCGACGAAGCAGAAAACGTGACTCTTCGAAGACGGCATTCCTTTGCAAATCAGCGGAGGCCCAATTAAGATACTGCCGTGCAAATGTAAGCCTTTTCTGCAGATGCACCTTCGTTAGCATAGGTGCAGTGACCATTCGTCTGCATCGGAGCCCCATACGCAGCAGGGTTTGCTGAACTGTCGTTTTAGACACACTTCCGGTAGCCCCCGTTTCATTCGGTCAGTGAGTTGCTCCACTGTAGCGTATCGATCGGCCCTCACGCACCTACGAAGCCGACGTTAACCCCTCACATCAATGGCACGTGGTGTTCTGCAGTTTCTACTTCGCTTATTCGCAATGGTGCCATTCCTCCAATCACGATACACTTTAACTACAGCAGCACGCGAGCAGTTCACAAACTGCGCTGTTTCAGAAATATTGCCACCCGTGGCCCGAAAGCCGATAATCATCCTTTTCTGCAAATCTGATAAATAGATTCTTTTATCCATAACAGCAACGAGTGATATGTTTTCAGAATGCCTAAGCACAACTCATATACCCTCCAAGCCAGCTCACTACACGTGCCTTCTTCCATTGGCTACGCGCTGTTGACGTCAAAAGTACGAGGTGGTCACAATAATGTGACTCGACTGTGTAATTTGAACTGGTACCACTAAACCAGCATTTCCGCGAAATTAATATATTATTAGCTTTTGAAAATTTAATGAAGGATTAACTTGCCTAAAATAAAAAATAACCGCTCTTACCTATTTTATTTTCAGAAGTCTGAATATTTCCTCTAGACACAAAGCATCTTCAGCATCAGGTGAGTAATATTTTTCATGTTGATTCTTTTATTTTCATTTCTTTATCTACTGTGCTTTACTTTCTGTGAAAACATTTTCTTTTAAAAATATTTTACATATTTTTAAACGAATAAAATATTAATTGTTTCCATTTTATGAGGATTGGGCATAAACAGTCTGCGGTGCTTGTAAATGTGAACACCAACAGAGAACCAGTAGTGACTACTTGGGTATCACGTGACCAGATACCACCGGTTTAGTGGTTGTAAACTCTGGTGACAGAATTTTAGATCCAGTGAGAACAGACTCCTAATCTTCAGCCAAATTGTATGCGTATGTGTATGTGATACGATGAAAAGCAATTATCATTAACTATTCTGCAATGTGTGGTGATTGTTGAAAGATGGTGTTGCAATAATAGACATTCACTGTCACCTCGAGATGCTTGGTCACCGTGTAAAACTGATGATTACCCACAGGGCCGGATTAAGGCCTTAGTGTGTCCTTAGACTAAGACATCTCAGTAGGTAAGTGTGGATGGCAGTGAAAATGCTGAAACTGTCTGGCCAGGCCGCCCCGCTGTATACACCAATGAGTCATTACATTATGATCACAGTCTGCCTAGAGAAATGAGTGCGCCTGGAGACTGAAAAGTGGCACAGGTGAAGTTCATAGAGCAGTATATATATATATAACCCGAGGATCGGCTTCCGGTTAGTGGAGTGTTCGGAGTCAGAATGGGAAAAACTGCCGATTTATCGGAGTTTAAATAAAGGACAAATTGTGATGGCACATCACTTCCGAACAACGATCGTGGTAACGGCGCGGCTTGTGGGTTGTTCACGTGCCGCTTTAGTGAGTACGTATCAAAAGTGGTGCACAGATGGCCAAACGACGAACCGTCGAGCATTGGTGTTTCGTGTACAGCTCATTGATGCCAGAGGGGTTGGGAGACTGTCGTGCATTTTTCACAGAGGCCGCAGAGCGACATTGCGATAAATCCCCCGCAGCTACAACAATGGTGATCAGGGCAATATGTCAGAGCACACAGTTCATCGCAGCCTTCTGCGCATGGGCCTGCGTAGCCGAAGACCCAGCCGGGTCCCCATGCTCACTGCACGTCATCGACAACAACGCATGAAATGGGCCCAAGATCATCAAGAGTGGACCGTGGATGATTGGAAGAAACTGGTCTGTTCTAACAAATCAAGATTCCAGGTGCATCCCGTAGACGGCCGAGCGCAGATACGCCGGTTATCAACGGAGGCTATGGCACCTGGATGTACTTTTGGGCGCGAAAACAGTCCGGCGGTGGTGTTATGCTGCGGGCGATGTTTTCTTGGGACACTTTAGGCCCCATTAGCACAATCTCTGACAGCTGTCAGGTATCTGAACATCGCCGCAGACCAAGTTCGCCCATACATGACAACTGTATTCCCTGCTGATGATGGTCATTACCAACAGGATAATGGGCCATGCCATACTGCCAGAATCGTCAAGGATTAGTTTGAATAACATACTGGTGACTTTTTGTTATGTCCTGGTCTTCAGATTCACCTGACATGAACCCATTAGAACATTTGTGGTTCGACTTGGAAAAGTGGGTTCGCGCTAAATCACCACCACCCCGAAATGTACGGTTACTAGGGGACATGCTGTTGGCATTATGATACCAGATACCTTAATAATGGTGGACCCCTAGACTATAAGACATGTCACAAAAGTTTTACTTGGGTGAAACAATCAATTGCTTGCTCTACCGTCCCTTACACAACCCGTAATTGTTTCTAGACCAATATAGAAAGTGCTACAGTTGTAGGAAAATTACGTATTTTGTATTTCTTCATTTTGCCAATTGGAAAATGAGGAAATTCAGTGATCACGCTCACAGTACATTGCTTGTCGACATAATGGGTCACGTAGAGTCCCGGATCTTTCTGTAAACTTTTTCTTATGAGTATAGATTCGCAGCACCTACAAGAAAGAAAGATGACACCGAATTTTTGATTGTAATGAGCACGTCTGTTGAATCTTACCCGATGCCAATAAAATTTATCAAAGTTCTCTATAGTCAATGGAACCTGTTAGATGAAAAAATCAACCGGATTTCCACAATCGATAAAACATGCAGAGATAAAAACAGCTACTCACTTCCACCAGTGGCTACAAAGTATGGTACAAAAATTAACAAATGGCGCACAAAAAGTTTCTCATAGCAGAACGAAGGTATTAGAGACAAAGGCATTTTCAAATCGCAACAGTTAAAATAAGAAATACCATATACACTGGCAGAAAGTGAAAAAAGAACACCAAGATGGAATTGGCGGACGATCATGAAATGTACATATGTTAATGGGGTTGAGTTTACGTAGGTGTGATGTTAATTCGGGACTAACCGTTGAGCGCTTAGGCCACAGCAAGGCATAATATGCAAATTATCGTCGGTGGTATTTAAGGAGTATGGCGAAGTGAATGTGATCAGTCGTCGGCGTACAGACAACTCTGAAGAAGCTGCAATGCCTGGACATGAAAGACGTGTATGATTTCAGCAGCTATCGGACTTTGAGCGAGGTCGTCTAGTCGGACTCCGCGAGGCCGGGTGGTCGTATCGTCGTATTGCGGAGGGAATTGGACGGGAAGTATCGGTGGTGGTACGATGGTGGCTTAGATGGTCCGAGGAACATTCCCACACGAGAAGACGTTCAACAGGGAGTCACAGACGGACTGATGAGCGGACCGATCGACGCATAAGAAGAGCGGCGTTGTCAAGCAGAACATCCACTGCTACGCAAATCCGAGCTGCCGTTGCACCTGAGGTGACTGTGCGAACAATCCGCAACCGTCTACTGGATCCAGGACTACGTGCACGTGTGCCTCTGGCATGTGTACCTCTGACTCCAGCCTACCATCAGGAACGGCTGCAGTGGTGTCGCCAACGTCTGCACTGGATAACGCAATGGCGATCTGTCGTGTTCAGCGATGAAAGCAGATTCTGCTTGGAAGCCTCCGACGGCAGTATGCGTGTTCGCAGACGCACAGGGGAGCGTCTCCACCTTTCTTGCATCCGCCAGCTACACACAGGGCATACACCTGGTCTCCTGGTGTAGGGAGCGATCAGCTATCACTCCCGTACACAACTAGTGTTTGTACCGGGTACGTTAAACAGCACCTCCAACTTCAACAACATCATTCAGCCCGTTGTTGTGCCATTTGTAAGGTCAGTCCATCGTGGTGTTTTCCAGGAAGATAACGCATGCCCACACACTGCAAGTGCAACGCAACATGCTCTTCAGGGTGTGAGACAACTTCCATGACCTGCACGTTCACCGAATTTGTCCCCCATTGAGCACGTGTGGAATTTTATGGGACAACGACTTATCCGGTCTCTGCGGCCAGCCACAACCATCCCTGATTTACGCGTCCAGGTTGAGGATGCTTGGAACTCAATACCCCAAACTTACAGCCAACATCTGTACGACAGACTCCATTCCAGAATAGCACAGTGTGACGCAGATCATGGCGGTTCAACCTCGTACTAACCATGTTGCTTGGAAATGTTATTTCTCAGTTTACCAGTAAATTCAGCTGTATTTTGCCATAATGTTTCGATCACATTATCCTCTGCATTCCGTTATTATGCTGTATAAATATAGACGTATCCTTCTTGATCGATCCTTCTTGATGTTCTTTTTTCACTTTCCGTATCCTTCTTGATGTTCTTTTTTCACTTTCCGCCAGTGTAGAAGGAAACATGACATAACTGTACGCCACATAGTCGAAGAGTTTTGTGTAACAAAAAAGTTGAAAATAGACGAAAACTATTCTTCATGGGAAAAGCTTGGCGAAAGATAAATAACTTTGCAAATATCTCTCCCGGCAGTAGAGACATCAAGAAAAAGCTTTTGACCATTACGCCCCCTAGCAAAGAATCTGTACATTATTTAATGGGGAAAATGTTCCCAGTATTTATTGTAAAGAATGGAATGCAGTGAAAAAATAAATTTTGTAGTAGGATTTGTAGAAGCGAAGATACAGCTACAAACAAAAGTACACAAACACCACCAAGCGTCAGAACTGTGAACTACAAAAAACTCAAGTACAAACCTCAAGTGTTCCACGAGATAAATGATGTGCGGGTTAAATAATTGTTTTTAATTGGACATTTTGAAACAAGGATATAAAGAAAAACAAATTAAATATTAACGCCCCCTGGCGGCGAAATTGTGCACTATTTTAAGACGAAAAACACGCAAAATGTTTTCATAGTTAGTAGTACCTGACCGAAAAAGAAGTTTTTCAGTCTGGTTTATAAGTGCCGCAGGTATTGTTTCAAATTAAAGCACACAACTTACGCTCTTTAGTGGCTCTCTTGTGCGTTAAGAAACTTTTGAAATTATATGAGAATCATTTCGAACCGGAAACTCTCCCCTATAAAGAAAGAAATTTTCAAATCGGACTCGTAGAAGCAGAGATATAGAAAAAAAAAAAGATGCCACTGGCGGCAAAACTGTCCATTATTTTAAGCAGAAGGTTTATCGAGGTGAGCGGTATTGCTGCACGCAAAAAGTTTTTGAATCGAGTTTTCAGAAGCTCAGATTTCGCTGCTAATACATCAGAAGCAGAAATAAACACTTACGCCTCTCTAGTGGCCAAATTATTATCTATCAAAAATTAGAAATTATATGTAAAACATTTCCCGTTTCTCCATCGGATACAGATCCGATGGAGCAAATAAATTTCAAATCGGAGTTTTAGAAGTGCAGATATTGTAAGGAAACGCAATTTACCTTTACACACTCTGGCGAAAAATCTACGCATTACTTGGGAAAGAAACTATACCTAAAATAGTCTTCATTATAAATGACATTGAAAGTAAAAATTCTTTTTGTTTCAATCGGATATTAAGAAACAAATATATGAAATAAAATGTATTTTAAATTCGATATCATCTGCATTTACACCCTCTAGTGACGAGATTATGCATAAAAAAACGGAAAGCACGGATCATCGTTTTTACATTTCAAGCATCCCAATGCAAAAATAATTTTTCAAAACAGACTAATAGTTGCAAAGATATGGTGTCCATACACAGGACCGACGGCAAGACGATAACGTAAGGGCGGTCTTTTTTCTTTTTTTAGAAAAGAAGTGCTAAAAAAACATATTTACCTCCTCGGTATCTGTCACAGTGTTAGTGCTTGCATGAACGAATTAGCGGCATGCATATCTTTAATCATCATCCTGAAGGATTTTCGATACAATATTAATTGTGCATAAAGGACTTCGATATACTTTACGTCATCTTTTTTCGTTTTGCGCTTTTGGCCCAAGAACTCTGTGATCTGCTGACGCAGAGCATATTTCAGTTTATTTTTTGGGGTCAGAAGAGAAATCCATTCCCATGTGGAGAAACCATAACAGCTCTCCTAAAAGGAAATAACGAGTGCAATGGCCAGTATACTTTATTTATGGTAGTCAGAATCAAAGGAGGCATCCCAATGTGATTCCACTCAAACCCAGAAATAGTGAACGTACATAAGGAAGGAAAATGAAAGAAAAAAACAACCAGAAAGTTCCCTGCTATGTTGTAAAAGTATCACAGGGTAAGATACGGTTCGCACATCGGTAAGAAGAGTCCACACTGATGAGAAGGAATTTCATAAAAGTAGGAAGAGAGAAGAGAAGCAAGCTAAAGGATATGAAAAATTAAGAAAGAAAGTGGATAAAATAGTAAGAAAATTAGAAAAAAATGAAAAATAATCATTATAGAGTAAGGGTCGTTAACCTTTTAATACTTACCGCCCACCGGTGCCATAGTAACTCAATTTACCTCAATTTCGAAGTAATTTTTTAGAGAAGATGGTCTGTAAAAAATATGTACTTAAATTTATTTTTTTATTTATACTTTATGCGTGCTTATACATAGATAATTTCATTTTAATGAATTTCTGCACCTCCATCGACTAGTGCGGGAGCTGCTTAAATTGAAGGAAATGGAAGTTAAATGTGAAAATAATAAAGTTTATTGAAATTGCCTTTAATTAATGATTAATGAGATCCTTGGGGCTGATGCTGCGAGACTAAATATTTGATATCTCGTTCGATTTTCGTAAGAAACAAACGAAGGTCTCCTCTTTTGGCGATATTCAGACGGTTTCTTTGTTTAGGGATAAAATGATTCTACAAGATATGAGGTAGGGAAAGGTATCAATAAATTAAATATCGTTTTCCACATATTTGGATACAACGCAGGCTTTTTTTTTATTTTGCCAGAGCTTTTGGCATCCACCACTATCAAAATTATATTTGCTCTCTTCATCATATTTAAGTTCTAATAGTTCTTCACGGAAAATGATATCAACCTCAGCAAAATTTGCGGTTGTACAACTTCAAGTTCAAAATATCTTTAAATCGGTTTTACATATCCAATTTAAGTTCGTTGAGGCGGCTACTGAACATTCCAATCTCCATCGGAGTTGCATCGTCTTTTAAAGATGACAGTTCGGGAAACTGAAGAAATTCTCTCTTCAACAGATTATGACGGAGAAAATCAAGTTTTTCGATAACTAATGACAATATATTTTTGCAACTGATTAGAGTTATACTGGCTCCTTGAAGCTGCAAACTAATTTCATTAAATCTCTTGAAAATATCTGCCAAATAAAAGGCATCATTCTTTACTGTTTTTAATTGTTGACAGAGACCAACCTTATTATTACTTTCAAAACAACTGTATAATGCTGCAAAACGAGACAAGCAGGTAACCTCGGAAGGTCATCGAACTGCTGCGTGTAAAAGTAACCAAATAAATTGTTCATTATTGCCCTGGCACAGCTGTCAAAACGTTCTATCATCTTTGGCGTTACATTTGATCTTATTTACAGCGCTAATTATTATACTTAATGATGAATGGAGACTTGTACTTAAATGTTTTCCTACAAGATGTTGTCTGTGCACCACACGATGAGTACACAAAACGTTTGGCACTTCTTCCTTCAAATAAGCAACAAATCCACGATAGCGACGCACCATCGATGGTGCTCCATCAGTAACGCATGTAACAATATTGTTCAAGGGTATATTATTTTTTGCAAAGTACGATTTCACAGCATTAAATATTGATAATCCTTTTGTATCTGTAATAAGATTTACAGTGAATAGCATTTCGTCTTGCATTGTATTCTTTTGTTCAAGGTACCATGTAACGTATACTCTATATTCACTTTCCTTTTGATTTTACTATCTCTGGTTATTTTATTTTACTATGTAAATTATCTTCTTACTGAACGAAATATTATTTCACCCGCTGAATGAGATCTGGCAATGAGTGTAAGTCATGACGTGGTGGTAGCTAGTATATAGGCGCGTTCATCGAGACTCCAGAGAGCTTTTGTTGTTGTTATGAGAGAGCGTTGTTGTTTACGGAGAGCGTTTATAATACGAGGAGAGATTCTTCATTAGTGTAAAACAAGTTGTGTGTGTGCTTTAGATGACCAAGAGTCTTATAATAAAGAAGTTTGTGTAAGTTAGTTTTTCTCAATTCATAGTTTTTGTCAGACCTCTGTCTGGCTGTTAGGTTTACAATTAGTTTCTTACCATAAATAACCAGCGTTAAGACTTTATTTACGTTCGTAATTAACTAGTAACAACACCCTTTTGAATTCACTACTTTGAAGCTTAGTACAAGTATATCATTAGCTAGCTGGTAGGTAGAGCATTATTCATTCATAATAATTAGCTTAGCGGAAAGAGTTATAAAGCTAATTCATTATAACCATACATACGTCATCAATAGAACATTATTATCTGCAATGGCAGACTCGTCCGGCTGTATGGAAAATGAAGAGTTTTGGAGAATACGTATACGTTTATTTTCTACATTAACCCCCATTTCCTCAATGCGTTGCTTTACTGTGCTATCGCTAGAGGGCAATGTTTCTAAAACTTTAGGTATATCCTGATGCATTACTGTTGAGATAAATTTATTGATAGAGTGTATTACTCCAAATGTTATGGCTTTTACCACTTTTTGCAATTAATTGTGATATACGATAAGCTGCAATGAACCCATCTTCGTTGTCTGCATGTTGTTTCTAAAACGATGCTGTTATTGCTGAACGTTTTTGAAATCTTTTATACATTTCTTTAAAATATTCAGTTGGCTTATCTTTATCTTTTGAATGCTTTGTAGCAAAATGTTCTTGCAATCGATTTGGCTTCATTGGATAATGTCTTGTGGCACAGTAAACACATCCGAAGTTGTTTATTTGTAATAGATTTTATGAAATTTTGTAACAGATTCAATGAAACCCATTTTCTGATACTCCAGTAAATAGCCACGAGTGTATTTCCCTTTTTTGAGACATGGGTTCACAATTTGTTGCACAATTTATCAACTCGTTCCAAGCCGTGGACACATGCTTACTCTCACAAATCTTAGAAAGTACTGCCCCACACCATGAAGGAGGTACAGCTTGAAAACTGCGTGATGACCGCTGGTAACCCCTCCCCTTTTCCTCCCCCTCGTAAACCCCTCCCCTTTTCCTCCCCCTCGTAAACCCCTCCACAATGAGCACCTCAGCGAGCAATAAGGAAACCTGTCGCCCTAATTTAGGGCGTCTGGTTTCAGGGAAGGGAGAGAACCAGTACCGCAAAACAAACACAACATCCATTCCTCACCGGGATTCAAACCCCGACATCTCGGACGAGTGATCAGAAGCCATCGCTTAGACCACTGCGCCAGCTGGGCGGCAAACATAAATTCCATTTAAGCAATTTACAATCAACTATTATTTGACATTCACCGTTATTTTTCACTGCGTCAGAGCTTTTATGCGGAGTTTGGTTGAATAAATACAGATGTTAGGAAGAAAATGGATTGCCAAAGTATTGGCATCAGACAACTATAACCAAGAGTTATCTTTACACAATCTGTAAAACTGAAATTGCAGCACTCCTAAGGAATGATCGGAAGCACATGCAAATCAGAAGATTGCTAAGTTTAGCCGAAATACGTACACGACTAAAGTATACATTGAAGTGCCAGAAAAACTGGTACACCTGTCTAATACTTTAGTAGGACCCCCACGGGAGCGCAGGACTGCAGAAATACGACGGGGCATGGACTCACTAGCTTCTAGAAATAGGCTGTAGGCAATGCACACCATACTTCCTGCACAGCGTTCCACAATTCGGGTGTATTCCGAGGTCTCAGATTCCTGTGTTCGTTAGCGCTTTGCATGGCATCCCAAATGTGTTCTATCACGTTCAAATCTGGGAACTTGGGTGGGAATGGCAACACCCCGAACTCAGAAGAATACTCCTCTAACCATAATGTGGCGTTCCGACACTTGTGTCGAGGTACATTGTCCTTTTGGAGCAGGCCCAACACATCAGCATGAATGCAGGACATGAACTGGTCTACCTCGTCAGAAAGGTTGCGCACATAGCGTTGGCCAGTCACAGACGTTTGTAGACGTACCAGATGTCCTAGTGAAGCTAGCTAAACACACCCTATACCATTACGGACCCCCCACCAGCCGGTACAGTTCCCTGTTGACAGGCGGGATCCATGGCTTCATGGGGTTTGCGCCACACACGAATCCTTCCATCTACCCGATACATTTGGAAACGCGACTCGTCAGACCAGGCTACTTGTTTCCAGTCAAGAAGTGTCCAGTAGCGGTGTTGCTGTGCCCAAACGAGGCGCATAGCTCTGTGTCATGCACCCATCAAGGGGACTCGAGTTGGGCGTCGGCTCCCAAAGCCCATATCGTGCAGGGTACGTTGCACAGTCCGGACGCTGATGCTTGTTGAGGCTCCAGCACTGAATTCCGATGATACCTGCGAGAATGTCGCGTGAAACAATTCTTGACAGCCGACGATGGTCACGTTCATCCAATGTCTTTTTACGGCCACACTGGTATCGTAGGTTGGAGGTTTTGCCGGAATTCTTGTAGTCACGGTACATCCTTGCAATGGTCGTCTGTGAAAATCCGAACTTCGTTTCTACCTCCGAAATAATATGTCCCGTCTCACGAGCGCCAACTATGACACCGCGTTGAAAATCGATTAAATCGTTATTACTTCTCTTTCTCATGTCGAAAACAGCTCTGACAGCTGGCAAGGATGTCTATTGCTTTACATAAGCACTGGCGTACGCCACCGAGTACGCGCATAGGCAACGTTGCTATGTATTTTGCATAAGCTCTTCTGTACCAGTTTTTCTGGCACTGCAGTGTATATCTAATTCAATTGCAGCCTTTGGCGGCTTCTGCAGTAACGTCAAAACTAGGACTAGTTTCCCCGATTGAAGACTTCTTCGGCTTCTAGCTGCGATACCTGGAAGGAAGCGAAATTCGAGCAGAATGTTCAGGCACCAAATTCGGCGACCATATCGCCATCAGAATACATTCAAGAGAGGGTGGCCGTATTCTCTAGCATTTGAGCAGTGGTAACAAAACAGTACACTGATTGTGGCAGCAATTTTTGAGAGAAGGTATGACCTTTTCTCCGCCAGGAAGTGGAGCTCGCAGGAGGATAACATCCTGGAAAGACCTTTTAAAAGAGTTAGGCCAGAAAGCTACCAGACAGTGATAAAACCCCGAATACACTTGGTAGTCAAAACATCAAAGATAAGGGTGATGGGCAGTTGACATGGGCATTCTTCCCCCGTGCAGCGTAGAACAAGTTCAAAACGAACGCAGGCGATAAATAGGCGGACAGCAGGGCTTCCCAACAGTGCATCGCAATCGACGTACATGGGTGAAACGTGGTAATCTGGGGGACTTCGATCGTGTACGCACAGACAGTTGGATTTTTCTATCCCCAAGTGGAAAGAGCCCTAGGGTTCTCTAGGGTTACAGTATCAAGGTTGTGCCGCGAGTATACCATCGACAGACGTACAAGGGCCCAGAGAACAAGCAGATGCCGATAACATGACCTTGATGATCGGGATCAACATAGACTATCCTTGGTCATACAGACTGACTGCATGGTACCGGCGGCGCAAATAACATCTGCTTTAAATTTTGGATGTACAGGCAGCATCAGATAGCTAAAGGTTTGGCGCATTCTGAATTCCTTGGGATACGGGAACCGACTTCCTACTCGTGTGGCATTGTTGACTGCTCGTCATAGGACATTACACCTCGCCTGGTGCCGGGAACATAAAAACTAGGACCTCAGAAGAGTGGCGCCGCGTCGTATGGTCAGATGAATCCCATTTTCAGCTACACGGAGCAAACGGGAGATTGCGGGTGAGGCGTGGACAGCATGAGCCCACGGCGCCCGTCGTGCCCTGTTCAAGGCGGCGGTGGCTCTGTGATGGTTTGGGGAGCCTTCTCATAGGGCACATTAAGCCGCTTCGTGTGTCTGGAGAAATCTTTAATCGTCGCGCGCTACCAGCATGTGCCGGCTAATCATCTACACGTTTTCATGATCTTCGCGCACCCTGCAGTCGATAGTCTGTTTGAGAAAGACAATGCACCTCCCCAACGGACCATCAACCACCCAGACATGGCTCAAAGAAACACTTATCTGAGTTTGTAACCATGCAGTGGCCCCCAAGGTCCCCGGATTTAAACCCTGTGGAGGCTCTCTTTGATGCCGTAGAGCAGAACATCAGATCCGTGGATCCTGGACCGACGTCTCGGGTGTGTGGACAATGCTGTAATAGGCATGTCTGGCATTAGCTACGGAAACCCTCCGGCATATGGTGGAGTTGATGCCTCGCCTTATCCAGGCTGTTGTTCGGGCTACACGCTATTCGGTACGTATCTCTAATACGTATGTTGTCCACTGAGTGCACATATTTTATGGGTTTACTGGAGAGGAGCATCAAGTCTCATGACGATGTTGTATAAGAATTCTTGGCAGGAAAGAAGACCGCTGTTCTGCCAAAACTACCTTATTGTCCAGATCAAGCTCCCTATGATTTCTCGCTGTTAATACAGAGGTATCAATGCTTCACGACCGTTCTGAATATCCAACTTGTTGCAACGGCAGGATTCGTGCCTTGCCATAGCACGAGTGCAAAACCTCTACAAATGGAAGAACCATTGGGGCAAGTGTATACTTGCCCGTGAATAGTATTTGACGTGCGATATATGGCATGATTCCAATAACTTTTCAAACTGCATCTCGTATTTCATTAGTTTAAGCAATCGTGATCTTTCTTCCAGTAATCGATACGGCGTCGTATGGGAAAGAGATACCGAATAAATGAAGCCACAGAAAAGAATTGTTATTCTTTATCCTGAAGACAACTAATCGATATGCATGAATAAAATAAAAAGAAAAAAAAATCCTGAATTTATTCTGGATCTAAAAATGCGTTGCAGGTAATAAACATTTCCTTCCGTTACTTCTTGAAATATCGACCTTTCCCGATTTATAACTCCATTGTGTCTCAGAAACCGATAAATATTTCGAACCACTATTCGTCAAACTCCAGAGAAGCAACTGAAACTAACAACAGCACGCCAGTGATAGTGCTGGTGATTACTGAAGCCGCTGCTTTGTTTGGCAACTTAACGACGTCATTTTTCAAGAAATGAAAGGAACAAAAGCATTGAACATTGCGGTTAATGACCACTTCATTTTCACAAAAAAACTATTTATTTCGATCATATATTTCAAAGAGTCTGAAATGGAATTCATGTCTGAAAAGTGAAAGAATTTAATACAGCAAACAAATCTACACAAACTCCGTTTACTGGTGTGAAAGTATAATTAAAGAATGAATACAAGGGAAAATTGTATCTCCCGAGCTTTCGCTCTCCAACCGTTAGGCTTTCTCAAGGGTTGCAGACGTTACTAACAAGTCCGGCGAGTATAATAAACAGATTTCGAAACACTGATGGTCAGGAACGTCGTATTTTGAAAATCCTTCCCTTGTATTCATTCTTTAATTATACTTTCACACCAGTAAACGGAGTTTGTGTAGATTTGTTTGCTATATTATTTAGGTGTGAATCCCGTTCAACAAGTGAAAGAATTGTTCATTTTGCTTGTTTGCCCAGAAAAGGAAGATGTGTTGCGTTCATTAATCTATGTTGAATGTCACATATTTGCTGATGAATATGTTCTGTAATCCAATGGCTTCCAAAATTTAAGCAACATTTACAAAAACGACTATTCCGGCGCAAATATTTGGCTCAAAATTGGAAATATGTAATTACCATTATAGTTTCACAAGAACTTATTAGAATACAATTGAAAACGTAGTCCAAAATTAAAGCAGACGGTAGATGGTATACGAGGTATATACACAGTCGTATCAGAATAATATGACCACCTACCTAATAATGGGAATAGCCACACTTGGCCCGGATGGCAGCGGCGAGGCGGCATGGCATGAACGCAATCAGACCCCTGGAAGGTAGCCCGAGGGTATTAGGACTGCAGCAGAGCACGGTAGGTCCCGAAGGTGCGAGATTGTGGGTAGGCACATCGAACCTGTCAATCCAAACAGTCTCACAAGTGCTCTATAGGATTGAGGTCGGGCGATTTTGCCGGCCAAGGGAGGACAGAAAATTCGCTGTCGTGTTCGTGGAACCAGCCACACATCCTTTTAGAGACGTGTCAGGGCGAATATTCTGTTGGTAGACACTATCACCACCAGGGCGAACGTCAAACATGAAGGGCTGCACGTGGTCACGAGAACGGAGTTCTAGCCATTGAAGTTCAGGAACCAGCTGTCACAGGTCGTAAAATATCCCCCAGACATGTACACTCCTACCGCCGGTCTCTATACGACCGACAAGCGTGTCCCGGTGTTGGTTCTCGTGTGCCTAACGCCGTATCAGCCACCGCCCGTCTCTTCTGTGGAGTAAAAACCTCGATTCGTTGAGGAAAGCAACCCTTTTCTACTCTTCAATTGTCCCCGCGAATTGCCGGCGTCGTTGCCAATGGACCTGGGTTAACATGGGTGCCTTAACGCAGCGTCGACTCCTGAGACCCATGCGTAAGAGTGTTCGCTGTGTTATCGGAGACGCGTAACTGGGTGCTTCAGCGTTCATTTGCGTGGTCAATCGCTGCACTGTTGTCCGTCGATTGCCCTTTACCAGTCGGCGGAGGAGACGTTGTCCTCTGGGGTAGATGGGTGCAAGCTGTCCATTCTTGGTACACTCTTATTACAGCACGTCGTGAACAGTCCACGAAGTTTACTGTTTCTGAGAGGCTTCCACCCTTGTCGCGGTAGCCGATGATCATACATTTCTGAAAGTCAGTCATATCACTACTTCTGCCTATTGTGCTCACGTCAAGCACTATGGCTCATCTGTTCTGGCCGGCCGCTTATATCTCCGTGCGGTCGACCTTGTGATATGTACTCTGTGCACATCCTGGGCGGGAACACTGTGATTCCGGGGGTGGTCATATTATTCTGATACGACTGTGTTTAGCATTACACTATTACACGTTTTATAGGTATACTTTTTTAAGGCTATACCTATTGCACAGTTATACCCTGAAAACTGTATACATTGTGTAATCAGAGCTAAGAATCAGTAAAGGGGCTGGCAACCTCTGACTGCAACTTAGGATTCGCTGCTATTGTGCTTCCTGTTTATTAAAGTGTCCAATAGTTGCGGTGATAATAATACCTACTAGCTGGCAAAAGCGTCTGCCAATTCATGGAGAGATAGAACTGGGGATTGGAAGGTAACGATTTCATTCCGGGGAGCTGCGGTGGGCAACCCAGTCAAAATTCGTAACTCATGGCGATTTTGTGCATTAGCAATGAAATTTAAAAAAAAACTACAAAAAAAATAACCACTCCAAAAATTATGCACAAGCAAGATGAAATGATGTGTGAATATCATCAACAATGTACATCCTCATGTTCAGTTTGCTTTGCTTTCTTTTTAATAAATGGATGCAATATTTCGATGCACAGCAGAAACCCCGATGTACATTCCACAATGCGCGTCATCCCACGGCAGCCATGCGTCGATCAACAGCGTGTCAAGTACGTCTGAAAACAGTCATTTCCTGCTTTTAAGATGATGCAATCTATTGGAAGACTTTCGTCATTTTCTATCTTAGCTTGTCAGGCATCGCATTCGATCGAACTCTTTAACTGCCATGTTTTCCTGAATTATTTTTTTGTTAGGTCAATCTGATACGGACCGTATTTATTAAGAATAAATCTGCTTCAACATATATATTTTATGATGAACGGATTTACTTTTTAGTCCAGTATGGGCAGATTTTTCATCAGAAAGCAAACTAAACCAACAGCAACCTTTGCTGTTACCTATCATCAACAGCAGATGAATAACAAAAAACAAATAATGGCGAAAAACGTTAGTTTAAAAGTGATAGCCGGGCAAACAAACACGAAATAGCCAGAAACTAGAAGAAACTCCTTCCAAAACTTCAAGGCCGCCCCGCTGGCGCAGTGGTCTAAGCGATGGCCTCTGATCATTCGTCCGAAAGGGGTCCGGATTCGAATACCGGCGAGGCATGGATGTTGTGTTTGTCTTACGGCACTGGCTCTCTCCCTTCCCTGGAGCCAGTGACCCTAAATTAGGGACGGGCGACTGCTTATAGCCCATTGAGTTGCTCACGGTGGTCGTTAAACCTCCAATCAAAAAAAAAAAAATCTTGGAAAAGCTCAGTCGGAAACATATTTTGTATGGGAATAAATGTGCTATGTTAGCAAGCTGCAAAGCTTGCTAACATTGTAGCTCGTAAAAAATATTTTTTTTTCCTGGAGGAGAAACAAAAATAAATTGGAAATTTTGTTCGAAAATAAAAAAAAAATGCGAAATCGTGAAGAATATGCTGTAACTCGAGAAATTATTCTTCGCAGAATGACGGATATTTTCCAAAAAAAGTCTGACACAACTTACTGATCAGCTGAATGAATGTCTGTGTTGCTGTTAAGCACTTGATGAATCGACTGATATTTCTGACACCACACGATTAGTCATCTGGATTAGAACTGTATCATCTGATATAGATCACGAACTGCTCATAATTTGGAAATTGCGAGATAAAACAAGTGGAACTGATATCCTTGAAAATATCACTAAATCTTGGAATACAATTATTAACTTGCCAAAAAGAGCTTCATTGATAACTGATAGTTCAACTGCCATGGTCTAAAGTAAATCTGGATTCAGTACTCTGCTTAGAGAATATTTGAAAAGAAGTGGAAGAGTCTGAGATACAGTATGTTCGTCGTTTCACTGTAGTTTGCACCAAGAACACTTTGGTGGTCAGATGCTTAGGAAGGATCTTTTGAAACAAATGATAGATCTTTTTGTCCAAATTATTAATTATACACGAAGTGCTTAGATAATCTCCACTGGGTTCAAGCACTAGAACAAGTTGAAAATTGCGAACACGAGGGTTTCATGACTTCGCCTGTGTTCGATGGTCAGTCGTACCAAAGTACTGGAACGATTCGTTTCATTGCTATGAGAAATGCGGACATTTCTGGCACAGAAGGTTCTATGAAATTGAGGATTTGACGTGGCAGTATTGTTATTTGTTTCGGAGTTTCACGATCACTGTGAATATCTCTAATAGGCAGTCGACCATCCCAGGTTTGGAGCTACCGGCTCCAGTAAAGGAACAGGGCCACTGCCATGAGACAAGCACATCTCTTAAAACATATCCAGGACTCGAGCTCGATTCCATCTCGGAAGAATTGTCAGAAACCACTGGCTCCAGTAAAGGAACAGAAACACAACCATCACAAGCACACCTACTAGGACTTATCAGACACTCGAGCCCGAGTCCATCTAGGAAGAATGGTCAGAAACCACTGTCTCCAGTAAAGGAACAGAACCAAACCCATCACAAGCACACCTCCTAGAACTTATCTGGAATACGAGCCAGAGCCCATCTCGGAAGAATTGTCATAAACCACTGGCTCCAGTAAAGAAACAGAGTCAGTGCCATCAGACAAGCACACATCCTAGGACTTATCCAAGACTCGAGCCATAGCACATCTCGGAAAAATTATTAGAAACCACTGTAAAGGAACAGAAGCAAAACCATCACAAGCACACCTCTAAGGACTTATCAGAGACTCGAAGCCGAGTCCATCTAGGAAGAACGGTCTGAAACCACAGGCTTCAGTCAAAGAACGGAGCTAGGATTTGAATTATCCGGGAGTCGCGCCTGAGCTCGTTTCGGATGAATGATTAGAAACCTCTTTCTTCAGTAAAGGAACAGAGCCAGTGGCATCAGATGAGCATCCTCCTAAGATTTATCCGGGACTTGAACCAGATCTTATCTCGGAAGAATGCTCAGAAATACTTGATCCAGTATTCAGTAAAGGAACACAGCCTGTGCCATCAGACAAGCACACCTTGTAGAACTCATCCGGGACTCGAGCCCCCAAGCCAATCTCAGAAGAATGGTCAGAAAGCACTGCCTCAAACCCCTTGGTCATTGAAGCGGTGATCAGCACTTTTTGTGTAGCAACATGACACCTGAATGAACCGAATTTGAATCTTCATCGAAGAGGAAAATTAATGAACGACCAATCCGAACATTACTATAAAACATTTAATTATTTTGACGTCGTTAGAAACGGAAGCTGGTTACTCATTTTGTGGTTTTCTCAAAATTCCTGGAAAAATTATAGAAGTTTCAACTTTTATGTTGGAAATTTTACGTTTAAGACGAAGCTTCAACTTCATATTGAATGGCTGAAAACTATTTCCTGAAAGTTTGAAGTGCGCTTCTTCTTTGATTTGACAAATTAAAACTAGTGTTTATGCTTTTGGATGGTCCATTTCAATTAGACACTTCTTATTTCAGCAAGCAACTTGCTTCATTATTAATGACGAGGAACTATACACCAGCTATGTAGAAAATAGTATAGCTATAGTAGTAATACGAAATTATTAGCGTAGAATAAAAACCAATTTTCCAAACTTTCGCATTTCAACTAAATGGTTTTATTTCAAGGAAGATTTTGTCTACCTTCCTTGAAAAAGCTATTTGGTTGATGTGCGAAGGCTTAGAAAACTTATTTTTAAACAACGCGAATAAATTCGGCTTGCCAGTATAGCTATACTATTTTCCAAGTCGCTTCATTGTTGTATTTCGATAAGCGAAGTTACAAAACAAACACGATTGCTATAAAATGCATGGGACATTTACGGGCTATAAAAATCGCCCCATCAGTTTGATACGGAAATTAATGATGACAGCAGTTTTTGCTAACTTTTAAACTCAGAATTACCAAATTGTTTTCAAACTTTGGGAGAACGTGGTTTTCTGAAAGAACTTTTTCTGTTTATGCTTTAAAAAAAGCTTCAACTTTACGTTGAGTGGATGAAAAATATTTCTCGAAAGTTTGAAATGAGCTTCTATAATTTTGACAACTTAATTCACTTAGGCTTCTGGGCCATCTATTTCAACTCAATATTTCTAATTTCAGCAAGGAAGTTACTGCATTGGTGTCTTTCGATAAGCGAGGTTTCGAAACATGCACGATTGCGATCTAAAGCATGGAGCAATTATGGGCTATAAAAATCGCTAAATCAGCCAGATACGGATATTAATTATGACTGAACAGCAGGTTTCGCTAACTTTGAAACTCAGAATTACCAAATTACTTTCAGTGTTTGGGGTGACGTGGTTTTCTGAATGAACTTTTTCTACTTTAGAAATTATAAAGTATAATGAAGTATCTATCACGTTTCACTGATGAGAATCTGGAAGCAGAGTTATGTTATGAACTTTCAATATTCTATTAAAAATTTCTGAAACTTCTGGGAAGCAAAGAATGTCAACGATCGTATTAATTTCTTGTCAGCTTTCCGCATATTTGGGAAGCCAAAGAAAACAAACCGAAGAAAAGTAAAGCTAAGTAAAGGCTTAACAATAGTATGTACCCTAAGTACTCAAAGAATAACGGCCACCGCTATCCATAATAAGCTACACTCGACACAGCGTAACGATGTGAAAGTCATGACCTGCAGATAAACTGAATTAAACATTTTGGCATTTGATACACTCATGTTCATAAAAAATAGAACACATGAAAGGAGTAAAGCTACGATTGAGTTTTACAGCATATGCTAATAAGGCAAAATCTCACAAATGATTAGCATGTCGGGATCATAGGTACATGCGTACCACTTCTGTGTAAATCAGATCGCGCAAAGTCACAGCCCTGAAACAGGCCGTTTTTCTATTAGAAGCGCCGCTCGGCTTGGTCGGCATGTCAGTGCTTGGTCAGCCATGAGTAAGGATGCCGCTTCGTTGTATAAGACAATCTGTAATGTTCGGGAAGATATGGCTTTCCGAACACTACATAAATCAGTTATCAAAATACTTCACCTACAGTGAAACAGAAGTCTTCCAAGAAAACGTCAAGAAAAGGTTACTTACAGATTGATTCCTCTAATTTGTCAACAGATTTTTGAACAGCAACATTCCAATATACAGTAGATTGATAAAAGTCACCAGTCACCCCTTCAAAAGTAAATGAACGGATCCGCTGCGTTGTTAAGATGCGCAGTACGGCGCTCTTTGGCCAAACCTGGCCCTTGCGCCACTAAAATCAATTAATTAACTAACTAACAGCTGCAAATGTGCGATATGATACGCGGTCAGCCTGCAGCTGACCGCAATCATATCGCACTGTTGGGTTGAGTGAAAAATTTGTGGCGGGACAGAACTGACTTTGAGAAAGGAAAAATTGTTGGGTGTTATATTAGTGGGCTGTATATAAGAGAAAGTGAGAGGCGTTAATCATATCCAAGTCAACTATTTTGGATGTACTGAATAAGCGCAAGGCACATGGCGTGCCTGAAGTAGCAAAACGTACCGTCAGACCAAAGAAAATCAATGATAGAGGACGTCCAAGCCTCAGGAGAGTCGTAACAGCTAATCGACGGAGTACTACACAAATGCTGGAACCTCGGTATACACACTTACCATTCGCAGAAAACTTCATACCATAGGTTACCGTGGTCATGCGGCTGCTCATAAGCCTTTCATCTCCACTCGGAATGCTACTCGTCGTTTAGCATGGTGCAAAGAACAGTTATCGTTGACTGTAGATAAAAGGAAACGGGTTCTATGGACTGATGAATCCAGATACACGATCAATTAGTCTGATGGCTGTGTGTGCACATGGCTGAAGCCAGGGGAACGTTATTTACCACAGTGTACTGTTCCTACGGTCAAGTTTGGAGCTAGCAGTGTACTCGTGTGGGGGTGTTTTTCGTGGTATGGTCCTAGCCGATTGGTTATCGAGGAAAAACCTGTTAACCAGCACGTCTACCTCGATATTCTGGACAATTATGCCCTACCAATTCTGTGGCAATATTATGGAACCGAGCCTGTTGGTACCAGCAGGATAAGGCACCGAGCATTAACGCAAGGACTGTTACGGCATGGTTTGGTGATAATTCGGTATCGTGTGTGGACTGGCCAACACAGAGCCCTTATCTTAATCCCATAGAGCTCATTGGACACATACACACGTCATTCGTTTCGACCTCAGGGGTGCTACTAACCAAGCTATTGCGAGAGAGAATATATTACGTTAAGTGTGAGAAACGCGAAGCAGAACGAACTCAAATTCACATAGAGAAAGAAACTAAAATGGAAAGTTAAATTAGAGTATACGTCAGAAGTTGTACAATCACATCAGTGAGTTCGACAAAGGTCACATTATCGGCATGAGAGACTGCAATTCTTACCTTCGGGAAATTGCCGGTCGTGTGGGGATCAGTGTGTCCATCGTGGCAAGAGTGTGCCTGGAATGGTAGGAAAAAGGGCGTGGGACACGAAGAGAAGGTTCTGGACATCGTACGCAGATAACGTCGAGAGACAACCGTCATTTCATGAGGATGTCTTTGAGTGACCGTTCTGCATCATCAACGGAGCTGGCGCAGCAGCAGCAATAGCGAACTGTGACGTATTCTCCCAAGTCAGCTGCAACAGAGCATCGCCAGTTATTACGGTTCGATCCACAGGCTGACTTTGACACCACTGCTACGGACTTCTGGGCTGCAATGGTTAATCGAACGAAGGCGTGAGAAATGGCACAATATCGCATTCACGGACGAAACACGTTTCTTTTTAGGCGAAAATGTCAGCTGAATCTGTATCCGCCGAAAAATGGGGGAGAGGCGTCGGGAAGAGTGTATTCGCACGAGGCATACAGCACCAACACGCGGCATTATGGCCCAGGATGCTATCGGGTACGAAAGCAGATCATCTGTAGTGACACTCCGTACCACCATAAAAAGTGTTAATGGCATTCTACGGCCGGTAATATAGTCTGGATGGCCATTCCACAGGACACCATTCACACATTATTTTGATTCGATGCCTCAGCGCGTACAGCAGGTGATACAAGCCAGAGGTGGCCACACCGATTATTAGCTACATCGACGCACCTGGTACATAAGATACCTAGATGCTAATCATTTTTTCTGAAATGCCTAATGAACATATTCAACAGGTGATACAAGCCAGAGATGGCCATGCCGATTATTAGCTACATCGACGCACCTGGTACATAAGATACCTAGATGCTAATCATTTGTTCTGAAATGCCTAATGAACATATTCAACAGGTGATACAAGCCAGAGGTTTCTATCACCTGCTGTATATGTTCATTATTATTACCTACATCGACGCACCTGGTACGTATGACACCGAGATGCTAATCATTTGTTCTGTATTGCCTGATGAACATATACAGCCAGTGATATAAGCCAGAGGTGGCCACACCGATTATTATCTACATTGAGGAATCTGATACGTATGACACCGAGATGCTAATCATTTGTTCTGTATTGCCTAATGAACATATCCTGCGAAAACGAAAGTCATAGCTCGACTCCTTTCGGGTGTTCTGTTTTTATGAGCATAAGTAGATATATAATAAGTTGACATTTTACTTAATAACATTCAAATGAAGCTAAACTGGTATTTTCGGGATTTAACCAAGAACGTTTTTCGAAATAGTGAAAGTGACAGTTTTGAAATATTACAAAAATACAAGGAAGTTACAAATGTATAATAAAAGGCATCGTCCTATTTGCTTCATCTTTCTTTTTTCTTTGCAGATGTCAGTAGCGAATCCGATTACCACCAGTCCTCGGGAAGCAGGCGTAGACTTCCCATGATTCCAGTGACCAGTGTAAGTATATTTATTTCTTAGCTTCCATACTCTCCGAAGCTACGACGTGGAAATGCGTTCTTACATGTTGTCCAAAACGATCGCGATGAATGGGTTCAATTATTATTATTATTCCCCCAAAACCAGGTCTTTCACTAAAATTGGTTCAGGCCTATTTCTGAAAAGTCCGTTTGGGCTTTTCCGTATTGTTACAGAAATTTCACAATGTCCAATTTTCTGAATTTCTCAGCCTTTACACCAGCAAATCCTTTCGCACCAGTGGGATACCATCCGGGGTCGTTTGGGGCGGCTCAATGTTAACAATGCGTCTTAACGACTGATCCAGAAAGACTAGGGAGCCGCACTCACTGAATGGAAAAAAATGAAGGCTATGTGTAAAATCTTGCAATAATTTCAGTATTTATTTTGTTCACAGTTCACACATTTTAGAAAAAAATTAGAAATAAGAAGAAGTTCAAAGGTTTGAAACTTACAACAGCATGTGGATGAACATGAAAGAAACATCTGCTGCTGTTAAGTATTGTCTGCTAACGAAATGGCGCACGTAAACAAGCTGGGGATAGAAGGTTATATTTTTGCTCTTTACGAAGAGAACTATTCGTACTCTGTAAAAAACACGCTGTGAAAATTATGGAATTAGCATTTCTAAATGTAAAATAAGCTATAATAATAGAAGGGAAAATTGTCAAGTATTGCCTTTAACAGGAGAAAGATCACTAAATGAATATCCAAAGAAGGTACGTTCTTTTACGACTGTTTAAAAAGTCCCAAAGATCAATCGCTAATTCGTTAGAAATCTTTGTATTAACTTTGAATCTGAGAAAAAAAAACAAAAAAAAAACAAAACAAAAAAAAAAAAAACACTGTTCGCCGCCTTTTTCCTAGGCACGTGGCTGAGCCCAGAACACGGTGTACACTTCTTTATGAAAATCGTTTAGCCAGAGACAAATGGAAATTTATTGTGACTATTGAGCAAGCGTGGATCTATGTAAACTACTGTAACAAAGAAAAGGTCGATTTACTATACCAAAAATCACTAACAAATTTAGTTCCAAGAATCCAAAGAAAATTTCAGTAAAGGATTCATGATTACTGCTGGCTTCTCGTACATTGGGAAATTAAAGTTAAGAAATGTTGAAAATAATGTTAAAATCAATACTACATATTACCAAAATAATGTTTTAACTCCTGTATTTAAAGAAGATAACAAACATCCAAGTCCTGCCTGATATGAACACTGCCCAGGAGCTTTTAAACATAATCATTGAACGGAAGTGTAAATACCTAGGACACATAGCAAAGAATAATGGCAAATAGAACCTGCTAAAAATCATTTTGTAAAGTGCACAAATTCTGCACACAGTGCACGATAGAGAGAGTTACAAACTGATAGTCGCAAACGCCATAAGGCAGCATTAGAAGAAGAAGAAGAAGAAATTTTGAAGAAGAAATGCCATTCCTTCATCCACAGAACCTTCAAAGAGTAAAATATCATCATGATAAGGCATACATCAAAATGTATCACTCACTTTCTTGAAAAAAATAAAAACAAAGACGCGTATCCTGTCTTTGTTTTAAATTTTTTCAAGAAACTGGCTGGTAGATTTGTATTAAAAGGCGTATTTGTTATAAAAAATTTAAAACAAAGAGGACTTTTTCTAATATTCCTTCAAGGTCCCCTGAACTCTCACCAATGGAGTGCTGTGACTTCGGGCTGCTAGAAGGAGCGCTTTCTAAACGCAGACCTAAAACAATGATTGGACTATGAAAAGTAGTGGAAGAAGAGTAGAATAAAATGCCAGTAGCAATTTTTAGAAATGCCCTGTTATCTTGGAAATCTAGATGTAGATTCATAGTCCACAGAAAGGACTATCAGATAGAACATTTAAGAAAGGAATTATTTTATTCTAGATGTAAATTGTATGGCAGGAAAGTCTCCCTAAAAATGTGTGAACGTCCTCTGTAATGGACTTACGTAACATGTATAAAGTAAAAGTAATAAAATTACTTTATAAACTAAAAACAGTGATTGCACTTTAGGGTTTAAACATGTTTAGAGTTGAAACATCTGTAATAGAATTGCGTAACATGTAATGTGTAAACGTTGCATGCCGGGAAGCCAAATAAGAGTTCAGCAGCGTGGTAGCTTCCCTGGATGACTGAACGATACCAAAGCAATACTCTCTCGACTGTGGAGAGCCGCACGATAGAAAAGCTGAAAAAACTGAAATGGCTTGGCTTTATGGAAAATAATTCGACTAACATCCTTCAAAGAATTCACCACAGATGGATGTGTTTCTCCTGAGCTTGAACAGCGTTATTTCCACTGCAAATAGCCAAGCCTCTCTCATTTCTCACTCAGTATTTTTCTTAATCACTCGATCTGGAATCTTACGACAAATGAAACCCCTGATGTCTGTTGCGTAAAAAATTTGAAATTTTTACATATTATCTATGACGTACTACAAAGATGAAAACATGTGTCCAGACGACAAATCTGCAGTGAGACATTCTACCCGCGTAGCTCAGTTGGGAGAGCTACATACACCGGAGTGAGGGGACATGGGTTCGATGCGCGTCGCGGACAAACTTATGCTTTCACATGTCAAAAAGAAGGATTAAATCCTTCCTACTGACAAGATAAATCGTACCTAAATATTTCACCGCATGAAACTCTAACTTTTTTTGCCGAATATTCTCTGAAATCGCTTTAAAATTTGCTTGTACTGGTTATATATGAAAGATTGGTTTACGCTATCAATTAGAGGCATTTTCTAACAGAAAACGCAGTAAAAAAAGAGATGAAATTGCATTTTTCATCTTTTTTCTTTTTACTTATTGATCTTGCTCAGCTTTAGGAGTTTTTTAATGTCATTTAGAAGCACTTTCCATCAGAAAAGCATATTTCAATTACAAAACTTTTAATTTAGGAACCACGTTAGGTAATTACATAAATTTGCAATGTGCTATCAAGCATCATACTTTGTCGATACCTCGAAGTATACTTAAAGTTTTACCTGAGAAAAATTTATTGCCGAAATTTCAAGGAAAAGCTTTCGATTTTATTTTTCTCGCGTGGTAGAAAAGGAGACGAAAAAACAGCAAACGCTTTGAAAAAATCTGTACGTTATATGGTGTTCAACAAAGAAATAGAACCTCGGGATTTTAATTACTATTTTGACTTCACTCAGGTGGGAAATTCCAATCTGACAAAAGTGTTTTACACGATTTTGTAACTTCCGCTACTGCGTGATCTGAATCAAAATAAGTTGTCAGGAAGAAAAGTTCTTTGTTCCGGAAGATTTATCCGAATCAAATGAAACATGCGGAAATTCCATTTCTTCCGAGGATTTTTTGAATTCTTTTATTTGTTCTTCGAGAACTTCTCTTTGCAGAAACTCACAGAGCGAGAAGTCTGAGCCCTAGTCACCTAGATTTTTATTTCTGAAATCTCTGCTTAAATTTGTTTTTCTTAAACTCTCCTTTGCGCTCATGCTTTTTCCCTAGAATTTTCCTTATCCTCCTCCCAGATGCTGTCTCTTTGTGTTTCTCAGATGAAGAAGTGACTTTTTTTCCGCTCTGCTTCGAGCGGCGGTTTTTTGAAGCTTTATTGTGAAAATATATAAGCACTTCAACGTTCATGCTGCAGAATTTAAGATGCATTACTTGTATCATTTAACAAGTTGTATTCAGATTTCAATGACCAGCGGAACTTCGTACACACACCTGCCACTGAATTAGAAACCTATATGGAGATATGCGTAAACGTCACTTACGCAACTTATATGCAAAATACGTGATCACGTGATCTAGGCAACTCTTTACGACTGCTGCTCGTCAGTAGTGTTGATCACAATAGGAAAAGCCAAGGATCTTTTGGAGTTCAATTAAAAGATTATTGTGGATGCCCTTCTGGCTAAAAGGACGATTTTGAAAACAGCAGAGCTTACCAGTTTCTCAAAGGTAAGATATTATGGATTTTTAATAACTGCAAAAATAACCTACATTCATGAATGAAATACGGGATCATATAATACACATTTTGAAGATGACAATTCGGTTTTTTTTTGGTGTAAATATGACAAAGATGTGAGTCTGATAATATCCGAAAACTTGAAAATTTCGTCGTCATGGAGCGGGAATCGAACGCTCGTCTCCTAGATAGCGCCCGGGTATGCTATCCACTACACCATCCAGAACGACCAAGTCTCAAGTTTCCGATTAATTTGAATATAAATAATTGTCAGGTTTTTGGATATTATCTGACTTACCATCCTTGTCATGTTTACACCAAAAAACGGATTGTCATCTACAAAATTCTATTACCGACATTGCTTGTCTAAGAGTCGTAGCTGTGGCGCAAAAACAAGCTGGCAGGAACGAGATTGCCATCGTCTGAAAAGGCTTTTACGGAGAAATAGTGCACAGCAATTGACAGAAGCATTCAATAAAGGCTGTTCCTGACAGATATCTCAGCGATCTATTCGCAGGGAATCGAAGAGGATCGGTATTGGCAGTCGCATGTGTGACGTACTTGCTCAGCAGGACGCACATGAGATAAAGGTAGATAGCAGTGAGAGCAGATGCCAGTGTAGTATAGTGGATAGCACTCGGAGCTCCGGAGCCGAGAGTTGTGGGTTCGAATGCCGCCCCTGGCATGAAAATGATGCAGAAATTTACTTCCTCATACATGCCTATACAGAAACCATTGATTTCTTCGAAGAACCTGAGAGTTCGCTTACAGTGGTGTCAGAAACACTGTTACTGGAAAATAAGCCATGTGGTCCGACTAGTGTCAGTACACCAGAGCCGTAACTAGGGCGGGAAGACGGGGTGGCTGCCTTGCGCGCAGCTCAAAAGAGTGGGCAGAAATCACTATTTGGAATGCGATTACAATTGGAACTGTCTCCTCCTCAAAAAGTTCAGGAATTTTTAGTTGCTCAAATTCAGTAATGAAGGCGTGGTTGTATAGTCCGTCCAACTGAAGAAGAACCATGGCCCCCCTTCTACAACAATGGGGCTAGTTGGATAGACTATGTGCGCGTTGCAATATATGGATATTGTTCACATTTTTGAAGATTCTCTGCAGGCTATTCAGTCTTTATTGTGGTTGCATGCGACGACTGTCAGCTACATTCGGTCCGATTGATGCGGTGCCGAAAGTCCGAACTCCACAGCAGTTGCGAAAAGCTGTAAAAACAGTCACATTTTGATTGTGGCTTTTTTACGCCTAGTTTCGTTAGAACTTAGAAATACATTTTTAAGCCTAGTTTCGTTAGAAAGTCTTTGTGGTAGAGTTATATTTTTGGAATTGTATCTGCTTTTTGCTGTCTTTAATTTAAAGCTATTTTTCTTGAAAATTCTTCTCTGTAGCTTGTGCTCGCTTGGATTTTCAATGCAGTTTTTTGTTCTTTTAGTGAGTGTCTGTGAGAGAGAGAGAGAGAGAGAGAGAGAGTGAAAGACAAAGAAAGAGAGAGAATGAAAGAGAGATAGAGATAGAGCGAAAAGAAAGAGATAGATAGGCAGATAGAGAGAGAATGAAAGAGAGATAGAGATAGAGCGAAAAGAAAGAGATAGATAGGCAGATAGAGAGAGAAAGAAGGAGAGAGAGGCAGATTGGGGCGCAATATTTTGCGGTTTGTCCCGGGCTCAGAAATGCCTACTTACGCTCCAGCAGTACAGCTTGTTCAGTACGGAAGTTATGCTCAAAATTTGGCTGGGGTTCCATGAAGCAATGTCCCCAGAGTACCTTGTAAATACAGCTTAAGGTCCCGAAGGTGGGGTAGTGGTGTGGAGCACGTTCTGTTGGTAAGGAACAGATCTCCTAATATTGCTGGCAGGTTGGGAGTTCTCCAAAGGTTGTCTGAACATTGTTGTAGATCAAGTCCATCATGCAATGTTGACTTTTTATCCAAGAGGTGACGGCTGTTTCATGGACAACAATGCTGCTGTCCATCGTGCGAGATGTGTTCAGCAGTGATTCAGCGAGAATACCAGCCGACTTCCACCAACTTCTCTGCAAAAGTCCGGTTTGGACATGTTAGAAAAACAGATTCGAAAGCAACGTCAACGTCCGTCAAATCTCAGTCAGTCAAAGGACTATCTAGTGAACGCCTACTACACGTCGATGCACTCCAACACCTTATGGAATCTATTCCAAACCGCATACCTCCTGTATTTCGGGATAAAGAAGCTCCAACGTGATATTAAAGAAAAGCTTCTCAGTGACCGGTATTGTGTATATTTGTAAAACTGGGTGATATCCAAGTAAATATTTCCGAAAAACTAGTAAAACCCATTTCGGTTTCAAAATTTGCTTGACAACATACTTCTTAAAACTGCGAAATGAATGGACAGAAAAACAAGAAAATAAAGTTAAAAAATTGGGATAGCAGACACTGTAAAGAAATATTCTTTCAACGTGCACAATCAATCTCTTGCGTAAGTAGCAAGAGCTCAGCTGTGGATGACGTCATTGGATAAGTTGCAATAATACTTCGGGCTTCGTACAATAGGTTTGCATACGAGGTAAGATCCAAAAGTTCGGGGACTTGGCATATAGTTCCTTACCTTGAATACTTTGGAACACCGATGTACACCCACCTTCAAACTAATCCCCTTGGGCGACGATGCACTTTTACCTGCCTTCGTAAAGCTTCTGGAAGCATTGCTAAAAGCCATGTTTTGCAACATCTCGTAATGGCTCCTGCGTTGCCGTTTTTACCTCATTTGTTGACACAAAACGACATCCTGCAGATTTTTTTCTTCAGTGGGAAAGATGTAAAATTTGGAGGGGTCTAAGTCAAGTGAATAGGCGAGATATGGAAGCACATTAGTACGATTTCTGGCGTGAAACTCCGTGACCAGTAGGGACCGAGGTACGGGCGCGTTGTCATGGAGAAGGTACGATTGTCCACTTCGCCACATCTCAAGCCGTTTACGACGGATTGACTCCAGTAAGCGACGTAAAATTTCCAGATAACAATCCTTGTTAATTGTAGTGCCCTCAGGAATTCATGATCGCGGTGAAGACGGTAATTTCCAATGTTGTAGCAGCACGCTTTGGCTGAATATCAAACAAGTAGCACCACGTTTCATCACCTGTGATGATGTTATACAAAAACGTAGGATCCCTATCGGCTTTGTGGATTAATTCGCCCGATCTCCGCATCCGTTCATCTTTTTGTTCGGAGGTCAAAATGCGAGGGACAATGTGCTGACACACGTGATGCATATTAAGATCCTCCGTCAAAATGCGCTGACATGTGGTCTCCGATAGTTAGTTGCGTTAGAGATTTCTTCAATGGTTCGGCAACGATCCTGACGAACACACTGCGCCACCATCGTATTGTTTTCCTCACTCCGCGCAGTCACAGGTCGAGCACAGCGGTCATTATCTGCGATGGATTGTCGGCCATCTTGGAAACGCCGATGCCACTCGTACACCTTCGATCTCGCCATCGTAGAGTGACCGTACACCTTCGAAAGCATTTCTACGGTCTCTGCAACTGTTTTACTCAAACACTGACAATATTTAATGTTACAACGTCGCTCTTCAAAACCCATGTTTCTCACATCGCAGAAGACAGACGACTAA
Source organism: Macrothele yani (assembly GCA_039090855.1). Classification (NCBI taxonomy): domain Eukaryota; kingdom Metazoa; phylum Arthropoda; class Arachnida; order Araneae; family Macrothelidae; genus Macrothele; species Macrothele yani. Next base: position 17,854,337 of record CM077025.1, read on the forward strand.
CCACAGCAGCTAACGTCTGCGCGCGCATTCCAATCACTTCCCATGGGCCAAACCATTCTGACTTCGGAGGAGGGGGATGTCCGTGTGTAGACCTATTTCAGACGCCGTAAATTTAACTACATGCTTGCGCTGTCACGGGTAGGGACTTCCCCCTGAACGTTTGGATCCTACTCCGTATTTCACGTAATTTTCGGCAATTCAGTCGTTCACAAAATCAGGAGTTATACCATCGTGAAGAAAAGTGATCAACGGTTAGACTCAAAAGAGGCAAGGAAAAAGGTCGACCGCCATCCTGATAGCCGAATGATCTCAAGCCTTTGGTTCCAACCGGTCGTCCGATATGCGTCCGGTGTTCAGTTTTTTTTCCTTTTTATTGAAGGTTTAACGACCAGTGTGATCAACTCAGCGGGCTATAAGCAGTCGCCTGACCCTAATTTAGGGTCACTGGTTCCAGCGAAGGGAGAGAGCTAGGGCCGTAAGACAAACACATCACCCATGCCTCTCCGGGATTCGAATCCGGACCCTTCACGGACGAGTGACCATAAGCTAGCGCTTAGACCACTGCGCCACCAGAGTTCTCCGGTGCTCACCCCCGAGTGAGGAATTGGCCCTAAATTAGTGAAATGCGAATGCTTATGAACTTTAGAGTTGCTCATGGTGGTATTTAAACCGAAAAACAAAACAGAACAAAAAAGCTAAGAATAATATTAAAGCCTATCAATAACATGACATCACCGCTTCTGAAGTCTGGCATTCTTCTTATTTTCCTTTTTTCAACGGAGTACAATCTGTTTAATCGCATACCGTCCCTTACATATGGAAGTCAAACAGTTAGTTTCAAGCCCGTGTAAGATGCGAGAGTGCAGCAGCTGAACGTTGACAATATTTACCAGTAAAATTATTGTTTTCATTTCGGCGTTTAATAATCCCCATCCCTAATATCCACTGCTTCCAGGGAAGCTACGACTCAGAACCGCGGATGGCCTAGTGGTTAACTTTCGTGACTACTGATGGAACGGGCGGGAGTTCGATCCTATGTAGCAAAGAATGTTAAAATTCACTGAATATCCGCCATGCCTCGTTCGAGTACCTTAAGATGACGGACGCCGGGTACTGTCCCCCTCCCCCCGGCAATGAATTAAGGACTTGTGTTACCTTTTGTTGGTACAATACGAAACAAATTTCGTTAATTTCGCTGAGAGCAACCTCTACACCGGTTCCAACTCTAGAACATTTTAAATAAGATATACAAGACTCTAACGTGGCACTGTATTATATAATCATCAAGCAGAATAATTTTAACCTCACTTAAATATTTTTGTTCATTACCACGGGCCGCCCCGGTGGCGCAGTGGTCTAAGGCGTTGGCCTCTGATCATTCGTCCGTAAGGGGTCCGGGTTTGAATCCCGGTCAGGCATGGATGTTGTGTTTGTCTTACGGCACTCGCTCTCTCCCTTCCCTGAAACCAGTGACCCTAAATTAGGGACGGGCGACTGCTTATAGCCCATTGAGTTGCTCACGGCGGTCTTTAAACCTCCAATCAAAAAAAAAAAAAAAAATACCACGGTAGCAGAGTAACGTCGAATTGACGTCGATTTTTCGTTACCAGGTCGATATTACGTCGAGGCATAATTTTCGACGTATAATCGATGAGACGGAACGTCAAGAAAAATCATTACATTGAATTTCAGTATACGTGTAAACGGCTATACGCAGTTTATCCCTTTATTTCCATTAGGTTGAATAATCGATGTTTTTATGCGATCTCTAAGCAACGCGCGCATGCGCCTTTGCAAACTTTTTTTTTTTTTTCGATTGGAATTTTAACGACCACCGTGAGCAACTCAATGGGCTATAAGCAGTCGCCCGTCCCTAATTTAGGGTCACTGGTTCCAAGGAAGGGAGAGAGCCAGTGCCGTAAGACAAACACAACATCCATGCCTCACCGGGATTCGAACCCGGACCCCTTTCGGACGAATGATCAGAGGCCATCGCGTAGACCACTGCGCCACCTTTGCAAACTTCACGACAAACAAACTTTTTGGATGCAGGGGTGTTGGTCGGTTGTATCATTTTTCTTGTAAGACGAGATTCTTATTTACCTGTCTCTATTTTTCGCCGGTAAATTAAAAGTTGTTTTCTTTGCTTAAGTATGTTTAAAAGAACTTGAGTCTCGTTCCTTTAAGCAGAATTACTTTTTAAGATATAAAGTCGTGGCCAAAAATCCTACCCCAGTAGATCGAAAGTCATTTTTTTATGTTTAAAGTCGACTTATACAGCGCAATGGTTAAAGTCAGGAATACATATTATACATCATTTTAAAGGACATTTTATGCTGAATTCAAATATTTTTACAGGATGTTATTACCAGTAATAGACGTGAAGTTACAAACAAAAGTACAGCGCCTAGTCACAAAAAGGAAAAAAATAGTGGAATTCGTGAAACTAGTGTACAAATAAATTAAATATTAAAGCATATTTTGCTTGTTGGTAAGTTATTTCAAGTGTCCAGCAAGTTTCAATAATGAACTGTTCAGTAATTTTTACGTTAAATGAATTGTACACTAATTTCACAAATTCCACTATCTTTTGCTTTTTATGACTGGACGCTGTACTTTTGCTTGTAACTTCACCGCTACTGATAATAACATTTTGTAAAAATATTTGAATTCAGCGTAATTTAAAATGATGTATAACATATATTCTGATTTTACCATTACGCTGTATAAGTGGACTTCAAACATCAGAAATTGACTTTCGGTCTACTGGTGTAGGACTTTTGGCCACGACTGTATGTTTATAAGAAGTTGTGTCTCGTTCCTTTAAGCAGAATTACTTTTTAAGATACATCATTTATACGCACGCATATACCAATTAGGGATAGGCCTAGCGCGATGCTGGCAGATCACCAAAAATTCTGTGAAATTTTTAAGAATTATGTGTCTTTTCGAATGCGTCCGAAAAGACTTGTATGCTGAAACAATAAAAAAATTATATGGTCTTTTAATTGTAGAATCGTTCTACAAATACGAATACATTATGTGTTTTATGCCACGATTAAAAGTTTAGAATTTCATGTTTCAACATCTAAATTTTAGAGTAAACGTCGATTCGACGTTACAACAGTACTAGAACCGATTACTAAACTGCGAAATATCAACGTAGAATCGACGTCTACACTACGTAGCAACGACCTATAAGTTTCTTTCGAAAGGTCGAATCTTCGTCTACTGTTGACTTAGATAGTACAGCGACGTAATAGGTTTAAACTTCGACGTCGAAAAGACGTAACAAGAGTGGATATGGGTATCTATATTCGACGTTTCATATCGACCAAAAATCGATAAAAAATTCGACGTCGAATTGATGTAATGTGTTACCGCGGTATTAACGTTGAAATTTAAATAACGAACTCTTTAGGCAGAAAATTTTATATTTATAGGCCTAACAACATATATGAGCGCCTAAAGTTAGAGAGACGCCTTTCCTTAGTGAAGGCCACTGATTCTAAGAGGGGTGAGTATCGATCAGTGTCTTAATTTCGAATACATCGTCAAGGTGTTCTCCAAGATTCGAAAAACCTTTAGAGCGACACCAGTAATCAGAAATACTCGCACTTCATACCTCAATAATTGGTTTAAACCATGACCGTCGAGAAGCACAATACGACGTTCCTTTTGTGACGTTCCAGTGACCTTGCCTCTCAGACAATTTTCTTTACCATTTGTTCCTACAAAGTAAATGGGTGTTGTTATAAAATGTCTAAGTAATGATCAAGCTTATCCGGACACCCCTTTTGAGTAGTGGATTTGCCTATATACGTCACAGCCATGGATCATACAAGTATAAAAAGAGGTACGTGGTCTGGCAAAACATCATAGATGAGCATAAACAGTTGAATAGGCTGTACGGCAAAGCTCAGTTACTTTCATTGTGGCAAAGCCATAAGATGCCATCTTAGCAACATGCCAGTTCGGGAAATTTCGCCCCTGCTGCAGCAGCTCCTATCAACTGTAAGTTATGTTTTATCATCTTAGCAACAAGTCAGTTCGGGAAATTTTTGCCTAGCTGCAACTTCTTCTATCAACTGTAAGTTATGTTACTGGGAAGAAGAGACGCCCAGGAGCAACAACAGTACAATCGCTACTTGGAAAGCCACACAAAATGACACAGCAGGACGGAAGAGTGCTGAAGCTGGCTGTGCGACAAAATCACCAAGTCACAACACTCACCACATAATTTCAAAATATCTCTAGAAGCAACGCCAGCATTATAACAGTTCGTAGTGAGAGAAAGGTTTCCTTAGCCGCAGAAAAACTTGGCATTAGCAAGATTACCGCCAAGTGTCTGTTACAGTGGAGTAAACCTTGTCGCCAGTGAATTGTGCAGCAGCGAAAATGTGCTGTCAGGACCTATGAATCACGCTTCACCATCGGGCAGTCCGACAGACGAGCCTGTTTGTGTGTGTGGAGCATGCTAGATGATCGCTACCTACCCGACTGTGTTGTGTCAAATGTGGAGTTTGTTGGAGGAAGGAAGCGTCATGCTCTGTGGCTGTTTTACATAGTTTAGCCTGGGCCGATAGTTTAGCCTTCGGTTAAAGCCATTTGGACAATGACCCCGTGCGAGAACCAAGAGGACAATGACCCCGTGCGAGAATCTGTTTGAGTAGAAGAGTGCGGAAGTCTCGATATCATCCCGATAGATCACCTTTGGGATGAATTAGAAAGCCGACTGCAAGCCAGGCCGAAATGCTTGACACCTGTGACGAACCTGACTAATGTTCTTGGGGCACAGTGTAAGGCCTTTCTACCAGCACCGTATAAAAATCTAGTGAAACGTCTTCCTAGCTGACTGGCGGCTGTGATAGCAGCAAAGAGTGTACCAACTCGATATTAATTCCTTTCCTGTTTGTGGACGGGCAAATGTCCAGCTACTTTTGGCCAGATAGTTTACATCTGGTTTGCTACTCCGCTGGCGCAGTAGTTTAGGCGATGGCTTATGACCATTCGTCTGACAAGGGTCCGGGTTCGAATCCTAGTGAGACATGGAAGTTGTATTTGCCTTACGACACTGGTTTTCTCCCTACCACGGAACCAGTTGCCCTGAATTTTTGAGTTGCTCACGGTGGTCGTTAAACTCCCAACCAAAAAAACAAAAAAACAAAAAAAAACCGTTCAAATTGCAATCCATATATTCTGACTTTAACGGAAGTGGATGATTGTTTTGTGAGTACCATCTCTTAAACTCCCTATCCACGAAAAATTTTGTTTTTATTACGCACCGTCAGTATGTAAATCTTGTTCACAATGTAGTAATGATATTTTTTAAATACATGAGCCGCCCTGGTGGTCTAATCGCTGGCTTATGACCACCCGCCTGAGAAGGGTCCAAGTTCGGATCTTGGTGGAACATGGATGTTGTCTTTATCTTACGGCACTGGTTCTCTCCCTTTCCTGGAACCAATGGTCCTAAATTAGGAACGGGCAACTTCTTATAGCTCATTGAGCTGCTCACGGCGGTCGTTAAAATCCGAGTCAAAAAAAAAATCTTTATTATTTGTTCAGAATCAAAATGTGTTTGAAACAATGTGAAGCGTTACACTTTTGTTTGTAATTCCCACTTCAAAACAAAAAATAATCGGACTAGATTAAACCATTTCAGAGTAACCACTATTTACTTCGAAAAATAAAATGTAAAGGAAATCTTTGGTACTATTCACATAGTATGACATCACAAAAACCGCGTCGTGTCTTTACATAACCCATGGGCGACATCTATGTCAGCAATGCTAGGCAAAATACTCAAGTTGCAGAACAGTAGCATTTCCAACCTGAAGGGAAACTAAAACACTGTTGATAGAATTAAAACACTATCTATGTTTTCAGATACTAGAATACTCTTTGGTTTACTCAGTTCTATTCCAAACTAATTCATCTTGCAGTTACACAACTTTTTGTGCAACTTTAACCTGTAAGAGAGTTACCGAAAGTAAACGCAATAACTGATGAGTCGTATATTATTATTAACTTGCTCTGTGGCTTAAATATGTTATTCCATTCCAATATTCTGCGTGGATTTGCTTTTCGCCCAGCGCAGGAAGAGATATTTACTGAAGGTGCACAGTGTAGTTGTGCACCAGATGGCCTGAAGAGTAAATAGAAACATTTCGTTTGTCTCGACATATTATAAAAGCCACGGGATTGGTCTGAACTCTGAACGCTCTCGGAGCAGAATCAAGTTCGCGACATCTCGACGTTACATATTAACTGAAAGCAACCTAGCCACTCTCATTTGCCTGTCAGACAGCACAGCATTTGTTGTACTGAAGCCTGGAGTGATGGATTAATTTGCTCGAGAGAAATTAATCGATGAAGTTAATGAAGACGCGAAGCTCTTCACGATAATCTTATTATGCCCACAGAAATTAGGGGTTATTTGGCTGAAAGTGTCTTCAAGTGGAACCCACGTCGCCTCCCGTATTTTCGAAAATCAGCTTAGAATGCGAAGAAAGCAACTCAACTCAAGTTCGTTTAGGACGACATTGATTATTCTTACAGGAAAGAGAATAATATTGCGTGCTAAGTCGACTGATACACAATAATATTGCGTGCTAAGTCGACTGATACACAATAATATTGCGTGCTAAGTCGACTGATACATAATAATATTGCGTGCTAAGTCGACTGATACACAATAATATTGCGTGCTAAGTCGACTGATACATAATAATATTGCGTGCTAAGTCGACTGATACACAATAATATTGCGTGCTAAGTCGACTGATACACAATAATATTGCGTGCTAAGTCGACTGATACATAATAATATTGCGTGCTAAGTCGACTGATACACAATAATATTGCGTGCTAAGTCGACTGATACATAATAATATTGCGTGCTAAGTCGACTGATACACAATAATACTGCGTGCTAAGTCGACTGATACACAATAATATTGCCTGCTAAGTCGACTGATACACAATAATATTGCGTGCTAAGTCGACTGATACACTATACGCAACAATCAGAATGAAGGGATACTTTTGTAAAGCTGCCTAATATCAAAAGTTCAATGATTCAGTTTAGCTGGCAACGCTTGTACAATTCCTTATCTTGAATAATATTTGGTATATTAAAATCGATATCGTGAAAAACAGGTTTGTTTTATTACGCATTTGTTGGTTCCTAGCTTATAAATTTCTTCTAAATATCGCATTACTGTATCGTACATAAGATTCCATATATACAAGGTTCTAACGAAAATTAAATTATTTACAGTACAGCGAAGGTATAATCCTTCGTTTATGCAGAGGATGTTATGGGAGAATTTCCAGCAATATAATAAATGTATAACATTAAATTATTTCTTTTTTAAATGTCCCTTTCTTAAAGCCCTTTCTCTAGACAATGAACCTACATCTAAATTTCCACGATGACAGGGCATTTCTTAAAATTGGTAGTGACATTAAAAAGGGCTCTTTTTAGCAGTCCGAAGGTACAATAATCCATTGGTGACACATCAAGACACTTCGAAGGAATATAAGCACAAGACATAGACTTGATGCCCGTCTCGTTTTTCATTTTTTCAAGAAACAGAGCGGTAGATTTGGATGTATGACTGGTAGCTTTATCTTGATGGAATTTTGCTGTTTGACGGTTCCGTGGATAAAGGAATGTTATTTTCTCTTTAAATATAGGAATTAAAACATTATTTAGGTAATATGTAGAATTGATTTTAACATTCTTTTCAACTTTTCTTAACTTTAATTTCCTACAGTACGAGAACCCAGCAATAATCATAAATCCTTCACTGAAACTTTCTTTCGACTCTTGGAACCAAGTTTGTAAGTCTTTTTCTGCTCTTTTGCGATAGTATATCGAGCTTTTTTTGCTACAGTACTTTTGGCTAGATCCATACTTAATCAATAGTCACAATAAATGTTCATCTGCCTGTGGCTAAATGATTTTTTACAGAAGTCTACACAGAATACTTTGCTCAGCCACGTTTCTAGGCAAAAGACGGAGAACATTATGTTTGTTTTTGTTGTTGTTTTTCAGTTTCAAATCTTTGTTTATTATCTTGTTTATAGTTGATAAGATATTTTTGATGAATTAACGATTGCTCTTTAGATCCGTTAATTTTCTTTTAAGATAGAGACCTTGCTTTTGAAATAGTGATAAAAGTACGCTTCTTCTTTGGATATTAGTTTGGTGTTCTTTTTCTTGCTAAAGGCAGTGCTTGACGATTTTGCCTCTAGTGATAATAAAATTAGTTATTTTATATTTAGAAATGCTAATTTCATGATTTTCGCTGCCTTTTTTGATTGCAGGATACCAATATTTCCTTTTGCAAAGAGCAAAAATATAACCTTCTATCCACAGATTGTTTACTTGCGCCATTTTCTTAGCAAACAATGTTTAAGCGTAACTGCAGCAGATATTTCTTTCTTGTTCATATAACACACTGTTGCCAGCTTCAATTCTTTGAAATTCTTTTATTTTCTGTAATTTCTTGTGAAAAACGTTTTAAAAATGTGTGAGCATCTTCTCTGGAGAAGGCTCTTACAAAATTCCGAAAACCGAAGTCTATCTCCACGTTAACTCCTGTGATGCGCCCATTACGAGAGAATTTTGCCGCTGCTCCATTATCACGTGACTTTGCCTTCAAAATTTCAAAAATTCTCAAAACTTTTAATTTTAAAGTGATTCTTAAATCCATAAACAAAATGAACTTTTTTTGGATCAAAGAACCATGTTGAAGATAAAAACTCGTGGGAAATTTATCAAATTCCATGTGGCGTTTCGTATATAGGAGAGACCCGTAGGGCCTTGCATTCTGGGCTGAAGGAGCACAAGATCTACATTCGGAACTGTGACCTAAAGAGGTTATTGATGGTTGGACACTGTTACGCAAATGACCATAAATTTCTCTTTGAAGAAGCAAAACTAATCGACAAACCCTGTTCAATCACCAAACTTGATATTTTGGAAGCTTTCCACAGATATATGAATTCTTCGTAAGTTTCAACGACATGACATCCACATATTACTATCAAGCGCTTGGAAGTAACTAACTAAAACCCGTGATAGTAAACACCGTTGATGATGTTATACGGGATTTGAACATTTACGTGCCATTTATTCTGATGAAGCTAGGCCAGAGCTCAGAAAAACCTTATTCCACTTTAAAAATAAAATATTTGTGAGAAACGTTGTATTTTCTTAGTATATGTATCATAACATTGTTTTAAGGAATAAATTTCTGCTATGAAGATTAAATATCAGCAAGACATTTTTTTCTTCACTGAGTCTATAAATTCGACATTTTGGGCGCATTTTGTTCATCATCCTTATTGTACCCATCTTAATAAGTTAATAGCTAAATAAAAAATCACAGAATCACTCAAATTAACTGGTTTTCGATAAATGCTTCAGAAAACGCTCCCGATCTTTTCCTTACGTAACTTGAGTTTTGTCAAAAACTAAAGAACTATATTTCAAATATCTGCGTTTGAGAATATGTATAAAACCCCGTGCCGGAGCAAATATGTAGCACAGTTTCGAAACAAGGAAAGAAAAATATTCGCTATCGGTTTCGATTTACTTAAAGTCACTGTAAAATGAAAATTGAAACAGTGACCAGCCTGCATATGCAATGCAATGGAATTCTCTTTTTACGGGTTCTTTTTTTCTCAGGCGCAGTGAGGCCATCTGTGCAAGACCTATTGCAAATGTATGGAGATCTCAGCGGAAAATCGCCACAAGAAGGTTTGGCTACCCGCTGTCTTGGTCTAGAGGGGGAATATTTTGGTATCTACATTTATTTCTTTTGAAAAGGAAAAGCTCCGGAGGAAAAATCGGAAAGGATTGCGAACAGAATGATTTTTTTTTTATCTTTACCCAGCGTTTTTTTTTTCAAACAGTGGATAAGCTATCATTTCTACATTGTAAACAGCATTAGTTTATCTTGAGGGAGTAATACTCTAAAAAGTACCCAAAACTGCTCTGTGAAGCAAGAAAACATTTCGAGTTCATATCAGTATCAGTGCCCAAAGAATTATAGATTATTCTAGAAATGGACAAGGCAACGTAAACACAAAAATTCACCCTTTCAAACAGAGTATTTTCAGAAGGCACCTTAAAATTTCTATCTAACTCTTGCTACTTATTTTAGTGAAACTTCCGAAAAACGGTCACTGCTCGGACTGTAGAAAAATGGCCGTTATTTGGAGGTTCCCGTTTTTTTAAAGGTTAGGCGTTGCAAGTCCTTTGCGTTTGTACAAAAGCAAAATAAGTGTAGGAAACTTATGCGCATAGAGAGCACTTGCGGTACTTTCTCCAAATGCTGAATAAAACCCAGTATAATAATTAAATAAATAAATCATGGTTTAGATGATTTTTGAAAAACAGTTTTTGGCGTTTGGTCTGACACAACACTTACAAATATCAGACTAGGCGATTAACGTTAGGGTACGCTATAGGAAAGAGAAAAAAAGTGTTATGCAGTAAAGTGTAACTGTACAATTAGCAGGCCGGGCTCCGGAATACAGGAACGTATACTGAACCAATCTTAATCACCCACAGAAACTAAACCGAGAGATAACCCGCAAACGAACAATCTTCTTCTTCTTCTTAGCCTGTACACATCCACTACAAGATATAAGCCTTCCACAGTCTCTTCCAGCTTCCTCGATCCTCAGCCTCTGCCCACCATTTAGCACTTCTAAATTTTCGAAGGCATTCTCTAGATATTATTCAGTCTCCTTTCATGTCTCAGTTGCCATTCTGTTATTAATCGTGTCCATCTTTCAGTTTTCCAATATGTTCAGCGCTTCTCCACTTCGATTCTTTAATTATTTTTATAATATTTGTTATTCCTGTTCTTTATCTTAGAATTTCATTTTTAGCTTTCTTCTTGTTATTTCTAACATTCTTCTACATAACTTTCTTACCGATATACTCTTATCTGTTTACATAGTCACTCTGCAATAGTCCATGTTTCACTTCGATAAGTAAGCACGGGAATAACACACTCATTTAAGATTTTTCACTTTAAACACGCCGGTTAAATAGTCATTAAGTACCCGAAAGGGTCTATTACCTTGAATAATTCTTCTATTGATTTCTCTCCCATGTCTTTCTTTAAAACTGATTACTTGACCTAAAGAAATGCATTCATCTACTTTTTCAATTTCTTTTCCTTCTATCAAAATCTTTACCGTGTCCTTTTCTGTATTGTTCATATACACTGAAGTGCCAGAAAAACTCGTTCTCCAGTCTAATACTTGGTAGGTCCGACACGTGAGCGCAGGACTGCAGAAATACGACGGGGCATGGACTCCACTAGCTTCTGGAAATATTCTGTAGGCAATGCACACCATACTTCCTGCAGAGCGTTCCGCAATTCGAGTGTATTCCGAGATCTCGGATTCCTGTGTTCGTTAGCGCGTTGCATGGCATCCTAAATGTGTTCTATCACGTTCATATCTGGGGACTTGGGTGGCAATGGAAACACCCCAAACTCAGATGAATGCTCCTCTAACCATAATGTGGCGTCCCGTCACTTGTGTGGAGATGCATTGTTCTGTTGGAACAGGCCCAATCCATCAGCATGAATGCAGAACATGAACGGGTGTACCTCGTCAGAAAGGATGTGCACGTAGCGTTGGCCGGTCACAGACGTTTGTAGACGTACCAGGAGTCCCAGTGAAGCCCAGCTAAACACACCCTATACCACACACGAATTCTTCCATCTGCCCGATACAGTTGGAAACGCGGCTCGACAAACCACGCTACTTGTTTCCAGTCATCAAGTGTCCAGTGGCTGTGTTGCCGTGCCCAAGCGAGGCGCTTAACTCTGTGTCGTGCACCCATCAAGGGGACTCGAGTTAGGCGTCGACTCCTAAAGCCCATATCGTGCAGGGTACGTTGCGCAGTCTAGACGCTGATACTTGTTGAGGCTCCAGTATTGATTTCCGATAATTCCTGCGAGAATGTTGCACGCCTATCGCGTGAAACGATTCTTGACAGCCGACGATGGTCACGTTCACCCAATGTCTTTTTACGGCCACACTGGTATCGTAGGTAGGAGATTTTGCCGGAATTCTTGTAGTCACGGTACACCCTTGCAATGGTCGTCCGTGAAAATCCGAACTTCGTTTCTACCTCCGAAATACTATGGCCCATCTCACGAGACCCAACCATGATACCGCGTCGTTGACAATCGCTTAAATCGTTATTACTTGTCATTCTCATGCCGAAAACAGATCCGACAGCTGGCAAGGATGTCTATCGCTTTATATACTCACTGGCGGACGCAACCGAGTACGCACATAGGTGACGTTGCTATGTATTTTGCATAAGCTCGTCTGTACCAGTTTTTCTGGCACTTCAGTGTATTTAGTTATTGCTGTGTTCACTGTCAGACCTTTTTTAAGATATTCCATCCATAAGTTCTTTATCATGTTTTGCATTTCTCTATTGCTAATTTCAATGATGCCAATGTCATCAGCAAATCTTAAGTAATTTAAGTACCTTCCATTAATGTTTAGTCCCTTTTCTTCCCTGTTTCTAAAAATTTCTAAAAATATCTTTTAATACAAAGTTAAATCATTTTGGACATAGTGGATCTCCCTGTCTAACTCCTCTCTGCATCGCGTAAACCAGCCTCGGCTCTCCAACTTTATTGTTGCTGAAGCTTAACAACATTTTAGGCACCAGCAACTAACCATGCAGCCTCTGGAGAGCGACTGAATCATGAACTGAAGCTGGAGCTTGCCTCATGTAGCACTAGAACTATAAATCATTTACTTTAAAACACTGTTGACGTATCCAAAAGTGACAGATGAAATCATTACACGAGAGAGTAGTTATCGTTCTTCTCCGGCCATATGACTTTCAAATCGTCACAAGTATTCGATCCATATGTTACACAACAGATATGAGGGGCTCAAATATCTTGGTCACCCACTTTACAGTAAAAATGAAGCTCATAACACTTTTTAATTAACGGAGTAAAGCTTCGCCTCTGAGCTTTTAAGATTACTTCACTGCACCGGCAACAGAAAGCGTCAGGGTGGTTTAAACACTTCCTTGTAATAATGACACAATCTGAAACACATTCCTGTTGCGCAAGTTATTATTTACTTCGAAGAGATAACACAACACTTGCAATGCTTACATCGTGGAGGCCAGCTTACAACAAGCAGAAGAATTGCTGCTCAGATATTGTCGCGAGGCTTCGGTGTACGAAATATCCACGCTTGTGGCTAAGCACGTACACTAGTGCCTTTTAATGACAGATTGTTTATTTCGTACACTAACCGAAATAAGATACACCAAAAAAACATTTAAAATCAAGTTTTATGTATATTATTTCTGTTGATATAATACCTAAGAATTCAGTAACCAATACTGAAAAAAACTGTGGCTGATAGGAAAGTTCTGATTTCATTTTTAAATTCAGCGTAAAAAGTTACGTTAGAAACAAATCAATGTTCCATGAGACAAAAACTGTGTTTACCAGTGTAATCAGTCCGAAAGGGTTAGTATTACTTTATTTTAAATACACCAGACTGTGAATACTCTAGAAACACATATAGCATTTTAAATCCGTTTAATTTTTGTCGTAAAGTATGCACAAAGATTCTTTAAGTTTTTGCACTCCACTGGGAGGCTTTTTCAGGCCAATGGTAGACATAAAAATGCAGAGAATTGGAACACGTAAGGAGCAAAGATGATTTCTAAAAATGCCGTGGGTAACATACCGAGCATATTACGTACATTTTTATCACGCAACTACACGGTGCGCGTGATGCGTTTCCATCTTTTAATAGCGCGTGCCAAACCATTGGTAGTACAGTAGAGACCATATCATTGCATGCCAAACCATTGGTAGTACAGTAGAGACCATATCATTGCATGCCAAACCATTGGTAGTACAGTAGAGACCATATCATTGCATGCCAAACCATTGGTAGTACAGTAGAGACCATATCATTGCATGCCAAACCATTGGTAGTACAGTAGAGACCATATCATTTCATGCCACTTTGCTGGACAGGATTTCGATTGTTTCCCTGATGGCTGTCTCTTTAAAGCTCGTGTACGTGGCACTTCTCCTAATACTATTCCGTACAATAGCAGCCGATGAATGCATGATTTCTCTGGCGAGGGATGTATTTTGCATGTCCTGGTTGACACTTCATACATTTCTTTACATCTAGTGTCCAAGGATCGCTTTGTCATTCCGATATACACTATATTGACAAAAGTCAACAGACACCCCTTCAAAAGCAAATGAACGATTCCGCTAATTGCTAAGATGCGCGGTACAGCTGCAAACGGTATACACACAAACCTGTAGCTGACCGCGATTATATCGCACTGTGAGATTGAGTGAAAATGTCGCCGCGGGAAAGAACTGACTTTGAGAAAGGAGAGATTGTCGGGTGTTATATTAGTGGGTTGTCCGTAAGAGAAACCGAAAGGTGTTTAAACATATCCAAGTCAACTGTTTTTGATACACTGAATAAGTGGAAGACACATGGCGCAACAAAACGTACGGGCAGACCAAACAAAATCAGTGAGAGAGGACGTTGAAGTCTCAGGAGAGTCGTTACAGCTAATCGACGGAGTACTGCGCAAGACGTCAGTGTACAAGTGAGTAAAAATGCTGGAACCTCGGTATGAATATGTACCATTCACAGAGAACTTCATTCCTTATGTTGCCGTGGGTGTGAGGCTGCTGTTAAGCCTTTTATCTCCACTCGGAATGCCACTCGTCGTTTAGCATGGTGTAAAGAACATTTGTCGTGGATGAATCCTGATACACGATCCATCAGTCTGAAAACCGTTTGTGGGTATGGCGGCAGCCAGGGAAACGCTATTTGCCACAATGTACTGTTCCTACGATCAAATTTGGAGCTGGCAGTGTACTCGTGTGGGGGTGTTTTTCGTGGTATGGTCTCGGCCCATTCATTGTCGTGGACGAACCTGTTAACCAGCACATCTACCTCGATATTCTGGACAATTATGCCCTACCACCTCTGTGGCAATACTATGGAACCGAGTCTTGTTGGTACCAGCAGGATAATGAACCGAGCCATAAAGCAAAGGCTGTTACGACGTGGTTTGACGATAATTCCATATCGTGTGTGGACTGGCCAGCACAGAGCCTTGATCTTAATCCCATAAGGCCCTGATCTTAAACCTATAGGTTGAATTAGAGCGCCGCACGGGAAGTTTGGAACCAAGGCCAGCTACTAAGCAACAGTTATCGGTACCATTATGTACTGAATGTAAGCGCATACCTATCGCTGTGTTCCAAAACCTTGTCGAAAGCATGTCTCGAAGGGTCAGTGCATGCATTAGGGCCAAAAATAGATCGACACCGTACTAATGTATGTCAAAAAATGCTATGTTGTGTTTCTCTTCTAGGTGTCCGGCGACTTTTGTCAATATATTGTATATCTTTTTCGTGTTGTCAGGATATACCAAATTGTATAGCGTACACACCGCCGTTTCTTTCTCACACTGTCTCTTTTTGCAACTTGATATTAAACATGAAAACGGGGTCGGGGACTTCATTGCTATTAATATGTTGTATTTACGTAATAAATTATTTAACCAATATGTAAAGTCTGAGACATATGTGATGGATCTTGCGTATCTCTTCGTCTGACTAGGTGATTTTGTTATTGCTGACATTATACCATTTCTTACAGTTCTATGTATTCCTTCTATGTAATTCTTGTTATATCCAGCCTTTAGGCCTTTGCTATAGATATCAATTTCCTTATTGTTTAGGTAGTCGGATTTGCACATACGTTATACGCTCTATAGAACTAGGCTCTAAACGCAGAAAGTTTGTATTCTTTTGGGCAGTGCGAATCAGGAGGGACAAGGTTCCGGTACTGCGGTCGGTTTATAATGAACATGTTATATAAAGGGTTTATATAAATAGTCGGTTAATATAAAGCTTGGCGAATCTTTGTGCTTACAACACCAGAAAAATAAACGGATTTAATACACTATATGCGTTTCTTGATGATTAGTATCAATTTTCCTCCAGAATGATCACTTTGAATAACAAAGATAAAAAGAATGCAACGCTTTCTGATGGGGAGTTTCACTCCTTCCAGTCGCGATCGTCCCACTTCTTAGACACCAAAGTTTTCGTTCGAGTTGATTTCAGTAGATTTTGCAAACCGCGAATTAATTCATTCCATCCATGTTATAAGTTCAAACACTAAGTTGTTATCCATTAGCTTAGTTTCATCTTTGTTCTTTAATTCTTTTTTTTTCTAATTTAACCTATCTCATAAAATGAACATGACTTAGCGTCTCAGATTATATCTATGTTTAGCTATGGTGTTGTGAATTTACGATCACACAGTATACACTGAAAACGGAATTCAGTTTGAAGCTAAAATGAAACAATCTATGTCATGTGTGAGGAAACTACGGAAATCAAGCACAGTTTATCAAAAATCAGAGAATCCGGCTTAAGATGACTGTTCAAACATATCATAATCAATAAAGCACCTTTTGAGTAAATAGTAAACTTAGATAAAGGTAATAGGTAGTCTGCGTGGTAATCTAATACTGCACAGGAAAAAGCAACGTACAAAAGCAAATTTCACCGCTAGATGGCGTCTTGACATGATTCCAAGGACGGTAGCAGTGAAAATTCATTTCCGATCGTGAATTACAAAACGAGGAGAACGAATGAAATTGGTCTTCTTGTGTCACAGTGAGCAAACAAACACTCTAGCGAAAACTTAATAAAAGCGGCGCTCAGACTCCATAGAATCGGGAAATTAGAACCTTTCTTGAGATGCCAGTGTTGCGAAGAATGCACAAAGCAGTTTGCAATAGGTAAGGAACCACCTAATAAGGAATTGAAAACTCTGTTATGGACACCAGCCTTGGGAAACAAATTTCGCGAAGTATTTCCGATACTCGTTTCTTGATAAGTGGTCATTTTTCTGAAAGAAGAGAAGAAGATAATACTCATGGCAGTATAAAAAATTATAAAAATCGAATTACGTCCTTACCTGCATTTGTTATTCTGCGAAGAGGATGATTACGAAAAAAGTTGATAAAGCATTCTCAGGAGCAAGAGCACGTCATTTGCTGCTTTCAAACCAAAAACACAAAATAGAAAGAAAGAAAATGCGCCAACTAAAGGAAGCGTTTTGCACAAGATAAGCTAGAGAATTAACTGAAAGCGGCTGCAGCTATCAATTGTCAAAATATTTTTAACTAGAAAATGTAACCAAAATGTTCGTCATGCAAATAGATTATAGAAAGGAAAATAATTTTTTAAGCCTTTTAGAAGGAAATATGCTGCCGCAAATAAAAATATACAGGTTTTCCGAAAGTAGAAAGTTACTGTGAAACCTTTCGTAAGCCGAAATGGAGTAAAGCGAAGAAGCAATTGCCATTAATTCGTATGGGGAAATATTTAGGGTGGTAGAGGTACAGGAGACTGGGGTGTGGGAGAGAAAGAGAGAGGAAGAGAGGAAGAGGGGGTCATCTATGAACATCTGCTCGTCATCTGAATCTATCAGGGCAGGCAGGCCACTGACGCCTATATCTTCTATGTCTGCCTGTCTCGATGTCGAAGGTCGAGGTTCATTATCTATTGGCTTGAAATACGACAGTATGTTTGACGGCTTAGCCTCAAGCATTTTTCCATCATACAGTTCTTCGTAGGCGCTCAAAACAACCCACAAATCTACCCTAAACCAGCGTGCGCTTTCAAAATTGCAGTCATAATTTTCTGCAGTCATTGCAGTACTGTTAATCGTAGCAAAAATCTCGCGCAAGTGCGTCACGTTCAGTTCCTGAACGACTTCACTTTCGGGCCGTTCGCTGTTGCGTTCGTTTTCGTTCCGTATCCATTCCTCTTTCAATAGCATCAGCTCTCAATCTGTCAGTTCTTGATTATGGATGCCAAAACCTCTTCAACATCATCTTCGTTAACTTCCACAAACACAGCCTACTTAACCAAAGTCAATATTGCCGCATTTATTGTTGATGGTTCGAATAATTTAAAATCGTTCACTGCTTCGCCATTTCTCTTCGTGAATGTTATCCTATCGAAAGCATCTTCGAGTTTGGTAATTGCCAGTTTTATTACGCAGTCCTTCCAGATCGCGCTCAACAATGATTCGGACTGGTCCTCTTTGTCAATGACACTTACAATAAAGCGCATCACATTTTGCATATACACTGGTTTCAATAAATTAAACAACAAACCGAAAAATCGCAATAATTGGGCGAAATGTGGTTCAAATTGCACGAAATGTACATATGTTACGGGCGAAGGCATACAGCATGGATGTATGGAAGGCAAATGAGTAGCGCTGGCAGCTCTTTATGTAAATGCGCAAGAGCTTAAAACCAACTGTTTCTGAGGGAGTCGCCAATTCATGTACGGCCGTGAATGACAAGATTTCAAGATAGCGATTTAGTTAACATGGCTTCAAGACGTCATTTTTCAGCGGAGTTACGCTACAGAGCGATAAGCAGACTCGAAGCAGGGCAACGGCAGGTGGACGTCGCAAGATGACTCAACGTTGATTGTTCTGAGGTCAGCAGAATGTGGCAACAGTTCCAAGGCATGGATGCAGCTTTCCGAAGGTAGGCCAAAGGCGACGACCTCCACAGATGACTGGTGTTTGCTACTTTCGGCATGGCGGTACAGGACCGCTACACCGACTCATCTCAGATCTGTGCGTGCGAAAGCCACCGGACGGACGGTATCAGCTTCGACGGTACGCAGAAAGTTTTATGCAGGAGGACTGTATGCTCCACGAGCAGTATTATGCCTGCCCCTCACACCCCGCCAACGGAAAGAAATTTTCAATTGGGCACGAATGCATGTGAACTGGATACAAAATAAGTGGAGGTCCGTTCTGTTCGCTGATGAGTCGCCATACTGTTTACAGAATGATTCTCGAGAGAGGCCGGTACTCGCTATTTTTTCTCTAATATCCAGAAAAGGAACACCTATGGTGGTGGTAGTGTTCTGCTGTGGGCAGGCATATAGTTAGGTGGCCGTACCGACCTCACCACATGGAAACCTCAATGCTCAGAGGTATAGAGACGACATTATGGACCCTATTGTTCGTCCGTATGCGGCCGCAATCGGCGATACATTTGTATTGCAGGCGGACAACCCTCACACAGGAGACTATAGTCCGTATGGAGTGGCCAGCCCACTTTACCGATCCGAATCCCATTGAGCATGTTTGAGAGACTCTCGGGAGGTTTATTGCTGGCCTCTAAACCTCTCTTCGAACCCTGCAGGGGCTACGCACTGCTTTGCTGGAGCAATGGACACAGCTACCCACGGAATTGATCGGTACTATAATTAACAGCATTAAATATTGCTGTCGGGCCTGCATTGCTGTTTGGGGTAACCACACTCCGTATTGAAGTACCTTTTTCCTATTTCATCTTGATACCTATATTTCTGTATTTTCATATTTGCATCACTCATGCAAAATATAAATGCTGTGTATCACATGTTCTTACGGTTTTTTGTTTGTTTGTTTGTTTGTTTGTTTGTTTGTTGTTGTTGCATTTGGTCTGATAAAGCTCACGAACATATTTCATCCGAATCGGTTGTATACTTTTTGAGTTTTCGCGATTTTTCCATTTTTTGCTTAATTTATGGAAACCAGTTTATTAACTGTGGTTATTAGGCCTTGGTCACACGGGTGCAGCAACGACGTCATATTCGTCGTACACGGCGGTACAAGAATGTCATCGCCATATTCGATAATGCCGGGTGAATGAGCAGCACAATTATCGACAATCACAAGACACCTGTTATCGGAGATATTTACAATATTTTTCAACAAAAGGACTAACGTATCCGCTCTTGCACTCTGAAAAAAATCACTTATGTGTTCTAACCGCTTGGATGTGAATGAAACACAGTAGAAAGTGAATTCTTACTAACTGAAAGTGAATCAGAAGTCAGAAGTCTGCGCTTGGATTACGGGGCTACCAGCGGCTTCTTTTTCTTCTTCACGAGCTCCCACACAAAGGCTGGTTTTCTCGATCCAAATTTAATTCAGGGCTTTTGTCTACTCCCTTTGGTCCAAGGCAAACTGCTCGGTTAGTCCTTGTTCTGCTAAGCTCTCACTCACATCATACATCCAGCGTTTTCTTGGTATACCTCAACTTCCCGCTGCCGCTTTCCTATTGTTATTTTGGTTTGATGTTTAACGACCACCTTACGCAACTCAATACAGTTAAAAAAAAAATTCAAATTCACTAGCCATTTCCCGGGATTTCTTTCGTAATAGCGAAGAATATCTCTGATACAACTTTTACCGTGAAATGACGAGAGATAACCTGAATTTCACGGATTTTTCGTGCTCCAGAAAAATTGTGAATTTGCAGAAACCTCTCCGCAATTCCTTTTGTATATTAACGGAAATATTATGTTCTCACTTTTTTGGTATCAATAGCACGGAAAATGTCCGGTAATAGGATAGACTCGTAGGAATACTTGAGGTTTGATTAACGATTAAATTTCAATCGTCTATCGGAGGACCTGATTTTGAAGTTCTGTAAAGAAATCGGATATGTTTTCGCTATCGCATGAAACTTTGGTTATTGTGGCATAGGATATCTCTTCCAATCTCCCCCGTTTTGTATCCAACAGAAAATAAAATGACTAAGTTACCCAAATTAATAAAAAAAAATGTCATCATACAGCAATTACAGTTCTGTCTTTTGCTGGCACTCCATTACGTGACTCAATGGTTGCACGTGTGTCTCCCGTTGCCGAGGTCACTAGTTCAAAACACATCAGGGACGAAAGGGAAGAGGCGTAGTACACCGGGAAAGACGAATTCCTGTCGTCAAAGACTTTGTGAAATTTCTGCATAAATACGGAAAAACCGAAATGGATTCTCTGAAGTAAAGGGAATCATTGAGTACGGAAATTCTGTCAAAATACGGAAGTTAGGAGAAACGAAAACTTTTAAAACGGAAATTTCATTAAAAGACAGACACCTGTTATTTATTTTTAGGAATTTCCCGTGAATTCACACCACTTATTTTTTACAGTGCAGGCTAGAAGTAATCGCCAGGCCACTGATTTCACGGTGAGAGATGGCAGACGAACCATGCGTGCCGCAACCGGAATGCGAGCCCGTACCCTTCTCAGAAGAGTGATTAGAAGCCAGCACTCGTACCTCTCCGCTACTGGAACGGCCCCGTTGCCTTTCAGTACATCAATATTATAGTCAGTAACCTAAGTATCATTCCCATTACATTGCAGTCTCCTCACATTAGTAGCTTGGCGAAAACCCGTCCACACATCCATATTTTCAGGAATAACTACATTACAATTTTCGGCTAGATTTTCTCGCTGAGTGTTACCAAAACTTAGTTTCTTAGTCCTAAGAAGGTTATTACTGCTCCAGAAGACTATGTTTAGGATTGAGATTGACTTCCCCTGCGCTGTCGAATTCTTCTTCATTATTTTAAATATTGAATTCCATTTTAGTACTCCCAACAGAGGTGACATCAGCATGCCAACTTACGTTACCTGAAATCCTAAAAGCATATCTCTTTGAGGGCAAATATTTTATTCAAATATTTACTGAAACCTAAAACACTGGCTTTCGAAAATTTGGCATTCAAAACTGAGTTTTGGATGCGTTGAGCCGATTTCATACGGATGCTTCCCTCTTTCACCTCCGCGGAGAGTGTATCTTTGAATAATGAAAACCCTACACCGCGGTTTTCGAAATCTTAACGTAGGCTCTCTGAGCAAAGTTCATGGAATTCTAAATTTTGTCAGTGCGTTGATCTTTATTTGCATGTTGCATAAGATGCCGGTTTTGTCTCCCTTCCACCAAATGCTTTCTTTGGAATTTCAAAATAAACCTACTTTTACCCGTCGTTGTCACAATGCTTTATCTGATTTGTTTATATTTGAGCACTATTCGCTTGCTTTTTTTAAATGACAAAAATACATATAATTTTCAAATTATCGTGCAGGTACGATATCAATGTGAAACAAGAAATACGACACCGAATTCTCGCTTGTAATGAACATATCTTTTAAATCTTTTCCTCCACGAAAAATTTATTTCAAAGTACATATTTAGAAGAAAAACTTCAGCGAAAAAAATAATGTATTTATGCGCAGTGTAATATGCGCAGTGTAAACGTGTTTTCCTTAGTGTGTTGAACGGGTTATAAAACATACATATACACTGAAGAGCAATTGAATTAGGGACAGCTGGCGTTAAGCAAATGTGGCGCTGTGGGCGGCCCTGTAAACGAAAAGGACATGATGTATGCAGCGATCCGATAATAAAAGGAGTGATGCGACGGGAATCAGTAAGAGTCGGACGCAGTATGGGTAAGACGAAGGGTCTAAGCGCATTTGATCGTGGGTAAATTGTCGAGGCCCGACGAATGGGTCACTCCATCTCGGAAGTCGTGCAGGCACTGGGATTTTCACGAGCCACTGTGTCACGGGTGCACCGTGGGTACATCGAATCCGGTAAAACCATCCCTGCAAGGGCTAACTGCCGTGGACAGCAGCGTGTGGATGAGCGGAGTCATCGTCGGCTAGCTCGCATTGTAACAGCGGATAGACGGGCCACAGTGCAAGAAATCACTCCGCAATTTAACGCTGGTGCACAAAACGTGTAAGCAGCCACACCATCCAGAACCATCTCCTCGCTATGGGGTACAGAAGCCATCGTCCCACGAGGGTGCCGTTGCTGACCGCACATCACAGGATGCAAAGATTAGCATGGGCGCGGGAACATCGCCACTGGACCCTAGACATGTGGAAAAATGTTGCCTGGATTTATGAGTCGAGATTCACGTTCGTACATGCGGATGGCAGGATACGAGTACGGCGCAAACCACATGAAGCGATGGATCCTTCTTGCCTGCAGGGTACTTTTCAAGCTGGTGGGGGTGACATTCTTGTCTGGGGACTATTGGACTGAAATGAGACCCCTGGTACGTGTGACATCGTCCCTTACAGGTCAACGTTACGGGGATATCCTGAGTTACCACTGGCTCCCGTTTGTGCGTCTTCAACATCCCACTGGGGACCTCATCCTGCAACAAGACAATGCACCGTGGCATCGCTACCGAATTATATCCCAATGGTTGGATGAACACTCCACTGACGTGACCTCGCTTCCTTGGCTAGCTAGGTCACCTGACCTCAATCCCATCGAGCGCATCTGGGATGCCATCGAGAAAGATGTTCGTGGCTCTGACCCCCTTCTTCGTGAACTGTGGGAGCTTGTTCAGGGGTCATGGATCCGTATGGCTTTCCAACACTTCTGGTGTCCTGTAAAGTCCATGCCGAGACGAATCACCGCCGTCATTAGGACGAAAGATGGTGCTACACGTTACTAGACAGGTATATCTAATTCAATTGCTCTTCAGTGTATATCAAGCATATTTCTGCACAATCGGTAAATCATCCACAAATGCAAAAAGCTATTTTCAGTCACTAACTGGTGAAATGTGTGCTACCAGTTATCACAAATAGTGCACAAAACATTTTTGATAACGGAAGATATCCAAAGCAATGGGGATTTTTCAATTCGGGTTCTTAGAAACGAAGATACGGTTCCAAGTATGGTACAAATAGATATCAACACTTTCACCTCCTAGTGGCATTTCTGATAACGGAAGATATCCAACGCAATGGGGATTTTTCGAATCGTGATCTCAGAAACGGAGATACGGTTCCAAGTATGGTACAAATAGAAATCAACACTTACACCTCTTAGTGGCATTTCTGATAACGGAAGATATCCAAGGCCAAGGGAATTTTTCAAACCCAGTTCCTAGAAACAAAGACACGGTTCCGAGTACGATACAGATATTGGGTTGGAAAGAAAGTAACGTCTCCAAAGCAAGGGAAGAGAAAAGTGCTAATTACGGTATATACAAGTACAAATCTACCCAAAATACAGTTACCATCGTTTGCCACGACCCGCTCCCATCAGCTGGGTAGCTGTTGGATACGGTCCCTGTAGAATTGTAGCCGCCTGTACGCAAAGAAGTGAGTAAATGCGCGTTCAACATCGTCCTAGTTGGTGAACAAGAGTTCGTCTACGAAATGCCGGAACGAACGGAAAAGGTGGTGGTCGCTTCGAGCAATGTCCGGGAAATTGTATGGGTGCGGCAGTGACTCCCAGCACAGGTCCTTGATCATATGACAGGCTAGCCGTTCTATGTGAAGTCTCGCTCCACCCTACTGTAAGAAGACGCTTTTGCGGTTCAACAGTGCTGGTCGTTTCGATGTGAAAGATGCGTGCAGATCGTCGAGCTGACGGCAATACACATCGGGAATGATAGTGGTGTTGTCGGGCAACAGCTCAAAAAACACGATACCCAACATATCCCTCCAAACCGACAGGAGGGCCTAACATGGCCTTCTCTTTTGGGTCCAACCACTGTTTTTGGGCGCTGACATTTTTATATGGAATCCATTTCTCGTCACCTGTCACACTGCGGTTCCAAGAAAGTTCATCTTGAACACGTGCAAGCTGAAAATAACCTTCTCATGCGATTTGCTTTGTACTCAACTGTGAGTTGATGAGGTACCCAAATTACTCTCCTGTGCAACCTTCACGAGTGACGCAGGTGCGTGATAATGCTAGTGTGGGTAGTCCTCAGCTGTTCGGGAAACTCCCGCGTGGTCACCCGTGGGTTGGTCTCTAGTAAGGTTTTAATCAAGTCCATATCCAGTTGTGCTGGTCTTTAGGGTTTGGAACGGTTTGACAGGTCGAAATTTCACTCTCGAAACCGTTCGAACCAACTACAGCATTGACGATGTGATATGGCATTAGGGTACACAATGGTAATGTTCCTTACAGCACATGCAGGGGTGCTACCACGACGAAACACATACAGTATATAATGGCGGATGTGCTCCTTGTCCACTTCCATGTTGGCTGGCACTTACACTCTTCGTCTTCTGACGGCTAACTGTCACTGACATAAGTCACCTACCTGCCGATGTCATGCCGGACTGAATCTCCGCGGCCAATGAGCGCCGCGACTTCGGGTACCTCATCATCTAACATTAACTTCTTGCCAATCCAACAGAAATGAACAATCACTGCCCGTAGTGGCAAAACTGTGTGGTATAAAAATTGCAAATATATGACAAATTATCTTCGCCACAGGCCTTACCGCAGTAGATTTTGTAATCGGACTTTTAGAAGCAGAGAAATCATGAAACCCGGAATACCAAACATTATTTTGAGAAAAAAATAAGCACAAATTGTGAGTGGTGCCTGACTAATAAAGGATTTTTCGGTTATAATTTTAGAAGCAAAGATACAACAGAGAAAAAAAAAACAGAAATTTTTACTTACTCCTCCTAGAGCCAAAGCATTTTCCGAGAAAACATTACAAAATGCATGGAAATTATTCACCGTCGTCACCTCTATGAAATGCAAAGAAAGAAATATTTAAAACCGATTTTTAGAAGCAGAGATCTCCGGAAAAATACAATATACGTTTTGGCCTCTCTACCGTCAATACCACGCTTTATTTCAAGTAAAGACTGTAGGTAAAACGAATTTTCTGAACTGTTCTTTTAAGTAATTGTGTAGAGTAAATTATGTTTTGAATGTGCATTTACGCTCCTTAGGAACGAGATTATACACAGTCAAGTCACATTACTGTGCCCACTTCCTACTTTTGAGGTCAACGGCGCATAGCCAATGAAAAAAGGCGCCTGTCGTGAGCTCGCTTGGAGGGTATATGAGGTGTGCTGTAGGCATTCTGAAAACATATGACTCCTTGCTGTCATGGATAAAACGAGCAACTTCTCAGATTTGCAAAAACGGATGATTATTAGCTTTCGGGTAAGGGTTGAAGTATTTCTAAAACAGCGTAGTTTGTGAACTGTTCGCGTGCTGCTGTGGTTAAAGTGTATCATGATTGGAGAAATGCCAGCACTGCGAATAAGCGAAATAGAAACTGCGAAGCACCACGTGCTTTTGATATGAGAGGTAAACGTGGGCTTCGAAGGAGTTTCAGGGCCGATCGACACGCTACAGTGGAGCAACTCACTGGCCGAATGAACCAGGGGGCTACCGGAAGTGTGTTTAAAGTACTTCCCTGGCCCCCCTAATTTCCCAGACTTAAGCCTAATTGAACATCTGTGGGACCACCTCGGTCGTATATATCCTCCACCACGCAACCTACAGCAGCTGTTAGGTGCACTGCAGTCAGCATGGCTCCACATTCCTGTGAATACCTTCCAGCATCTTTTTGAGTCACTCCCAGCCCGTCTAGCTGCTGTCCGCGCTGCACACGGCGGTTACTATGGATATTAGTTGGTGGTCACAATGATGTGTCTCGAACGTGAATATCGAGAAAAGACCAAAGTATGTGTATCGTCGGTTTCACACTTCTAGTTTTCGATTGCAAAAATAGCTTTTGAAATCGGGCTAATATTCAGGAATATGGTGCCCGTTCGTGGACGGGCAGACATAGTAAATACTACACTCACGGACAATGAAATGTGCGCACCTACAAGAAAGCATGCTACAGCCGCGAAACTTTGCAAATAGCTACAGTGCGTGAAGGCAGGCAAATCCTCCAGGTTTGGTGCGAGTGCGCATGGCCGCACACCCTGTGCTTGCGCTGCAAACACGAACCGGCAGCTTTATAAACCGGTGTGTAGTCGATACCCCATGAAAGCGAAAAGCATCACCCGACCCAAGAAAGAGTACAGAGTGACAAGGATGCCGGGTACAAGCCAGGGACGCCGATTTGCGCAACTTACCGACTTTGAGAGAGGCCTGATCATCGGGCTGAAAACCGCAGGATGGTCTTCGCGCCGTATACCCAACCACGTGGATCATTCTGACCATACCGTCTGACTGTGCTGGGAGCAGTGTACACGTGGCGGCACTGCCACACGGCGCAGCGGCTCCGGACAGACAAGCAGGACCACAGGTAGAGAAGATCGACGGATCGTGCGCCAGGCAAGAACGGATCCCACGGAGACTGGTCCACTATAAAGGCACATGTACAGGCTACTGTGTGCCCACGAACCATTTTCCAACGCCTGGCAGAAGCGAATCTGCGATCCTAGCGCCCCTTACATGTGCTACCATTAACACGGGAACATCGCCGTCTCCGTGTGCACTGATGCCAGGCCAGAGCGACGTGGAACGCCACAGACTGATGACGTGTGTTGTTTAGCGACGAGTGCCGCTTCGTTTTGGGGACAGATGGTCATCGTGTTTGGGTGTGGAAGATCCCGGATCAACAGCACAATCCCAACGTTGCTATAGAGCGCCACACCTCCTCCACTGCAGACATTACGTCTGGGGAGCCATTGCCTACGATAGCCGATCAGCTCTAGTAGTGGTACGTGGATCATTGACGGGCCAGCGGTACGTAGATGAGATACTACGGCCCCATGTGCTCCCATTCATGGCCGGGATTGAAAAGAATGCCAAAATACTCCAATGCAAGCCCGTCAACGACAGATAAGCACATGTTTATGCAATAATGAGGAACGTCGTCGTTAAATTTGTATACGAGTAATTGGGGGAAAAATGGATTGGGAACATCTTATACACTGCCCATTAATAATTCCCCCGTTTATCATAGTTATGAATTTTATTGCGATTCGTGTTATATGACAAAAAAAATTTTAGTCACAGCTTTTTCAACAATGCATGGCACGGGTTACGGATTAGTTATACGTTAATCTTACTTTGTCCCTTGAAACATGTACGGCGCCCTGGTGGCGCAGTGGTCTTAGCGATGGCTTCTGATCATTCGTCCGAGATGGGTACGGGTTCGAATCCCGATCAGGCATGGACGTTGTATTTATCTTACGGCGCTGGCCGGCTCTCTCTCTCTCTCTCTCTCTTCCCTGGAACCAGTGGCCCTAAATTAGGGACGGGCGACTGCTTATAGCCCACTGAGTTGCTCACAGTGGTCGTTAAACCTCCAATCCCGAAACAAAATGCACAACCGCGGTTCGGCTGCATATAGAGAGTATTTTTCACAGTTTTGTCTTTATATTAATGGATAACTCGATTTGAAATTTAATCCCTGTAGTTTTTGCACAGGATCAAGTATGTCATGGGGATGTTGGCTTGCAAATCTGGTATGACCCAGACGAAGCTGAACTTATGGTAACAATTCTGGCAGCGAAAGGACTGAAAAAAAGGAAAAGTTCAGTGGGTTCCTTTCCAAGAGCCTATGCAAGGTTACGGATTCTTCCATATTCGTAAGTAATAATCATTTTTCTACTCTTTTTGTTCCATTTTCAAGTAGTTCTGAAATAATTATGCTTACGGTCATTATAACTCTGCCAGCAGCTTTTATACACTGCTGGACAATTGCTAAGGACGGATCATAAACGGCTATATAGCGCATAAAAAATTAAGTGTGGTTGGATGCCAAGTGAAATAAAATAATGTCAGAATGCGAGGACATTACAAGAAAGACAATTTATTGTGCTCTGAAATCCAGAAGGCTTTGGAACGTGTTCAAGGGACAAACAGGCCATTTTGTGCAGAATACGTAAACGTGAAAAAAATGCAATTACCGTCCGCAGGCGTTCCGGCCTAAGATGTCAATACGGGATATGGCCACCATGGAGGGCGATGCAAGATTCCACACGTCGTTTCATGCTTTGCACAACATTGTCAAGCAGCTATTGGGGTAATTTATCCCATTCCTCTGTCAGTGCACGGATGAGGGTGTCCTTGTTTATTGGAGGGCATTGGCGACCAGCAAGACTCCTCCCCAAAGCATCCCACACATTTTCAATGGGATTCAGATCTGGAGAACGTGCTAGCCATACGAGGCGTTGAATATCCTCGCTCTCAAGACACTCCTGGACAGCAACTGTTCGATGACATGTTGCGTTGTCGTCCATGAAAATGAATCTATCACCGACAGCACCACGGAACATGCGAACATGAGGTAGCAGAACATCATTAATGTATCGTTGGCCAGTCATAGTCCCATTTGGAAGCACATAAAGAGACGTACGGCCATTGATCATGATACCAGCCCATACCATGACACTACATGTCGGATATCGGTCCCTTTCCTGTATGTTTGCTGGACAACATGCAGTACCACTATCATGCCAGATCAGTTGTCGTCGACAATCAGACGATAGACTGTATCTACTCTCGTCTGAGAAGAGGACAGCATACCAGTCGTTATCAGTCCAATTGCGATGTTGATGGCACCCTTGCAAACGGGCGGTACGGTGACGTCTGGACAATGGGATGCACACAACAGGACGGCGGGCGTATAGTCCTCCTTCATGCAAACGTCTGGCGACAGTTTTTCGGGAGATCCGCTTGCCAGTAGCAGCCATAAACTGATTTGCTACCTCACTAGCTGTGCTGCGCCGGTGTCTTTTTGTTGATAGCACTATGTACCGATCTTCTGCAGGTGTCGTACTGCGAACACGACCTCCCCCGTGACGTTTGCTACACTCTCCATTTGTTTGAAATGATTTCCAAAGCCTTGAAACAACACTGTGGCTGACGTCGAACTCCCTGGCAACATCTGTTATTTTTCGCCCTTCTTCAATCTTGCCAATAATACGGCCACGCGTAAAATCATCTAGGTGATGTCGGGAAGACATACTGAAAATTGAAAGTTCGTCAATTGATTCTTTCCTTTTAAACTTTGCGTTTGAACAACAACGGTCAATACGCGTCAAATCCTTTATATCTCTTATCAGCGCTATGACGTCACGAACAAGTTCGGCAATCCAAAATTTGCATACGCACAACACGTCTTATTGTATCCCACACTTATGCTAATTTCCACATTTTCCTGCCTTCCATTTTATGGTTGCTATCGTTGCTATTGTCATCCGTCCTTAGCAATTGTCCGGCAGTGTATGATTACAAGGCTTGCTAAAAATTACGTAGGGAGAAGAAAGAGCAATTCCATACAGAGGTGGTGAGATTTTAATCAAATTATGTGATAATATAAAATGTTACGGGGCTCTGTACTAAATTTTCAAATGACTTCAATAATTTTTGAAAGCATTGATGGGAAATATTTACTTTCTGAACATTAATATCGCTTGTAACTCCACATGCTTGAAGGCAAGTGACTGCTTTGTAACGTATACTCTAGATTCAGTTTCTTTTTTATTTTACTATCTCTTGTTTTATTTTCCTATGCAAATTATCTTCTCACTTAACGAGATGTTGTTTCTCCCGCTGAATTATATGTGGCAACGAGTG
Source organism: Macrothele yani (assembly GCA_039090855.1). Lineage (NCBI taxonomy): Eukaryota > Metazoa > Arthropoda > Arachnida > Araneae > Macrothelidae > Macrothele > Macrothele yani. The sequence continues at coordinate 17,884,616 of CM077025.1, forward strand.
TAAGTCATGACGTGGTGGTATGCAGTATATATAGGCGCGCTCAAGTATATCAAAGAGCTTCGTTTTATATGTCATAGGTTCTTCCTGATTATTGATATGCGATTTACCTACTTTTCTACGATATTACGATAGTACGAAAGTTCGGGCTATCAGTAGTTGTGTTATTTTGGAGTGTGTATTTGAGTAATACCAGGAGCTCCCCAATAAAAGGTTAAAAGTGAGTACGTTTTCTTAGTTCATTTTATTGTCAGACCTCTGTCTGGCCGTTAAGTCTATTTCATTGAGTGTTTACGTTAAGTTCAGGGTATATTGTGTTTACCGCTCTAATAAGGAGCCTTCAAGGTACTAATGTACTAAAACCGAAGTTATATTACTGATACTCAAGATAATGAGGAACGCTGAGTAAAAATAAATTCCATATTCTTGGAATTTATTGCACGTGCGTGTCTTACTTAAACAAACTCTAGTACTTTGAAGATTAAGCACACTTTAGCTACGTCAAGTAACCTTTCAATAACCCTAACGTGACTTAACGTAAGCTTTCCTGCACTACACGTCCAGCCAGAGAATTTTATTCATTATAGCTTCTACGTGCACTCCGTGAAAGTGTTGTCGGATGTTACATTGTGACGTGCTATTCCAGCATTGCTTCACTTCAAGCTTTCAGCTGAGAGAACGATAATGGAGGATAAGTAGAAATTGCACCTAATGTATTAAATGGCACCTAATATATTAAATGGCACCTAATATGAAATTCTATTGAATTTCACAGTAAGTGCCATTTAACCATATTGCCAGCATGTTCGGCTGGGGATAATCAAGGGATATCGAAGGCCATTAGTTGGCATCGAACCAGCTGCGATAAGATGGTCGTGTAGAAACGAAATGTGACATGCATCACTATTTTAATCTTACTTTTTGAGTTTCCTTTTCTTATGTAAATTTTTTACCTCTCTCGTATAATTTCATTCTGAACGCTATATCGGAACCTCTATGTTTCTTCGTACGTTTTTGCCATTCAGAGTTTAACTAAAAGCGGATACTCTCGGGCAATCGACAACGAGATAACACGAGACGACGGAAATAAGAAGGACTGCTATTTGGGATCTATTCTAGTCTGTTTACCTAGCATAAACTTACTGCTACATACACCGGTGTGTATAAAACTTTAGGATTAGCCAGTTTTTGACCTGTAGCGTCGTACAGGATCGCCCTGGGTATGAGAAATTCAAAACACAGGAACGCTATTACTTACAGAAATGATGACGGAAACAACACCGACACAACTGCAGATACTAAAGGATATAGTGGAACTTTATTCCGAATTGGCCACATAGCACTGGGTACCATATCACAGATGCATCACTGCCAAAGATGGTACGAAGGGAACAGGAGGTCTTCAGTAGGTGATATGATCACTCTCACCATCGATGTATAAGCTAATTTGCACCGTCTGTCCATACTAGGCTATTGATGAGTTCTTGCAGTAACATCGCCCGTTCTTCCGTCAGCGACGTCCTCAGAACAGTTGTCGCTGTGTGTTGACGTGCCGCAACACGTTGTTACAGCGCGTCCCATACGTGTTCTATGGGATTTAGGTTGCGGGAGCGCGCTGGCCAATCCATCCGCTGATTTTTTCTCTTTTCAGAAGTTCATCAACAGCAACCGTACTATGGGGTGTGACGTTATCAGCCATTAATACGAAGAGTAAGTCAATGACACATCGGAACAGAAGAACATGGGGAAGGATTACTTCATTACAGTAGCAGGCACGGTTACAGTACCTCCTTCCAGTGCATGCGGTTCCGTACGTCCATCGATCAGAATGCCTCCCCATAAGAGAACACCGCGGCCACCATATCTATAAGTTTCATTGATTTCTTCGGGTGATGCCGAGTGCCAACCTCGAGTCAGATTAGGTACATCCAGAATAGCTAGAGAAACTAAATCTACTTTCATCAGCAAAGAGTACTGTACCCCACTGTTCTCCTGTCCGGTCCTTACGTTCCCTGGACTATTGCGAATGGTGTCTCCGGTGAGCAGTTGTTAATGGAAACAAAGCGTACTGGTCGTCGGGCAGACAGTCGATCTTTGTTTAGTCTTCTGGCACTATAAACTGCGATATTGTGTGCCCTGTGCTCATGTTTATCGGTTTTGCAAGGTTATTTGCTGACTGGTGCCGATCCCTCTTGGTTTCTAGGAACAGACTGCGGTCCTCACAAGAAAGGGGGGTGTCCGGTTTGGCTAAGAACCACCACCGATCTTTCGCACAGCTGTATTTGTAATCCTGAAGGCAGGCCACGCACGCTGTAAGATAATGTGGGCGATACCGAACTCTTGTGCCACAGTCATCGCAGTTCTCCCCTCCTTCAGCCTCCTAATTATTCGACCACGAGTAAAATCATCAACATGTTTTTCGGGTTATTTCGTCGTCTCTAGCACACAACAAACACAATCGAACGTCTGTAACACTTATGCACAACGTCCGGTGACTACTGTTCAACTGATGTAATTCTACTGTCTGAGCGCATTTTGTTCTCACGTCACGCAAACCACATGTCTCATTTCATTATTACGCATGTATTGTTACTCCTATTCTCAGACACGGGCTTGAGTTAATTTGTGTTTAGGTGCATCTGCTATTTACGGAGTTTTTTTTACTTTTTCCACTTCGTCCTTAAGTTTTGCACAATACAGGAAACGATACAGTTCAAGTTGTTTCTGCTAATTCAAGTTGTTTATGTTCGAATTTAAAAGATTGTTGTGTGACCAGTGAAGTGAAACCAACAACTGAAGATAGAATAAAAGTCGTAAGTTCCATTTCTTTAGCCTCCCTTATCCTGCCTGTTAGAGTAACATTCTAGGTGCTAGAGAATTAGCTTTCAGAATACTTAACTAAAGAAATTCAATAGGCAGTTAACACATTTTAAACATTGTAGGACTTTTTATCTTATTAAGATATCTGTGATGCATTCCTCTAATTTAACCTTCCTTTTGAGTTTCTGTCTTCTTGTGTTAATTTGATTTCTTCTCGTTAAACAATTTTCTGACTTAACACCATAAGTTTCATACATCGGGTCAAAAGGCAGTCGACGTAAGTAAAGTGTTCTCAGATAAGAGCAGAGCAGTTGGGTGTCATGTTAGAAGAGTGAGTCCTATGTATGCAATGCTGATACGAGCAAATAACGTGAGATTCTTATATGAGCGATTCTTATACTCGTAAAAACAGCTCGTATGGAGTGTGCTGGTTGTTATTCGAAGGGTAATAAGTATCACGTGTATTGTGAGACATCAAATGATGTCTCACAATACATGTGACATTTATAGTTTTTTTTTTTTTTTTTTGAGTGAGGGTTTAACAATTGCCATGAGCAACTCAATAGGCAATAAGCAGTCGCCTGTCCCTAATTTAGGGCCACTGACTCCAGGGAAGGGAGAGAGCCAGTGCCTTAAGTCAAACACAACATCCATTCCTCAACCGGATTCGAACCCGTACCCATCTCGAACTAATGATCATAAGCCATCGCTTAGACCACTGCGCCACCGGGGCGGCACACTTATAGTTCTGTATTCAGCGTATTTTGTTACGACCCATTTGTTGATGATTCTTTATTGTTGATGTGCCTAAATTCGAGTATCGTGGAAGTGACTAAATGATTTTCAGTAAATACGTAGATTTCTGTTGTCTTTGAGCTCTGGCTGGGATATTGAAAGTGATGTTCATGTTGTATAGCTAAGATTTTCAGCAACCATACGGAGGACAGAGACAAATCCTTGTTAAACGAAACGTTCTAAGTTTTAAATTAAGATTGACGTCGTAGTAAGTTAAAAAAAATTTAAACGTAAACCAATTCTATAAACCCAAAAAATAGCAAACATTCCATCTTCTTCTTTCTTCTTCTTGCAACCCTTTCTTTTATAGGCAATTGGGGTATAGGTTTCCCCTCATCCCTTTCCAAATGTTTCTGTCTTAGGATTGTCTATTCCACAGCTTTCCTATAGTTTCGTTTATATCATACATCCATCTTTCCTCTGGTCTTCCTACTCCTTTCTTTCCTGCATATGGTCTCCATTCTGTTATTATTTCTGTCCATCTATTACTTTCCACTTGCTATATGGCCAGCCCATTTCCACTTTAAATTGAGTATCTTTTCACCTATGTCTAAACAATTTTTTCTGGATCTTATATCTGTATTCTTTACTTTATCTTGAAGTCTAATGTTTAGTAGAGATCTTTCCATTTTACGCATTTTTCCATACTATTATTTTTTATACTGTATTTCGCATCTATACTAGCCAAAATAAAGGTAACTTCAGGGTTTATGGCATTCTAAAAGAACAGTCGAGCACCGATTATCCGAATTGTCATAATTTTTATTAGAACTATCATTCAACCGAACTGGGCTCGTTCTGTGACATAAGCTCCCTCTGCTCAACCCACGCGATCGTTATTTTCGTCCGGTACTGTCTGTTCCCCGTTATTGTCATTAGAGTTTAGGGTTGTGCCGTGTTTGATGTTCAAACTGGTTTTGTAATTTTTATGGAGGCTGAGAATCTTGCAATATTAAGTAAACGGAAACGTGTTAAACTAAAAATGACGGACAAAGTTCAGCCTTGTCGATCGAACTTTGTCCGCCATATTAATTTGTTGAAAGCAGGGCCATGAGGAAAGAAAATTCCATAAAGATATGGTGTCGTTTGAGACACAATTTCCGACATAAAAAATAATAGTGAGTCAATTCATTCCTTCGTTTCTGCATTCGAAAGTAGAAATGGTAGCACTAACAGAAAAAATTATTGAAAATGATAGACAGCTTCTAAGTAAAATAATTGTACAAATGGTTACACACATTATAATAGTGTTACATTATATTAGCGTTTCTTTGTGTGTAAGAAATGTTTTTTCCTTAATCAAGTCATCCGTGTTTTATATTATCCGAACCGCCGTCCTCACAAAGTGATTCTGATAACCGGGTTTCGGGTTTCTACTGTCACACTGACCTCCACAAGCACCAGTGTTGCTATCTTGCCATATCCAATTTACACTACGCTGATAAACACTATCCAACACGCAAGCAAACGTGCATTTGCAGACCAAGACACGAATGCGTGATATGCGTTAAGTGCTGTATATAGAGGGCAGCGTTGGGACACCTATCAGACCCGGAGCTGAACTTGCGGCCATCGAAAATGGCATAGTGGTTAAATTCCCCCTGAGTAAGAAATCAGTGCGTAACAGTGCCGCTTTTCTGGGATTCCGCAAATCTACTCTAGGCGATGTTCTTCGATGCAGCAGATAGTGCCACTACAGCGAAACCATTCTCTGGAAAACCGCACAAACATAGTGAACGTGCCACACAAAACTAACTTCATCATGTGATGAAAGCACGCACGTCTTCTGCTAGAGACCTGTCCGGCGACATCTTACATGCCACTAGAACAAATGTTCCAACCAGAACAGCCTATATAGATCTTCACAACTATGGTTCCTATGCTAAATCCAGCCGTACATCACCTCAGGCAATGGAGACTACTCCTGAGGTGCCTCCCTCACCATTTATGCACACCAGAATAGGGAACTACCAATTATGTTATTTAATGCGGCTTTTACGAAGGGAACGCTGTCAAGCGGACTGCATTGCCCCTAAATTCAAGTTTGGAGGTGGATCTGTAATGATGTGGAGGTGTTTCTTTTGAGAAGTACTTGGACCTTTGGTTGTGGTTAGGGTCTCAGGTACGAAGATATTCAGAACATATCCGCACTACCTACGCTGTGGAAGAACGTCGACTCAGATCCCTGCATGTACAGCAAGATCGAACTCTTACCACACTGCAAGTTCCGGCCAGGCCTGGTTTGGGGAGCAGAACGTTTAAGTGTTGGATTGTCCGGCCCACATTTCCGATCTAAATCCAATAGAACATCTGTGGCACGTACTGGAACCATGAATTAGAACTTGTCCGTTAACATCGTTCTCTACGTAGCTCTGGCAGAAACTTTGCAGGTGAAATGGAAGAAAAATCCGGTACATACTTACTGGCATCTTGTAGAAAGCATGCATGCCTAGAAGGGTCGTTGCAGTCATAACTGCCAAAGGTAGGTCAACTGTATACCGATTCCGGCTAAAAAATGATCTTGTTTCCGTTCGATCTATTAGGGGTATGCAAAAGTTTCCGCCGTTTTAAGGAGAAAGAAGGCACGAACAATCACACATTTATGCAACGAAATATTGGCCGTCAATCACCTTTTGCCATTTTTCAGGCAACAAATAATTGCCCCCTGTGATAGAAGGACTTGGGTTTTGAGCTGAAGAAAGCAGTAACGAAATTTTTCCCCTCTGGAACTGTGGTGAACTACTGTTGGGCTAAGGCATGTTGCGTAGAGCAAAACAGATAAAAGTCTGAGGGTGCAATGCCGTGGAGTAAGTCGGGTGGTAAAACCTCCCAGTGTAACTGTTCAAGGGTTGAGGGTTAATTTCGTGGTGGCACCGACATGTGGTCTGTCATTATCGTGCAACAGAATGACTGGTCGACGTCTTTTACGTGTCCATGGGCGTTTTTGCTTGATTGCGGCGTTCAGTTTCATCAACTGATCGCTATATCGTTGTGCAGTTATTGTTTTGTCCGGTTTCAACAGTTCGAAGCACAGCACGCCATGCATATCCCACCACACACATAACAGCACCTTTTCCCAGTGGATATCCTGTTTTGAAGTGGATGTTGTTGGCTGTCCTTGGTCGACCCAAGATCGCTTGTGTACGGGGTTGTCGCAATAGACCCATTTTTCATCCACGGTGACTACTTTCCACAAGAAAATTTTCCGTTGAAAGCTCTTCAGCAACGACATGCAGATGTCCAATCTTTGATCAATATTACGCTCCGATAAAATATGAGGGAACCCACTTATCAATCTTCTGAATCTTTCCCAAGGCCTGTAGACGCCGTATCACCGTCGATTGAGCCACTTTCAAACGTTTCGCCAGATGCGTGGTTGATTGTGTGGCATCCTCTTGCAACGGCGATTCCAGCTCCTCCTCTGCGAGTTCCTGCGGTCTACCTGCACGTGGCTTGTCTTCCAAGCTTAGATCACTTTTCTTAAACCTGGCAAACCACTCTCGACACGTTCGCCCACCCATAACCTTTTCGCCACAACTCGCAATTTTCCCTAAATTAAATATGAATAACAAACAAATGAACTTTATCAACCGCCATGCTTGGCTTCATGTACGAACTAACAGCACGGGTCGGCGGCCGGTTAGACCCTTACAGCGCCCGCTAGTGGGGGCGGTGAAAACTTCTGCATACCCCTAATAGGTATCCGAATACTTTTGTGTACACAATGTACCTCCAAGAGCGCGTCTTGCGATGTTTGTCACTCCGTTATAGTGGTAATGTCTGCTCTTCCTCTCTCTCTCTCTCTCTCTCTCTCTTCGTTTCAGTCGTCTTCCGAAACTTGATTCGTCTATCACACTCACCGAACCAGAAACAGGTCTCATCCCTAACCACAACTGAATGTCATTCCAGCCTAAAACAGACCCGCACACAAAGTTCAAGGAAGATCAGCAGAAAAGGAAAGAAAGCATATCATTGGCGAGAATCTCATCTTCGTTTGCAACGAATGATCACGTGTCACGTCCAGCACCACTCAAAATCTGAAGATGTGTGTGACCCGTTCGTCAAAACCTTACGTTGGATATGATGGCGTTGGGAATTGTCGGTCGTCTGGATGATCTTGTATTCAAAGCAACTTCCTATGCATTGATACACTGGTGTTCAAAACCTAGGACTGACTACATTTTTACCTGTATTAGAAAACAATACATGACCGCATCCAAATAGAGGAATAATTATTGCCAGCATATGAACACATAAAAAGACACAATTTGTTTTTACAAATGGCGCAAAAGTTACACTGTTATCAGTGTATACGCAAAAGTTGCAAATTTCCGAAGCGCAAAGTTAGAGAATGGATGTACAAGGGCTTACCGATAACCAGGCGGAGAGACATTTCAGAATGAAATATGTCCACCGCTAACTACGATGCAGCTCTCACAACGTCGTGGCATTTTAAGCACCAAGTGATCCAGAAGTGGCTGAGGGTAAATAAGCCCACTCGTCCCTCAGAGCATGTGTGATGCCCTGCTTGTTTTCTGGAGGAGGTTTCGAGCCCAAATGCGTCCCCCGTAGAATCCCAGACGTGTTCGCTGCCGCGGAGGTCTAGACAGCATATTGACTAGTCGATGCGATGAATATCCTTGGTCTCTAGTAGTGTCTGCGCTACTCTCGTACGATAGGTGTCGTGTTGTCATCCATGAGCAGAAACTCTTCGCCTGCAGCACCACGGAATAATCGAGCATGACGTAGAAGAACTTCGTTGCAATATCGTTCGCCCGTTATAGACCCAATTTCCAGAACCTTTAGCTTGGTGCGCATCTTAATCATGATGCCATCTCACACCATGACGTCGGCACAACTGTATCTGTCCTTTTTCCGTACATTCTCGCTCTAATACGCAGTACTAGTTTCACGTCAGATCGACTGACGTCCAGAATCCGAGGACACAGTGAAACGACCATTGTCATTAGCCTGACGTGTTCAATTTTGATGAATACGACAGCACTAAAAACTTGCGCTACGTTGAGCGCTGGATAGAAGGACGCAGACTACAGTACTTCGGGCATATAAGCCCTATATATCGCAAAGGTCTTGCCACAGTTTGTCGGAGTATTTGCGTTGCTATGCTAGAATGGAGGCGACTAGCAACCCGACCAGCCCTGGTGCAGCAATTACGTTTTCCTGATACAACTAAAAATCTGTCTTCATGCATCGTCGTAGAGCAAGGGAGATCTCCTAGCAGGTGTGTGGTACCCATTCCATGGGTTTTAAATGCTGCCTGGAGCCTGAACACCACATAAGCGCGATTTCAAGCTCCCTTCCAGCTTCCGGATGATTCTTACCAGAGTTAAATCATCTAGATGGTGTTTTTGGGACATAACATAAATTAAACGTTCGTACCTTTATGCCTTCATGTCCAGATTTTCCTTCAAAAATATATCCTCTACCGCGCCCTTTCCTCTTTTATCCATTGAAGTGATACCACGTGACCCCTGTGCGAACGATTCGATATTATCCATGTTCACCGAATTTCTACTGAACGTCTGCAGTTATACCAATTGCCACAAGCTGTTACGCCTCATTTTGTGTTTGTACATACATACATACATACCACTAAGCTGTTCTCCAAGATTCAGAGGTTAGCTCCACAAAGAAATACAAACTACCAGATAATTTTTACTTACTGTTGCCGTATCAAACGTCTGCTTTTACAGCGATCTTGATACACAACTCGGGCTTCACTGACATCCATCACGTTCCGTACACATGATCTTCTATACTTCATACTCATAATATTTTTCTCATGCAGACAGTCTTTAATCTGGTCCTCCCACGACTTCCTTTGCCTTTCTCTGCCTTTCCTTCGTGCCACTTGGGCTAAAACGATTTCCTTAGTAAGCATCTCATCACTCATTCGTTCAACATGACCATACCACCGAAGCATATTTGCATATTGGTCTCCACCTTGCTAACAACATTTTGCTTCACATTACATAACTGCAACACATCTTCATTCCTCACACGATCAGAACTTGTCTTGCCACAAACCCCCCATAAGTAACTCATCTCTCCAGCACACAGACGACCTATACGTTTCTTCTGTAGTACCCAGGTTTCCCTGCCATTCATCAGAGTAGGAACAATTACATTTTTATACACAGCCATGCGGAACTCTCTTGAGAACCATCATTCCTGTGAAAACCTCCCAAAGCAGCCGTGACTTTCAACGAAGAATTCACACTCCTACTAATTTCAACATCTAATTTGTTCTCTCCGTCAAATATGCTTCCTAAATACACAAACTCATTCACCTTGTCAATCACTGTGCCATTTAGACATATACATGTATTACATTCAGTACTACATTTCCTCTCTCAAAAACCATGACTTGGGTTTTTCCCTTATTTATACTCAGTTTGAATTTCATGCAAACTTTGTACATCCGGGACAACATACTCTGCAACTCACTTTTGCTGTCTGCCAACAGGACAGTGCCATCAGCACACAGCGATCTGCACAAACGGATATCACAAAGACATAAACCGGTATTATCTATTTTGGCATCACGCATGCACGCATCCATAAACATATTAAACAGCCATGGTGACATTACACAACCGTGCCTGACTCCTGCACCAACAGAAAACCATTTTGATAAAACACCATTCACTCGCACGCAAGCTCTACTTCCAACATACATGGCCTTTGCCCTGTTCAATAGATTCCCAGTAACACCATATTTATTCAATACCTTCCACAAAAGTATCCTATTTACTCGGTCGTAAGTTTTCTCTAAATCTATGAAGACAGCAAAAACTTTTAACAACAGCCAGATACTTTACAATCATCATGCATAAGGCACAAATTTGGTTAGTGCAGCCTTTACCAGGCATTAAACCACTCTGAACATCTTACACTTTCTCTGATGTAATACCCCGTACTTTTTCAATAATAACCTTACCAAACACTTTCCCTGACACGCTCAGTAGGCTAATACCACGATAGTTCTTGCATTCAGTCTGATCAGTCAGTCAGTCTGAGCACAAATGGCTACTTTCAGTTAACCAGTCAAATACAGAGTCACCGCCATATTTCAACATCTCGGCAGTTATGCCATCAACTACCGGAGCCTTATTACTCTGAAGATAATTTAGACCTTTACACACCTCTTCTCTTGATATACCTGCTGTGCTTCTATACTTCACTAAGGACGAACACTATTCCGTTTGTGTTTTATAACGTAATCATTTTTCGTGTGCGAGATTGGTGTTACGCTATGTCTAAAACAACGACTAAGGAAGTGTTGAACTAAATGAGAATACGATGCAATAGTTACTAATTGAGCTTTTACGGCCAGACGTAACATATACAGGTCTAATTTACGATAACCTTTTATTGGTCCAACAGTATTTGAAGAACTCCACAATATGGCACTACAAGTTGTAAATTTTACATTTATCTTAACAGCGATGGAACATCTCCACACACACACATACACTGAGAAACTGCTGTATCGTCCTTTTCATCTATCGTTCTTATCACACTCATACGTCACTCACTCTGACCTCAACTGTGTTTCCAACCTCATTCACGTGAGAGAGAAGATATCACGTTAAGTTTAGAAAGTGTAAAAGAGAACAAACTCAAATTTACATAGGAAAAGGAACTGAAAATGAAAGTTATTTTAGAATATACGTCACAGTTTGTAACCTTTCGGAATAGTGTTCGTCCTTAGGTTTTGGACACCAGCCTATTTAGTCCTCTCGTGGTTCAAATATGCAGTTCATTCCGTTTCGAAATTCGTGAGTTAAACGTATGCAGCAATTTGTTTGCTCATAGGCACTGGTCACTTGATTTCAATTAAAAAGTTCCAAACTTTTGATGCCAAAGCTGTAATTTCTAAAGTTTTGTTCACAAATAACGTTGCAGTTGGTTTACTACTGTATTGAGATAATATTTAATGATTTATTACAAGACTCAATAATTTATTTTCAGTCCCTCTTAACAATATAACCCCATTGTCGTAGCCTCTGAATGCTCTTTCGAATGTGATTCGAATTCCATTTCCTTTAGTCTGCGTTGACTCATTCCGATAACTTAGCACATCTTGATTAGCTAAAAAGTGCGACGGATATTTCAACACACTGATATGATTTCAATCTGCTTTTTCCATTCCTTTTTCTATTAATAACATCTGACAAACCGCTCCTGAGCAGCTCCTTGTTTTAATAAAGGCAAACGAAATAGATTATGGTCCGGTGCATTATAAGTTCGCCCATCATGATCAATTCTTCATAATAAAAATATTCGTCGTCCGCTTTGCTTTAACGAAAAAATAAGAACAATGAAAAGAGAATCACTTCACATTTACATGATGTCGAGTCTGCTTACGCCTGTGTGTAAGAAGATCCGAAATAAATTTCTATGTGGCTCACGCAAGCTGTTTTTAATTTCCGGAGCGGAAAATCAGTTTTTCAAGAGAAAGTCGTTTTTTTTTTCTGATGATAAAGGATCGTTACAAAATGTGTATTGATTGGTCGTGACTGAAACGATGGAAACTTTTACCACGAAGAACTGAAAAAAAGAAAAAACGAAGATGAAAAATATAAAAAATGGGACGGCAAATAGCTCAATAATTCAAGTGAGCATTAAAGTCACTTTGCCCAATTCTTCATTCTGAAGCTCTAGGCCTCGTCAAAAAGATCTATAACGAAGTAAATTTCTCCGTCATTTCTGTCCACGCCAGGATTCGAACCCGGATCCCCACATTCCGGAATAAGTCACTCTACCAACTGAGCTACGCGGACGTTTTATTCTGATTCCTATCTGCCTTTATGTCGTGTGCGTCCTTCTGGCAGGTACGTCACATTTCCTGGTACGTTACATCATCTCCTCCTTATTTTTTTTTATTTTTTATTTTTTTTCGAAGTGCTGGAGAAGGGATTCTCTTAATTTTCCTATCTCGCGGTGTGGAAAGAACATCACACCAATGCGAGATTTTGAACGGTCGGGTCATCCGGATAGTTCGGGCGCCATTATAACGAAGTAAATTTCTCCGTCATTTCTGTCCACGCCAGGATTCGAACCCGGATCCCCTCATTCCGGAATAAGTCACTCTACCAATTGAGCTACGCGGACGTTTTATTCTGATTCCTATCTGCCTTTATGTCGTGTGCGTCCTTCTGGCAGGTACGTCACATCTCCTGGTACGTTACAGATCTCCCATTTTTCTTCGGGCTTGAGATAATAATGGCCCGCGTGAACATCTAAGATTATAATATAGATTTATCTAAAATATGTTAATTGGTGGCACTTGCGTATATGTCAAGTTTGGTGGCACTTCGTACATATCAAGGCGTTTCCAAATCTAACAGGTGCAACATAGGAAAAGTGCTGGCTGTTTACAACATTAGATTTCCCATGTAACATAAACTTAATTGAAATTCACCTTTTCAAAATTTCCTCTAATTTGGCAATATAAGCTAAATACTTCAAATGCTTCTTTGCATCTTGGGTACTTTCGTGATGTCACCGAGTTTTAGAGATTCGCTGCTCCAGTTTGGACCCGTTTTTATAGAATACGACAGACGCGTTAGTCATAGAAACTCTTCCCTCAGCTTACATTTTAACCCCTCACAGCTAGTACAAAGGAGAAGTATTTAGCTTATACTGCAAAATTAGAGTAAATTTTGAAAAAGCGAATTGAAATATCTATAAAGAAGAAAAAAGCGAAAATCCCCTACAACTTTTAAACACGCCAGCGTAGATGCTGCTAGTCGTAAGTCTGGTAAAGCATAAAGGAAAGGTAAAATCAGCCAACATATGGGTCACAGCGACAGTGTTGTTCTGGGATAATTGCATAAACATATAATTATCCCCGAACATAGGACTTTGACATGTACGCAAGTGTCACTTTACGCACGTGTCACTACACCAAATATAGAGCCTCCAGTTTCCAGCAAGAGCCAGAGTAACTCCTTTTAAAAAAAAACATATCTCCTATGCCTCATGCAGGAAAAGGACCTATCCCAGCTCGAATGTTTACTCAGAAACCGGCACCCAAGGCAGGATTAAAGAGAGGAGAGGCTTTGAGGACTAAAACCGCGGTCACAACTTCTGTGAAGACTTTTGCCGCGGATGGCCAAGTGGTCAACGTTCGTGACTGCCACGGGAAAACCTCAGGTTCGATCCCAGACAGGTACGAATGCTCGAACCACCAAATGTCCGCCGCGCTTCGGATGAACACGTTCAGTCGTCGGACCCAGGGTACTGGCCCGCCAGTAATAAATAAGGGCGTGTTCCTCCCCCTTTCTACCTCCCTTCCATGTCACTTTCCTATAGGGCACTGTAGCCCAAATCTCCTAGCTTCCTATTTCTAAGGGTTGTTTAAGACCTGGGGTCAGACACTCCCTTCCTAAAGTTCTCTACATCTGATCTGTGAAAGCTTCCACTGGTGCAAGTAAAACTAAATTTTGTATGTTGCACTTCCCTTGCTTAGGCCTGACTTTCACGCGGATTAAAAATCACTTTTGCAAATAAAGCCAGAGAATCCCCCCCTCCTGCCCATTGTTTGCGAGTTAAAAATTCTAGCTATGCGAACATTCTTTCCAGTCTTCAGTGCAGAAGGATTCTTTGTTATTTTGTTTCCTTTCTCCTGTCGATTGCTTCTAAAAAGCCATGAAACAACACTTGTGTTATTGCAGTTTCTCACATATGAACTCGAAGTCAATGGTTTTCTGTATCAGCACTCACCTTATGAGAGACTTTATTCCTGCGTCCCGAGCTTTGATGGGACTCGACAAAGCGAAGGAGTGAATAAATATTTTTATTTAAAAGCAACTGATTTTGGTACTTCCGTTAAATAAAAATATAATTACGAGTTGCTAGTTCGGTATAGTAGAATGTGCGTTAGCAATGATAAAAATAATAACTGTGATTTTATCGCAAGCCCATACACTGATTTCTTTCTGATAACACTGTTAACAAAGTTAACCTTATAATGTTACGCTAAAAATAGGTGATAGCAAAATAATTTATAGATCAGTTCAGTTCTTGGTCCTAAAGATCTGCATATATTTTTAGCGTCTTTTATAAAAAAAAAAAAAAAAAAAGGTCGCGTTTATGTTATTACTTTGTCCGTCCGTCCGTCTGTGGACACCATATCTCTGCAACTATTAGTCCGATTTCAAAAAATATTTTTGCATTGAGAAGATTTAAACGTGAGAATGATGATTGGTGCATTCCTGTTTTTTTTTTGTTTTTTTTTATACACAACGTCGCCGCTAGAGGGCCTAAATGAAGATGATATCGAATTCCAAAATACATTATATTCCATATGTTTGCTTCTAAATACCCGAATGAAAAAATATTTTTTTCTTTTGATGCCATTTATGCCAACGCCTATTTTAGGCACAGTCCCTTTTTTCCGTAATGCATGAATTTTCCGCTAGGGGCGTTAAGGTAAATTGCGTTTCCCCAAAAAACTCTGCTTCTAAAACTGCGATTTGAAAAATTATTCCTGCACAGTTACAACTCCTGATGGGAAATATTAACATTTAGCATATATTTGCCAATTTTTGGTAAAGAATGGTTTGGCCACCAGGAGGCGTAAGTGTTTTTTTTTTTTTTCTGCTTCTGATGCATTTGCAGCAAAACCTGAGATTCTGAAAACTCGATTGAAAAACTTCTTCCGTGGCCCGATACCGCTCACCTCGGAAACTTTTCAATATATTTTCTTCTTAGCATACTTTTTTACGCTTTCCAACCGTAGGCTGAAGAAGCGTATATGCTCCAGCTTTTTCCGTCCGTCTGTCCGTCTGTCTGTCGGAACGATAACTCACGTAAAAATAGTTCGATTTCGAAGAAATTTTAGTATGTGGTAGGAGACCACCAGCGGATGAACCCTATTGAAAATGGGTGAAGTGGGGTCAAAGGTCACGCCATGAGAGCGGGATCCATTCAATCGCCCTTATGCATCATAACTTGCATAAATATGGTTCGATTTCAATGAAAGTTTAGTATGTGGTAGGGGACCACCTGGGGATGAACCCTAGTGAAAATGGGTGAAGTGGAATGCATCCCGCTCCTATGTCAGGACATAGGAGCGGGATGCATTCCATGGCCTTTATGCGTCATAAGGTACGTAAAAATGGTTCGATTTCGAAGAAACTTTACTATGTGGTAGGGGACCACCTGGAGATGAACCCTATTGAAAATTGGGACAAATGGAGTCAAAGGTCAGGACATAGGATTGGGATCCATTCCATCGCCCTTATCCCACACTATTAAGGTGGACGTCAAGTAATTTTGCTTCCTATATTTTCAATGGAAAACCTTTTGTACACATTTACTTTACAATTAGTGTGTTCCCAAGAATGGAAATTTGAACATCGATTAAAATAACTTCATACTATAACATGGAATACTCAGATGGTCACGATTCCCATCTGCTTCATTACGTCACGCGCTGTGTGCGTATGTCCGTCCGCACAATAACTTGCGTAACAAATCTTTGTAATTCGATGAAATTTTGGTATCTGTTAGGATATCACCAGGGAAGGAACCTTATTTAAAGTGAACGAAATCTGTGAAAGGTCAGCACATAGGAGCGGGATCCATTCGACTGCTTTTATGCGTCATAACTAACGTAAAAAAGGTTCGATTTCGATGAAATTTTAGTATGTGGTAGGGGACCACCTGGCCACAAATCCTATTGAAACTGGGCGAAGTGGGATCAAAGGTCAGGACATAGGAGCGGAATCACTTCCATCACCATTATGCGTCATAACTTACGTGAAAATGCTTCGATTTGGATGAAATGTTAGCATGTTGTAGGGGCCTGCCTGGGGACGAATTCTATTGAAAATGGGCGAAATGGGGCAAAGGTTAGGACACAGGAGCGGGATTTATTCCATAGCCCTTATGCATCATAACGTACGTAAAAATGCTTCGATTGCGACAAAACTTTATCATGTTATTTTGGTAGGTATACCGAACCGTTTCTGTTGAATATCATTGATATGGGATCAAGCGTCAAGGCACAGGACCGAAATTTATTCCACAGCCATTATTCTCATAACTTGAGTAACGATTTCTGGTATGTTAGAAAGCGTATTATAATCAATGCATTGCATGATTTTACAAACTTGTTTAGTTTTTCGCCAGAGGTCTAAGGTGTATATCCTATTTTAGTCGGTACCTCTGCTTCTAAGAGTTCGATTTGAAAAATTATCTTTTTTTTTTTTTTTTTTTGGGAGCGTTTCCGATGCGAAGTGTTTTTCATATAATTTCAAAATTTTCAAGTAATGAATGGATTTGCCGTTAGGCGGTGTAAAAGTACATTGCGTTTTTCACGGTATTTCTTCTTCTAAAACGCCGATTTGAGACATCTTTTCTGCATCGGATACAACCCCTGAAGGGGAATATTTTGCATATAATTTTTTTTTGACAAAAAAAAATGGTTTGGCCACCAAGTAGCGTAAATGTTTATTTCTGTTTCTGATATATTTGCAGCAATATCTAAGATTCCAAAAAACTCGAATGAAAAATTCCTTTCGTAGAGCCCTACTACTCACCTCGGAAAACCTTTTCAGAAAACTTTCTCCTTTAAATAATGCAAAGTTTTTCCGTCAGGAGCATATCTTATTTTTTTTTTTTTCGATAATACAATTTTTATTTCGATTTGATCCTATTTTTATTTTCGTGATTTCTGCTTCGAAATTTAAGATCACTTCTTAAAATTCAAAGCTAAGGAGTCAGCAGCACTCAAATTAAAACTACTGACCTCGGAGAAGGTATTAAAGCTACTGACCTCGTGAAGACACAAACATCGCACGATTACAGTTTTACATCTTGGGAGATTGTTCAAATGTGTGTTGGGTGTGTGCATAAGTTCCACCCGTTTTTGTAGGCTACAGAGAAAGGAGATGAACACAACAAATAACGTACCTAGGATTTCATATTAGTGCCAGCATTCAGTATGACCTCTTGCCATCTGTCTATGAGTAGGTGAATCCCAAGCCGGAAAAACTACTGTGTTTTAGAGTAAAAAAGTCATGTAATGCCGTTTTCACATCGTCCACATCATTGAAAGTTTGGAGAGCGAAAACGTTCTGTAACGATCGAAAGAGGCGGTAGTCCCTAGGTGCCAGATCAGGGAAATACGTCGGGTGAAGTAACACTTCTCAACCAAAGTCCAGGAATTTTTACCGAGTGATTAAAACAGCACGAGGTTATTACCACGAAGGATCACGCCTTTGCGATTGACGTGTGATGGCCGCTTCGATGCCAGTTGTTTACGCAATCTGCCCAAATTTTGGCAGTAGTGGTCAGCATTTATCGTTCGATTAGGTGCCAATACGTCCCAGTGGATTATTCCCTGGACATCCCACCAAACACTCAACAAAACATTTTTGGGATGCAGTCCCCCTTTTGAGTTCGATGGAGCAGGCTCCGCACCTTGGCGCACAGTCTGTCGACCCATTTCTCATCATCCGTTACAGTTCTTCCCAAAAATGGTTCATTTCTGTGACGAGAAAGCAAAACCATAAAAAAACAACACAGGTACGGATTACCTCCTCTTCTTGCTTTGCAGAAAGCTGGTGCGGAATCCAGTTATCGACCTTGGTGATAAAACCAAGCGCATGCACCCATCTTTCGACTGTTGTTCTGTGTACCGACAACGTTTCGGCTAATTTCTAAATGGTTGGACGTGGGTCATTTGTTATATCCTCCCCATATACTTGACAGATGTTGCGGCAAGCAGCGGCTGCAGTACTGCTTTTAGGACGCACTGAAAAGGACGCACCACTTACGCTTAATGCGGGACACCTACTCAGCTGAAACAAATTGTAAGAAACCAGCGCCTCTGACTACTCAGCCTCCGGACGAGGCAGTTTGGTCTTTTATTTTACTGCCCTTCTTCTTGGATCGCGCAAGCTTTAATAGCAGATCTTATGAAATTTCTAACCACTGTATTGTAATACTTCAATGCCTTACAGCTGTGAGCAGTGTTATTACACTTGGCTCTCATCAAGACTGTGTTGAAAAAAACAAGTTGTGCAAACGTATGAAAAACGTAGTGTAAGCACTATTCCTACAAGAGTCAGAAAAGAAAAGGATCGAAAGGTACTTCATAGAATTTTAAAAGCCAAATGCATCTTACTTTATTTGAACTGGCATTTTTAGACGTGACTCTGTTTCTGAGGTGTGCTGTCACATTATTTTCGAACGGTTGCTGTCAACCTATTTTGCAACAACACTTTTTTGCAAGTTTTTCAGTGAAATTGCGCGCCATGATTTCTAAGGAAATTACGAACTTATTGCTTCATTTTCTATCTTTACAACTGAGTTGCGATAAATATAAAACAAGTTAGGAAAATCATGCAATGCATTGATTATGATACGCTTTCCAACATAACAGAAATCATTACTCAAGTTACTACTCAAGTTATGAGGATAATGGCTGTATAATAAATCTCACTCCTATGACCTGACCTTTAACCCCATTTCGATGATATTCAACAGAACCGGGAAAGTATGCTTCCAGAACAAAATGATAAAGTTTTGTCTCACATCAGTCGAACAATTTTTACGCAAGTTATGACGCATAAGGGCAATGTAATGCACACCGCTCCTATGTCCTGACCTTTGACCTAATTTCTCCCATTTTCAATAGCGTTCTTCCCCAGGCGGTCCCCTACCACATACTAAAATTTAATCGAAATCGAACCATTTTTGCGCAACTTATGACGCATAAGGGCGATGTAATGCATCCCGCTCCTATATGCTGCCCCTTGACCCCATTTCACCCATTGTCAATAGGGTTCGTCCCCAGATGGTCTCCTACCACATACTGACATTTCATTGAAATCGTACCATATTTACGCAAGTTATGACGCATAAGAGCACGTAACGCATCCCGCTCTTATGTCCTGACCTTTGACTCCATTTCGCCCATTTTCAATAGGGTTCGTCCCCAGGTGGTCCCCCTACCACATACTAAAATTTCATCGAAATCGAACCATTTTTACGCGAGTTATCGTGCGGACAGACGGACGGACAAAGCTGGAGCATATACGCTTCTTCAACCTACGGTTGGAAAGCGTAAAAAAGAAGTAACCTGAACATTAGAAAAAGCACTTGGCACGTACAATTGCATTTCAAGGGTTGGCTGGTAGACTGATATGTATATTTTCTAAATCAGCTTTAGACTCTAAGCTAGTCGATACGACATTAAGTCAAATTTTGAAATATTAGGGTGTGGCCGACCAGATGATCTGTCTAATGATAGGAAACTATGTATAGATACGACATTTAGGAAAGCATTAGACAAAGTAATGAATAAATTAATGTCCTGACATAGATGAATATGTAATGGAGTATAGAGTGATATATCCGTGTTTCTAACGGAAATGGGTTAGAGAAGATAGCGTGCTGGCTGATAATGAAATGTTCGAAGCACGTGCTCCATTTAAAGCAAATAAAATGAAGGCATCGTTGCTGCAATGTTGATTGTTTTGAAACTTCCATGAGGAATCCCTAGCGTTGGTGAATGGCAAAGTCATTTTGGTACACTACAGTAGCGATCTAATGTTTTTGGAGGAAACATCGAGAATGAATGTTGATTTAGAAAAATCGTTAAACACGGAAGTAGATGTTTATATTAGGCTGGAAAGAAAGCAAATGTCTGCAAATGGAAGGAAACAGAGAAAAGTGCTAATTATGGTAAATACAAAGGCCGTTCCATTAAAACTGAGAGTAATATTTTTTGAGTTGGCAACAGTGCGAAGGGGAAAACTAACCACACAGACGACTAACTGAATTAAGGAAGTATCTATGGCAACAGTTATTAGCCGTGGCAGACGATTGTGGTTTTGTTATTGCGCAGTTGTTTAAGGTACGTCCTCATTGTGCCATACAGCTATGGAGGTGAGTGATTCAGAGTTAAGAAGTGAAATGCGATGTGCGATAAAACTTCGCTAGCGTTGGGGTTAAACTGCTCCAGAAACAGTTGATTTAATGAAAAAGTTTAGAAAGATAAATCTTTGGGTGTGTCAACGATTTTTAGATGGCACCATGATTTCAAAAAAGGGCGTTTGTTAGCAGAACTCGCTCCTACGCCTCGTCGACCTAAAAGTGTTGTAAAGCAGCGTATTGTTCACACTGTTTGGGCAGTCCTGCAAGAAGATCGACGAATGACGTGCGAAGACATTGCGACGTCAACTAATATTTCAAAAACGTCGGCATTCCGCATTCTACGCAAGAAATTACTGCTGCATCGTGTGTGATCCAGATGGATACTTTATCACCTGACGAGAGAACAATTAGCCAGAGTTCAGGTGTGTCATGAGTGGAAACAAATGATTACAAAGAATCCGAACTTTCTAAACACAGTAATAACTGTCAATTAAATATGGGTCATTTATTGCTACCGCCACAGGCTCGCATCCTCGGAAAAAGTCCGCCAAATCAAATCAGCTGGGAAGGTGATGATGATAATTTTCTTTGACCATAAAGGTGCAGTCTACCAGCATGCCGTTCCTCCACAAATTACTGCCAATGCTGAGTATTACGTTTCAGTATTGAAACGTCTGCGAGGACACATATCGATTAAGCGACCGGAACTGATGGGTAAGTGGACCCTTCACCATGATAACGCCCGCCCACATATGGCTGCTTGTGTTTAACAATTTCTTACGAAATGCTGTATTGAAATCAAGCCACAGCCTGCCTACAATCCTGACCTCACCCCGTGAGATTTATGATTGTTTCCAAGAATGACCGAGAAGTTCCGTGGCGCAACATTCAACACAGATTCTGACGAATCCGCAAAATGCCTTCGTCATATGCTTTGAAAAGTGGACTGAACGATGGGACCGTTGCATATCATCCGAGGGAAGATACTTTGAGAAAGAATAACATATTTTGCTGTACCTATATTTCTTCATTTTGTGTGATCTTAATCACCTACTTACTTGCTGTTTTCATGCCAGGTTGCTTGCTGCCCGAGGGAAAACTCAACCAGGAACCACCGAAAACATAAAAAAAAAAAATAAAAACAATAAAGACAAATAAAATGAAACAAACCCCTGTGTGTTTAAGGAACAACAACAAAAAAATAATAGCCACGTGTTTTGGCCATGTGGTCCTCCTGTTAAAAAATTTGGAACTTGTGCCTTAAAATAGAATCATTTTACTTGGTGATTTTTTTTTATTTTCTTAGTGTTCTTCCAAGTTGGGCAAATTTTTGCGTTGCAGTGTAGCTCTAATTTTTTTTTTCTTTTGCAGTCTTTTTTCCCAGGTTTCTTGGATCTAAATTCTTCGCTTTTCTCACAATATTTGTGGGCTCTGTACAGAAGTTTCTCTGTTTTTGTGGACGATGATGAGTTGTGGGTTGGGCCCGATATGTCCCAGATGTAATGATAAATTTGAAAAAAAAAGGTTTGCTTAATTTCAAAGTTTCCGTACCTTTGTGGGCGGTTCTGTTAATTTGGTGATTTTTGGGGAACTTATTGTTTTGCATCTATGACATAGAAGAAACGCATATTCACTAAGGTCTTTGTGGAAGTGAATAAATACAGAGTTTTGCTCGTCCTTGATAAAGCTAAGGCTCAGCATTTTCAACACATTCTACATACCTGTTTTTTTTTTCTTTCTCCCCTGGTCGTTGATTTTGGCGTTTTTTTATTGTTTTATGTTTTTTATTACTGTTGTAGTTGTATCTGCTTTGTATGAGTATTGTTTTTTGACAATTTTTAACTGCTGCTTTTGGACGTTTGGTTTTCAGATTGTAAGTTTGCAAAAAAGCACATTTGTTTTTAATTATTATTTTTTTCTGTTTATGGCTAAAGTTTGGTTTAAATTATAGGTATATACACTGTAGTGCCAGAAAAACTGGTACCCCAGTCTAATGCTTGGTAAGTCCCCCACGGTAGCGCAGGACTGCAGACATACGGCGGAACATGGACTCCTCTAGCTTCTGGAAATATGCTGTAGGCAATGCACACCACATTTCCTGCACAGCGTTTCACAATTTGGGTGTATTCCGAGGTCTCGGATTCCTGTGTTCGATAGCGCGTTGCATGGCATCCCAAATGTGTTCGATAGCGCGTTGCATGGCATCCCAAATGTGTTCGATAGCGCGTTGTATGGCATCACAAATGTGTTCGATAGCGCGTTGCATGGCATCCCAAATGTGTTCAATAGCGCGTTGCATGGCATCCCAAATGTGTTCGATAGCGCGTTGTATGGCATCTCAAATGTGTTCGATAGCGTGTTGCATGGCATCCCAAATGTGTTCTATCACGTTCAGATCTGGGTACTTGGGTGGGAATGCTACCACCCTAAACTCAGATGAATGCTCCTCTAACCATAATGTGGCATCCCGACACTTGTGAGGAGGTGCATTGTCCTGTAGGAACAGGCCCAACCGATCAGCATAAATGCAGGACATGAACGTGTGTACCTCGTCAGAAAGGATGCGCACATAGCATTGGCCGGTCACACACGTTTGTAGACGTACCAGGGGTCCCAGTGAAGTCCAGCTAAAAACATTCCATACCATTACAGACCCCCACCAGCCGGTACAGTTCCATGTTGACAGGCAGGATCCATGGCTTCATGGGGTTTGCGCCACACACGAATCGTTCCATTTGCCCGATACAGTTCCAAACGCGAATCGTCAGACCAAGCTACTTGTTTCCAGTCATCAAGTGTCCATTGGCGGTGTTGCCGTGCATAAGCGAGGCGCATAACTCTGTGTCGTGCACCCATAAAGAGGACTCGAGTTGGGCGTCGGCTCCCAAAGCCAATATCGTGCAGGGTACGTTGCACAGTCCGGATGCTGATGCTTGTTGAGGCTCCAGCATTGAATTCCGATGATACCAGCGATAGTGTTGCACGCCTATCGCGTGAAACGATTCTTGACAGCCGACGATGGTCAAGTTCACCCAATGTCTTTTTACGGCTACACTGGTATCGTAGGTTGGAGGTTTCGCCGGAATTCTTGTAGTCACGGTACACCCTAGCAATGGTCGTCCGTGAAAATCCGAACTTCGTTTCTACCTCCGAAATACTAAAATACTATGGCCCATTTCACGAGCGCCAACTATGACACCGCGTTAAAAATCGCTTAAATAGTTATTACTTGTCATTCCCACGCCGAAAAGAACTCTGACAGCTGGCAAAAATGTTTATCGCTTTATATACGCACTGGTGGACGTAACCGAGTACGCTCATAGGTGACGTTGCTATATATTTTGCATAAGATCGTTTGTACCAGTCTTTCTGAAACTTCTGTGTATATCATCATCATTATCATCAACCATTATCAATCCACTGCTGGACGAAGGTCTGCTCAAGTTTCTTCCACAACGGTCTGTCTTGTGCCAGTCTCCTCCATGTTGCTCCCGCATACTTTCGAATTTCATCCACCCATCTCCTATGTGGTTTTCTTCTGGTTCTCTCCCTGTCCCTTGGAATCCAGCCTAAAATTTCTGCTGTCCATCTATGGTCTGTCCTTCTGGCAATATATCCAGCCCATTGCCGACATTCAGGACAATGCGGGCGCGCATTGTCCTGTTGAAACGTGGCTGCTGGCAGATCCTGCAGGTAAGGAAGTGACACGGAAGCGAGGTAGAAAGGGGGAGGAAGACGCCCTTATTTATTACCGGGAGGCCAGTACCCGGGGTCTGACGGCTTAACGTGCCCATCCGACGCACGGCGGATATTTAGTGGATCGAGCGTTCGTACCTGCCTGGGATCGAACCTGAAGTCTTCTCCATGGCAGTCACGAACGTTGCCCACTAGGCAACCCGCGGCCCTTATTCTGATCATATCTTCCACTCTTTCCATTTTCCTTATCCAGGAGTTTTTCTTGTTATCTTTCCTGGTTACACTAAGCATGCATACATCTCTCCATGCTTTTTTCAGTTGTCTGCAGTTTTTGTATGTCTTTTTTAGTTAAGCTTCACGTTCCTGCTTCGTACGTAAGCACTGGTAGGATGAATTGATTAAGCACTTTTTTTAAGACATAATGGCATATTGCTCTTAAAAATTGCACTGTTTTTTATCCCAAAAACTCTCCAACCAAGTTTTATACGCCAATTAATTTCTTGCTGCCCAAGGTAAATGTAAGAATTGGTTATCCCCAGCTTTTTCCCATCAATCGATAAAAGCATTGAACATCAGTTCTGTCTTCTGAAAGTTCATTTTTAATCCCATTTTTTTACCCTTCTGAGCAAGTTCCTGGATCATGCTCTGCAGTATTATGTAAGAGACCTCTGAAAGGTTTTTTGAAATATTTATTTTCTATTCAAAAATAAAACAGAAATAAAACCGGGCCGAAATCGGATCAGGAACACCTTGACCCGACCCGGTGACTCTTTGACCCGTGACCCGTTTTCATATCTGTCCCGTACACCTCGTCAAATGCCGTCCGCTGTAGATTGTGGGGCTACTACGGCTTTTCATTGAATGCAGTGACCGAGGCATTTGGACTTCTCCCTTCGTGCACTACTCCCACTACGGCGACGAACGTTACTTTCCTCCAAACACTGTCGCCACATTCGGCTGGCACTTGTTGCATCGCCGCGTTACTATCCAAGGACCAATCAGCGCTACGTAGACCTATGATTATGCCTCCGGTATAGGATTGGGCCATGGTTGGATTCCCGATGGCGTCACCCAACCATTCTCACTCCTTACTCGTGCTTTCGCCACCGAGATCACTCCGATACAGTGGCTCTTACACGCAGGTGAGGAGGGTCAAAGTTAGCTAGGCCGAGCAGTTTTGCTCTTTTGTCTCTCTCACGTTTCTCGTGATTGAGTCACAACTGCAATCATTTACATAAACGAATTGCCGATGCACTCCCACCAGTTTGTATTGCGCTCCGACAAATACTTCCTGCTGTGTCATTTTCTATGCCGAGCAGGATGTGCGTAAGCTTCACTTTGGTATTGGTAAATACGACAAAACTACTTGTAGTGTTTGATTTACCTTTGTACTTGACAACCTAATCATGCTAGTAAAATTCTTAACGCTTCATTTTTGTTTCACTAACTAGGACAAGCCGCCAACGGTAACCGATAACTCGGGTACAGTTGGCAAATTTTGAGCGAAACTATTGCAAAATCTAAGCTCATTAAGGCGCCTATTATTACAAATTCTGAAAAGCGAACGCGTGAAATTTATGACTTCCAGAACAAGTGTGCGAAACATTCTAAAAAAGAAATGTCTAAAATTTATCACGAACTACTTTTCTTCACGCCTTCACGTTGGTTGTGATCAGGTTGCATGTCAACAAAGCGGAAAGACACACTCAGATTGGGAACCACGTTTTTCATTTTGTATCGCGAAACACACACACACACACACACACACACACACACACAAACTTCCTTTTATTGTTATAGATTAAGCAAGTGTTGAGTTAACAGACGGAGTCTTTCCATTTCTACGTTTTTCAATTCAAACGATTTTATTTAATTAATGTTAGTGAGCCGATTTTCGTGAAACGGTTCAATTAAAAGGCCATGTGGTTTTAATTGAAATTTCTAAATGACACGGAATTTCGGGAATCAAAAGGCGTCAAAACCTGACCATGGACGATGTCCAATCGCGTGCCAAAAATCACGGTGATCGGATGTGTCATGTCGTACCTATGCCCGAACAACTAATTGTCCCGAGTCTCGTATAGAGAGCGGATTTTTTCAAATACTATTAAAATTGGTCAGTTTTTTAATTGTCATTATTTTTACACGACAAGACCAATCACCATGATACTAACTCTACGTCACTCACCATGCCCTTCCCTTTCTCTGTGGCAAGTGTCACTGCGATCGGCTGAAGAACTTTGGAGGAGATAGGTAACAAACTACCCCCTCTCAAAACCCGGAAAACACCCTAAAGATGCAAGTTTTTGGACGATTATTCCTCAATGACACGGAATTTCGGGAATCGGAAGGCGTCAAAACCTTACCATGGTGGATGTCCAATCGCATGCAAAACATCACAGTGGTCGGATGTGTCATCTCGTACCTATGCCCGAACAACTAATTGTCTCGAGTCTCGTAAAGAGAGCTCCGCTCGGCTCTCGGCCTCGCTTCGCTCAAATATTGTTTAAAATGCGTTGGTAATTTATTTACACCTAATATTTCCCTATAATGTAAACCGGCTTACCGTATTAGAGGTAAGAAAAACATTTGTCACCTAGCGCCGCGGATTGTTGGCCACCGTGGTGTAAGGCTAAGGCGCTCGGCTAGATATCAAGATATCCGGGATTCAATTCCCCGACGGTGACCGAATAACAATTGTTCGGTTGCTGTGTGTTGCTAAAACGTGGAAAGAGCGATGTCTTTGCTTATTCACTGACGCCCCGTATTTGGAGGATTTTCATTTGTCACCTCTGGTAAAGAAATCTCAATATCAGCTTTCAATCGATTTGACTTACGAAGAGCAAGTAAAATTTATTTATGTCTTCTGTGGAAGAGAAAAAGTACATCACTTTGAAGCTGGTTTCGTTCAAGATAAATTTTTCTCCTTTATGGTGACATCAAATACCGCTCGAATGACATTTTTTTTTTCAGGATTAATTGAAAACACACGAAAACGGTCGAAATGCACCTGGAACGTGTTCTTTAATCAGGTTTCGCCGCAAAGGCAATAACGTTAATTATTCCAATGTATGATCATTAAACGTGATACGGAAACGCATTATTAATTCAGCGTAAATTTTATTTGAAATTCTAAAGAACAGCAATTAGCGAATTAGTCGTGAGCGCCAAAAACATTACGAATCGTAAAATAAAATTAGATTTGCTTCTCCTCGAAGAAAAAAAGCAGTTTAAATTGAAATGCCGCAATTTATACTAAAACATTAGCTTATTACTTTTTTCTGTCGGAGTAATTAAAACGTAATTAGTGTTGGTTGGTAAGGAAAGACGTTTTATTATCGCTAGACTTCTCAACAATTTTTTCTTTTGATTTTTCCAGCAATTCTTTCGTAATTTTCTTTTCGGCGAAATTATTTCCCACTGCTTTTTTTTTCTCAGTAAATTTCATATGGTAAATGCATCCACATTTGATGTATCTCAGTATATGCAGCTGTAACAGTTTTTAGATTTACACTAATTGTAAAAAAAGGATACGACTTTCCTTTTAAGCAGAGCATCTGATATTCATGCAGAAAATTATTTTATTCTTTTTTAATCTCGAGAAATTCTCTTCAGAATTTTTTTTTATTTGATGTACACTATATTGACAAAAGTCAAGGGACACCCCTTCAAAACCAAATGAACGGATTCGCTGCGTTGTTAAGATGCGCGATGCAGCTGCAAACGGTATAAAATCAAGCTTGCAGCTGACCGCAATCATATTCCACTGTGGGTTGAGTGAAAATATCGAGGCGGGAGAGAACTGACTTTGAGAAAAGAAGGATTGTTGGGCGTTATATTAGTGGGTTCTCCATAAGAGAAACCGAGAGGCGTTTAAACATACCCAAGTCACCTGTTTTGGATGTACTGAATAAGTGGAAGACATGACGTGCCTGAAGCGGCAAAACGTACCAGCAGACCAAAGAAAATCAGTGATAGAAGACGTTGAAGGCTCAGGAGAGTCGTTATAGCTAATCGACGGAGAACTGCACAAGACCTCGGTGTAAAGGTGAGAAAAAAGGATGGGACCTCGGTATGTACACGTACCATTCGCTGAGAAATTCATTCCATGGGCTACCGTGGTCGTGCAGCTGCTCATAAGCCTTTCATCTCCACTCGGAATGCTACTCGTCGTTTAGCATGGTGTAAAGAACATTTATCGTGGACCGTATATCAATGGAAACGGGCTCTATGGACTGATGAATCCAGATACACGATCCATCAGTCTGATAGCCGTGTATGGGTATGGTAGCAGCCGAAGGAACGCTATTTAAAACAGAGTACTGTACCTACGGTCAAGTTTGGAGCTGGCAGTGTACTCGTGTGTGGGTGTTTTTAGTGGTATGGTTCCGGGCTATTGGTTGTCGTGGACAAACCTGTTAACCAGCACGTCTATCTCAACATTCTGGACAATATACCCTACTAAGTTTGTTGCAATACTATCAAACCGAGCCTTGTTGGTACCAGCAGGATAATGCACCGATCTATAAGCAAGGACTGTTACGGCGTGGTTTAACGATAATTCCGTATCGCGTGGGGACTGGTCAGCACAGAGTCCGGATAGTGACTCCATAGAGCACCTATGGGATGAATTAGAGCGCCGCATAAGAAGTTTGAAACCAAGGCTTACTACTAAGCAACAGTTAGCGGCAGCATTATGTACTGAATGGAAGCGCATACCTATCGCTGTGTTCCAAAACCTTGTTGAAAGCATGTCTCGAAGGGTCAGTGCATGCATTAAGGCCAAAGGTGGACGAACACCGTACTAATGTATGCCAATAAATGCTCTGTTGTGTTTTTCTTCTAGGTGTTCGATGAGTTTCTGTCAATATAGTGCATATATGAACGAAGTGTACGCCATTTCAAACTCACTTAAAAATACTGTTTGTGAAAATTGAAACATCGTGAAGGGCTGCTGGTATTAACTTGAAAATTATAGTCTTTGCACAACATGTTGAGACATGCAAATGATTAAACTGTGGTTCAAACGAGATGTTGCAATCGTCAGTGAAGAGACGACATTGAGTCGGAAGGGTTTTTTTGTGTCTCGCTATGCTCCATGGCGGGAAGGTCGCAATATGACACCTGACGGACTTTGAGCTAGGAAGAATTACTTGGGATGAGAGAAGCTGTATTTTTCTGCCGCGAAATTTCCGTACGGGACGGGACGTCAGCATTACGAACGTGGCGTCAGTTGACAGATGAGGCCCGGACGCGCAGAAATTCGGGAAATGGACAGCAAAATCGCACGTTCGAACGACATGACAGACACCTCTACCGCATGAGAGGGACCGATCATACAGAGACATCCATGCTCTTAGCGCTGCTATGGATCACTACTACAGGTCAGACTATGCCTTCCAGCACAGTACGACGTCGTCTGCTGAACACAGGACTGGTCACTAGCATCCCATTGCTGCGAATTCCTTTGACCCTCAACCACAGGCGTCTCAGGCTGCAATTGGGTCTCGAACACAGATACTGAGGCGCTGATTGACAATAGGTCGTGTTTTCTGACGAGTCAGGATTCAACTTGATGCACCATGATGGTCCTGCACGTGATCAAAGACATCGTGGTGAACGGCACCTTGCAGAGTGCATTTTGCAATGTCATGGTTTGGCGCGCCATTGGTTTCAGTTCACGATCTGCCGCCCCGGTAGCGGAGTGGTCTAAGCGCTGGCTTATGATCTGGCAGAAATCACACGAGAGTCCATCACCTTGTGTGATTTCTGCCAGATCTGCATCCTCCAGTTTGCGCGAAATAACTGGAAACGAGGATCGTCGGAACAAGAGACACGTCTGCAATCATCCAAAGTCCAGTGCCCGCTTTGGGATTTGCATGTTTACAACACACTTCCTTCTGGGTGGCGCACTTTCTATGTCGAACAGTGTGATTTTGAGCTTCAGTGGATATGTACATAGATCGAATTTCGGGATGTTTATTATAGAACATATTTACTTGTAACTGTTTCTGCACAGCCGCTGATTTTTCAGCTCTTCATGCAACAGAACGGTTACAGATTAACCCAACCGTGCTGTTGCATCAACAGCTGAAAAATAAGGGACTGCGCAGTCGTGTATTGTTCTCTATAAAGACATGTGCCAACTTCCCTTTCGTCTGCTGAGTAAATCGGAGATGTCCGTCATCCACGAATGTTGTAGCCAAAAGCCTTATCTCGCTGTATCATCTGGAAGCTAATGGCGTATTTTGAAAATGGTATTTTCGTATTTCGAAACAGTCGTAGAGCTACAGAAGAACTGTCATGCAATGATCCCACAAGTTCCGCATGATTTTGCCCTGCCTCTACTCTTCCGGCGTTCTTTCGCCTACTTTAGGCGTGCAGTCTAGCGATGTAGCGTTAGCAATGGGACTCTGATGGGCTGGCTGCTCCCATAACCTATTGCTGTTAATGATAGCCTGATTGTTTTGGTGGAAACGCTTCGGGCACTTCTCTTGTTAAACTCGATGGTGATTTGGGCCTCTGTCGCTCTCCGTTTCGTTGCAACTACGTGAGACAGACGTCAACGACTACCCTCATCCTTCACCTATCTCCGCCCATAGCGTTGTCTACGATGCGATTTTATTTCGGGAATGGCTTTTTCCCAAACATTCTTGATAATGCCGAAGGGGAATAATGAAATTCTGCACCACTTCCAGGATAGTGTGACTCATGTGTCAGGCACCCACTATCATCCTTCTTTAAAACTCTGCTACCTCGCGATATACAGTGGTGGAAAAAAATGTGGACACTTTTTGAAGTGTTCATGTTTTGCAAATTTGCAGGCTTATAGGAAATGTATTTTTGCACGAAATGCAAATATTTATATGTCAATTTAAAGAAAATTTAATGCTGAATTCAATACAAAAACCAGAATGCAAATATATGCAGTACAAAACAAGTTATGCTTACTTTAGTTTAAAAACGAAACACAAGTGTGATTCAGTTAAGAAGCGGATTGTAAGTGCCAACGCCGCCCCGGTGGCGCAGTGGTCTAAGCGATGGCCTCTGATCATTCGTCAGAACGGGGTCCGGGTTCGAATCCCGGTGAGGCATGGATGTTGTGTTTGTCTTACGGCACTGGCT
Organism: Macrothele yani; assembly: GCA_039090855.1. Taxonomy (NCBI): domain Eukaryota; kingdom Metazoa; phylum Arthropoda; class Arachnida; order Araneae; family Macrothelidae; genus Macrothele; species Macrothele yani. The sequence continues at coordinate 17,915,966 of CM077025.1, forward strand.
CTCTCCCTTCCCTGGAACCAGTGACCCTAAATTAGGAACGGGCGACTGCTTATAGCCCATTGAGTTGCTCACGGTGGTCGTTAAACCTCCAATCAAAAAAAAAAGTGCCAACCCAACTGGCCAATCACAGTCCTTGTTCTGGGGATCAATAAAATGGCAGTAGCTGTAACACGTCTTGTGAAAAGTTGAGGAAAGTCAGTTTTGCTGTTTGTTCTGTAGAAGAATATCTGTTTACGGTGTAAGTGAAGAGTAATTGTAGATTGTGTGAATATTTTTAGTCTTTCTTTTAATTTAACGTGTGTATATAATAAGTGCAGCCATGGCACCAAAGAAAAGAGTTGATTGGTCACTCACGAAAAGAACCAGGATTGTTATATTACGTGAATCGAGTCTTTCTTATGCTTAAATTTCAAGGCACGTAAAAGGGTCAGTGACAACATCTGGCATACGAAAGTGCTGTTTACGTTACCAGAAAATAAAGTCACTAAAAACAAACCCAGGAAATTCTCGAAAAAAGTGCACAAAAGCTGCTGATGACAGAAGAATAAAAAGACTTTGTCTGAAGGACAGAAAACTTTCATCTGAGTCTATCAGAGCTGAACTCTGTTCAACTGATGTTTCTGTCAGTTTAGGAACGATAAGGAGTAGACTATCAGATATGGGACTAAGAGGTAGGATAAGGAGTAGACTATCAGATATGGACTTAGGTCAAAAAAAATAGTGCACAAAAGCTGCTGATGACAGAAGAATAAAAAGACTGTGCCTGAAGGACAGAAAAAATTCATCTGAATCTATCAGAGCTGAACTGTGTTCAACTGGTGTTTCTGTCAGTTTAAGAACGATAAGGAGTAGACTATCAGATATGGGACTAAGAGGTAGGATTCAAAGAAAAAGGATTACTGAATCTACAGCAGCGAAAGAAACGACTACAGTGGGCAAAAGAACACATTGGATGGACAGACGATCAGTGGAGCAAGTTATTTAAAGTGACGAAAGTAAGACATCCTTATTTGGTTGTGATGGCCGAAAATACATGAGACGTAGAGTACGAGAAAAGCTGCATCCTTACTGCATAGAGGCCAATGTAAAGCACCCAACAAGCCTTGTGATTTGGGCATGCATGGCAGCAAATGGCGTAGGCCACCTTCATGTATTCCTCAGCACGCTAAACGCAAGAAAATACGTATATTGACACAATCCTAGAGCTAAAACTGCTACCTTTCATCATCTCTTTCCCAACAATGCACCATTTCTTTTTCAGCAGGATTCAGCTTCCTGCCACACGCCAAAAATATTCAGTGGTTCACAACAAAGTCAATTCCATTGTTGATCTGGCTAGGAAACAGCTCTGACATGAACACGAGAGAAAATTTGTGGAACCGTTTGAAAAGCCGCATACGAATGAGGCGTCCATTAAATAAAAGGCAATTTATTGAGGCTATAATTGCTTCCTGGCATCACATAATAACGAAGGCAGAGAGCTTCAAACACTTGTGGGCTCAATGAGATGTCGTTGTGATGCGGCTTTAAAGAACAAGGCTACCGTACTAAATACTGATAGTACATTGAAATCGTAAGTGAGTTACAGTATATTCAGCATGATTGCAGTATTCCCTGCATAACTTGTTTTGTACAGCATATATTCGCATTCTGTTTTTTGTATTGAATTCAGCATTAAATTTTCTTTAAATTAACATATAAACATTTGCGTTTGGTGCAAAACAACATTTCGTATAAGCTTGCAAAGTTGAAAAGCATGAAAATTTCAAAAAGTGCCCACAATTTTTTCCACCACTGTCTGTCCGTATTGACATCTATAACGAAGTGAATTTCTCCGTCATTTTTATCCGCGCCGGGGTTCGAACCCGGATCCCCTCATTCCGGAATAAGTTGCTCCACCAATTAAGCTACGCGGACATTGATTCTAATTGCTATCTGCCTTTATGTCGTGTGCGTCCTTCTGGCAGGTACGTCACATCTCCTGGTACGTTACATCATCTCCCCCTTATTTTTCTTTTTTCTTTCGAAGTGCTGCTCATATTTTTCCTATTTCGCGGTGTGGAAATAACATCACACCATGCGAGATTTTGAACGGTCGGGTCATCCGGATAGTTCGGGCGCCATTATAACGAAGTGAATTTCTCCGTCATTTTTATCCGCGCCGGGGTTCGAACCCGGATCCCCTCATTCCGGAATAAGTTGCTCTACCAATTAAGCTACGCGGACATTGATTCTAATTGCTATCTGCCTTTATGTCGTGTTCGTCCTTCTGGCAGGTACGTCACATCTCCTGGTACGTTACACATCGTATTTCCTTTTACGTGAATGCAGGGATGTTCTCCTATCTGTGTACCTGTCAGGCACTGGGTTCGTCCAATAGCGAGAGGGGTGACAGTGTCGCGTTGCCCAGCAACCAGATATCCCATGATTTCTGTCCTTTCATTTGGCCAGAAACCAGGTATCTCATGATTTCTGTCCTTTCAGTTGACTAGGAATCAGATATTCTATGATTTGTGTCCTTTCAGTTGGCCAGGAATCAGATATTCTATGATTTGTGTCCTTTCAGTTGGCCAGGAACCAGGTATCCCATGATTTCTGTCCTTTTTGTTGGCCAGGAACCAGGTATCCTGTGATTTCGGCCCTCTCAGTTGGCCAGAAACGTATTCCATGATTTCTGTCCTTTCAGATGGCCAGGAATCAGGTATCCCATGATTTCTGTCCTTTCAGTTGGTCAGGAATCAGGTATCTCATAATTTCTGTACTATGAGTTGGCCAGGTACCAGGTATCCTATGATTTCTGTCTTTCTGTTGGGCAGGAGTTGTATTAAAAGATATAATTTCTGTCCTTTCAGTTGATAGATAAAATCTCGTCAAGATTATAGAATAGATCAAAATTAAATTCGGGGGTGAGGGAATTAATGATCCTTTTTGTTTCAGGACTGTGATATTTGTTCCCTTTTCTAGAAATAGGTTACCTCTTAGTCTAGTCAATCTTGTGCCAGCAACTGCGGTTATTAGAGAGAGTAAAGGTGCATTTCTTTTATTATTATTTTTTGCAACAGCATTCAACTCCTTTGAAAAACAGAAAACATTGCACCGGATGTCTTTCGAAATGCAGAATATTTTGCTGACACTGTCTACCTGAAATAATCCGCGTTGTCCCAGTGGATGGCGTAAATTTACATTAAATTTTTCTATCCTCACACCTAAAATTTCTGGATGTTCTTTTGGCCGAGGATTACGAAGCCCTGGATACTGATCATTCTTCCAAGATGGGTCCCTAGTTCGAATCCCTGTAAGACATGGATGGCATGTTTGTCTTAAAGCATTGGGTCTTTTCCTTCCCTGCAACCAGTGACCTCAAAAAAGGACGGGCTACTACTTATATTTCAAAAGTTGCTCATGGTGGTCAATAAACCTCCAAACAGAACAACAACAACAAAAATTATGTTTGAGATAATCCTTTCCAGCCGGACAGCGTCCACTATATAAAAACCTACTTGTAAACATTCTGCTTTGCCAGTCTCAGTTCTGCTGTTATGGGTTGTAGAATGCTTATTTACATTTGTTGTCATAGCTTTGTGACGTTCTGCAGAGGTGAAGCACATATCAAGAACGCCAGTCTGCAACGATGAATTTCGTCGGTGCGGTTTAGTCGGGAAAATAACTGACTCCGGAGTGAGGAAGCGTAGCTTCGAATCCCACCACCAGCAAATTTGTGTTTTCACAACTTCGCTTCAACGACGGCTGACGAATGACGAATAAGTAGCTTCCGATGATGAAGATTTGGATTACATATATATATATATATATATATATATATATATATAGGGATGTAAGGTCAGGGATGCGTAACATCACAGCCTCTCCTTGACAAATGTCAACCCCGCCTTCTCGTGGTGCATCCTGTTCCCACTAAAGGGGCTCTGACGACCGCCAATAGCGGTATAACTATACCATCGGGATTAGAGGAAAATTCTATCCCACACTCACCAACCCGCTTGGCCAGCGTGGTGAGTTATGGCCAAACCCCTCCAAAATGATTCCACAACTTAAATCTTGGCCCTCAGTCTCCGGCAGCTGGAATGTACCTGGCCAAGGCAGCGGCCAGTGCGATATGAAGGCAGAGGGTGCTAAGAATCCCCGGAGGACCGGACTAGGCTGCCGTCTGATGCTGACCTTGGCTACTTACAATGGACGCTCACTATCTTCTGATTCAAGGCTTCTTGAATTGGAAGAGGAACTACAAAGGATCAAGTGGGACATCGTGGGGCTAAGTGAGGTAAGGAGAAAAGGAGAAGATCTCATCGAACTGAAAAGTGGACATCTCTTCTACTATCGTGGGACAGATACTGGCAGAACTAGTGGTGTTGGATTTATAATAAACAAGAAACTGAAGGATAAAGTTGTAGAAGTTGAAAGTTCCTCTGACAGAGCTGCACGGCTTGTTATCCAACTCTCGAAAAGATACCAGGCTCAGATTATTCAAACTTATGCACCCACCACAAGTCATCCTGAAGAAGAAATTGAAGAATTTTATGAGGAAATTTGTCATCTAAGTAATAAAGGTAAGCAGCACTTGAAAATAATTATGGGAGATTTCAATGCAAAAATAGGGCAACGGCAACAGAATGAAACTTCAGTAGGTAAATTTGGTCATGGCAACAGAAACCAGCGTGGAAATACTCTCGTTGAGTTTGCAGAGGCAGAAGGGTTTTTCATCTTGAACTACTTCTTCAAGAAAAAGCCACACAGGAAATGGACATGGAGACATCCAAATGGGACGACAAGTGAAATTGATTTTATTATGTGTAACAAAAAATTCGTCATAGAAGACTGCAGTGTGCTAAACAAGTTCAACACAGGTAGTGACCATAGATTGGTGAGATGTAAGATGCACCTCAACACTAAACTTGAACGTGGCAAGCTCATAAGACAAACAAAATCTATTGACATAACCAACCTTAAAAAACACCATAATACCTTCAAGTTAGAACTGAAGAACAGGTTCTCTGCTTTAGAAGGCCTAACATCGGAAGAAGTGGACATCTCTGAAGTTAACAGAAAAGTAACCAAAGCTCTTATGGAAACAGCAACAAAATTAGCTGGATCTAAGAACAAGTTGCATGTGAACAAATTATCAGGAAAAACCAAAATGTTGATGCAAAAAAGAAGAGAGATGAGGACAACTAAAGAAGATGTGACTTCCAAAGTGGAATATATAGAGCTATGCAAGACAGTACGAAAAAGTATCACTGAAGACGTAAGGAAATTCAACTGTGAACTAGTGAGGAAAGCAATTGAAAACAACCAAAGCCTAAAGATAGCAAAGGGACATCTCAGTAAGGGAAAAAAACAGATTATGGCACTGAGAAAAGAAGATGGTTCTGTAACAAGAAATAGAGGCGAAATTTTGACAAGAGTGAAAGATTTCTACTCCAAATTATATGAAAGGGATGATATATGCACTCCAGACATCATGAAAGATACCAGTACCAGAGTTCCTCCAGTCCTTCCAGCAGAAGTTGCACATGCAATCAAGAACATGAAGCGAGGAAAAGCTCCAGGAGAAGATGGAATTACTGTAGACATCGTACAAGAAGCAAGTGGAGAAATCGAAACAGTACTCGCCCAAATTTTCACTCGATGCCTTAATGAAGGAAAGATTCCTGAGGATTGGAACACCGCTACAATGATCCTGCTACATAAGAAAGGTGACATTGAGGATCTCGGAAACTACAGACCTATCAGCCTCCTATCAGTAGTTTATAAAATCTTCACTAAAGTTCTTTCACACCGCTTTAAGGTAACACTGGACATGGCTCAACCGAGAGAACAAGCTGGATTCAGGAGTGGCTACAGCACAATAGATCATATCCACGTGCTGAGAGAACTAATTGAAAGAGCGAGGGAATATGAACTTCCATTGTGCATGGCTTTTATCGATTATGAAAAAGCCTTTGATTCGGTGAAACCATCAGCAGTTACAATGGCTCTGAAAATCTGCGGTATTGAAGATGCATACATTAATATTATTAATAACATCTATGAAAATGCAAGTGCAAAGATTAGGCTGTTTGAAAATACAACACACGTAAAAATTGGAAAGGGAGTGAGACAAGGTGACACCATATCTCCGAAGCTCTTTAATGACACATTGGAGGGTGTTTTTCAGTCGCTGAGCTGGGAAAACAAGGGGATAAAGATTAATGGAGATTATCTAACACACCTTCGTTTTGCTGATGACGTAGTCATTTTTGCAACTACCCCATCAGAGCTGCAGAGTATGATCCAGGAACTTGCTGACAAGAGTAAAGAAGTGGGATTAAAAATGAACTTTCAGAAGACAAAAGTGATGTTCAATGCTTTTACAAGAAATGAAGATTTATCGATTGATGGAGAACAGCTGGAGATAACAGACACGTACGTTTATCTTGGACAGCAGATATCAAGTGAGGGTCACATTGATGAAGAAATTAATCGCCGTACAAAACTTGCCTGGAAAGCTTTTGGAAGAAACAGCATAATTTTCAAGAGCAATATGTCATTATGTCTTAAAAGAAAAGTGTTTGATCAATGCCTCCTTCCAGTGCTTACGTATGGTGCAGAGACGTGGACCTTAACTAAAAGAGACATACAAAGGCTGCAGATAACTCAAAGCAGCATGGAGAGGTGCATGCTTGGTGTAACCAGGAGAGATAAGAAGAGGAACTCGTGGATCCGAAAAATGACAAGAGTGGAAGACATCATGATCAGAGTTAAATCCCTGAAATGGCAATGGGCTGGACATACTGCCAGAAGGGCAGATCATCGATGGACAGCTGAAATTTTAGATTGGATTCCAAGGGACAGGAAAAGACCCAGAAGAAGACCACATGGGAGATGGGTGGATGAAATTCGAAAGTATGCAGGGGTGACATGGAGGAGACTGGCACAAGACAGACCGTTGTGGAGGAAACTTGGGGAGACCTTCGTCCAGCAGTGGATTGATAATGGTTGACAATGATGATGATGATGATATATATATATATACAGGGTTCAAAGGAAAGTCCGTACTCAGGGAAATAACTGCCGAAGAAAGTGTCCCAGTGGTACACAAGCTAGGTCTATGTATGGGAAACGGACGATGGCCGATCATATGGTGCTCAGGAATTATGTTCATGGGCGGGTTAAAATGCTGATAAAATGCATGCGGTCGCTGGATGGTTAGGCAATGCAAAATACCCTCCCACGATGGAAAACGATTCAAATGCGTATGTAAATATTGATAGTGACGCAGAAGAGGGTCGGTGGGATTACATACCGAGTCTGGGGATTTGAACGTCAGTCAACGTACACGTTGCAAACACTGATGGCGGGCTACTGGAACGCTGAATACTGTGAAACGGTCGTGCTTTATGGCGAATGTCAACGCAATGCCCACGAAGCTGCAAGGCGGTATGCCGAGCGTTTTCCGACTGGTTAACATCCAACTGCAGCGATTACTAAAAACTGTGTTTGCCGCCTCCGAGAGACCGGAAGCATGGAGCTCACCCGTACCACGTTCAGCTAGTGCAAGGTTTGATGGATGGAGACCAGCGAAGGCGTTTCTATTTCTGCAAATTTGTACATAACACGTTGGAGGTTAATCCAAACTTCTTGGCCGATATCTTGTGGACAGATGAGTCTCATTTTGGACGAGACGGAATAGTCAATCGGCATAACACCCATTACTGGGCTCTAAGCAAACCATCTATGGGACAAGCTGCTCGACATCAACGACGTTGGGCAACTAACGTTTGGTGCAGTATTTGGCCAAACATGCTAATTGGACCCATTTTTTATGATAGGACATCAACAGGTCAGTGGTACCTTCAGCTCCTACGGGTCCCGATATCTGACTTTCTGGATTATCTCCCTCTCAGAGATCTGCTGCGCATGTGGTACCAACATGATGGTGCACCACCTCACATGGCATACAACGTGCGGAGTTTCCTGGCTGTAACATTCAGACACCAGATAATTGGTTACGGCGGTAGAGTGGAATCGCCTCCGCGGTCACCGGACTTAACACCTTTGGACTTTTCTTGTGGGATTATTTAAAGGAACAGGTGTATTCTACAGAACCCACTAGTCTGGAAGATTTACGACACCGCATTGTGGGCGCCTGTAGCACAGTGACACCTGTCATGCTAGATAATGAACGAGAAGCTATGCTTACACGCCTTGGAATGTGCATTATAGCCGATGGTGGCCACTTCGAACCGGATGTACATTAACTTCGCGAAGATGTGCGTTGTGCCTGTAAGTAGGCATATCTCCTGTAAAAAATTTTCAGTATTACAAATAAGCCTGCACAGCTTCTGTATCGTGTCACTATTTTTGAGTCAGTCTGTTTCACCCGCTTTACCGTTTTCGAATTAACAGCATTTTGACACGTCTATGTAAATAATTTGTGAGCACCATATGCCGTTTCTTACTAATTAGACGATGCGCTACAACGTTGTAATTGGAATTTTGCTTCTATCTCACGTTGTTCGCGAGGTAGGTTTCCTAACTTCTTACCTTTGCCGTTAGGGGCGCTCCAACCGCTTTCATTCGATCGGCAATTGTCTCTTTCCTATACATTTACCTAATTTGTGTACCACTCGGACATTACCTCCTTCAGTTATTGCCCTGAATAAGGACTTTCCTTTGAGCCCTGCATATACACTAAAGTGCGAGAAAAACTGATACAGACGAGCTTATGCAAAATACATAGCAACGTCACCTATGCGCGTACTCGGTTGCGTCCACCAGTGCGCATACAAAGCGATAGACATCCTTGCCAGCTGTCCAAGCTGTTTTCGGCATGAGAATGACAAGTAATAACGATTTAAGCGATTTTCAACGCGGTGTCATAGTTGGCGCTCGTGAGATGGGCCATAGTATTTCGAAGGTAGAAACGAAGTTCGGATTTTCACCGACGACCATTGCAAGGGAGTACCGTGACTACCAGAATTCCGGCAAAACCTCCAACCTACGATGCCAGTGTGGCTGTAAAAATACATTGGGTGAACGTGACCAACGACGGCTCTCAAGAATCGTTTCATGCGATAGGAGTGCAACACTCTCGCAGGTATCATCGGAATTCAATGCTGGAGCCTCAACAAGCATCAGCGTCCGGACTGTGCAACGTACCCTGCACGATATGGGCTTTGGGAGCCGACGCCCAACTTGAGTCCCCTTGATGGATGCACAACACAGAGCTATGCGTCTCGCTTGGGCACGGTAACACCACCACCGGACACTTGATGACTGGAAACAAGTAGCCTGGTCTGAGGAGTCACGTTTCTAACTGTATCGGGCAGATCGAAGGATTCGTGTGTGGCGCAAATCCCATGAAGCCATGGATCCCGCCTGTCAACAGCGAATGAACTGTACCAGCTGGTGGGAGGTCCGTAATAGTATAGGGTGTGTTTAGCTGGACTTCACTGGGACCCCTGGAACGTCTACAAACGTTTGTGACCGGCCAACGCTATGTGCGCCTCCTTTCTGACGAGGTACACACGTTCATGTCTTGCATTCATGCTGATGTGTTGGGCCTGTTCGAACAGGACAATGCACCCCCACATAAGTGTCGTGACGCCGCATAATGGTTAGAGGAGCATTCATCTGAGTTTGGGGTGTTGTCATTTTCACCGAAATCCCCATATCTGAACGTGATAGAACACATTTGGGATGTCATGCAACGCGCTATCGAACACAGGAATCCAAGACCTCGTAAAACATCCGGATTGTGGAACGCTCTACAGGAAGTATGGTGTGCATTGCCTACAGCATATTTCCAGAAGCTAGTGGAGTCCATGCCCCGTCGTATTTCCGCATTTCTGCGCTCCCGTGGGGGACCTACCAAGTATTAGACTGGTGTACCAGTTTTTCTGGCAGTTCAGTGTATATACGTATATATATATGGGCCGCGGGTCAACGTTCGTGACTGCCACGGTGATAACATCAGGTTCGACAGCAGGCAGGTACGAACGCTGGACCCACTAAATACCCACCGTGTGTCGGATGAGCACGTTAAGCCGTCGTACTCCGGATACTGGCTCCCGGTAATAAATAAGGACTTCTTCCTCCCCTTTTCTACTTCGCTTCCGTGTCACTTACCTATCGGGCACTGTAGCCCAAATCTCCTAGCTTCCTATTTCTAAGGGTTGTTTAAGACCTGGGGTCCGACACTCCCTTCCTAAAATCCTCTACATATGATCTGATATGATCTGATCTATATATAAATATTATTACATGAAGATTTGGAATATATAAATCGGTATCATCCAATGTCATTATATTCTCCTAACTAAAGGGCTTTGTTAAGCACAGGAGTTTGACTTAAAAGGCAAGATTCTATAGTAGATATACAAGTTGAAATGACGACCCTCCTGTAAACCTGTTCTCACTTGGAGGTACGCGCGGTCATAATGTTAAACCGTGTGACACGGGACTAGTTATTTTGCACCAGAGCTTCAACACAAGCCATGTTGCGGTCACCCGTCTGTATTTGAGAACTGGAACCTCTACAAAAGCAACGTTGCTGTCTTTTGTTGATGTTGAAGGCATCCCACTACGTTTCTCATTCCGATGTGAAAAATTTTAAACGCCATTCTCACTCGTTCTTAACACTCATGACTTGAGGGCCATAGACTTGCAGCCTTCGTCGATGGATTTCCGCTACTGGCGTTGACAATTCAACAACCATTCTTGTAAGGTTTATACACACAAAGAAGGTTGAAATTCGACTAAATATGCCTGTACAGCCTTTTGATCCGAGTACCAGAAGCGAAGTGACATTATGTGGAACCTAAACGCTGACGACAAGAAAGTTGGAAGACAGAGGAAAGTCATAATGCTTCCCTACAACTGCGCGTCGTATGACTTCAAAATACGCACCAGCAGTTGAAGAGAGAGAAACTGGTGTGGACAGGAACAGACGCCCTTGTTTTTAACGGAGGCGGGGAAGTTCGCAGGGTCCGATGGCTCAGCGTGCCCATTCAACGCACGGTGGATATTTTATGGTTCAACACATCTGACTCACCTAGAATCGATCCGGACACCTTTCCTTTGGCACGCAGACGTTGTTACCACAAGGTCTTCCCCGGTCCAATCGCTGCTGGCGTTTCTCTTGCCCAGAGAAACCAATTCATCGCGCGTACCACAGAGTGAGACGTTGTTTTCAGGCAGGTCGGCATTTTCTTTTGAATCTGTTCACCAGCACGTTGCGTTTTTATACAAACTCCTGGGTCAAAGAACACGATCTACACAGGAAGCAGAAATGACGTTGAGAGACACAGATTTACATCTACTTAGTTTACCGCAAAGGTCATCGGAAGTTGCTGCCTAAGTAAAATAGCGACTGAAACTCCTTTTCTCTGATTGCAGAACAGCTGCTAAGACGAATATTTTCTTCGATTTTCTGCTGCAAATGATGCACAGTTTTTCCGTTAGAAGGCGTAAATTTGTACTTTTACTTGTAAGTCCATTTTATTTTCTTAAAGGCTGGTTGAAAAGAACTCCTCTATTATTTTTTGTGTCTGGTAACATTCTACATGGTAAATATGTCTGCACAATTTCTTCTTCCAGTAATTTACAATTTTCCAATCTGTGAGCAAATGTACATTTTTATTTGCCTTTCCGCTTCTAAGACCCAAGCGAGCGAATTCTTTATGTTCGACTTCGTTCTCCATGATGATTGTTTGAACAAAAACTTCGGCTTGTATTTTGTGGACTCTATGAAAAACATGTTTTGACTCTATGAAAAAAAACCATGATATGCTGGTAAAAATTTGGTATTCGTATTAAAACACTTCCTTTGGGAACAAATAATGCGCTCATTTTACCAGAAAATTAGAAAGTATCCTCCTTGTTCTTATCTTCCCTTTTTGTTTAATAACATTTACACTTGAAAAATATGCTACAATCTCTGTTATACTTAATATTTTGCCAGCAATTATCTGTGAAAGCAAAAATAATTATTATAGTAATAGAAATGTTTCCTTTCCTAAAATATGGAACATGGAGATTGAAAAAAAGAAAGATAGAAAGAATCATCTTATCATTATTAGAATTGCACACTTCCTTTATTTTTCTGTCAGTTTTCTCTGAGACGGACGGAAACCAACCTTAATTATACCATGAGTTAAATACCAAAAAAAAAAACAGAAAAAAAAACGTTATGCTGTGCTACGTAAAAGTGCGATACAAACGGTACAAAATTGTCAGTATCGCTGAAGCAGACTACAAACAGTTTTTTTTTCTTTCTTTTTTGTTTTGCATTAAAAAGTAGTTCTGCCACTTGTGAATTCTTTTGGTGTTCTAATTATTAGGCGACTTCTATTGCTGATTTTGGCTTTTCATTTTTTACTCTCAAAGAGCTTTGTCTCGTACGAAATGCATTATTGACAATTTAGTTAAACTCCTCTTGTGAATTCATGCTTACATTTTTGCTGCGAGCATGGGAGAGTATTTCTAATCCGCGCATTGCGACTGGGAGTTTTATCTCCCCAAAAACATTAACTATTACTTCTTTTAGTAGTTAAAAAATGATTTGACAAAATCCTAATGAAGTAAATAAGTTCGCTACAACATTTAAACAAAGGAATAATTTGCCATCACTGCAATATGAAACGAGTTACACGAATTTAAATAAAACATGAATGGGAGACACAAGCTCAACGGAAAGATTTGTTTCAGCAATTTACCACGAAATCAAATCGTTAAACACCCTTAAGAACAACAGGGCAAAAATCACATCCACACAAAAAGGATTTCATACTGGCTTGAAGAAAACACATCACAAAACTTCGTATATATTCAAACATTCACTCATTAATAAGCATTAAGATGGTTCAACCTAAAATCTCTGCCTTATAGTATTTCCAATGGTGAAACTTCTTTACATATTTTCTTCGCAATTAATGTATTCCCAAGGATGAAAATTTGCACATCGATAAAACCAACTTTAAGTTGTAGCATGAGATACTTAATACTTGCTAGAACAAAGCCATAAGTAAGCAATACAACATTTATTTGTCTATTGACGTCATCAATGAACAGGTACGCCATCTATTAACAAGTCTGAACATTACTCAAAGAAAATTGATTGACTTTTTAATATAATTATGGTTCTGTTTTAGCAAGTGTTAAGTATCCCATGATATAACTTAAAGTTAGCTTTATCGATGTGCAAATTTTCATCCTTGGGAATACATTAATTGCAATGAAAATATGTAAAGAAGTTTTACCATTAGAAACATAAGGCAGAGATTTTAGGTGGAACCATCTTAATGAACTTTTTCTCTTTTACGTGAATCATAAAGTAAAAGAAAAGATGTGACATTTCATCGAAGCACGTGTTGAAACCTGTATAACCTTTAGAAATGCCTGAGCATTGTACATTTATGAAGAAATAACGTTTCTGCCTAAATAAACCTTTAATAAAGATGCACTTGTCTTCTTGGAAGCGGAACTGACAAACGCAGAAAATGCATTACTAAGTAAGAAATGAAGAAACGTTTTTGATTCTTCAGAACTTACCAGGGTGATTCAAAAGTCATTGCTGTTTTCTGACAGTTGGTGGAAACGTTCATAAACGTAAAAGTTTAATCTTCGAAATAAAGTCCATCGTGCTCGATGATCCTACAGCATCGTGATGTCATGTCTTGAATCGCCCTTCGAAAAAATTCCTTCGGTTTTGAGGCGGAAAAGTCTTAGACCCCAAGTTCAACATGATGGATGTTTTGAAAGTGTTTCTCACATAGAAAATGTTCCATGCATCAGAATAAGTGGTAGTCAGAAGGCTAAGATCTGGACTATAAGCAGGGTGAGTCATTAGCTCAACACCCTTAGTTCCTGTATTTTTTCCTTGGTCAACATGACGCGATGAGCAGGAGCATTATCCTGTTGGAGAATAACTCGCTTACGGTTTAGCTGAGCAGGGTACTTTTGGCTTAAAGCGTCATGCATCCGCTCCAACTGTCCACAGTACAGATGTGCATTAATATTTCGGCCATCTGAGACCAATTCCCAATGAATTGGGCCCTTAGAGTTCCATCATACACATAGCATACCTTTGAGCTCAAATCGATTTTATTTGGGTCTGGTTCTAGTGTATTTTGTTGGATCTAACCACCGTTTTCTCATGTCTGTATTCCGGATATATATCCACTTTTCATCATAGGCCACAATTAGCCTAAAGAAACGATCGTCCTGGGAACTTTCCAGCAATTGGGGACACACATACATACGTAGCTGAGTCTGAGCAGCAGTCAGTTCATGAGGTACTTGTCGACAGCTTGTGAAAACACATGTTTGTCCCCTCACTCCGGAGTTAGCTGCTCTCCCAACTAAGCTACACGGACGGCATGCACAACTTCAGATTTGTTGTCTTGACACGTGATTCACTTCTGTAGTACGTCACAGGCTTATGTGCTTCTTTGATGAGCTTGGGCTTTTCGCGGACGACTGTGATATGAGGTATTCCCAGGTCGTTTGGCATCTGTCTATACTTCGTTTCACCCTAAGATGACACTGAAGTGGAAGGTATGTGAAACCTATAGCCGCGACTAAAAGTAGTTCCCAACATTTTCCGTGAAAACCAACGCATTTATTGCCCAGAATCATGCTTTATATTGTCCTAACTGTTTGCTTATAAGTATATATAGTTATTTTAGACAAATCTAAAAATGATCTATTTTCAGAAATTAAGTTTTAAGATTAGACCAACACACGCATGCGTAGATATGCAGTGTTTGGGAGACAAGGATGGCAATGAGTTGATGGGGGAAGTGATTGACAGCTGCTAACAGTAGGACACAGCGAGGAGTGACGCGGATGAGCATAACTCTCAGCCGTCCCCGAAGGCTCAGTGAGTGCGTAGGCTCTTGTACCTTAAACTGTAGTGTTATCTTAGAGATAATCGAAGTATAGTGCTTGTGCATGGATTTGTCTCTTCGTCTTGGCGTGCAACTTCAAAATTAAACGTCCAAGTTCTTCCAGCACATGCTCTGTCTTCCAGGCTGCAGTCTCCATTTTTAAATCGCTGAAACCAAAATCTTGCCGTTCTTTCAGACATTGCTCCTTTACCTTCCACAGCACAAATTTTCTTCGCTGCAGCTTCAGACGTCAACTTTTTTAAAAAAAGAAAGACTAACAGCACTCTGATAGTGTACTTCTCGTACATAGCTCTTGACAGCAGAAATGTTTCAAATTAATCACGGCAGAGTGTGCTCCTATTAATACCAACTAGACAATAACGGTTTTCCGATATGCGTTGTTCTTATCTGTAAAACGCACACGCAGCGAGTAATTACCTGACAAGGGCGACTCTTCAAAACGGCAATGACTTTTGAACCACCCTAATAATGTGAAGCATTTCGCATCTTATCCTGCGTCATTTCTTATTAAAAATGTCTAAAAGTAAGTGGCGCCATCGTGGGAATATTGGGGGCACATGCCCCTACAGGTCAAAGGCTGTGTGGGTATTTTCCCCACCAGTTCCACAAGCCACAAGATCTTCGTAACGATCATGTCTGTATGTTTTTTTCTTTTTTCTATTTCTTATGCTTGCTCCAAATGGAACATTACATATGCTTTAAGAATTCTCCTGATACTAACAAACTCTTACGCTGACATACCTGTGAGCCTAGAACTTAAAATAATGATGCTACCTCTACCACGACACAAAGGATTGCATCTAGAAGTGTGTCCTTATCTATGCCCATGCTCTTCCTGAGCCCATAAATTAATTTTCTGCTTTCTGCAATTTCGACTACAACACAATGACAACGGGCAGTTAACTGCACTCTGAGGAAATAATAGCAAAGGTCTCCCCTTCGCAAAGCATAGAGTCATTCTTCTGTGTCATTCTGTTACATTGAGACTAAATTAGGCCTAAAGATCATGAAACGATTCAATCACCATAAAGTATCGATACTTTATGGTGATTGAATCGTTTCATGACTTTATCGTTAATTGTTCAACACACGTCACGGGAAAGAGCATCCCTCTCACTGTGGTGGTTCTATTTTCTTTCCATCGTGGGAGGAGATGAGAAGGTTCCGAAATTCGAACATTTCTGGAGGTAACAGGATTTTAGGATGACTTCATCTATCTGATGACCATTTTACGCAGTCACTTAATCCCCTAAACTGAAAGCACTATTTGTTTATTTATTTTGGGTTCCTTGTGTCATGCCACCAATCGGAAAACTTGCTCCGAACACATGAAATGTTACTGAAAGAGGTAGCCAGGTCCTTTAGATAACGAGCTGTTGCAAGGTAAAGTGTCTTTAGAAAATTGTAATTTTCTGTTTCTAAAATCATTTCGGTAAGTGTTACACGTAATTTCTGTATTGCATAATACTTTATTTATGCCTTTCCCTGTCCCTTGTTGAAGCATTAAAATAATTTAAATAGCACAAACATCTTTGTCATAGACGTTTTCAAAATACTAATAATGCTGAATAAAATATTCAATGAAAAGCATTGTTTAATGCAGATAAGTACTTTTATTTTTTCATGTAGGTAAGATGCACATGAATTAAAACATGTAACTTTTACTTTATAAAACAGTGTAATTTTCTATCAAGAGAACTAGAAGTTAGAAAAGTAATATATAGCAAAATAGATCCCAGGAATTTTGGCAGACTAGCAAAAGCATGCCGCAAACGAGTGAACCTCACCGAAATGAACATGCTTTGTGTTGTTTGAATACGTTTCTGGTCCCGGACTGTTGCAACGGCTGAAGCATGGTGACCCAGAGACTAAAATCCAACATGAGCGTTTGGGGGATTCAGAAATCATCATGATTGACTCTCTACTGGGTTGTCGGAAAGTCATGACGTATTTTAGCCATGTTTTGCAAAGGTCATTTATTGATAGAAAGAACAAAGATCAATCAATGATATAATGCCCGTTTTGTTCGATAACCTTTTGCCATCTGTCAGTGAGCTGCAGAATGCCTCGTTCATAGAAGGACCTCTCTTTCGTGGCGAAAAACTGTACAAGGTGCTGATTTACAGCCTCGTCTGAATTGAACGTTATACCACCCAAGAACTGTTGAAGAGAGCAAAACAAGTGGAAGTCTGAGGGTGCAAGGTCAGGCGAGTATGCTGGGTATGGCAACACATCCCACCCAAGCTCCAATAATTTTTGGCGGGTGATCAAAGTTGTGTGTGGTCTCGCGTTGTCGTGACGGAACACATCACCTTTACGACGAACGAGCTCTGGACGTTTCTAAATGATGGATTCGTTCAAACTGTCCAAATGCCGACAGTACACATTCGAATTAGATGTTTGGTTCCATGGTAGGAGCTCAAAAAACACACCTTTAAAATCCCACCACACTGAGACCAGAACCTTCCGCTGATGAATGTCTGCTTTGGATGTCGTTTGAGGCGAAGCAGCACGTCGGGACCAAGACCGTTTGCGCAGCACATTGTTGTACACAATCCACTGTTCGTCACCAGTTAACAGTCGCTTCAAAAAAAGGATCGTTTTCCTCACGTTTAATGAGCATATCGCAGATGTTTATACGTGCCGTCAATTGAGCTTTTTTGAGTTCATGAGGAATCCACACATCGAGCTTGCTTACGTATCCCAGCTTCTTCAGGTGGTCGTGAACGCTTGAATGATGAATGTGCAATGTGTCTGCAATCTCTCGTGCCGTGTAACGTGGGTTTGACCTGATCAATGCCTTGATTTGGTCGTCATCAAGCTCGGTTGGCCTCCCGGACTGAGGAGCATCGTTGAGGTCAAATTCACCAGCAGGAAATTTTGCGAACCACCGCTGGCACTGACGTTCTTGTAGAGCATTAACACCGTACACTTTACGCAACTTTTCACAAGCTTGACGCGCGTTCTTCCCTTTATGAAAGTGAAACAGTAAAATATGGCGAAAATGCACAGTTTGGTCTCCCATCTTCAACTTGATGTCAAATCTCCAAAAATCAACCACATCGCTCACTATTCCTTTTAGACTGCAGCTATAACTGGCACCTGTCGAATGCCTTAGCGATAACAAAGCTGCGCATGCTTTTAGCACTTCCAAAGCTACCAAACCGCCATCGGGTGCCAAAATATATCATGCCTTTTCCGAAAACCCTATAGAAAAGGCCGCACAACTTTCACTGGTGAATGCTACGCCAACCTATAAGCTGAATTTGTGCACTTACCAAGGAATAGAGGAGTAGAAAACTGAGAAGTGGTGTCTTCCTCCTTCAAAACAATGCATCAAAGAGATTTCGAAGACCGCCATATAGACAATGTGACGTACCTATCACTGAGGTGACGCGCATGTCAAGACGGCAAGTAGCAGTGATTAGCTTTTGCCAGCGTAGCTTAATTGAGAAAGCATTCGGCTCCCGAGCAGATGGACGTGGCTTCGAGTACTGCCACCTGCAAAGAGGATTTGAGTTACATCAGCGCCCACCCTATTCACCTGAGCTTTTCTTCAGGGATCTTTATTTGCTCTCCAAGCTGAGAAAATACATCACTGAAAAGCGATGTGCTTCCGATCCTAAAGGGGTCGCACCTGTGAGTGCGCTGTTAGAAGACCAAGATGATTTCTTTTCCCACTGGGATCAGTGAAGGTCATGAATCAGGGAGATGAGTTCCCTCTTTTAGTGACGTCACGCGTAAACCAAAGCCTCGAATTGGCTTACAACGTTGTCGTGTATGACGTCAAGCACGACACCGACGTATCAGGGTGTAACATGAGGGTGACATCGCAAAAGGAGGGAACTTATCTCTCTGATATCAAGGCCTTGTACTTTCTAGATGGCCTTGGATCAAGGTTGTAGAGCATCGGTAGAACAAGTGCATTTTAGTGGACGGGAACTATGCTGAAAAAAAAACAGAAATCAAAGTGATTCAGATTTTCTGTATTGTGTAACTGTATCGACAACCCTCGAAAAGAACTGCTATGCAGCAAATTAAATAAAAGGGGTTGAACATGTTTTCATTTTACCAGGTGAGCAGACAAGTTATCGCAAACTTCCGAGCAGATTATAGCAGTGATACCCAGGGGGTTATCAAAATAATGGAAGCACAGAGCTGCTAGTGGAGTGCACGAAATGCACCCTATGCAAATCACAGGGACGACGTCACTCGCGATGTGAGGCACATAAAGAGGTGCAGTACAATGCCGGCTATCACGTTGCAGTGCCACAATTGCAGCTGAAACAGCTGTTGTGGAGTAATTATCGAAAATGACAGATCTCAGTGGCCTCCATTGTCCCCGTATATACGTATATGGCCGTGCTTCAATCCACAAATATGTGATAACCAACATCAATGCAAGGAAAAGTGAAAACGGTGATGCAAAGTACATAAAATCTGGTATGATCAAAACTGCAATGTGTCATCTAGTCTGATGAATCGTGCTTCACATTTTTCCTGCCACTGGCAGAGTGTACGTCGGGAGAAAACGTACAGAAGCGTACCACCCTGACTGTTTGGTTTGGACTGTGAAGAATGGAGACAGATCCCTGATGCCGTGGAGTGCCATATCATGGCATTCCTTGGGGTCATAGGTTTTTCTTCAGGTGCGTGTCACTTTTTCAACATACGAATTCATTCTTGGAGACCACCTGCAACCAATGTTGCAGACATTGCTTCCTAATGACCTCCCCTGCTTTCAAGCAGATAATGCACCCATGCATTGCGCGAAATGTGTCAAGCTGTGGTTAGCAGATAATGAAGACCGGGGACAGCAGCTACTTTGGTCACCTCAATCTTCAGAGTTCAACATTGTTGAACATTTGTCGGAATATTTGGAGCTAAAAGTTAGATCACACTTTCCACCTCGAAAATCGCTGGAAGAGTTGGGACATATTTTGTAGGAAGATTAGGCCCGAATTCAATTATCGCATGTGCTTCAGTTGTATAATTCTATTTCAGGTACAATTGCTTCTGTTATAATAACTCGAGGTGTACATACAGCTTATGAATATAAAGTTCTCTACAAACAGTAAATGTTTTCATTCTTTTGATAAACCCTTGTATGTCTCTTTCAGAATACCGTCGCTGCACGATATAACATATTACTGGAAGTTAAAATGGACGATGAAAATTACTCTATTTAACTGAAGTAAAAGCTGCAAGTCAAAATCACATCACTAGAACTTTCGTGCTGGTTTCTAGCACATCCTCGGGTGAATTTTAAATGATACCTCATAAAAATTTGAAAAAGAGTCCATCGTGGAACGCCACTCTAATGTAAACACACCGCGTTCAGCTCTCGAATGACTTCAAAAAACGTGCCCACGCTCTAACTGATTATTGTTGTCTTAATTGTTATTGGGTGAGTTCTGAAATAAAGTTCGAGTTGATAGTTTATTTGGTCCTTTTTGTTCGAAATTAACGTTATCCAAGGTGGAGGTATGGATCTGGGTACTTCATCATTACAACATTTATCAGCGCTACTGACGATGTGTAAACTTAAGTATTTCACTCTGTATGTCTATACTCAAACAAAGTAAAAACATTTTAATCTCCTGTTTGGTAGACAGTAAAATGGAGTTGAGCACACGTTTGTATGTATATTTTTTTTATTTTTTTATTTTGTAGTAGAACTTTTCCGGAATACTACTTTGGTTTGATTGCATCCATCGTTTTGCAATTAAAACAGTTCATTATTGAAATCTGATTAACTCGAATCTCTCCACAGTGGCTTTCGCCCGATCAAGACTGTTGTTGCTGAAGCCACCGGAAATCCAGAATGGAACAAGACTTGCGTATTTCAAGGAATAACCATGGATGAGGTAACTTATTTTATATATGAATTTGAACTGCAATAATCTAATACAGTGGTTCTCAAAGTGGGGTATGCGAAACTAATACCAGGGGTACTCAGTTAATTAGCAACCATACTGAGTCACATAGTGAACCGATTTTCATGTCAATAAAGCTAGCATCCGATTTTGCGACTAGTGTTGGTAGATAGTAATGAAATTATTGCGTAGAGGGGTGATGCCACCACCTACCCATCCCAACACCACCGAGACACTGCTGAAAACCGGTTTGGCCACCTAGTGTCAAGCTTCATCGCTCAGCCACAATAGCGTTGCTTTCGTGTGTTTGTTGTACTGTTCATTTATTCTGCATTTATTTAGCTTGCGTTACTTGAAGTTAGTTTTAATCGTGTGTTTACAGTTAACCAACAGAAGTAATTAAGTGTTAGTGAGTAAAAATATGGATTCCGTAGTCACGAAGAGACAGTTAAATCTTAAACTAACCAGGAATAAAAGGTGAACTTTGTATATGTTGAATCATCATCATCATCATTGTCAACCATTATCAATCCACTGCTGGACGAAGGTCTCCCAAGTTTCCTCCACAACGGTCTGTCTTGTGCCAGTCTCCTCCATGTCACCCCTGCATACTTTCGAATTTCATCCACCCATCTCCCATGTGGTCTTCTTCTGGGTCTTTTCCTGTCCCTTGGAATCCAATCTAAAATTTCGGCTGTCCATCGATGATCTGTCCTTCTGGCAGTATGTCCAGCCCATTGCCATTTCAGGGATTTAACTCTGATCATGATGTCTTCCACTCTTGTCATTTTTCGGATCCACGAGTTCCTCTTCTTATCTCTCCTGGTTACACGAAGCATGCACCTCTCCATGCTGCTTTGAGTTGTCTGCAGCCTTTGTATGTCTCTTTTAGTTAAGGTCCACGTCTCTGCACCATACGTAAGCACTGGAAGGATGCATTGATCAAACACTTTTCTTTTAAGACATAATGGCATATTGCTCTTGAAAATTATGTTGTTTCTTCCAAAAGCTCTCCAGGCAAGTTTTGTACGCCGATTAATTTCTTCATCAATGTGACCCTCACTTGATATCTGCTGTCCAAGATAAACGTACGTGTCTGTTATCTCCAGCTTTTGTCCATCAATCAATAAATCTTCATTTCTTGTAAAAGCATTGAACATCACTTTTGTCTTCTGAAAGTTCACTTTTAATCCCACTTCTTTACTCTTGTCAGCAAGTTCCTGGATCATACTCTGCAGCTCTGATGGGGTAGTTGCAAAAATGACTACGTCATCAGCAAAACGAAGGTGGGTTAGATAATCTCCATTAATCTTTATCCCTTTGTTTTCCCAGCTCAGCGACTGAAAAACACCCTCCAATGTGGCATTAAAGAGCTTCGGAGATATGGTGTCACCTTGTCTCACTCCCTTCCAATTTTTATGTGTGTTGTATTTTCAAACAGCCGAATCTTTGCACTTGCATTTTCATAGATGTTATTAATAATATTAATGTATGCATCTTCAATACCGCAGGTTTTCAGAGCCATTGTAACTGCTGATGGTTTCACCGAATCAAAGGCTTTTTCATAATCGATAAAAGCCATGCACAATGGAAGTTCATATTCCCTCGTTCTTTCAATTAGTTCTCTCAGCACATGGATATGATCAATTGTGCTGTAGCCACTCCTGAATCCAGCTTGTTCTCTCGGTTGAGCCATGTCCAGTGTTACCTTCAAACGGTGTGAAAGAACTTTAGTGAAGATTTTATAAACTACTGATAGGAGGCTGATAGGTCTGTAGTTTCCGAGATCCTCAATGTCACCTTTCTTATGTAGCAGGATCATTGTAGCGGTGTTCCAATCCTCAGGAATCTTTCCTTCATTAAGGCATCGAGTGAAAATTTGGGCGAGTATTGTTTCAATTTCTCCACTTGCTTCTTGTATGATGTCTACAGTAATTCCATCTTCTCCTGGAGCTTTTCCCCGCTTCATGTTCTTGATTGCATGTGCAACTTCTGCTGGAAGGACTGAGGAACTCTGGTACTGGTATCTTTCATGATGTCTGAGTGCATGTATAATCCCTTTCATATAATTTGGAGTAGAAATCTTTCACTCTTGTCAAAATTTCGCCTCTATTTCTTGTTACAGAACCATCTTCTTTTCTCAGTGCCATAATCTGTTTTCTTCCTTACTGAGATGTCCCTTTGCTATCTTTAGGCTTTGGTTGTTTTCAATTGCTTTCCTCACTAGTTCACAGTTGAATTTTCTTACGTCTTCAGTGATACTTTTCCTTACTGTCTTGCATAGCTCTATATATTCCACTTTGAAAGTCACATCTTCTTTAGTTGTCCTCATCTCTCTTCTTTTTTGCATCAACATTTTCGTTTTTCCTGATAATTTGTTTACATGCAACTTGTTCTTAGACCCAGCTAATTTTGTTGCTGTTTCCATAAGAGCTTTGGTTACTTTTCTGTTAACTTCAGAGATGTCCACTTCTTCCGATGTTAGGCCTTCTAAAGCAGAGAACCTGTTCTTCAGTTCCAACTTGAAGGTATTATGGTGTTTTTTAAGGTTGGTTATGTCAATAGATTTTGTTTGTCTTATGAGCTTGCCACGTTCAAATTTGGTGTTGAGGTGCATCTTACATCTCACCAATCTATGGTCACTACCTGTGTTGAACTTGTTTAGCACACTGCAGTCTTCTATGACGAATTTTTTGTTACACATAATAAAAATCAATTTCACTTCTCGTCCCATTTGGATGTCTCCATGTCCATTTCCTGTGTGGCTTTTTCTTGAAGAAGGAGTTCAAGATGAAAAACCCTTCTGCCTCTGCAAACTCAACGAGAGTATTTCCACGCTGGTTTCTGTTGCCGTGACCGAATTTACCTACTGAAGTTTCATTCTGTTGCCGTTGCCCTATTTTTGCATTGAAATCTCCCATAATTATTTTCAAGTGCTGCTTACCTTTATTATTTAGATGACAAATTTCCTCATAAAATTCTTCAATTTCTTCTTCAGGATGACTTGTGGTGGGTGCATAAGTTTGAATAATCTGAGCCTGGTATCTTTTCGAGAGTTGGATAACGAGTCGTGCAGCTCTGTCAGAGGAACTTTCAACTTCTACAACTTTATCCTTCAGTTTCTTGTTTATTATAAATCCAACACCACTAGTTCTGCCAGTATCTGTCCCACGATAGTAGAAGAGATGTCCACTTTTCAGTTCGATGAGATCTTCTCCTTTTCTCCCACCTCACTTAGCCCCACGATGTCCCACTTGATCCTTTGTAGTTCCTCTTCCAATTCAAGAAACCTTGAATCAGAAGATAGGGAGCGTCCGTTGTACGTAGCCAATGTCAGCATCAGATGGCAGCCTAGTCCGGTCCTCCGGGGATATATGTTGAATAGCCAGTGATAAAGATCAAATTTGGTATTGATGAACTTTGTAAAATTATACAAGGTCATACATCTCATTGATTACTAAACAAATATAACTTTACCAGTTTTATTAGATTTTTTCAACCATTCATGCAATTTCTGTGACATTAGTATTCGAAATTTTGTAAATAAATACACCAATAAGCCATTATATTATGACCACCTACATAATTAGCTGTAAAACCCCCTTTAGCCCACAAAACAGCAGTCACTCGGCGAGGCATCGATTCGATGAGGTGGCGATAGTGATCCTCTGGTATCTGGTACCATACTGTCAACAGCAGGTCCTCCAGTTCCCGTACATTTCGCGGTGGTGGTGATTTAGCGCGAACCCGTTTTTCCAAGTCGAACCACAAATGTTCGATTGGGTTCATGTTAGGTAAATTCGGAGGCCGGGGCATTAACAGAAAGTCACCAGCATATTCCTCGAACCACTCCATGACGATTCTGGCAGTGTGGCATGGCGCATTATCCTGTTGGTAATGGCCATCACCAGCAGGGAACACAGTTGCCATGAATGGAGGAACTTGGTCTGCAACGATGTTCAGATACCTGACAATTGTCAAGGATTGTGCTATTGGGATAATGGGGCCTAAAGTGCCCCAAGAAAACATCGCCCACATCATAACACCGCCGCCGCCGACCTGTTTCAGCCCAACAGTGCATTCGGGTGCCATAGCCTCCGTTGGTAATCGGCGTATCCGCGCTCGGCCATCGACGTGATGTACCAGGAATCTTGATTCGTCAGACCAGGCCACTTTCTTCCAATCATCCGCGGTTCGATCTCGATGATCTTGGGACCATTTCATGCGCTGCTGGCGATGACGTGCAGTGAGCATGAGGACCCGGATGGGTCTTCGGATCCACAGATCCATGCGCAGAAGGCTACGATGAAGCATGTGAGCTGTGACACATTGCCCTGATCACCACTGTTGTAGCTGCGGGTGATTTTCGGCACTGTGGACCTGCGGTTGCTGTAAACAATGCGCGACAGTCTCCACTCCCCTCTGGCATCAATGAGCTGCGGACGACACACGGCTAGACGGCGGTTCGTCCTTTGGCTATCTGTGCATTAATTTTGATGCGTACTCACTACAGCGTCACGTGAACAATCCACAAGCAGTGCCGTCACCGGGATCGTAGTTCTGAGGCGCAATGCCATCACAAATTGTCCTTGATCAAACTCCGATAAATCGGCAGCTTTTTCCATTCTGACTCCGAACACTCTACTAACCGAAAGATCAGATCAGATCATATGTAGAGGATTTTAGGAAGTGAGTGTCTGACCTCAGGTCTAACCGAAAGCCTGTCCTCGGGTTGTATATATACTGCTCTGTTAATTTCACCTGCACCAACGTTCGGTGTCCACGCATGCTCATTTCTCTAGGCTGGGGGTGGTAATAATGGAGTGGCTGATCAGTGTATTTATGTGTGTGTGCATTTCTGTGTATTCTTTTTCATTTTATACCCACATGTATACACACATAAATGTACTGGAGTTACGTTTTTATTTGTTAGTAGAGGGTATCCCTAAATCTAATATAAGCGATGGCCTCTGATCATTCGTGCGAACGGGATCCGGGTTCGAATCCCGGTGAGGCATGGATGTTGTGTTTTTCTTACGGCACTGACTCTCTCCCTTCCCTGGAGCCAGTGACCCTAAATTAGGGACGGGCGGCTGCTTATAGCCCATTGAGTTGCTCACGGTGGTCGTTAAACCTCCAATAAAAAAATGGCATGCAGTTTAGGAAAACATAGAATGGACAATCTCCACCTTTCAGACACTCCCAATCACCAGATCTCAATACCATTGAAACCTTGTGCAGCAAACTGAAAAACCCCATCTCATCATATCTGACATCATAGCTTAAATGCAGGCTCGTTTTGCCGAATATGGGATTAAATGCAATTCAAACGTATTTAAAGGTGCGTAGGAAACTGGATACGCCAGGCTGTGATAGCTACCCTCGAACCGTCCAAGAAATAAATTTTACTTGGGCCTCATAATAAAATCACTATACAATGAGTTTAAGTGTTTGTTTGTTGGAGGGTTTAATGATAACCGTGAGCAACTCGTCGGACATAATAAGCAGTCGTCCCTCTGTAATTCAGGGCAATGCCGCCCCGGTGGCGCAGTGGTCTAAGCGATGGCCTCTGGTCATTCGTCCGAAAAGGGTCCGGGTTCGAATCCCGGTGAGGCATGGATGTTGTGTTTGTCTTACGGCACTGACTCTCTCCCTTCCCTGGAGCCAGTGACCCTAAATTAGGGACGGGCGGCTGCTTATAGCCCATTGAGTTGCTCACGGTGGTCGTTAAACCCCCAATCCAAAAAAATCTAATATACAAGAGGTACGCGATTTAGCTAAATATTCCTAAAGGGTACATTAGGAATAAAAGTTTGAGAACCATTAATATAATAAATTAGCTGAGGTTAATTAGAGCAAATTTGTGCCCGAAATTGAAGTAAAAGAATTGAAACGGTGCAGTATCAGTAGAATAAAATACTTATACATGTTAACAATTTTTGATTTGTACTTATGCGTTTTAAATCGAGTTTTGAAAAATAAACATTATAATTCAAATCTTCCAAAGCCGCCTCGGTGGTGCAGTGGTCTAAGCAATGGCTCCTGATCATTCGTCCGAGATGGATCCGGGTTCGAATCCCCGGTTAGGTATGGATATTGAGTTTTTCTTAAGGCACAGGCTCTACCCCTTCCCTGCAGTCAGTGGCCTTAAATTAAGGATGGGCGACTGCTTGTAGCCAGTTGTTCACGCTAGTCGTTATACACTCAATCAAAAACAAAATTCTTTAAAATCAAGAGATCTAAAAACTTTTCCGCACCGGTGGCGCAGTGGTCTAAGCGATGTCTTCTGATCATTTACTCCGAGAGGGATCCGGGTTCGAATGGATGTTGTGTTTGTCTTACGAAGCTGGCTCTCCCCTTCCGTGGAACCAGTGGCACTAAATTAGGGACGAGCGACTGGTTATAGCCCAATGAGTTGCTCACGGTGGTCGTTAAATATCCAATTAAAAAAACCCTTAGGTTTTGGCCTTGTTTTTATTTCAGTTTGTCAAAGATTACATGAGGACTGAATGAAATGGAACTCCAGTAACTTCGTTTCAATAATGAAAGTAATGCAGCGCACTACGGGTGCAGTGAACGTCAGTTTGGCGGAAAATTAAGAACCAATTACACGCTTCTCCATTAGCCACAAGTGATCAGAGGTACTGGCTTCTGTTCTGCCATACAAGCTAAGCCCTGGTGCAAAATCCAGACTACGCACGGGGGAAGGGGAGTTATTCCTACGGTTCTGATTCTCTCTCTTCCCTGGAAGTAGAGTCCCAAACATCTAGGCGGATATCCTCACGGTGGCTGTTAAAGCTTAAAATATTCAAATCAAGCAAGATAATTGCAGCGCAAGGGTTCACACAGATTTCCCAGTGCCATTTGGACAGAGTAAAAAGCTACGGTTCATTCATAAGTGCTGGATGTTCCGATGACAGGCTCAGACGCAGGGAGCTGAGACGTGTGCAAATCAAGAACAGAGTCGAGAGCTTTTTCCTAATCACATAACCAACCTAATCAAATCCCGTCGTGCAAGGGTTTGCAAAATAAGCCCTTTTGTTTGGTAGGAAGCGTCTTTCAATACGTTTTGTTCATCAAGAAAGTGCAGCAAAAAGTGTGGCGTAAATCCCGTGAAGTCATAAGTCCATCGTACATCACTCCCACTCTTCAGGGTGCTAAATATAGTTTTCTATTTCTTCATGTATTGTTTTCGTCTTAGCAAGTTCCCACTGTGACAATGTTACAATTCAGCACTTTCAACTGGCATGCGCCGCCCCGGTGGCACAGTGGTCTAAGGCGCTGGCCTCTGATCATTCGTCTGAAAGAGGTCCGGGTTCGAATCCCGGTGAGGCATGGATGTTGTGTTTGTCTTACGGCAGTGGCTCTCTCCCTTCCCTGGAACCAGTGACCCTAAATTAGGGACGGGCGACTGCTTATAGCCCATTGAGTTGCTCACGGTGGTCGTTAAACCTCCAATAAAAAAAAATGGCATGCAGTTTAGGAAAACATAAAATGGACAATCTCCCCCTTTCAGACACTCCCAATCACCAGATCTCAATACCATTGAAACCTTGTGCAGCAAACTGAAAAACCCCATCTCATCATATCTGACATCATAGCTTAAATGCAGGCTCGTTTTGCCGAATATGGGATTAAATGCAATTCAAACGTATTTAAAGGTGCGTAGGAAACTAGATACGCCAGGCTGTAATAGCTACCCTCGAACCGTCCAAGAAATAAATTTTAGTTAGGCCTCATAATAAAATCACTATAGAATAAGTTTAAGTGTTTGTTTGTTGGAGGGTTTAATGATAACCGTGAGCAACTCGTCGGACATAATAAGCAGTCGTCCCTCTGTAATTCAGGGCAATGCCGCCCCGGTGGCGCAGTGGTCTAAGCGATGGCCTCTGATCATTCGTCCGAAAAGGGTCCGGGTTCGAATCCCGGTGAGGCATGGATGTTGTGTTTGTCTTACGGCACTGGCTCTCTCCCTTCCCTGGAACCAGTGACCCTAAATTAGGGACGGGCGACTGCTTATAGCCCATTGAGTTGCTCACGGTGGTCGTTAAACCTCCAATCAAAAAAAAAATCAGGGCAACTGGTTCTAGGGAAGGGAGAGAGCCAGTGCTGTAAAACGAACACATGATCATGATCATATGTAGAGGATTTTAGGAAGGGAGTGTCTGACCCCAGGTCTTAAACAACCCTTAGAAATAGGAAACTAGGAGATTTGGGCTAGAGCGCCCGATAGGAAAGTGACACGGAAGCGAAGTAGAAAGGGGGAGGAAGACGTTTTTATTTATTACCGGGGGTGGGGCAGTACCTGGATTCCGACGGCTTAACGTGCCCATGCGACCCACGGCGGATATTTAGTGGATCGAGCGTTCGTACCTGCCTGGGATCGAACCTGAGGCCCTTTCCGTGACAGTCACGAATTTTGCCCACTAAGCCATCCGCGGCCCAAAACAAACACAACTTCCATGCCTCACGGGATTTGAACCCACACCCTATCTCGGGCGAATGGGATGAAGCCAGCAATTACACCACTGCGCCACCGGTGCTGCTACGCAGTGGGTATAGAGGGTGGATAGTGAAATCTTGAACGAACCGCTTCACGTGCGAACGGGGAAGATAATGATGTGGAACCCACGCTATTAGTATATATGTCAGAAAACCGATCCTATCAGCTCTATGTTGGCCTCCTAGCGGCGAGTTATCAAACTTAGGTCCCGAATTCAGAAAACATGAAAGATACCGTCAATTGCGAAGTTGAAAAACATCATTCGTTTGCTAAAAAATCGGTCATAAAAATTCGATTTTAGGCTATAAACTGAGGAAGCGAAAGTATTCAAAATAATTTCTCAGCAGCGCAATGTCATTGAATTGCTGTTTAGCACCCGTCCGCCACCAATTTGAGGCCATGGTTGAAGGGAGAGGAGAGTGCCAGTGCTGCAAGACAAGTACACCACCCATACCTCATCAGGGACTCAAACCCGGACCCAGCTCGGACGAATGATTCGGATGAAAGCTCTTCGAACGCGAATTGCCACCGCAGCGCCTACTGATCAGCTTTGGCATGCTACATTTTCAAAAGCATCTGTCACATCTTTACCAATTCAACAACGAGATTTATTCACAACTACAGTAACGTATGGGCCCTTGAACCCAAAAATCTCATGGAGAAATCCAAAGAACTTGCGTGATGATATTCTTAGCAAATATACGTACATAGAATTAATCCGACAATAGATTTAAATTCACGGTTAATTTCCCGAATCCTCGCGCCAAGTAGTTCAGTGTATCAGTCAGCTTTGTTTACATAGGGCTTTCGCAAGTTCACCATCATGGGGAAAAAAGAAACTAGCTTCACCTTTCAAGAAATACAATAAAAGCATACGACCCAAAAATATTTAGAGAGGTTTTTTTTTCGAATGGAATGCATTTAAAGCATGAAATAAAGTAAAACGAAGTAAATTTCTCGGTAATTTTTGTCAACGCCGGACATCGAGCCCGGGTCCCCTCATTCCGGAATAAGTCGCTCTCCCAACTGAGCTACGCAGACGTATGCTCTCGCTGCTATCTGCCTTTATCTGATGTGCGTCCTGCAGTGCAGGCACGTCACATTGCCCCCCCCCCCTCTCTCCCCGAAAGAGAGCCGGAAGTATGGCCCACGGGTCAACCGGGACCATGTATCGCTGTAGGCAGTCATCCGCTGAAGAACGTACATTGGAGAAATCCCAGTCAATTTGGTGTGTGGAACGTAACATCACACACATTTATTTTTCGAAGCGCCGAAGAAGGGATTCTCTTATTTTTCCTGTCCCGCGGTGTGGAAAGAACATCACACCATTGCGAGAACTTTAACGGCCAGGTCATTCTTGAAGTTCGGGAGCCAATATGACGAAGTAAATTTCTCCGTCATTTTTGTCCACCCCGGGCATCGGACCCGGGTCCCATCATTCCTGAATAAGTCGCTCTCCGAACTTCGCGAACGTATGCTCTCGCTGCTATCTGCCTTTATCTCATGTGTGTCCTGCGGACCAGGCATGTAACAAAAGAGAAAATAGAGACATGAGGAAAAAATTCATTACAACTCAAATCATTCAGCTGAACAATCATTTCTTCTTGTCTGCCGACTTAATGGCTTTCAATAATTCCTCAAAGGTATCTGATCTCTGCATTGTGCATATTCAGCGAAATGAATATTTAATAAGCCTTCAGCCAAATGTTCTTCTGTAGAAGTACGGCTGCATAGCTTTTGCTCTAGAGGCTCTCTAATTTAAGAATTCACTTATTCATTGTAATATCAGCAGAACGTTAGGAACAAAGAAGGAAGTACCCTCGCATATAGAATTAAAATTCGAAAAAGAGGGTCGTTCTATTATTTTTCTGCATTTCGTTGATACGAGTATAATAGAAACTACTTTTTTTTCTTATAATGCAAAATGCGCTGTTAGGGTGTCTAATTTATAACTTTCCTAACATTTTGCATGAAATGCAGCGGTGGAATTAATTCCATTTCCCCTGTGATGATGATATGCGCAGGCCTTATTAAAAAAAAGCGGATTGATATACAGGATTACTTGGTACACTGGGATTCGGAAATCTACCCTAAATTTAAATCCATAATCAGGTTAGTTTTATGTATGCGCACTTCTGAACTCATTGAGAAATTTCACGAAAGGATAAAAGGTGATCGCTGTGTGACCTTGAGGATGCTGGCATGTAAGCTCGGTGTTATCTGCCTCCATTAAAAAGATACGATTCGTCAAATTTTAGTGCATGATTTCGGGGAGTAAAAGTTTCTGTTCGTTTTATTCCGCATGCTTTGTCCGACGACCAGAAACATGCACGAGTGAAATACGCAAAAGACAACCTGGAGGCTGTACAAACAATGCAAAATTTTCTCCAAAGCATTGTGGCTGGTGACGGGACATGGTGTTTTCGTTATGATCCTGAAACGAAGCGTCAAAGTGCTCAGTGGAACTTCCCACAATCGTTCAAAGGAGAGAAGATCACGTTACAAAAGTCCAAAACCTAGATAATGCTTGTGTGCTTTTACGATAGCAAGGAAATTCTGCATCACGAGCTCATTTCTGAAGGTGCAACAGTCACTGACAATGCTTATGCATCCATTTTGGTGGAAAACGATTATTCGTGTCAAACTTGATTACAAAGACGGGTGATGGTTCCTTCTTCACGATAACGCCCCCGCGCACAGAGCAATCAGTGTACAGCAATTTCTGGCGCGAAGGCAAGTGTATGTGCTCACTCAACCATCCTCCCTATTCTGCAGACTACTTTCTATTCCTTAAATTAGCGCTGCCTTTAAAATGAAAAGATTTTCAAGGCATTGAAGACACACAAAGAACTGAGACATCAGTTCTTCACTTCATACCAAAAGATGACCTCTGCAAGTCCTTCCTTTCGTTGGCTGATCGTGACACTTCTTTTATTAAAGCAGGAAGAATGCACTCGAATAAAATATATTCACGTCAGTTTTCCTACTTTTCCACTAAAAAAAAAACATTCAGTCTCATTATTTAATTGCCGCAGTGTGTTTCATCACAGCTCTCTGTATTTCTTCCAGAGATTTTTTTTTAGATTCTAGGATCCACAAGCTACTATAAATGAGGTATTGGTTTCGTCGTTCAGCTGGGAAACATGTGACAGGTTCTCCTGAGAATGTAAAGAATGCCAATCTTCAAGATAGGGTCTGTCTTGTAACAGAGCGACTTAACCATTTAACGACCATAACGCCCAAAACTCCCATACATACACTGAACAGCAATTGAATTAGAGACAGCTGGCGTTATGCAAATATGGCGCTGTGGGCGGCCCTGTAAACGGAAACGACATGACGTATGCAGTGATCCGACAATATAAGGAGTGATGCGACGGGAATCAGTAAGAGTCGGACGCAGTATGGATAAGACGAAGGATCTAAGCGCCTTTGTTCGTGGGCAAATTGTCGGGGCCCGACGAATGGGTCACTCCATCTCGGAAGTCGTGCAGGCACTGGGTTTTTCACGAGCCACTGTGTCACGGGTGCACCGTGAGTACATCGAATCCGGTAAAACCATCCCTGCAAGTGCCAACTGCTGTGGACAACAGCGTGTGGATGAGCGGGGTCATCGTCGGCTAGCTCGCATTGTAACAGCGGATAGACGGGCCACAGTGCAAGAAATCACTCGGCAATTTAACGCTGGTGCACAAACACGTGTAAGCAGCCACACCATCCAGAACCATCTCCTCGCTATGGGGTACAGAAGCCATCGTCCCACGAGGGTATCGTTGCTGACCGCACATAACTAGGTGCAAAAATTAGCATGGGTGCGGAAACATCGCCACTGGACCGTAGACATGTGGGAAAATGTTGCCTGGACTGATGAGTCGAGATTCACGTTCGTACATGGGGATGGCAGGATACGAGTACGGCGCAAACCACATGAAGCGATTGATCTTTCTTGCCAGCAGAGTACTCTTCAAGCTGGTGTGGGTGGCATTCTCGTCTGGGGACTGTTTACGTGAACTGAAATGGGACCCCTGGTACGTGTGGCATCGTTCCCTCACAGGTCAACGTTACCGGGATATCCTAGACGACCATTTGCTCCCGTTTGTGAGTCTTCAACATCCCACTGGGGTCCTCATCCTGCAACAAGACAATGGAGCTCCCGAATTGCATCCGAATGGTTGGATGAACACTCCACGGACGTGACCTCATTTCCTTGGCCAGCTAGGTCACTTGACCTCAATGCCATTGAGAGAGATGTTCGAGGCTCTGACCCCCTCCCCCTCCATCAAATCTTCGTGAACTGTGGGAGCTTGTTCAGGGGTCGTAGATCCGTATGGCTTCCCAACGTTTCCGGTGTCTTGTCCAGTCCATGCTGAGACGAATCGCCGCCGTCATCAGGGCGAAAGGTGGTGCTACACGTTACTAGACAGGTATCTCTAATTCAATTGCTCTTCGGTATATAAACGAGCATAGCCGCCCGAAACGCCTGTTTGGAGTGAATCAGATTTCTTACTCTTACCTGTTTTTTAAATTCTCACAACCCATGAAGGATCAGCAGGAGTCACCATCAGTCACCATTGTTGTTACTATAGAAAGAAATGAAACAATAGACAGTTTCAGGCGTTATGGTATATAGAGTGATACCAGATTTTAGGTTAATGGTCGTTACGAGGTTAAAGCAATATTTACCGCTCTCCTGGTGATAACGAGATGGAAACTTGCAGCCAGAGCAAACGGTCTTGAGGTGTGGTGATCGTCTTGTTCTTTCTAGTTCCAGGCCAATGAGTGGTCGAACCTTCTCTCAAATACTGCTGCCGGCATCAATGCACTGTCGCATTGACACTGCCAAAATTCTGCGCAATACGGCGAGTCGACCATCCACCCTCTAAGAAGCCAATAATTCGTCCTCTTTCAAGTGAACTCACATAGTAATATGGTTCATGAATTTGATGTCTTGGCATTCTGTTCGAAATTTGTTTCCTTCTGGAAACACCAGATCAAAGCCGGAAGAATCTTCTCACAGGAAATCAGTCTTAGTTGTTGCGTTACGACAGAGTTCATTTTCCGTTTCAAGCGATCGAATGAAAAATCTTTGCCCTCTTTAACTTTTGTTTTTAAATTGCGTTCGCCTAATTGTAACCTCAGAGGTAGTATTTAAATTCAAACTTTTAGATTTTTAACTGTAGTAGTTTTTAAGTCACGGTCCTCTGAAATCTTATCTGAAGGAATTGAAAGTTTTGACATTTTCCTTTCACATCCGGATGGTTTTTCCTTTGCATAATATTTTTTTTTAAACTGACAAAAGCATGATTCCAAGGTGATCCGATGATGAAATTTTCCACAAATGAGCTAAAATATGTACGAGTAAGTTCATGAATGATTTTTTTGCAAAAATTAAAAAATATATATTTTTGAGGTCAAGGTCAAATATTTTATGCCAAGACCTTGAAATTCGAAATTGCTTTTTTAGTCATGTTACATATCATATGAAAGGGTATTACATAAGCCTCATCCTTCTATCTCATTTCTAGCTTGAGAAATTATTTATTTTGCAATTGCATGGCAACAAACAACGGTTTTTTTTAGGTTTCGGTTAGTAGAGTGTTCGGAGTCAGAATGGAAAAAGCAGCCGATTTATCGGAGTTTGATAAAGGACAAATTGTGAAGACACGGCGCCCCGGAACTACGATCTCAGAAACGGCGCGGCTTGTAGGTTGTTCACGTGCCGCTGTAGTGACTACGTATCAAATGTGGTGCACTGATGGCCAAACAACGAACAGTCGTCGAGCCGTTTGTCGTCCGCAGCTCACTGATGCCAAAGGGGAGCGGAGACTGTCACGCATTGTTCACAGCAATCGCAGGGCCACAGTGCGGCAAATCACCCGCAGCTACAACAGTAATGATCAAGGCAGTGTGTCACAGCACACAGGTTATCCTAGTCTTCTGCGCATGGTCCTGCGTAGCCGAAGACCCATCCGGGTCCCCATGCTCACTGCATATCATCACAAGCAAAGCATGAAATGGGTCCAGAATTATCGAGATTGGATCGTGGATCATTGGGAGAAAGTGGCCTGGTCTAACGAATCAAGATTCCTGGTGCATCACGTAGAAGGCTGAGCGCGAATACGCCTATTACCAACAGAGGCTATGGCACCTGAATGCACTGCTGCGCGGAAACAGTGCGGTGGCGGAGGTGTTATGCTTTGGGTGATGTTTTCTTGGTAGACTTTAGGCCCCGTTATCCCAATAGCACAATCCTTGACAGCTGTCAGGTATCTAAACATTGTTGCGGACCAAGTTCCTCTATTCATGGCAACTGTGTTCCTCGCTGGTGGTGGCCATTACCAACAGGATAATATGCCATGTCACACTGGCAGAACTATCAAGGAGTGATTCGAGGAATATACTGGTGACTTTCTGTTAATGCCCTAGCCTCCAAATTCACCTGACGTGAGCTCAATCGAACATTAGTGGTTCGATTTGAAAAAGCGGTTTCGCGCTAAATCACCACCACCCCGAAATGTAATGGAACTGGAGGACCTGCTGTTGACATTATGGTACCAGATACTCTAGGATACCTATCGCCATCTCATCGTATCGATACCTTGCCGAGTGGCAGCTGTATTGCTGCCAAAGGGGGTTCTACAGCTTATTAGGTAGGTGGTCATAATGTAATGGCTGATCGGTGTGTGTGTTTTTGTGTGTGTGTGTGTGTGTGTGTGTGTGTGTGTGTGTGTGTGTGTGTGTGTGTGTTTGTGTGTGTGTGTGTGTTCCTAAAATAGAGTGTCTCTTATAGGTAGATAAATGCATTGGGATCCCGATACAAAGGTACTGGGATAAGGAGAATTGCCTCTTAAATAGAGATTGTCTCTTAATAGGAGGTAGCGCTACGTTATATTTTGATATCATTGATGCAATAAAGGAACAAATCGGATTAATCTAACAACCAAATGAATTTCAGTTAATTACTATAAACTTCTATGCTTTTTGTGAAATTTCTACTTAAATCGTAAAAGCGAAAACCTATTGGGCAAGTCAATGCAAAATGCTTGAAAGTGAAGTTATTAAGAGAAGCCGATACCCTTCAACAGCGTGAATTCCAGAATGCCCCCGAAAAAGCGAAACTCTGTTGGACAAATCAATCCAAAATTCAAGAAAAATGTGCGGAAAGCCCAGAAGTTGATTCATGTACTGTATTTTTTGTTAAACCCGGGTAACGCCGGGTACCTCTGCTAGTTTTATCACGAAGAAGAAACTGTACTAAAAATGTTTAAACGATATTTTGTGAACGTTAGATATGCATTTCACATGTATTTCGTTATTTCTTTTGATCGCTTACGCCTTTGTGCAGATATTTCAAGTGTACACCTGACTAGATTTTCTGTTATTCTATAACACAGATTCTTGAAAAAGTGCTGGAAGTGTCAATTTGGGACATGGAGCACACAGAGGACGCGCAGATATTGCTAGGAGTGGCTAACATTCCATTGCGAAGAGTCGATTTAAAGAATGTTTTAGAATGGTACCCTTTAACCAGTAGGCACCTTACGCTGCTTACCAGTCCGCACAAGGCATCGTCCACAGGAATGCTAGTCTCTACGCCGGCGCATGACATGGCCAGGAGGCTGCTAACCAGAGCGACCCAAAGAGAAATGCTTCAGTCACAGTCTCTGACAGGTAATATTCTTTGTAACTTTTTCTATCTATTAATAAGTACTTGTTTTTCCTTTACCTAGTCTTACCGTAAGTTCTGTTACCAATTTTTCCCTTCCGATTTTACTCAGTTGCAACACGACTGATGATACCTCACACACACACACATACATCTTAGCGCGTCTTAGTTTGTGTGATGCGGGACGTCATTAGAAATCAACCGTTGAGTACTGAGTGGCATGAAATGATCAGCGACGGAAAACCAATTGTTACATTATACAAGATCCACCAAGTATTATAACTGATACTAAGAGGCTACTCAAAAATACTTGGTGTCAGTCCCAGATTCGTTTATCGAGTCCCAGATTCGTTTATTCGTTTATCGAGATCCACCAAGTAATATAACTAATACTAAGAGGCTACTTAAAAATACTTGGTGTCAGTCCCAGATTCGTTTATCGAGTCCCAGATTCGTTTATTCGTTTATCGAGATCCACCAAGTAATATAACTAATACTTAGAGGCCACTTAAAAATACTTGGTGTCAGTCCCAGATTCGTTTATCGAGTCCCAGATTCGTTTATCGAGTCCCAGATTCGTTTATTCGTTTATCGAGATCCACCAAGTAATATAACTAATACTAAGAGGCTACTTAAAAATACTTGGTGTCAGTCCCAGATTCGTTTATCGAGTCCCAGATTCGTTTATTCGTTTATCGAGATCCACCAAGTAATATAACTAATACTAAGAGGCTACTTAAAAATACTTGGTGTCAGTCCCAGATTCGTTTATCGAGTCCCAGATTCGTTTATCGAGTCCCAGATTCGTTTATC
Source organism: Macrothele yani (assembly GCA_039090855.1). Classification (NCBI taxonomy): domain Eukaryota; kingdom Metazoa; phylum Arthropoda; class Arachnida; order Araneae; family Macrothelidae; genus Macrothele; species Macrothele yani. Next base: position 17,953,733 of record CM077025.1, read on the forward strand.
GAGTCCCAGATTCGTTTATCGAGTCCCAGATTCGTTTATTCGTTTATCGAGATCCACCAAGTAATATAACTAATACTAAGAGGCTACTTAAAAATACTTGGTGTCAGTCCCAGATTCGTTTATCGAGTCCCAGATTCGTTTATTCGTTTATCAAGATCCACCAAGTAATATAACTAATACTAAGAGGCTACTTAAAAATACTTGGTGTCAGTCCCAGATTCGTTTATCGAGTCCCAGATTCGTTTATCGAGTCCCAGATTCGTTTATTCGTTTATCGAGATCCACCAAGTAATATAACTAATACTAAGAGGCTACTTAAAAATACTTGGTGTCAGTCCCAGATTCGTTTATCGAGTCCCAGATTCGTTTATTCGTTTATCGAGATCCACCAAGTAATATAACTAATACTAAGAGGCTACTTAAAAATACTTGGTGTCAGTCCCAGATTCGTTTATCGAACTGGGATTATCAGGGAGCCCGGATGCTAGCCAATATTTTGGGGCCCCAGTATTAGTGGCACATCTAGTATTTCACTATGTATGAATGAATAAAAATACCCGGAAGAAAAAATTCCCAAAACATGATGAGGAAGCCATAAAAATATTCCCTCCGTATTGAAGTGTGTGTCCTATGAATAATGGACGAATCAGTGGTAGCAAGAAAATGTAAAATTATATGGTTGAAAACAGAGATGTAGTTCTAAATAAAAAAGTGACTTAACGGTGAACGGACTACAAAAAACTACCCTCAAACATTTCAAAATCTGATTCGTTGTTTTTATTATTTATTATTTTTTATTTTTATTACTAATTACCAATATCAATTTATATTAAAACTGAGTAATCTGAGCAATTAAACATGCAACGTGAGATACATATGCTAGATTATAATTTTTCTATTTGAACACGGCTCTGCGTCGTTCTATAGGATTTAAATATGCATCCAGAATATTTATGAGTAACATCAAATTAATAGGACTAATGCGCCGCTTTTACTAAGATTATGTGGTACATGTGAAAGATTTTGTGTTGCGCATTCAGGGGTATGTGAAAACAGAAGTTCCCTCACTCCGGAGTAAGTTGCTCTCCCAACTGAGCTACACGGACAGAATGTCTCGCTGCAGATTTGTCGTCTTGACACATGTTTTCACCTCTGTAGTATACGTCACATCAACTCCCTCTTATTTTTATTTTTATTTTATTTTTTGTCTTTGAAGCAAAGTAGGAATTTTTTATTAATTCCAAACAATGTGTGGAACAAACATCACTCATTTTTCGAAGAACCCAAACGCCAGTGCATCCATTTTCTACAATCAGGCGCCAATGTGAAAATACAAGTTCGTTCGCGACTGGCATCGAATCCTCTCTGTCCGGAGTAAGTCGCTCACCCAACTGAGCTACGAGGACAGAATGTCTCGCTCCAGATTTGACGTCTTGACACATGTTTTCACCTCTGTAGTACGTCACACGTAAGAGAGTGAGCTCCGGGGATTACTTTTATTGATGCAGATACCAGTGGCAGGTTGTTTAATACAAATGTCCATCACTACAGTTTAGTCTTCTTCCTGAGAATTGCAATCTTAACCCCGCGGATAGCCATCTCCTACAAAAGTATTTTGACTGCCGTCTAAGCAAAAGAGTTCACATTCTTTATGTGATCGAATCTCATGATCTGTGGGCCAGCCTACTGCGCGCTATCCAACTCTGTAGATCAGCCCTCACAGTATTTTTTTTGTTTCTGGGTTTAACAACAACCATGGGCAACTCGTATTGCTATAAGCAGTCGCCAGTCCCTAATTTCGGGTCACTTGTTCCAGGGAAGAGACAGATCTAGCACCTTTAGCCATGCACATCGGCCATGACTTATCCAAGGTTGGGACTGAGTCTTAGCACGGAAGAATGTTCAGAAGCCTGCGCCTCAGATCACTGTACCACCGGCGCAGCCGTTTCTGTAGTATGAACATTTGGTTAAGATACGAGTATGTTTGCATACAGAACACAGGTGTCCCTATTTTTGCATACATGATCATTTTCAAAAAGTTCCTTTGCCCAGATTCTTTTGCCATGTAACCACAAAAAATGTTAACCACAAAAAGTGTTTTTCAACCAGTGACGCAGAAGGGGCATAGCGCCTTCTGCGTCACAGGTTGAAAAATGTATACCAGTTCATTCCTGCTTTAGCCCCCACACCCTCCCTTCAGCCAAGGTTCAGCTTCCAAATATCATGATTCAAACAAATTCTTAATGTGTGAAAATTTCCCCAATTATAGATGTGTACGAAAAACATCTATAACGCTTTCGAAAGATTTAGGGATGGACACGGGGGGGGGGACTGTACTTTTTGCGGACTCCTCCTAAAAAAGCGGAAATAAATAGACAATGTTTTCACAAGGCAGTTTCCTATTGTTTTTGCTGCACTATCTGCGAACAAAAGAACTGTAGAACTCTGTCAATTCCTCAAGCATCTTGCATAATTCTGAGGCCCCTTGAAAAATGCGGGTCCCGGGGCTGTAGCCTCCTCTCCCCTCTTAAATGGGCTCCGGCTGAGAGATAGCAAGAACCTGAAACAATAGATGGCATATGGTCTGCCTCGTTCTGTTGAAATGCAAGTAGTTGTAATTAAGATCAGAGTTCATTTTAAGAGAAATCCTATCCGTAAATAAAAGTAATGGCTTAGCAACTGAAAATCTCATAAAAGAACGCATCAAGCATGCAGGATGAACATCTATGACTAAAAACGCAGCGTCTGGTCATTTGAGAACAATCACGCTTTACATTAAAAAATTGCTCCTTTGTAGGTAAGAGTTGTGTTTCATAAGTTCTCAACCCTAAAATAAAGGTAAGGTCGTAAAAAGATAGGGTAAACCTATTTTTCTACGAAGTCCCCTTTAAGGTTCTCATAATCCGTCCAAAGGTGCTCCAAGGAAGGTACTTATGCCCTACAACTGAAATGATTTGTCAAGTCTACCAGAATTTACTTCCACAGCATGAATAACGTCTTTGGCCGAAATGTCCATCAAATAAGAACTTTTTAAGATTCGGGAATAGATCGCTGTCCGAGGGGTCAAGACTAGGTGAGTAGGGAGACAGTAGTAGCAGTTCAAACCTACTTTCATGAATGGCAACCATGGCACCTTATAATTTTTTGGCTTGGGACGTTATCTGATGAAATACCATCGCTTTGGTCAGTATTTTTTGGCGTTTATCCTTCAAATTTTGACGAAGTCTCCTTTAGAGGTTTAGCATTGTGTGCTTTGGCCATTCCAAAACTAATCTACCATCACCGTCCCTTCAGCATCTCAGAAAACTGTTGCCATCACCTTCTCTGCAGGAATGACCGATTTCGCCTTCTTTGGAGTGGAAAAACACTATCCCTCCATTGTCATGACAGTGGAAAATAAGTGCAAGCCTGCGTTTCATATAGTGATACAAATCGCTGCAAAAGCTTCTTTTGGATAGGCTCGAGATATGTTTGGTCTGATCAGGTTTGCTCAGGTGTTAGGAATTTTGGGATCCAACGTGCAGCAACCTTTGTCATTGCCAGATGATCTCTCAGAATGCAATCGACTGTTGTTTTTGACAAGTGCAAAATCGGCCTGACTGTTTTATCTTGCTGAATTGCTTCATGCACTTTTTTTCTACATTTTCTTGAGCGATAGCCTCAAGGGGTCTAACTGAGAGAGTGCCATTTTCCACATTCGTTCTTCCATGCTTGAATTCAGCCCCCACTATTTTATAGCACTGTGTGAAGAAAAATCATCCCCTACTACTGCCACCACAGCCATCATATTTTCGTGGATATCCTTAGGCTCCGATCGTTTTTTATGCAGATACTTTATCACTGCTATGAACTCTTGGGTCTCCATTTTCCCTTCTTCAGCTCACCTAGTTACGTTTTATATATATTATAATGATTAATATTACTTCAAAACGAAGTAACTGTTACTAAAGGATAATATTTTCCAGTTTGGAAAGTCTGGGATAAGGTAAAGAATATTAATACAAACTGATGTAGTAGATTTGTTTCGGTTTAATGCGTTGTCCTAGGGAAGTTCAACGCTTCTGGTCATGCTTTCTACTGAATTCCGGTAAGTCTCGACCGGAATTGTCCTCCACTCTACCTGCAAAGCTATTACTAAATCTGGGGGAGGAAACTAGCAGTTGCTGATATCTGATTCAAGACTTGGCATTCCAGCGCGTCCTAAAAGCATTCTATGAGGTTAAGGTCCGGACTTAAACCTGATCAGTCCACCATTTCAACGTTGTTCTCCACAAACCAGTCTTATATACGTCTTTCAGTTTCGCACGGAGCATAGGCGTTGTCAAAAAAAATAGGGTCCGTTCCGAAGAACTGCTGCATTGCAGGTAGTGCGGAATTTTCGAGAATATCAAGGCAGAGGTTGGATTTCATTGTTACAGGTACAAACCCATCCAGTTTAAACATCGCCGAATCGTTATGCAGCCGCAAACAAACTAGACAGCTGGAACGATGAAATCTTGAGAGAACCATTCTCCAGTCAATTGCAAGACCAATGCACATCCATCGGAGCGATATGGTGTGTGTGCATGATTTGTAGCTCCACAGAGTCCTCCTGTAGTGCTCTTACAACATACAAATTTTTCCGCATCGAAGCCGTGTCCCCTCACTCCGGAGTAAGTCGCTCTCCCAACTAAGCTATGCGGACATGTATTCTCACTGCTATCTGCCTTTATCTCATGTGACGTACCTGCGGTGCAGGCACGTCACACCCCATTGGGTAAGAATGGCGAGAAAGAGAGCAGTCCAAATACCGTTCTGCGTTTACGTGAGTGATGTTCGGCTTGTATGCAGTTGTTCTAATATAGAAACCTAGAGAATTACCTGGCGCTCTTCCATCCATGGCAGCACTACGGCAGCACGGCTGGATAAATTTTATGTTTCGACTGCTCTTCTCCCGTCGATCGCAGCTGCTGCCCATCATCCTTCCGCCGCTTCAGACCACAGTGTTGTCAGTCTGTCGGTGTGTGTTTCTCCTTCACCTTCAAGGACTCGACGAGTATGGACTTTTCCGGACTCGCTCCTGGATGATCAACAATTTTGTGTTGCTGTGCGTGAGTTCCTCCGTAGTCGTCAGCCCCTTCTTGATACTACGTCAGACGCGATGCAACTGTGGCTCAGTGTCAAACACGACTTGGTCCTTTTTGTACGGCGCTTCTCCCATGCCTCTCGGAATGAGAGCGATATGAAAATTTCGAATCTACGTGCTCTATTGTCGATGCTCTCTCTTGATGATCCGCAATACCCCGGCTATCTGGCAGATCTTCACGCCGTGCTTCTTCCTCGCGCATCCGATGCAGCCTGCAGGATGCATTTCTTGCATCTCTCCCCTACAGCTGATTCTCACGATTACTTAACCGCCTTGGAATCTCAACATCGCTCTGCTACATCTTTGCGTCATCTTCGCCTCCAGGATGGTTCCATCACTTCGAACCCATCGAAGCTATGCACTTTCACTAAACAGTATTTCACCGCCAAGTACAGTGCAGTAACGCAGTCTTCATTCTCATTAGCTTCTCCTCTTCTCTCCTCTCTTCCTCAGGTCCCCTCTACTTTATCTACTTCTTTACTTTCCCCTTTCGCTCTTCGCGAACTCCGTGAGGCGTTCGCTACTCTCAATCCTCATGCTGCTCCTGGACCTGACGGCCTTCCTCTGTCCTTTTATCGTGCTTTTCTACCGTGCCTTCTGCCTTTTCTGTCTGCGTGTTTCTCGTCTGCTTTTTCCTCTCCTGCGTTACCGCCCGACTTTACTTTGGCACACATAATCCTCCTTCCTAAGAAGGGTGACCTCTTGGATCTGGGAAACTGGCGCCCTATCTCCATCCTAAACACTGACTATAAGTTCTATACAAAACTCTTATCCCGTCGCCTTAATTCTGTTCTCTCTTTCGTTATTTCTCCCAACCAGACATACACTGTGCCTGGTCGGACTATTTCCACTAACGTTTCTCTTCTCCTTCATCTTCACTTCCTCGCTCGCTCTTTTGATGAACCTCTTGCCTTTCTCAATCTGGATCAAAAGTCCGCTTTTGATAACGTGTCTCACTTTTATCTCTCTGCTGTCCTTTCACGATTTGGCTTTCCTGCTGCCTTTTCTTCCGCTCTCTTGGCCCTTTATCAGGGCGCCAGTTTCCATGTTCGAGCGGCCACATTTCTAACCGCTCCAATTCCGTTTAAGCGAGGCATCCGGCAAGGATGTCCGCTCTCCGGCCAGCTATTCGCTCTCGCTTTTGAGCCTTTCCTGTTAGCAGCCCAAAGATCACTCCTGGATGTCCTACCGCCGACAGTGGCTAGTACTCGTCATCATCGGATAATTTTCACCGCCTATGCCGATGATGTGACCTTTTGTGTCCGGGATGAATCTCAATTTGATCGCCTGTATTCTGTATATCAACAGTATGTTGCAATATCTGGAGCTGCGCTGAATGCCACTAAAAGTACTGGCTTATGGTGCGGGGCATGGGCTGTCCGCACCGATGCTCCTTGGGGTGCGCAGTGGACAGCCACTACACAGAAGATCCTTGGTGCGTATGTCGGTTTGCCCTTGGCTTCTGCATCTGCCACCTGGACTGCTCTTCTTCCCCGGATACAACGGGCTGCTGCCTACTGGAGTAAGGCCCGCCCTTTCACATCGTTCCGTCAACGAGCAGCCATTGTTCGTCGACAACTTATCTCCCTATGCGAATACTCTTGGATGTCGACGGTTGTTCCCGTGTCACAAATGATGACCATCACTCGCCTCTCAACTTCCGTCATCTGGTCTTCACATCACTGGGTTAAACCTGCCGCGCTTCATCTACCAGCCTCATTAGGTGGCATCCAGCTTCCTGATCCAGCAGTCCTTTATAAAACACATCGCATTATTCATTTCATTCGTCTTGCCACTTCAACTGTTCCGTCCCTTACCGCTACCTTGAATGTTCTTGCTTCTTCTCGTGACCCATCTTTCACCTTCTTACTGTTTCTGAAGATGGATTCATACTCTCTTCTTCCGTCCCACCTCCCTTCTGTCCTGCGAGAGGGCCTTTCTCTCTTTCGTTCGCTTCCTCTTCTCCGTTCATCTCCTTCTTCAACTCTTGATCTTCTAGATGAACCTCTCTTCTTCTCTTCTCTTATTCACCCTCCTAACCTCCCTTACTTTTACTTTCCTCATTGGATCCGCTCTGGTGTGATAACTGTCCGTTCTCTCGTAACTTCTGATCTAACCTGGAGACCTCTTTCTTCCCTGTTTCTATCTCCAACCATTACTCTTGCTAACGAATATCTTCTCCTTCGCACAGCGCTTTGGAGCCTCTTTCCACTCCTCGCTTCCCCTGATGGTCTCTTCTCGGTCCCCTCCGCCCCTCTTTCTCTACCGTTCTTTCTCCTCATTCGTAGCTCCCCGGTTCTAGTTACTTCTATCTCCTCCTCTTCTCTTTATTGGCTCCTTCTTTCCCCTCCCGCACTTCCACTTTCTGTTCATTCTGCTTCTCCTTCTCTTCTCCCCGCCATCTGGACAGCCTCTACCTCTCCCCTTTCCTCCCCTCTTGAACTCAATGTCCATTGGCAATTTCTTCACCTTCGTCTCCCCGCCCCATCAGTACTATTTCGCATGACCCTTCTCACCTCTCCACATTGTTCCTTTTGCCCTGAAGTCAGCGACGTCCAACATCAATACCTCTTCTGCCCCGTACTCCTGCCAGTCCTAAACACAGCATTTCGTCTTGCTGATCGAATTTGTGCTCGATCGTTACCATTTCTTGCATATGCTTGGCTACTCCAAACTAAGCATCCACCTACTCACTTGCCTCCTGTGTGCCGTTACATTTTTCTTCTTGTGAAGTTCACTGTATATGCTTTCCATCTTGAACAACGCCTCCCTGCTCTTACTCCACCTCCTCAGGAGGCAAGTGCTATCATTCGGATACGCTTCCTAGCACGGTTAACCACTCGTCTCCGAATGGAGCACTCTCGTGCTGCCTCAACAAACACCGATAACGTTTTTCAATCCACCTGGGCCCAATCGGCTGGGAGGTTCCATATCCACAATTTGCAGCTACGTCTCAACTTGTAGGTGGGACTTTTGTTGTCGCCCACATTCACTGTCACAACTCATGATTTTACGTATTAATTTTGGTGGTATGAGGCTCCTAGGTGGAGTCTCCTTTTTCACCCACATGATTCGCTATTTGTGATTATTCTGTTTTATGTGCTATTGGAGATAGCTCACCATGTTTCCCATGTTCTCTTCGATTTTGTTGTGTTTTATGTTGTATATAATTCTTTCTTCTGCACAGTTTACTGCACACACAATGTCCCCTACATTATGTTGAATATATTTTGAAATTTTATTGTCCCTGTGTATATAATTTAATGTAAGAAGATGCTCTTCTGAGTACTTTTAGCGATTCTCCCCTTGTCACTGAATACTTCTGTACATATGATGCAAATTTTGAGTGTAGCACCACTGTTACATTTCTGTTTTATGAGAAGCTGCCCTTCTGGGTATGCTTAGCGGCTTTCTTTTTTGTCACTGTATTGTTCTGTACATATGATATGACACTTATGAATTGCATTACTGTTCGATTTCTGTTTTTTGTAAAGTTGCCCTCCTGGGTCCGTTTAGCGTATTTCTCTCTTGTCACTGCATAATTCTGTGCATATAATAAGTATTTGTGCTTAATTGTTTCTACCATTTCTGTCATATTTCTAAATACTGTTGCACCTGTTAGTTCCCTCTCACCCATGGTCTTTTATGTGAATTAGAGAACAATTCTAACGCTCTGGTAAAAATTCCAACAGAGTTTTCAAGCTCAATAAAGAGATCTGCTACACACGGCATTGCGGTATTCCCGAATTCTTCTTAACAGTGTTCTTCAGCCAGTTCCGTGAGTTTGCGAGACGTCTACTGCGTTCTTTTTCTTTCTGTTGACGTAGGACTACGTCTAACTCCGCGGATAGTATGGGGCAACTTACGGCCGATGGCCTGTTACACAAATAGATCCCAATTGAAATCATTACGGCGTTAAAAATATGTACCGCACACTGATCGTGTTAACATATTCGTAAACTGCATGCAGTCCAATTCGAGTATTGCGCAACGCATTGTGCGCGCGACTCTGTCCTCGCTCTCTGTGCGCGGAGAAGATGACACAATATTTCTGGGTGTGTCGCCGCGTTTGGAACAGTCTATCTCTGCAACTGTGAGCGCAACACAGCTGTGCGTCGCATCGTTTTAAAGCTCTCGACGATATCTATTCAAATATAAGAAGAACATTTCACAGTAGTTTGAACTGAACATTTTAAAAATTGTCTTCTTGTGAACGCCGGTGAATACGTTGACAGTATCGCGGTTTATCTGGACAAACATGAGTGCAAAACGACTGCGTGTGGTATCGTTTTAACGCTCTCGACGAGATCTATTTAAATACGTAAAGAACATATCGCAGTGGCTTAAACTAAAATCTGTTACAATGAACAAAATAATAAAAGCTTAACACTACAATATCATCTCTGAAAATAAATTATTACACTGGCAGAAAGTGAAAAAAGAACACCAAGAAGGAGACGTCTGATACCAACGAAATGTATACATCATAATAACGGAATACAGAGGATAACGCGATCAAAGCATTAGGACAAAATACAGCTCTATTTGCTGGTAAACTGAAAAATAACATTTCCATGTAACATGGTCAATACGAGGTTGAACCGCCATGAACTGCGTCACACTGTGCAATTCTGGCATGGAGTCTGTCGTCCAGATGTTGGATGTAAGTTTGGGGTATTGAGTTCCGAGCATCGTCAACCTGGACGCGTAAATCGGGGATCGTCGTGGCTGGCCGTGGAGACCGGATAAGTCGTTGTCCCATAAAATCCCACACGTGCTCAATGGAGGACAAACCCGGTGAACGTGCAGGCGATGGAAGTTGTCTCACACCTTGAAGTGCATGTTGCGTTGCACGTGCAGTGTGTGGGCGTGCGTTATCTGGCTGGAAAACACCACGATGGACCGACCTTACAAATAACACAACAACGGGCTGAATGGTGTTCTTGATGTAGGAGGTGCTGTTTAACGTACCCGGTACAAACACTAGTTGTGTACGGGAGTGATAGCTGATCGCTACCCACACCAGGAGACCAAGTGTAGGCCCTGAATGTTGCTGGCGGATGCAAGAAGGGTGGATACGCTCCCCTGTGCGTCTGCGAACACGCATACGGCCATCGGAGGCTCCCAAGCAGAATCTGCTTTCATCGCTGAACACGACAGATCGCCATTGCGTTCTCCAGTGCAGACGTTGGAGACACCAGTGCAGCCGTTCCTGACGGTGGGCTGAAGTCAAAGGTACACATGCCAGAGGCACACGTGCACGTAGTCTTGCATCCAGTAGACGGTTGCGGATTGTTAGCACAGTCACCTCAGGTGCAACGGCAGCTCGGATTTGCGTCGCAGTGGATGTTCTGCTTGACAACGCCGCTCTTCTTATGCGTCGATCGGTCCGCTCATCAGTCCGTCTGTGACTCCCGGTTCCACGTCTTCTCGTGTGGGAATGTTCATCGGACCATCTACGCCACCATCATACCACCACCGATACTTCCCATCCAATTCGCTCAGCAATACGACGATACGACCCCCGGCCTCGCGGAGTCCGATTAGACGACCACGCTCAAAGTCCGATAACTGCTGAAATCGTACACGTCTTCGATATCCAGGCATTGCAGCTTCTTCAGGGTCTTCGCACGTGTCCGTACGCCGACGATTGATTACATTCACTTCGCCGTACTCCTTAAATACCACCGACGATAATTTGCATATTATGCCGTGCTGTGGCGTAAGCTCTCACCGGTTGGTCCCGAAATTAACATCACACCTACGTAAACTTGATCCCATTAATATATGTAAATTTCATGATCGTCCGCCAATTCCTTCTTGGTGTTCTTTTTTCACTTTCCGCCAGTGTATTAAAGAGTGTTCCTGGTCATACTGTTCATTATACACCTAACAGCGAAAACATTATGATCAAGGCATCTTCATGCAAATAGCAGCAACTTCAGGTAAACGACGATGCATGTACAAGTCATGAAATGATATAATAGCACGTGTTTCTGAGCTCTGTTAATCAGTGTTGTTCTTGCTCTTTAGATGCAAGCTTGACCGAGGCCAAATTACAAGGGCCAGACGAATGGGTCAGAGCTTTTACGAGACGGCAAGGCTTGAGGGTGCTAACAGTTAGCCGTAGTTAGTACCTTCGAAAAGTGGTCCGAGAAGGAAAAAAACACGAACCGCAGGCAAAGTTTGGGCCGACCAAGGCTCATCGATGCTAGAGGTGAGTGAAGGAGCCAACAGAACTGACACTGTAGCGAAACTTGCCGGTAATTAAATGTGGTGACGGAAGTAAAGTGTGACAGCACACAGTACATCGAACCCTTCCTATACTCCGAGTCAACCTAAGAGCGTACTATTATGTAGGGTGCGAAACACCTATCTCCGCTACGAAAAGTAGTCCCTAGAGTTTTGATCAAAAACCAGTAGAATTATTACTCAGAATCCAGTTTTGTTTGCTTAGCAGTTTAGCAGACACATTTGTCATCAAAAAAAAATTCGAGGAGTTAGTGAGCTTTTGGATATAAATTTGTTACGAGAAGTTGCTGAATCAAAAACTTCGCCCTTTCGGCTGTTTCTGCCCACTTGGGATACAACTCCGACAGGGAGAAATGGTGGAAAACGTCTTCCAACGATAACAACACAGAGACAATAAACTGACAATCGGGGAAACTCGAAGGGTAGGTTACTTAAACACGCAGTAGAGGAAGCAGTTCGGCCTCCACCAGATCGCCACTCACAATCCCAGCTGTTTGTGAGATGTGTGAGTGGCTGGGGGGATCAGAAAGGAAACAGTTGAAGAGTACATTAACACGGATGGAAACCGTTCTTGCTTTCCACGATGAGTCGTGATAAGGCACTCCCGTCTTTACCAAAAGTACACTTCTAGGGTGAAGCGGAGTATAGCGCCCAAGCTAGCCTCGGTTGGTTGTCGAAAGCGCTTACAGTGGACACGAGATCAGATCAGATCATATGTAGAGGACTTTAGGAAGAGAGTATCAGACCCCAGGTCTTAAACAACTATCAGGAATAAGAAGCTAGGAGTTTTGGGCTGGAGTGCGCGATAGGAAAGTGACAGGGAAGCGAGGTAGAAAGGGAGCGGAAGATGCCCTTATTTATTACCGGTGGGCCAGTACCCGGGGCCCGACGGCTTAACTTGCCCATCCGACGCACAGCGGATATTTAGTGGTTCGAGCGTTCGTACCTAGAACCTGAGGTCTTCTCCGTGGCAGTCACAAACGTTGACCACTAGGCTACCCGTGGTCCCATGGGCACGCGAGCATCAAAACTAAACCTTAAATGATTAGGAGAATGTCGGCTGGTCAGATGAATCTTGTTTCATGTTGAAACCATGTGGACGCGCGTGAATGTATGCATCGTTAACTTTTGGACGTCTTGGCAGCAGGATGCACATTGGGACAAAAACAAGCCGGTGGAGGACGGCAATGGGTTTTGCTAGGAAATCCTGGGTCCAGTTATTTGTGTGCAGGAAACAATGGCGCCCTCCGCTTACCTTCACGTCACTGCAGTCCGAGTACATCCTTTCATGGCTCGCTATTTTCCTCTAGCATTGCCTTCTTTCAGAGGCATAATGCGCCATGCCACACTGCTAGGATTGCTCGAGAAGGATTCTCAGAACATGCGGAAGATCCAAATATTGGCCTGGCCTACAATCTCCCTGGACATCAATCCAATCAAGATTCTGTGGTTTGTGTTGGAACAGTAAATCCGATCTTCGGCTGTCCAACCACGTGACTTACATGAGTTAAAGGATCTGCTGGTAACGTGTTGGTACCAAATACCATAAGACACCACAAGACACCTCTAGAAATCTTATAGCGTCGATACCTCGCCGGGTAAGAGCTGCTTTGGCTGCAAGTGGAGAACCAACGTCATACTAGCTTTCTGTTTTGCATCATCGGTGAATTATATATTTGTAGAAGTAGCCAGAAGAACAATAGTGTGACGTACAAAATGATGCACAAAAGGGGAAGTAAGAACACTGACACATTTTTTACAATCGGGGAATGACAGCGAGCTACCATAACAGGAGAACGGTTTAAATCTTTAAAGAGCTAGAACAAATTAACTCGATGTTAGTAAAATATGCTGAAATAAGGTCAAACAAACGTGTGTATTCACTGTCTAAGAAGTGGGCCAAACGTGTGTATTCACTGTCTAAGAAGTGGGCCAAACGTGTGTATTCACTGTCTAAGAAGTGGGCCAAACGTGTGTATTCACTGTCTAAGAAGTGGGCCAAACGTGTGTATTCACTGTCTAAGAAGTGGGCCAAACGTGTGTATTCACTGTCTAAGAAGTGGGCCAAACGTGTGTATTCACTGTCTAAGAACTATGCCAAACGTGTGTATTCACTGTCTAAGAACTATGCCAAACGTGTGTATTCACTGTCTAAGAAGTGGGCCAAACGTGTGTATTCACCGTCTAAGAACTATGCCAAACGTGTGTATTCACTGTCTAAGAAGTGGGCCAAACGTGTGTATTCTCTGTCTAAGAAGTGGGCCAAACGTGTGTATTCACTGTCTAAGAAGTGGGCCAAACGTGGCTGGAACGAATGAATCCGCGCATCAGAAAGCGTTGTTGTCCTCTTAACTCTGTTATTCAAAATTTTTATTTAGCGGGATGATTGACCCTAAAACCTTTGTGACTGATTGCCTGCTATATAAAAGCTGTAGCTTTTGTGTTGAAGCTAAGAAAGGGGAGATATGTTTGAGTTAATTATTTCTACCCAGTGGCCTGATGTCCATTCACGGGAGAATAACCTTTTCTCGTTATGGCCACGGAGCAGTGAATAAAGGACAAAAAAGGGGAGCGCTCCCTGTTGTTGGCCGTAACTCTGCGTTTCATAAATGGCAGATTTATGTTCAGTACTGCTGAGAGGAGAGGAGGAAAGAAATTGTTTGCCGTAGCTTTCGTAAAACCACCTGACCTTAATAAATAAAATTCTTCAGTTTCTTATACTGCACATAAAGCTACACATTTGTTCAAAAGTTTTTATGATTCAATATATCTGTAATAAAACCTGAGAAATGACTGTCTATTTCATTGTCATTTGGCAATGTTTATGCAAGCATTTCATGCGCTTTAATTAACAAATTAAGGTTAACCTGTTTTTTCTTTAGATGATGGCCAAGGTGAATGTTATGACGCTGATGAAGATCAAGGCATGGTGAAGAGTACATCAATGGATTCTTCTTGTACGTCATCTTGTATTTCATTTTATGAAATGTTTTTAAGACATTTTCCACTATTACAATGACACACTCGTACGACGTTTACACTAACGTCTGGAATTTAAAAATATAAAATAGCTTCCACTACAAGACTTCCGAATTGACCTTAGACGAACGATCAGAGACACCCAGCAATTTCTCGTAAGATTTACACCCACGGGGAAGATTTACAGGCAACCCCATATCCCATGGGACTTTTGTGGTCAATAATTCCTTAAATTTTCCACGTTTTACTGTAGAAACAATTCCTCATGTGCAAGATATGACAGATATTGTTTACTTAAATACAATGTGAGCACATAAATCATAGGACACGGGGTTTCTGGGCTGCTCCCGCTAGTGAGCGAACCTCCCGCTTGGTAGGAGGGCATCACTGCTTTTATGTTGACGGTAAATCGATGTCCGTATGAACAAACGTCGTGAGTTACCAGAGTTTGAAAGAGGAATCAAAGTAGGTACCTGACGCATGGATCGAAGTGGTAGCTACAAACAATTGGAGAGGAACAATTGCACAAATCCATACTGACTTCAACACGTGAGGTAGCAAAAAAGTCCACGAACACTGTTAAAAATTTTGTGGTAGGTTGCACCAAAATGTGTGCAACACCAGCTGAAGAAAAGATAACACCATTAGGTGGTGCGAACAAAACCCAATAATATGCTGCAACCTTGCACCACGTTTTGGTACAAGGTTGCACCATTTGTTTGGTTCTGTTTGCACCACACAATGGTGTATATTTTCTCAAAAAGTGGTGCAGCTGGTGTAGCACCACTTTTCGTTGCAACCTACCACAAAATATTTAACAGTGAAGAACGTCAAGCTGTCATCAGCTACAATATATTACGGGAGCTACCCATCCACCAGTCCCATTCTAAACGCCACATCACTGGGCTGGACATCCCTCAAGTAGGAGAAACAGCATCGGCACTGAACATTGGATGATTGGAGACGGGTCTCCAGGTCAGATGATTCCCGTTTCCAGCTATTTCGCGCAGACGGGAGCGTGCGGTCTGGCCGAAACCACGCGAGCTGATGGTCGCGGCATGTCAACAAGAAACTATTGAGGCTCGTGGAAGCTCGGTTGTAGTCTGGAGCGTGTTCAGCTGGTAGACATTGGGACCTCTGGTACATTTAGATGCATCTCTGAACGGTCCGCACTACGTGTTGATCTGTGTTGACCATCCGCATTTGTTCATAATCACCATGCCCTCATATAGCAATTAATTATTACAGAAGGATAATGCGCATCCCTACATGCCGTGGTGACTGAAATATAGTTAGGGCAGCATTCCTCAGAAGTTCCCACCCTAGAATGGCCTACCGTTTACCAGGAAAGAACCCTGGGGTGTAACGTATATTCTATTTTAACTTTCCTTTTGAGTTTCTTTTTCTATGTAAATTTGAGTTCGTTCTCTTAGACATTTTCAAACGTTAACGTTCCCTCAAACGAGAATGATGTTGGCAACACACTGAGGTCGGAACAAAGGACGTATGTGTGGCCGGATAAGAACGATAGATAAAAAGGCAATACAGCGGTTTTTTTAAGAGGATTGATGTTATTGATGATAGACGTGCTGTTACACTGTGATTGGATGTTAAATCACTGATACTGTATTTAGTACGCTAATAAACCGAATGTGAGTGTGGAGTACAAACCATGCAAAGGAAAATAAACGATTTGTAAGTACTACAATTGACCTAATTCTTGTAATGCGTATGGGCACCTGCTAATATTACATTGACTTTAGCACACATAACGTAATTACTAACGTAAGGACTAAGTTACAGCGGAAAGACAAATTACGTTAGAGTAGAAAATCTTTTTGATACTGTTCGAGCTTTGGATCCTCCATCCAGAAATGCGATGCAGTTATGGCCAGCGATGCTGCAAGCTTGGCTAGCTGTGAATACTTTCGTGACCTAGTTGACTCCATGCCTCAACCTGTGATCGCCCTAACCCGGGCTTATGGTGAGCCCACCCGTTACTAGATTGCTATCCTATGTTTTCTGAGCACTCAGTGTATAACACAGATTGAATGAAAATATTCATAAAGCTCTACTTAACTTGACATTTTAACAGAAAATCATTATAGGAAGCCTGGATGATTCCTTTAAAACAGGAGCCTTCAAGCTTTTTGAATCGCGAATGACGTGACGAAATGAAGAGAGACTGGCAGGGGCACGTGACAAAATGGAGCAGAGTCAATGGACCACATGAAAAAGAAAGGCAAAATTGCATGCGTTTATTGTGGATATCGATTATTTCAAAGAAGGTTTTATTCCTAAAACTTAACTTCCGCATAGAGAAACGATATAGTTAATGTGATATCTAGGTAACAAAGAAGTACGAAGTAGTTACCTGATGCGTCTACATTTGGAGTACTCCTTAAAAGTTTAAAATACATTATTTATCCCAACATATCTCATTGCAGATTTGGGAATTGCAGTCCATGCATCAAAGATACCTACTGAAATAATAGTCTTTCAGAGTGGAGGAGGTATATAAACTAATTACTTTTAAATCTGAGGCATACTGGGGCAATATTATAGAAACATATATATTAAGCAGAGTGTAATTGAATTTGACGTAAAACAAAGACTACTACCAGCAAATAAAGTGAATAGAAAAATAGCAATTTAGTATTATTGATTATTTTCCATTTTTTTTTTTATATAATTTCTTACGCGGAAGAGGTTTTACAGCCACTAAAAAGAGTACCGGGGGTCACTAATGGCCCAAGAGACACGCGTTGAAATCCTTTGATCCAGAGTCTTCACCAAGAAAATTGATTTTCTTTATTCGCTTTATCTAGAAAACTGATTTTCTTCTCGACATTTTCCCAGTTGTTTTCTGCGGGAGTAGGCCCATGTGCTTCCGCCATGGACTGCTCTTGGGAAACTTTCCGGCAACGTAATTCTGATTGTAAAATTGCGAGTAACAGAACAGTCAGGACCAGTTTTTCTTTTCGTAGAGTCTTTCTCACAGAGTTTCTGAAAGATTTCTACATTCTGCAATGGCACGTGAAATGAGTTTGTGAAACCGGGGGTTCGTCTTTTTTCCAGACCGATATCTTACACAAGATGATAATTTGTCGCGGTTTGGGATGTGCCTATATCGTAATTTGAACAACCTCTCTCTTTCTCTCTCGGCATCACGCAAGTTAATGTTCTCATAATCTAAATGTATGTCCATCGTGGGAGATTTTCCTTTTTGACATTCCGAAGAAATAGTCTGAATGTATGTCCAGCGTGGGATATTTTAGGCTTTTGACATTTCGAAGAAAGGTATTCATTTGCTACGCACTTCGCAATGAATACCTTTCTTCGAAATGTCAAAAGCCTTATCTACACATTGTTGCTTTGTTATTGCTATGTTTGCCACACCTACTGAACATGAAAATCGCAGCAGTGATGTATAATAGCAAAAAGCTGGATAAGACAAGCGAACGATCAATAAGCAAAATGTGAAAAGGTAGTATACCTGCTTTTATTCAGGACTGGCCAGTACGGAGTTGATCCATATTAGGCATGCAAGCATGCAGACGACGATACATGTCGTCAATCAAATTTTCAACGGTGCGCTGGATTAGGTCATTCCAAGTTAGGCACGCAGATGCTGCAGGTCAACTGCCTGAGGATGGGGAGCATGTGACGTGCCATTAAGTTCCATACATGCTCGACGGGTGACAAATCCAGTTAGTCTGGCGGACATGGTTGAATGTCCACGCCCTGAACATTGTCCCTTGAATACGAGCAGTGTACGGACGAGCGTTGTCCTGTTGTGGGATCTTTCTTGAGGTGGGAGTAAGGAAAGGTCGTACTGTAGGATTGGCGATGTTACGTACTTAGACTCTCTCCTTCACAATGCCGGAAATAAGAAGAGATTCTCTCTTAATATTTTCAGTCAATTGTTCTGAATAACGGGAATATAAAGTTCTCGTTTTTCAGAACAGTAGACTGCAGATAATCGGAAGTATAGTATTGTACATACATGAGCATTAGTGTAATGCTGACGTCACTAGCATTACCGCAGACAGCCTGTGCGTGTTTATCTATCTACACATTGTTGCTTTGCTAGTGTATGTTCTTTTCGGGTCAACTTTTTGAAGAAAATTTATGGTCATTTTTAATTAGCGACAACAATAATTTTTCGTCTCTGTGTTTATATTTCTGAGGTTACTTCCAATAGAGACAATGTTTTTTACACTTTCCAACCGTAGGTTGAAGAAGCGTATATGCTCCAGCTTTTTCCGTCCGTCCGTCTGCACGATAACTGGCGTAAAAATGGTTCGATTTCCATGAAATTTTAGTATATGGTAGGGACTACCTGGGGACGAACCCTATTGAAAATGGGACAAATGGGGTCAAAGATCACGACGTAGGAACGGATTCACTCTATTGCCCTTATGCGTCATAACTTGCGTAAATATCGTTCGATTTCAATGAAATTTTACTATGTGGTAAGAGACCGCCTGAGGACGAACCCTATTCAAAATGGGTGAAGTGGGGTCAAAGGTCAGGACATAATATCGGGATGCATTCCATTGCCCTTATGCGTCATAACGTGCGTAAAAATGGTTCGATTTCGATGAAATTTCAGTATGTAGTAGGGGACCAGATGGGGACGAACCCTATTGAAAATAGACGAAATGTGGTCAAAGGTCAGGACATAGGATTGCGATCCATTCAATCGCTCTTATCCCATACTATTAAGGTGGACGTCAAGTAATTTTGCTTCCTATACTTCCAATGGAAAAACGTTTGTACACATTTCCTTCACAATTAATGCGTTCCCAAGGAAGAAAATTTGAACATCGATTAAAATAACTTCATATTATGACTTGGAAAACTTAATATTTTCTAAAACATAACCATAATTACACTGCTGGACAATTGCTAAGGACGGATCATAAACGGCTATATAGCGCATAAAAAAGTAAGTGTGGTTGGATGCCAAGTGAAATAAAATAATGTCAGAATGCCAGGACATTACAAGAAAGACAATTTATTGTGCTCTGAAATCCAGAAGGCTTTGGAACGGGTTCAAGGGACAAACAGGCCATTTTGTGCCGAATACGTAAACGTGAAAAAAATGCAATTACCGTCCGCAGGCGTTCCAGCGTAAGATGTCAATACGGAATATGGCCACCATGGAGGGCGATGCAAGATTCCACACGTCGTGTCATGCTTTGCACAACATTATCAAGCAGCTGTTGGGGTAATTTATCCCATTCCTCTGTCAGTGCACGGATGAGGGTGTCTTTGTTTATTGGAGGGCATTGGCGACCAGCAAGACTCCTCCCAAAGCATCCCACACATTTTCAATGGGATTCAGATCTGGAGAACGTGCTGGCCATACGAGGCGTTGAATATACTCGCTCTCAAAACACTCCTGGACAGCGACTGTTCGATGACATATTGCGTTGTCGTCCATGAAAATGAATCTATCACCGACAGCATCACGGAACATGCGAACATGAGGTAGCAGAACATCATTAATGTATCGTTGGCCAGTCATAGTCCCAGTTGGAAGCACATAGAGGGGCGTACGGCCATTGATCATGATGCCAGCCCATACTATGACACTACATGTCGGATATCGGTCCCCTTCCTGTATGTTTGCTGGACAATATGCAGTACCTCTATCACGCCACATCAGTTGTCGTCGACAATCAGACGATAGACTGTATCTACTCTCATCTGAGAAGAGGACAGCAGACCAGTCGTTATCAGTCCAATTGCGATGTTGATGGCACTATTGCAAACGGGCGGTACGGTGACGTCTGGACAATGGGATGCACACAACAGGACGGCGGGCGTATAGTCTTCCTTCATGCAAACGTCTGGCGACAGTTTTTCGGGAGATCCGCTTGCCAGTAGCAGCCATAAACTGATTTGCTACCTCACTAGCTGTGCTGCGCCGGTGTCTTTTTGTTGATAGCACTATGTACCGATCTTCTGCAGGTGTCGTACTACGAACACGACCTCCCCCGTGACGCTTGCTACACTCTCCATTTGTTTGAAATGATTTCCAAAGCCTTGAAATAACACTGTGGCTGACGTCGAACTCCCTGGCAACATCTGTTATTTTTCGCCCTTCTTCAATCTTGCCAATAATACGGCCACTCGTAAAATCATCTAGGTGATGTCGGGAAGACATACTGAAAATTTCAAGTTCGTCAATTGATTTTTTCCCTTTCAACTTTGCGTTTGAACAACAACGGTCAATACGCGTCAAATACTTTATATCTCTTATCAGCGCTATGACGTCACGAACAAGTTCGGCAATCCAAAATTTGCATACGCAAAACACGTCTTACTGTATCCCGCACTTATGCTAATTTCCACATTTTCCTGCCTTCCATTTATGGTTGCTATCGTTGCTATTGTCATCCGTCCTTAGCAATTGTCCGGCAGTGTATATTAAAAATCAATAACTTTTCCTTTGGTGGTTTTGAAACCAGAGAAAAAGATGGCGCGACCTCTACTTTGATGACGTCAGTGGACAAATAAATGTTGGATTGCATAATTACGGTTATGGTTTAGAAAATATGAAGTATTCCAAGTTATGAAATGAAGCTATTTTAATCGATGTTCAAATTTTCATCCTTGGGAACGCATTAATTGTGAAGAAAATGTGTACAGAAGTTTTTCCATTGGAAGTATAGGAAGCAAAATTACTTGACGTCCACCTTAAAGTAGCAATTCTTGTATGTATGTATGTATATACATTTTATTTTGAAAACGGCTCTAAGAATTTTGATGAAAGTCGTTAACCAACTGTTTTCTGGTACTGGAAATCGATTTATCTTGATCTCGACTATAGGACAATTCGTTTAGTGGGTTGAATAACCACCCCGAGTTATAACGTTGTCAGTGTCATGGCGTTGTTTCATTAATGTTAACAATGCTTAGAAATCTTATGACGTCACAATCTCGCGTTTGAGAATGTTGGCGCGCGGTCACACCATCTGTCTCATTACCTCACGCGTTGTGTGCGTATGTCCGTCCGCACGATAACTCGCGTAACAATCGTTCGATTTCGATGAAATTTTAGTATCTGGTAAGGGATCACCTGGGAAGGAATCCTATTTAAAGTGAACGAAATGGGGTCAAAGATCAGTACATAGGAGCGGAATCCATTCCACTGCTGTTATGCGTCATAACTAACTATAACGAAGTAAATTTCTCCGTCATTTTTGGTCTACGCCTGGATTCGAACCCGAGGCCGCTTATTCCGGAACAAGTCGCTCTACCAAGTTAGCTACGCAGACGATTATTCTGATTCCTATCTGCCTTTATGTCGTGTGCGTCCTGCTGGCAGGTACGTCACATCTCCCCCCCCGAAAGAGGGCCGGGGGCATGACCCACGGGTCAGCCGTGACCATGAATCGTTGCAGGCAGCCATCCACTGTAGAACGTGCACTTGAGAACTCCCAGTCAATCTGCTGTGTGGAATGCAACATCACACATTTGTATTTTTCGAAGCGGTGTGGAAATAACATCACACCAATGCGAGATTTTGAACGGTCGGGTCATCCGGATAGTTCGGGCGCCATTATAACGAAGTAAATTTCTCCGTCATTTTTGTCCAACGCCGGGATTCGAACCCGAGGCCGCTTATTCCGGACCAAGTCGCTCTACCAACTGAGCTACGCAGACGATTATTCTGATTCCTATCTGCCTTTATGTCGTGTGCGTCCTGCTGGCAGGTACGTCACATAACGTAAAAAAGTTTCGATTTTGATCAAATTTTAGCATGTGGTAGGGGACAACCTGGCGACAAATCCTGTTGAAAATGGCCGAAATAGGGTCAAAGGTTAGGACACAGGAGCGGGATCTATTCCTTTGCCCTTATGCATCATAACTTACGTAAAACTGCTTCGATTACGACAAAACTTTATCATGTTATTTCGGACGTATACCGAACCGGTTCTGTTGAATATAATCGAAATGGGATCAAAGTTCAGGGCACAGGACCGAGATTTTCCACAGCCATTATCCTCATAACTTGAGTGATAACTTGAGTAATGATTTCTGGTATGTTGGAAAGCGTATTATAATCAATGCATTGCATGATTTTACAAACTTGTTTATTTTATTTTCTGCTCAAGCAAATGGTTTGTGACGGGTAAAAGAGATATCTCCGCTTCTCCAAACCGCACAATTCCTCAAGGATTTTAGAGGGAAACACCTACAAATCTGAGCGTTCAGAAATGCAAAGAGGTCGATGCAGTATTTTTCCCAACACGTAGACATAGGGTGTGCACGCATGGAACATGTAATCAGGCAGCAACGCTACAGAGATTCAAAAATTAAGTTGTTGCTGTTGGTTTTTCTTTTTCATCAACAATATTTTCACGTGCAATATTGTTTTTGCATTTCTTACGTGTGGACAATGTGGTGACATGTGTTGTATACATATATGTAAATTCAGTGCAGCAGCATCTTCGTCTGTGAGATGTAATGCGGTGAAAGGATAACATTTCATCACTTAAACCCATAAAGTGTAGCTTTCTTTACTGTCAGTAGGCTTGAGAACACTACTTAAGATTTTGAGAATACCAGCTCTTCTTATTTAAATTCTCTATCTCTCAAAGTGAAACAAAGTCACTCAAATAAAATTTCAGAAAGACTTACTTATTGTTCACCTTTTTTTATTCCATCAGCATCGCGAGGGTACGTTGCTCGAACATTCCAAAATACGTCAGGAACAAATCACACTAGTAATAATCTTTCAACACTGACTAACGCAAGATAGTAAGCAGAAAATTTAACTCAAAAACACTAACTATACAGTATAACAACGCAATTCGATTGCGCAGACTTCAAGTAAAGACAGTTTCAGTCTAATACAGCTTAGAACCACCACACCACTTTGGCTGCTGTTTCAATATTTATATCAAGTTCTTATCTGTCAACATGCATACGTCAAATTGTGGCCAACGTCATTCCGCGAGCGAGAAGATATAACGTTAAAGTTAAAAATGCTAAATGAGCTTGAACGCAAATTTACATAGAGGAAGCAGCTAAAAATGAAAGTTAATTTAGATTATACGTCATAAAAGTAAAATGTTTTGAAATTTGAAATGCTACTGTATGTACTGGTAGTCATCCATGCTTCTTTAAGTTTTGCGGGAACGTGTTTTTTTTATTGTTATTGAATGTTATGGCTGTAAAGCATTTAATATTATTTGTGTACTTTCCCACGAGAGCATCCAGGCATCTTTTTTTTATTATTTTGTTCACGTAGAGGAAATTAGAAGCGATAAACAGTCATAAAAAATTTTGACTATGAGATTTTTCCGAAGACAGCTTTTATGAGCATCGTTCTATTTTATCCTTATTCGATGCTTGTGTCCCGTTTCTCATTCCTTTAACTTGGTTGGGTATTTATTCCCCAACAGAGAAGAAAACGCAGACAAAGAAAATAGCAAAAACGTGACTCGTGGATCTCTATATTTGTTTGATTCTAAATTTTTTTTTTTGCTTGTTTTGCAAATACATGCATTTAATCATGAACTGTTTTGTGAAACCTTTAAACTTTCGTCAAACGATTAACATGAAAGATGTTTCTTTGTTTACTTAAACATCCATAGTGATCATCCCTGAAGATAATTGGGACCGTATGTGCACAGATGAAGCAGAAAGAGATGAGCCAATGTTCGATCAAGCTCAGAACGCAAAATTTTTCCCGGATGAGATGCCTCAAAGACAAAATCAAAAATTTTACCCATTCTTCAGCCAAGATAGCCTTCCAGGTAAGGACAATATCTTTATGTTTCAAGTTTTAATATACTCGCTCTTTTATGATAAAAGAAGTACACTAAACAGAAGACATCGTTCTTTAAACGTTAGTAAATGAATCTCGGAAAAATTCTCATCGGCCGTCACCTAGAATCGAACACAGGGTCTTCCAGTTACGCGCCTGATATGCTACCACTGCCCCACAGTGTCCTCGACACCTGAAGACTCACATGTGATTAACTGTCAAACTATATGGAAGGTTGCTTCATGGAGCCCCGCGCAATGCTGGGGATTCATCAAATATGGAAAGCAGCAAATGAACAAATAACTAGGAGACGAATGGATAATTAATTCAACCACTCGACGTGGATCAGGAACGCCAAACAGAAATCATCGCTCTTTCCACGTTATTAAGTGAGTCTCGTTAATAATATGGAAAGCAGCAAATGAACAAATAACTAGGAGACGAATGGATAATTAATTCAAACACTCGACGTGGATCAGGAACGCCAAACAGAAATCATCGCTCTTTCCACGTTATTAAGTGAGTCTCGTTAATAATATGGAAAGCAGCAACTGAACAAATAACTAGGAGACGAATGGATAATTAATTCAAACACTCGACGTGGATCAGGAACACCAAACAGAAATCATCGCTCTTTCCACGTTATTAAGTGAGTCTCGTTAATAATATGGAAAGCAGCAAATGAACAAATAACTAGGAGGCGAATGGATAATTAATTCAACCACTCGACGTGGATCAGGAACGCCAAACAGAAATCATCGCTCTTTCCACGTTAATAAGTGAGTCTCGTTAATGATATGGAAAGCAGCAACTGAACAAATAACTAGGAGACGAATGGATAATTAATTCAAACACTCGACGTGGATCAGGAACACCAAACAGAAATCATCGCTCTTTCCACGTTATTAAGTGAGTCTCGTTAATAATATGGAAAGCAGCAAATGAACAAATAACTAGGAGGCGAATGGATAATTAATTCAACCACTCGACGTGGATCAGGAACGCCAAGCAGAAATCATCGCTCTTTCCACGTTAATAAGTGAGTCTCGTTAATGATATGGAAAGCAGCAACTGAACAAATAACTAGGAGACGAATGGATAATTAATTCAAACACTCGACGTGGATCAGGAACACCAAACAGAAATCATCGCTCTTTCCACGTTATTAAGTTAGTCTCGTTAATAATATGGAAAGCAGCAAATGAACAAATAACTAGGAGGCGAATGGATAATTAATTCAACCACTCGACGTGGATCAGGAACGCCAAACAGAAATCATCGCTCTTTCCACGTTAATAAGTGAGTCTCGTTAATGATATGGAAAGCAGCAACTGAACAAATAACTAGGAGACGAATGGATAATTAATTCAAACACTCGACGTGGATCAGGAACACCAAACAGAAATCATCGCTCTTTCCACGTTATTAAGTGAGTCTCGTTAATAATATGGAAAGCAGCAAATGAACAAATAACTAGGAGGCGAATGGATAATTAATTCAACCACTCGACGTGGATCAGGAACTCCAAACAGAAATCATCGCTCTTTCCACGTTAATAAGTGAGTCTCGTTAATGATATGGAAAGCAGCAACTGAACAAATAACTAGGAGACGAATGGATAATTAATTCAAACACTCGACGTGGATCAGGAACACCAAACAGAAATCATCGCTCTTTCCACGTTATTAAGTGAGTCTCGTTAATAATATGGAAAGCAGCAAATGAACAAATAACTAGGAGGCGAATGGATAATTAATTCAACCACTCGACGTGGATCAGGAACGCCAAACAGAAATCATCGCTCTTTCCACGTTAATAAGTGAGTCTCGTTAAAGATATGGAAAGCAGCAACTGAACAAATAACTAGGAGACGAATGGATAATTAATTCAAACACTCGACGTGGATCAGGAACACCAAACAGAAATCATCGCTCTTTCCACGTTATTAAGTGAGTCTCGCTAATAATATGGAAAGCAGCAAATGAACAAATAACTAGGAGGCGAATGGATAACTAATTCAACCACTCGACGTGGATCAGGAACGCCAAACAGAAATCATCGCTCTTTCCACGTTAATAAGTGAGTCTCGTTAATGATATGGAAAGCAGCAACTGAACAAATAACTAGGAGACGAATGGATAATTAATTCAAACACTCGACGTGGATCAGGAACACCAAACAGAAATCATCGCTCTTTCCACGTTATTAAGTGAGTCTCGTTAATAATATGGAAAGCAGCAAATGAACAAATAACTAGGAGGCGAATGGATAATTAATTCAACCACTCGACGTGGATCAGGAACGCCAAACAGAAATCATCGCTCTTTCCACGTTAATAAGTGAGTCTCGTTAATGATATGGAAAGCAGCAACTGAACAAATAACTAGGAGACGAATGGATAATTAATTCAAACACTCGACGTGGATCAGGAACACCAAACAGAAATCATCGCTCTTTCCACGTTATTAAGTGAGTCTCGTTAATAATATGGAAAGCAGCAAATGAACAAATAACTAGGAGGCGAATGGATAATTAATTCAACCACTCGACGTGGATCAGGAACGCCAAACAGAAATCATCGCTCTTTCCACGTTAATAAGTGAGTCTCGTTAATGATATGGAAAGCAGCAACTGAACAAATAACTAGGAGACGAATGGATAATTAATTCAAACACTCGACGTGGATCAGGAACACCAAACAGAAATCATCGCTCTTTCCACGTTATTAAGTGAGTCTCGTTAATAATATGGAAAGCAGCAAATGAACAAATAACTAGGAGGCGAATGGATAATTAATTCAACCACTCGACGTGGATCAGGAACGCCAAACAGAAGTCATCGCTCTTTCCACGTTAATAAGTGAGTCTCGTTAATGATATGGAAAGCAGCAACTGAACAAATAACTAGGAGACGAATGGATAATTAATTCAAACACTCGACGTGGATCAGGAACACCAAACAGAAATCATCGCTCTTTCCACGTTATTAAGTGAGTCTCGTTAATAATATGGAAAGCAGCAAATGAACAAATAACTAGGAGGCGAATGGATAATTAATTCAACCACTCGACGTGGATCAGAAACGCCAAACAGAAATCATCGCTCTTTCCACGTTAATAAGTGAGTCTCGTTAATGATATGGAAAGCAGCAACTGAACAAATAACTAGGAGGCGAATGGATAATTAATTCAACCACTCGACGTGGATCAGGAACGCCAAACAGAAATCATCGCTCTTTCCACGTTAATAAGTGAGTCTCGTTAATAATATGGAAAGCAGCAACTGAACAAATAACTAGGAGACGAATGGATAATTAATTCAAACACTCGACGTGGATCAGGAACACCAAACAGAAATCATCGCTCTTTCCACGTTATTAAGTGAGTCTCGTTAATAATATGGAAAGCAGCAACTGAACAAATAACTAGGAGACGAATGGATAATTAATTCAAACACTCGACGTGGATCAGGAACACCAAACAGAAATCATCGCTCTTTCCACGTTATTAAGTGAGTCTCGTTAATAATATGGAAAGCAGCAACTGAACAAATAACTAGGAGACGAATGGATAATTAATTCAAACACTCGACGTGGATCAGGAACACCAAACAGAAATCATCGCTCTTTCCACGTTATTAAGTGAGTCTCGTTAATAATATGAAAAAGCACCAACTGAACAAATAACTAGGAGGCGAATGGATAATTAATTCAAACACTCGACGTGGATCAGGAACACCAAACAGAAATCATCGCTCTTTCCACGTTAATAAGTGAGTCTCGTTAATAATATGGAAAGCACCAACTGAACAAATAACTAGGAGACGAATGGATAATTAATTCAAACACTCGACGTTGATCAGGAACACCAAACAGAAATCATCGCTCTTTCCACGTTAATAAGTGAGTCTCGTTAATAATATGAAAAGCACCAACTGAACAAATAACTAGGAGGTGAATGGATAATTAATTCAAACACTCGACGTGGATCAGGAACACCAAACAGAAATCATCGCTCTTTCCACGTTAATAAGTGAGTCTCGTTAATAATATGAAAAGCACCAACTGAACAAATAACTAGGAGGTGAATGGATAATTAATTCAAACACTCGACGTGGATCAGGAACACCAAACAGAAATCATCGCTCTTTCCACGTTAATAAGTGAGTCTCGTTAATAATATGGAAAGCACCAACTGAACAAATAACTAGGAGACGAATAGATAATTAATTCAAACACTCGACGTTGATCAGGAACACCAAACAGAAATCATCGCTCTTTCCACGTTAATAAGTGAGTCTCGTTAATAATATGAAAAGCACCAACTGAACAAATAACTAGGAGGTGAATGGATAATTAATTCAAACACTCGACGTGGATCAGGAATGCCAAACAGAAATCATCGCTCTTTCCACGTTAATAAATGAGTCTCGTTAATAATATGGAAAGCAGCAACTGAACAAATAACTAGGAGACGAATGGATAATTAATTCAAACACTCGACGTGGATCAGGAACACCAAACAGAAATCATCGCTCTTTCCACGTTAATAAGTGAGTCTCGTTAATAATATGGAAAGCAGCAACTGAACAAATAACTAGGAGGCGAATGGATAATTAATTCAAACACTCGACGTGGATCAGGAACACCAAACAGAAATCATCGCTCTTTCCACGTTATTAAGTGAGTCTCGTTAATAATATGGAAAGCAGCAACTGAACAAATAACTAGGAGACGAATGGATAATTAATTCAAACACTCGACGTGGATCAGGAACACCAAACAGAAATCATCGCTCTTTCCACTTTAATAAGTGAGTCTCGTTAATAATATGGAAAGCAGCAACTCAACAAATAACTAGGAGGTGAATGGATAATTAATTCAAACACTCGACGTGGATCAGGAACACCAAACAGAAAGCATCGCTCTTTCCACGTTATTAAGTGAGTCTCGTTAATAATATGGAAAGCAGCAACTGAACAAATAACTACGAGACGAATGGATAATTAATTCAAACACTCGACGTGGATCAGGAACACCAAACAGAAATCATCGCTCTTTCCACTTTAATAAGTGAGTCTCGTTAATAATATGGAAAGCAGCAACTGAACAAATAACTAGGAGGTGAATGGATAATTAATTCAAACACTCGACGTGGATCAGGAACACCAAACAAAAATCATCGCTCTTTCCACGTTAATAAGTGAGTCTCGTTAATAATATGGAAAGCAGCAACTGAACAAATAACTAGGAGGCGAATGGATAATTAATTCAAACACTCGACGTGGATCAGGAACACCAAACAGAAATCATCGCTCTTTCCACTTTAATAAGTGAGTCTCGTTAATAATATGGAAAGCAGCAACTGAACAAATAACTAGGAGGCGAATGGATAATTAATTCAAACACTCGACGTGGATCAGGGACACCAAACAGAAATCATCGCTCTTTCCAGGTTAATAAGTGAGTCTCGTTAATAATATGGAAAGCAGCAACTGAACAAATAACTAGGAGGCGAATGGATAATTAATTCAAACACTCGACGTGGATCAGGAACACCAAACAGAAATCATCGCTCTTTCCACTTTAATAAGTGAGTCTCGTTAATAATATGGAAAGCAGCAACTGAACAAATAACTAGGAGGCGAATGGATAATTAATTCAAACACTCGACGTTGATCAGGAACACCAAACAGAAATCATCGCTCTTTCCACTTTAATAAGTGAGTCTCGTTAATAATATGGAAAGCAGCAACTGAACAAATAACTAGGAGGCGAATGGATAATTAATTAAAACACTCGACGTGGATCAGGAACACCAAACAGAAATCATCGCTCTTTCCACTTTAATAAGTGAGTCTCGTTAATAATATGGAAAGCAGCAACTGAACAAATAACTAGGAGACGAATGGATAATTAATTCAAACACTCGACGTGGATCAGGAACACCAAACAGAAATCATCGCTCTTTCCACGTTAATAAGTGAGTCTCGTTAATAATATGGAAAGCAGCAACTGAACAAATAACTAGGAGGCGAATGGATAATTAATTCAAACACTCGACGTGGATCAGGAACACCAAACAGAAATCATCGCTCTTTCCACGTTATTAAGTGAGTCTCGTTAATAATATGAAAAGCACCAACTGAACAAATAACTAGGAGGCGAATGGATAATTAATTCAAACACTCGACGTTGATCAGGAACACCAAACAGAAATCATCGCTCTTTCCACTTTAATAAGTGAGTCTCGTTAATAATATGGAAAGCAGCAACTGAACAAATAACTAGGAGACGAATGGGTAATTAATTCAAACACTCGACCCGAAACAGAAAGCATCGCTCTTTCCATGTTAATAAGTGAGTCTCGGAAATATTCTCATCGGCCGCCATGTCTGGCGCGTAACTGGAAGAACCTGGGTTCGATTCTCGGTGGCGGTTGATGAGAATTTTTCGGAGACTCACTTATTAACGTGGAAAGAGCGATGATTTCTGTTTGGTGTTCTTGATCCACGTTGAGTTTTTTAATTAAAAGACGTACACATTCGAAAGTTCGGCCTCTCCAGCATAAAGGTTTTTAATTCAGTGGCAATGTGTATACGAATAAACAAGACTGTGTTTGTGCATTTTGGTATTTAGCATGACTGCAGTAGTCCTGTATCCAGAAATGTTTGTGAAAAACATATATAGTGCTTTACAACAGGAACTGAAGTTCTAAATCTGAATTAATATCTTAGGCCAGCGTGTCACAAACTTTTTAAAACTACAACACACCTAGCTTTAATGAACATGACGCAAGGGAGTAATTTTTTTAATTAATGTGCAGTTATGCCCGTTCTCCGAACGGTGAATCTACAATGTTTGGAACATAAAATTAAAGAAAGGGAAAGTAATTAAGGGAAAGAAAAGTAATTTAAGATCCATAACTGTTTCACGATTTAAAACAGGATCGTGACGTCGATGCATACGGTTTGACGTAAAACGGATCAGGCTTTGGTCCCCCTTCATTCTAAATCAAAATTTCATGAAATTTTTACTATCAGCATTTTGAACAGTAAAGCTAAGCCTCCCTTACGAACTTTTTGGTTTTTAGACTTTTTTAATTATCCGACTTTAGGGACTATCAGAATGCTAATTTTCAAATATCGAGGTTATTGAGAAGTGGTCCAACAGTTCGCAAAAAATTCAAGCGGACAATTTTTAAAGCCACCATTTTTTCCCCTTTCGGTCTCTTCTAGGTATTCGGACCTTGAGACCTATCAACATGACAATTTTCAAATCTCTAGGTCGGGTAGAAGTGGTCAAATAATTCGCGAAAATTTCAAGTAGAGAAATGTTCCATAGCCACCACTTTTATTTTTATTTTACTTTATTTTTATTTTACTTTATTTTATTTCTGCGGAAAACGCTTAACTTTAAAAGAGTGTCATTAAGCATTGCGTCGTTACCAGTTTGATTGTAGCCTGTCCTTTCACCCAGTGAGAAGAGAGCTCTAAAAATAGCTGCATCCCTATGGCAGCAGGTCACGGGACCAGAGCTTTCCTGTGTGGTTACCGCTGAAGACAGAGGAAGCCGTTCGTTCCTTCCCTTTGCGTCTGTAAAAAATCCGTAAAAATCAGAAAACGATTTTTTTCTTAATTTTTTTTAAAGAGGAATGATAGTCGTGAATTTATGCTGTAAAAATTGCAATGGGTTAGGATTTTCAGTTTGCCATATATCCGTTTTTTAAAAATGGATCATGTGGCGAAGTAGAGAATTTTGTGAAATTTAAAAATTTAATTTCTCGTAAACTAAATCGAAATTCAAAAAAAAAAAAAAAAAAAATAAAGGCGCGAGGTGCAAAAATTTGGCCATGGCCAAATTTTACACAGTTTCCATATGCCTACAAAGTTTCGGGGCTCTGTTGCTGTTAGTGCGTTCGGAACGTGAACTGATAGCACTTTTTTGCTTACCAAAACTTTAAAAATACAATAGCTCTTGAAGTGTCACCAGAATCGAAAAACAGAAAATTTCAGCGTGTTCCCCAAACAATTCTCTACAAACGACGTAAATTTCATATTTTTGTGTTGAATACGTTTTGCGCTGCAAGCTAGGAAAGCGCGAGTATCGCGAACATTCCAAAACCGCGGCGGCGGCGGCGGCTGTTACTTCTTTTTATAATAGAGAGATTATTTGTTTACTGTATTTTAAATGTATTATTATATATTTTTACTGAAAAACTGATCTATTTCTTTGCTAGGGCAAGTTGCCTATCCTGCTGCGGAAGACACAACACGTTCTATCATGAAACCCAATTTTCGAATCCGTATCCAGTGCACCTTATACTATTTTTTCCTTTAATTTTTTTCGTTATTTCTGTTTCTACATAAAGCTAAAGTTCGGGTAGATTACGTCGAAGAATCAGTATGCAAAGGAAATACGATATCCGTTTATTGACGTACAAATGTTATGAATAAATCGTAAGCTTTCAACACCAGCGGGTGCCTTCTTCAGACTTGTTCGTGGTTAGGCAAGATAAAAGGAACAAAGAATAGAAAATTTTAAAAATAAAATAAACATGAACAGAATTTGAGAACGTGATATGTTGCGTCGACAGCATACGACAAACGAGAGATGTCAACAGGAACATGCTAAGCGTGAAGAAATGTGCGCCATATTTGGGGAAGCTCAAGTGAGACGTCATCGTTGCAAACCACAGGGTTACTCAAAACTTCCATGGTTTCCCTGGCGGCAGTGCCCCTGGCGGTAGTATAAGGAGCGATTCGCTTTATCTGGTCCCATTTCGGGATGGCGGAATGGGTAACCACTTCCCTGGATAAGGCGGTTGTCAGTTTTCCGTGCGAGACGTCCCGGTTGTGTTCGATTAGTCGAAGAGCAAAAGAGCGTTTTGTCATTCCGATGTAATGCTTGGTGGTATCATCCATGTATTCCAATGGTATGGAATACACTCCTGCATCAGTCAGAGAGGTATGGGTGTTCCGGGATGATAGCAAGTGGCGTGATATCGATCTCGGTGAGCGTATTCCAAAGCTGAGCCCGAGTTTCTTTAAGGTGTTCTGCAAGAAGTAGGTCAGGCCGGGTACATAAGGGCCCCAATGTATTGCAGCAAAGGCATGGTATGGCGGTTACCCGGGTTGGAGAAAACAGCGTCAGCGTTCTTGATAAAGTCCTAGATCACTTGCACATTGTAGCCATAGGAAGAGGCCAGATCTCTTAGGTTGTCGACTTCTTCAAGTCTGGATGCAGTGTCCGAGGAGAGAGTAAAGGCACGTTTAGCCCTATGTCTGAAAATGGCTAATTTGTGCGTAACTGGTCCCATAGATGTGGGTAGTATTACATTCGGGACATATGTTGGCTTGTAATTAACCTTGGTTTGGAGGGATCGAGAACGAGATTTCTTGACTAGGACGTCCAAAAACGGGAGACTGCCGTTGTCCTCACACTCCATGGTGAAACATATGATCCGGTGGAGGGAATTAATAAAATCGAAAAAAGCGTTCAGTTCATCAGCTCCATGCTGCCAGATAAAAAATACATCGTCGGCGTATCTCAGTCAAATAAGAGGAGCGAGCTTAGCTTCATTAAGAATTTTTGATTCCAGCGATTTCTAATTTCTTCACGATTTTCCGTTTTCGAATTATTCCGTCAACCATCCACCTTTGCGATCCACTGTTTGGAAAACGCTGTGCTAGTTAGACTAACTCATTAACCCTTTCAGTCCTGAATTAATTGAGGCTGTGAATTTTTGAAACTTATGGTTTGGTACATAGCTTTGGAGCTGTAGTAAGGGTTTTGGCTTTCATAGAGGGAATTATATAATATGTCATAGTGTTTTGACTAGTGGTACGCAGAAGTATCGTTAGGATCGTAGGGAAAAGAAAATAAGAAATGATATCTTATTATTTATTTTGCTTTGGGTGGAATTCTATAAAACAATTCGTTTTCTCATTACAATAATTCGTCGGTATGTATGTCTACGTAGTGGCGCTACTTCTGAGCACCACATTAGTGTCACAAAGCGTTTTATAAAATAGCAGACCAATATGTATCATTCAGATGACTTACGTAAGTGTATACAATTGAACGCCAAGTTCCTAGATAATGAAACCGCAATACACCGCAACTTAGAGAAAAACAAATTTACGGGTACTACTCAGATTCCAGCATATCCGTCGCCACATGCACGCCAGAGCTAAGTTCCGGCTCAATTTTAAGAGCCCGAGTCAGCCCGAGCTTGCCCGAGCCTGAATTTTATATTGCAAGATAGAGCTTGGGCCCGAACGAGCCCGAAAACTATGATTAATCGGTTTAGGCATTTAAAAAACGAGTTTTCTCTTCCAGACTTCCAGTCTTTCCTACCCGTGCTATTAACCGATGTCTTTCTCAATTGCGGAGTGGAAAAGGGATGTTTATCTATTTCTGTAGTTTCTTTGACACTTCATTTCTTCCTGAAATGTTTCGGGGGGAGGGGGTGTCAGGAAATCAGGAAAAATCGGGAGGCATAACAATCTACGTCGTACGTTGCTCAACAGAATTAGCTGGGAGCAAAATTTCGTCAGCTTGCTATCTACTGTCTACAGTTTTTATAGGAACTTTTCCTTCGCAGAAATCCTATAATTCGTAGCCTATGGAATTTTGTTACCCAAGCCCAGAATGGATAGCCCTGTCGAATCCCTACTAACTATCTAGACCCAGTTGCGAAAGAAATCTCTTTATAAACTCAAAAGTGTAAAAAGGTCTCGTATGATAAATCATGTAAAATCACATTAAAAGAAAAAATGAAGAAAATTCTCTCCATTTCTCAGAGCCCGAACTCCAGTAAGTATTACGCATCCAGTCTCAGCTCTGATGCACGCATCCATTATAAACGGTTTCGCACGTGAACGAGGCAAATTTGCATACCGAACCATTTGGTAACCTAAGTACAAACTTCCTTATATCGGTACTTGGACGTTCCGTCCAGCAGTGATGATGTTTTCAGTCCGTAAAAGAACAACGTGGTACTCTTATATACCATAAGGGCAGAAAGGGTTAAAACGTGGAAAGTCTGAAGGTAAGTTCGACGAAGACGCAATTTAGCTTCTGTGATGTACTACAGATGTAAAGCACGTGTCAAGACGACAAATGGATGTACTGGTCGTTGGGTTCTTCTCTGATTCCTTCTCTGTTTTTAGTGAAGGTACAAGACCAGCGTCGTAGGATAAGGACACAAAACACGCCTCAACCGGGACTCAAAGCTGGAACCGTCGCTGCCAATTTACGAAAGGCTCTCGTCTCTGAATACTCGGGCGCCGGATTATAAAGAAGATCTATCGACTGAGGTGTACTGAAGCACACACGTATGTAACAAATTGTAAAAAGTCGCAGTATTTTATCTCTTTCCGTTCAGTTTCAATAAATTTTAGAATCAAAACAGGACTTTGCAGACACATTGTATGTAAGCGCTGGCTAATGACCATTCGTCCGAGATGGGTCCGGGTTCGAATCCCGGTGAGACATGGATGTTGTGTTTGTCTTACGGTACTGGCTCTCTCCCATCCTTGGAACCAGTGACCCTAAATTAGGGACGAGTGATTGGTTATAACCCATTGAGTTGCTCACAGTGGTCGTTAAACCTCCAACTAAAAAAAACATTGTATGTAAGTATATTTTCTTTATTTACCCTCTCCGAAACAAATGTCAAACTTGACTTTTCTTGGCACAGACAGTTTTCACTGAATATGATCTGACCATCGACCAGTACAGGCATGAACATCTCCCAGGATTAGACAAAATGGTTTCCCACAGTCACCAACCCGCATGGCTGGAGTAGTGGGTATAGTAGGCATGCAGACAAATAATGTGTACGACGGTTGGCAGAGAGTTTGGCGAAAGCCCTATGAAGCAGTCTTGCCTTGTAAACACAGCTCAAGGTTTTGAAGGGGTGTCATTCTGTGAGGCACGTTCTGTTGGTAAAAAACGCATCCCCTGATATTTCTCGAACGTCTAGTGTCCCATCAAGGTTAATAGGCAGTAAGGTTTGCTCACCTCGCTATTTTGCAGAAGAATAATCGTGACGTCACTTAGTGACATCACCGTTCTGACATGTGAATTGTAGATCCGAATTGTAGTTATGGAGGAAGATTCCTTGTCAACAATTTTTATAACTCGAACACAGAACAAAAGCTTATGCAAACGCTCATCTACATTAAATACAGGAGAAATTCACAGTCATGTGAATATTTTACTAACGAAGGTTTCAAAAATACCTCCCCGCACATTTTTGTTACGTAAAGGGCGAGAAAACGGTTATACTTTTAAATGTTGTTTTAGTTACAAGGGGGATTTTTGCTGTTTTTATATAAATTCAAAAGTGAAAACGCACAGCAGGACGTATTATTGTCATATAATAAATAATTTCTTTATGAGGAATAAGAAAAGCATCTCGGCAATACCCCCCAAAATTTTTAAATTAAAAATTGAAAATTATGTATTTAAAAATCTGATAGAATTTATGAAGATCATTTCCAATTGATTTAGGAATAATAATTCCGACACGCTGCTATTGTGCAGATACAAAGAAACGTGGTGATTTGGTAGTCTTACAACGGCGATTTGGACAGTGACGTCAAAAAGCATTCACCGGAAGTGCATAATGAGCATAATCTTGTCATCTAATAACATTGATGTCCTATAAGGATTATCTGAACATTGTTACTGATCAAGTCTATCCTGCATGGTTGAGTTTCTATCCAGAAGGTGACGGATCCTTCAAGGATGACAATGTTACTGTCCATCACGTAAGATACACTATATTGACAAAAGTCACCGGACACCCCTTCAAAAGCAAATGAATGAATCCGCTGCGTTGTTTAGATGCGCGGTACAGCTGCAAACGATATAAAAACAAGCCTGCAGCTGACCGCGATGATATCGCACTGTGAGGTTGAGTAAAAATGTCGCGGTAGGAGAGAACTGACTTTGAGAATTGAAAGATTCTTGGGTATTATATTGTTGGGTTGTCCATAAGAGAAACCGAGAGGCGTTTAAACATACCCAATTCAACTCTTTTGGATGTACTGAATAAGTGGAAAACACATGGCATGCCTGAAGCAGCAGAACGTACCAGCAGATCAAAGAAAAACTGTGATAGAGGACGTCGAAGCCTCAGGAGAGTCGTTACAGTTAATGGAGGGAGTACTGCACAAGACCTCAGTGTACTGGTGAGTAAAAATGCTGGAACCTTGGCATGTACACGTATCATTCGCAGAGAACTTCATTCCATGGGTTACTGTGGTCGTGCGGCTGCTCAGAAGCCTTTCATCTCCACTCGGAATGCTACTCGTCGTTTAGCATGGTGTAAAGAACATTCATCATGGACCGTAGGTCAATGGAAACGGGTCCCTATGGACTGATGGATCCAGATGCACGATCCATCAGTCTGATGGCCGTGTGTGGGTATGGCGGCAGCCGGGGCAACGCTATTTATCACAGTGTACTGTTCTTACGGTCAAGTTTGGAGCTAGCAGTGTACTCGTGTGGGGTTGTTTTTCGTGGTATGGTCCTGGCCCATTGGTTATCGTGGACAAACCTGTTAACCAGCACGTCTACCTCGATATTCTGGACAATTATGCCGTACCAACTGTGTGGCAATACTATGGAACCGAGCCTTGTTGGTACCAGCAGAATAATGCACCCAGCCATAAAGCAAGGTATGTTACGCGTGTAATTCCGTATCGTGTGTGGACTGGCCAGCACAGAGCGCTGATCTTAATCTTATAGAGCACCTGTGGAATGAATTAGAGCGCCGCATAAGAAGTTTGGAACCAAGGCCTACTACTAAGCAACAGGTAGCGGCAGCATTATGTACTGAATGGTAGCGCATACCTATCGCTGTGTTCCGAAACCTTGTCGAAAGCATGTCTGGAAGTGTCTGTGCATGCATTAAGGCCAAAGGTGTTCCGACACCGTAATAAAGTATGTCAATAAATGCTATGTAGTGTTTCTTTTCTAGGTGTCTATTGACTTTTGTCAATATAGTGTCTGTCCTGCAGTGGTTCAGCGAGCGTAATAGCGGTTTCCAACATCTTTCCTGGCAACCAAAAAGCTCGAATATGAACCTCATTGAGAATATATGAGACATGTTAGAAAAACAGATCGTGGAGCAAAGTTCTCTTCCACCAAATTTGAGCCAGAGGATTGACTATTGAGTATGCTATACATGCAGATGTACATACACTCCTGCACCTTGTAGAATCTATGCCAAACCACATACATGCTGTAATTCCGGCTAAATGAGATCCAACCCCGTAATTAATAAACGTCTCTAATTGAGTGGCTGGTATGTGTATGCACATCAAACAGCGTTTTTATGATTATGTAAACAGATGCACATTGATACAGTGAACGAAAGCTTACAAACAGAAACAAAATGATCAGATCACTAAAAGAAAATCAAATTTCTATAGTGCCGATATTTTGTGACGTGTATTTAAATTAACTTTCATTTTTAGTTCCTTTTCCTATGTAAATTTGAGTTGGTTCTCTTTTGCACTTTCCAAACTTAACGTGATATCTTCTCTCTCACATGAATGAGGTTGGCAACCCTTTTGAGGTCACCGAGAGTGACGTATGAATGGGATAAGAACGATAGATAAAAAGGACGATGCAGCAGTTGCTTAGTGAGTGTGTGTGTGTGTGTGTAGGTGTTCGATCCCTGTTAAGATAGATTATACGACAGATAATTAAGGTATTATGTGTGAAGTGTAAAAACTCTCAGTACTATATTTTGGATTTCATCTACTGTGCTGGACCAATGAAAGGTTAAATGTAAGTTTGACTTCTGTATATCTTTTTTCTGGCCGTAAAAACTGAATTAGAACTATCCCGTGCAACTATTGCATCGTATTCTCATTTAGTTCAACATTTCCTTAGTCGTTGTTTTAGACATAGTGTAACACCAATCTCGCACACGAAAAAGGGTTACGTTATAGTTTCTAATACAACATGTTAAACTCAGCTCAGATAATAAAATAACAATAAAAGGTATAAAATACCTAAATATACGAATATGTATTGAACAATTGAGTAATGTAGAAATTAATTAGGATCTTCATTTCAGACTTCATAATTAAGAGCAAAATATTCCAATTACTATATACGGATCACACAAGAAGAAGCTTTGTTACTAACAAACTAAGTTACCGAAGACTTCGGTATTATATCTCTTTTTGCTGGTGTTATAATAAATTCTAAAAATCTAAGCAACGTTTTCCCGATATCCTGAATATTAAGCATAAGATTAGCACAGCTTAAAAATAACAGATTTTGGCAAAAAATCTGTGAAAATTTCAGGCATAAAATATCCGCTTTCTTTTCTCTTTTGCCTAAAAAATGATCGAAGTTTCATTTTCACATTCTTACACAACAAGCATTAATTCTTATGTTACTGTCTTTCAGAGATGTATTGTTCTGATGTTGAGCAGACAGACTGGCAGAGAAATATTTCTTATGACAGGAGATGTGTCAATTCAGATACAGAAGCAGGTAAGATTTTGACATGACTAGTCAAGATTAACAAATTTTAGGAAGCATTTTTGTTTCACAAAGAAGATTCCCGAGGAAAATACTTTTTACAGCCTGTTCTTCGTTATCTTGTGAAACACGCATGTCAAAAATATTACATAATAATTTTTCCAGGATAACAGATTCATGTTGTCCGGGAAAAATTATTAACAATTCAAATACTTCACTTTACTGACAAATATTTTGACTTGCAAGTTTTTTCAAAGAAGAATTAATATTCCTCTTTTTCACTAGGCAATGAAATTCGAAGGCTCTCCTTTAATTTAATCAGCCTTTCATCCATTTTATTATTTTCAGAAAAGGTGAAAACTTTTGTGTCATGAAGCTATTCCTAAATATAATACAGTATGTATTTGAATTTTTAGATCTGCAGATTTATTTATTAAATACAGTGATTAGTTCTGTGTTGTTTATCTCTCCACAAAGGGGAAGATATTTAGTTTGCCACACAGTGAAATCCAGTGATGCCCGATTTTTCAGTCTTGATTACAAGTCTGGTAATTCAATAAGAAGAAAGGTCTTTCAACTAGCGTTTCTTGATATTGTTGTTATTGTCCTTTGCAGTATATCGAATATATAATACACATTACACAACTTAACAAGAAGTGTGTATGTTTGTGTAAAACTCTTCACACGTTGGTTTTGAGTAGCTAAGGACATTTATGTACGTTGAAGCATATTACATCTAATGCATGAGAACAATAATATCTGCGACCATTTGCAATAGACTGACTTATTACTGACATAGTATATAGTATCTGCGATCATCTTGACTTCTGTATATGATCATCTTGAAAGTCTACCTGTTGCAGATGATGCAGATGATCGCAGATACTACTATATCAGTAATAAGTCAGCCTATTGCAAATGGTCGCAGATATTATTGCTCTCATACATTGGATGTGGTATGCTTCAACGTACATAAATGTCCTTGGCTACTCAAGAGCAACGTGTGAAGAGTTTTACACAAACATACACACTTCTTGTTAAGTTGTGTAATGTTAATATTATATATTTCTATAAAAAGTTTTGATCAAACGATACCATAGTCACACATTTGATATCGAATATTTTGTAACGTTCTAGCCGCAAATGACTGCCCTAGCAACGATGAGAATGTTTCGTAGTTTTCCGTCTCCGCATTTCGAATTTTTCTGACCAACAGGGGCGGATAGCGACGACCAAACCAAGGACAGAATTTCAGTCTTGCGATCCACTTCAGGAATACAATAACGTACAGAAAAGCACCTCACAAATTCCTCTTTGATAAAAAAAAATCTGTTAGATCTTGGATGAAAGAGAACTGTCGAAATATGCATTGTAAAACAGAAGTCAGTCTTGAACAAATTTTAACAATTTATGGTTGAAACAATTTAGAAACATCAGAAACCTCAGGTTCAATCCCAGGCAAGTACGAGCGCTCGAACCACTAAATATTCGCCGTGCGTCGGATGGGCACGTTAAGTCGTCGGATCCCGGGTACTGGCCCCCTGGTAATAAATAATGGCGTCTTCCTCCCCCTTTCTACCTCGCTTCCGTGTCACTTTCTTATCGGGCACTCTATCCCAAATGTTAGGGTTGTTTAACACCTGGAGTCAGACACTTCCTTCCTAAAATCCTCTACATATGATGATTTGATGACCAGAAATCCGCCCATGATTGAATGTAGCACCAAACCACGGATGTTGTACCACACAACATTTTCTTCTTTGAAAAATGTGGTTTTGACAAAGTCAGAAGTCTCTTGAAGACCCTCTTTCCAAATTACCGTATTTCTCGGCGTCGTGGACGCTATTTTTTTCCTGAAATAAGTCTCGAAGATGTACCGTGCATCCTGGAGTTCGAAGGTTACATTTTCCGTAGGCAACCCTTAAGGAAGGTAATCTATATTAAATTGGTTACCGGTAAACCTTATTAATAACAAGACTGTATTTATCGTGAAACGCCATGGAAAGAGTCATTTTCGATAAACCACGTGGTCTATAGTACAAGACAGACACACACACACACACATATGGAGTTCTATTGGGTTGATGCATAAGTTCCTGCCATTTTATTTCACGAGTGTTTCCCAGGTCAGTAGTGACGGTGCGGATGGCCAGTTGTATATCAAAATGCAGCCAGTAATATCGTGTATCAAAATCATATTGAGTTGTGTGATTGTGGCTAATAGTTTTTTTGGTCTTCAGGTCCGGAAGTATGGAGTGTCAAGTAGAAACGAATGAACATTTCCGACATCTGCTCCTCTACGAGTTTAACAAGGGATCCACAGCCACTAAAGGCTACTCGACA
This sequence comes from Macrothele yani, assembly GCA_039090855.1. Lineage (NCBI taxonomy): Eukaryota > Metazoa > Arthropoda > Arachnida > Araneae > Macrothelidae > Macrothele > Macrothele yani. The sequence goes on from CM077025.1 coordinate 17,995,729, forward strand.
AATTTCTGCGGTATATAGGGAGGATGCTATTGCTCCCAGGACAGCCCGCAAATGTTTTGAGCTGTTCCGAGGTGGCAACGACTCCTCACGCTCAGATCGTCCATCTCACTTTAATGAGGATCGTTTGAACCATCTCATCTACTTGGATCCGGGTCAACCCATACACGAATTGACCCTGAGATAGACTGTGATCAGGCTACAGTGGTGCGACACCTAGGACGTATGGGAAAGGTCTATAAATTGTGGTCTTGGGTGCGTCACACTCTCACCGAGGACAACAAGAATCAGCGTGTGGCCATAAGTGGTTCCTTGCTCGCTCGATATTGCGAATGTTCTCAGCAACACAAACCCTTTCTGTCGCGTATTTTTACCGGAGATGAAAATTGGTGCCTGGACTTGAATTTCAGGCATCGGATGGAATGGTTAAGCCCAGCCAAGACGCCTACAGCACGTCAAAAACATGACCTTTACCCTGCGAAGATCATATTTTGTGTCTGGTGGGACATGGAAGGCACTATTCACGGGGAAATGCTGCCGATGAATCGGACCATCAACGCTGCACTCTATTGTGAGCAACTCCGCCGTGTGAAGGAAGCAATTCAGTAGAAACGGCCACATCGGCTACATGGTGTCCTTGTCCAACATAAAATCGCACGCCCTCACAGTGCAAACATGACCAAAATGGCCATTCTGGACATGAAATGGGAGATTCTTCCACATCCGGCCAATTCCCCAAATTTCACCCCTTATTTCTGTCACCTGTTCCGATCTCTGTCGGGTGCACTACGTGGTGGAACGTTCAACAATGATGTTGATCTCCAGAATTTCCTTGATGATTTCTTCGCAGCCAATCTTGCACGTCTTTTCAAGAATGGCGTTGCAAACCTATTAAGACGTTGGGACACCATGGTAAACAATGGGAAAGATACATAATTGATTGATTCTGTTTTCCCTTCTGATGTAATACATTCCTGTAGTGCAGTGAAGAAAACGGCATGAACTGATGCATCAACCCAATAGATCAAAAGAGCCGCTCCAATGTGTTTTTGTCAAGATGTGTAAACAACCTTAGCTCGCCTGATCGAAAAGCTTTTCCTGTAGTCATAGCTTAAAGACAGGTGGTATCTTTGCTTAGCAATTTGCCGGCAAACCACTTAAAAAGAAAAAACTACGCTACCCATATTATGGCATCTGGAAGCGGAAAGTGGTAACACACCATCGGCTATAAACTATAGGTAATTTAATATACCAATGACTGAAATGTTTTATGAGTTGACTGAAATATTTTATGAACTGACTGAAATATTTTATGAACTGACTGAAATGTTTTATGAATTGACTGAAATGTTTTATGAATTGACTGAAATGTTTTATGAATTGACTGGAATATTTTATGAATTGACTGAAATATTTTATGAACTGACTGAAATGTTTTATGAATTGACTGAAATGTTTTATGAATTGACTAAAATATTTTATGAATTGACTGAAATATTTTATGAACTGACTGAAATGTTTTATGAATTGACTGAAATATTTTTTGAACTGACTGAAATGTTTATGAATTGACTGAAACGTTTTATGAATTGACTGAAATGTTTTATGTAGTGACTGAAATGTTTTATGAATTGACTGAAATGTTTTATGAATTGACTGAAATATTTTATGAGTTGACTGAAATATTATTATGAATTGACTGAAATATTTTATGAATTTACTGAAATGTTTTATGAACTGACTGAAATGTTTTATGAATTGACTGAAATGTTTTCCCTTATGTGTATAGATAAAATCTGTATTGCTTTTAATCTTTATGAAAGTGCTGAGACCTTATTTTTATGTTTACTCTTTTTTTTCAAAATTTTGCATTTTAAAATTGGGATGCTCCTTGACGCAGTGAAATACGGTAATCACCAAAAAGGGCATTTTGAAATTTGAAATGCGCACATGTCACATAGCAATTTTTCTACGTAATTGATTTCTGCATTGATTTGGTCATAATAACCTATTGCGCAATAGTATTCGTACCTCCTCCTTGAGCTGACGCCTTTTTTTACACTTTCCAACCGTTGGTTGGAGAAGCGTATATGCCCCAGCTTTGTCCGTCCGTCTGTCCGTCTGTCTACACGATAACTTGCGTAAACATGGTTCGATTTCGATGAAATTTTAGTATGTGGTAGGGGACCACCTGGAACGAACCCTATCGAAAATGGACGAAATGGGGTCAAAGGTCCGGACATAGGATTGGGATCCATTCCATCGCCCTTATCCCATACTATTAAAGGAGCAATTCTTGTATACATGTAAATTTTATTTTGAAAACGGCTCTAAGGATTTTGATTAAAGTCGTTAACCTACCGTTTTCTGGTACTAGAAATCGATTTAGCTTGATCTCGACTTTAGGAAAATTCGTTTAGTGCGTTAAATAGCCACCCCGAATTGCCACATTTTTAGTGTAATAGCGTCGTCTCATTAATGTTACCCATGCTTAGAATTCTTATGACGTCACAATCTCTCGATTGAGATGTTAGCGCGCGGTCACGCCATCGGTCTCATTACGTCACGTGTTGTGTTTTGATCCTATTAAAGTTTTATGACGTCACACTCTCGCGAGCAGATGGTCGCGATTCCCATCTGCCTCATTACGTCACGCGTTGTGTGCGTATACCCGTCCGCACGATAACTCGCGTAAAAATCTTCCGATTTCAATGAAATTTTAGTATGTGGTAAGGGAATACCTGGGAAGGAATCCTATAGAAAGTGAACGAAATGGGGTCAAAGGTCAGGACATAGGAGCGGGATCCATTCCACTGCTTTTATGCTTCATAATTAACGTACAAAGGTTCGATGTTGATGAAATTTTAGTATGTGGTAGGGGACCACCTTGGGACAAACTCTTTTGAAAATGGTCGAAATGGGGTCAAAGGTCAGGGCATAGGAGCGGAATCCCTTCCATCGCCATTATGCGTCATAACTTACGTAAAAATGCTTCGATTTAGATGAAATGTCAGTATGTTGTAGGGGCCTGCCTGGGGACGAATCCTATTGAAAATGAGCGAAATGGGATCTAAGGTTAGGATACAGGATCGGGATCTATTCCATAGCCCTTATGCGTCATAGCTTACGTAAAAATGCTTCGATTGCAACAACACTTTATCATGCTATTTCGGAGGTATACTGAAGCGGTTCTGTTGAATATCATCAAAATAGGATCAAACGTCAGGGCACAGGACCGAGATTTATTCCACAGCCATTATTCTCATAATTTGAGTGATAACTTGAGTAATGATTTCTGGTATGTTGGAAAGCGTATTATAATCAATGCATTGCATGATTTTACTAACTTGTTTAAGTTTAGCCATTATTTTGACCCATTAACCAGTACTAGTAAATTGTTGTTTCTTTTAAAGTAAATGCAAGTGGGACATGGATTTCGGAATACCTCTGCCGAAGAATTGCTTTGTGTTTTAAGTCTGTTCGTGGAAAATGGTGTGGGGATGATAGGCCATCACAATAAGTACTAGCTTCTCCTTCAAAATTACTTCTACTTAATTAATTTATGCAGAGTCCGACACTTTTCTCACATAAGTAATCTGACGTACTGCAGAGGTCATGATGATGTGAGCACGTGTTAAGACGACAACTCTATAGAAGTACATTCCGTCGGTGTAAATTAGTCGGTTAGAACAACTGGCTCCGAGCGGGGAGGCGCTGACATTGTACTTATAATTGTGGACAAAAAACTGAAGGAGACGTAATTGATAGTTGTTGCGATTCCACTTACGGAAAACTTTCAAAGAACAGTATCTGAGAAAATCTCGAAATATGAGAACTTGCAAATGGAAATCCAAAGAATCTGGAATCAAAACATAACACAGATCGTAGCAGTTATCGTTTCGGCAACCGCAGTGGTTTCAAATAACTTTCTGAAAGTTCTCGAAGAATTAGGATAGCCACAGAGACTGCTTCACCCAATCCAAAAGGCAGTCATTCTGCAAACCTGCCATGTCACTAGAAAATTCCTGAATTTCCAAGCTTGAGATGAATACCTCTGCCTTTTGCTCAACGAGAAAGTCGACGACGAGAGAAAAAATAATATACGTTTTATGTAGAAATGTTTCATGATAAGAAATGTTTAAAAATAATATACGTTTTATGTAGAAATGTTTCATGATAAGAAAAAATAATATACGTTTTATGTAGAAATGTTTCATTTATGTAGAAATGTTTCATGATAATAATCTCCCTTAACCCTTTAACTGGCAGAATTAACTCGAGGTTAGCAAAATGGATTAAAATCAGTTCGAACGAAAATATCCGCTGTGTAAAAAGTGGGCCGAACGCGGCTGGAGGGAGTGAACCTGCGCATCAGAAAGCGTTGCTTTTCTCTGAGCTTTTTTATTCAAAGTGGTTATTTAGGAATATATTTGTTATCTAAAAAGTTTGAAGAACCGACTGCCTGCACCTGCGCATCAGAAAGCATTTCTACCTCTCTTAGCTTTGTTATTCAAAGCGGTTATTTAGAAATATACACTCATCGTCAAAAAAATAGTTGCACCCAGAAGGACGTGTCGGATTGTAATCCTATTCGTGAGGAAGGTAAAGGTTACCAGGAACAATAAATGATTAAACATTGAGACTGATATGGGAAATATTTATTGAGCTACACGACAATAAGTAGTGTTTCTCAGTATGGCGTCGGGCCCCCATGTTTGCTCACACAGCATGCCAGATGTCTCGGCATGGAATTGTACAGGTTCCTAATGGTGTCCTGCGATAAGCCATCCTATGTGGCTTGAATCTTCTCACGCAGTTCCTGCAGATTGTGCGGAAGGGGTGGGGTGTAAATAACACGTCCAATAGCATCCCACACATTTTCATTCGGCGATAGATCTGGCGATGCAGCTGGTCATGGCAGAGTGTCAGTGACTTGAAGGCAAGCTCTCGAACACAGCAACAGTATGCGGACGATCGTTGTCCTGTTGGAAAATCGCACCGGAGTGAGCGTTCAGAAAAAGTAGGGTCACTGGTTGTAGGACCTCATTAACGTAACGTTGGGCTGTCAAAGTTCCTGTAATGAACACCAAAGGTGATCTGGCAACGTAGGCAATTGCACCCCACACCCTGACAGCAGGTCTTCTGGACGTGTGACGCTGGACAATAAACCTTTCATCTTGGCGCTGACCACGGTTCCTCCACACACGGATTCGTTGGTCGTCTCCTCCAAGACAAAAGCGGGACTCGTCACTGAAGATCACCCACTGCCATTCTGAGTGGTTCCTTGACAGTCTGGCACGACACCATTGGTCTTTGTGAATGATGTCGTGCCAGACTGTCAAGTTGCAATGATGTTTAGGGCGGTCGTCATAACGGTCTGCGTGCGTGTAGTCCTACGTCGTGAATCCGTCTGCCAATGGTGCTGGAACTAATCGAACGATGCATAGAAGGCCCCACTGTTGGCTGAATAATCGCAATCATGGCTGTTGCGTCACCCCGCGCATATCGGACAACCCGTCGGTCCTCTCTCACCGTGGTTCCTCTAGGTCTCCCAGACCCTTCCTGTTGCTGCTGCGTGCCTTGTTTTATACACTGTCGCCAACAGCGTGCTATGGTGATATCCGCACGACCGGTGCGGCGCGCAATACGGCGATACGACCATCCCGCTTACCGGAGCCCGACGATGCGGCCTCTCTCGAACTTCTCCAACTGCTCCAATTGCTTCCGAACTTTTCTCCCAGGCATACTTTACTTGCAAAGGATGCAACCAACCCAACAGCATGAGACAGAATGGCAAGCACGCGCAACGGGACGATTTTATATAGCCGGTCAGACACAGCGATAAGACCCCTCCTTGCTGGCGTCACATACGCGGCCGAGCGTGGTACTTGAGTCATTGGTATTTCTCACGATGTCAAACTAACCCACCAAATGTCATTCCTGTCGATTGTTTCCTTCTGGGTGCAACTATTTTTTTGACGATGAGTGTATTTGTTCTCTAAAAAGTGGACCGAACGTGACTGGAGGGAGTGGACCGAACGCGACTGGAGGGAGTGGACCGAACGCGACTGGAGGGAGTGAAACTGCGCATCAGAAAGCGTTGCCTACCCCTTAGCTTTGTTATTCAAAGTTGTCATTTACGGAGATGATTGTCACTAATCCTTTCCGATTGCTTACCTGCTAAGAAAAGCTATAATAATGGCGACAAACTTAAGAAAGGAGATGGATGTTTGAGCTACTTATTTCTGTCCAGCAGTATGGTGTCCTATCAGGGGGACTAGTCCTTCCGCATCATATTTTAGGACATGGAATAGAAATCAGAGGTCTGGAAGCGAGCTCTTATCACCGTGACAGATTTATGGTCAGCACTGCTGAGATGAGAGAGGAAAAGGAATAGTTTCGCCGTAGCTTTTGCAAAATCCGGCCGCTTTGTGAACATTCCTGCTTGAAGCGCGCACTTTGAGCACGATTGGTTCGGGTACATCGGCTAAGTAAAGGGTTACGTGCTGCTTGGTAATGACATGCTTTATGATGCTTAAATGTTTCTTGATAATAACGCACTGTTTACATTTAAACATTTAATTTTAATAACATACCGTTTACTCCTAAATGTCCCATAGTAATAGCATATTTTTATCTTATTTCCAGTGAATGACGTCATGTTCCGGCAGCGTGGAAGAAATTCACTCATCCGTCGACGAGGAATGCGGGATTCCAGGACAGAGAGTGGCGCGAGGTCTGTTGTCCTAGGTAGGATGGTAGGATAAGTAGGATAGTTGTGCCCGGATGTTGCCTGCAAACGCACTCCACTCACATGCACGTTCTCGTCTCTCCTTCTTACGTAGCAGAACTTTACCTTTCTATGCATGTGATTTCCATCAGCACTACTACGTTCTTTCATTCTGACTCTGACTGTGCAGACATCTTATCCTCATTCTATTCTCAGAATGTTTCCGCTCGTACTATGGAATGCATGCAAAATTTCTGCATGACACACTAAAATTCCTTTACACATTAGTTTGATGCGTAAAGAAATTTTATCAAAATAGAACAATGTTTTCTCTTGTTTTTTTTGTTCTTTTTTTTATTGGAGGTTTAATGACCACCTTGAGCAACTCAGTAGGCTATAAGCAGTCGCCCGTTCCTAATTTAGGGCCATTGGCTGCAGGGAAAAGAAAGAGCCAGCGCCTCAAGACAAACACAACATTCATGCCTTGCCGAGATTCGAGCCCGGACCCATCTCGGACGAATGATCAGAAGCCATCGCTTATACCACTGCGCCACCGGTGCGGTCTCGTGTTTTCTGAGATATTTAAAAAAACAGCAGTTTCGTATAACGTAATACACTGCGTTGCCTGAAATATTCGGACATCTGACTGATTACACTGGTACACAAAAAAAAATCTGTCCCAATGTTTTTGGCCAATCTTTATAGTATTTGTCGTGCTGAATTCAATAATGAAAACCATTTTGCTCTATCACATAAGGTATTTGTCTGACAGTTACGTAAATAGTTTACATTAATAACATGTACACTAAGGAAGGATGCATTGATCAAACACTTTTCTTTTAAGACATAATAGCATATTGCTCTTGAAAATTATGCTGTTTCTTCCAAAAGCTCTCCAGGCAAGTTTTGTACGCCGATTAATTTCTTCATCAATGTGACCCTCACTTGATATCTGCTGTCCAAGATAAACGTACGTGTCTGTTATCTCCAGCTTTTCTCCATCAATCGATAAATCTTAATTTCTTGTAAAAGCATTGAACATCACTTTTGTCTTCTGAAAGTTCATTTTTAATTCCACTTCTTTACTCTTGTCAGCAAGTTCCTGGATCATAATCTGCAGCTCTGATGGGGTAGTTGCAAAAATGACTACGTCATCAGCAAAACGAAAGTGGGTTAGATAATCTCCATTAATCTTTATCCCTTTGTTTTCCCAGTTCAGTGATTGAAAGACATTTTCCAATGTGGCATTAAAGAGCTTGGGAGATATGGTGTCACCTTGTCCCACTCCCTTTCCAACTTTTATGTGTGTTGTATTTTCAAACAGCCGAATCTTTGCACTTGCATTTTCATAGATGTTATTAATAATATTAATGTACGCATCTTCAATACCACAGGATTTCAGGGCCATTGTAACTGCTGATGGTTTCACCGAATCAAAGGCTTTTTCATAATCGATAAAAGCCATGCACAATGGAAGTTCATATTCCCTCGCTCTTTCAATTAGTTCTCTCAGTACGTGGATATGATCTATTGTGCTGTAGCCACTCCTGAATCCAGCTTGTTCTCTCGGTTGAGCCATGTCCAGTGTCACCTTTAAGAGACGTGGACTTTAACTAAAAGAGACATACAAAGGCTGCAGACAACTCAAAGCAGCATGGAGAGGTGCATGCTTGGTGTAACCAGGAGAGATAAGAAGAGGAACTCGTGGATCCGAAAAATGACAAGAGTGGAAGACATCATGATCAGAGTTAAATCCCTGAAATGGCAATGGGCTGGACATACTGCGATGGACAGCCGAAATTTTAGATTGGATTCCAAAGGACAGGAAAAGACCCAGAAGAAGACCACATGCAAGATGGGTGGATGAAATTCGAAAGTATGCGGGAGTGACATGGAGGAGACTGGCACAAGACAGGCCGTTGTGGAGGAAACTTGGGGAGACCCTTCGTCCAGCAGTGGATTGATAATGGTTGACAATGATGATGATGATGACACTAAGGAGATTAATTAATGTTCAACGTACCTAAAAGATCTTAGTTGAAGATTTCATGTAATACTTTACCTCAGGAAGGTTCCGTTTGAGAGTCCAGCAGTAATCTGCTGACATACTTGAACTCCACTTTCCTTTATATCTTTTTTCGATGCTTGAAATGTCCTGGTGAAAGCGTTCACCGTGTTCATCACTTACGGCGTCCAGGTTTTGGGGAAAGAAATCTAAGTGAGAGTGAAGGAAGTAGATCTTCAGAGACATATTGCAGCCTAAGTCTTCATATGCTTTCAGCATCTCATGTACTACATCCGTAGAGTTGTCTGACTTTTTGTTGCCTAAAACGTATTTCACCAAATTCTTGAAAGAAACCCATGCGCGTTTTTCTAAGTCATTCAAACGTCCTTCAAAAGTTTCATCTTGCATTAGTTCTCTGATTTGTGGTTCTACGAAAATTCCTTCTTTAATTTTTGCATCGCTAATTCTGGGGAACTTCTCCTTCAAGTACAAAAAAAAAACACTTCCATTTCTGTCCATGGCTTTCATAAAAATTTTCATCAAACCTAATTTGATATGAAGAGGTGGGAGATAAATGTTTTTGGGATCAACTAAAGGACCATTCATTACATTTTTTTTCACCAGGTGTAAGAGATTTACACGAAGGCCATGTCTTCCTTTTGAAATGACTTTTACGATCCCAGCTGTCCCACTCGCACAAAAATCAGCAAAATTTTGTGTATCCATACTGTAACCCGAGCAGCATAGTGATCACCTTGAGGTCTCCACATATGTTCCAAATGAATTTCTCATACTGTATCTTGTTTAGAATAATCATCATATTTTCATAGGTTTCTTTCATATTAATAGCATGTGCTAGTGGAACTGATGGGAATTTGTTTCCATTGTGCAAAGGACAGCTTTTAGGCTAACTTTTGACGAATCTATAAACAAACGCCATTCCTGTGCGTTATGAGCATGTCCTGTAGTGTCCATCACTGATGAAATATCATTACAGTACACTATATATCCTTCTTGGGAGAAAACCTCCTTGAAATCTTCTTGAAGATTTCGAAAGTAGCATACCCTTGTTCCGCGATCAAGAAGCTTCCACCCTTTCAGTCGTGATCCCAAAAGTTCTGCCTGTTTTTTAGATAAATTTAAATCACGCACTAAATCATTTAGGTTTCCTTGTGTCAATAAATGAGGCTCATTAGAAATGTTGAAACATGCATCATGACGATCAGCGTGATCTTCATTTTGATTCTCTTCAGAGCTTGAAGTTTCATTTATATCGGTTGATACCGGGTAAGGTGGTATTGGCATATCATCACTGTGGGGATTAGGTCGCGTCGCGGAAAGTAAGTTGGGATGTTTTAAACTGTGTTTCGACTTACTTGTGATTCCCTTTACATTTGTTATACAACAATAACAGTCCGAAGAATGATCTTTCGGCTTTCTCTATACCATGGGAACTGCAAATGGCATATGGCGAGAACCGTTCGCCCACCCCTTTAAAAGTCTTACTACCTGATCTCCTACTTTGCAACCAAAGTAAAGCTGATAACACTTTCGTATTAATGGGGTAAAGTTCCGCCTTTGAGGTTTGAATGTCAATTCACCACACACATGACAAAACGTATCCGGATTGTTGAGGCACTTGCGTGGCATTTTTCAGTTTTCACACACAAACAAAAACTACTAATAAAGAGCAATAGCACAGCGTTCAATTCGGCTGTCTATAGAGAACTGAGACATAAGACGTAGTCGAGCGGTCGAGTGAGCAGCCGGGAAGGGTGCAGGTGGCGCCATGTCTATGACTCATTCGCACGTGCGGAAAGGACCCCCCCACTCTTTGATAAAACACGAACGCAACAGAGTCTCTACGTCCCCTGCAGCATTTTTTGTTTTATTTTCTTATATGAATAAATGATGCTATGCGCTCCAAGCCAATACTGAAATTATTTCTCACAAAAAAAAAAACTATTTTTAACGTAAAAAATTGAAAAAAACATATTCTTATATCTGTACGTGATAGCAAAATTTGGATAGCGAATCTGGATTCTTCGTATGAAAATACTAAAGAATAAAAAAAAATTATGTCTGGGACAAAACATGTGTTTACCAGTGTTATGCAAATTTTGGATCCACGCGTTCACATGCTCGTGTTGTGCCTGTGGGAGTTTTTCATTAAAATCGTAGATCTGCTGGAGAAGAAGTATTAGGCTGTAACAGATGAAATGTCGGAATATTAACGGAAACCTCAAACACCCAAAATACGATGCAAGATAAACTTTGCCCCCCTCCCCGGTGGCGCAGTGGTCTAAGCGATTACTTCTGATCAGTCGTCCGAGATGGGTCCGGGTTCAAATCCCGGTGAGGCATGGATGTTGTGGTTGTGTCACGGCACTGGCTCTCTCCCTTCCCTGGAACCAGTGGCCCTAAATTAGGGACGGGTGACTGCTTATAGCCCATTGAGAGGCTCACGGTAGTCGTAAAACCCCCAATCAAAAAAAAAAATATTAATCAAAATAATCATCGCTAGCAGCAACACACTTTTGCCAATGAGACAAAAGATTTTTTGTGCCATCGGGAAAAGATGTCGAGCTTCAGGAATCGACGAACTCGTGGAATGCGGTTTCAACTGGTGTTTGATTGGGAAACGTTTTACACCGTAGAAAGTAGTCCAGGTGTTTGAAAAAAATTATGATCCGTAGTGGACGGAAAAAGTGTATAAATAGGACGAGGTAAGGCTTTGTACCTCAACTGGTGCGCCTCCTGGATCCCCTGGCGCCCAAAATGGGGTTTCGCGTTACCATGGAGACGAATGGGCGTACGAGGATTAACTAACGCTGGCTGTTTACTGGACAGTTTTCCATGCATAATGTCAAGTTCTTGAAAATACCTGCACACAGTGATTGTTTTACCCGATTGTAAGAAGGAGTAGATCACACCGAATGTAGACCACAGAACACTGATTATCATTTTTTTTTTTTTGGATTCGCTGTACTTCTGGGCTTCAGTGCGGTCAAGCCATTGCGTCGAACGTCGGCGATTGTCATATTGCATCTATTTCTCATCACACGTGACGAGGCGTATAAAAATGTCGTTCGGGTATTAGTGCGGTCAAACCACTACGCAGAACGTCGGCAATTGTGATATCGCATCCATTTCTCATCACAAGTGACGAGGCGTCTAAAAATGTCGTTCGTTTAGTTGCGAAAAAAAAAAAAAGAATAGCAGACATCAAATCATTGTGTTTTGTACTGTTCCATCAACTCATGTGAGATCCGTTAATCCATCTTCTTTACTTTGCCTATGGACGTTAAATATCTGGAAATGGTTTCATAATGTACTCCGAGCTTCCCGACAAGTTTTCGTACCGTTTGGCGTGGATCGGATTCATCAAGGCCTCCAACTAGGTATCATCGATAACTCCTTCTGGTCTACCGCGTGGCTCATTTTCGAGGCTCATATCGTCGGATCGGAATTCAGCAAACAAACATTGTGCTTTGCGTTCCCAAATGGCGCCTTCTCCAATCGCTGTATTGATGTTGAGAGCTGCCTCCTATGCCCGGTGTCGAAGTTTGATCCATCGCCCTCTTCAGTTCACCATAATCCCCATGGAACTGATGCCACTGATGAAATGACCAATGCTTTATAGGCTGCAGCCTTTACTCTTTAAATTTATAAATCGCAAGTGACGTAGCCTGATTTATTAATTCCTTAATTACCTGCCATCTGCACGAATCTGCAAAATCCGACATATCATCTTCAACAACCTGGTGCATTGGAAAAATATCAATATGCCACTAACAACAAAACTTGCAACCTTTCAAATTGGGATGGCAGTTTTACTCTATATTAGTAACCTCTCTACATGTGACATTACCACCCATCTGGATATATAAAAACACATTATAGTTGTGCAATTCAAAGATGCAGGAGCTGCTACAGCAATAATAAACCCAATGGTAGACCACGCGAAATCATGAATAGTTGCCGAAGAATCCTGCTGCGAAACTTCAAAGAAGAACACACGTCGTCTGCAATAAACTTCTCTGCCGAGCTGTAGGAACTACAGATGAGTACGGCCCCGAGCTATGAAAAGAAGCTCGGGCTCAAGTTAATTTTTCCCTTCACCTTTTTTAATTAATTTTATTTAATACTGCTAATCGAATTAACTAACGCAATGGGAAACGCACAGCCGAATGGTTAGGCTATATATAGTCTCTCTTTGTTCTTTGCTGATATTCTTAATTATTGTTTATTGCGTATTTCGCGTGCATTTCGTAAATCAAAAACGCCTGTGAGTGTTTTATGTAACAACTAACTGACTATATATACACTATATTGACAAAAGTCACCGGACACCTAGAAGAGAAACACAACATAGCATTTATTGGCATACATTAGTACGGTGTCGGTCCACCTGTTTCCTTAATACATGCACTGACCCTTCGAGACATGCTTTCGACAAGGTTTTGGAACACAGCGATAGGTATGCGCTTCCATTCAGTACATAATGCTTCCGCTAACTGTTGCTTGGTTGTAGGCTTCGGTTCTAAACTTTTTATGCGGCGCTCTAATTCATCCCATAGGTGCCCTATGTGATTAAGATCAGGGTTCTGTGCTGGCCAGACCACACACGATATGAAATTATTGTCAAACCACGCCGTAACAGTCCTTGCTTTATGGCTCGGTGCATTATCCTGCTGGTACCAACAAGGCTTGGTTTCATAGTATTGCCACAGAGTTGGTAGGGCATTATTGTCAGTCAGAATATCGAGGTGGACGTGCTGGTTAACAGGTTTGTCCACGATAACCAATGGGCTGGAACCATACCACGAAAACCACCCTCACACGAGCACACTGCCAGCTCCAAACTTGACCGTAGGAACAGTACACTGTGTTAAATAGCGTTGCCCCGGCTGCCGCCATACCCACACACGGCCATCAGACTGATGGATCATGCATCTGGATTCATCAGTCTATAGGACCCGTTTCCATTGATCACACCATGTTAAACAACGAGTAGTATTCCAAGAGGAGATGAAAGGCTTATGAGCAGCCGCACGACCACGGTAACCCATGGAATGAAGTTCTCTGCGAATGGTAAGTGTACTTACCGAGATTCCAGCATCTTTACTCACCTGTACATTCAGGTCTTGTGCAGTACTCCCTCCATTAGCTGTAACGACTCTCCTGAGGCTTCGATGTCCTCTATCATTGATTTTCTTTGGTCTGCCAGTACGTTTTGCTGCTTCAGGCATGCCATGTGTCTTCCACTTATTCAGGACATCCAAAACAGTTGACTTGGGTATGTTTAAACGCCTCTCGGTTTGTCTTATGGACAACACACTAATATAACACCCGACAATCTTTCCTTTCTCAAAGTGAGTTATCTCCCGCCGCTACATTTTTACTCAACCTCACAATGCGATATGATTGCGGTCAGCTGCAGGCTTGTTTTTATACCGTTTGCAGCTGTACCGCGCATCTTAACAACGTAGAGGATCCGTTCATTTGCTTTTGAAGGGATGTCCAGTGACTTTTGTCAGTATAGTAAGGATATGTAGAATTAAAGATACATAGTACAAACAACTGTAAATTGCATTGTGAATCATTTAGTGCTGTACTTGTATTTTTATATAATTTATTTCTTTAGAGCAACCAGGTTAAAGACAAACCCCCGGATCACTAAGCTCCATGCTGTATTACGTGCAATTGTACAACTCCTAACCAGCCGAATACAGTCAAATTTAATAATTTGCTAATTCAGGTTATTATATTTATAAATAAGAGTACATGTGACAGCTTCACCAAATAATAAATAAAATAAATGCCAAATCCAGCTGTGTCCCAGTAGAACTATTCCATGTATTAAAAATCACTACGACCTATGTATGCACATTTACTCAATACTTAATCGGTCCTAATCCATCAGCAGAACAGGAATACGCTAATCTCATTCACGCAGAAATGACATAGATTTTATAATGAAATTAAAGAGTTCAAAATCCTTATTTAAATTTGAATGAAAACATTAAATACAGTTAACTAGGATAAACTTGGAAAACCAAATGATGCACATAATAATAATTCCTTCACTTTCTCTCTCTCTCTCTCTCTCTCTTTGGAGGGGGTGTGGGGGTTTAGGGTAGATATTAACGGAAATGTCTAACATTCTTATCGGATGATGAAAATATAAATAGGAGTAAAACAACGTGCTTTATCTTTTCCTTATTCACGTAGGGAAAACTTGCACAAATGTTCAAACGCGGACCAGTCATAAATAATGATATAACGGGACCGGGTCGGACTCATGATTATAATTTCCCGCCCGGGCTGAACCCGGGCCTTACAAATGGAGCCTTGGTTATCTCTAGTAGGAACATCTGTCAACAGCAGGACTCTCCTCAGAGATCTACATTCCTTAGATTTCTATTGAAAGGCAGCTGCGCACAAACCTAACATCACTCCTGCAACTGGTCAATGGAGTCTGGCCAGAAGTATGCTGCCGTTCTTGAACGGTAGAAGACTGGAATAGGTTCTAAATCACTCTTCATAGTGTTTATCTCCAATGAAAATGCTTGGGCTTGGCGATTACGCAGAAAACCTTTCCCTCAAGACTGCATAATTCCTACTGGCAAGTTATAGTGTCGTCCCTGTAGTGGTTTGAAGCTGTTTCAACTGGATAGAACTTAACCTATTGATTTTGTACCTGCAACCAGGAAGTCCAAACTTGGCCTTGATATTCTTGACAATTCGGGCCTGCCTACAAGGTGGCATTACTTCTGTACGGACTGTTGTTTATTTCACTACGACTGTGTTCCATGACACCTGCACGATGTGTACAAGACTGGTTTTTCATGCACATTGTCGAAATGTTGGACTCGCCAGCTCAATGTTTGGACCTCAATCCTATGGAACACACTTCTGGGCGTGTTGTCTCGTAAATTACGGTAAGTTTCGACTGGAATGTTTCTCCTGTAAAGCTACTTCCATAGCCCGATTTGGAGGAAAGTCATTGTGGTCGAGATACGATTTCGTGTCCACACTGATACATCAAATCGTATCTCGACCACAATGACTTTCCTCCAAATCGGGCTATGGAAGTAGCTTTACAGGAGAAACATTCCAGTCGAAACTTACCGTAATTTACGAGACAACACGCCCAGAAGTGTGGTACATCCGCTCCATTACCCGAGTGGTACGAAGCGTTGGCTTCCAAATATTCCTCCGAGATGGGTCCGGGTTCTAATCCTGGATGGATGGTGCGTTTTGTCTTATGGCACTAGTTTTCAGTTTTCAACATTCTCTAGATACAGTATCTCAAAAGTGAGGACAGACGAATGCTTGTAGTCCCCTGAGTTGTCACGGTGGTCGTTAAACCCCCAACAAAAAAGGGGGGGGGTCTGCCGTTAAAGTCAAAGCTGGCCATTCTATGCATTAATGTTTTTCAAAAAAAAAAAAAAATAAACGTTTGTTGCAATTACACAAAGGTATCCAAATACAGTTTTGTTAGATAATGAATGCTGCAATTAAAGCAGAAATCAAAAATTAATAAAACACCAGTGCAGCATTTATCACTCGTACTATTAGAACAAAGCTGCATAAGCTTTTGAATTTAAAATGATATTGATGACGAGTTGCGATTTTCAACCTCTCGAAGAAGGTAACATGTACGTTTAATTGCAATACTAACCTTGCAGTTTTCAAAGAGCAATCACTCTTCCTTTGATGTACATGACAAGAGCAAAGCTCGGCGACTACTACTAGAAGCAGAGTAACCTCAACGACAGACTATTAAACGCCTGTCATGCTATCGAGAACCTATATACACTGAAGAGCAATTGAATTAGAGACAGCTGACGTTATGCAAATGTCGCGCTGTGGGCGACCCTGTAAACGGAAACGACAGGACGTATGCAGCGATCCGACAATATGAGTGATGCGACGGGAATCAGTAAGAGTCGGACGCAGTATGGGTAAGACGAAGAATCTGAGCTCATTTGATCGTGGGCAAATTGACGGGGCCCAACGAATGGGTCACTCCATCTCGGAAGTCGTGCAGGCACTGGGATTTTCACGAGCCACTGTCACGGGTGCACAGTGAGTACACCGAATCCGGTAAAACCATCCCTGCAAGGGCCAACTGCCGTGGACAACAGCGTGTGGATGAGCGGGGTCATCGTCGACTAGCTCGCATTGTAAAAGCGGATATACGGGCCACAGTACAAGAAACCACTCGGCAATTTAACGCTGGTGCACAAAAACGTGTAAGCAGCCACACCATCTAGAACCATCTCCTCGCTATGGGGTACAGAAACCATCGTTCCACGAGGGTACCACTGCTGACCGCACATCACAGGGTGCAAAGATTAGCATGGGCGCGGGAACATCGCCACTGGACCCTAGATATGTGGGAAAATGTTGCCTGGACTGATGAGTCGAGATTCACGTTGGTACATGCGGATGGCAGGATACGAGTACGGAGCAAACCACATGAAGCGATGGATCCTTCTTGCCAGCAGGGTACTCTTCAAGCTGGTGGGGGTGACATTCTCGTCTGGGGACTGTTTGCGTAGACTGAAATGGGACCCCTGGTACGTGTGACATCGTCCCTGATAGGTCAATGTTGCCGCGATATCCTGGACGACCATTTGCTCCCGTTTGTGCGTCTTCAACATCCCACTGGGAACCTCATCCTGCACAAGACAATGCACCATGCCATCGCTCCCGAATTGTATCCGAATGGTTGGATGAACACTCCACCGATGTGACCTCACTTCCTTGGCCAGCTAGGTCACCTGACCTCAATCCCATCGAGCACATCTGGGATGCCATCGGGAGAGATGTTCGAGGCTCTGATCCCCCTTCATCAAATCTTCGTGAACTGTGGGAGCTTGTTCAAGGGTCGTGGATCCGTATGGCTTCCCAACGCTTCCGGTGTCTTGCCGAGACGAATCGCCGCCGTCATCAGGGCGAAAGGGGGTGCTACACGTTACTAGACAGGCATCTCTAATTCAATTGCTCTTCAGTGTATAAAAGTGGCTATCCCCCCCCCCCGAAAAAATACGACTACTGCTATTGGTGACTATTACTAAACGTAACTGAGTGACCTCGGCGACTTACTACTAGACGCCTGTCATGTTATAGAGGACCCATATATAAAAATGGGTATCCGAAAAGAAAAAAAGGACTTGCGAAGTTTCTTTTGAAATTCTTTATACAGTTGGGCCTGTGAACACATAAATTGTTGGAAGACAGCAAAACAATTAAATATTGCAACGGACGGTAAGTTTGTGTGCTTTGCACAAGATCGGTAGAGAATAGGGGAGACGATAGTTTTTCGTTTGTGCAGAAAATAGGGGAGACGATATTTTTTTGTTTGTGTATTGTATAGGGGAGACGATATTTTTTCGTTTTTATAGCGAATAGGGGAGACGATAGTTTTTCGTTTGTGCAACGAATAGAGGAGATGATAATTTTTGTTTGTGCAACGTATAGGAGAGACGATACCTTTTCGTTCATATAGCGAATAGGGGAGACGATATTCTTTTGTTTGTGTAGTGAATACGGGAGACGATATTTTTTTCGTTTATGTAAAGGAAAACGTCATGCTTATAATGTAAATTAACTCACCTATGGAATTGTTATGCGAAGTATGAAGAAATTTTATGGTTTTTAGCACGTCTTTTATAAAAAAAGATCGTGCTTCTGTTGTCGGTTTGTCCGTCCGTCCGTCCGTCTGTACCCACGATATCTCAGCAACTATTAGTCCGATTTGAAAAATTCTTTTTGCATTGGGAAGCTTGAAATATGTAAATAATGATCCTTTATTTCGTTTTTTTTACGATGTACAATTTTGCCGGTAGAGGGCGTAAATGCAGATGATGTCGAATTGAAAAATACGTTTTATTTCACATATTTGCTTCTAAACATCCGATTGAAAAAAAAAATTATAACTTTCGATTCCAATTATGTCGAAGACTATTTTAGATATAGTTACTTTTTCAAATTACGCATAGATTTTCCGCTAGGGGGCGTAAAAGTAAATTACAATTTTCCCGATAACTCTTCTTCTAAAACTCCGATTTGAAAAACCTTTTCTTCAGCGGATACATCTCTTGATGGAAAATCTTTTGCATATAATTTCAAATTTTTGGTAAAGAATACTTTGGCCACCAGGAGGCGTAAATGTTAATTTTTGCTTCTGATGTATTTGCCATAAAATCGTAGCTTCTAAAATATCGATTAAAAAATTCTTTGGTGGACTGATGCCACTCACATCGATAAACCTTTTCGGAATATTTTCTTCTTAAAATATTCCACAGTTTCTCCGCCAGGGGGCGTAGATGTACATCTTATTTTTGTCAATATCTCTACTTCTAGGAGTCCGATTTGAAAAATTCCTTCTTTGTTGGATACTGTTTTCCGTGTGACATGTTTTTCATATAATTTCAAAATTTTCAAGTAATACTTAGACTTTCCGCTAGAGGGCGCAGTGGTAAATTGCGTTTTCCCCTATATCTCTGCTTCTAAATCTCCGATTTGAAAAATTCTTTCTGCACCGGATACAGCTCCTGATGGGAAATCGTTTGCACATAATTTCTAATTTTTGTAAAAAAAATGGTTTGGCCACCAGGGGCGTAAATCTTAATTTCCGTTTCTCTAGTATTTGCAGCAAAATATGAGCTTCTAAATTCTCGAATGAGAAAAAACGTCGTTTGTTGACTGATACTACTCATGTCGACAAACCTTTTAGAAACATTTTCTTCTTAAAATAGTGCATGGTTTCTACGCCAGGGGGCGTAGATGTACATCTTATTTTTGTCAATATCTCCACTTCTTGAAGTCCAATTTGAAAAATTCCTTCTTTGTTAGATACTGTTTTCCGTGTGACATGTTTTTCATATAATTTCAAAATTTTCAAGTAATTCATACACTTTCCGCTAGGGGGCACAAAGGTAAATTACGTTTTGTGCGTTATTTCTGCTCCTAAAACTCTGATTTGAAAACTTCTTCCTGTATCGCATACAAGACCTGATTGAAAATATTTTTCTCATAATTTCTAATGTTTGGTAAAGAATGGTTTAGCCACCAGGGGTCATATGTGTTAATTTCTACTTCTGAAGTATTTGTTGCAAAATCTGGGCTCCAGAAAACTCGACTAATTTTTTTTCTTCGACCGATACCGCTTATACGGATAAACCTTTTGAGAATACTTTCTTCCTAAAATAATGCATGGTTTTCCCACCAGGTGACGTAAAGTTACATCTTATTTTTGTCGATATCTCTGTTTTTAAGAGTTCGTAAGCTCACGATTCCGTTTACAGCAATATCTGAGGGATTAAAAACCCAATTGAAAATCTTCTTTCTTCCGTCAGATACTATTGTTTTCCATACCGGTTCCATTGACTTTGAATAGCTTTGATAAATTTAATTTGCGTCAGAACGGATTCAAAAGACGTGCTTATTACACCCAAAAATTCGGGGTCAAATTCTTGTTGTTATTTATAATGACGAAAGAGGCACAGAATAACGGAATCGTATAATCAAATAATCAACTAAAAATATCATTCAAGAAGGTAAATCCGAATGTCGCAATATGAACTCTCGGTTTATACGCGTCTTCCGTGTTTCTAATCCAGTAGATGAAATGGCACAATTAAACCCTATATGTTTCTGGACCGGAGACAGTTATTCCCTTGAATGCACGTATTGTCTGACTTCTTCGATGGAAGGAATATACGATGATAGTTCAATAAATAAGTTTTCTGGTGCTAGTAAATAGAAAAAAATATTTACCGAAATGAGTGACACAGGATGAGATAGTTACATTCTTCTTCTATTTCTTAACATAATGACCTTTGACGTTCAGGCATTTGTCCCACCGTAGTACTCATTTTTTTAACTCCTCAGCAAAGAAGATTGCCGCCCCGGTGGCGCAGAGGTCTAAGGCGCTGGCCTCTGATCATTCGTCCGTAAGGGGTCCGGGGTCGAATCCTGGTGAGGCATGGATGTTGTGTTTGTCTTACGGCACTGGCTCTCTCCCTTCCCTGGAACTAGTGACCCTACATTACGGATGTGCGACTGCTTATAGCCCATTGAGTTGCTCACGGTGGTCGTTAAACCTCCAATCAAAAAAAAAAAAAAGAAGGTCGTACTTTGCCCGTAAAGAGAACCGTGCGCAACTGCTTCAATCCCTATTGTTTCAGTAACGTATGGTATTTAATCGAAATAAAGGTACACTACCTGATCAAAAGTATCCAGCCACATATCTATCCACAAATTCTCTGTAACACGAAAGGAATTAATATTGAATCGGACAAACCTTTGATGTTACCACAGCCTCCACTCTGATGGGAAGGCTTTCCACAAGATTTTAGTACACTGCTGCGAGAATTGCCTTCTATTCTGCCACAAGAGCTGTGGCGTACTACAGAGGTAAAGCACGTGTTAAGACGACAAATCTACAGGGATGCAATTTGTCCGTGTAGATTTACTGGGAAAGCAACTTACTCCGGAGTGAAGGGGCGCGTTTTCCGTCACGGACAAATGTGTGTCTTCACAGAGCATTAGTCAGGTTGGTCATTAATGTCCGGCAAGCACTCGAAATTACAGTTCATCCCAAAAGGTGTTTTATAGGGTTGGCATCGGGGCTCTATGCAGGTCTCACAAATTTTTCCACATCCGTCTCATCAAAACATTCCTTCACGGACCTCGCTTTGTGGAACGGGACATTGTCCTCTTGATAAAGAAAATGGCTTTCTCCTAACACTTACCTTAATGTTGAAATCACGGAATTGTCGGGAATGTCATTATAAGCCACGGGGTTTAAGATTCCTTGGCACTGGAACTCTGGGGCCCAGTTCAAACAACCATGAAACACATCCCCACAGCATGATCCCTCCTCCACCAAACCTCACAGCTGGCTCAGTGCAGTTGGGCATAACACCCAAACTCGTCCGTTGAAAGACCAGATGGTGAAGCGTGATTCATCCTTTAAGAGCATGCGTTTCCACTGCTCCCGAGTTCACTGGGGCCGAACTCTACACCACTTCAACGTAAAAGAAGGTCGTGATGATGAGAGACTTGTGTGTGGCTTCTTGGCCATGAAACTCTATTCCCGTCAGCTCTTTATGAACCATTAGGGTGCTGTGGTTGTTTCCAAAGGCACTTCGGAACACGGAGATGAGTGTTGCAACCGAGGACAAGCGATTTTGTGACACCATCCGCTTCAGCACTCGGTGGTCACTTTCACGTGCCCTACCACGGCTAAGAGGGCCAGGAAATCCAATATTCAGGAAGTCATTTCCGCCTTAGTTTATAAAAACTGGGTGACGAGAAAGCAGCTATTTCCGAGGACTTGAGGCCCCTTTTTATAGCCATAGCAAAAGTTCCTATACATGTATATTAACAAGAAAATGTATAATTGAAATATCAGTTGGCCGCTCCGGTGGCGCAGTGGTCTAAGCGATGGCTTCTGATCATATGCGCTCCCGACGAATCGAGGTTTCTGCTCCACGTTGTGACGGGCGGTGGTGGATACGGCGTCAGACACATGAGAACTAACACCCGGACACACTTGTCGATCAAGTACAGGCCGGCTTTGGCAGTGTGCATGTTTGGGGGATGTTTCCTGGTATGATCTGAGACCGCTGAATGGGTCCTTGAGCGCTAATGGTTACCTGTCCATCCTCGCTGATTGCATGCACCCCTTCATGTTGGAAGTTTACCCTGGTGGTGATGGTGTCTGTTAACGGGACAATACGCCCTGCCACGTCACTAAGGGATGCGAGAGTTATTCCAGGAACACGACAGCGATGTCTCCGTTCTTTTTTTTTTTTTTTTGATTGGAGGTTTAACGACCACCGTGAGCAACTCAATGGGCTATAATCAGTCGCCCGTCCCTAATTTAGGGTCACTGGTTCCAGGGAAGGGAGAGAACCAGTGCCGTAAGACAAACACAACATCCATGCCTCACCGGGATTGGAACCCGGACCCCGTTCGGACGAATGATCAGAGGCCATCGCTTAGACCACTGCGCCACCGGGGCGGCGTCTCCGTTCTCCCTTGGCCGGTGAAATCGCCCAATCTCAATCCCATAGAGCTATTTGGATTGACAGGTTCGACGTGCCGACCAACAACACGTCATTTCCAGGACATCCTTGCTCTTCTGCAGTCCAAATGGGCACGTATGCCTCGGGCAACCTTCCAGGGCCTCATTGCATCCATACAACGTCGCCTCCCCGCTGTCATCCGGGCCAAAGGTGGTCATTTCCATTATTAGGTAGATGGTCACATTATTCTTAAACGGCTGTGTAAGCGTTACTGTTTCCACAGTACAACCGGATTATAAAAGTTTTGGGTCTGTTTGTTCGTTTCTGGTTGTTTATTTTTATTGGATGTTTAACGACCACCGTGAGCAACTCAGTGAGCTATAAGCAGTCGCCCGCCATTAATTTAGGGTCACTGGTTCCAGGGAAGGCAGAGAGCCAGTGCCGTAAGACAAACACAACATCCATGCCTCACCGGGATTCGAACCCGGACCCATCTCGGACGAATGACCACAAACCAGTGCTTAGACCATTGTGCCACTGGGCGGCGTTTCAGGGTTTAACGACCACCATGAACATCCCTAATGACGATGAGCAGTTGACCGTTCCTAATCTCAGGCCACTGTTATCAGATAGGCCGCCCCGGTAGCGCAGTGGTCTAAGCGATGGCTTCTGACAATTCGCCCGTGATGGGTCCCGGTGAGGCATGGATGTTGTGTTTGTTTTACGGCACTGGCTCTCTCCCTTCCCTGGAAATAGTGACTCTAAATTAGTGACGAGCGACTGCTTATAGCCTACTGAGTTGCTCACGGTGGCCATTAAACCTCCAACCAAAGAAAAAAAAATATCAGGGAGTGTACAGAGAGATCGATATCCGAGAAGCACACCACTCATGTCTTATCAGTACTCGAATCCGAGCCCGCTTTAAACGGCTGGTCTGAAGCCCACGCCTCAGAAACTTTGGCGTCCGGGCGACAGACTATTCGAGTAAGTATAGCGGGTTTTTTTTCCTTTTGTTTCGTACTTAAGTTGTGTGCTCAGTGTTCAAGCAACATAATTTCATCAATTTTCCAAATAACTGATTATTTGAGAGATGTGAAAATTAAGTCCCGTCCGAGGAATCCGCAAAAACAGTCTCAAACTTGGCAGTTAAAATTTCAGGAGTGTTTTCAAGTTTTACTTGAATGTGCAAAATGAAAAGGGATATTAGTTCACTGTCATTTCGGCTCATGTGCAGATATGCGTAGATGGTTGGTTTCCCTGGAACCTTGAATACTTTCGCTTTTAACACCAATATGTGTTTCTTAATGGAAGTCGCTGAACTCCTGGTCGTTGTCAATTAGGATTACCGGAACTAATCGATAAATGCCCAGAGATCAAAGAGAGTGGATTTATTGGCATGCCTACCTTTACGGTTTTGGGGCTAAACTTCAATATTGAAACAAGATGTCGCCTTTTATGAAACGAAATCTTTATTTAAAGCGTTTCACACTAATTTACGAATGAACGTATTGGAAATCAAATACAGTCTGAATACTTAGTATTTTACCATTGACTTTAGTTATTAAAAAAGCAAGAGACAGTAACGAAATTCTTGTAAACACATGTGGAATTCTATTTGTGAGGAAGAAAGAATTCCATCTTACCTGTTTACATTCACATGACAATGTACATGTTAAGATGGGTCGAAAATACCGAAATGTTTTTGATCAAATCGCTACAGTGCGGAAAGGTTGCTTCTGGTACAGCTAAAGATAATGGAAAAAACTAATTTAAATTAGACAAGATTTTCTGTTCCCGCATGACGATCGAAATTGTAAAAATTTCCACAATTTACGCAGTTTTATCGATTTTTTCTAATTTCCAAATAAATTACAATCGGATCACTATAGTGCGGAAACGTTGCTTCTAGTATAGATAAATATAATGTAAAAAAAAAGTAAGAAAATATTGTCCGTTTGTGACGTACTATAGAGATAAAACATGTGTCGAGACGACAAATCTGCAGCGAGACATTCTGTCCGTAGCTCAGTTGGGAGAGCAACTTACTCCGGAGGGAGGGAGGGCACACGGATTCGATGGTACCCGCGGACAAACTTCTGTCCCGATTGTGGAAAATGGATCCACTTGCCGTTAGGTCTTCGAAAAACGTGTGATGTTTGTTCCACGCATTGTTTGGAATTAATGAAAAATTCCTACATCGCTTCAAAGACAAAAACAATTAATAGATAGATGATGTGACGTACTACAGAGGTGAAAACATGTGTCAAGACGACAAATCTGCAGCGAGACATTCTGTCCGCGTAGCTCAGTTGGGAGAGCTACTTACTCCAGAGTCAGGGGACACGGAGTAAGGTGTGTTTTCACAACGAGTTATTTCGTCATCGTTAGCGCACAGCATACACAATCGAATGCCTGTATCATTTTTGTACACCGTCCGGTGAACATAAATGTTGCAACTGATCCTATTAGCCTGAGTGAAGGTGTTTTGCTCTCACGTCACGCAAACCATATGCCATGTTCCATTATTACGCATGTAGTGTTGCTCTTGTTCCCAGATATTGCCCTGAGTTAATTTATGTTTGGGTGCTGCTGCTATTTACAACGGCATTTAACTTTTCCTACTTCGTCCCAACTTTTTCCTACACTGTTATACTTCGTCCTACTTTTTCCTGCTTTTCCTACTTTTTCCAAATTTTTTCCTACACTTATACACTATCTACCAACAAGTAATTGGACACCCCTGCAATCGATGATATCTGCGGTCCTGATACACGTCACGGCCGCCGCCACCGTTAAATATCGTGTGGGAAACAACAACGCAACCAGTCGCATGTAAGATGCCACGCAGTTCGGAGCTCTCTGATTTCGAGAAAGGTGTAATCGTCGGGTATCACAGAAATGGCCGATCCATACGTGACATATCCAGCGAGTTGAAGTACCTAAAATCGACAGTGGCCTACGTGATTGGCAAGTGAAAGAGGAGAGGTTACTGTCGGAATGTGCCCCGACCCGGCAGACCCACAAAACTGGGAGTTAGAGACCGACGGGTGCTGGCCAGAGAAATTCGGAAGAACCTCACCAAATCGATGGGCCACATCCGCGAGGAGTTTCAACAGGCATCCGGGAGTGTTCTTTCGATGAATACCATCCGTAAGGAAGACCATCTGCTCGGTTATCATGGACGTGCTGCCGCCCACAAGCCTTTGATCATCAAGTCCAATAGCGCTGCTCGGCTAACGTGGTGCAAAGAACGTCGACAGTGGACCGTTGAACAGTGTAAAAAGGTTATCTGGAGCGACGAATCAAGGTTCACCCTCTACCGTTCGGATGGCAGGGTCTGGGTTTGGCGTCTGCATGGAGAACGTCTCCTGCCGGAATGTATTGTGCCAATTGTGAAGTTCGGCGGCGGCGGAATTATGCTATGGTGGTGTTTCTCCTGATGTGGCACGGGACCTTTGGTCGCAATTCCTGGTAGACTCAACGCCGAGACCTACTGCACCATTTTGGATGACCATGCGCTTCCTACGTTGTGGCAGTTTTACGGGGAGAACCAAAGTTACTTTTAGGATGACAATGCCACCTGTCGTGTTGCGAGGTCCACCATGGCTTGGTATGGTGACAATGGGGTTAATCGAATAGACTGGCCTGCGCAGAGCCCGGACCTTAACCCTATCGAGCACCTCTGGGACGAGTTGGAGCGTCGACTTAAGGGGTGCCCCCACCGTCCGAAATCGGTGAAAGAACTGACCTGTATTCTCCAAGCCGAGTGGAAGAAAATACCGCTAGCAGTCGTACAACGCCTGGTTGAGAGTATGCCCCGGAGGATCGCAGCCGTAATCGCCGCTCGTGGAGGCTCCACCAACTATTGAAGGTGAATAAACTTCGTTTCCCTTTGCTATCACAGGTGTCCAATTACTTGTTGGTAGATAGTGTACTTCGTCCTACTTTTCCTATTTTGACCAAACTTTTTCCTACACTCGTATACTTCGTCCTACTTTTTCCTACTTTTCCTATTTTGTCCAAACTATTTCCTACACTCATATACTTCGTCCTTAAGTTTTGCACACCAATGTATAATTTACGGTTAAGAGTTAGCTTATTTTCTTGTGCTACAATTCAGCTCTTGAATTTCATGTCCATTTTGTTGGATGTGGCCATCACTATAGTAACATGACTGTTACTGTAGTAGTGGAGTTTTGTACGAATAAAAGAATATTTTAATTCCGTAAACCAACATGTTCTTTGGGATTCCTTATGAACACCTGAATCTAAAGAACCCTGGATACAATTTTTCTTCCTCCTTGTTGCGTCCTATGATGACGTTATCAAATGGATGGCATGGAAACAGTAAATAAGTAGCAAAGTGGTAATTTAATGCGTGCAGTTCAGTATGTTTTAGTTTCTTAAAACACATAACGAAGTATAAACATACTCACTATTAAAAAAAGCAAACATCAAAATGCCGTCTAATATGGCGGCCAATATAAAAGTCAGAATATGAAAAATTATGAATTCGACCGATATGAGCAACTTTCGTATGAATTTGTTCTGCATAAGCGCTTTTTTTTTTTTTTTTTTTTTTTTTTGGTGCCTTAGTGGTAATTACTTTTATGATATGATGTTATCAGATACAAGACACAATTTTGTTAGCTTTTTTGTATTATGGGGTCTCAAAAACGTAGTATTGGACACAAAATGTACTCAGTAGGATAATTGTTTTAATTTTTTCATATCCAGGTGACCATAGTAAATATAGACGGGACTTACTTTGAGGTTTGCATGTTTTTTCAATGTTTATACCACATTGTATGCTAAAACAAAATAAAATTTACTTCAAAATAAACATTAAATTGCCACTTCGTTAACTAATTATATGCTGTTTCCGTGGCTATCACTGTGATCACGTCACCACAGGCCGACAGGGTGCCATAAAATTTGTATCCCGAGCGTTTTAGATTCAGGTGCAATTATGGTAAAATACCAAAGTACATTTTTGGTGGCCGAAATGAAATATTCCCCCACTTTCTCAAACGATCAACTTTATAAATTGCAGCTTCAATTTTATGAAGTGCATGAAAAACGCCATCAGGAATATCGAAACGCATCAATTAGTTTTTAGCACGTTCTATACCGTTAGCAACATCACTAAAGCAGCTAACTTCCAGTTCGGCTTCGTCTTCTGCATCAGAATCAGATGCATTTAGTCCGATCTGTTCTTCCAAAACATCATCAAGGGATTGCATTTGGCAGGTATGCGCATTTGCGTCACAATCAACATAATCGGAAAGCACAATACCTGATGAAGCAATTTCATTCCATTCTGCAAGATCGTCATCCGCAAAATTATCAGCAGCATTTTTTGGTGTTGGACCCGCTTTCTTCTTGTACACAACCTCCTGTAAAACCTGCTTTAAAAGCCTTCCTGCTAAAAGTCTAAGGGTATCTGTCCTAACTGCATTCCACGACTGTCGCACGACATGCATTTTTTTTTTTTTTGATTGGAGGTTTAACGACCACCGTGAGCAACTCAATGGGCTATAAGCAGTCGCCCGTCACTCATTTAGGGTCACTGGTTCCAGGGAAGGGAGAGAGCCAGTGCCATAAGACAAACACAACATCCATGCCTCACCGGGATTCGAACCCGGACCCCTTACGGACGAATGATCAGAGGCCATCGCTTAGACCACTGCGCCACCGGGGCGACTGGCATGCCTTGCATCGAGAATGTTAATTTTAACTTTAGATGCACATCCTTCGCATTGATAATAGAAAGTACTTCTCGCGTGAAAAGCTTTCGATAATTGGCTTTAAAAGATCTAATAACACCCACATCCTGCGGTTGTAATTCACTTGTACAATTTGCTGGAGGGAAAAATGACTTTAATATTTTTCAAATTGTTTACCTAAGGATGCGTAGCACTCTGATCAATGAATAAGAGGACTTTTCTCTTTTTTGAATGCATCTGAGCATCGAAGGCTTCTACATAATTTTTGAATAAAGCTGTCGCAATCCACGACTTTTTTATTTGCTTCGTATTTTGTGAGCAAAGATTTCTCATTTTTAAAGCAACGTGGTTTAGCAGATTTGCCTATAACTAAAGGCTGTAATCTTTCTCACCCATCTGCATTGGCAGCTAAAACAGTGTTTCTGTCATTTGACTTCTTTCCTCCATGGCAGGTGTCATTTCGAAAACACAGTGTTTTATCTGGCTGCAGATTATCAAACAGTCCAATTTAATCAGCATTAAAAATGTCACACAGCATGTACCCTTCAATAATTTGTGGCAGCTGGATATAGCTCTATACAGTATGCTATGTCTTTGCTTAAAACGATCCATCCATCCATTTGATGCGGTGAATTCCTTTATTTGAAGTCTCTGAGCAAGATGAACTGTTTTTTTTTTCCTTCAGAGGTGGTCCACTAATAGGCAAATTGTGATCCATTAATAGGCAATTGTTGGAACCGAGTGACAAGAGTGTTTTCCAACTCACTCAGGGGGATGCTTTCATAGATTTCCTCTTTCTCGATAATTGCCCACACTTTGATGCACAGCTCAATTTCCTTTCTATTTTTCGCTATGGTACACAACGTTGACTTGGAAATTCCGAGTTTCTCTGCTATACAGCAGTCTGTGATTCGGGGTTTGCATCGCTAAGTGGCAAAATGTCCATTTTTACACTGATTGAAAATCTTTTCCGCTTTTTTTGTTGCAGTCATTCATTTTTTTAAATGCTCTTGCAAAATAACAATTGCAAACGACTGTACAATGATCAGTGAATTTCACTCCTAACTTTTCTAGTGCTATCTATGTTCATCAAAACTTTATCCGTAAACGAGCTGTGTTTACCTTGTGCTGCTTTGTAACTTGTAGGTCATTTTCTTACCCCCGTAAAAACCTTACGCTTGATAGTTGGAGGAAAGGCGAACTGATTTATGATTCCGTCAAGCTGTGTTGCAGATGGTGTTTATTGAAATGCTGGTTAACTGCATGCGTAAAATTTTCCTGTTACGCGAGGCTCTCTTTCTAGCTAACTTTTAACGTAAAAATGATGGTTTAAAGAAAATAAAAAATGTTCGCTAAATTGAGGAAATGTGTTCGTTAAATCGGGAAACACCAAGCATTAATTTCAATGTGGCTCCGTCCAGATTATAGAAAATGTACGTAAAATCGCGGCGTTCGTTAAATCGCAGTCCGTTAAGTAGGGGGTTGACTCTATTACAATCCTACGTGGACATAAAATTTCTAGTTTCTTTGAATGTAGCTCAAAATGCAACTTCTGCAAAAAGACTGAATTTCAAGCTGTTTTGTATTAGCAGCCCAAACTCTAATTCCTACATGAAGACAGAGTTTCCACTTACTTGGGGCGTTGACGAAACAGCAGTTTCCTCAAGGAAACCCAGTTTGAGATCGTTTAAGACTAGATTCAAGACTGAATTTTAAGCTGCTTTAAGTGCATCTGGTACAGTTCCCTCATCAGTGCCTATTTTATTTTGAATTGCTTCGGTAGTAGCGCTGATTTAGCTTACATATCAATGTTCTTGACTCAGATGTTCTTGTTCCTTTTCCATATCATGATCAGCGTATATATTAAGACTTATTTATAACACGTTAAGAAATCATAAAAGTGCAGAAAATTAGAGAAAGCCTAAAAAAGTCAATGTATTTTTCACGTAATATTTGTTACATTTATAATCCTAATTTTGTCTATATCAAAACGAATTTACTTATTTCTACTGTTTGTGTTTTATTGAACATTATCTTGTCTTTGAGTCATAAAAGGTACTCACTATTTTTGCACTGTATCAAAATCATCAATTCCTTCAATTAAATAAAATTTCTTACGCAGTGAATCCCAGTATTGAAACGGAGGAATCTTTGGAAGCTGGAAACATGCCTTCATCTTCTAGAAAAAAGCTTATCCATCCTCAGTCAAAACTTTGGGACCAGAGACTTGCGTTACCGCACCCTCCACAAAAAATTTAGGTAAAATTTGAACAGCAAGTATAATTTTTTTGCTAGATTTTCAGTTATACCCTCACGAACAATGAAATTTGCGCACCTAGAAGAAAACATACCACAACCGCGAAATTTTGCGAATAGCTAGAATGCGTGCTGGTATGCAAATGATCCACGTTTGGTGCAAGCGCGCATGACCTCACACCCTGTGATGACGCTGCAAGCACGAACCGGCAGCCTTATAAACCGGCGTGTAGTCGATGCCCCATGAAAGAGAAAAACACAGGCCGACGCAAGCAAGAGTACAGAGTGACAAAAATGCCAAGTAGACGCCAGATACGTCGATTTACTCAACTTACAAACTTTGAGAGAGGCTTGATCATCGGGATGAAAACCGCAGGGTGGTCGGCGCAACCGTATAGCCTGCCACGGGGATTGTTCTGACCATATCGCCCGACTGTGTTAGGAGCAGTGGACACGTGACGGCACTACCACACTCCTGCGGAGCTGCTCCGGACGGACAAGGAGGACCACCGGTAGAGAGGATCAACGGATCGTGCGCAAGGAACGAACGGATCTCACGGTGACCCTGCCCAGTATACAGGCAGATGTAGCGGCTCCTGTGCGCCCACCAACCAATTCCCAACGCCTCGTGGAAGCAAATCTGCGATCCCAGCGCCCCTTATGTGTGCTACCATTAACACCGGAACATCGCCGGCTCCGTGTGCAGTAGTGCCAGCCCAGAGCGACGTAACACTACACAGACTGAAGACGTGTGGTGTTTAGCGATGAGTGCCACTTCTTTTCGTCGGCATATGATCATCGTGTCCGGGTGTGAAGCTTCCCTGGGTCAACGGCACAATCCCAACCTCCTCCACTGCAGGCATTATGGTCTGGATAGCCATTGCCTGCAATAACCGATCAGCCCTAGTAGTGGTACGTGGAACATTGACGGACCAGCGGTATTTGGATAAGATCCTACGGCCCCATGTGCTCCCATTCCTGGCCTGAATTCCAGGTGTGCTATACCAGCAGGATAATGCCAGCACGCACGGCTTGGGTTCGCCGAGGACTTCCTACGTCACGTCCAGACACTTCCATGGCCTGCCCTCTCCCCGGGCATGTCACCTATCGAGCATGTGTAGGCCCAGTTGAAACTCCTGCTGCCGCTGTGCAGCACTATCCGCAATATGGAGCACACCGTCCAGCATGTGGGTCAGTCAGCCGCAGGACAACATCAGGCGTCTGTTCGCCTCCATGCCGGACCGTATTGCAGCATGTATCGCTACCAAGCGGTACGACGCGCTATTGAAGATAACCGGACTGCGTACCACAGATTCTTCTGTAATATTCCTGCAGATTTGTTTTTGCTATCATGTGTATCATTCATCTGTATTATTACGTCCATAAAATTTCAGTTCAATCCGATGCTTCCTTCTTGGTGCGCAAATTTCATTGTCCATGAGTGTAGTAATGTAACATCATGAATGTTACCTTATGTTGTGTGATATCTGTGTTACATATTTAGAGAGTTAAAACTCAAATCTATTGTTTTCAATAGTGTTGTTATTTGGAGAGTTGAAACTTAAAACTAAAGAGTTTGGTTAAGAGTTAAAACTAAAAGGTTGATTTAGAGCAACTGTCTTAGAGAAATTATCAACCATCACCATAATGAAGAAGAAAAAATCTACGGGTCTGAAGTGGATTCGCCCGCTGTGTTTAAACGTAGACGTGCGTATGCCCTGTCTTGTGACTATGATAAGATCGTGAATAAAATACACAGTGGGTGTTGGTAATGTTGTTTACTTATTTTGTCGGTGATATTGCATGTATAGGTAGGAATCATCGTTAGAATCTCTATCAGCAATGTCTATGTTACTCTGTATTATCTGCAGTTGCTGCTGTGCTTGAAGTCGATATTGCTGAGCTTGAAGTCGATGGGCTGTGAGTTATGGCAAAGAGTGGTCGATGATACCAGAAGTAAAAGACATACACTGGCGGAAAGTGAAAAAAGAACACCAAGAAGGAATTGGCGGACGATCATGAAATTTACATATGTTAATGGAGTCGAATTTACGTAGATGCGATGTTAATTTCGGGACCAACCGGTGAGTGCATACGCCACAGCACGGCAAAATATGCAAATTATCGTCGGTGGTATTTCAGGAGTACGGCGAAGTGAATGTAATCAGTCGTCGGCGTACGGACACGTGCGAAGACCCTGAAGAAGCTGCAATGCATGGACATGGAAGACGTGTACGATTTCAGCAGTTATCGGACTTTGAGCGAGGTCGTTTAGTCGGACTCCGCGAGGCCGGGTGGTCGTATCGTCGTATTGCAGAGCGAATAGGACGGGAAGTATCGGTGGTGGTACGATGGTGGCGTAGATGGTCCGAGGAACATACCCAAACTAGAAGACGTGGAACCGGGAGTCACAGACGGACTGATGAGCGGACCGATCGAAGCATAAGAAGAGCGGCGTTGTCAAGCAGAACATCCACTGCGACGCAAATCCGAGCTGCCGTTGCACCTGAGGTGACTGTGCTAACAATCCGCAAACGTCTACTGGATGGAGAACTACGTGCACGTGTGCCTCTGGCATGTGTACCTCTGACTCCAGCCCACCGTCAGGAATGGCTGCAGTGGTGTCGCCAACGTCTGCACTTGAGAACGCAATGGCGATCTGTGGCCGTATGCCGTATCCTCCGATGGCCGTATACGTGTTAACAGACGCTCAGGGGAGCGTCTCCACCCTTCTTGCATCCGCCAGCGACACACAGGGCCTACACCTGGTCTCCTGGTGTGGGGAGCGATCAGCTATCACTCCCGTACACAACTAGTGTTTTTACCGGGTACGTTAAACAGCACCTCCTACATCAACAACATAATTCAACTCGTTGTTGTGCCATTTGTAAGGTCGGTCCATCGTGGTGTTTTCCAGCAAGATAACACACGCCCACACACGACACGTACAACGCAACATGCACTTGAGGGTGTGAGACAATTCCCATGGCCTGCACGTTCACCGGATTTGTCCCCCATTGAGCACGTGTGGGATTTTATGGGACAACGACTTATCCGGTCTCCACGGCCGGCCACGACCATCCCCGATTTACGCGTCCAGGTTGAAGATGCTTGGAACTCAATACTCCAAACTTACATCCAACATCTGTACGACAGACTCCATGCCAGAATTGCACATTGTGACGCAGTTCACGGCGGTTCAACATCGTACTAACCATGTTACATGGAAATGTTATTTTTCAGTTTATCAGCAAATACAGCTGTATTTTGCCGTAATGTTTTGATCACGTTATCCTCTGTATTCCGTTATTATGCTGTATAAATTTTGTTGGTATCAGACGTCTCCTTCTTGGTGTTCTTTTTTCAATTTCCGCCAGTATAGTTGACTATATACGGAACATTTGTATGCCGCGTGTGAATATCGCATCGATAGTTGTGCTTCCCAGCGTTGTGTGTTGAGCCAGACCAGTCGCCAGACTGACCTCGAACTGTGTGACTGCATAAACTCGAGAAACCACTGGTTGTCCGATTTGCTGATGTCTAAATTGAAATCTCCGATAAGAATGATCGGTAGTTCCCATAAATGTAACTCATCTAAGTCACTGAACATCTGTGCAAACTTGCGTGTGTTACAAGCCAGGTTTCGCAGCATGAACTGTCTTCCTCGCTTAGGTTTCTGGCGAAAAGTAGAAATAGACAATGCACTTCGGCGCGCTGTCACGAACTGCAATTGATCCGTCTGGCCCACCACTTATAATTGTCACTAAATGACATCTGTGCGCTATCAAACGATACTGGCGCCGTTGCCACATCCCTGGTAACCCTGGAGTTATTTTTGCGAGTTGAAATCGGTCACACAATTATGTCGCGTCCACCGCTAATCTGTATCGTACCATAAGACGTACGTCAAAAATCGCATTGAGTGCGTCCGAACCAAATTTTATAACGAACATTTTCATCTACTTACGTCACTGTCAGTTAGAAACTCTCGGATAAGCATTGGAAGAGTACCATTCCATCCTTGAACGAGAAGTGTTGGGTTATATCCAAATCCGAAAGGCACCCAACAAAGTAGGAATCCTAGGAACCCTTCAGCCATTCAGAGATGCAACCAAACTATTGGGTTTGTGTGAATGAAATATGCGGCAAAGGACCAGCACACCTGGATGGCGAGAACGAAAAAGTAGGACAACTTACCTAGGCAAAATATTCCCCCTCGGCATGGACAGATAGTTGACCCGGTAAGGCCATGATCCCGGAACGAAAAAAAGTATTGTGGCTGAAACCCGAAGAAGTTATTAGCTGCACGTTAAACCTCGTGTTCTGTCGTGAACTGTTTCCCGGACAGGAGTGATCCGGACGACAAAACATGATAGTCTGTCAGAGACATGTTCGAGGAATAGGCAGGATAAGGTAGTGCTTCATAGCCCAAGGCACCTAGTGTCAGCATCGTTCGTTGTGCGACATGAGGGCGAGCGTTGTCCTGGAGCATAGGAACAACCATGTTTGTTGACCAAAACCGGTTGTTTCTGCAGCAATTTCCGGTACATCTGGTGTAATTCAGCACAATAACGTTCTGCAGTGAGGGTTTGGCCTCTTGCGAAAAAAACTCCGATGAATTATCCCAGCTGTGGACCACCAGACAAGAAGCATCATCTTCTTGGTGCGTATGGGGTGGCTTAGGATGCCGTCCAGCAGTCTGTGCCGTGCTTAACCATTGTGCAGATCATTTCCGATTATCATAAAGGACACACTTTTCGTCGCAGGTGACGACCCGATGCAGTAGAGATTCCTGTTCGTTCCTGGGAAGCACCGACGTGCAGACTTCCAAAAGTCTAGTTTTGTTGGCAGTTGTCAACTCATGCGGCAGCCATATGCCCAGCTTTTGGGCCTTAGTCAGACGCCGAACAAATGTCGTGTGGTAGACACCTACCTCTGCCGCTATCTCACGACACGTTTTTAGGGGATCCGCTTCAACCACACGTAACATAACATCGCCAGAAACAGCAACAGCTTGGTGACTTCGTGCTTCGCTTTGCAGGTCGGCTTCTCCGCTTTGAAACTTCACAAACCATCGCCGAATGTTTCGTTTCTTTTTTGCTGTATTCTCCCCAAACGTTTTGTTAACGTTTCGAGCGGCAGTTCCTGCAGAACGGCCCAGTTTAAATTTGTACAGGATGATGACTCTCAAATCCGGCGTCTCCATGTTTCCTTTGCAAGCCACGTTACGTCCAAACAAACCACACCTGAACCTTGTTCTTCACGCACGTTCTAGCTATTTATAGTAACTCTGTGACGTAATACCCGCAACACCGGTGGGTGGTTCCATTTCGTTGTGGTGGGGGCTTGTCTCCACTGCTCGTTCGCGCCGGACATTTCATTTGCACTACCCCAATATTTTCCAAATCCTTAGTAATCACAGAAAATATGAACCTCATTTTTTCAGCCAGGAGTTCCAGGAGCTCAGACTTACATTTGAAAAATGAGGAAACCCACTCGAGACCCAGTGACCCGTATTCAGCTCTCTAGAAGTAGTTCTTAGATAATATCAAGGAAATGTTCTACATTTCAATCAAATAAACGCTTTCATACAGTTCTTTCATAAAATGATTTCACCAAGGCAAAAACCTTGGATTCAGTAATTATTTTGGTGAAGTTATTTTTTGATGAAACGAGGTTTCTCATTTTTATCAGATAAATAAATAAGTAAATAAACCAAGTGAAATTTCATCCTAAAGAAACGG
The DNA here is from genome assembly GCA_039090855.1 of Macrothele yani. Taxonomy (NCBI): domain Eukaryota; kingdom Metazoa; phylum Arthropoda; class Arachnida; order Araneae; family Macrothelidae; genus Macrothele; species Macrothele yani. Next base: position 18,032,235 of record CM077025.1, read on the forward strand.
AACAATTCAGTATAGTTACTCTTTGATTAAACGAACTGTTCTCAGAAAGTGCACTTTCTTGAGATAAATGAGTAGCTAAAATCACCCGTCAGTTAGGTAAATATTTCGATAAAACAATCTGCATCTAAAGTTCGTTTATGTTGCAATGAAGTTTTCATGTAATGAATAACACGACCATCTTCCCGCTAAGTGAATTGAAACACAGGATAGTTTATTGAAGTGCCGGAGACAAAACTTTACATACAAGTGATCTTCAGCGAAATGGAATTCTGTAGAACCCAATCCTTGAGAGGCAGCTAAGACCTCCAAATTACATTTCGAGTAAGAGCGCTCAATAAGTTCGATGCTCCAGGAAGATCAAAAGGCGATAGATATTGACAGTGCTTGGCAAATAATACATCATTATTTACACACACACACACTCGTGCATACCACGAAACTGTTGTCTAAATTCCAGAGGTTAGCTTGTTGGTTTATGATAGATTTTGCTTATTCCTGATGTGTCGAAAATATCGATTTCAAAGATTTTGACACGAAACTTGAGATTTATTCATATCCGTCAAATGTCTCACATAAAACTTTTTGTGATTCATACTCGTTGTCTCCATCCCTGTGGCGTAGTGATCTAAGATCTGGCTTCTGAACATTCGTCCGAAATGGGTCCGGGTTCGAATCCCCGTAGGGAGTAGTTGTGTTTGAATTACGGTACAGGCTCGCTCCCTTTCCTGGCGCCAGTGACCCTAAATTAGAGGAGGTCGACTGTTTGTATCCCATTGAGTTGCTCACGGTTGTCTTGAAACACCCAGTTAAAAAAAGTACTCATTTTTTTTCCCTTTTCATTCGGGTTTGCCCATGATTTTCTCGGCCTTCCTCTGATTTTCTTGCCACACAGGATGAATAAGTTCCCTTACTTAACACCTCATCATTAATTCTTTCAACATGGCCAAATCACCACAAAATACTTGTCTTCAACCGCCAGTAGGATTATGGCAAGCAGACGGAATTTGAACGAGGCATGTTAGTGGGAGCCAGACGGATGGGACATGCTGTTTGCGAAGTTGTGAGAACATTCAACATTCCTCAATCCACAGTGTCATGTGTTTACCGAGAATACCTCATGGAAGGCATTACCACACACCGTAGACAGCGCTGTGGCCGACCAATTGTGCTGAATAACCCTGACCAGGGGCGTCTGACCAGAATTATCCATGCTACAGACAAGCGACAACGGGCTCAAATGACATCCACATTCAATGCAGGAGGTACCAGAGACATATCCATTAGGTCAGTGCAGCCTAATTTAACGTCCATAAGGTATCGAATCAGAAGACCCACCAGAGTGCCTTTGTTAATATCGCGACATCGGACACAACTCCTCACCAGGGCTCGCGAACACGGTAATTGGACCCTGAAAGACTGACAACAGGTGAAATAGTCCGATGAGTCATCCTACCTGTTGTTACGAGCTGATGGTAGGGTTCGGGTGTGGCGCAGGCCCCATGAGGTCAAGAACCCAAGCTGTCAACGAGGCACTGTGCAAGCTGGTGGTGGTTACATACACCTGTGGGGTGTCTTTACGTGGCACGGTTTACGTGGCTCTGGTCCTTGTAAACGCCTCATTAACCGGTACTCGCTTTGTTGCAATGCTGTGTGTCCGTTTGCAATCCTTCATGGACTTTTTCATGTACCCCAACACCGATGGGATTTTATAGGCGGACAATGTACCATGCCATGGGGCCCAAATTGTCTAACTTTGATTCGAGGGACACTCTGGATAGTTCCCACGGATGATGTGGCCACCATGTTCGCCCGACATGAATCAAATGGACCACTTATGGGGCGTGGTGGATAGGTTCATTCGCCCCCAAGATCCTGCCAGGGAACTGTGGGCGGCTATTCAGACGGCATGGCTCAACATCTCTCCAGAAGTCTTCCGGCCACTTGTGGAATCGATTCCACGTCGAATTGTTGGACTTCGTCGGGCTAGAAGAGGTGCTACACGATACTAGGTACGTATCCCATGACATTTGGCACTTCAGTGTATTTGCTTGTACACTCGCTTTGCTGCCAACATACATAGCTTTCACATATTCCATTATAGTTAATTTCTAGTTACACCCTATTGTTCCAAGATCTTCCACAGAAGTACTCTGTTCATTCACTCAGAAGCTTTCTTCTTGGGAGAATGGAATCGATCAAGAAGATACGAGCTATATCAATTACTTGAGTTCAATAAATCGATTTTTTACTTTGCACCGTTATGGTGGAGGAAAATTGCAAATGTAAAACAGTAAGCGGTGATTGAACTTCACATGAACTACACCGGGCAATATTTGCATGCATATGATTATGTTCTATGGAGACTTTAAACTCAGAGCATACTTCTCATGCTTTTTGAAACTATGAATCTATGTCCATTTCTCCGTAGTTATGTTCTCCGGAGACTTGGATTTAGATTCATAGTTTCAAAAATCGTGAGACTTTTTTTACAGATGTTTAAGACCTCCACGAAGTTACAGAAACGTGATGTAAATAAAGAGGTTAGAATGAGGCTCCTGCACGTGTGCTTAGTAGGGAATTACCACTTTGGGTGAGGCTCTTATCAGGGGCCATTGAGGTGTAAGAAATACTGGATTGTCGGAAAAGTCATGACGTATTTTAGCCATGTTTTGCAAAGGTCATTTATTGATAGAAAGAACAATTATCAATCAATGATATAATGCCCGTTTTGTTCGATAACCTTTTGCCATCTTTCAGTGAGCTGCAGAATGCCTCGTTCCTAGAAGGACCTGTCTTTCGTAGTGAAAAACTGTACAAGGTGCTGATTTACAGCCTCACCTGAATTGAACGTTATACCACGCAAGGCTGTTGAAGAGAGCGAAACAAGTTGAAATCTGACGGCGCAAGGTCAGGCGAGTATGCTGGGTGTGGCAACACATCCCACCCAAGCTCCAATAATTTTTGGCGGGTGATCAAACTTGTGTGTGGTCTCGCGTTGTCGTGATAGAACACAACACCTTTACGATGAACGTGCTCTGGATGTTTCTGGATGATGGATTCGTTCAAACTGTCCAATTGCCGACAGTACACATTCGAATTGATTGTTTGGTTCCGTGGTAGGAGCTCTAACAACACACCTTTAAAATCCCACCACACTGAGACCAGAACCTTCCGCTGATGAATGTCTGCTTTGGATGTCGTTTGAGGCGAAGCAGCACGTCGGGACCTAGACAATTTGCGCAGCAGATTGTTGTACACAATCCACTTTTCGTCACCAGTTATCAGTCGCTTCAAAATAGAATCGTTTTCCTCACGTTTAATGAGCATATCGCAGATGTTTATACGCGCCATCAATTGAGCTTCTTTGAGTTCATGAGGAACCCACACATCGAGCTTGCTTACGTATCCCAGCTTCTTCAGGTGGTCGTGAACGCTTGAATGATAGATGTGCAATAATGTGTCTGTAATCTCTCGTGTCGTGTAACGTGGGTTTGACTCGAACAATGCCTTGATTTGGTCGTCATCAACCTCGGTGGGTCTCCCGGACCGAGGAGCATCGTTGAGGTCAAAATCACCTGCACGGAATTTTGCAAACCACCGCTGGCACTGGCATTCTTGTAGAGCATTATCACCGTACACTTAACGCAATTTTTCGCAAGCTTGACGCGCGTTCTTCCCTTTATCGAGGTAAAACAGTAAAATATGGCGAAAATGCACAGTTTGGTCTTCCATCTTCAACTTGATGTCGAATCTCTGCAAATCAACCAAATCGCTCACTATTCCTTTTAGACTACAGCTAGAACTTGCACCTGTCGAATGCCATAGCGATAAAAGAGCTGCGCATGCCTCTAGAACTTTCAAAACAGCCCAACCACCATCGGGTGCCAAAATACATCATGACTTTTCCAAGAGCCCAATATATTGGTTTTAAAGCTAATTGAAAAGCAACTAGTGTAATTCTAATTGTGTTCTTTTGATGTAAGTATTTCTTTTCAGTACTTCTTTTTAAAAACAAAACACATGACTGCATTATCACTATGTTCATCCGTCCGTCCGTCTGCCTCTGTACGCAAAATAATTCTGCGCCTATACACATCCGATTAAAATATATATATACAGGGTCGTATCAGAATGATATGACCACCTATCTAATAATGAGAATAACCACCCTTGGCCTGGATGACAGCAGCGAGACAGCGTGGCATGGACGCAATGAGGCCCTGGGAGGTTGACCGAGGCACACGTGCGCATTCGGACTGCAGTAGAGAACGGAGGTCCCGGAGATGACGTGGTTGTAGGTCAGCACGTCGAACCTTTCAATCCAAATAATCCTAGTGCTCTATGGGATTGAGGTCGGGCAATTTCGGCAGCCAGGGGAGAACGGAGACATCGCTGTCGTGTTCCTGGAACCAGTCACGCATCCCCTTAGTGGCGTGGCACGGCGCATTGTTCTGCTAGTAGACACCATCACCACAAGGGTAAAGTCCAACATGAAAGGATGCATGTGGTTAGCGAGGATGGACAGGTAGTCATTGGCGTTCAGTGACCCATCCAGTGGTACCAGCGGTCTCAGGTCATACCAGGAAAACATCCCCCAGACATGCTGACTGCCATCGCGTGCCTGTACTAAACCAACAAGTGTGTTCGGGTGTTCGTTCTGATGTGTCTGATGCCGTATCCACCACCGCCCGTTACTTCTCTGGAGTAAAAACCTCGATTGGCAATTTTTTTGTTATATACTCTTCCACTGTGTCCAATGACTGTAGTCCCATGCGAACTTCAGGCGTCGTTGTCAATGGACCTGGGTTAACATGCGCGCCTTGACGCGGCTTTGACTCCGAAAACCCATGCGTAGCATGGTTCGTTCTACATCGGGGACACATATCTGGGTGCCCCAGCTTTCATTTGCGTGCTCAATTGCTGCACTGTTGCGCGTCGATTGCCCTTTACCAGTGGACGGAGGCGACGTTCTACTTTGGGATCGATGGCTTTTGGGGCTCCACAGTTATGACGTCAGGAGGTACTCGGAATACCAACGGTTCATTCTTGGTACACTCTTACTACAGCACCTCGCGAACAGCCCACGAAGTCTGCTGTTTCTGAGATGCTGCCATCCTTGGCGCTGTAACTGATGATCATTCCTGTTTGAACGCCCGTCGAATCACTACCTCTGCCCATTGTTCTCACGTTACACACTATGGCTCATCTGTCCTGGCCGGCCGTTTATATCACCGTGTGGTCGACCTTGTCATGTACACTCTGTGACACTCCTGGGTGGATACACTGTGACTGTGATTCATGATTCAGAGGGTGGTCACATTATTCTGACACGACTGTGTGTATATATATATATATATATACATCATGATATCATTATCATTATTATCAATCCACTGCTGGATGAAGGTCTCCCCAAGTTTCTTCATATATATATAGTATATATAGTGGTCTAAGTGGCGGCTTATGACCTTTCGTCCGAAATGGGTCCGAATTCGAATCCCGGTAAACCATGGGTGTTGTGTTTGTCTTACAACACTCTCTCTCTCTCTCTCTCTCTCTCTCTCCCTTCCCTGAAACCAGTCACCTTAAATTAGGGACGGGCGACTTTTTATAACCTATTGAGTTGCTCACGGTGGTCGTTAAACCCCTAAACAAGCAAAAACTATATTTTGTTCCATATTATTGCTTCTAAAACTCAGATCGAAAGTATTTTCTTTTTCAGTGCTTTTAGAACGGAGACCATTTGCGTACAGCTTATTTTACAAATAACGAAGGATTTTCCCTTAAGGAGGGAGAGGTTGGGGGGGGGAGGCTAAACGTTACCCGAAATATCTCTTCTAAATTCCGATTTGAAAAGTTCTTTTCAAATACACAATATATAAAGATACAGTTCGTGGTAAGTAATGATTTGCATATAAGTCCTAATTTTTCGTGAAACACCATTTTTCCACAAGGGTGAAAAAAGTGCATATTTTTGTTTTCAGTATATTTGCAGCACTATCCGAACTCCTGAAAACTCGACTGAAAATATTTTTTTTCTGTTGCACACCTCTCGCGACAGAAAACGTTCTGCTCTACTTCCTCTTCACAGTAATGCATAGTTTTTCCTCCAGAGAACTCAGATATGTATCTTATTTTTCTCGATATTCCTGCTTCTAACCGTCCAATTTTAAAACTTGTTTTCATCAGACAGAGTTCCTGATGTTCCAATTTTTCTCAGTGTTGTCACTAGAGGAAGTAAACACAGATTCCTGTTGCAACATATTTGCAGCCGTATCTCCGTATCTAAAACTGCGAATGATTTTTTTCCGGTCAGATGCCGCTCACTATGAAAACAAGTTATGAGCATTTCCTGCCCGAAACAGTGCCATTTTCTGCTTGGCAGCTCAAATATATAATATATTTTTCTCGTTGTATTTGTTTGTAAACGTCTGATTTCAAAAATTATTTCAAGATCGAATACCATCTACTCTCATGTCTGTACTGACACTAGAATCATGCTATATAACCATTCCTATAGATGAGAAAGTAAATATAATAATAATAATAACAGTAATAATAATAATAATAATAATAAATCCTTCATCTGTAGAATGTAACGCATTCCGACTTTGAATTACCACGAGTTCTGCAGCCAAAAATCCCGCAACTTAAGTGAAACCTTAGCTGAGATTTTATCAAAATCGCAGGAGATTAAATTTCGTTTGGATTACAAGTAAATACCGTCAAGACGCTCCAGTTTCAGACAAGTCAAAGGAGCGAGCTTCTTACTACACACCCGAGCTGAGCCTGGGCTGGTGTCCCGGATGTGGCATAGGTGGTATGCTTGTCCGACGGTGTTGTCTCTGCGTCCCTTTCTGGGATCACCATCACCAAATTGGGACAGGCCACTTCTTATAACTATTATAATAAGCCCCAAACGAGAAAAAAGCAATGCCTTCAATATTCCCACATCCATCTCGGTAGCCGAATGGGCGGAGGTACAGGTTTCTGGCTAGTCGTACTAGTTGGGCCCGGGTTCGAGTCCCACATGAGGCATGGGTAGCACGGCAATTAATCGTTCTCTTGGTAAAGCATGGCCACCTCGTTCACCAGATCTCAACCCCTGTGACTTCTAGTTCAGAGGACACCTCCAAAGCTTGGTTTAACACCACATGTGAGAAACACTACTACGAAACAGCCATTGAGTATGCTGTTCATCGGATGCCCCTTTTGGTGCATCAAAATTGAGGAGGCATTCAGCAATATCAGTTGTAGGCTACATTCATTACTGTGCCACGGTGTGGTGCGAATGAGCAACACAATAAAATTTATTGATCAGGCCTTAATATGGTTGATTTGTTTTACAAATTTATTCTTACAGATCATCTCAACGGGGGATTTTCGCCACTAAGTGCGATTTTTGGACTACACTGCTGGCCACCCAAAATGCAACACCAAGAAGGAAGCGTCGGATTGGCCTGAAATTCGCAGCATCGTGAGAGGGCATGCAAACGATTAGCATTGCAGGGCATATGCAAATCATGTGCGCCCGGCACGCCACCGAGAAGCACTATAAGAAGGGTGCACAAAAGGAGGGGTGTAAGTAGTGGAAGTGTGTTGTGCTGCCAGACCTGTGGGTGGGAAGCTTCCTGATGCCTCGTCGCAGAATACGGCAGTCATTCCAGCACGTTTCGGAGTTCGACAGAGGACGAATAGTGGCATATCGCGACAGCGGCTTATTGTACAGAGACATCGGCGCCCGTGCGGGACGACATCCAGCCACAGTGAGGCGAGTATGGATTCGGTGGGTGTAGGAGGGACGGACGGACCGACGTGAGCAGTTGCCGCGGCCGCGGCACACCACCGAACGAGTGGACCGGCATGTTGTGCGGCGGGCATTGACGGCTCGCACCGCCACATCACGAACGTTAGTGCAATGAATTAGGGTGTGTTGCGCAACAACCTGTGTCAGCACGTACCGTTCGACGTCGTCTGCAGGAGCGGGGACTTGTCGCACGGCACTCATTGCTCCGATTACCATTGACGTTACACCACCGGCGAGTGCGGCGGCAGTGGGCCGTTGAACGCAGTACCTGGACTACGGAATGACACGACATTGTCTTCTCCGACGAATTCCGCTTCGGCTTGCAACACCACCATGGTCGGATCCGCGTGTGGCGGCACCGCTGCGAGAGACTGTATGACGCCTGCATTATGCATCGCCATACCGGTCCGTCGCCCGGCGTTATGGTTTGGGGCGCATTGGATATGACACCCGCACCCCTCTGGTACGCATCGCCGGTACACTCAACAGCCACCGCTACATCTCCGACGTTTTGGAGCCTGTAGTCCTCCCTTAACTGCAGGACCTCCCAGCGGCCACGTTTCAACAGGAGAATGCGCGCCCGCATGTGGCACGCATCGTGCAACAATTCTTCACGGCCCACCAGGTGTCACTGCTGCCGTGGCCCGCTTGTTCTCCCAATATGTGGCCCATCGAACACGTTCATCAGGCGTAGCCGCGGGTGGTGTTTGCCGAATGGCCCGGCAAGCACCACCCGCGTCTACGCCTGATGAACTGTGACAACGTGTGGAAGCAGCCTGGACCGACATACCCTCAAGCCCACATCCAAAGCCTCTTTCGTTCGATGCCGCGGCGTGTAGCGGCCATTATTGCCAGCTATGGGGGCTACGTGAATTATTGATGTCTGCGTGTTCCGCAAGTCGCACGGGCCTGTAAGCTCAATCGTTTCATCTTTGTATCTGTTGTTATGTGCCCAGTATATCTGGCTTTGCTATCTTGTGACCTTCTTGGCGTTGCATTTTGGGTGGCCAGCAGTGTATTTCGCGGAAAACGATTCTGCATGTTCCGAAATAGTATTCCTACTAAGTCTGGTTAAGTTTCTGCCGCTAGTTGTCTCTGCAGATGCCTTGGGATAGGGATGATTTCATTGTGATCACACTGTATATGAAACTGGTATATTTTCCATGCACTAGTGCTCCGAAGTATCTTGATATTCGACTCTACATTGCTGCATGTAATACTTTATAATATTTGTTTTTGTGTTTGTAGGTAGAAGTAAGCTTGGTGAATTAAAATTAGGTTTGCTTTTACAACGAGGTCAGCTGAATGTGGAAGTCATCAAGGCACGTGGGATCCGACATTCAGCCAATGGCCATGCTCCTGGTAAGTAGCCTAAGCTTTCTTGTGCTTCTCAAGGGTTGAAATATTCACTTCTTCTAAACCAGTTTTTAGGTATTTGGTGTAAAAATCAAAGAAAAAAGCTGAAAATAACAATGTACGAAATTCTGAAGAAAATAATAAATGCTATTGCCATATTACGTAGGTCAATCAATAAATAACATCCAATTATCTGCAGCTGTGGATTAGGAATATATACATACACTGTTCGAGAGAAATATTTTGGGCACCGAGCTGGTATTGTTTAGGTCTTCCATGATCTTCCACCACTACGGCCATGTAGCGAGGGAACGTATTGTACCGCCACAACGATACAATCTTTGGATGACGTTTTCAATTTGCGAAAAGAGGTATTCCGTTTTTGGCACTTTTTGCCGATATACAAACCTTATACCTCTTTCAAGTGCCTTCTTTTGTACACTTGATAGCTCTAAATACGATTCATTAATATAACTGTGATCTTATTAAAACCTGCTACGAAGAAATATCTGATTGCTCTGACTGGCGAAAAGTTTGATGTTGTTCAAATTCTTAATCAGCTAGTTGGAATTTCGTTGTCCCAGAAGGTGTAACGGAACGCATGCTCGAACGGAAATCGGTAGATGCGGTTTCAATTCCCGCTCCAGGGCGATGAATTTTTCAATTTTTCTGAAATAAATTTTCATGTTGAACACTGAAAATTAGGCAGTGGCTGTTCTGCTTACCGCCCTTAAAATCCCATATTTGTTCCGTCTATTTGTGACGAATATTTCTTCCACAATTCGATAAATCCTTTGCTTTACCCATAACATCTGTAACTTTCCTTTCAACTGATCCATCAACTTCTTATATACACGCCTTTAGCCTACAGGCCACGCCTTCCTCCTCGTTACGCCAGTATCGGGTGTAACTCACTCTGAATAGAAGTCGTCTTAGTTCCGTGAGCACTCAGTGGATACACCTAAGAGCCAAAGCATTATGTGACCAAGTTAATGGTTGGAGATACAATCCAAGTCAATGGTTGGAGATACAGTGTCAAGACGACAAATCTGCGGCGATACATTCCGTTAGTATAGCTTAATTTGGAGCGCAACTTACTCTGGAGTGAGGGAGCGCAGGTTCTATCCTCATCACGGACAAATTTGTGTTCTCACATTGGCGCCTGAACGTAAAAACGAATCTATTGGCCGTTGGGTGTGACGTACCACAGAGGTAAATCACGTGTCAAGATGACAAATCTGCGGCGATACATTCTGTCCGTGTAGCTCAGTTTGGAGAACAACTTACTTCGGAGTGAAAGGGCGCAGGGCGCAGGTTCGATACTCCTCACGGACAAATTTGTGTTCTCACATTGGCGCCTGAACGTAAAAACGAATCTATTGGCCGTTGGGTGTGACGTACCACAGAGGTAAATCACGTGTCAAGACGAAAAATCTGCGGTGATACATTCTGTCCGTGTAGCTTAGTTCGGAAAGCAACTTACTTCGAAGTGAAGGGGCACAGGTTCGATCCTCGTCACGGACAAATTTGTGTCTTCACAAAAATGACTGCCTGCCTAAAATGATGTTGGTCCTCCATCCACGCTCCACCAAAACAGTCCTTACCCGGAGAGGCGTGGACGTTACAAGATTTCTAAAGATGTCCTGTGGTATCTGGTACCAAAACGTTGCTAGCAGATTCTTTGACTCTAGTAAGTTACGAGGTTGAGCCGCCGCGGATCGGTTCTGCTGTTCCAACACAAACCACAGATACATGATTGAATTGATGTCTGAGAAATTTGGCGGCCAGGGTAATATTTGGGTGTCTTCTTTTTGCGCCGTGAACCATTCTTGAACAATCCGGGCAGTGTGGTATGGCGCATTATCCTTCTGAAAGAAGAAGCTCCTAGAGTGGAATACCGTTGCCATGAAATTATGTACCTGGTCTGTAATGATGTATCGGCAGGTGGTAGACGTCGTAGTTTCCTGCACATTAATGACAGAACCCAGGGTTTCCCAGCTGAACATTGCCCAAAGCATTACACTTTCCCCACCAAGCTCTTGCCATGAAAGGATGTACCTGGTCAGCAATAATGTTTAGCCAGGTGGTAGGCGTCATAGTTTCCTGCACATTAATGACTGGACCCAAGGTTTCCCAGCAGAACATTGCCCAAAGCATTAAACTTCCTCCACCGGACCTTTGCCATGAAAGGACGTACCTGATCTGCAATGATGTTCAGGCAGGTGGTAGACGTCATAGTTACCTGCACAGGAATGACTGACCCCAGGGTTTCCCAGCAAAACATTTCCCAAAGCATTACACTTCCTCCGCCAGACCTTTGCCCTGGAAGGACGTACCTGATCTGCAATAATGTTTAGCCAGGTGGTAGGCGTCATAGTTTCCTGCACATTAATGACTGGACCCAAGGTTTCCCAGCAGAACATTGCCCAAAGCATTACACTTCCTCCACTGGACCTTTGCCATGAAAGGACGTACCTGGTCTGCAATGATGTCGAGGCACGTGGTAGACGTCATAGTTCCCTGCACATGAATGACTATACCTAGAGTTTCCCAGCAGAACATTGCCCAAAGCATTACTCTTCCTCCACCGGACCTTTGCCATGAAAGGACGTACCTTATCTGCAATGACGTTCAGGCATGTGGTGGACGTTATAGTTTCCTGCACATGAATCACTGGACCCAGGGTTTTCCAGCAGAACATTGCCCAAAGCATTACACTTCCTCCACTGGACCTTTGCCATGAAAGGACGTACCTGGTCTGCAATGATGTCGAGGCACGTGGCAGACGTCATAGTTCCCTGCACATGAATGACTATACCTAGAGTTTCCCAGCAGAACATTGCCCAAAGCATTACACTTCCTCCACCGGGCCTTTGCCATGGAAGGATGTACCTGATCTGCAATGACGTTGAGGCAGTTGGTAGACGTCATAGTTTCCTGCACATGAATGACTGGACCCAAGTTTTCCTAGCATAATATTGCCCAAAGCATTACACTTCCTTCACCGGACCCTTGCTATGAAAGGATGTCCCTGATCTGCAATGATGTTGAGGCAGGTGATAGACGTCATAGTTTCCTGCACATGAATGACTGTACCTAGGGTTTCCCAGCAGGACATTGCCCAAAGCATTAGACTTCCTCCCCAGGACCTTTGTCATGAAAGGACGTACCTGATCTGCAATGACGTTCAGGCAGGTAGAGGACATCAAGTTTCCTGCACATGAATGACTGGACCCAGGGTTTCCCAGCAGAACATTGCCCAAAGCATTACACTTCCTCCACCGGACCTTTGGCATGAAAAGACGTACCTGATCTGCAATGATGTTCAGGCAAGTGGTAGACGTCATAGTTTCCTACTCATGAATGACTGGACCCAGAGTTTCCCAGCAGAACATAGCCCAAAGCATTACACTTCCTCCACCGGACATTTGTCATGAAAGGACGTACCTTATCTGCAATGACGTTCAGGCAGGTGGTGGACGTTATAGTTTCCTGCACATGAATCACTGGACCCAGGGTTTTCCAGCAGAACATTGGCCAAAGCATTACACTTCCTCCACCGGACCTTTGCCATGAAAAGACGTACCTGATCTGCAAATGGTGTTCAGGCAGGTGGAAGACGTCATAGTTTCCTACTCATGATTGACTGGACCCAAGGTTTCCCAGCAGAACATTGCCCAAAGCATTAAACTTCCTCCACCGGACCTTTGCCATGAAAGGACGTACCTGATCTGCAATGATGTTCAGGCAGGTGGTAGACGTCATAGTTACCTGCACAGGAATGACTGACCCCAGGGTTTCCCAGCAAAACATTTCCCAAAGCATTACACTTCCTCCGCCAGACCTTTGCCCTGGAAGGACGTACCTGATCTGCAATAATGTTTAGCCAGGTGGTAGGCGTCATAGTTTCCTGCACATTAATGACTGGACCCAAGGTTTCCCAGCAGAACATTGCCCAAAGCATTACACTTCCTCCACTGGACCTTTGCCATGAAAGGACGTACCTGGTCTGCAATGATGTCGAGGCACGTGGTAGACGTCATAGTTCCCTGCACATGAATGACTATACCTAGAGTTTCCCAGCAGAACATTGCCCAAAGCATTACTCTTCCTCCACCGGACCTTTGCCATGAAAGGACGTACCTTATCTGCAATGACGTTCAGGCATGTGGTGGACGTTATAGTTTCCTGCACATGAATCACTGGACCCAGGGTTTTCCAGCAGAACATTGCCCAAAGCATTACACTTCCTCCACTATACCTTTGCCATGAAAGGACGTACCTGGTCTGCAATGATGTCGAGGCACGTGGCAGACGTCATAGTTCCCTGCACATGAATGACTATACCTAGAGTTTCCCAGCAGAACATTGCCCAAAGCATTACACTTCCTCCACCGGGCCTTTGCCATGGAAGGATGTACCTGATCTGCAATGACGTTGAGGCAGTTGGTAGACGTCATAGTTTCCTGCACATGAATGACTGGACCCAAGTTTTCCTAGCATAATATTGCCCAAAGCATTACACTTCCTTCACCGGACCCTTGCTATGAAAGGATGTCCCTGATCTGCAATGATGTTGAGGCAGGTGATAGACGTCATAGTTTCCTGCACATGAATGACTGTACCTAGGGTTTCCCAGCAGGACATTGCCCAAAGCATTAGACTTCCTCCCCAGGACCTTTGTCATGAAAGGACGTACCTGATCTGCAATGACGTTCAGGCAGGTAGAGGACATCAAGTTTCCTGCACATGAATGACTGGACCCAGGGTTTCCCAGCAGAACATTGCCCAAAGCATTACACTTCCTCCACCGGACCTTTGGCATGAAAAGACGTACCTGATCTGCAATGATGTTCAGGCAAGTGGTAGACGTCATAGTTTCCTACTCATGAATGACTGGACCCAGAGTTTCCCAGCAGAACATAGCCCAAAGCATTACACTTCCTCCACCGGACATTTGTCATGAAAGGACGTACCTTATCTGCAATGACGTTCAGGCAGGTGGTGGACGTTATAGTTTCCTGCACATGAATCACTGGACCCAGGGTTTTCCAGCAGAACATTGGCCAAAGCATTACACTTCCTCCACCGGACCTTTGCCATGAAAAGACGTACCTGATCTGCAAATGGTGTTCAGGCAGGTGGAAGACGTCATAGTTTCCTACTCATGATTGACTGGACCCAAGGTTTCCCAGCAGAACATTGCCCAAAGCATCAAACTTCCTCCACCGGACCTTTGCCATGAAAGGACGTACCTGATCTGCAATGATGTTCAGGCAGGTGGTAGACGTCATAGTTACCTGCACAGGAATGACTGACCCCAGGGTTTCCCAGCAAAACATTTCCCAAAGCATTACACTTCCTCCGCCAGACCTTTGCCCTGGAAGGACGTACCTGATCTGCAATAATGTTTAGCCAGGTGGTAGGCGTCATAGTTTCCTGCACATTAATGACTGGACCCAAGGTTTCCCAGCAGAACATTGCCCAAAGCATTACACTTCCTCCACTGGACCTTTGCCATGAAAGGACGTGCCTGGTCTGCAATGATGCCGAGGCACGTGGTAGACGTCATAGTTCCCTGCACATGAATGACTATACCTAGAGTTTCCCAGCAGAACATTGCCCAAAGCATTACACTTCCTCCACCGGGCCTTTGCCATGGAAGGATGTACCTGATCTGCAATGACGTTGAGGCAGTTGGTAGACGTCATAGTTTCCTGCACATGAATGACTGGACCCAAGTTTTCCTAGCATAATATTGCCCAAAGCATTACACTTCCTTCACCGGACCCTTGCTATGAAAGGATGTCCCTGATTTGCAATGATGTTGAGGCAGGTGATAGACCTCATAGTTTCCTGCACATGAATGACTGTACCTAGGGTTT
The DNA here is from genome assembly GCA_039090855.1 of Macrothele yani. Classification (NCBI taxonomy): domain Eukaryota; kingdom Metazoa; phylum Arthropoda; class Arachnida; order Araneae; family Macrothelidae; genus Macrothele; species Macrothele yani. The sequence continues at coordinate 18,047,283 of CM077025.1, forward strand.
CCGAGCAGGACATTGCCCAAAGCATCACACTTCCTTCCCCGGACCTTTGCCATAAAAGGTATCTTGTCTGCAATGATGTTCAGGCAGGTGGTAGACGTCATAGTTTCCTGCACATGAATGACTGGACCCAGGGTTTTCCAGCAGAACATTACCCAAAGCATTACACTTCCTCCGCCGGACCTTTGCCATGAAAGGACGTACCTGGTCTGCAATAATGTAGAGGTAGGTGGTAGACGTCATAGTTTCCTGCACATGAATGACTGGACCCAGGGTTTTCCAGCAGAACATTACCCAAAGCATTACACTTCCTCCGCCGGACCTTTGCCATGAAAGGACGTACCTGGTCTGCAATAATGTAGAGGTAGGTGGTAGACGTCATAGTTTCATGCACATGAATGATTGGACCCAGGGTTTCCCAGCAGAACATTGCCCAAAGCATTAAACTTCCTCCCCCGGACCTTTGTCATGAAAGGACGTACCTGATCTGCAATGACGTTCAGGCAGGTGGTGGACGTTATAGTTTCCTGCACATGAATCACTGGACCCAGGGTTTTCCAGCAGAACATTGCCCAAAGCATTACACTTCCTCCACCGGACCTTTGCCATGAAAAGACGTACCTGATCTGCAAATGGTGTTCAGGCAGGTGGTAGACGTCATAGTTTCCTACTCATGATTGACTGGACCCAATGTTCCCCAGCAGAACATTGCCCAAAGCATTAAACTTCCTCCACCGGACCTTTGCCATGAAAGGACGTACCTGATCTGCAATGATGTTCAGGCTGGTGGTAGACGTCATTGTTTCCTGCACATGAATGACTGGCCCCAGGGTTTCCCAGCAAAACATTTCCCAAAGCATTACACTTCCTCCGCCAGACCTTTGCCCTGAAAGGACGTACCTGATCTGCAATGATGTTGAGGCAGGTGGTAGACGTCATAGTTTTCTGCACATGCATGACTGGACCCAGGGTTTCCCAGCAGAACATTGCCGAAAGCATTACACTTCCTCCACTGGACTCTTGCCATGAAAGGATGTACCTGGTCAGCAAAAATGTTTAGGCAGGTGGTAAGCGTCATAGTTTCCTGCACAAGAATGATTAGACCCAGAGTTTCCCATCAAAACATTTCCCAAAGCATTATACTTTCTAGGCCTTCTTACTTTGGTCCTGGTGTCAAAATGTCCCCAGGAAAGCGACGCACACATACTGGGGCGTCCATATGGTGCAACAGAAAACAAGTTTCACCGGACCAAGCGACCTTCTTCCAAACATTCAATGCCCAGTTTTTTGACGCTCGCGTGCCCATTGTACATGACGGCGAAGTTAACTTGGAGCAGCCTGTGGCAATGTAGCCCCACTTTCAGCAGGGTTCGAGGTAGTCTGTATTGTGACCCATTAGTCCCATCCACAGCATTCACATTACCAACGAGTTGAGCCAAAGTATTCCTTCTGGTGGCTCCTACCATACGTGATAGCCTTCGCTCATCTTTAGCATCGATGAGACGTGGTCCGCTCAAACCTTGCCAACGGTTGTTGGTTCTTCCCCTCTTCGAGTCGCTTTTTGAAGGTACTAAGCACGGCTCACTGTGAGCACCCGATAAACCTTGCCGTCTCTGAAATGCTCTGACCAGGACGTCTGCCCATTATAATTTGTCCTTTGTCAAATTTGCTTAGGTCCGCTGCCTTTCCCACCTGAAGAACAAGAATTTACAAAGCTCAGTATCAGGCGCTCTTTATACAGTTTCATGATCTTCAAACGCGCCATTGTTTACCTACAGTTGCTTTAGTTTACATAAAGACGCGCTGATCACAATGATTTGGTTCCTTGGTGTATGAACGTTAGAGCGCTATCTTCCAGCCAGAGTTCCACCTCCATTAAAATTGCTGCCTACAAGAGATCAGAACACGTATACTGAAAATGTAAATTCCTACTCAACTCCATGTGACTCTCATGATATGTACATCTTGAACCTAAAGTTTAAATGCTGTTCCAACGAGACTTCTCAAATCTGGACGTTTCATTTAAATTTATTTTCTGATAAAATGTGTTATAAAATAAACGTATTAGAACTGTTTTGCTTTTGTAGATACTTACGTCAAGACCTACTTAAAGGATGGTGAAGGCAAAGGTATAAAGCGGAAGACAAGCGTTGTAAGACAATCAATGGAGCCCAAGTTCCACCAAACTCTTAAATATGCCGTTGCTGATCAAAGGCACAAAACACTTTGCGTAAGTCATGAATTTCATTCTGAGAAACTAATTGATTGTGGTTTTATGATTGATATTTGATTGATGCTTCCCAGTCAATTGGAAAAATAAAATGCGCAACAGAATTCTCTGGTTTGCTGAAACCTCGCGGTTTATGCAAGGTAAGATCCTTCGGTTCGTTCCTCCTCTTCTATCATGAGTTCGATTAATTTGTGAATAGCAATTTTAGACCTTAAACGTCGCAATTAAGAATGAAGCAGTCTCTCAGAAATACTAAAATGGATTGTGAGATCTATGTGTCTTCCTGACTGCTGTTTTATCAAGCAAGCAGAGTAATTGGCGCAGTGATACTTCCTGTGCACTCGAGGTGACTTCTTGATAAACCACTTAAATTTTAGAAAAATGACTGATTTTATGGATAGAAGAGTTGTGACGTACTACAGAGGTGAATCACGTGTCAAGACGACAAATGTGCAGCGATACATTTCGTTGGTGTAGCTTATTCGGTTACAACAACTCACTTCGAAGTGAGGGGGGAGCGCTGTTTCGATCCCCGTCACGGACAAATTTCGGTTTTCACATTGGCGCTCGAATGTTAAAATGGATCTATTGGCCGTTGGGTTCTTCGGAAAATGTGTAAGGTTCGTTCCACACATCATCTGGAATTAATGAAAGGTTCCTTCTTTGCTTCAACAACAACAAAAACTAAAAAGAGAGATGATGTGACGTACTACAAAGGTGAAGCGCTCGTCAAGACGACGAATCTGCAGCAGTGGCGTAACTACCACAACGTGCCCCCCCCTCAAGATTTACTTCAGCACCCCTAAGCACAGTCATTTCCCCAAAATTTCAAACATGAGGGAGGATGCGTTTTTTGGAGTGGGGGGGGGTGATTTCGAGGAGAATGTCTGGTAAAGTAAGTGAGATACCTAGAGCCCTGTAGTTTTAACTTTTAAATAATTTTTGGAAAAGAAGCAGCCAATCAGCATTAGCAACGTGCGGAGACTGATGCATGAGCATGAATATACATTTTATCTCAAGAAACGAATTCGTTAAAATATACTATAATGATTAAGGTCCATAACTATGTATAAGACTTAATAATCACCCATTTTACTTTCCCTTGTTTTTGAAGTGCTTAGTTTATGCAAAATGTCTGCCTCTAAAGTTTGAACAGTTGACGTGCTAAACAAATCAACATTCTTTCAATCAGATACGGCACTTAGGTTTAATTGATTCTGCGCAAAAAGGGCTGGTCGAGCTTTAGAAGTTTCTTCGCGCGCTCTTTTTCTTTAGACGATGCTATACTCCACTTGGCAGCGTTCGTAGCATTTTGCAAACGGATGCCGTTCGCTTGTACGTTAAAGTTTCCACACAGTAAATGAGATAGACATACTTACTATAAAGAAGAACTAAAAGTAAAGGAATGTGTAATTGTTTTGTACAAAACTAAAATACTGTAAATCACTTGAAGAAATCACCCTCTTTTACATACAGATCTGCGGCTGCTGTTAATAAATGTTGGTGCCTGTCGTGTACGTAATCTTAAGTGACTGACTGCTTTCTCACACCCTCCACGTGGAATACCCACGCGGTCTCGTACTTTTCGTGAGAGGGCGATTGGAGAGCGATAGTATTGTTTACAATCCATTGGAGAACGATAGTATTGTTTACAATCCATTGGAGAGCGATAGTATTGTTTACAATCCATTGGAGAACGATAGTATTGTTTACAATCCATTGGAGAGCGATAGTATTGTTTACAATCCATTGGAGAGCGATAGTAGTGTTTACAATCCATTGGAGAGCGATAGTAGTGTTTACAATCCATTGGAGAGCGATAGTAGTGTTTACAATCCATTGGAGAGCGATAGTATTGTTTACAATCCATTGGAGAGCGATAGTATTGTTTACAATCCATTGGAGAGCGATAGTATTGTTTACAATCCATTGGAGAACGATAGTATTGTTTACAATCCATTGGAGAGCGATAGTATTGTTTACAATCCATTGGAGAACGATAGTATTGTTTACAATCCATTGGAGAACGATAGTATTGTTTACAATCCATTGGAGAGCGATAGTATTGTTTACAATCCATTGGAGAGCGATAGTATTGTTTACAATCCATTGGAGAGCGATAGTATTGTTTACAATCCATTGGAGAGCGATAGTATTGCTTACAATCCATTGGAGAGCGATAGTATTGTTTACAATCCATTGGAGAGCGATAGTATTGTTTACAATCCATTGGAGAACGATAGTATTGTTTACAATCCATTGGAGAGCGATAGTATTGTTTACAATCCATTGGAGAACGATAGTATTGTTTACAATCCATTGGAGAACGATAGTATTGCTTACAATCCATTGGAGAACGATAGTATTGTTTACAATCCATTGGAGAGCGATAGTATTGTTTACAATCCATTGGAGAACGATAGTATTGTTTACAATCCATTGGAGAGCGATAGTATTGTTTACAATCCATTGGAGAGCGATAGTAGTGTTTACAATCCATTGGAGAGCGATAGTATTGCTTACAATCCATTGGAGAGCTATAGTATTGTTTACAATCCATTGGAGAACGATAGTATTGTTTACAATCCATTGGAGAACGATAGTATTGTTTACAATCCAATGGAGAACGATAGTATTGCTTACAATCCATTGGAGAACGATAGCATTGTTTACAATCCATTGGAGAACGATAGTATTGTTTACAATCCATTGGAGAACGATAGTATTGTTTACAATCCATTGGAGAACGATAGCATTACAACCCGCAGCCCAAGGACCGAATAGCTTCAATCCGCAGGGCATCCACTGTTTTAAAAGTGAAACTTGGCATTTATTTAGGCAAAGCTATATATGTATTAAAAAAAATATGAATTTTTTGATTAATTATTGTTTTTTTGTTTTCGTATGTGTTCGGATTTTTTCATAAAACCATTACTGGCAGCTGTAGTACGCCCCTTCGTTGCCTGCTCCCCCACGCCGCTGCGGGGTGGCTGCGGGTGTGGTAGTTACGCCAGTGACTGCAGCGATACATTCCGTCCGTGTAGCTTAATCGGTTAGAGCAACTCGTTCCGCAGCGAGGAGGCCCGATTTCGATCTCCGTCACCGATAAATCCCTGTTTTCACAGAATTAGCTTTCACTTTTCTGAAACATGCACTATGGTAAATAGCAGAAAGCCTTTAATTTCCGGAAAAGCGCCAATCGAAGAGCTAACTACTTAAAGCATGCAATAGGAAAAGTGACGATCTGAGAGTTAGCAGTAACCGAATAGTAGAAGGCGCTGTCTTCTAACAGTTCGGCGGGAATATGTTCTGGTTCGGATCCTCCGTGGGCCATGGATGGCACTGCTTCTCTTACGGCACTGGCTTTGTCCCCTCCCTGAAATTAGTGGCACCGAATTAGGGGTGATATGCCAAATGTGCAACAACCGGTTCATATGAACAGCAACATGTATGACAGTGGTGGAAGTTAAGGGTGACAGAAGAGGCGACATTTACCAACAGATGATAATTGCGATTCTTAAGAAATTATACGTTTTGGCATAAACTGAATGTTTTTTTTTTTTTTTTTTTTTAAGTTTAGTTTCAGTTCTAGACAGTGCCTGATTTACGCATGGGGCCGCCCCGGTGGCGCAGTGGTCTAAGCGCTGGCTTATGACCATTCGTCTGTGAAGCAATCCGGGTTCGAATCCCGGTCAGGCATGATTGTTTTGTTTGCCTTACGGCACTGGCTCTCTCCCTTCCCTGGAACCAGTGGCCCTAAATTAGGGACAAGTGACTGCTTATAGCACATTGAGTAGCTCACGATGGTCGTTAAACCTTCAATAAAAAAAGAAAAAATTACGCACGGGCATACAAGACCCAAACCCTAGGCTCGCGTTTTTAGGGGACCCAAAATTTCTTCGAAATATATTGTGTTGAATAAAATCGTACTATTTTATGTGGTTTAAATTAAGTCCATTTAATATAGGATTAAAGATTATTTTTATTAATACCTTGTGAGTGATATCCTTTGTTTCAATTTATAAAATTAAGCACATGGGTGGCGTCGTAACGTAAAACAGTAGAAACACACACACACGCACAAACGAACAAACAATAAACACATTTAAATATCTAGGGAAAAAAAAAGAATAGGTTTGAGCAATGGGCGGAGGGGGAGGAAGGAAACAGTATCACATGGACTTCTTGGCTTCGCACACGAATCAAGTTGAGCCTGTATAAAACACAAATTTTCTAAGAAATTTTCATCAGACACTACAACAGAGTTAGCCCCCATCATATGACACTTAGACTTCCTAATTAGCTTGCCCTAAGATTTGCACTCAGGCGTCACCACGGAATTTCTTTGTTAAAACACTTCTCTGAAGAAATACCAAGCTTTTCTCTCTTCTTCTCCAGCTTTTTCGTCGTTTACCTTCTTCTGCGTTGTCTTGCGGAAGGAGTGTTGAATATTAATTCTGAAGTCCCCCTCTGCGGGTTCCTCTTGGTGCTGCAAGGGTGAAGAGGCACAAAAGTGTGAACTAGCCTTCTCTTTTTCCGTGATGTGTTGTTTGCGTGTGTTCTTGGTGTAGCGTATATAATGAAAGCTGGTTTGATGTGGAGATGAAATAGAGAGCTATAAAAACAAGAAGAAGAGAAGAAATTCTCAGTAGTAAACTGACAAATATTTACTTTCATACTTCTCATCCGAGCGTTTAATTTAATAAACGGTCCCGGCAGGCCTGCACCTAGCAGAAGGCTAGAGGGGGCTCAATCCCCCTGCAAGGCAAGCTCCCCCCCTGGAAAATAGACGTTGTTGTAAGTTCTCTAAACTTTTTACTTTCAGCAGCTTGTTTTTTGTTGTTGTTGTATTTCATTATAAGCATAAAGACTAGAACATTTATTCCTGTATTACACGTTTGTTTTTCTTAAATCAAAATTGAAATGATACAGCACGAACGATAGATAACTCAAAAGAAATTACTTCTAAAGGTGATTCAGCAGGAACAGCTGCGCCAATGATTCTCTGACACGTAGGCAACAGAATTGTTGCTGCTTAAAAGAGACAGAAAATGAGAGAAAGTGGAGAGAAAAAGAGGAGAGAAGAAGAAAGAGATAGAAAGAGAGAGAAAGACAAAGAAAGAGAGAGGAAGAGTAAAGAGAAAGAAAGACAGAGAAATAGAGAGGTGGAAAGAGAGAGGGATAAAATCTCAAAAAATGCAGATCTAATGAACTAGCAGTCATCAATGGTATTTTACTTTTTTTTAATTTTGGGGAAAATGCCGATATAATTGCTAGGAACTGAAAATCTTTAATTTTCAAATAATGTCGATCTGCTAGTTATGAGCAGAACATCTTAAGAACAGAAAGCTTAAATTTTACAAAAATGTGCCTATATCATATTTTCACTTCTTGACTATTTCATTTAATTCCTAATAGGTAAATCCTCTTTTCAATTTTGCAGCATATTTTCGGACAATTGCTTACGATTTGTTATAAAAGAGACAAAAACACGTCATTCGGAAACCTTATCCATGATGGAGATATGTACTTGCTCGAAAAAAGATTTCAGGCGAATTGCTGTCAATCAGTTTTTATTCATACTGATGCCACCAAATTACTGGCTGTAATTAAATTAATTTTCCATCCTGTTTTCTCATCTTTGAGCAAACAGGATGGAAAATGAATTATGATCACATATTAATTACCATATGAAATCTTTCAGTTAAGGATTTATGATAATAAGTATATTTTCGCATATAAATCATTCAACGACAAATTATAATCATAACCAACTAAAATTTTATAAAAGCACGTGAAGCCGAACTGATAGAAAGGCAAGTGAAAAATTTCGGACATGTTGTACTCTGTCCAATACTTTTTTTTTGTGCAATGAGTCTTCTAAAATGTAAATTCTCTTGCTCGCAGACAGAATGTAGGAAAGAACTTTAGTGTAAACACATCTTCTCATGTAATTATCACAACATATGTGGTAAGTATTTCAAATAAAAAAATCTGCGAAAGTTCTTTAAAATTACGAAACATAGCCTACACCATTATGGAATTGAGCTGGCTTTTGCATGTTTTTTGTTTAAGTAACTTGGGACGTATATTCTAAATTAACTTTCATTTTTAGTTGCATTTTCTGTGTAAATTTGAGTTCATTCTCTTTTAGTGTTTTCAAACTTAACGTTATATCTTCTCTCTCGCGGAATGAGGTTGGTAGCACTTTTTAGGTCAGAGAGCATCACGCATGCATGTCACCGATAATAACTTTTGATAAAAACTTTTTGATCGATAAGAACTTTTGATCAAGATATAACGTTAAGATATAACTTTTGTGACCGATAAGAACTAGTTAAAGATATAATTTTTATGACCGATAAGAACTTTTGATAAAAACTTTTTGATCGATAAGAACTTTTGATCAAGATATAACGTTAAGATATAACTTTTGTGACCGATAAGAACTAGTTAAAGATATAATTTTTGTGACCGATAAGAACTAGTTAAAGATATAACTTTTGTGACCGATAAGAACTAGTTAAAGATATAACTTTTGTGACCGATAAATAACTTTTGTGACCGATAAGAACTAGTTAAAGATATAGCTTTTGTAACCGATAAGCACTAGTTAAAGATATAACTTTTGTGACCGATAAATAACTTTTGTGACCGATAAGAACTAGTTAAAGATATAGCTTTTGTAACCGATAAGCACTAGTTAAAGACATAACTTTTGTGAGCGGTAAGAACTAGTTAAAGATATAACTTTTGTGACCGATAAAACTAGTTAAAGATATATCTTTTGTGACCGATAAGCACTAGTTAAAGATATAACATTTGTGACCGATAAAAACTAGTTAAAGATATAGCTTTTGTAACCGATAAGCACTAGTTAAAGATATAACTTTTGAGACCGATAAGAACTAGTTAAAGATATAGCTTTCGTGACCGATAAGCACTAGTTAAAGATATAGCTTTTGTGACCGATAAGAACTAGTCAAAGATATAGCTTTTGTGACCGATAAGCACTAGTTAAAGATATAACTTTTGTGACCGATAAGAACTAGTTAAAGATATAGCGTTTGTGACCGATAAGCACTAGTTAAAGATATAACTTTTGTGACCGATAAGAATTAGGTAAAGATGTAGCTTTCGTGACCGATAAGAACTTTTAATGTCACAGGGTATCACGCATGCATGTGACCGATAAGAACTAGAAGAGATATAATGTGAAGCAGCAGCCAGAAAAGGTGTGGTGGATGCTATAGGGCTATAATCATGGAAGCGACGTTGTTTTACTTGAAGTTATGTGTTGAGTGCTGTTATATACTTAATTAACGTTTAGAGTTCAAACGTATTCTACCTACTAACGTTTGTTTGATTGTTCTGAAGTGTTTATACCAGTGTGATTAATTTAAGTTTGTTCGAATACTAACTTTTTGCATGAAGTCTGCGTGAAGATTGATCGAATAAAGGAAAAAAAGCTGTAAGTAATTATTACTTTGGACCTTACGTACGGGACTCCTGTTGCACTTCAAGTAAAGCACTTAAGAAGAGCTGCTTGTATGTAATGTTCAGTAAGCCATATACACTGCCTGACAATGAAAATGACACACCACGAAGACGTAAACGCAGCGCCATGCAAATTGCAGGGTGGGTGCACACGTACAAGTTAAGAAAATGATTGCATTTGCAGGCCAATTGCACGAAAAGCGCGTGAGGTGTAAGCGGACAACCAGCCCGTGAGGCCATCAGTCGAGACGTCGTCACGGCCGTGAGAAGTGAGTGGTTCGGTTGTAACCGTGTCTGGATAACGTACAAGGGGTGGTAATGCCGTTAAGACGTCGTCGTACGCGATATCGTCAAACGGGGGAGTTCACGAGAAGTGTCATCGTAGGCCTTCGTATCTCCGGATAGTCCTTACGTCGTATTGCGGAAGAAACGCAGCGTGATGCCACAACCATCGATCACATTTGGAGACAGTGGTCCCAGGAAGGGTCTGTGCAACGTTGTAGGGGAACCGGAGCACGTTGACGGACGTCCGAGCGCACCGACCGTCGCATCCGACGTCATGCCGCGTAGCTAACTCACAAGCCACAACGGGTGACATTTTGCGGAGTGTACGGGAAGACTTGGATGCTCCGATATTGACGCGGACAGTGTCGCGCCGATTGGCTGCGTCTAGTTCACTGTCCAGCCGTCCGCTGCGGAGGCTACCCTTAAAAACGAACCATCGTCGTCACTGCTTGACGTGATGTCGCTCCAGAGCTGCGTGGGGTGCCGAATGGAACAGTGTGGGTGTTCAGCGTCGAATCGCGGTTCTGTCTCACCACGGATGATCGCCGTGTGATAGTCTGAAAGCGACGTGGCCAACGCACGGATACATCCGCCATCGTGGAGCGCCACACGGCCCGTCAACATGGAATTAAAGGTGTGTGGGGTTATCAGCACCAACAGCCGCTCACCGCTGGGACGCATTACGGGCGCATTGATGGCACGGCGCTATGTTGACGAGTTGCTGCTGCCCGTGGCCCTACCATATCTTCTGGACATCCCAGACACCATTTTGCAACAAGATAACGCCCGGCCGCATATTGCTTGGATCAGCCTTTACACAATGTGCCGATGATTCCGTGGCCAGCACGATCCCCCGACCTCTCGCCCATCGAGCATTTATGGGACACGATTGAACGTCGGTTGAGTACCCTCCCACCCCCGCAAAATGAAGATGAACTGTGGACTCGGATCAACACCACATCGTCCACGACACCCCGGGACTCTATTCGGACTCTCATTGTCTCGATGCCACGCCTAATTCAACGCCTTATCGCCCAAAATGGAGGCCACACTCCTTTTTGATCATCCTGTATATTCGGCCACTGGAGCCTAGTCTGTATGTTACAATTAAATCATTTATTCAGGACCCACTTGGCTATCTGTGTATGCAGTTTGGTCTGTTTTGGAGCATTCCTTCATGGTGTGGCCTTTTCTCTGTGAGGCAGTGTATATACGAACATTAAAAACATTTGAATATATATAGTTTTTTTTGCTTCAAAGTCTGGTAATGCTAATTTGTAATGAAGGAAAACGTTAGAAAATCGGTATCCTTAATTTTTTGCTATGGCAAAACACTTTTAATGGTTAATGCAATCAGGGATAAATTCTATTATTTACTTGATATGATATTGAAGTATCAGTTAACAACTTGCTTTCTTTTTTTTTTCATAGGCCATGCTATGGGAACGCCACAAACGTTTCGAACACAATCAACCCATAGGTATGGTGGAGCTGGACCTTGGAAAGATAAAATTGAGTAAGCCCTTTACTAGATGGTATAATCTGCTACCACTGGTTTCCGGAGACACAGAGTCTGTTGGGTCGTCTTGATGATGATCGAATGCTTTCCTACAATCCTGTTGCCTGATGATGTTCCACACATTCTACAGCTACGTTTTTTGCCAATACTCTTTTTCACTCATGACATCTCGTGTTTTGTCTTTTAATACAATTTCTCATCACCTGCAGTGTCTCATGAGCCTTCGATAATGTTTATTGTGGAAAATATTTGGAAAAACGACAACACTTAAACATTTGTTTATCTAGATACGTGAATGAGAATACCATTATTAATTAACATTTTGCAATTTTGTCTGCATAAGCGCAACACATCACAATCAACTGTTTCACCACACTCGACTCTACATATGAATTGAAACTATAAAGTGCAATTGAGATAAAGTGAAAAAAAAATATTCCGAGAAAATTTATTCGTGCATTTACAAGGAGGTACAATTACAAAATAATGGAAATACCGGCTATGAGAGTTCTACTTTTTGTAATGGCTAACATATTTATAAACATGGAGCGCTAAATTTGTTTTTAGTTTCCTGCAGGAAGTACTGGCAAGTACTGAAGAGTAGACAAAGTCATCGCTCTTTCCACGTTTTCTTTAATTAACACACAGGAATCGAAGAACTGTTATCCGGACACCGCTAGTGTCAAACGTGTCCGGATAACAATTTTTCGATTGATGTGTGTTAATTAAAGAAAAACGTGGAAAGAGCGATGACTTTGTCTATTCACATTGTCTCCCCGTATTTGGAAGATTTTCACTAAGTACTGAAGATATGAGCAGTAGCTCCTCTAGAGATGATTTAAAAAGTACATGAAACAAAATGGCCTATCTGTCTGAATTCCAAAGAGAGCAAATCCTTGGAGCCCTTCTATCCCGGGCATCTGTGTCTGAAACTGCGAACTTTTCAAATGAATCCTGACGAACTCTATCAAAAGTTATAACTGCATTCACCATGTCTAGGAAAACAACTTTCCATAGGACGAATTGTGGCAGAAAATTGAATCTGCCTGAGAGAAACCGTCTGGCAATGAAACGATTGTAGCCCGAACGCATGAAACAACTGCTGAAAATTAACTGCGGAAATCAGTGAGAGTCTCAGCAAGACAATATCTAGCAAAACATTTTGCTAGGAATTTTATAAAACTGAAATTTATAGCACAGACGCTATTACCAAGACACTTGGTTTGTGATGGTGATGAAAAACGGAGGATGAAATGGCACAAAAAATCCAGTACAAAACCTGAATGCTGGATAAATACCGAAAACATAATGAAAACTCTGAATAACGGTCATTTTTCGGACCTGTTAAAAAAATATCTTCGTTCGGAGGTCAGGCCAGTGGCTGATTTAGAGTTACAGGAGCCCTGTGCCCCGAATCGGTTTGTCCCCTCCCCCCTCACTTTGTCATCCATCATTTGAAAAAAGAACGTTTTCTGCCCCCCTTCAATTCTTACTTTATAATATATAAGGAAAGCATTGCAATCGAAAAAAAATGACTTCGAGATTATCATCAAACAGAAGTCATCGCTTTTTCCACGTTTATAAGTGAGTCACGGAAAAATTATCATCGGCCGTCAGCGGGAATTGAACCCAGAGTTTTGCAGTTACGCGCCGGACATGCTACCACTACACCACAACGGCCTCTAACTCAACCGATTCACATATGACTAACTGTGATGGTGATGCAAGATTTCGACAGAAATCGCCTTTTGGGTTCCCAGAATATGATTTGACTATTTGTAAGGTGGTGTCTTCATGTCCGTTTCTCTCTCTCTCTCTCCGGATTGTTGCCGCAATAACTAAACAAGAAAGATGACACCGAATTTTCGGGTGAAATAAGCACGTTTTTTGAATCCGTTCTGACGCAAATTAAATTTATCAAAGCTGTTCAAAGTCGATGGAACCGGTATGGAAAACGATAGTACCTGACGGAAGAAAGACGTTTTTCAATCGGGTTTTTCATTATTCAGATATTGCTGTAAACGGAATCGTGAGCTTACGCCTTCTGGTTGCAGACTTGGCCGTTAAGAAAAACATGAATTTATATGAGAAACATTTCGCACCGGAAACGCTTTCCAACACAGAAATAATTTTTCAAATCCGACTCTTAGAAACAGAGATAGCGACAAAAATAAGATGTGACTTTACGTCCCCTGGTGGGGAAAACCATGCATTAGTTTAGGAAGAAAGTATTATCAAAAGGTTTTTCCATGTGAGCGGTATCGGTCCAAGAAAAAATTAATTTGGTCGAGTTTTCAGGAGCCCAGATTTTGCTACAAATACATCAGAAGCAGAAATTAACACTTATGCTCCTGGCGGCCAAACCGTTCTTTACCAAATATTAGAAATTATGTAAAAATATATTTTCCATCAGGTCTTGTATGCGATACAGGAAGAATTTTTCAAATCGGAGTTTTAGGAGCAAAAATAACGCAGAAAACGCAATTTACCTTTGTGCCCCTAGCGGAAAGTCTATGATTTACTTGAAAATTTTGAATTTATAGGAAAAACATTTCGCATCGGAAACACTATCCAACAAAGAAGGAATTTTTCAAATCGTACTCTTAGAAGTAGATATATTGACAAAAATAAGATATACATCTACGCCCCCTGGAGTTTAAACCATGCATTATTTCAAGACGAAAATGTTAAAAAAAGGTTTTTGGACATGAGTAGTATCGGTCAACAAAGGATGTTTTTTTCCATTATTTTCTCCTCCTTATTTTGATTGAAGCTTAGAGATTAAGGTTAGGATACCCTATAGGAAAGAAAAAAAGACCAATTTTAGAGACAGTGAACTGTAACCGCAGAATTAAGTGACCGCCCGAGGGAAAGCAGGAACAGAACACACAAGGACAACAAGAGACACAGCTCCCAATGGAGACACAGCTCCCAATGGAGACACAGAGGCACAGCTCCCATTCCAGGTACCAGAACCCACCCCCACGAGCATCGGTTATGGACTGAGATGTACACAGGAGCTGGAGCTCACCTAAAGTAATTAACAATACATGGCAAGCTAAACTTTAACTCCTTTCTCTTCATTTGAGCACGACAGCGTACTCACCCACCGAAGTACCCATAGGTCAAAGTAAAATTCCAAGGGAAAATATTTCCTTTAAACCTTCCGCACTATATGGGGTGTCTGTCGATAGCTTTTAAAAGGTCTTATTATGCGGAGGTTATCTCTATTGTTAATCGTATCGCAGCTGTCCTGTATCAAACACAACTTGCAGGGGTTTTTTTAAGATTACGATTTTTTGTAGGTGTCCGTTAACGGAGGTTTCACTCTACGTTATTGGCCTCGAAAAATCATTACGTTTTCCAAATTCAGCGAGAGTTTACATTTCGCGAATGCCAAAGAAAGCGTACTATCTCGAATTTATTGTCCCAACTGTCGAACATAATGGGTGATCAGTAACAGTTAGGGCAGCTGTTCTTGATGATTAGATTTATCCCATGGTCCAACAGCGCAGGCAATGGGAGACATTTATCTTTCAAGATAACATTGCTCCAAAGCACGCAGTTACGCCAGCCGCTCAGAACTGGGTGGGCTATAAGAATGGCTAAGTTATAAGGGGTCACAAATTTAGAAGTGGGTTTTGCAGAAATTTTGGCAAAAAATTTCGCTTAAGTGCATTTTACCAGACGCTGAGAATGTTATCCCTAATAAAAAAAAAGTCTTCAAGTGAATATTGTATGTATAATTTATTCAATGTTTGTAGTTTCAGTTTACTCTGGTCGTTTTTTTTTTCATTCCCAAGACTGTTTATGAATTTTAGTTTGTAACTTGACAAGGAACATCTCTCTCTCTCTCTCTCCATTTCCTAAACACTAAATTTAACTAAGAAATCATTTTATATAACAAAATTTCAGTGAATTCGAGAAAATCAGGTACATTTATCCAAATTCTCTAGAATCTTAGATGGTTGCACTTGCCATATGTTCTAACTGATAAAATATTTATGGGGAGCTAAAGGGTGGGCTTAAAGAAAAGTTGGGCGGGGTTCAGCCCACCCCTAGCGTCGCGCCTGAGTTACGTATACTGAATCTTGGTTTGAGTAAAATGAAACTGAACATAAACATCTCTCTTGGCTTGCACAGTCACCATATTTAAACATTTTTGAACTCCTGTGGACAGAATTGAAGAGGAGAGCGAGTAAAATGGAGATTTTGGTCAGCTATCGTCACTCAAGAAAGCTGAAACTTTCTGCCGGGAGGAATAATGTAATACTTCATTATAAGCTGTTTTAAAAGCAAAGGGTGGTCCATCACCCTATTAAGCATAACTGTAGTTCTTCTTGCAGATTTTTCCATTATTTTCTCCTCCTCCTGTATATATTACCATAATATAAATGTCAATTTTTTGTTCGAAGTAAAGAAATCACAAACATCTTTCTTTATCACATGTTTGAAAAATTTGCTATTCTCCTATGATCGACTAGGCGCGCGGGAACAATAAACACGCGCGCGAGCACACACTATCGAAAAATTATTTTGATTGAATCTGATTCGTTGTAACTGTAACCGATTCGTAAACAGAGAAAGAGAGACAGGGGTCCAACTCTCGTGTAAAAGACAGCGCCTCAGTGGTCAGACATGAAACTACGATGACGTCTGTCACGTGATCCGGTACCAGTGGCACTGCGGAAAGAGTTGTAAACTCTTAAAAAAAAAGAACAGACGGTTACGGTTCGATGCTTTAGTTCCATGTCCTTCCACTGGCGCGCTGTTCTATTGAGATCTTCGGGGCCAAATGCTTGCCATGTGTCTCTATGGAAGATTAACGTATGAGACTCCTGCTCTGTAGATTCGTAAGAAGAAACGCTAGGACGGAGATTTCCCAAAAACGATGCTTCGATTTTAGAATTGGCTAATCAGAAAATAGTTTGATTTCAGTTCTGTCATTCATTAGAATCAATTCTAAATTCTGAGCAATGTATAAATCTCTGATTTTCCTTTTCATTCATGAGTTATGGTTACTCATTTCCCAAAACTTCTTCTTCCTAGATATTTTGGAAATAACATATGAACGGATAAAGCTTAGTATTGAATTTGAGATACCTTTTCACAATGTATTGATAGAAATTGTCGGGGAGGATACAAAAACTAGCAGTTTCCGAAATATTTTCTTTTCTTCAAAAATCACTGGAAAATTTTATTTTAAAACAAACAATTAAATGATATTTTATTTTTAAAAACTGATCTTTTGCTTAAATGAAACCGTTGTTTGGCTGGATGGTGGCTGAAAGTTTAAGTAAAAATATCAAACGCAAGTTATATGAATGTTGAAATAGGAAATAAATTGCCTGACTATTAAAATACGATTATTGCCATTGCGAAGTAGGAAATGTATTGTCTGACTATTTATAAGCAGCTAATTGTCGTGGTTTTTATAGCTGTTCGCTGAAGATATTAAGAGTAGTATTTATCAGAGCTATATGTAATCAGAAATCTTAAATAATGCACATGTTATGTTGTTTTTTAGTAACATCTTTTCACAGCTTTGATTAAATCAGCTATACAGTAAATTTTCCGCATACACACAAGCAAAGAAAATTCACAACTGTATACAAACGCTCACGCGCACACAGACAAAAGCAAGGTGTCATCGTACATCAAATGCACGATGGAAGATTTTTCTGAATTTTCCAGTGGTTGAACACTATCATTTCGAATTATTTTGCTTAATTGTCTTTTATCGGAATCCACTTATTTCAGAATTCATTCTGAAGTTCTGTTTCGCATTTACTTCCGGAAGGGTCTGCGCGGTGATATGTTGTTAGAATGACTTTTGCCTTGGATAAAATGGTATGGACAAATGATACAGGTAGTTACGAATTGAATTACCATTGGCATGACCTAAATTTTACGTTTTACCAGATCTCCGTATTGTTTATTTGTTTTTGTTTTGGGATTTAACAACAACAATGAGTAACTGTGAGAGTCATAAGACGTCGTGTGATTTTTATTAAGACAATGGTTCCAGAAAACGTGCGGAGCCGCCATTGGACGAGCATACCACAAATGCCTCATCTAGGACTCTTCGACGAATGGTTGAAAGCAAATGCCTCGTCTAAGACATCTTCAATAGATTAGTTGGAAGCAAGCGCCTCAGACTACTCGACCAACGGAGAAGCCCGAAAATATAGTGATCTCTGCAATCGTGGAAATAGTATCCATAACAAATCCAAAGTATTAGTGAAACGAGAATCTAGGAATACATGCTTGCTTCTGAGGTGACCTATCTCCCCTGAACCATCCATTTTGATGAAGCCATCGCTCATGATTGGCTGATATGCTCCTGACAAGGAAGCATATCAGCCAATCATGAAATATAATTTTATTTTGAAGAAAGTATTAAATGGAATTCGGTTTTGAAGCATTTCATTAGATGGAATTTGATTCTGAAACGAATTATTAAGCTGAATTTTATTTTAATACAAAAGATTAAATTGAATTTGATTTGGAATCAAATAATGAAATGGAATTTTATTGGGAACAAATAATTAAATGAAATTTGATTTCGAAACAAATGATTTGATTTTGAAACAGATGATGAAATAGAATTGTTTCTTTTGAAATAAAAGGTTAAACGGAATTATCTCCTTTGAAACAAATGATTAAATCGAATTATTTTTTTTGAAACAAATGATTAAATGGAATTTGATTTAGAAAAAAATAATTTGATTTTGAAGCAAATGATTAAATTAAATTTGTTTTTGAAACAAATGATTAGATGCAATTTAATTAAAAGAACGATTAAAATAGAATTGGGAAATTTATGATTAGATCCAATTTTATTTTGAAACAAGTCATTAAATGGAATGCGATTCGTCAAAAAATTATTAAATGGTGTTTTAATTTTATACAAATGACTAAAGGGTAATTTGATTTTTAAAACAAATCACAAAATGGAATTTTATTTTGAAACGCATGACGAAATGGAATTTGGTTCTGAAGCAAATAGTTAAATAAAATCAGATCTTTTAAACAAATGATTAAGTGGAATTACATTTTGAGAGATATAGGTTTCTGGTTAGTCAACAGAGCTGGGTCCTGTTTCGAATCCCGGTCAGGCATGGATGTTGTATTTGTCTTAGGGAGCTGGCTTTTAACCTTCCCTGGTACCAGTGTTCCTAAAATAGGGAGAATGACTGCTTACACCGAACGAATTGCTCATCGTTGTAGCTAAACCCCGAAATAAAAAATATATTTTGAAACAAATGATTAAGTTGCATTATCGATTTTGAAACAAATGAACTAAATGATTAAGCTTGATCATTTGATTTTGAAACAAATGATCAAATGGAATTTGGTTCTTAAACAAACAATGAAATGCAATTTGATTTCGAAACAAATGATTAATGGGTAGGCTATTTTATTTTAAAGATGATTTACGATTAAAGGAAAACGTTGTTTAACTGGAATTTTGACAGAAGTGGTAAACACAAGTTATATAAGTGATTTAAGAGCAAACCAGAATTCATTAAGTCAGTGAATCGAGCACCAAGGTTTAACTTGGGACACGAGGCTGAAATTCAAGCAACATAACAACGACAACAAATTAAAACAAGATTTGATATGAACTCTTGTTTACATCTAATCTAAGACGAAATATTTTTTTAGATACGAACTCAGATGCATATCTAATTTTCTGAATCTCAGATTGCAAAACAAGGAAGTGTAGTGGTTGTTGGGAATAAATACCGAATTGCTTTGGATTCAGATGGAAGTACATGCGTTGAACTTCTCCAGCGTGAAGTGGAAACACGAATGCTTTTATACATGTAATTTGATACATGAAACATATAAACTTTAAAAATTGAGAGCCCAACACTTAGCAGTAACATTTGTGTTAAAGTTATCTATTTACGTGTAGTTGGTTAGTTATGTGTTGAAATAAAGGACCATACATAAGTACATAAAAAACCACAACTTAATTTTATGCTTTTATACATGTAATTTGATACATGAAACATATAAACTTTAAAAATTGAGAGCCCAACACTTAGCAGTAACATTTGTGTTAAAGTTATCTATTTACGTGTAGTTGGTTAGTTATGTGTTGAAATAAAGGACCATACATAAGTACATAAAAAACCACAACTTAATTTTAAGATATCATGTTACCTGTGATAACGTATCTGTGTAACGAAACTCAAATGTGGAGAGAAATAAATTTAGTACATTGTGCAGTGTCGTGTAGTCTTTCTTTTGTCATACTCATATTTTTACTGCGAATTATGGATGCATATAATTCTTTTAAAATCTTTTGTGTGGGTTTTAAATTTAAAGATTAAAACCCACACAAAATATTTAAGGATTTCATGGGCTTATCAGCTTCATGTTGACAGTAATTCATATTATAAATAACATAAGAAAGAATTTTGTAGAGCTGTAACATGATTTTTCTTTCTTTCTTTCCTTTGATCATGAACAACATGTTAAACGGAAATCAAAAGTATGACGTTATTTTAAGTTTTTATTGTTTTGTTTTGCAAGGCTTAAATACTTCCTCGATCATCTAAGGGATTACTCATCACTGATTTGATATCAACAGGTAGCGCAGAAAATACAAAAACATCTTTGACCTGAGCCTATATTAAATCCTCACAAGCCCGTGCCTTCGCACACTTAACTCTTTCAGTTTTGAAAATGTGTGCTGTGTTAACAGTTCGCTAGTATTACTCCCTTTTATTCCCTTAATGTTTCCGGATCACAGTCGATAAGCGTGTTGTTAAACACTGTTAGAGAAATGTCGCTTCAGATTTCATATCATGGGAAGTATAGATAAAAGAAAATCGAGAGTAACCCTGGTACTCTTTGTAAACAATTTATGCTATGCTTCTTTCGCATGCCAAGATCTTTGTGAGTGTGAAATAAAACACCTGATTCGAGAGTACACATTTATTTACGTACAACACATTGCATTCTCAAAGCAGATATAATAGGCTTATGGTAACTGAAATATGATATGTAAACTTGTGATTGCCGCACCGGAGGCGCAGTGATCTAAACGCTGGCTTATGACCATTCGTCCAATACGGGTTTGGGTTCGAATCCCTTTGAGACATGGATGTTGTGTTTGCCTTATGGCACTGGCTCTCTTCCGCCCCTCTAGTCAGTGAGCCAAAATTAGAGACGGGCGACTGCTTATAGCCCATTGAGTTGCTCATGGTACCTTCAATAAAAAAAAAAGAAAGAGCTTGGGATTTTAGACTACCCAAGTGTCTCTGGAAAACAGCATCGACTGCAGAATTCCCCTTTGTCGTTGAAACATTGAAACCTAGAGTGGTTGTCAGACCGAATTCTTCATTTAGAAAATCAACAAAGCATAGCAAATTTAATATTGAAATCTACAATTAATATACAATATTATAACATCGGCATCAAGCCATAATTTTTGGAGCTCTTCATAACAGCAGATCCCTTGTACAAATTGAACGAATTCTATAATAGAGTTAAACTATGAATAATACAATCGATAAGAAAATTTGGCTATTAAGCATCACACATACAGCAGAAATGACGCGGTCCAGTCCCATCTTTGTGACCACCATCTAATATTCTCCGGAGTAACCGCCGTGTGCAGCGCGGACAGCAGCCAGACGGGCTGGGGGTGACCCAATAAGGTGCTGGAAGGTGTTCACAGGTATGTGGAGCCATGCTGACTGCAGTGCATCTGACAGCTACTGGAGGGTGAGTGGTGGAGGATCCCTAGAGCGAATAACACGATCAAGGCGGTCCCACAAATGCTCAATGGGGTTTAAGTCTGGGGAATTAGGGAGCCAGGGAGGGACGTCGAAGCCTTCATCGTGCTCTTCCAACTACTCTCGGACATTTCTAGCTGTGTGACACGTCGCAATGTCGTCCGCCCCGGGGAAGACAATCAGCATGTATGGGTGTACGTGGTCTGCAAGGATGGATTCACAACGAATTCGGCCCATAAGTGCCTTCCGCAGGTATGAGTGGACCCAGAGAATGCCACGAAAACATTCCTCAGACCATAACACTGCACTCATCAGCTTGTGTTATTCCAGCAGTGGTTGAAGATTTTTTGTTCTCGGATGTTTCTCGCCTTATGCGCCAACGTCCATCAGTTCGATGAAGCAGAAAACGTGTCATCGGAGAAGGCAATCCTCTGCCAATCAGCGGAGATCCAATTTCGATATTTTCGTGCAAATGAAGCCTTTTCTGCCGATGCACCTTCGTTAGCATAGGTGCAGTGACCATCCATCTGTATCGGAGCCCCATACGCAGCAGGGTTCATTGAACTGTCGTTTTAGGCACACTTCCGGTAGTTCCCTGGTTCATTCGGCCAGTGAGTGAATTGCTCCTCTGTAGCGTGTCGATCGGCCCACCCGCACCTTCGAAGCCAACGTTCACCTCTCACATCAATGGCACGTGGTGCGCTTCAATTTCCACGTCGCTTCTTCGCAATAGTGACATATCTCCAATCACGATACACTTTAACCACAGCGGCACGCGAACAGTTCATAAATTCCGGTGTTTCAGAAATACTGCCACCCTCGACCCGATAATCATCCCTTTTTACAAATCGCTCCTTTTATTCACGACAGCAACGAGTGATGTTTTCAGAGATCAGATCAGATCATATGTAGAGGATTTTAGGAAGGGAGTGTCTGACCCCAGGTCTTGAACAACCCTTGGAAATAGGAAGCTAAGAGATTTGGGCTAAAGTGCCCGATAGAAAAGTGACACGGAAGCGAAGTAGAAAGAGGAAGGAAGACGCTCTTATTTATTACCGAGGAGCCAGTACTTGGGGTCCGACGGCTTAACGTGCCCATCCGACGCACGGCGGGTATTTAGTGGTTTGAACGTTCGTACCTGCCTGGGATCAAACCTGAGGTCCTTTCCGCGACAGTCACGAACGTTGCCTACTAGGCCACCCGCGGCCCGTTATTTTTTTCAGAATGCATACAGCGCACCTTATATACCCTCCAAGCCAGCTCACGACATGTGCCTTCTTTCATTGGCTGCGCGCTGTTGACGTCAAAAGTAGGAGATGACCACAATAATGTGACTCGACTGTGTATTTTACCTATGAGTTTTACAGAAACTCTGAACCCTGACGAAAACCAATACTTTACTAATGTCGGGAAGTATGCATGGCATCCGAACGTGACTCGTTAAAGTCGCGCTTTTTACTGTATAGTTGCTTCGCGGACAAACCAACAGATGGATAAAGACGGACTATCCTTCATTCTATTTTGGAATTTCGCCTCACCCTTAGATTTCTCCTCACGTCAATCCAACAGATTGTCAAAGACGGTGCCATTCTTCATGCTATGTACAGGGATTTCACCTCACCCTTAGAAAACTAAGACTATAGGGTAATCTGTCCTTTATTTAAAGCCAATAATCACAGGAAAGGGATCGAACCAGCACTATGAGTAAAATAGATCGCCCATTCTTTATCTCTGGCCAGAATTCGGACCGAAATAAGACAATTAGTGACAGCCCCGAATCTCTGACTAGTCGGGTTACCACTTCAGACTACGTATGTCGATGGTCGAAAGAATTACAAAGGCAAAAGCTGCCACAGTAACCAAGTGATCAGAGGCGCAAGTGTGTAGCTAGTCGCCGGAGCAGTGCCAGGACTAAAACTCGGACAAGGCATGAGTTACGCTTGTCACGCGGCAATGGACGACTTCGTCGGACCCAGTGTCTCTAAATTAAAAAAGGGCGACTGCTCATAGCCCCGCGAATTACTCAGTGTCTAAGAAGGGTGGAGGCAATGACAATAGAGATATCAGGTCCCTCATTTTGTGACATTCTCCGGTTAAACGGCTTAGTACATCGGTGTCGTGTTTCATGTCCCACACGGCAGCCTTGGAAACCAATCGGAAGCTTTGTCTTTCGTCACTTAAGAAGGTAATTCATTTCCCTAATGTCATGGACTCTCACTTTCTTGACGGCCGTGGTTAAACATTGAAGCTAAAAATAATAGATTATTTTCAAACTATGATTACAGACGGTGGAGAATTTGTCACAAAATTGTGTGCATCAAATCTGTTTTGTAATAAATTTTTCGTATAGCAATTTCTCGCTTTTGCATATATGCACAAATATACTTCTCTTTTTCAAATTTTACGTTTACTATTTTCCGATTACAATGCAAAAATATCATTTAGAAACAATACAACTATAATACGGTATCGTAGCGGGGCTCCGCACTTTGGGACCACTGGGACACAAATCCTAATTCTGAAAACCAAATATGGCGGGGGACACCAAAATATAACACGAGAGGGGGCAAGGAGTTCAGAATAAGATAACTGCAGATGCCCTTGATAATGGAGAAGTACCACTTTGTGTGAAGCCTATAACCGCGGGGGACGGCCGTTAAAGTGTTGAAAAGTTTGTGGTTTTCAGCGCTATTGCAATGCATTTTGTGTTGGCCGAATAGCATTGTTTCGTGACAAATGTTCATAACTTTGCATCGTAACTAGCTGCCGATGTGTAATAAAATGCTGGATTTATAAAATTCTTAATTATTTTGAGGCTCCTTCCCATTTTTATTTTAAATTGAAATACATGAACGTTAGTGCGAATTCAAAACCAAACAATGTTAAATTTGAAGGTTTCACTCGTGCACGAAGTATAATTCATTCCGGTTTGATAATAACGCAATTTCTGCAACCAAGATCCACGCAATTCCAAAATACACACAGTTGAAACTACATGGGCATCATGTAAACAACCTCAAATTCCCACACTTTGCGGCTTCACGGTTAAGAGACTCAGGGCATCTCCAGAAGTATTATTCTAAACTCCTTGGTCTGGGGCCATTGGTTTCAAATTCCACATCTCCCACCAATTGCAATGCGAACCTTTCTCTGGATACCCAAAATCTTGCACCAAAGCAATAGATAACGATGAGGTCCCTCTGAAAACCCTAAAACCATATCTGGCTGTCATCATCTTGCACTACTTCAGCACAAATTTAGCAAACACTAACATATTTCACTCTAAAGCAAGATATTTCTACCGGGCACATGAGTTCGGATAACGAGATCAAGAGCATCACGCATTATTCCTGAAAATTAATAAATACAGTTTACTCGATGCACATATTTAACTAGCACAAAACACTTTAATAAATAAACCAGGTAAATTCATGTCAGCGGATGCAAACAAGAATTTACCGTGCTATAGTCAGTTCTACATTCTCAATAGACAATGCCTCGGGCATTCACTCTGTTGGAGACAACATCCGCCTAAACGCTCGCTTCTGATCATTCGTCCGAGACGAGTCCAGGTGCGAATTCCGGTGAGGCATAGATGTTGTGTTTGTCTTACGGTACTGGCTCTCTCCCTTCCCTGGAACCAGCGACCCTAAATAAGGAACGGGCAACTGTTTAAAGCCCATCGAGTTGCTCACGGTGGTCGTAAACTCCCAAACAAACAAAGAAATGAAGAACCCAATTTCATGCATTGTAAAATCTGGGACCACAGATTTTTTGTATCCTCACGAAGCATGTCCATGTTGGTGAGGCATATTCGTTTGCTGCATGTCTTTTGCTCATGTGTTGGCATTCGTGGGACCAATTGCGCACTGATCTTTTATCTTTAAAGAATTCATCAGGATCATATCGATACTGTAGACGAAATGCCTGAAGATTCAGGTGTGCACCGGGCATTGATTTGACCGTTTTGCATCACGAAATCATGCGCTCCGTTCGTTTTTTTACAGGTTCATGTCAAGGGTCAGCTAGAACAATATGCAAGATTTGCTGTCCCACTCTGTTTCTTTTTTCTTATTGGAGGTTTAACGACCACCGTGAGCAACTCAATGGGCTATAAGCAGTCAACCGTCCCTAATTTAGGGTCACTGGTTCCAGGGAAGGGAGAGAGGCAGTGCCGTAAGACAAACACAACATCCATGCCTCACCGGGATTCGAACCCGGACCCCTTTTGGACGAATGATCAGAGGCCATCGCCTTAGACCACTGCGGCCACTCTGTTTCGCTTGACAACTATAGAATATGCAGGTGCTTTATTCTACAATATGAATATCATATCATATACCTCCTGTGGGGCCATGCCTTTCAAAGAATTGTATTTAATCACCTCCCGTAGTTTTTTTCTCAATTTCGCGAATTATCTACGGGTCAATGATCATTCGTCCGAATCACCTGTAAAAAAGGACGAAGGGATATATGACTGAAAACTGGTGCAGTAACATTCACGAATATGTACTACCTGCGGAAATAAAATACAGTACTGCACTTTCATATTCTTTAGAAGCAGGTTAGAACACGAAACTTTCTGGACGCTCCACGTAGAATTTTTGTCGCCACGGTGAGGCAGTGATTTTTTTATTGAAGGTCTACGACCACCGTGAGCAACTCAATAGACTATAAGCAATCAATCGCCCGTCCCTAATTTAAGGTTACTGGTTCCAGGGAAGGGACAGCCAGTGCTGTAAGACAAACACAACATCCATGCCTCATCGGGATTCGAACCCAGACCCTTTCTCGGACGAATAATTTCTTCGGTCATAAGACATCGCTTAGACTACTGCGCCACCGGGGCTGCGCTCAACATTTGAACCCACAGTTAGAGCAGTCTAATATGGATCATCTGAAAAGTTTCCTTGTTGCTCCAGCAGCTGGCAAGGTGATAGCACTAGTTAGTTTTTCGGGACGCAGAGGAATCTTTATGATTGATGTTCTAGAAAAGGCACCACTGTCGTGGGGTTCCCGCTCGTCTTTTTTTTTTTTTTTTTATTGGAGGTTTAACGACCACCGTGAGCAACTCAATGGGCTATAAGCAGTCGCCCGTCCCTAATTTAGGGTCACTGGTTCCAGGGAAGGGAGAGAGCCAGTGCCGTAAGACAAACACAACATCCATGCCTCACCGGGATTCGAACCCGGACCCCGTTCGGACGAATGATCAGAGGCCATCGCTTAGACCACTGCGCCACCGGGGCGGCCCTGCTCGTCTTTACCCACCATAAATAAGCACAAAGAAAAAATTTCAAGAACCTTACGGATTGCATATTTAATGCTGGCATATGCACAAACGTACTTTTATACTACTTAGTTATGCAAATTGAAGTATGCTGCCAGAGCTTGCAATATTTTCCCATATAATTTAAGTTTGTGGATGTAATAAAAATATAATTTATGCAATTAAGAAAGTTCTGCTAATGAAATCCGTTTTCCTGAGGAAATAATCACATATGCAGTGGTCAAAGCGATGGCTTCTGATCATTCGTCCGAAAGGGGCCGGGTTCAAATCCCGGTGAAGCATAGATATTGTGTTTGTCTTACGGCACTGGTTCTCTCTCTCCCCTGGAACCAGTGGCCCTAAATTAGGGACGGGTAACTGCTTATAGCCCATTGAATTAGTCACGGTGGTCGTTAAACCTCCAATCAAAAAAAAAAAAATCAAATCTTAAACTCATAACTTTAACTACATTTTGCAGTTTATGTACACTTTATCGCACCACCAGGGTTGTTATTTGAATTTTGCACGTAATCTTATGGTTTAAATTACAAAACTGCGCATTCAAGACTTTAGTTTGGCACATAATTTTCCCACTGTATAACTCAATGACTGTTATTTGATATACAAAAAGGGAAAATCCAAAAATGAAAATATCAGTACCAAGAGATGATGAAAGGGCTTGTTATGTGGAATCTGTTGGATGTGTTTAATTTAGCTGATTTCCTTCGCTCTTTGTTGAGGAAATTACTTATTTCGCACTACCCCGTGCTCTCAGCTGACACCACATGACGTCATCACCAACCAGCAGCAGAAGCTCTAGGCGCTACATCTTAACTTCTGGATTTCGTGCAGCCAATCAGCAAAAATAAGTACTTTTGATATTTTTTGCGAATAACGACGCGTAGGGACTTTAAAATGAGCACTTTTACGGATTTATAACGACCGCGGAAGTACTGTGTAACTAATGCATACTACGCTGACCTCATAATTCAACTTCGTAAGAAAAAGAGGCATGGAAAACTGCGAAGAAATGTCTTTCGCCCAAGACTCAATCCCATCACCGAGATTGGGGAGACGCCACATAGACTGCAGGATCTGAGCTGCATTAGACTCACCCTATTCTCCAGATCTCATCTCTAGTGACTTCCATGTATTCTTGTAGCTAAACGTATATTTATATTTCAACCAGTATGAATAAGAGAAGTTTGATGCAGTAGCAGGGGATTATATCATAAAATATAAATAAAATAATAATTAGTGGCACACCTTTCCTGTATGTGTTGGAATAAGACCTGTTTGAACACCTGTACTTTAGGAATTTGAGGAAAATATGAATGAATCACAAAAGTAATATTCACACACTAACAAATAAAATGTTCTTTATTCCTGTATTTATAAACTTAATGGATGGAAACAATGAACACATTAAGGTTCACATATACTATAACTATTCTGAAATAGTTTGGTTCAATCATGGAACTTTAATATGGCAATTATTACAACACATCACTAATTTATAACTCACAAAAAAAATAAAACAACATAAAAAGGGGACAATGAATACAACTAATAACTACACTACAAACACAATAAAACAAAATAAAACCTGTAGGATTTCCTGTTCATACATCGAGCAGGATAGTTTGTGGCATGTAACACTTCAAACAAAAATACATCTTAAAAGAGTATTAACAATAAATTCCTCAAAATACAATCCTGTTGCAGTACCAATGCAACAGCAATGAAACATGGTAGCTGCAATTGACAAAGAAAACCCCATATATGTAACTAAAAATGTTTATACCACATACACATAGTATTAACTGTATCACTTTCCTGTGCTTACTTTTTAACTGACAACAACTAAGTCACAAGTTAAAAATTAAGATGATAAACCTTTCGTTTTTTTAGATTTTGTTACCTTTACACATCTGTAATCATATCGTAAGATACACACAATCAAAGACCAAAAAGAACAAAGATCATCATGGTACATAATAGCTAAGAAAATTACAAAAGATATAGAAGTCACCAATAAAATGGTATTTTTACAGATATTAGGAAAAAGCAATATGGTCTGACTAGAGCCAAATTATGAAAAAAAAAAAAAAAAAAAAAAAAAACATAATTAAACATTTCAGACAAGAATGTGTGCTGCTGACTGGATCTAGACTTTGTACTGATTAGTAAATAATGTTGGTAATATGATTACATTACTTAACAGTAAAAGAAAACAGAAACACAAATTTATTTTGAATAAGCTTGTTTTCTATCAGTATTCAGACAAATTTACTACTTTCAAAACGCACATAATTTTTTATGCTTACATCACAGACACACAGTTATATGCATGTATACATAAAACTTGTTGGATCTATTCCATTAAAACAACTTCATCTGTTGAAGTTTTTTTTGGAAGAATTACAGAAGTCACCAAGTCATTTAAATATAAATATGCTGCATATATATCACCAGTTTTTTTTTTAATTTCTTTTTAGTATGCTTTCTCTATTTAGTAGAACCCACTTTAACGAGAAACAGCTTGCATCGTGACGGAAATCCTCGATAAATCCGTTTTTTGCTGAAAATTTCAACCATGTAAAAATATGCATATGTGATAATATGCACGTACGTTTATATTACATATCCACAACCATTGAATGTGCTTGGAAGATTGAAAAAATTATGTTAGAACTACAGTTATTAAATCTTTCAAGTTTGTTCAACTGAATGGCTACATGAGATTTACCACTGTTTAATTACACAACACACATGAAGCAAAGGTAGCAATGATTCTTCCCAATGCAACTCTCACTTGGAGGGTGAAGAGCCAATAGACACAATTTCACGAATTATCTCCCGTTATCCATCTGGTGATACCCTTGTTCCATTACTTCCCTATCCCTCTCTACAACAGTCATCCAGAAATCCACTTGCATGCTCACGAGTCGCACCCATCCTCTTCAAAAAGAGGAGTAGGTTGCCTTTTTTTCAACTTTGGTTGTACAATACACCCTAGACATAGATAGCCCCTTGCACTTGTGTGTGTGTGTGTGTGTGTGTGTGTCAGTTTCTTGTACAACTCATTTGTTGAGCATTAGATGTATTTGCCTCATCCTGCTTTTTTATCAACATTCTTCTACTAGCACACAAGAATTCCCATGCACTGTTGCAATTTCCTCCTATATATCATTATTTTTATTCCAGGACAGTGCGTAGGTTTTTCCTGTCTCGTTAAAAATAGAATTTCATTAAATTTTGCTACTTTGCTTGTTACAGTAACCATCTTAGTTTTTCTCTCCATCATTAAACCTGGGAACTTCATTAAATTCTGTTCCTCACAAATGATAAAATTATACTATAAATTTCCCAAATTATGAGCTTTACTCAGAAATACTATAGTAGGTGTTGCCATTCATTGGAATTCAGCTCACAAATGGCAATAATTACTATAGTTGTAGTCCTGAGGAAGGGTAGGGATACTACCCAAAAATTTGACTGTAAGTAATATCCTTTACTCCTGAGTAAATCCAATAATTTTGTGAAATTTATAGTATATTAAGTCTAGGAATAGCCATGTCATCAATTATTACCAAGATAAAATTATTTTTGAATTAACATTACACCACACAGAAGTTCCTCCTTTGATGGTTAAATGCCAGCTCATTATAAGCGTGTTTACAGAGGTTTCTGATGAGTACTTCACATTGGTATGTAATTTCTATCATATGACCCACGCTACCTTACAGCTTACAGTGAATTAAGCATTATATGTAATAAGAAATAAACATAAAAGATTTATATATCAAAATATATCTTTATTTCAGTGAATTAAATATATGTTAAAAGATATAAACATAAAAGATTTACCTCATAAATTTTCAACATAACATGCACTACACTCTGACATGTCGCACAATTAAGTTAAACAGCAAACATATTTATTGTACAAAAGAACATGAAGCACAAGATTACATGTGCCAATTACATTTCAGAAGAAAAAAAAAATAGAAAACTTGATACTGTACAACCAGTTGCTGGCTGATTACAAGCTATATAAGCTATTTCATAGAACATTTGAAATCAGAAACTAGATATTTTACATGGTATTTTTTAAATTTCTGATTAAATCAGAACACAGTTGCTCAGCAGTCCGTGTTTGACCCAAAGACAGCCAAGAATTTTAAGCCTAGGGGTTTATTTGTAGCCAAAAATTGCGTGCTCTGTCACTTAACTAGAGGTGAGCTGCTCACAACTGATCCATTCCAAAACATCAAATCAACAAAAGAAGTGAATAAAAAGACATGTTCATCAGCTGTACGAAATAATTTTAACATGCACTATTACCTGAAGGCTTTGGCCATTCATGTGATTTAATCTTTTGCAAATCACTTTACTGACTCCATCCTAAAACATAACAGTTTCTGAAATAAACTGTGTCCCTCACTACTCTGAAATGACTTGGACCACAGGAAGTGAACCAAAGAGAGGATGATTCCCCCTTTCCTACTTCTCGATGTCACTCATGGAGTATTACCTAATTGGGGAACTGTCAGTGTTTTCATGCAAGAAACTACTTGTAAGTCATGAACTTAAAAAAAATGTACCATGCATTTGCATGGTACATTGTGTGTAGTTTGATGATAGATATACAAATAGGTGCCAGGACTGAATTACACAGGAAAAAATTACACGGAATGAAATTACACAGCAAAAATTACACAAGGAAGAAATTAAATTACACGAAGAAAAAAATTACGCAAGTCGGAAATTACACATAGAATGAATTTCACAACAGATTATACAAAATTTGTAGCCATGATTATACAAACTCATGAAACTCTAACTTAGACTGTAAACGGTTTTCGGAAGGGGTTGGAGCCCGGGGGTCAGCCCCCTACAGAATTTTCATAAAATCTACAGTTTTCAATTTAAAACAACAAAATTTGGTATACTATCTCATGGCACTCTAACTTAGACAGTAGACAGTTTTTTGAAGGGGGCGGAGCCCGGGGTCAGAACCCCGATACAAAATTTTCGTAAAATCCACTGTCTTTAATTTAGAACTGTAGATTTTACAAAAATTTTGTATGGGGGGCTCTGACCCCTGGGCCCCGACCCCTTCCAAAAACCATCTACAGTCTAAGTTAGAGTTTCGTGATTTTGTATAATCATGGCTACAAATTTTGTATAATCTGTTGTAAAATTCATTCTATGTGTAATTTTTTTCTTCGTGTAATTTAATTTCTTCCTTGTGTAATTTTTTCCTGTGTACTTTTATCATGCAACCATACAAATAGTAGTTTAGTTCTAGATTTTGACCAAGTGATCGTGCAGCTTCAGTCAAAACAAGGATATGAAAAAGATAAAAGTTTTAGAAAATGCCATATTTGATTCATATTTTTCCTGCAAATAAAATTTATTACCATATGCTCAATACTGCATTGCCAACTATGAATTTCTGTATATGAGAAAATGTTTTTTGCTTGTCCCTTAGCTCCAACACTTTGAATGTATGTAGATAGGTGGTTATGTTGCAACCCATGCATTAAACTTTAGATGCCAGATACAAATTCCTCTAAAATGACTCTGGTTGTCAGATTTACCTTTGATAATTTTAATGTATCATGCTTTCCAACATAATATATTTTGTGCCTAATCATTGCAAACCTTTCAGATAAAAAACCCTTTATAGTCAGTACTTGGGAGAAAAACATAAATATGAAGCAATTCTTTGAATAAATCTAACATGCCTATCTAAACCAGTCTTGTTGGAGCAATTTTTTATAGCAGCTTTATGCTCTGCTATACGAGTTTCTAGTCTGCGACCTGTTTCACCTATGTACAATAGTCCACAATTACATTTTACTTCATAGATCACACCTTGCATTTTTAAAATATCTTCTTCTCTTTGAACTATTTTAGGGAATTTTTTTTAACTTTGTTCTCTAAACTTGGAGCTAGCCTAATATTTTACTTAAAGTGTAAAGAGGAACTAAAGTCATACTTGCAGAAAATAACTATCTTAAAGAAGAAATTGAGTAGCTTCTGAATATTAATGGTACAAAGAACCTGCAAAAGCAACAAGTAAAATTCACTAAAAAAATTTCTTATCACAAAGGTTTATTTGAGTCTTTAAAGTGAATTAGTAAGAAGTACAATATCAGGCCTAGCTCCAAGTTTAGAGAACAATGTTAAAAAAAAATGTCCCTAAAATAGTTCAAAGAGAAGAAGATATTTTTAAAATGTAAGGTGTAGTCTATGAAGTAAAATGTAGTTGT
Source organism: Macrothele yani (assembly GCA_039090855.1). NCBI lineage: Eukaryota > Metazoa > Arthropoda > Arachnida > Araneae > Macrothelidae > Macrothele > Macrothele yani. Next base: position 18,080,110 of record CM077025.1, read on the forward strand.
GGACTATCTTACATAGGTGAAACAGGTTGCAGACTAGAAACTCGTGTAGCAGAGCATAAAGCTGCTATAAAAAATTGCTCCAACAAGACTAGTTTAGATAGGCATGCTAGAGAAACTAGTCACAGCATGGATATGAAGCATATAATTTCATGAAAATTATTAAGTTTAGTTTGTCTTTTCTAAGTCTTCCATCTCATGCAATATCTTGAAAATCAGTTGTAATGACTACACATGCACATTTAATTGTGCGCAGCACTGCTTGAAGCATCAAACTGCACAAAACAAACTGTTGACAGGAAATAACTTATTTTGTTCTGTAGTTTAATGACCCCAACAAGCATCTAAAATTATAAAGAGTTGTTGTCCCTCATTCATAGTCACTGGCTCAAGGGATGGCAAAGAAACAGAACTGTAAGAAAAATATACCACCCATGCACATGCAGAACTCAAACCTGGCACTAACTCAGCTGATCAGTCAGAAGCCAGCACAACTCTGATCATTCAGCCACAGGGACAACAAGAAGTAATTTAAAAGCTGTCTATACAGTATTATTTCCAACATATGTTGCATATCTCTTTACTCTGATATTTTTTACATTATTATAGGCTAAAAAATTCAATAATCATTAAGTTGTTATTTTAAGTTTCTCTATTCCTGTTTTTTTCACAAGTTTAACAAGCATTAGGTTCTCAAGAAATGGAAATCACACATACAGCAAAGTGGTACGGTGTATATCTATGTCTGCTTATCTTTAATATAAACATGTGACTGCATTTTTTTATCTTTTCTGATGATAGACTGAACTCTCGGGAGTACTGGCAAAATTTTCATTCTTTCATCTTTTCAGGCAGGCATATTAATTTGACTCCCACAGCCCTGTTATTCAATACTTTTTACAGTAACCTCTAACAGGAAATAATACATCTTCATATACAGTGTAACTTAATAATTTGAACTTGATTAAATCAAATTCGTGGATTATTCGAAGTTCGAAAACTTTCCCTGCAATTTGAATTATGAAGTTATTTGATAAACAAATTTTTGGTTATGAAAGAAATACGGGATTACGCCATATAATACAAATTTTGAAGATGACAATCTGATTTTTGGCGTAAATGTGACAAGGATGGTAAGTCAGATAATATCCGAAAACTTGAAAATTTTCATCGTCCTGGAGCGGGACTCGAACCCGCGTCTCCCAGAAAACGCCCGGGTATGCTAACCACTACACCACCCAGAACGTAAATTCAAAATTTGTAAATTTTTGGTTAATTAAAATTTCTTTTTCTTCCCTTCCGATTCAAATTAATTACGATCTACTGTATTTGCCTGTTACTTACCACAGCTTCACTACCCATCATTTAATTTTAGCATTATTTTTCACACATAAAAAAAAAAACTGCAATCAATAAACATTCATCATACGGCAAATCTCTAACAAAACTTGAAAATTGAGTTGTATTAGAGAAGGAATTGAAACCACGCTTTCCAAGAGGAAGAATAATTCCCGAAGCAGGATGGCATAATTTGCAAGTTTCTTGAATGAATGAAAATTGATATGGTATTCTTACACTGAAAATAAAGATCTTATGTTCTTACAGTGTACTTGGGAAATAAAATAATTTCTTTACGTGCAATATTTCAAATTTTATTTCTCATTTTCTGGTTTGCAATCCTGTTCACATAAATACTCTGCTAAAATGTAAATGGCTTCAAATATTTCACTGCCCTAATTATTTAACTCTAAGTGTATGTATTGTACAAGTACTATCAGTCTGAATATATATACATACATATCTATCACAGAATAATTTCCTTTCAGTTCCTTAGAATTATACAGCCACTATCAGTATGGATATATCACAGAATCATTTCCTTTCAGCACCTATGCATAATCACTGATTTATCACACTTAGAAGACTGATTGCTTGGACCAATGGCAATAACATTACCTGTGCATGATGAAATGTGTCAAGCACAGGTAATGTGATGGACTCTGTGCTCTTTTTGCATTGGGTGGTCAAGCACCATAGGGATTGGGCTCAACCTTAAAATTTAATAGGGACCCAGACAATTCTTTACAGGTAATTGCATACATTTAAACATTAGTTTCCTAGTAGTATATCAGTTCAGAATTCACTCTGAATGCTACCCTCAACTATTTCTCAATTCAATCGTCCTATAACATGAACGGACAGCTCCTAAGAAAGTAAGCAGTGCTGAGATGGGCCGAGCCCGAGCCCGAAGTCAAGCCGGGAGTTCGGGCTCTGAGAGAGGGAGATAATTTTTTACTTTTTTTATGTGATTTTGTACGCTTTAGAACACAAAACTTTTTTTACACTTTCTAGTTGTTAAATAGAATTCTTTGGCAACTGGGTCTGGATGTGGAGCGGAAACTCGGCAGGATTATTCATTCCGGGCTTGGGTAACAAATACCACAGACCATGAATTACTGAATTTCTACAAGGGAAAAGTTTCTTTAAGAACTAGGGATAGTAAAAAGCAAGTTGGCGAAAATTTTCTCCTTACCTTAATGGGGCAGCTCCCTGTTAGTTCTATTGAGTAACGTACGGCACATATTGTTGTGCTTCATGATTTTCCTGAAGCCCGGATTCCCAAAACATTTCAGGAAGAAATGAATGGTCCAAGAAATTATAGAAATAGATTGACATTCCTTACCCAATCCGCAGTTAAGAAAGACATCGGTTGTTTGCACGAAGAGGAAAGAATGCTGGAAGTCTGGAAGAGAAGTTTTTTTTTAATGTGTAAACAGGTTAATGCTAGTTTTTGGGCTCATTCGGACCCAACCTCTATCTTGCAATATACAATTTGGGATTGGGCTCTTAAAACTGGGCCAGAACTCAGCTCTGATCACCAGTAGTAATCAACTCAAGATTGCCAAACCCAGACATCCATGTCATACAGTATTTTATGAATCAGAACCAAATCTTAAATCAATATATCTGTGTGTTACTTAGGAGCCCTCAATATGTCTAAAACAATTTCTTTAAATGTCAAGTCTTTTCTTTATAATTAATCATTGCATAAAGCTACCTATGTTAGTGTCTCTGCCCTTTTCATAATTAAACAATTCATTAATTTTACCAATTCTTTCAGTTTAGCTGACATAGAAAGAGCCTGATAATAATATGCATTTAAAATAAGTGATACAGAATTAAGAGCACAGAATATTTCATTGGAACCTTTGTTCAATGCTGTTACATATTTTTAATTAATCATAAAGTACACATTGCATGAAAACAACAAAATCTGTGAATAAAAACATAATTTTGTACTTAAACATCCATTGAAACTGCACTGAGAATATGCATTTAAAGTATGGGATTGTCAGATATCTGTTTCTTCAGGAGCAGCACACATGACCTGTAGCAAATAGTCTTTCCCACAGGATGAAATAAAAATTAACTCAATAATGTGCATCTGAAAAAAATGTTAAGCTTTACCATAATTCTCGAAAAACTGGAAGACGGCTGTAATGCCGCTGTGCTAATGATTCTTCAATATTCCTGTCTGGGACAAGAATCTTGATTTTGGTATGTTGCCTTAATATCACAACAGTGTGATTAACATACATGAGACTGACGAAGGAAAAAAAAAGCTGAAATTTTTAACCGTATGGGTGAAAAATAAGAATGTGCTGCAAAACAGCATGAATATAACGCGCCGTAGCAAGACATATTTGTTCACTGAAATTTATTATGTAAATATTAAGCTGGAGCACATCACTGTATTCAAAATACATATATATATATTTCTGCATTTAACAGCAACGCAGGATAAATGTAACATTGTGGAGAACAAATTTACGACGACCGGCAAAATCAACGCTCTGTCCGACTTCCATTTTAGGAACGTTTTCCTTCATTTTAAAGCTGCAAAACAAATATTTACGAAATAAAATTATATTTAACAACACAATTGGTAGAAGAAACACAGTGAAAAAAAAAGGATTACGATTACAGGAGAAACCTTCACTCCGTCTAACTTCCATTTCCGGAAGTTTTGAAAGTCGGAATTCCGCCCACCGACGGAAAACTACCCCACCACCAATCCCTCCCAAATTTCTGTTCAGTTCTGCATCGACCTGGAGAACCATCGAAATGACGGAATTCTTCGAATCCACTAAAGAATCTCATGCCTGAAGAACACGGGAAAATTTTCGTGCCAACTTCCGTTTTTGGAACTTTTTCTTCCATTTTCAAGCTGAAATGCAAATATTTGTGGAATAAAATTATATTTAACAATAATACTGTGCAGAAGAAACATCGCGAGAAAATGAAATCACGAGTACGGGGGAAATTTCCCTTCATTTAACTTCCATTTTTGAAAGTTTTGAAAAACAAAATACCATACCCAGATCAAAATACGACCCCCCCCCCCCAACTAAACCTCCAAAATTTCTCTTCAGTTTTGCATCGATCTCGAGGATAACCCAAATGATGACAAAAAAGGGGGAATTCCGTGAATCCGCGGACGAATCTCATGTTTGGATAAACTGCCTACAATCTACTCACACGGCTGGCAACTTTGGGGGGGGGGGAGGCAGAGCAGCGAATTTTTCCATTACAGTGGCTTTTTTCTCTAAATCACACTGCAAAATTCCTCTTTGTTTCTGGTACAATAGAGTATAGAAACAACTCAAAAAACAATTAGTACATATTAACGAAAATGGCAGTTTAACAATGATTTTTTAATTTTTTTTAATTACACACAACAGTTTTATTAGGATTTAAAAGTTTAAACCACTCTAAATGGTTTGACATAACTAAAATTCTCTTTTTCAGGAGCAGAACGAACATGCAACACATTACACAATCAAAAAGCAAGATAAGAACTGCTAGCAACTGCCATGCAACAGCACAAAACTTTAAAATTATCTTTGCTTAATGGAGGTACATTTGTTATAGTGTATCACTATTCAGATCCATGTACCCACAATTTAAAAAGTTATCAGTAGGGCTTGAAAAGCTCACTTTAAAGCACGATACAGTAGATTCCAGTTAACTGGGCCATTGGTTAACCAGGTGTTTATTTGGCAGAATTCTTGAAGAACATCCTAAATTAGCTCTTTGGGATAAAGCTTCGCATAACTACGGGCAGCAACTTAATTGGGCCAAAGTGTTCCAGCCTTGATGTGCCCCAATTATCTCGGAATCTATGTTACTTACATTTGGAAAGCTTTAAAGAGCCTTATATTCAATAAATAAATAAACAAAGACATCGCTCTTTCCACGTTTAGCAACACACAGCACCCAAAAAATTGTTAGTTCGGCCGAATAACAATTTTTCAGTTGCTGTGCGTTGCGAAACATGGAAAGAACGATGTCTTTGTTTATTCACCGATGCCATATATTTCGAGATTTTTCACTTTTCAGCCTTATATTCAGATGAGGAAAGTAAGAGGATATAAAAATTAAATACAGTATTACTCTATTTTTACAATTATCATTATTCCAAGAATAACACTGCACCAAGTATAATGCCAAAGGTAAACATACCACAAATAATTTTTACTTGAAAACCATTCTACCTCCAACATGGTAGCAGAGTACATTGTATAACTTTTTATTGAAAATAAGTGATGCAACGAAGGTGTTAGAAAAACTGCTTATTTATTTTTAAAACATTTCAAATCGCCAATGCAACTCACATCATTCAAATAACGTTGGAGGCGAATGCACTTTTATTTTTAGTAGACACGCAGAAAGTTATGCACTAAATGGGTAAAAGACCTCCTATTTATGGACACCTTGTTTGTGGGAGAGGGAGGATTGTGAAAGAGAGTGAGAGGATGCAAGAGTTTCACAGCAGGGTATTTGCTATCAACCCCTCACGGCAGAAGGTGAGTGTCATCTAGCCAGTGGCTGACACCTAAAGTGGTTATGTGTTTAATAAGAGGGGAAGCACCACTCTAATTTCATGTGTGAGGTGATTTTGCATGAAATAGTAGAAGCCCATAAAATTTCGTGTTTTTTGTTGTTGTTGTTGTTGTTGTTGTTGTTGCTTTTCACTGACTACTACACACAAGGGCAAAAAGAAATACACATTTTACCCTTATTAAAAAGCAAGATGAGAAAAGATGAAACTCCTTAAAAGAAAAAAACAACAACATAAAGGCATCATTCATTAATCCTAAATAAAGATTTTAAAACAGTAAATTGGAAATCACTTGAATGCAAAACAAAACGTCAGACTGAATGCTTGCAGTTTTCCAAGTTACCTATTCACCGGTAATCACGTAGGTTTCAAAACTTCATTTACAAGACAGTTGGCATCCTACGCTAATAATCAATGAAGAGTCAGCAATTCAAATTTTTTATAGCTCAGTGTCTGCCATAAACGATTCACAAAACTGACTGTTTTAATATTATGAATGATGGTTGAAATATATGTTACTGAAAATTGCTATAAGCTGCACCTAGTTAAACACCACATTTCAGAGCTGCATGTTTGTAAAATTGAATTTCATCAGGAGTAATTGTGAGATGAAACAAAAAACCCTGACCTTACTGCTACACATATAAATATGAGGGTTGTACTGAAAGTAATGCAAAAGTGGACATAACTTTTTTATTAACTGACAGAGGTCTTTCACATTGCACATGTTGGTAGAGTAACTCTTCCTTCTTGTTCATTGCAGATTTGAAGAAGAGAAGGGTGGAAGTCTGCTCTGATCTGCGTGGAAGCATTTGAAGCCAATGAAAACATGTTTTTTTTTTTTCTGATCTGGTGACAGGGGATGAAACATGGGTGTATCTTTATGATCCAGAAACAAAGAATCAATCCATGGAATGGAGTCACACCTCTTCACCGAGGCTTAAGAAGTTCAAGAGCCAGCAATCAGGAGAGAAAGTCATGGTGACTCTTTAGGATGATAGGGGTGTTATTCTCCTTGATTTTTCTGAACGTGGCAGTACTGTGACCAGCAAAGAGAAACCATAAGGAGGAAGAGACCAAGCAAGAATCTGAAAAGAACCCACATTCACCATGACAATGTGAAACCACACACATCTTTGGAAACAAATCAGGTGATCAGCAAAGTAAGCTGGTCGGTGCCCCCCCCCCCCCATCATCGTGCAGCCCAGCTGGTGCCCTCCGACTCTCACCTGTTCGGTCCAATGAAGGACAGTCTCCAGGGGACAACAATTTGATAACATAGACAAGGTGAAAGTGGCTGTGAAGAAATGGATACCTGACACCTGAGTTTTTTTCAAGGAAGTTTGAGAGTTGGGTTCAACGAAGGTGCAAGCGCATCACTTGAGATGGAGACTATGTTGAGTAGTACCTTTGTATAGAAAAAGAGTTACTCTACCAACATGTGCAATTTGAACGACCTCTGTCAGTTAATAAAAAGTTATGCCCACATTTGCATTCTTTCGGTGCAACCTTCGTAATGCATATTATTTATGTATTATATTGTAAAATGTAATGCACAATACAGGTAGGCTATACATTGTTCATATATTACACCACATTATATTAACTAGCTACACAACTAACCCCTAGTGACTGTGAAATTTAACTTTGCACCTTCTTCGGACCAATTTTTTTTTTTATTATTTTAAAAATCTTTTTGAAAATTGCATTTTTGAATTTTATTTGTGATGTTAAAGATCCCTCAAAAAATTGTGAAATTTGACTTCAAAAATTTCGTTTTTGAAATTAAATTTTGCACTTCGAAACATTTAGGTAAACTGTGGAGATCAGTTGATGCTCAAGTCCCACTGCCATAACATCCTACAGTGATTTTTGTCTATGAATTCATTGAATCTTATGTAACGAAATAATCTGATATAGATATAGCTGCCAAAATGATAGAAGTAGCTTTCTTCACATAGCATGCACAACAGTTTTTAATTTGGAAAGGCACTTTTAATCAATAACCGCTTCACAGCATTTTTCAGAAATGACATGATCAAGGATTACCAAATTCCTAAACAAAACTTACCCGAATTTCAGGGTTTTAAATATTACAAAAACTTTGAGTTCTGAGCTACACATGGATGACAAGCATGCCTGTTTAATGCTGCAGAGTTACAATAAGAAAATATGGTAATCTTCATTGGCCAAGCGTAAAGGAGCTTACCTATATGACTGAAGGAACGTTAAATGAGTCATGCAGGTTGGAAACACCACTACATCTAAAACAGCAGAATATTCAAGCAATCTGATCAAACAAACTGAGATGAAAAATTTATTTTTATATTAACTTATCTTCCTCATATCATAAGGAAGCCCTTAGGGATTTTCAAATATAAGCATCACATTTTAAAATGATATTTAGGCCTTTCTGCTAACACTCTGAAATTCTGGGGACCTGCACTGAAATATTGATTCATTCGGATGATAACTTTTTCATTGTTGTTGCATGGTAACTGCTGATATTTCTTTGCTTTCTTACTATTTGTTCATGTAATGTAGTGAGTGTTAGCTTTACTTCTCAGATCTCCAGTTACATAAAAACACACACAGTGATTAAAATCCTTAAATTTATTAGAATTCTACTGCATGTAAATAAACAATTGCCATTAACCCTCCAATTGGCTTGCAAAATATGAACACATCACTTCGAAAGTGCCACTTAGTTCAGCAGCAGCCGCTTCGTGAAGAACTGACTTTTCACAGATGAAATATTCAATTTACATCAGCATAAAAACCAGTCTCACAGTGAGAAACTGTCACCAGTTTCTACGGTCGGCTTCCTGCATGACCATGAATCGAGACTTGGCAGCTTGCATAAAGGTGAATCACATATTTCTAAGAGAGAAACCCAACATGCCTGAAACTAATTTTGGCATTTAATGCAGAATTCAGTATATATATAAAATTAACTTATTACATTATATGCAGCTTTGCAATGTTATGGGCTACTCAAAACCTGCATTTATAATCCTGTTTTCTGACATAGGTGAAACTCAAGAAAATAATATTGTAAAAATATTTTAGTAATTTCTAACTACAATTTCAAAATACATTTAAATCATATTATCTTTTACTTAAAATTCATCATCTACTTCAAAATTATTGTACTTTAGTATTTTGTTAATTAAGACACCACTTACTATATATAAATGGGGTACCATACAACTTTTAACACACACACACACACACACACAGAGGTACATATCTATTAGATTTATAGCCTGTAGTGGCAGCAGATGTGTCAATATCCAACTTTGATAACTAAACTGACTTTGTATTCATCACATGCGGGACCTATGATAAATTGCTAAAAAATGGAAATATGAAAAACTATGGAGAATATGGCCAACTTCCCTCTCAAGCAGTTTTACCCATGGACATTTTACCAGGTTTTCCAGCTGAACATTAAATCTGAATAAAATAAATAAAATAATATCTAGCATATTCAGTTGTAATGCTGGGCTTTACAAGAAAAACAGGTACTCTCTAGATACAAAATAATAATAATAATATCACAAAGTGATCCACACCTGTACAAAAGTCACTTTCTTTTGAAAGAATGTAAATTAAGGTGATAGTTCAGCAAACTTTTGGACACCAAACAGGGATTGCATCTTGCTTATAGCCAAGTACTTACAATTTTTGCTCCTGGAGTAAGAATACACTCCAGAACAGCAATGAATGCATTCCATGTATGCAAACCACTTTATGGAGTACAAAAACAAGTTGTGGTTATATGGTCAAACCATGCTTTGGAAGTAGAAGGATTTGAATAAGTCCCTCATATTCAAGCTGTTTTACAAAAAGGCAGACCTTCAATGCGTCTAATGCATTCAAACCAGTCAGAAGGTCAAAATGTCACCATGGCCAATAATTTGTTGCTACATGTGAGTTTCCTGAACTCAAAAAAAAAAAAAAAAAAAAGGAAATGCGTTTTTGTAAAGGAAAAGGGTAAGAAAAATGTAACCAATTAATACACGTGTGAAACAAATGTTAAATGCAATGTAGCAGTATCCTTGAAATTATCAATAAAAATAAAGAGATTAATACAGTTGAGCTAATGATAAATTTAACCAAAACATCTTGACCAAGTTGCCTGATTAACAACCCAGAACAGTGATTCACTTCAAACTCTTTTTGATGGATAGCTAGCAGCTAATACATATATCTCTAACAGGAACTATTGTGAACAGCACCATCTTGAGTTTTGAGATCTTAACACATTATAAGAAATACAACTGACTGTCATCCACTTTGTGTTCACTGAAATAGGTCACCAATCCCTTTACAAACATATACAAATTTATTGGATCAGAACTTTTTGGAAATTTTTATTTAAGTATATTTTCCTTGGTTATTAGAACCTTTTAAATGTTTAAATTAAGGAAAATCCAACTACTTTTGAACAACTCCACATTAGAAAAGGAAGAAAACAAAGTGATCATGGGGTGCTGTCTACTCCATACTTTTATAAGCAATTTTCAATAAATATAAATCTCAACAACTATAATGTCTTGCTTTTGGTTATTTGTTCCAGAATGTTATTTTTTTTTTGTTCTTTCTGGTAATCGTAATAGGTCTTAGGTAAAACTGGCTCAAAATTTTGATAGTACTGTTTTAGACATGTTTCAGCACAGATTGAACATACAATTTCTTTTAACTTCAATCACACACATTATTTCTGATCAACTTCCCATAGTTGGGCTTATTAATCTGTTATTGTAATAGCAATGCATTATGCATGTATGTCAGTGCACATGTCTTGAAGGAGAGAATCAATGTACTTTTATCCTAACATACACGGGAAACATTCAAATGAAAACCTTTCAGCATGACTGGTTCCTAGATGTTGAATTTAAAAGAATATATATATCTAACTTAAAAGTATTTTAAGTTAGATATAACAAAGTCACAATACTAGGGCATCAGTAAGCTTGTTTGTTTGTGCATTTAACATCCCATGATCATCTGAAGTGATAAGGAGTTTATCATGCCCAATTTAATGCCACTGGTTACAAGGCAGAAAGACATAATCAGAGCCAGAAGAACAAACACATCAATTTGTGCTTATTCTTCTGGCTCTGGTTTAATGTTACCCTGCCCCACAATTGAAACCTCACCCAACAGTATGAGACTCAGCACCCTGTGCCCTAAACCCAACAATATGAGAAGTTTGCAGGTCATAACTGAGATCTAACAGTATGAGAAGCCCACATGACAGATCCAACAGCAGCCTATTCCCAAGATACAATGGTATGAAAAGTTTGCAGCCCATGCCTGAGATCAATCAGTATATGAAATCAACAGCCCATATTCAAGATTTAACAGTCCAGAAATCAGCAGCCAAATACCTTATGTCCAACAGTATGAGAAGTCAGCAGCCCATACCCTAGTTCCAACAGTATGAGAAGTCAGCAGCTAATGTTGTAGATCCAACAGTATAAGAAGTCAGCAGCCTGTATGGCTTAGAGTCAAAGTATAAGAAGTCAGCAGCCCATACCTGGGATCCAACAGTATGAGAAGTCAACAGCCCATACACTACATCCAACATTATGAAAAGTCAGCAACACATACCCTAGATTTAACATTACAGAAATTAGCAGCCAAATACCCTAGGTCCAACAGTATAAGAAGTCAGCAGCCTGTGTGGCTTAGGGTAAACAGCATAAGAAGTCAGCAACCCATATCAAAGAGGCAACAATATGAAAAGTCAGCACCCCGTATCTAAGATCCAACAACATGAAAAGTCAGCAGCCCATACCCTAGATTTAATGGTGCAGAAATCAGCAGCGAATACCCTAGGCCCAACAGTATGAGAGGTCAGTATCTGATGCCCTAGATCCAACAGTATAATAAGAAGTCAGCAGCCTGTGTGGCTTAGAGTCAACAGTATAAGAAGTCAGCAGCCTGTGTGGCTTAGAGTCAACAGTATAAGAAGTCAGCAGCTCATAACCCACATCTAACAGCATCAGCAGCCCATACCTGGGATCCAACAGTATGAGACGTCAACAGCCCATACACTATTTTCAATAATATGAGAAATCAGTGGCCCACACCTGAGTTCCAACAGTATGAGAAGCCCATGCAATAGATCAACCATATGAGAAGTAAGTAGCCCATACCTGAGACTCAACAGTATGCAAAGTCAGCATCCCATGCTCTAGATGTAACAGTACAGAAATCAGCAGTCAATACCTTAGATGAGAGAGAGGGGGGGGAGAAAGCAAAAAGTCAGCAGCCCATAAATGAATTTTCTGCTCTTTTTTAATCTGTTTAAAAAAATCTTGCTTACACATTTGGCCAAAATGATTGCAGCATGTCTTATAAATTATTACTCAGGCAAAGTGATCTATTTATATTGTAAGTCAGGGTCAAAACTTTTGTTTTGACTCTGCATATTAAAAATTTCATTGAAATCCATGTCTTCTGAGTCTATTTATAATAACTTAAATGGCTCATGAGAGCACAAATGTTACTTAACAGATGGATATATTTAGAATTCCAAAGAGAACATTCAGTTTCACTGGAATAATGCCATTTCACATATAAACTATGCCAACACATAAGCAAATTCATTCATAAATCTGGTTGGCATTCTGAAAAATAAGCTTGCAGTAATATGCAGAAAAAAAAAAAAAACTCAAGGCTCAACAAATTACATTCTCTAATTGCTTAAAAAGACAAACATTTTCTTCTCTGCAATGATTTTTTCATCAGCATTGAACTGTAACATGTTGGTAAAATTTCTGTGGTTATGGATTAAAATACAAACCTGTACAAGAATATCAGCAATGTCTTTAATAGTAACTTATATTTACTTCAATCGGTCTACACTGGTAATCATACTTTAGTGATCTCTCAATCTCTGAAATCAAATTAACACAACTAAGCACAAGATCTGGCAGAAAGAGATAAAATCTGATCAGCTTAAAACATTGCATACATGGTAAATGTTTAAAATGTACAATATTCAAAACTTTTATAAGAAAATAAATGACTTGATTCAACAATGAAACCAGTTTTGAGGGCTACTTGTACACAAATGTGTTAAACTTTTGCTGAAACATGGAGAGGACCATTAACTAACATGACATAAAAATTGAAACAAAACACAACTGTATCTTCATGAAAAAAAAACATGTGATGAACACACTACATAACTTCTTTTGGTAAGCAGTGCAACTGTTGTCAAATATCTTAGTTCAGTTTACCACACACTGACAGTTGAAATTGCTGCAGCAAACAGCAATGAAACTTGTGTTCCAGAAAAATTTCTAAGAAGGCAAATGGATACAAAAAAATACAAGGTGAAAAGAAATTATTTTACAAACCATATCCACCTGAACATAATTTTTGTCAACCACATATTTGGCATTTAATACTGTCTCTTATTTTGTTCTACATGTTTTATCAAATTTCAAATGCTATATTGTGCTCAATTATTTAAAAAAAAAAAAAATTAATCCATCACGTACCTATTGCTTACTATCTTGGTTGGCTGATCAATTTTATCATTCTGTCGCACAACAGTATAGTCTTAACACTGAAATGTAGGTACAATGTAGAAATTTCAGTAGCAGGTCCATTGCAAATGAATTTTTCAAACAGTGCATCATGTTCAGTTCTCTTTACCACATTTGAAGCCATAAACCAATGGAAAAATTTAAAATTGAATTAACTGAAGATAAGGAATTATATCAAAATGAATTTATACAAAATAGCAAGCCACTATTAAAATTGCAAGACATACGCACACTACAAACTGATGGGGAAAAAGTTACAATGTGTGCTCTACATGCAAAAATTGAAATACACTGATGATTTAAAAAAAAAAAAAAAAACTGAAGAAATAAAGTGACAGAAATGCAATTTAACTCTTCAGTTACAAGCATTAGTTTTAACACCAGCTATAGAAAAAAAGTTAAAAAGTTTTTAAAATACACAAATTAATCAATCATTGCCACTACATAAATTTTACATTTTCAAACTTGATTTTTTTAAATGATGAAGAATTACTAGAAGTGAAGTCATTTTAACTGTGGTCAGCATGTGGACACACCTCTTTGGGACACTGGGCTCAAGCACTTGGTTCTTAAGGACTTTTCTCATCTCAATGGATCACTTCAACAGTTTTTACACACATGCAATGAAACCAAAATAATAATAATAATAATAATAATAATAATAACAATAATAATAATAATAAATCCAACTGTACTAGCTCTCAGAAATTCTTTTAACTGGAAAAACAAATGAAATTGGGATATTTTTTAAAAATGAGACTCCCTTTAATCAGCACCAAAAAATTTTTAATGCCCTTGAAAATGACACTGGATTTATAAAAACAAAGTGATCCTTAAAATAAAACTCAATTTTTTTAAAATAATCTTATTAATGTTGACATTTAATAGTTATTCATCAAAATATATTAATCAATTACATAACAAGGGGTAACAAAAACATACTAATAACTAATAAAATGCACTTAACCTGATGTCAAATTTTTATTAGAGCACTGCTGCTGATTTAGGCTGTATTAAATATTTTTGCTGTTTTTACCAATACAGGAAGTTTTAAAAGATTTAAAGAAACTGCTTGGCAGCTTCAAATCAGGGCAGGCTGAGTTCTATGGGGCATTTTTTTTTTCATGCACTTTGTTTCTTTTTGTTATGTACAGCTATGGAAGAGTTGACTATCATATCAACAATTTAGTTAGAAATCTAGAATACCATTTTTACACTCATGGACAACAAAATTTGCGCACCAAGAAGAAAGCATTGGATTGAACTGAAATTTTTATGGACATAATGATACAGATGAATGATACACATGATAGCAAAAACAGACCTTCAGGACAATTAGACAGGGAACTGTGGCACACAGTCCGGTTATCTTCAATAGCGTGCAGCACCGCCTCGTGCGGTGATACATGCTGTGATACGGTCCAGCATGCAGGCGAACAGACGCCTGATATTGTCCTGCGGTAGACTGGCCCACACGTGTTGGAGGGAGTGCTCCAAATCCCGGATAGTGTGGCAGGGCGGCAGCTGGCATTTCGACTGGCCCCACACATGCTCGATAGGGGATACGTCCGGGGAGCGGGCAGGCCACGGAAGTGTCTGGCCATGATGTAGGCAGTCATGGGCAACTCAAGCCATGTGCAGGCGGGCATTATCTTGCTGGTATAGCGCACCTGGAATCCCGGCCAGGAATGGGAGCACATGGGGCTGTAGGATCTCATTCACATACAGCTGGCCTGTCAATAATCTACGTACCACTACTACAGCTGATTGGCTATTGTAGGCAATGGCTTCCCAGACCACAATGCCTGCAGTGGGAGGGGGGAGGGTGCCGCTTGATAGCGAGGTAGGGATTGTGCCGTTGACCCGGGGACCTCCACACCCGGACACGATGATCATCTGTCCCCAAAAAGAAGCGGCACTCATCGCTAAACACCACACATTACCAGTCTGTAGTGTTCCACATCGCTCTGGCTTGGCACCACTGCACACGGAGCCGGCGATGCTTCAGTGTTAATGCCAGTACACATAAGGGGCGCTGGGATCGCAGATTCGCTTCTGCGAGACGTTGGGAAATGGTTTGTGGGCACACAGGAGCCTCTACATCTGCCTGTATAGTGGACCTGGTCCACGTGGAATTCGTTCGTGCCTGGCGCATTCTCTGTCGTTCCTCTCTACCGGTGGCCCTCCTGGTCCGTCCGGAGCCGCTCTGTTGTCTGGTAGTGCCATCATGTGTCCACTGCTCCCAACACAGTCAGACGGTATGGTCAGAACGATCCACGTGATGGGTTATACGGTGCACCGACCACCCTATGGTTTTCAATCCGATAATCCGACCTCTCTCAAAGTCTATAAGTTGCGTAAATCGATGTCTCTGGCGTCTACTCGGCATTCTCGTCACTCTGTACTTTTGCTTGCGTCGGATGATGCTTTTTGTTTTCATGAGACATCCGACTATATGCCAGTGTATATGGCTGCCGGTTTCAGCTTGCAGTGCCACCACAGGGTGTGTGGTCATGCGCACTTGCACCAAACATGGATCATTTGCATACTAGCACACACTCTAGTTATTTGCAAAGTTTCATGGTTGTAGCATGTTTTCTTCTAGGTGCACAAATTTCATTGTCTGTGAGTGTACAATGTGGTTTCTTCCATAAATTGCTTGTATAATAGGATGCCAATTAATTTATCTTACATGTTTCAAAAGAGCAGAAACACCAACAAGATCGCAAAAATAAAACAAAATGGTTTTCAAAATATGACAAGAGGACAGCACAGGAAAGGTCACATAACCTTGTAGCTCATTTGTGGACTTTAAACATATCTATGAATGACTGTTTCAACCACCTTCAAACTTTCAAACTTTCAAACTTTAAGCATGTTGCTTCCTGAAGAACAAAGTGCTAAGAAAAGAAACAGTGAAAAAAAAAAAAAAAGTACTTACTTTTACCTAGAAGAAAACCAGGTGACATGGATTTGAATTAAATTTTACAGTCTCATCTCACTACACAGGATATGACTTTACTCAAATATAATAGCTTTGTTTCAGTGAAATCATATCCTCTTTAGTAAGCTAAGACTGTAAAACTTGATTCAGATCTGTGTTACCTGGTTTTTTCTTGGTAAAAAAGAAAGTACTATTAATTTCCTTCTTACTGTTTCTTTCCTTATCACTTTGTTCTCCAGGAAGCAACATACTTAAAGTTTGAAAGTGATTGAAACAGCCATTTCAGGTCCACAAATGAGTTATAGTCAATTTGCATGTTTTTAAGCATCACTTTATTAAGTGAAAACCTTGAGTATGACCTTGTATGGTTTGCACATGTGTGAAATCTGTCCTGCAAGGCCCAAAATTTGTAAAACCACTAAAGACTCCAGCAGTAAGGATGGGGCAACACATCAGGGAAAACACAGGCATAATCCATATGATAGCCAAAGCACAAAATATCAGTTTTTGGACTTCTTTGCTCAATTCAGCTTCTATTTCTAAAAAATTCTCATGTTTTTTTAATTTTTTGGATTCTTTAACTCTCAGAATTCTTAATTCTTTTCTTTTATAATGATCTGCAGATAGCACATGCAAATTAGCAGACAACCATGCAAAACAATGAAGAATGAAGAGCGCAAGCAATATGTTGAAACTACAGGTATTTTCTTTTTCTGCAAACTCTTAGCCACTGTGATTATGATTTTAATCTACACATTTTCACTTCTCAGGATTTTTAACTCTTTCGTTTTTGAACTGCACAAGTAATACATAAAAAAGGGAACTATTTTCAATGATGAAACCAATGCAATGAAAAAAAAAGCCAAGATGAGGTTAGGAGAAATTTCTATAGGTCTTTAGAAGAAACTTTAGTGATTTTATTACAGTGCAAGTTAGCCAATAGTGGAGTTTTTGAAAAATTGTGACATGTTGAATGTAGAATATGATAAAAGTGAAATATTGTATATACAAGCAATTTAGATGTGCTGATCTGGTTGCTGAGTAGTCAGAGACAAATTTCTGGCCAGTCTTCTGAGTTGGACCAGGGTTCAAGTCTTGGGTGAGGCATGGGCAGTGCATTTATCTCACAGTACTGGTTCCCTCTCTGCTGGGTAGATGCAGAGATGTCGACCAACTGCACTAAAATAACTAACTAACTAAATGATTGGACTTTTGTTAAATTATAGAAAAAATAAACGAATAGTTGCTCCCTTAAAAGTTTACAATAGAAGATCACATAAAAATGAATCAATAAATAAATAGATTTATTCTTAAGTGGAGTCAAGAAAGGCACTAGTGTAAAAAAAAAAATTACAGGGTGAGCTCAGATGTCTTCAAAAAATAAAAGTAGGGTAGCCTATTAAAACTGCAAACAAAATTACTAGAAACCTAGTAATTTAGAGAGAAAGTACCACTTTTCTATAACATTTAGTTATAATAACAATATAATGAGAACAGCTACTTTCTGTTACTTTCATGCAAAAAAAATTATGTTGAATGGTCACAAATTTCTCGGACTGTTGACTGAATCCACAATTATGAAGACAGCATATAGGCTGGATACCAAGGAATAGTGTAGGAAAAGTTAGAAGGAGACCACGTGGGAGATGAGTGGATGGAATCTGGAAGAATGCTGCAATGGACTGAGAATACTTCTTGATGATAATACAGTTTAAACTTTTAAGTTTCAAGCTTCACCACACCCATAGACTTCTTGCATTAACTCCACAAGAAGACAAAAACAAAAGGCTGACATTATTATTGTGTTATTAAATATTTTTTTTTTACCTCATATTAGCCAAAATTTTGTCTTAAGAGTTCACTACTGATATTTATTAATAGTAAATTCTAAAGTCTGAGGTACCTGCATAAATATTCCATATTATGTCAGGATCACTTCTACAGAGATTGTACTGATATCAAAAAATCTGTACATCATTAATTGAATTTCTGTACAATTGAAATGTCTTGTCTGTCCAAAGTAATTAGTATTACGAACTTTTTACCACCATTAAATGCAACATGTTTAATACAATTGTACACATACAGCATTTTTCTTCTTTCTCTAAACAATCAAACTGAGAGAACAATACAAGTGATTACAGAGTGCACAAAACATGATGCCAAAATTTATAGAATTCTTTGGTTAGTGCCAAACGATGCTATAGGTAGAATTCTAACTAAAGACATTAGCTACAGATAAGAAATGGAGTCTCAGCTACATCATAGCTGGTCATTGGATTTCCAAATTTGAACTTATCTTTATTTGGTACAAAGATTTGCACAAACAGTATTCAGATTTCTGTCTTGAAGGGCTCAGTTCCATGACTACCAACTCTAGAAAGCCAACAGACATTGCAGCCCACATTCTAGAAACAATATCTCATAATCTAGTGGCTGGTAAACATGGAATAAATGTACCAAAATATTAGGCTACTTCAATGGATATTACTGCATCATATAATGTAACCAAATTACAGCACTAAAGAACCCCAATTATTTTTCTAGCATTGAAAAGCAATAAAAAAAGAAAAAGAACAATAAACTCAATCTGATTGAGTCAGAATATGAAAACTAAAAAAAAAAAAAAAGAAAGAAAGAAAAAAGGTAGTAAAAACTGAAAAAGCAAAACAAGGATTAAAAATGAGTATCAATTTCTTGATCACAGCTAGGTGTAACCATTCCAATATAGCTCAAACTAAGAGTAAGCTTGTTGCTGGACTATGTGGTAACTGTTAATAGCATTTTCGAAGGACATACGTTGTTCTTCTAAATCTTCTGTTGCACACATTAAATTCATACATCGTTCTTCTAAATCTTTTGTGCAATAGAGGATTTAGAAGAATGATGCATGTTCTTCAAAAATGCTATTTGTAACCATGTTTTAAAACCTAAGTGAAGCATCTGTTTCTTCATCAACTTTTCACTCTGATTAGTAATGGTCTCATGTGACTTGAGTCAACCTGACTATTATGTATTCAAACATTTTACTGAAATGTACAATGCAAAAAATATGCCCCATATATTTCACAAAAGGTAAAAAGTCCTCTTTTCCATAGTAGAAAAGGCTGACCAAATTACGATTCATTTTTTGCTATTGTTTGTCTTTTATTTGCAAAAAAAAAAAAAACAACAACATAAGAATTAATAAATATCATTGTTAAAATGGTGGCAAAGATGCATGCTATCTGAAAGAAAGTAGTACACAAAGAACACAAAGACACACAACATATTAACACCTTGATGAAGAATTAAATACCAATGGCATGGCTACAGAAATGAATGGTATATGAAAAAATAGTATGCAAGAACAATACTGAGATATATTGTCAGAAGCATGCACACAATTCCCGGATTAACAGTAAACTAAATCAAAATACAGTCAAGTAGATTAATGAGCATTCAAATAATTAGGAAAAAAGAAGCAAAATATGTTAAAATCAGCCTCAGATTGCCATTTTATCACCACAGTTGTTCAGAACATTCATTCTTAGCCTATCCTTTTTAACAGGCAAGATTTTAAAACCATTAAAACAGAGCAGACTACTTCTTAAAAGAAGAATTATGCTGTACTTCCAAATGCATGTCATCTTTACAGCCATGAAACATTTTGTACTGAATGCAAAGTATTAAATAATATATTAAAAATACAGTTTTATTTCTACATGCTTTTAATGTATATTTATAAATATATGTGCATCTATATTTAGGTTTTTTTAAATGGCACTGATTAAATTTTTTCATAAACTTGCAACTGAAAATACAAATTAATAATTCCTGAAAAGTGATGTCAAGTGCAATAAGTGAGCAATAAAAACTCATTTTTTAAAATCTGACAACTCTATTGATCAAGGGGTCACACTATAAAACTCACTGTGTTCAAGGTGGTAGCCAATAAATAGCCATAATAATAATAATAATAATAATAATAATAATAATAAAACATTCAGAGGAGAAAGTAAATAAGTAAGTAAAGTTTTAGCAAAAATCTCTAGGAATAATACAATAATACCAACTGTTTCAAGCTTACAGACATCATAAATACACAACAAAACATAAATCCATGTTATATGATGCCTAATTTGAGGTACTCAAAATCGTAAGAAATACAAGATTCCTGTTTCTCACCTTTGTTTAAACTGCTGTGCCTTCTCTCTTCGCCCCCCCAAAAAAAATTTGTTTTGAAAACAGGACACAGTACTGAAATTTGTTAAATATTATAAATTTTTTATAGTACAGGCATTGCAACTACAGTCATTTTTCTGTATTCATGAGTTATGTTCTTGGAAAACACCTTGAACACTGAATTTGCAATCAATGAAGTTAACAGCTTAAACAGATAAAAAGGTGTGCAAATCAAAATCATGAAATGTTTGTGCTTAAATTAATTATTAATGTTTCTGCCACTATGTAAATATAACCTTATTTTTTGCCATATAATCCACGATTTATCTGTTTAAAAAATTACAGATTTAGATTCTGCAAATTACATGCCAATGCAAATAATATGCCACTCAAAAAAAAAAAAAAAAAGAAAGAAAAAAAATTGCAACACTAAAATTGCAACTTCTATTCTTTCTTTACTTGAAAGTAATTTAAAAAGCATTTAAAAATGACAAATCATTATTATTATTTTTAATAAGAAGATCACATTTTTCTCTATTTCTTTGGACTACTAGGTCATCCCATGAATCATGAATTTTCTGTAACAAATTTATGGTTCAGGATCAACATCGCAGGCAGATAATATGGCAATTTTTTTTTTTGCTTTGAATTTCACAGCCTGTAGATTGTGAAATTCAGGGCGAAAAAATAGCTACATTATTTGAAAAAGTGAATCACAGCAGATTGTACAAAATATTTTTTTTTTTTTTCATTTCTCAAATTTCAAGTTCTTCAGATTACATGGGGGGGAAATGGTAAATGGAATAAGGGTTTGTAATGCAAATTTAACAAACTAGCATGAAAAATAATCCACATCTGCTTTGCAATGTAAGTTTCTTCTTTTTACTGGACATGCAATCACTTCATTTATATCAAACTGGAGTGCAATAGTGTTTGCTGACATCACTTTGCAATTTTTCAAGTAAATTCAATGTTACCTTAGTAAGCTTTAAAATCACTTTCTTCAGATTAGGAACACTCGCCCATTGATTTCTTTGTACTTAGAAGCCATCACAATAGCAATATGGGTTACACGACAGCAATAACACAATGTAATGTCTGACACATGATTAGCAGCCTGCATTACAAAGATATAACAGCAGGACCAAAAGGCGATGAAAGCAACCAAGCAGGGATGTGTAAGTCATGGAGATATGTGCTTGTGAGTAGAGGTCTGCAATAGAGATGAGCACGGGCCCGGGCTACGAAAAAAAGCCCGGAAACAGATCCAGGGCCGGGCAGGCTCCGATATCAAATCTTGGGCTCAAGTTAATTTTTGTTTTCACTATATATACATCTGGCATTGAGGAAACAAGGATATCCAGAATTATATATACATTGCACAAACACTGTAAATTGCATAGTGAATCATTCAGTGCTGTACTTGTATTTTTGTATAATTTATTTATTTAGAGCAGCCAGGGTAAAGCTAAACAACTGGATAACCAAGTTTCATGCTGTATTACATGCAGCTTTAAAATTTCTAACTTACTGAAAACATTCAAATTTAATAGTTTGCTGATAAAGCTGATTATATTAATAAATAAAAGTACATACGACAGTTTCACTAAATAATAACTAAAATAAGTGCCAAAACCAGCTCTGCCCCTGTAGAGCTAATAACATAAATTTCCATGCATTAAAAAGTAATACGACCTATGTATGCACATTTTATCAATAGTTAATCAGACCTAATCTGTCAAAACATGAATATGTTATTTTTGTCATGCAGAAATGACAGCTTTTATAATAATTTTATAATGAAATTTAAGAGTTCAAAATGCTTATTTAAATTTGAATGAAAAAAAAAATTAAATACAGATAATTAGGTAAACAAATTAACTTGATACACTTGGGAAACAAAATGAAGGACAATTTGTTACCTGAATATGATTCACATACTGATAATCTTTCTCTCTTTTTTGGGGTGGGGTGGGGAGGTTGACATTAATGGGGAGCACTTACATTCTTATCTGATAATGAAAGTATAATACGAGTAAAATGCTTAACATGAAGCTAAATATAAAGTAATGTGCTTCATTTTTTTCCTTATTCACATAGAAAATATTTGCACAAATGTTCAAACCCGGGCTGGGCCCAAGCTAGTCATAAATAATGATACAACGGGCCTAGGCCAGACCTGGGGCTTAATAAAGGAGTCCGTGCTCATCTCTAGTCTGCACTAATCTAACCTATGACATAAAGCAGGTGGCCAACCTGGCCCTCAGACCATACCAGGCTCCCCCCCCCCCATCAGTAATGCAAAAAATTTCCTTGCTCAGGCCAGGCCTTTACTGGAAGCTTTAGCATTTTGCTCCTTGATTAAAGAAAAACATTTCAACTTACAAAATGAAGACTGACTCGTAATCAGATGGTGAAGATAGCAGAATGAAAAGAAAGACATGGTGGTACATTCGCCACCGGATGTGTTCATGAATTACAGCTGCAACCTACAAGCCAGGGGAGTGTGAAATGGGCCAGTTTATTTCCTCAGAAATTGAAGTCAAATTCCATTTTCACTTTGTTATCCTTAATTTTCATTAACATTATGACTGCAGCAACAGATGGGATTTGGGTAGCTACCCTATGTTCAATTTTAACATACGATGCTGTTACTTTCGGATTCTGTGATATTTTTTAAAAATTATATTTGGAAAAGAAACTCAGTTATGATGGCTTAGAACTGTGGAAGCCGTCAGCTTCACTGATATTACTTCATGTAAAATGCGACAATTACTGGAGATCCATTAGTCAGGGTCTTCCAATATCATACACCTGACTAACATTTCTGAGCGATGTTTATATATCCAGAGTAACTGCTAAAACAAGTGGCTTTTTTCTTTTCCAACAAATGTTTACATAAACAAACTTTTCTTCATAGCTCCTGGCACATTTTGTTGCTACAACAGAGATGAGAAAGTTCAAATTGTTTGTTTACATATTTTAGGATTGCAGCAACCTTGTTTACACATATCGTATATACACTATCTACCAACAAGTAATTGGACACCTGTGATAGCAAAGGAAAACGAAGTTTATTCACCTTCAATAGTTGGTGGAGCCTCCACGAGCGGCGATTACAGCTGCGACCCTCCGGGGCATATTCTCAACCAGGCGTTGTACGACGGCTAGCGGTATTTTCTTCCACTCAGCTTGGAGAAGACAGGTCAGTTCCTTCACCGATTTCGGACAGTGGGGCACCCCTTAAGTCGAAGCACAACTCGTCCCAGAGGTGCTCGATAGGGTTAAGGTCCGGGCTTTGTGTAGGCCAGTCAATTTAATTAACCCCATTGTCACCATACCAAGCCATGGTGGACCTCACAACATGACAGGTGGCATTGTCATCCCGAAAGTAACATGGGTCCACCCCGTAAAACTGCCACAACGTAGGAAGCGCATGGTCATCCAAAATGGTACAGTAGGTCTTGGCGTTGAGTCTACCAGGAATTGCGACCAAGGGTCCCGTGCCATACCAGGAGAAACACCCTCATAGCCTAATTCGGACCACAGATATCGTCGATTGCGGGGTGTCCAATTGCTTGTTGGTAGATAGTGTATAATAAATGTTTCCAAGCTTTCGCACATCAACCAGATGGCTTTTTCAAGGAAGTTAAAGCGTTCTACTATTCAGATTGTATTTTGTGTCTAATTTCCTTGAAAAACCCATCTGGCTGATGTGCGAAAGCTTGGAAATGTTTACGATATATTCCTACACTAATAAATCGGATTACTACCATAATTTTACTATTTTCTAAGTGATAGTTTTCTGGCTTTCTCTGTTAGTTATACCCTCAGCTGTGCCTCTACTTTGAGGAGGGGAGGGGGATTCATAGCTATGGATAATAACTGGCAGGTATGATAATTCTGTTCTCAAGACACCACGCTGAAACAGTACTCCTTCCATCAGCGAATGGTGTACATGCGATGTAAAAGGAGACATTGATTTCACACTGAAGAAGAAAATTATGATTACAGAGATTTTTCACATTCCATTCTACATATTTTACTTGTTTACTTTTGTTCATTGAAATATATACAGTCGAGTCACATTATTGTGACCACCTCTTACTTTTGACATCAACAGCGCATAGCCAATGAAAGAAGGCACATGTCGTCAGCTGGCTTGGAGGGTACATAAAGTGTGCTGTAGGCATTCTGAAAACATATCACTCATTGCTGTCATGGATAAAAAAGCGATTTATCAGATTTGCAAAAAGGGATGATTATCGGCTTTCGGGCCAAGGGTGGCAGTATTTCTGAAACAGTGCAGTTTGTGAACTGTTCGCGTGCTGCTGTGGTTAAAGTGTATCGTGATTGGAGAAATGGCACCATTGCAAATAAGCGATGTGGAAATTACGGAGCACCACATGCCATTGATGTGAGAGATGAACGCCAGCTTTGGAGATGCATGAGGGTCGATCAACACGTTACAGTGGAGCAACTCACTGGCCGAATGAACCAGGGGGCTACCGGAAGTATGTCTAAAATGATAGTTCAGTGAACCCTGCTGCGTATGGAGCTCCAATGCAGACGGATGGTCACTGCACCCGTGCTAACGAAGGTGCATCAGCAGAAAAAGCTTACATTTGCATGCAAGTATCAGAATCGGACTTCCGCTGATTGACAAAGGATTGCCTTCTCCGATGAGTCATGTTTTCTGCTTCATCGAACGGATGGACGTTGGTGCATAAGGCGAGAAACATCCTGGAACAAACACACTTCAACCACTGCTGGAAGAACACAAGCTGATGGGGGCAGCGTTATGGTCTGGGGAATGTTTTCATGGCATTCTCTGGATCCACTCATACCTGTGGAAGACACTATGGACCAAATTAATTATGAATCTATCCTTGCAGACCATGTACACCCATACATGCTGATTGTCTTCCCTGGGGCAGATGGTATCTTCCAGCATGGCAATGCGATATGTCACACAGCTAAAAATGTCCGACAGTGGTTGGAAGAGCACGATGAAGACTTCAAAGTACTTCCCTGGCCTGCTAATTCCCCAGACTTAAACTCAATTGAGGATCTGTGGGACCACCTCGACTTTGTTGTTCGCTCTATGGATCGTCCACCACGCACCCTCCAGCAGCTGTCAGATGCACTGCAGTCAGCATGGCTCCACATACCTGTGAACACCTTTCAGCACCTTACTGAGTCACTCCCAGCCTGTCTAGCTGGCTGTCCACGTTGAACACGACAGTTACTCTGGATACTAGCTGGTGGTCATAATAATGTGACTCAACCATGTATATATATGTATATCGTCATCAAACATTATCAATCCACTACTGGATGAAGGTATTCCAAGTTTCTTCCACAACGGTCTGTCTTGTGCCAGTCTCCTCCATGCCACTCCTGCATACATGTGAAATTCACATATCCGTCTCCCATCTGGTCCATCTGGGGTCCATCCTTCTGGCAATATGCCCAGTCTATTGCCATTTCAGGGATTTTACTTCAATCACAATGTCTTCCACTCTTGTCATTTTTCTTATCCACAAGTTCCCATTCTTATCTTTCCTGGTGACACAACCCTGCATCTCTCCATGCTTCTTTCACTTGTCTGCTGTTTTTACATGACCTTTTTAGTTAAGGTCCATGTCTCTGCTCCATATGCAAGCACTGGAAGATATATATATATATATATATATATATATATATATATATATATGTTAAATTTGATTTTAGTGTTGTCTCGGCGTTTTTGTTTTGTTTTGTGTTTCACCTTTTAAAGTGAGGCGGCTGTGGTGCTGTTTTGTATTTGTTTCTTGTTTGTATTTTGGGTTCCATTCGGTATGTTAGCAGTGTAATGGGTTCGAGTACTTTTGTGTTTTTGTACATTTTTCGGGTTCAGGGCTTTTTGCAAATATGTGGGAATTGTTTGTTCCTTTGGTGGTATGTATTGTGTATTTCGTTTGGGTGTTTGTGGGTTTTCTTGGTCTGTTTTGATTATTATTTGCCTATATATATATATATATATATATATTCTTAAAAAAATCTGATACTGTTTTGCATTTCACTATTTATATGGTGTAGTGGGCACACAGAGAGCCGCATTTTCAAAGTAAACAAATTGCAGCAAGCAGGAGAATTCATGTCACACTTCGAAAGTACTTCTGAAGAAAAAAAAAAAAGATTATGAAATATTTTTTCACTTAGTGTAGGGTTCCTACGAAAATAGCTGACTCTTATAATAAGTGAAAAAGTGAAAAACCTAATCCTATTTCAAATTCTGAATGTGGAATTTCTTGCTTCCAAATATGAAGGAATACCTTGTTATATCCCTTGTACAACTGCGGGACCCCATCTTTGGAGCTGAACATGCTGTGAATCACTAGATGCCCGATAAATCACTTAACTGTTGGGGAGGGTCACAACCAATCAGCTATCTACCTTCACCTGAGTTTTCATAGCAAGCGTGCATGCGTAAGCATGTGCCTTCTGGTCTAGTTCTTGTAAAGTGTTTTACGAAAGGCGGTAAATTAAAAAAGGCCGACATTGGCCTTGTTGCTTCTTAGGTGAAAAAATTGTGGGAGGCAATTTCATCAGAATGGTAAGAAAGGCTTCCAAAAATTGCTGTGCAAGTAACACCATGGATATTGCATGAGTAATTTGGAAACTCCAATAATGAATCATACTTTGAAGGTTTTGCATATGATAATCTCAGAAATTTCAATAAATATGTTTTCCAAATTCTTGAAATTTACGGTCAGTTTATATGAGGATCAAGATTTTTCACAAATTTTTAGCTGCTGAACTAGAGGGGGTTGGCTTATAGTGAGCAGAGGTGTAACTAGACATTTTTGCACAAGGCGTAAATCACAAAATAAAATTTAGCTGCTGAAGTAGAGGGGTTGGCTTATTTGTGAGCAGATGTGTAACTAAACATTTTTGTGCCAGAAAAAACCATGAAATAAAATTTAGCCCCTGAACTAGAGAGGTGTGCTTATATGTAAGCAGAGGTGTAACTAAACATTTTTGGACCAGGGACTAACCACGAAATAAAATTTAGCTGCTGAAGTAGAGGGGTTGGCTTATATGTTAGCAGAGGTGTAACTAAACAGTTTTGGACCAGGGGCAAACCACGAAATAAAATTTAGCTGCTGAAGTAAAGGGGTTGGCTTATATGTGAGCAGAGGTGTAACTAAACATTTTTGGAACAGGGACTAACCACGAAATAAAATTTAGCTGCTGAAGTAGAGGGGTTGGCTTATATGTGAGCAGAGGTGTAACTAAACAGTTTTGGACCAGGGGCAAACCACAAAAAAAAATTTAGCTGCTGAAGTAAAGGGGTTGGCTTATATGTGAGCAGAGGTGTAACTAAACATTTTTGGACCAGGGGCAAACCCCAAAATAAAATTTAGCTGCTGAAGAAGAGGGGTTGGCTTATATGTGAGCAGAAGTGTAACTAAACATTTTTGGACCAGTGGCAAACCATGAAATAAAATTTAGCCACTGAAGTAGAGAGGTTGGCCTATATGTGAGCAGAGATTTAACTAGATATTTTTGGACCAGGGGCATACCATGAAATAAAATTTAGCTGCTGAAGTAGAGGGGTTAGCTTATATTTGAGCAGAAGTGTAATTAGACATTTTTGTGCCAGGGGCAAACCATGAAATAAAATTTAGCTGCTGAAGTAAAGGGGTTGGCTTATATGTGAGCAGAGGTGTAACTAAACATTTTTGCGCCAGGGGCAAACTATGAAATATTGCGTGGCCACATCTCTCTCTCTCTCTCTCTCTCTATGTATATATATATATATTGCTAATTTAATAGTTAAATATATTCCTATTTTATTGAATTAGTAATAAAATATACAAGCATAAGTATGCTTATATACACAGTGCGTCAAAGAATTTTTAAGACTGGGTCTGTAAAATGAAATAGAAACAAGAAATTATAATTTGTTTTGGTTTGTTATTCAAAATAAGTCCCTCCGGCTTCAATACACTTGTTACAGCGATTTAATAATGATTCGAATGCCTGTTCCAGTTCACTTTGCGGAATTGCCTCCAAAGCAAGCGCCAAAGCTGTTTGTATGGTCGAAATATCATAAAAAAAAAACACCCTTTTAACGTCATTTTAAGTTTTGGGAACAAAGAAAACTCACAGGGTGCTAAATCAGGCAAATACGGTGGATGATTCAACACACAGACATTATTTTTCGCCAAAAATCTACGAACAAGAAGTGAGGTGTGACTGGGTGCATTATCGTGCAACAAACACCAACTGTTTTCATCTCGATATTCTGGACGAATGCGACAAATTCTGCCCATCAAACAGTTCAAAACATTTAAATAAAACTCACCAGTAATTGTTTGTACACTTGGAACAAATTTTTTGTGGATAATACCCTTACTTATCGAAGAATGTAATGAGCACTGTTTTGATTTTCGATGGAAGTTTTCTTGTTTTTTTGGCTTGTGGCGAGTTTTTTACTTCCATTCCGCACTTTGTTGCTTTGTTTTAGGACCATATTGAAAACACCCTGTTTCATCACCAGTAACAATCGATTTTAAGAAGTTTGGATCATTTTTAGCGGCTGAAATGATGTCTCTGCAATGTACATTTCTCCTTGATTTTTGTTTATTGGTTAACGTGTGTGGAACAAATTTAGCACAGACTTTTGTTTTGCCCAAATCTTCATGCAGGATGGTTCGAATCGTTTCTTTGTTGATGTTTAAAGACTCTTCCATCATTCTTAGTGACGCACATCGATTGTTTGCCACGAAATCACGCACTTTTTCAATAATCTCAGGTGTCCTAGGTGAACTTGGTCTTCCGGTATGCTTATCATCTTCTAGCGTCTGTCTTCCGTCCAAAAAACGTTTGTGCCACAGGAAAACATGTGATCTACTTAAACAAAACTCACCGTAAACTTGTTTCATCATTTGGTACGTTTCCGAGGCACTTTTACCAAGTTTTGCATTAAATTTAATAATAGCCCTTTGTTCCATCTTAATAATTCAACATGAAAAAAAATTTACTTCTCTAATTAACGACCGTTTCGTTTGAGTTACTTTAACAACTGCGCAGTACTTTTGGCAGAAAGCAAGCAGATGGTCACGGTTTATAACGCATTCGCGATTACACTGGTGGTGCCACCGTAGGATGAAATCTAGCGGCAGTCTTAAAAATTCTTTGGCGCACTATGCATGTATACTGTGACTATTTTTTGCAACTACTTCAGAAATTGGACTCTCGGTATCACATCAAACAGGCAGAACGCAGATGGTAATCATGGCTCACAGTCACAATAATGCTTGAATATGTTCCAGAGAATCTTCAGAATCGCATGAATGGCATTCTCATCTAATCCATCATTAAAATAAAATCATGGTCTCCATTGTTGTCAACAAAGGTCACGGTTCTTCTTTAGTTCAACGGACTATAGAGCCCATTCTTTCTTTCTGAATGTACAGTAACTAGCATTTTCTGAACATTTTGAGGAAGAAATTCGAATTTTAAGTACACCGGAAAAAAACTGGTGAAAAAGTTTCAATTCCAGTTTTAATCAGATTGCAAGCGGTGGTTTTTGTGCCCTCTCTTGAGCTGTGCATGTTTGATAGACAGAACAAATTGGATAGTGATATTAGTAAGCAAGTGAATTTTTCTCTGAAATTCATAGCTGCTGTGGGAGGATTTCATAGGAACGATGAAATCAAGAGAGTCCTGAATCGCTGTGTATGAAAGTGTAATTGTTTCTACTCTGATGTATGGCAGTGAAACCTGGATGAGACATAGGAGTCATTTATGTGCTGAAGAGTTGTGTTGCAGATGTGTAATGTGAGGTAAAATGTTGTCAGTAAGGTGAAAACTAATATTCTCATGTAGTTTGGCCATGTTGAAAGAATGAGTGATGGGATGCTTACTAAAAAAAAACTTTTTCAGCCCAAGTGGTAGGAAAGAAAGGTAGAGGAAGGCAAGTGGTAGGAAAGAAAGGTATGGAAGGACCAGATTTAGAAGTGTCTGCACGAGAAAACGATTTTGAGTATGGAGTGCAGAAGATCTTGTGCACATTATGTGATGGATGTGAGTGAAGTGCAAACTGTGTGCCAAGATTGCTGTAAATGGAGACATTTGTTATGGCAACAGTAAGTAAATACTCAGTTAAAATATTTTCCTGGTGGATTTTCTTTCTTTGTGGAGCTAACCTCTAAATCTCAGACAACTTAGTGGGATTGTTGTTTTACTGTTGTCTTGAGCTGTGCCTGGGGAAGCCCCATCTGCTCCACCCTAGTTACACCTCTGTATGTGAGCATATATGGTGAGTGTGGAAGAGGAAGTGTACTTACATTTGTAACAAAAGTATGTAGTCAAGTCTCATCCTCATCTGTGAGAGAAATACCTATGAGAAATGGAATGTCTATCTGCATTCCATTCCATTTACTACTGAGGTAGTTCAGCTCAGTGGAGCAACTTTGTTACTGAAGAGAAAGAGTGTTGTGTTATTTGTAATAAGCGGCCGAGAACACAGGATAAGACATGCCAACCTTCAAAATCTGAAAATCGGGAGATTTTTACAGTTCATAAAATCACACAAAGCCTATGCTCTAGTTGTAAATGAATTTATGGCACCTCTATTCATATTGTACTATGGAATTAACTTTTTACGGGTCTTATAGAGGTTATTATTCAAAAAAGTTGGTCAAATTTTCGAACCAAAGCCTAGTTCGTCATCAGGACTACGTCACTGGAGTAGTTGCTGCCCTGTGTTTCAGTAGACTGTACTAACGATAATTGTGGTTGGACTCTTCCAACTGAGTGGCAGCAACTATTCCAGTGACGTAGCCCTGATGACGAACTAGGCTTTAGTACGAAAATTTGACCATCAACTTTTTTTGAATAATAACCTCTATAAGATCCATAAAAAAGTTAATTCCACAGCCTATTTTCTATCAATATTTTCCAGAAGTAGTATTATTGGTCCACTAAGAGTTCTGGAGGGGAAAAAAAACAGCGCAAAAATCAAAACCCTATCCCCTCACTGAAATTCGTTTTTAAGTAGGTCAAGTCAGCAAGATAATGAAAAGGTAAAATGGCCAGCATGTTGTTGTTTTTTATCAATAAAATAGAAGCCAACTGTTTTTCATTTCTTCATTAGGTTGTACGCGGAGGCGACAAAAAGCATCATATTAACATCGCCTTTCGTTACAAGGAGAGGCCAACTGTAACTATTTCCTTTTGTCATTAACTGAATTCGCCGTAGCTCAACTGTTTATCATCGCTTAGAATACGTGCGGCTGTGTTGAGGTAAGGGGTTTAAAAACTGAACTGCAAGAAGAAGACAGGGTAGCTCCCGTCTGTCAATCAGTTACTGACCCTCCCCAGCATTCTAATGCCAGTGGGTGAGCTCTTTGCTGAAGGCATCATATGACAATCGGACTGAGAGAAAAAAAAATGTAAGCAAATTTTTTCCGACCCATCTCAGATGACTGGTCAGAAGCCAGTGCTTAGACCACTATACCACAGGAGTGGCTTTCTTTTTGCAGAACAGAGGAGAGGAAAAGTATGAAACTGATTACTGTAATGCCACCTTGCTTCGATGCAGAAAGAAAAAGATTTCACAGGCAGTTCGAAATCATGGTGGTGGTGAATGGAATTTTGACCATCCTAATCAGTAATTCTCGGTGAAAATCAGGAGAATTTGACATTCGTCTGGAGTCTCCCACCTAAATTTGGAGAGTTGGCAAATCTGCGGGATGAGTCTGTGAAATGGGCAGGGTTGTAAACTGGAAATCTCTCCAGTTTACAACCAACTAAATCTGGAGAGCTGGCAAATCTGCGGGATGAATCTATGAAATGGGCAGGGTTGTAAACTGGAGGTCTCTCCAGTTTACAACCAACTAAATCCGGAGAGTTGAAAAATATGCGGGATGAATCTATGAAATGGGCAGGGTTGTAAACTGCAGATCTCTCCAGTTTACAACCAACTAAATCTGGAGAGTTGGCAAATCTGCGGGATGAATCTATGAAATGGGCAGGGTTGTAAACTGGAAATCGACAGTTTACAACCAACTAAATCTGGAGAGCTGGCAAATCTGCAAGATGAATCTATGAAACGGGCAGGGTTGTAAACTGGAAATCTCTCCAGTTTACAACCAACTAAATCCGGAGAGCTGGCAAATCTGAGGGATGAATCTATGAAATGGGCAGGGTTGTAAACAGGAAATTCTGAGCCAGGCCAGACTTTCCAAATTAAGTCAGTGCAGACCTCTACTAATGAGCACTCACGTTTAAGCTTGATTGTTCTCATCTGTGACAAAGGTCATTGTGAGTCAGTTAAAAACGATAACCATGAATAAGTGAATTTTGACCCATGACCATTAAATAAATGTTACTGATATTTCATCAAGAATATGGGGTAACCCCACATTAATGGCTACCTTTTGGAGATATATGCTCCCACACACAAAAAGAAATCTGAAAGATCAACTATAAATAGCTATCAGTATGAATATTTCTGGACCTAGTTTACTATTCTGTGGTTAATAATATACATGTCCAGACACATATAAAAATCAAGTTTGGCAAAGGCAAGAAAGATTCAGCAGCATGATTAGAATAAATCATTAAAACATAGTGAAATACAAAATATAGCTGTCAAGTTGTAAAAATTACATTCAATGAGAAGGTAAAAACAAAATGGAAAAATATTCTACATTCACACATGAGATATATTCAATTCCTTTACAATAAATAATTTCTTACATCAATAAAATGTCTTTCAGTTTCCTAAAGAAAAAAAAATGAAAACAATAATAATAAAGTTAACACAAGAAACATGAAAGACATCATTATGTAAAATGTACACTTGCCAACATTATGGCAATATTTGGTCATCATCTGTTAATAAACAAGGATACAGCCTTTCATTATATGTACATATTAGTTGCATGTATAGATATATATGTCCAACATACACAAACAAAATACTGGTAAATAAAAAATAAAAAAAAACTTGCATCTTTTAAAGAATGGCACAGTGTAAATGAGAGACCTATGTACACAAATAGAACAGCACATCTTCAGTAAACCTGAAAATTCATATAATTTATGAAATTAACAGATCATTAGTAGTCTTACAAAAAAATCAATGGTGTATCTTAAATACATTTTCTCAAGAGATTCTTTCCCTCTAGTTCTTAAAATATATACACATTATGTTTTTCTAGTAAACTAGGTAAAAAACCGGAGTCCACAAACGGCTAGAAACTTCTCAATAAATAATTCAGAGTCTAAGACGGCAATGTGAGCAGCTCTACCAATCAAAGAATTGGCACTACTGGGCAGAGCATGATGGACATCATATCGCAGGAGGGCAATGTCCGGCTTTTCAATGATTGGCTGAATAAGGTTGGTCACCATTTCTCGATAAACCATACCTACAGAAAGTAATATGAGACAGAGTGAAAATGCAACTCTGCACTCATATAAAATCATATAACAGCATAACCATTCTGTCAAAATGCACTAAGTTTTCACTGTGAGTATTGTTACAAAATGTGAAAAAAGATACTAGTCAGAAAAAAGATACTAGTCAGAAAAAAGATACTACAGTCAGAAAAAGATACTACAGTCAGTAAAATAAACAAAAATCCAGAAGTATTGGTACATATATATTGAAGCTCTTATGTACCAGAAACAGAGACTATGATGGAGTTATTTGTGATGTGAACCCTTCATAGCACTCTTCATCAACCACATGTCCAGTGTCATCAAGAATCTCATGCCTGCATTACTAACTTTTCCCATATAGTGCTGTCAAGTGCCATGTGGCTCAGTTTTGACTGGTCATGAAATCATCAGTCCATTCTTTGAGGGATGGTTGTAGTTCTCTTTCAATAGCTGACTTGTCAATCTAACCCTGTTTACTTGAGTGGTACCTGGAGGTGATGTCTAAGCTGGCATCTAAACTCTGTTGATTGTGCTTGCATCAGATATCAATTATGTTGGATGTTGGATCTTAAACATCAGCATATTGGCACTGATGGACCCTCGTCTTCTGACCAGGTCTGGGACCACCATACAGTTCCTACAGACTTGACAGTGGGACAAGAAGCCCCTAAGGACTGCTTCTTCCTGCCATTCTATGGTAACCTCCCATACTTGGCACTGGTATGGAACTACCAGGGACTCCATTGCAGAACAAGAAACTCCTAAGGATTGCTATTTTCTGTCATTCTCTACAAGGCTCCTAAGCTTAGGACTGGCACGGAGCTACCAGACTCTATGACAGAAAATGAAGTTCCTAAGGACTGCTTCTTTCTGCCATTCTATACAAGGCTCCTAGGTTTGGGACTGGTATGGAGCTCCCAGAGACTTAAGTATAAAAAACTTTAAAACATGCTTTAGTTACATAAAAAAAAAAAAAATTTAATTTAGCGAAGATTTCTACTGATACCTTCAGTCTTCGTCAGCCTTGTTGATAGATAGAAATGATGACGATGATCATCATCATCATTGTTAACCATTATCAATCCACTGCTGGACGAAGGTCTCCCCAAGTTTCCTCCACAACGGTCTGTCTTGTGCCAGTCTCCTCCATGTCACTCCCACATACTTTCGAATTTCATCCACCCATCTTCCATGTGGTCTTCTGGGTCTTTTCCTGTCCCTTGGAATCCAATCTAAAATGTCGGCTGTCCATCGATGGCCTGTCCTTCTGGCAGTATGTCCAGCCCATTGCCATTTCGAGGATTTAACTCTGATCATGATGTCTTCCACTCTTGTCATTTTTCGGATCCACGAGTTCCTCTTCTTATCTCTCCTGGTTATACCAAGCATGCACCTCTCCATGCTTCTTTGAGTTGTCTGCAGCCTTTGTATGTATCTTTTAGTTAAGGTCCACGTCTCTGCACCATACGTAAGCACTGGAAGGATGCACTGATCAAACACTTTTCTTTTAAGACATAATGGCATATTGCTCTTGAAAATTATGCTGTTTCTTCCAAAAGCTCTCCAGGCAAGTTTTGTACGCCGATTAATTTCTTCATCAATGTGACCCTCACTTGATATCTGCTGTCCAAGATGACAATGGTAGTGGTTGCCAAATCCGTAAAGTCATATATGCTATTTCTTTTTAATATTGACTTCCCTATTAATGGTATGATGAAAGGGGAATCAGAATTGCCGTTCTTGCTGCTGAGAAGAATTTCCAAACTTTTCCGATAGCATACAACAAAAAACGATCAACAAAGGGGGCAATTTGTTTGGTGTCATTCCAAAGAAGTTCAGCAGAAGTGCCCTCCAAAGTTAGGGATGCCAATGAAGTTTCAGAATTTCCTTTATGGACATCATTTTTGTGCTTCAATAAACGGTTGTTGATGCTACAGAAAGTGCTTCCAATGTAGTAATTTTTACCAAAAGATGAGATCGGAATGAGGTAAACTCCAGGAAGATTGAAGGGGTAACTTTGTCTCTATCATCCAAAATTAACTTGATAATAGAAGGGTTGGAACTGATTCCAAACCTTCCAACCAGCCCTTCTATTATCAAATTAATTTTGGATGATAGAGACAAAATGTTACTTCTCTCAATCTTCCAGAAGTTTACCTCATTCCGTTGTCAACAGCTGGTGAAAATTACTACATTGGAAGCACTTTCCGCTGCATCAACAGCCATTTATTGGAGCAGAAAAATGATGTCCATAAAGGAAATTCTGAAACTTCATTGGCATCCCTAACTTTGGAGGACACTTCTGCTGAACCTCTCAGGAATGACACCAAAAAAATTACCCCATTCACTGATCGTTTTTCGTTACGCTATAGGGAAAGTTTGGAAATTTTTCTCAGCTTCAAGAACTGCAATTCTGATTTCTCTTTCAACAGTCCCCTAAGGACTGTTGAAAGAGGAATCAGAATTGATATGGAAGTCAATATTAAAAAAAGAAATAACATAAATGACTTAATGGATCTGGCAACCACAATCATCATCATCATTTCCATCTAGGCCTATCAACAAGACTGACAAAGATTGAAGTTATCAGTTGAAAGCTTCCTTAAATTACATTTTCTTACATAACTTAAGCGTGCTTTAAAGGGTTTTTTTTATTTAATTCTAGTTCCAGTTGAAGAATTTTTATTTAATCTTCCTTTCCTCTGAGTTCCTTTGGCTTTTTATACTTATTATTAATGATTACATATTTATGTCCATTTTTATTATGTTATCCCAGAAACTTGATAGTGGGAGAAGAAGAAGCTCCAAATGACTGCTTCTTTCTGCCATTCTATGGGAATCTCCCAGGCTTTGGACTGGCATGGAACTAACAGAGACTCCATTGCAGAACAAGAAACCCCTAAGGACTGTTTCTTTTGAAACCTCTAAGGACTGTTTCTTTCTGTCATTCTATACAAGGCTCCTAGGCTTAGGACTGGCATGGAGCTACCAGAGACTTCATAGTGAGACAAGAAGCTCCTAATGACTGCTACTTTCTGCCATTCTATGGTTACCTCCCAAGCTTGGGACTACATAGAGGAACAAGAAATTCCTAAGGACTGTTTCTGTCATTCTATACAAGACTCCTAGGCTTAGGACTGGCATGGAGCTCCCAGAGACTTGATAGTGGTACAAGAAGCTCCTAAGGTCTGCTTCTTTCTGTCATTCCATAATAGCTTCCCAGTCTGGAGACTCCATGGTGGTGCAAGGAATTCCAAAGGACTGCATCTTTCCCTCATCAATGCTTGAGACTGATAAGGAATATCTTTAAAAAATTATGAATACAAGTAAATGGAATCCTTTCCAAGGAATGATGGTGATGATTCAGAGGACCATATTGAGAGTTTCCATTTGTTGGTTATGCTTGCGTATTGAAAAAAAAGTTTTTCAATAAAGTTAATTTTCCCCTAATTTTAGGAATAATATTCATTCCATTTATAGCGTACTGTTTAATAAAAGAAACCTAAAAATGACTTGTGGAAGCTGAATTAATGATTAAACTTTATTTGTGAAAGTGTTTAAGGATATACATTGATAAAGGATGGTTATTTTTTTATGACAGAGAATTTTAAACATATTTTTTCCTATTTTTTTTTAATGAGATCACTAGGATACATAAATTTATTTTAACAAATTTAATAAAATTCAATAAATCTCCTGCATAAACATAAAATCATAAAATAAATTTACGGCAGCTTAGATAAAGAAATTAAAAGCGGCAAAAAAATTTTTAGAAGCAAACACATGCTCTGAAATGTTGAAATGAAAATACAGTAAACTATATATTATTTGCCAAAAATATTAAAATTACAATAGCAAATATGGATCAAAGGGATTCACAGAATGCATTTCAACAAAACTACTTCATGAAAATTATTTTAGACTCCCACACCATTTTTAAGTACACTAAAAACTTCAAAGGAGTTTATTATTTCAAAATGATTTAAAGAAAGCCTTGTAAGGGTCAAAATAGGACATATTCTGATGATAAAATTATACTATCTACAAATAAAAAACTTCATTGAACATTATACTAATGAAAAATTATATTATTTATCCTGATATTGAAAAGAGTTGATACCAGCTAAGTATCAAGTTAATCAGGAGTGTCTTTTAAATGATTTTTAACTGTTACTATTAAGAAAGGAGATACTACTGCTTTTCCAAGTTCTTAAGCAAATTCATCAGAAAAATTGTTCTGATAAAAATGTTTCCTAATATATTGTAGAGTTCAAGTTGCTATATTAGCCATTGAACGATAATTTACGTGGTACGTTAATTATTGTAAATACTACATACAATGTGTA
Source organism: Macrothele yani (assembly GCA_039090855.1). Lineage (NCBI taxonomy): Eukaryota > Metazoa > Arthropoda > Arachnida > Araneae > Macrothelidae > Macrothele > Macrothele yani. The sequence continues at coordinate 18,118,474 of CM077025.1, forward strand.
GCAATTATCCCTGTTACTCACATTTTATTATAAACGTAGTGGTTGTGGGACAACGACGCATTTAGGGCTATATTAATGTTGTAATTGATAAAAAAGTTCAGACTTACCCTTTCAGCCTGGGAGCTCTGTATTCTATGGGTGGATTATATATAGCATTCAGTTCTTTGTTCTAACTTCACTATTAAAATCTTCTGTTAAAACATCCTGTAGTTAACGAATTGTGTACGATAAAAGCACTTTTGAACTAAAATGAATTGAACACCGGGAATGAAAATACCAAGTTAACAACCTCGCAAAAATTTGTCTAAAGGAAATTTCTAAGAAGGATATATAAAACCAAGTAAAACCTGAATTCTAAAAGGCAGAACATGAAATCCTCATCCAACTCCACCACCACAATAAAAAACAATTTCAACATTAGGCCATGTTATCTTCAATGGAATATTTGGTGTTCTAACTACAAGATCTTTTCAGCTCAATGAATCCGTGTTGATTCACCGTCAGCCATGCCATGCGTTAAAATACATCATAGTCGCAGTATCTATTCATTCCGCCACTTCCGCATCGACCAGTGACATCATCTATTGCTGTTTTTATCTCCTACAGTTTGTATCAATTATTATTTTTCTTTTGTCTTTTTCTTTTTACTTTTCAACGTCTTCGTTTTTTCATTTTCGAGCAGATGTTTCCATGCGTATGGTATTTCTATTGGTGTATTAGTGTTACAACTTTTTGTTTTAAATTTTTCTATAGCCAATGCTTCTGCATTTAAAATCTGCTTATGAGTTTTGTGCGATGTAATAATCTTTGCATTTTCCCAACTAGGCTGTACATCGTTATCCACACAATATTGTATCAGGGATGTTTTGCTGTCTTTCATTTTCCAGTTATGCATGTGCTCCTGTAATCTTGTACGAAAACGTCTTTTGGTACTACCAATATATATACAATCGGAATTGTTATTAGCTGTAATCGTTGGTATCATATATACACCTGATTTGTCTAATAATGATGTTTTGTTGTTGTATGTCAGTAGTTTGCCATTATCTACGACAGTCTCAGCCAGATGTATATTATTTTCTTTACATTCCTTTTTCACTAGATAACTTAATGGTGGTAAGTAAGGAAATTATTTGTATGCTTTTACTTCTTTATTTCTACTAGTATTTTGTGCCTGGTTTTTATATTATCATAGATGAAATCCACCAATTTCATTTCATAATCAAATTGTACTGCTGTTTTCTTTATCCAATCTATTTCTTTGAGTTCTAATCACCTACAGAATTAGAACTTTTTTGAGTTACATCATCTACAGAATTAGAACTCAAAGAAATAGATTGGATAAAGAAAACAGCAGTACAATTTGGTTATGAAATGAAATTGGTGAATTCCATCTATGATAATATAAAAGTCAGGCACAAAATACTAGTAGAAATAAAGAAGTAAAAGCATACAAATAATTTCCTTACTTACCACCATTAAGTTACCTACTGAAAATGGAATGTAAAGAAAATAATATACATCTGGCTGAGACTGTCGTAGATAATGGCAAACTACTAACATACAACAACAAAACATCATTATTCGACAAATCAGGTGTATATATGATACCAACGATTACAGCCAATAACAATTCCGATTGTATATATATTGGTAGTACCAAAAGATGTTTTCGTACAAGATTACAGGAGCACATGCATAACTGGAAAATGAAAGACAGCAAAACATCCCTGATACAATATTGTGTGGATAACGATGTACAGCCTAGTTGGGAAAATGCAAAGATTATTACATCACACAAAACTCATAAGCAGATTTTAAACGCAGAAGCACTGGCTATAGAAAAATTTAAAACAAAAAGTTGTAACACTAATACACCAATAGAAATACCATACGCATGGAAACATCTGCTCGAAAATGAAAAAGCGAAGGCGTCAAAAAGTAAAAAGAGAAAGACGAAATAAAAAGAATAACTGATACGAACTGTAGGAGATAAAAACAGCAATAGATGGCGTGACTGGTCGACACAGATGTGGCAGAATGAATAGATATTGCGACTATGACGTATTTTAATGCTTGGCATGGCTGACGGTGAATTAGCACGGATTCATTGAGCTGAAAAGATCTTGTAGTTAGAATGCCAAATATTCCATTGAAGATGACATGGCCTAATGCCAAAACTGGTTTGGATTGTGGTGGTGGAGTTGGATGAGGATTTCATGTTCTGTCTTTTAAAATTCACGTTTTACTTGGTTTTATATAACTGAAGAATGTTCACTCATTAAACACTCAATTCAAGAGGACTGTATTATCAAAAATTAGCTCTATGAGCTACTTTAATGTCACCATAATTAATGATCACTCACTCTATACATTTCTGTAAGAAATTCTCACTCGAACAACGAACAAAAAGAACCTCACAACCATTAGCAACCGCTGCTACCAACATAATAATAATAAACAAACTCTCATCACAGCACGAGAGCAAAAATGAGACATAGCTCTGTGTTGCCATCTATTGGCTACAAATAACAATAAGAAATTAAATATCTTACATTACTCCCACCTTGGAAGCTCAAGCTTTCAACAGATAAAGTAATACAATCACTTTCAACATTATAAATTAAACACAATAAGCTGAAAATTACAATTATAAATATAATCTATGCATACGGTGAACATGTGGCTACAGGAAATACAACCCATTACTAATATTGTGAAAAGTTTACAGTTGACTCGAGAGAAAAGATCTGGGTACTTGTAACAAGGTTCTTTGTCTTCATTACTAACATGCTTCTTGAACATGTCTATCACTTATTTCAGTCTGAATTCTGATGGAATTTCGAGAATAACTTACAGTCAATCTAACAGTAAGGGACACAGTTTAACTATGGGTCTTTTGAGAATTCCGGAATCAGTTCGAATAGTCACCACTCACACCTTGCCAGCACTGCCGGGATGTGTTTCTATAACTCTGGCAAGTTTCCAACACAATGTAGGCATCAGTTTGTTTTTGATCAGCACAAGATCACCCACTGTAAGGTCCGGTCTAGAAGTGCACCATTTAGGCCTAAGTTGAAGCTGTGTAAGGTATTCTAACCTCCATCGTCTCCAAAACTGCTGAACTAAGCGTTGGATCAATTCCCATCTCTTAAGGCGAGAAATAGGAACTGCAGTGAGATCTAAATCAGGGAGAGCCGTCAAGGGAGCTCCCACCAAGAAGTGTCCAGGCGTCAAGGCATCCAGATCATTAGGGTCTTCAGAAATGGGACACAGAGGCCTAGAATTAAGGCAAGCCTCAACTTGCGCTGAAAGTGTGAGGAACTCCTCTAGAGAGCAACAAGCATTGCCCACTGTCCGTTTAAGGTGGAACTTCATTGCCTTTACTCCAGCCTACCAAAGACCACCAAAATGAGGTGCTGAAGGAGGGTTAAAATTCCACTTGATGCCTTCGGAAGAGGAAAAGGTAGCAACGCTGTTGTCATTGGTTGCATTAAGCACTTGCTTAAGAACACGACGCACATCACGATCTGCACCAACGAAATTCGTGGCGCAGTCACTAAATATCTCATTAGGCTTACCTCGACGTGCAATAAATCTCTTAAGCACTGCAATGAATGCATCAGTAGTAAGGTCTCCAACAATTTCCAGATGAATTGCTCTCATTGAGAAACACACGAAGACCGCAATGTAAATCTTGAAAAGCTTTTTCCTCGTGCCACTCTTTCTCTGCATTGGAAGGGACCTGCAAAGTCTAGACCCGTCACATGAAATACTCTTGAGGGAGTCACACAACGTCGCACAAATCTTGAGTGACATCTCTGCCGCAGAGAATCCAAAAATTTTGTCGGATGACAGCAAGTAGAAGTCGAGCGCTTGCGTGGAGGTGAGTGTGATGATAATACTTCACAACTAATTCTGTTATGTGATGCCTTCTAGGTAGAAGTATTGGGTGTTTCACGTTATCGGCAACTGAGGCATTTCTAAGTTTTCCACCAACTCGTAAAAGACCCTCAGAGTCAACAAAAGGATTCAACGGTAGAAATTTACTTGATGACTTGATGGCTCTTCCAGCATGAAGGCATGCCAACTCATCAGCGAACTCAGATGATTGAACGAGCTTCACTATTACATAAGTGGCCTTAAGAAGCTCATCTGTACTCAAATGGCCAAAGTTTCTTTTAGATAACGAATTAGCACAGTTTTGTGTGAACCGCAAACACCAAGCTGTCACGCGGCACAATCTGGTCCAAGACGAAAACTTGAAAATATAGAACAGATCTGTACTTTGGCTGGCTGCTGTCACATAACTCTTCCTTTCTTCTCTCAAATGTAGTTCAGATTAGAGAACTCCTGAAGCGCATCTCCATCTGAACGTTGAACACTAGGCTGCTGTAGCCAATCTGGACCTCTTAACCACATGTCAAACTGAACCAACTCCAAAGCTAAAATACCTCTCGTGACACAGTCAGCTGGGTTCTTCATTCCAGCAATGTGATTCCACTCCACAAAGGGAATCGCTTCCTGAATTCTTGCCACTTGATTAGCTATAAAAGGGAGCCAGCGTTGTGGTTCCGACAAAACCCAAGCGAGCGTAACTCTTGAATCTGTCTATGCAAAAACCTTCTTGATCGGAATGTTGAGACATGGAAGAACAACTTCCAGCAGATTTGCTAACAACAGAGCAGAGCAAAGCTCCAGCCTAGGAATCGATTGCTTCTTTAAAGGAGCAACTCTGGACTTGGCAGCTAGCAAAGATACATGCACGGAGGAGTCCAAACTCACTGAACGAATGTAAATCACTGCACAGTAAGCTTTCTCAGAAGCATCACAGAAGGTATGAATTTCAAAGTAATCAGAAGTTGGAGTCATCACACATCTTGAAATTTTGAGATCTCCGAGACAGGAGAGTTGTGACTGGAACTTGATCCAACGGTTCCTGTACTGATGTGGTAGCTCATCGTCCCAACTCAGATTAGAACTCCAGAGCTCTTGAAGAAGAATCTTTGCCTTAATCACCATTGGCGACAGCCAACCCAAGGGATCAAAAATCTTGGCAATTTCTGAAAGTATGGCTCTCTTGCTATACTTCAACTTCTCATTGGTAGCAACAGAAAATTGGAAGGTATCCTTAGTTGGACATCACTCAATGCCAAGCACCTTGATTGATCTGTCACAATCAATTCTCAGGGTGTCACTGCAATCCTTGAACTCATCAGGAATAGTGTCTAAAACAGATGCAGCACTCGATGTCCACTTATGCAATGTGAAACCACCCTTTTTCAACAATTCTTGCAGCTCATACGCAAGCTCAGAGGCTTCCTCCAGTGAATTGGCTCCTGAAAGGAGATCATCAACATAGAAATCTCGCAAAACCACCACCTTGGATGCTCGTGGGAAAGCAGCCTCTCCATCCAAAGCCAATTGCTTCAAAGATCTACTAGCCAAGAATGGGGCACACGCTGTGCCATAAGTGACTGTTTTTAATCTAAAGGTCTGTACAGGATCTTCAGGTTTTTCTCTTAATAGGATTCTCTGACAGTCAGTGTTCTCTGGGTGCATAACTATTTGTGTAAACATCTTTTCCACGTCTGCGCACAAAGCCACACGGAAAGTTCTAAATCTCAAGAGAATATGGAACAATTCTTGATGAACTCTTGGACCCACCATAAGGAGGTCATTTAAGGACAGTCGCGAGGTGCTCTTGGCCGAAGCATCAAACACCACTCAACTCTTGTAGTACTACTCGAAGGCTTCACTACACAATGATGTGGAAGATAATAACTCACTTGTTTACAAATCTCATTTTCTGGCACTCTTTGCATATGGTCCAGGTCTTCGTATTCTCTCATAAAGGAGCAATACTGTCTGTATAATTCAGGGTTCCTTGAGAGTGAGTTCTCCAAAGACCTTAAGCGCTTCATGGCAAGTTGCTTGGAATCGTAAAGATGTGAGGGAGGTAAGTGAAAAGGAAGCATCACAATGTATCTGCCATTCTCGTCTCTTGAATGCGTATCATGAAAATGATCTTCACATTCTTGTTCAACCTTCGTAAAAGGACTAGCCACAGGAACGGAATCCAGTTTCCAGAAATTAGATACACAATCGTTAAGATCTACTTGAACGTGGTTTACATGAACTGTAGATAACTTCTCACGAGAAGTAGTCACTTCACCTGAAACGATCCAGCCCAGTTCCGAACGTACCACAAAGGGTTTGCCGTTTTTTGCCTTAATGGTATCTCCCTTCAACAAGGGCAGAGAGATATTTACTCCTAGCAATATATCAATCGCTGAAAATTTGTAAAAGTTGGGATCAGCCAAAGTCACATCAGAAAACAGTTCTGCTAAAGAGGAATCAAGTGGAGAGTGTGGCAGTTCTCCAATGATTTTGCTAAGTACAAAGGCTGAAGTTGAAACCGTAGGTGTATTCTTGTAATGCGGCTTAAACTTAATCTGTGTTACTCCATTGGCATGCAAACTTGACGAACCTAAACATGAAATAGCCACTCGTGTTTTCTCTCTGCACAGGCCAAGTCTGTTTGCACAAAATTCTGAAATAAAATTTGCCTGGGAACCGGGATCTAGGAGTGCTCGACATAACTGATAATTCCCTGAGGCATCCTCAACACGAATGACTGCTGTGCATAGCAGAACTTGTTGCTGCATATTAAAATCTGAAACACACGACACAATCGTCGATGATGTTGACTCGAGTCCCTTCTCCAAAGTGGAATGTTTGGGCTCTTTACTCTCAACAGTTGTAGTAGTTGGAGATATAACTTGTGTCCTAAACTCTGGTTCTTCATTACATTGCTTAACTTTATTACGAAAGCACAGTAAGGTATTATGATTTCGAGCACAAATTCTGCAAGAATATTTACTCTGGCAACGGCTCACTAGATGATTCGGTAATAAACAGTTGAAGCATAATTTTTGGTGTTTCACAAATTCTACTCTTTTCTCAACAGTCAGCCTTAAGAAATTATTACACTTGTTGAAATGGTGATTCAATTTACAAAATAAACACCTACTCTTTACTTCCGAAACAAACGATGAAACGTTAGGTTGAACAGGCCTTCTATAAGAGATCACCTTGTCACCTCTTAACGTACGCACATGCCTCTGTATAAACTCCAACAGCTGATTTAGTTGAGGAATACCGTCTGCTTCTAAGGTTCTCTCCCACCATCCACGAGTTGTTATATTCAACTTATTCTGCACAATATACAGCAGCAGAGTGTCGGCAACTCCTTCACACTTTAACTCAAGACTCTCTAAAGCACGAACACATTCAATAGTGCTGTCAACAATATTTAAAAGCTGAGCAGCAGACTCACTGTTGACTGCTGGCAGCGAAACTAATTTCCTTATAATATGAAGACCAACTCACGTTTATTAGAATATCGCTTTTCAACAAATCCCACGCAACCTCGAAATTGGCATCACACAATAACAATGATTGGACGATACGAAGAGCATCTCCCTTCAGACACCCTTTCAAATACGGAAGTTTCTGTGAACCAGACAAATTATCATTCGATGACACAGACGCTGTAAACAAATCTTGGAAAGAGAGCCACTGAGTGGCATCTCCACCACTAAAAATTAGAATTGACAATTCCGGCAGGCGAAGCGGCACTGATTTTTCACTCGCTGTGCTATTATTTGTCAGAAGCACGGGTCCAGACACTTTCCTCAGCAGTATCAGAGACAAATTATCAATAATTTCCTGTAGCTCCTCTGTTTCAGCTATAAATCCATCCACTTCTTCCGGAGCACAGGACTCAAAAATTCTTTCAAAAACCTCTGCTTTCTTTGACCCAATAGCTTCTGATTTCGATCTACATAATAACACTTCCGGACTAGCACCATGCAATTGCTCAAAATCACTCGATTCAATCTTATCTCGAAGTTTTGTTAACGAAACTTTAAATACACGTTTTTTTATCTTTAGTGCCTCCATAATTAGAATGTCAGCAAAAGCGCTCTAAACCTGTAAGGTAAAATCAGTCTCGGACACTCACTTGTTTTTAGCACGCACTTTCAATCTCATTACCGACTTGCCGATAATCAACACCGAACATAAATTCGAATAGCAGCCATTATTTAAAACGTTCAAAAATGATTCCAGCTTCCATAATTAAAATGTTAACAAAACACTCAAAAACTATAAGTTTAAATTGAATAACAATAAATTTAAAATCGCCGAACCCAAACTCGAAGTAGCAGCCACCATGTAAAAACGGTCGAAGGCAATTCCTGCTCGAACAGACCAAAAATGAAGAATGTTCACTCACTAAACACTCAACTCAAGAGGACTGTATTATCAAAAATTAGCTCTATGAGCTACTTTAATGTCACCATAATTAATGATCACTCACTCTATACATTTCCGTAAGAAATTCTCACTCGAACAACGAACAAAAAGAACCTCACAACCATTAACAACCGCTGCTACCAACATAATAATAATAAACAAACTCTCATCACAGCACGAGAGCAAAAACGAGACATAGCTCTGTGTTGCCATCTACTGGGTACAAATAACAATAAGAAATTAAATATCTTACAATGACATTCTTAGAAATTTCCTTTAGACAAATTTTTGCGAGGTTGTTAACTTGGTATTTTCATTCCCGGTGTTCAATTCATTTTAGTTCAAAAGTTCTTTTATCATACACAATTCGTTAACTACAGGATATTTTAACAGAAGATTTTAATAATGAAGTTAGAACAAAGAACGGAATGTTATATATAATCCACCCATAGAATACAGAGCTCCAAGGCTGAAAGGGTAAGTCTGAACCTTTTTACCAATTACAACAATAATATAGCCCTAAATGCATCCTTGTCCAACAACCACTACATTTATAATAAAACGTGAGTAACAGTGATAATTGCTACACACTGAAAGTAGTATTTACAATAATAATGTTTCATAATTATTGCAAATGCTTTTGGTAAAGAGTCTGTTTGATGAATTTGGTCTCAAGGAATTCACACTTTAGATAATTTTGTTTTTGATGAAGTCACTTTCAATAAAATTGCCTGCTCCCATACAGTTGATGTGCATGCAAAAGAAAGAACAACATTCTTCAAACATGAAATTAGAGTCTCTCTTTATCCAAACACACAAGCCATTCTGTAGGTGTCAACCACACACTTAACAAAACATTCCTCCTGGCCCACAATTAGCTGCCCCAGTGCAGTAGGATGGATAACAAATGTTCTGCTCTGAAACACTGATGGCCTTTCACACATCCAGAGGAAGAGTTTCTCAATTATAGCAAGGAAAAAGTGGTGATGATTCCTATTTAGTGTATCACTTCCTGCATGTCTCCATCACCTTCATTTCTGATGTTATTAGATGAGTCATACAGGCGAATTGAAGCGTATTAAAAATAATTTTCTAATTCCCCAACCACTGCCTTGTGTATCTCCAATGTAAGCTATGCTTGATTGGAGGTTTAGTGGCCACCGTGAGCAACTCAGTGGGCTATAAGCAGTTGCCCGTCCCTAATTTAGGGCCACTGGTTCTAGGGAAGGAGACAGCCAGCGCCGTAAGACAAAGACAACATCCATGCCTCACCGGGATTCAAACCTGGACCAGTCTCGGGTGAACGATCAGAACCCATCACTTAGACCACTGCGCCACTGGGGCGGCTGAAAGCTATGCAATGGGTGTTGTCTTACTTCTGACTGCAGTAAAACTGGGTGCAATTTTGATCAGTTCTTATCTGTCCGAAAAATCAAATGTTATTAAATTTTAATCTCTTTTCATTAGCCCCTGTATGTCTGTAAGTTGCTTTAATAAGAACACAACTGGGGCATTTTTTTGGCTTAACTTAATGATATTTTTCTACCTTAGCCAAAAAATCTGTTCACACATTTTCCTGGATTAGAACTGGCAGTGTTGTTAATTTTATTTACTATGAATGCAAGCTTGTTAATTTTTTTTAATGCAAATGATAAATATTTGAAAAACATGGTGCTTCTCTGTCATTTCTTTAGTGATTTATATGTGTTTCACCTTATTTTTTAAATTTCTATATGATGAAGCTGTGCACTAGTTGAAGCCATGCCTGCTTCATTGTAGCATCGACGATAATTTCATGGATGTGAAATGGTTGTCAGGGATGGCTTTAGCATTTGTGAGACTTGGTACAATGTGTGCTGACTCCACAACAAGGTTTGAGTATGTGTTGGATTGTATGGGTTTTTTTTTTTAGCACATATTCAAATTACACAATATAAATTAATGATTGCATGTATGTGTTAATCCCAAGCTCATTTTCAAAAACAATGCTCCTTTCTGCATTTAATTGTAACAATACACTATTGTGATGATTTGGATTGTCACAGTGACAGTGAGACTGTTCAACCTCTCCAAACATCATCACTTATCGTCTCAAATTACAGGGTATTTTTTCCATTTTATATATATATATTCCATCATTACACACACACACTCGCTTGGCACCCAGTGTGGAGGCATCGTTTGCACTGTCTTAAAGCCGCTCTTGATGGTTGTCAACATTTTGATGAAGCAGGACTTTCTTCAACTAGCTGTTCAGATTCCTAAGTTGCACCTCCTTAGTTTCAGTTGCTTCACAGTACCATGCTGAAGCACAAATCACAAGAAGCAGGTTTGTTACCCATTCCAGGGAGATGTCAAGTTTTCTGAAGAGTGGCTATGCGGGAAACAGTAGATAACACAGCACCTAAGTGTCAATAATATTTGCAAATGGTTTTCATGTAATTATGAAGAACTAATTTCTTCTAGGGATTTTCTATTAATTGCTATATTTCCTTATGTTTTAACTTTGAATGTTTTACATATCTTTGCAATTTTGCTTCTGAACTTCATCAGGATCAATACATATGACATGCAGTAAACACTGCCTACACTCATACCTTGAACGGACGAATCTTTAAGGGCAGGCTTGCACAGCTCAATACGAGCTGAATGTAGTGGTACATAGCGATCCTGAGAAGACCCAAAGAGGAGTATGTTCCGAAAGTGTTCCAGACCTACCAATCGAGATTGAAAAAATAAATAAATAAAAGTGAGAAACAAAAAAACATATACTACTTTCATGACACACATAATCATAGCAAAAGTAAACATTTGGAAATAAAAAAATACCTCAAAATCAGATAATATAAATTATTAGTTAGTCAACATCCTCATAGTAAGGATGTGCATTCTCACACATGTGACTAACTCAGCAGTGAGAACACATGACAAACTGCATATCACACATTCAGAACTATTCAGCATAACATAACTTTCTTCTCAGTCAACACACTGCATTCAGCAACAGATGGAAGGCTGTGTCTGGCACATTCTTCAATATCTTGTTACAGCTCTTTGAATCATTGGAGCTGACTTTCCACAAATTCAATGAGTGCTCTAGCTTTAGACTTGAAGTCCAATGGGTACATGGGTGATCTCATGTCATGCAAAAATGATACAGATTTTATAATAATTGTATAATGAAATTTAAGAGTTCAAAATCCTTATTTAAATTTGAATAAAAAAATTAAATACAGTTCATTAGGCAAATGCATACCTGCTAACTACTATGGAATGGCCGTAGTTTTTACAGATTTAGTTGTCTGACTACGAAAGTACGGAACTCACCGCTGAAACTACGGATTCTACGAATTCTCATTAAAAAAAAATTTTTTTTTGCTATTATTTTATGATATACATGAGATTTTTAAGTGGATTCGCGGAATTTTTTTTTTTTTTTTTTTTTTTTGTCATCATTTAAAGTATTCTCAAGATCAATGCAAAACTGAAGAGAATTTGGAGAGAAGGGGTCGTTTTCCGTCTGGGGACGGTATTTTGTGTTTTAAAACTTTTGAAAACAGTAGTTAAACGGAGAAGTTTTTTTTGCCATAATCATAATTTTTTTTTCTACCGATTTTGCCTTTATGTCCAGTATTCTTGTCAAATATAATTTTATGGTATAAATGTTCGTATTTCAGCTTGAAAATGTAGGCAACAATTTGCAAATATGGAAGTTAAGACGCAGCGAAAATTTCCCCGTGATCTTCAGGCATAAGATTCTTCCTCAAATTCGAGGAATTCCGCCTTTTTCATTATTATTTCGGTCATTCACGCGAACGATGCCGAAGTGAACAGATATTTGGGGGAGGGGGTTAGTGGTGACGGGGGATTGTGTTCGGAGGACGGAATTCCTTCATTACGAAACTTTCGAAAACCGAAGTCGACGGAGTTTAGATTTTTTCCATAATCGTAATTTCTTTTTTCTCGCAATACTACTTCTGTCCAGTATTATTGTTAAATAACATTTTGCTGCATAAGTATTTTTATTTCAGCTTGAAAATACGGGAAAAATTCCAAAACCGTAATTCAGACGGAGAAAAGATTTCTTCCGTAACCGCCCCCTCCCTCCCTCCCTCCCCTCTCGTGATGTTCCCACTCTCCTGCGTCTATGTATGCCACGCAATAATACTAGTTACTACTGACAAGGCTCTTGCCAATGTTGGCAGGTATGTAAATGAATTAACTTGATGCACTTGGGAAACAAAATGGAGGACATTTGGTTACCTGAATAATATGATTCACATATAAAAACCTCTCTTTTTTTTTTTGGGGGGGGGGTCGACATTGACAGGAAACACTGATATTCTTATCTGATGATGAAAATATAAATAGGAGTAAAACAATATGCTTCATTTTTTCCTTATTCACATAAGGAAAACTTGCGCAAATGTTCAAACCTGCGCCGGGCCTGCACTACTCATACTCATAAATAATTATGTAACAGGCCTGGACTAGTCATAATAATGATATAACAGGCCTGGACTACTCATAAATAATGATATAACAGGCCTGCACTACTCATAAATAATGATATAACAGGCCTGGACCAGTCATAATAATGATATAAGAGGCCTGGGCCTTGAAAAAAGGAGCATGTGCTCATCTCTGGTGTACATCGCCTGTTTTCAACTCTGCTGATGAGATACTCCCAAACTTAGCCCCTTGGTTTGGGTGGCAGAGAGAATCTTTCGCATAACTTTCACGTAGAGAATTTGATGTATTCTCTTCCCATTGCTTTTCTATCACCATTCCTCCACTAGCATACAAGGATTCCCCTGTGCTGTTGAAATTTTGTCCTGTATGCCTTCATTTCTATTCCTCCAATATATTAAGTTGTGCATAATGAAATGTCCGATTTTTGATCTCTCATGTTTTGACAGTGTGTTGTGCCCAGTACAGTGAATATGTACGCAAGTGTAATATATCACTGGAAAGCTTGAAATCTGAAGATTGTAATCTTTTGGTTCACTTTATTAACACATAGTATTTCCAATTCTATATTTTCGTTTCAGTGAAAGATGAATAATCGTGATTTTCGGATAATTTTCCTGTGCAAGTTCAAACTGGGCCACAACGCAGCGCAAGTGACGCGAAACATTGTTGGTGCCTCTAAGGAGGATGCGGCTAATGAGCGTACAGTGCAAAGATGGTTTGCAAAATTCAAGGCTGGCGACATGAACCTCGACAACGAAGAGTGTGGACGACCGAGTACCGTCGTCGACGACAACGCATTGACGGCACTTGTTAAAACAGATCCACACACAACTGTTAGTGAGCTTGCAGGAGAACTGGGAGTAAGCAAATCAGCTGTATCTGTGCACCTCAACCAAATTGAAAAGTCCAAGAAGCTCGACAAATGGGTGCCACATGAATTGAAAGAAAATCAACAAAATCGTCGTTTGGAAGTCTCACCAGGGCTGCTTATGGGCAACAAAACCGATCCTTTTCTCGATCGCATCGTGACATGCGACAAACAATGGATTCTGTACAACAATCGTCGACATTCTGCATCGTGGTTGGACTACAATGAAGCTCCTCAACACTTCCCCAAACCAGAACTCCATCAACAAACAGTTATGGTGACTGTTTGGTGGTCTTCAACTGGTTTAATCCACCACAGCTTCTTGAATGCAGGCGAAACGATTACCGCAGCAAAGTATTGTCAGGAAATTGACAAAATGCACCGCAAACTGCAACGCATTCGCCCATCATTAGTCAACAGAAAGGGCCCAATACTTCTGCACAACAACAGGAGACTGCACGTCGTGCATATCACTCTGCAAAAGTTGAATGAATTGGGCTATGAGACTCTACCTCATCTACCATATTTACCAGAACTTTTGCCAACTGACTATCACTTTTTCAAGCATCTGGACCAATTTCGGCAGGGGAAAATTTTCAACAACCAAGCTGATGTTAACACGCCTTTCAAGCTTTCATCGGTTACAGAACTCCTGATTTTTATATTTTTATGCTACTGGAATACATAACCTTGTTTCTCGTTGGCAAAAATGTGTTGAATCGAGTGGTTCTTATTTCAATTAATCATACTTACAAATTTGTATTCTGAGCTGAGATATGTGTGATTGACGAACAGTGTACAAATCGAACATTTCATTATGGAAAACCTAATAGAACAGTCTGCAACGTATTTTCTCTGCCTCATTAAATAGGGAATTTCATTAAATTTTGTTACTATGCTTGCTTAAAGTGATCCTCTTATCTTCGATCTCACTCAAATCTCGGAACTTCATTAAACATGGTTCATTAAAAGAGGTAAAATTAACTTTGAATTAATATTATATCACACAAAAGTTCATGTTTTGCTCATTAAATCAAGATCTTGCTAAATACAGGCTTGTTATAAATGGGTTGTAATTCTACTTCATTTTATTATTTAGTAAGAAAACTAAATCTGAAAAATATGAGAGATAGAGGGATACACATGGATAATACTAACAGCTATGATATGAAAGAGTTTTTACTTCGAATCTGAGACACTGAAATAAAAATAAAAATTTGTGCTCCCTAGCAAGAATACCTGCATACAAATTCATAGGAAATTTTGGTCACCGCTACAGCAATCACATGGAGAAGGATTAGTTTTTAACCAGCTTTTATAAGTGCTAAATACAAATACACTGTCATGTCAAATAACAAGCAAACTGTACATCTGAAAAGTGAGGAAACATGTAATAACATCAATCATGATTACAACCAACTGCTGTCAAAAAGACAACTATAATAAAGAAGTGTTGTTCAATATAACAAATATAATAATAAAAAGAAGGAGATATCATCACACTAAAAGCATACACTTGTGCCACCTGGTGTGAGAAATTTTGAGCCATGAAGAGATGTAAGATACATGCAGAATTTTGGCCGTAATAACATCTAAAACATGCAAAAACGATTTTCTTACTCAAACTTTTAAAACTAGAGTTATGGTGTGAAATGGAAATGTGCATTTACACCACATTGCGGAAACTTCTGATGGATAGGAAGATTTCTGGAATGAGCTAAAAGCTGTTTTGAGTCAGTTTGCTATAGCAGGGGATTTCAATGCTAGAGTAGGTTTTTTAAATGGGATTTCTGATAATGTTCGGGGTAAGTTTAATGATCCTGGTGTATATAATGATAAAATATTAAAATTCTGCATTTAAAATGGATTATGAGTATCTAATACATTTTTCAACTACAAGTAAACCCATACACATACTTGGGAAAATCATACTCTGGGACTAAAGAGTGTAACAGATTTTGTTGTTTACAATCAACATCAGAAACACTTAGTTGTTGATACCTGTATGGTAAGAGGTGCAGACGGTGGCTCTGATCATCCCCTGTTACTATCACGAGTGAAACGGAATGTCGATTGGAGAAGGAGGAATAGGAAGACGCCTGTGATGAAAAAAATAAAGGTTGAAAGGCTCTCTGATGAGCATCAGTGTTTCTCTGATTTACTCGGTGAATGTCTGAATAAGTTGAAGGCGGCATTTGACAGGGATGTAGAAAAGAAGTGGACATGTTTGAAGAACTGTGTTGTCACTGCCATTGAACAGATCTGTGGTACTGCAATGGTGGGTAACTTTAAAGTTGATGCTTGGTGGAATAATGAGATTAAAGAAGCAGTAAAGAAGAAAGAAGCATACCTGGGGATATTGCAAGGTAGAATTTCTGAGGATGAATATTGATGTAAGAAGCATGAGGCCACAAAGCTGATTTGCCAGAGTAAGGTAAAAGATAGGAAGGAAAAGGTGGAAAGGAGTGAATCTGCTTTTTGGAAAAATAGGAAAACATTCTGGAAATGCACAAGACATAGGAAAAAGAGGGAGAAATAAAATTCTAAGTTGTGTGAAGTATAGGATCAGATAAATTATATGAGAGCCCAATGAGCTAAGTGAAAGACGGGGTGAATACTTCTGTGAGCTATTACATCAGGAAAGCAAAGGTGATTCAGAGGCAGAAGCAGATGATGTCATAGTGAAGGATGGAAGCACAGGAGGGATCTAAAGAGAAGAGGTGTGTAAAGCTCTAAAATCTTTTCAGAATGGTAAGGCTTCAGGAGTAGATGGCATAACTACTGAGATGTTAAAATATGGTGGGGAATCTGTGATTGACTGGTTAACTCAAATTTGCCAGTTGTGCTGGGACTTAGGAATGGTGCCTCAGGACTGAAAAGATGCTATCATTGCTCTCTTGTATATTAGGGAAAGGCGACTTGGTAATATTCATGTGCACAAATTGCTGTATGCTGATGACACAGTCCTGTTGGCAGGGAGCAAAAGTGAGTTGCAGAGTATATTGTTCCAGATGAAATAAGTTTGTATGAAATTCAAACTGAGTATAAATAAGGGGAAATTCAAAGTTACAGTTTTTGAGCAAGAAACCGCTAGTACTGAATGCAAGGTAAATCTAAAAGCACAGAGATCAGCCAGGTGAACGAGTTTGTATATTTAGGAAGTATGCTTGACAGAGAGACAAATTAGATGTTGAAATTAGTAGGCAAGTGAATTCTTCTTTGAAAGACATAGCTGTATAAGGAAGATTTCACAGGAATGATGAGTTCTCAAGAAAGTTTCGAATGGCTGTACATGAAAGTGTAATTGTTCCTACTCTGATGTGTGGCAATGAAACCTGGGAACTGAAGAAAAGTCATAGGAGTTGTTTGTGTGCTGGGAAGATGCGTTACTTATGGGGGGTTTGTGGCAAGGCACGCTCTGATCATGTAAGGAATGAAGATGTGTAATTGTGAGACAAAATGTTGTTAGTAAGGTGGAGACTAATATATTTTGGTGGTTTGCCCATCTTGAAAGAATGAGTGATGAGGTGCTAAGAGATTTTTTTCAGCCCAAGTGGCAGGAAAGAAAGGTACAGGAAGGCCAAGGAAATCATGGGAGGTCCAGATCCAGGAAGTCTGCATGAGAAAAATATTATGAGTATGAAGGTCTTAGGTGGGAAGTGTGATGGATGTCAGTGAAGCTTGAGCTGTGTGCTGATATCGTTTTAAATGGAGATGTTCGATACACCCACAGTAAGTAAAATCTAATTCAATCAGTTAAATGTTTACTTGGCAGATGGCTTTTTTTGAGAAGCTAACCAATGAATATGAGAAAACAGCTTAATGATATGTATGTGTGTATGTATGTATGTATGTATGTATGTATGTATGTATGTATGCAAAAATACATAATACCAGCCCCTAGTAGTAAACCTGTGGACAATGCAAAGCAGAAAATATGGGAAGGTTTGCTCATAGAACCAGCTACTAAGTGCAAGAATATTTTTTCAACATCATGTTTAGGAGTATGGCAGAACAGAAAAATAAATTTATGCCACCTACAAAGAAAACTAACAGAATAAAAAGTTATGATTATCATTCACACTCGCTAAATATGGGCTCGTTGCAGCTATCATCTCACACTGTTCCAGATATTGAATGCAAGAAGAATTTTTCAATCTCACTTTAGGAGTGTGGCAAAACAAAAAATACAATTACTAATCTAAAGCAAATATTATGGGAATTTTACTAGGAAATTTTTTTCATTAATAGCAAATTTTCGGAGAAAACTCTTCTCCTTCTTCAGGCTGTCTTGTTGTTGTCACTTTTTCCTGTCACTATCACAGTTACGGTTAACCTTGATGGTTTAGGTTATTTTTCAACAAATCCTGCCAGATGTTAGGCAGGGAAAATCCTTTGCAGTCATTGATGATGGAATTTTGATTTTTCTCAATCTCTATTCCTTCTTTCAGCTTTCTTTTTGAAAATTGCTTTGGAAACTAATGACTTTAAGGGAATTCCAATCCATGCTGTGCCCAGTTTCTCTAACATGCCTATCTAATCCAGTCTTGTTGGAGCAATTTTTTATAGCTGCTTTATGCTCAGCTATACGAGTTTCTAGTCTGCGACCTGTTTCACCTACGTAAGATAGTCCACAACTACAATTTACTTCATAGACTACTCCTTGCATTTTTAAAAATATCTTCTTCTCTTTGCACTATTTTAGGGAAAATTTTTTTAACTGTGTTCTCTAAACTTGGAGCTAGCCTAATATTGTACTTCTTACTAATTCTCTTTAAAGACTCAAATAAACCTTTGTGATAAGAAATTTTTCTAGTGAATTTTACTTGTTGCTTATGTGGGTTCTTCGTACCATTAAAATTCAGAAGCTTCTCAATTTCTTCTTTAGTGACAACAACAAGACAGCCTGAAGAAGGAGATGAGTTTTCTCCGAAAATTTGCTATTAATGAAAAAATTTCTAGTAAAATTCCCATAATATTTGCTTTAGATTAGTAATTGAATTAAGAAACTAGGAAGCCATTTCTCAACATGAGCTTTATTCAAAGAACAAAAAATACGTTTATGCCACCAACAAAAAAAAAAAAAAACATTTATGCCACCAGAAAAGCTGTAACAGGGAATAAAAAAAAAATTATGATTTCCATTCATATTGTTTCAGCCACTACATGCAAATCTGACCAACAGAGAGAGGTACATATCTTGTGTTGCAGATGGAGTGATAACAGACAAAATATAACAATGTACTTGAAAAAAAGATGACAGCAAAAATGGCACGATCATGAGTTTAGTCACACTGCAATACATAGCTACATATATCATCAAACTCTTCTCTGAGTTTCAGAGGGCATGTCTTCAAAGTAAGATCATCTGCCAAAATGAAATGATTGATGCAGTAAGACATAACTTACTGCAGATGAATTAAACACCTCCATTTACAGCAATCTTGGCACACAACTCAAGCTTTGCTGACATCCATCATGCTTCTCACACAAGCCTTTCTGTATTTCATACTCATTATCTCTCTTTCTCTTGAACGAATTCCTGGATCTAGTATTTCCATGATTTCTTCAGCCTTCTCTACCTATCTTTCCTGCCACATGGGCTTAGTGAAATCTCTTATCACCTTAACACTCATTCTTTTAACATGGCCGAACCAACACAGAATATTTATTCCTACTCTACTGATAACATTATGCCACACTTTACATGTCTACAACACATATCTGTCCCTCACTACAGAATCAGTCTTGCCACTATTCTGTAGTACACACGTTTCACTACCATACATCAAGAGTAGGAACAATTACACTTTCTTATTTCTTGAACAATTACCCTTTCTTATTTCTTCCATCTGTGACCTTTTCAAGAACACATTAGTTCTGTGAAATCCCTCTAACGTAGCTATGACTATAAAAGCCAGATTCAATTGCCTTCTAATTTCATCTTCTAATCTGTTGTAAATCATGTTTCCTACACACACACACACAAACTCATTCACCTGCAAATTAGGCTGATCTTGCATTCAGAGTATCAACAGTCCCTCTCTCAAAAACCTTGACTTCGGTTTTTCCTTATTTATACATGGTTTGAATTTCATACAACCTTCTTACATTCTGGACAACATATTCTGCAACTCACTTTTGTTCTTGGATGACAGGATTGTGTCATTAGCATACAGCAGCATGCACAGAAGAAAATTCTCAAGACATAAACCGGTGTTAAATCACTTACTTTGCCCAGATATATTCTTTTGGTTCTAGTTCCACTTGAACACATTTTGTTTAATCTTCCTTCCCTCCGAGTTCTTTTTTTATTTTTTCAGACATTTCTGGTCTTTTGATGTCGGTCAAGGCCTGTTCTCAATGCAGACCTGCCCACCTCTCAGAACCAAAAAACGTAACACTCAAATAGAAAAATCGTAACACGACGCGTGCTGATAATTTTTGAAGCCTATTTCAGCTATATAAATTATCGAATGGTGTAAGGGTGTAGCTATATAAATTCTTGATGGTTGCAGGTATAAGGGGAGGGAGGTTGCTGCGAATAAACAGACACTCGTCCACATTCCAGTGCTCACCGACCAATCAGCAGCTTTAAGTACCACAAAGAGAAGAAAATACGAATCAGTTTCAAACCTTATACAAAATGAGTCAGGATTCGTTCATTGGTTGCACTTGACTTGACTTACTTTATTTCCATTAGGAAACTATACTCGGAGTCACCCTAAAAGTGCACTGTTGTTAAAGGTCGGAGAGCCTTATCACGACTCGTAGTGGAACACAAGAACGGTATCCATCCACGTTAATGTGCTCTCATGCTGTTTCCTTTCTGATACCCCCACCCACATACACATCACACAGCAGTAGAGATTGTGAATGGAAGTCTGGTGGATTCCGAACTTCTTCCCCTACTGCCTGCTTAAGTAACCCACCCTTCGAGTTTCCCCGATCGTCAATTTATTGCCTCTTTGTTGTGAATGTTGGGAGAGGTCTTCCACCCCTCCCCTCCTCTCTGAGTTATATCCCAAATTGCCAGAAACAGCCAAGCTCTTGATCGAGCAACTTCTCATATCAAATTTATTTCTAAAAGCGCTCAAACTTCTTTCTGGAAATTTTTTAGATAGCAATTCGGTCTGATAAACTGCTGAGCAAACAAAAATGAATTCTAAGCAATAATTCTACTGCTTTCCGCTCTAAATGCTAGGGACTATTTTTTGTAGCGGAGGTAGCTGTTTTGTACCCTTCATAGTGGTATACTCTTAGGTTGACTTGGAGTATAGAGGCAGGGGAATTTGTTAAGAGAAATTGGAAACCTCTCCGAGAAAAAAATCTTTCGAAGGAGAAAAACAGATTATACGTAAGTTTTTCATTACTTCTGTCTGAAAAGGGGGAAAACATTACTTTAAAAAAAAAAATCGTATTTTTGGTGGCAAAATCATATTATCGTACTAAAGCATGATTTATCATACTAAATATGATAAAATTGTAACAGTTGGCAGGTCTGCCAATGTATAGAAGGATTAAAAAAGTTTTGTTTACTTCTGAAGAAATTGAATGTAGCCAGTTACCAAACGGAAATGTTTTCACTATGTATTTTGTAATTATGTTGCTGCTGTTGTAATTAAGTTGTTTTAAACACCACTTATTAGTTTTGAAGGCTCATTGATGGGACTATTTTTTTGGATGTAATAACTATGATTTCACAGAACTAATGTGTTCTTGAAAATGTCACAGATGGCTATATAAGAAAGTGTATTTGTTCTTACTCTTGAAGAAAGTGTAATTGTTCCTACTCTTGATGTATGGTAGTGATTAGCAAATCATATGCAGTTTTGCAAATATGAAATTAGAAGGCAACTGAATTTCTTCAGAAGTAAACAAAACTTTTGTTAATCCTTCTATACATTGAGAACAGGCCTTGGCCAACATCAAGAGGCCAGAAACGTCTGTAAAAATAAAAAATAACTCAGAGGGAAGGTAGATTAAACAAAACAATTTCAAGTGGAACTAGAACATAAACCGGTACTGTCTATATTGGCACCACATATGCATTCATCAATAAACACATTGAACAACCATGGTAACATTACACAACCTTGTCTGACTCCTGCAGCAATGAAAAACCAATTTGATAAAACACCATTAACATCCACACACTCTACTGCCAACATTCATAGCTTTAACACACTCACATAAATTCTCAATCACACCACAATTTTTCAAAACCTTCCACAAAAGCAGTTACTTTGTCATAAGCCTTTTGAAAATCTAGAAACACAGTAAAAACTTTCTTATCAACAGAAAAATACTTTTCAGTCTTCATAAGTAACACAAAAGTTTGCTTGTTACAACCCTTACTACACATAAAACCCCTCTGTACATCACATGCCTTCTCTGATGTCAAGACAACTTTATCAATAATGACCTTTCCAAACACTTTCCTTGGCACACTTCGCAAGCTGATATCATGACAGTTCTTACATTCAGTTTAATCACTTTTTCCCTTATACGAAGGAACAATAATGGAATCTTCCCAATCCTGAGGGATGACTCCGAGTTTTTAACATAAGAGTTTTAGTAATGAGGTTACCTGGATTGATGAACATGGAATTTCGTTTTAAAAAGCATTTACAAAACACTACCTAGTTGTGCTGATGCTACATGTATAATCAACAATTGTACAGAGCACAAGAAATAACTGGAATAAAAACTAATTCCAGACAAGACACTGTGAAACAACAATGCTACAAATTGGTTAGCTTTTAAAATTCATTTGACAGAAAAGAAATCAAAATACCAGATTTTTGGCTCAGTTTGTACAAAAAAGTTTGTCGAAGATCGGATGCGTCTTTCATGGCCAATTGGAGAAGTGAACCTGATTTCTTCCATTTCTGCATGAACCACATTCCTACATTAAAAGAGTTCAAAATGGCAATATTTTCCTACATGTTTCATAAAACCAGAAATATTCTCATAAATAACAACTTGTTACAAATAACTCATTCAACAGCTGTCAAAAATCACTGCACTCAGCAGCCAAGATCATCAACAAATTACAACAAAATGTTTCAATAACTAGAGAGAGTTGCTCAAACTATTAATAAATACACCACCAGTGATGTTGCAAATATTTCATTCTATGAGTATGAATCACTTACTGAAGTATGCCAACTACAATATAAGGTACATATTTTATGGCAATTATAACCTTGAATAGTGCAAATCATAGACTACACCAATTGTGAAATTATATTGAAATAAATCGATCAACAAAAAAAGTTACAATAAATTTCTAAACTAATGGCTAGTTTTTATAGCTATAAAGAGGAATCATAGTTGGGTGCAATTTATTTCAAATATTAGGTTATAATGTACCTAATATTAGTTGAGAACAAGCGAATATGCAACTGTACACAGTAAATATGATGAAAGCTTACTTAAGTAAGCCACATACTATTAAGCAGACATCTTTCAGGTAACACTCTACTCTGAAATCCAATAACTTACTTCTTAAAATTAAAATCAACTAAGAACATGAATAGTTTTTTCGATATTCATGAATACTGAAACAATAAATGTACAAATCAATTGAAAGTGTGACTAACATTTACGTTGAAATTATGGTAGCGACCACCTAGTCTAATATGGCATTACTACTTAAAAACATGAAATTCCAATTACATTTACAAAGAACTTAAGGTATTAAAGAAACATAAAAATTATTACAATCATAGGTAACAAAGAAGATAAAGCCACGCGACAGTCAGCTCTGAGACTTCATCCTCTGAAGCTTTCTACCTGGCAAGTGTGGACATCTTCACAAGAGAACAGTCCCCATCAAAGGCAGACAGACAACTCAGAAGAGTAGTCTAGCATATTGGGGTAGCATAGTACATTTAAGACCCACTGTGGTGCCATCTACTAACTAACTAAAGAACATGTAATTTATTCATGAAAGAAATACGGGATTACGCCATATAATACAAATTTTGAAGATGACAATCCGATTTTTGGCGTAAATGTGACAAGGATGGTAAGTCAGATAATATCCGAAAACTTGAAATTTTTCATCGTCCTGGAGCGGGACTCGAACCCGCGTCTCCCAGAAAACGCCTAGGTATGCTAACCACTACACCACCCAGAACGACCAAGTTTCAAGTTTCCGATCAATTTGAATTTAACCATCACAGGATTCGCTAGTCGAAGCAACCGGCATTCAAGTTTAGCGAATCTGGAGGTTAATAATCCTATCCCGTGATTGCCCGGAGAAGCAGATAAATCATGAAATTAAAAAAAAAATTTCAATCATGAAATTAAAAAAAAAAATTTTTCTACATTAAAAAAAAAAATTTCAAGTTTTCGGATATTATCTGACTTACCATCCTTGTCACATTTACGCCAAAAATCGGATTGTCATCTTCAAAATTTGTATTATATGGCGTAATCCCGTATTTCTTTCATGATTTATCTGCTTCTCCGGGCAATCACGGGATAGGATTATTAACCTCCAGATTCGCTAAACATGAATGCCGGTTGCTTCGACTAGCGAATCCTGTGATGGTTAAATTCAAATTGATCGGAAACTTGAAACTTGGTCGTTCTGGGTGGTGTAGTGGTTAGCATACCTAGGCGTTTTCTGGGAGACGCGGGTTCGAGTCCCGCTCCAGGACGATGAAAAATTTCAAGTTTTCGGATATTATCTGACTTACCATCCTTGTCACATTTACGCCAAAAATCGGATTGTCATCTTCAAAATTTGTATTATATGGCGTAATCCCGTATTTCTTTCATGATTTATCTGCTTCTCCGGGCAATCACGGGATAGGATTATTAACCTCCAGATTCGCTAAACATGAATGCCGGTTGCTTCGACTAGCGAATCCTGTGATGGTTAAATTCAAATTGATCGGAAACTTGAAACTTGGTCGTTCTGGGTGGTGTAGTGGTTAGCATACCTAGGCGTTTTCTGGGAGACGCGGGTTCGAGTCCCGCTCCAGGACGATGAAAAATTTCAAGTTTTCGGATATTATCTGACTTACCATCCTTGTCACATTTACGCCAAAAATCGGATTGTCATCTTCAAAATATGTAATTTATTACTGTTTTTTGCAACTCATCTTCTTAGTTTTAATTCATTCCCTCCAGCGATTTGGTAACAAGTTTGGATCATTATTATTGCAAACTTTTTTTGTTCGGTATAATAATAATGATCCAAATGTGTTACCAAAATCCTGGAAGGAATTACTTAAAACTGTCCCAGTCTATTTTGTATCCTACTTGTTGTGTATGGCAATCTACTGGGACTCTGCAACAGTGATTAAGCATCAGGCAAAAGCTTGTGCTCAGAAACTGGAAGAAACACGATTTTTTGAATGAAAAGTGGCAACATCAGTGGCCACACAAGCTGGCAAATCCATCCAACATGGTCACCAACACTGTTATGGAAATAAATGCTCCTGAAAACAAATGAGGAACTAATTTGAAAATTTAAAATAAATTACACAACCACTGTTCCTCTTAGAAATCAATGATTTTAGTTATTCTTTTAAACAGTTTCATCAGACAGGGCCAATACACATTTCCAGATAACAAATTTCACAGATTTTCCAGAAGTTTTTAAAAAATTCTAAGAGCTCAAATTTTTGCTAGAATCATAGTGCGTCATTTTATATTTTGCAAATTGGAGTGAAGTTTACTGTACATTTTGAATTCTTATGAAATAATATGGATCTCACAGTTCTGCTGTTACATCACACTATTCAGTGTGTATTATATTTTTAATGTAGAGGCAAAATGTCTCCCAATACAAAAGTTGCTCTGTATAAAACTTATATGAGCAATTTGGAACTTTCCAGTACCTGTGGTTGCCACAGTATCTATACCAACCATGAGTCAACCCTTAGCAAATTCTAGTTCTCTCAATGAAGCTAAACTGTTAGAGCTGGCTGAAATACATCGAATAAGAATAAAGTGAGTAAGCCACTCAAACAAAAACAAAAAAACAAAAAAACCAGAAGCACTTTTAAGGGCCAAAACAAATACTTCAAGAACAAACTACCATCTATGTAGTAGGTAATTGTAACAACATTTTGGCCTGCATCACACATGCTTGAACTAACAAAGAGGTAATTAAAAAAAAACCAAAAAAAAAAAACCAAGAATCTTGCAAATTCTATAGATAGTAAGAGAGGTTCATTGCTCACACATGGCAAGCAATGTTGGTGAAAGTGAAGGGATCATGCAAATCCTTTTAATAAGGGAAGCTCTCAACTATGATGTTAAGGCTCCAGTGAAATTTTAAAAGGCCAAAACATATTTTTGAAAATGTGCCAGAAAAACCCACTTAGAACTGGGCCAAGAAACCCAGTCAGATAATTAGGACTAAAAGATTGTAGTTACATTCAATAGTAGGGGGAGCGAGCTGAAGCAATGATTACTTTACTATCTCTTGCTTGGTAGCCCAGTACTTTTAAAACCTACAAGAAGTAATGCTTACACCGCAGCTCTTTACTAGATAACCTCACACACGTTAAACTTTGCAAGAAGGGCTTATCCGGCAGTGTGTGAATCAGGAAGGTTGCTAAGAAAAAAAAAAAGGCAGTTTGGAGCCTCCCACACAAAATTAAAACCACAATTAAACCTTCCTAGTAAACAAAATTTTTAGTGTGTAGAAAATGCTAAATTTTTTTTTTTTTCTAAGTCCAAAAGTTTTAAATTTCAGGCACCATTACATTTGCAACTGCATTTTTACATGTGGTAAGCAAAGTTGGTGAAAATGAGGAAAAAAAAAAAAAAAAAGACAATGGCACTTTTGTCAGCCAACTGTGAAAAACTTAGTGTTTTTTGCACAGTGACTCTGTGATGTAAACTTTTATTTTTTTATTTGTCCCTTTCCTTGTGCCTTTTCCCCTTTCCCCTTGCTAGCATGCTGTTGGTGTGACAACAGTTTCCACATAGTTTCCACGCTTTTTCCACCAAAAATTTCAAGGATTTTTCAAGGACTCATTTATAGTTATATCTTGTAAATAAACTTTGCTATCTCTTGATGTTGTAAGTCCTAAGCATGAGGACAGTGTATACATGTGTGTAGGTGTTTGAAAAAAGAAAATAAAGGGAAATTATTCCCCAAAAAAAAGTTCGAGGGCAAGGAATCTTCCAGTCAGCGAAAAAGTAAGAAACGACCTATCCCGCCAGACAGAGCGGGAACCCAGACAAGGTATTGTAGGTCGCCTGCCAGCACGTCACCACGGGCTGGTCTCTGGGCCATTGGAGTGGCCAGGGTCCGAACCGCGTCTCAAGGCAGGATAATTGTCGCAACATTTCAAAATAACATCCAAGGTGCTCAACAAGTCCCCGTGGAGCCAAGACAGATTGGCGGAACGGGACAATGAAATCAGTATATTATAGTTATATCTAAACACAGGGACATACTTTGGTGAGGTATTGTTGTTCCACAAGATCTCTTTCACAGGGCTATATAAATACAGACAGAGATGAAAATATTGAATATATATATACATTATATTGACAAAAGTCAGCAGACACCCCTTCAAAAGAAAATGAACGGATCCTCTGCATTGTTAAGATGTGCAGTACAGCTGCAAACGGTGTAAAAACAAGCCTGCAGCTGACCACAATCATATCGCACTGTGATGTTAGGTGAAAATGTTACGGCAGGAGAGAACTGACTTTGAGAAAGGAAAGATTGTTGGGAGTTATATCAGTGGGTTGTCCATAAGAGAAACCGAGAGGCGTTTAAACATACCCAAGTCAACTGTTTTGGATGTATTGAATAAGTGGAAAAAACATGGCGAGCCTGAAGCAGCAAAACGTATCAGCAGACCAAAGAAAATCAGTGATAGAGGATGTCGAAGCCTCAGGAGAGTCATTACAGCTAATCGACGGAGTACTGCACCAGACCTCAGTGTACAGATGAGTAAAAATGCTGGAACCTCGGTATGTACACATACCATTCGCAGATAACTTTATTCCATGGGTTACCCTGGTCGTGCTGCTGCTCATAAGCCTTTCATCTCCACTCGGAATGCTACTTGTCGTTTAGCATGGTGTAATGAACATTTATCGTGGCCCGTAGATTAACGAAAACAGGTCCTATGGACTGATGAATCCAGACACACGCATGATCCATCAATCTGATGGCAATGTGTGGGTATGGCGGCAACCGGTGGAACACTATTTGCCACAGTGTACTGTTCCTACAGTCAAGTTTGAAGCTGGCAGTGTACTTGTGTGGGGGTGTTTTTCGTGGTATGGTCCTGGCCCACTGGTTATTGTAGACAAACTTGTTAACCAGCACGTCTACCTCAATATTCTGGACAATTATGCCCTACCAACTCTGTAGCAATACTATGGAACCGAACCTTGTTGGTACCAGAAAGATAATGCACCAAGCCATAAATCAAGGACTGTTATGGCGTGGTTTGACAATAATTCTGTATTGTGTGTGGACTGGCCAGCACAGAGCCCTGATCTTAATCCCATAGAGCACCTATGGGATGAATTAGAGTGCAGCATAAGAAGTTTGGAACCAAGGTATACTACTAAGCAACAGTTAGCAGCAGCATTATGTACTGAATAGAAGCGTATACCTATCACTGTGTTCCAAAACCTTGTCGAAAGCTTGTCTCGTACGGTCAGTGCATACATTAAGGCCAAAGGTGGACCGACACCGTACTAATGTATGTCAATAAAGGCTATGTTGTGTTTCTCTTCTAGGTGTCTGGTGACTTTTGCCAAAATAGTGTATAAATATATGGAAGATATCATGATGAGAGTAAAATCTCTGAAATGGCTATCGCAGGACATATTGGCAGAAGGACAGACCACCGATGGAAAACCGAAATTTTAGACTGGATTCTTGGGCTACAAGCATTCAGCAGATCGACTGAAGATTGATTGATTAAGGTCCCTGGGATTCTTTATACACTCACTTCCAAAAGTGAAGCATGGAGCAGTAAGATGTGAAAAAATGGAGAAGTATTGCTTGGATTGACACGAAATGCGGCAGGAACATAGGAAATATGTTTATTAATGAATCAAAACAAAGCAATACAGACAGAGATGAAAATATTGAATTTTCAGAAATTATAAGATGACGTCAAATTGGAGTCATTTACAAAGTGAGTAATAAAGTCACAACAAACAACAAAACCCGACATTAATAGGGTATGTGAGCACCCCTCATCTGCATACGAAGTTTACAACGTCTGACCATGCTTTTTATGAGGTGATCAACCACCGCAGAGTCCAGCTTTTATGAGGTGATCAACCACCCGCAGAGTCCAGTAATCGCCATTCCTCCTGTAGAGCAGTTTCCAAAGCTGTGAGAGTGGTTGGGGCGGGAGACGTGAACACACAGCACGGCCGACGAGGGCATCCCAAAGATTTTCAATGGGATTAAGGTCGGGCAAGTACGCCGGCCACTCCATATGCGCAATCCCCTCACTCTCCAGGTAGTCGTCGACAATGGCAGCTCTATGGGGACGCACATTATCGCCCATTAAAACGAAGGCAGGACCAACTGCTGCAGCGTACAATCGCACAGTGGAGTCTAGGACTTCATCCCGATACCGTACAGCCGTCACAGAACCCCGTCTGAAGATGTGGAGATCGGTGCGATATCCCAACGAAATTCCTGCCCAGATCATGATGCTTCCACCTCGGAATGCATGATGTTCGGTGATGTTCTGGGGTCGATTGCGTGTGCCTTCTTCTCTCCACACCCGTACACGCTTGTCATCGGGTTGCAGGGCAAATCTGGACTCATCCGTAAACATAACATTGCCCCAATCAGACACAGTCCAATTAACATGTTGGCGACACCACTTTAATCGTGCCCCTCTGGATTGGAGGGATAGAGGAACACAAACCCGTGGTACCCGGGCGTATAGTCCCTTCATGTGTATCCTTCGACGCACAGTAGTGGCAGATATCGCCTTACCAATGGCCGCTGTAACCATAGATGTCACACGTGTGGACGTCGCTCTTCGATTCCACTTGGCAACAACAGCAATATATCGGTCTTCCACAGGTGTCGTAACCCTTGGGCGACCGGCCACAAGTCTGCGGACAACTGTTTGGCTGGTTAGAAATTGTTTCCATAAACGTGAAATGACGGAATGATTCACGCCGAAGAAACCAGCAACATTTGTGATTGACTGTCCTGCTTCAATGCGCCCGACGGCACGCCAGCGCTCAGAATCTTCCAATCGTCTTCTGGAAGCCATAAAATCAAGTCTGTCTTCAAAACAAATCCTCCGACAGTTCTCAACACCTTGTAGCAGCACTTGCATGCAACTCCTGTACCCCTTCAGAGTGCTGGCTTTTTATACAACTGCCTGTTTTGCATATTTCTTGGCAAGACACCGTGATTCGCTGTTACCTACCATATTTGCATACTTCCATCTACCGCTGCGTTGAATTGCAGCCTCTCCAATTCCGATTGGCTTCCAGAAATTAACTTCTCCCTCTGCGTACTTAACTTTTGGAAGTGAGTGTACATGCGTGATGAAGAATCCTAGGAACCTTATACTTACACCCCCTCGCATTCGCTTATCGTAGTTCAGAATCACAACTGCGTGAAAACTGGAATTGTGGAAGCTACGTGCTCCTGATTCCAAGAGAATGTTCTACAATACAGCGCGGCCGCCTGTGACACTTTGATGATAGCTTCGCTTCAACGAACTGCGGCTATTCTGAAATTTGGTGAACAAGAAAGAAAAAAATCAAGTACTTTTCAAGGACTCTTACAAAATTCAAGGACTTTAATGGATCTTGAAAAGGAAAAGGAAATTCAAGGAGTTTTCAAGGACTGTGGGAACCCTGTTCCAGTCAGTAAGTATTAAGGGTAGTTCATAACTTCTGCACTGAATGGAAAACCGTATATTCCTAAAAACTCTAATATAATTTCCTTGCTTTTACTACAGGATTTTTTCTTTCCAGGCACTCTACTCCCACATATATTTCTTTCCCTCTTCCAAAAGAAGCAGTGTGTTGAAGTTTATAGGGACTTTACCTATTTCAGGGTCATTGTTCAGTCAGCAGTCAGTGGAATTTTTTTGCTGCTATATGAAGAAACAAGTAGAACAAATATGTTTCCCCTTTTGTTTGAAAAGAACTTCAAAGTAGGAACTTGAAATCTCCATTTTTTGCTACCTGTAAAGTTATTTTCTTTACAAATTAGAGAGGACAGTACAGTTTTTTAAATCTTAATTTCACTTTAAACAAAAGAAAAATGCTTGCTCTTTTCCTTGGTATTATAGTAAGAAAGGATTAAGAAATTGAAAAACATGCATCAATGCAAAATTAGAAAAACCAGTACTGTTGCTGCTCCCTCTGCTGTGGAAACAATTTCACAGGCCACAGAAATGGTGTTGATTCCATTATCAGTGATGGAAAGTTGCAAAATCATTTTTGGAGCAGCAAAATGCATTTTTGGTGTAAGAAAACATTTTTTGGAGCAGGTAAAATATTAGTATATAGAACAAACTATTAACCAAAAACTGTTTTTTGGAGCAGGTGAAATACATTTTCTTCATGAACTAGATGCATCCTACTCAAATTTATAGCATCATGCACTGAAATACACACACACACATATGCGAAGACTTTAGTTTTCAAATTGATCAAAAAATTTGTAACCATAGTAGGATTCTATTATTAATAATTTATTTTACAAAAACTTTTTAATTTTTTGCCGCTTTTCTCAATATTTAATTGCTCACTTCTATTTTCTTCTAATTTTTTAAGATAGTTAGCAATGTTTTGTTCTGCTTCTTTTAATAGTACCTGTCCACTTTCTATTGCACTCATGTCTCTTTTTTTTTTATGCCACATTCACTGTTCATCTCAGCATTGTTTAACATTTTATGAGAGGAATCCAACTGCTGCAAAAGTTCAGCTTCTTCGTGTTTCAAATCACCTTGTGAACATTCAATTTCTTCTTCTCTTTTTTGCTTATTTTGCTGCATTTTTTCAGCACTAATCTGCTCTTGATATTTTTTCCAGGATTCTTTATAAGCTGTAAGAAGTTTTTTTGGTTACATTAATTTTACTCACATCTCCATTTAGTCTTTTGGCATGATCTTTGTGCTTCTTGCTCTTCGCATGACGTCTACAATCATCGTGGC
This sequence comes from Macrothele yani, assembly GCA_039090855.1. Classification (NCBI taxonomy): domain Eukaryota; kingdom Metazoa; phylum Arthropoda; class Arachnida; order Araneae; family Macrothelidae; genus Macrothele; species Macrothele yani. The sequence continues at coordinate 18,150,283 of CM077025.1, forward strand.
CACCATGCGCTAGGCTAAAATTGCAGCCACATGACTTACAAAACGTGATTCGGAAAAACGTAAAAAGGCCATTCCTTAATATATATACTGCGATATACTTGACGGCCATTCCTTAATGTATATATCGCGATACACTTGACGATAAGTTTTATCTGACTTTGTTCTTTTCATTGTCACAGCTGTTTCACTGCTACGTTTCATTTCATTTTAATCTAAATTTACCCTTTCCACTCAAATAACTTTTCACCCATACTCACCAAGCACTCTTTTCTTTTTTTTTAATCTGCAGTAGAGGCCACAACTTAGCAGTGAAAGCTCAGCTTTGGCTCGCCAGCCACGACATTCGAGATATAGAGGCATCGTCGGCGTGGCGGGTGACACCCGACCTGTTCGGCGAAAAATAAATGTCTCGCGAGCGCCGACATGCAAGCTATAGAGGAGTCAAAGGGAAGGCACCTGACCAAATTTATACATGAGATGTGTCAATTATCCCCACACACATTGACTGCAGGGAGGCCACATGCCAATTGCCTTCAGTGAGGAGAATGCATGTTGGAAGTAACAAATATCTTGGACTCATGGGAAGATTTTCAACTGCTGTTTTAACTCAAACTGCACCCAACTGCTATACCAGAATACCAACAGAAGTTACAGGACTTTTCCAGGAGTTCATTAAAAAAATCTCGAAAGATTAAATTTCTGATGAAATCATAGTGCTTTGCTTTATATTTTTTAAACTGGGGTGAAATTTACTACGGATTTAGAATTCTTATGAATCCCTATCAGTTCTGCTGTTGCAGAGTATTCTTCAGTGTGTATTACATTTTCGATGAAGTGGAAAAATTTCCTCACATAATAATTTCACTACATAAAACTTATTATGAAGCAATCTGGAACTTACTACAGTGATAACAATGCAAACAAATTTTGCCATGGCACTAAAGATTCATTATTCCACAGTCATCTATTCTGATGCACATTGGCAGCAGGAAGGGCAGATATATCAATCAATCTCTTTCAGTCAGGAAAGCACATGAAGCCACTTGGACTCATCGGAAGGTTTCTACACGCTGTTGTGACTCCAACTGCTGTACCACAAACCAAAGTCACAGGAGAAACAACACTCAGAATTTTTTCACCGTAGCGTCATGAAATGAAAGAGACAATATCATATCTCCACACTCCACGGAAGGAAGTGATGTCACGGCAAGCAGATGCTGCACTGAGCTAGGACAAAGTAACACAATCAATCCAAATATGTCAACATTTTTTTTTCCTTTGTAAGAAAAAATTCCAGGACCTTTCATAAATATATGAGAAATCAAGGACTTTTCAGGCCTGGAAAAAAAGGGAAATCAAATTCCAAGACTTTTCATGGATTGAAAGGGCAGTGAGAAGCTTGCACAGAAGATGCAGTACTGGCCATGGTTATTGCTCTTCCCATGAGTAGCAGGAGTCACTCACCCTACCACGCTCAATATTCTCCACAATGACCTCCACCTGTACCATTACACAAGGGTCCAATATCTGCAAGCTGCAAATTACCCTCGCCACTTACTACATTGTACATGGCTGTTGTAGTACTCTACCAGGCAAATCTTGGCTTCTTGGAACATGTCATGCACCAGGGTATATTTAACTATCATAATATCCATATTTAGTCACTGGTCAAACTGCACATTACTTGTTGGCAAGGTCATTAGTATCAATGGGGCATTAATATATGGAATGGCATGGTTAGTAGCATCTTGGACAATCCGTATATGCTACCAGATTGGCTCAATTCATCACAGGATGAGATTTTCCTACAATCTGCTTTATCAGAACTCTTGGAAGATGTCACATTCAATGTTCATTGAGAGCTCTAGTTTCAGCATGATGCAGCACAGCACCTGGATAATATGTCCTCTGGAAGATGGTTTGGACATGGTGGACCTGTACCATGACTGTAAGGCACAGGGCAGTTCTTACCTAAATGTGATGAATATATGTAATGCTTTCCCAACGCCTTCCTTTACAACGTACGTTCAGTTAGTTTGCCAAACGAACCATTAATATGTGGCTCTTTAGTATCTGTCAACAAAATTAACTGTGACAGATGTAATACTGTTTCACACGTTATTCATGAAGACGTTGACTACCCATGTTATATATAATGAGTTTGACGAGAGGTGATTATTTTATTTTTTATCTTTTATATTTATTTTTTATTTTTAGCAAATAACACTGAACATTGATTATTTTTTTATTTTTATTGTATAGCAAATAACACTGAACCCGACTGGACAAATGCAAAAATAATCACATCTCATCGAACTCACAGTCAAATCTTAACCTCAGAAGTACTTGTTATTGAAAAAACTAAAGCATACAATTGTAATAATAACACCCCTATTGAAATACCTTACCCCTGGAAGTACCTAATTGAACACGAAAATAAACAATAGTTTAACTGAAATACAAACCGAAGTTCATATAATGTGTTCCTTAATAACAATTGTAGATATCCTTGACTACAGATGGTGCCAGCAGATATCCACGAAATACGTGACACTTACGTGTTTGAGCACATGAATACAAAAACACCCAACCACCGGCGCAATAAAAGTTGCGCAGATAAGAACAATCTGAGCGATACAACACAATGTTGACGTGGCACTGTTCTAACGTGTCCAGAAGTGAATGCAACGTGAGTTGAGCTTTTTAACAATGGGTGTTCAACGTGTATTTACCCACAGATGATGACTACAATGAGAAATAGTCAAAACTAATCTGAGCGTATTACCTGCAGCAGTATTGATAGTTTTTTTCATTGAGTAGTTCTGTTCCTATGTTCTAGTTCTTCATCTGTTCGATGTTATGGTACACTTTCGTGAAATCACTCAAAAATCTTTGGTTAAAACTTTTAATCTTAACAACAGGGTTTGTTTTTAATATAGGCTCACTGTCACAGGATTTCTTCATTCAGATATTATCATTTCACCCCTTCTATGTTGCATTGTGTTTTCTTCGTTGTTAATTCATAGAATGTTCCTTTGCTCCGAGCCGTTCACGGTGAAAACCAGTTACGAGTTTTTTACTGCTGTTCGTGTTCTTACTTCAGTTCACAATTTTACTTCTAATCATAATTTTACTTCAGTACAATATTTTACTTCAGTTCAAGATTTTACTTCAGCTCAAGATTTCACCTCACACAATTCATCATACATGCAACCTTTCCAAGTGAAATGAAGAAGATTAAACACTACAACAATAGTCCGATGTGAATTATGCAACAGAACGGAACCAGGTAAGCGCATATTAATGACATTAATTCCATTATTTGAAAACTTGAAGTTCTAATGCATTTCGTTATATATAACATGCTCCTGCGGGTAGTCAATGTCTTCATGAATAACGTGTGTAACAGTATTACATCCGTCACAATTACTTTTGTTAACAGATACTAAAGAGACTTTCCTTTACGTTCTTTTCTTATGAAATGGGGACTTTCACTACTTCACCTTTACTATATGCATATATGGTATCGGGAAAATCATAAGAGTACATGCAGTTTAGCAGTCAGAGCAACTATATGTTGGATAGCAAACACACTTTATTATTCCAGGAGATACTGGCACACCAGATGATCAACTGGTCTCGTTAGCAATTGTCACGCCTGCTGTCTTGCGTAACTTCCCTTTCCCCAAATCAGGAGATTCTCCGCAAAAGCTATTTTGCCTCAAGCCTTACCACCAGCTCTCTGCACCAAAGAAATATGGCTTCCAGCCCATTCCTCAATTCTCATGCCCCGTGGCAATACCCAGTCACCTCCTTGGTGCTAAATCCTGCTCCCCTGTCAAATACCAAGGGGAAAATGCTTCACAGCTAAAAAGCCAGCTGCTTTTATAGCAAAATTTATTCTATTCTTTGTCCTAACAAAACACTGTGTTTTCTCAGAAACCATGTCACACCATTAGAAGCCAAATGACCACCAGATAAGGTGCACAACTAGTTTGCCATTAACAAACAAACCTTGCCTTTACATTATAATGGCAGAGGATGAGCTCTCCAGAACATCTTACAAATCCTGGATGTACATTAACCATTTCTGGCTTAATGCTCGCGATAGCCATTAGGATGAATAGCAAAATGTTCTAATCACGTTACCCAAGTGCTGGGTGTGATTCTGGAGTTTCTGTGAGTAAACAATGTGCTTGTTTTTTAGTATGCTAGACAAAGGAAACTGAATATTATAAAAATGTCAATATGTACATGTACTTTGCGAGGCTGTTTTAATCTGTTCCAATAGTGACCTAGCCTTAATCTCACAAACATGTTTCTTTGGAGCCTCCCAAAGGAACTTGTGTTCTGAACACCACCCAACAGTCTAGAAGTTTTGATAGCACACACAAATGCAGCAATTGCCTCTGCCAATGGGGATAAAGTCAGACATGCTACTTTAGAACTGTGCATATTTTATTAGTTTCTGGTTATATTAACTGAAGCAAAACAGTAACTTTAACAGGTTAACGAGCAATTCAAATGCAAAATAAGATTTTATTTTGGACAACCGACATTATACTAACAGAGGAAATACATCAAAAAAAGACAAAAAATATTCACCCATATTGACAAGGCCACTACTGTTGTACAGTGTTCCCAAATGAGGTCCAGAGAGAGATAGGAAAGTGTGCAATTTGTTCAAGTACGGCTTCATTTCAGGCCGGGTGAGTGCTGAACGGATTATTATGTTACCTAATGAATGACCTATAAAACTGGAAAAAATAAGTAAATAAATAAATAAATGAATAGTGATTCCAATTCACATCTTTTACAGGAAAATTTCAATGAAATTATGTTAAAGAATCAACATGGGAACACATTTCCATCATAAAACATCATGCATTTTAAAAATTCGGATTTTATGCAATAATGAAGTACACATTTCTGCAAAACTGCAGTTGCAAGCAGGATATACAAGGTGTGACACACATACATACAAGAAATAGTCTGGCAAACTTAGGAGATCTGACTACATTCTATGCATTTAGCAAATGCTACATACTGACATACTTGAAAGAAAATATACATCGTCCTTAAACGACATGGGCATTCGGAAAAAAAAATCCAATCAAATCTGTATGTCGGTCTATGTATCTATCTATCTGAAGGGAGGCTGACGACTGACTAATATCAATAACTACACCGCCAGCAGCATTAGAACAAATGCTATCCTACATGCATTAGCTACATTGCCATTGTGGTGAGTCTTCTCAACCCCAAAAACTGTAATTCTAAATTTCCATTTTGTATTCCATAATCAATTTTAAAAGAAAAACAATGATTACATTACATATTTGGCAACCACTTATCATCGCCCATCCTTTCTTAGGTTCGCTGAAGTTATCAGTTTATCAGTTGAAAGCTTCCTCATTTAAATGTTTCTTTTTTTTTTCTATAACTTAAGCTTGCTTTTAAAGTTTTAATATTTATTGATTAATGGTTTCATGTTTATGTTTAAATTTATAATATTCCTTAACTGGTGTTCCTCAAAAACCTTACTCACACACATTGAGTAGGAATCCTAGAAGGGAAAATCAGGAGAGCAAAGAAGAGTGTGTTTCAGGAGGAGAAGGGAAGTTAGGATAATGTTGAGCTTAGAAGCCACTTTCTGAAAAGTTTCAGTAGGTGAATCAGTATTTATGGATGCTGTTAGTTCTCTTTGAAAGGGTGATGCTGGGGAAATAAATCTGTGCTCAAAACAAGCTGTTCAATGTGTTGAAAAGCTGTTGAAGTTAATTACAAGCTTTTACAACATGAGACTTGCAAAAATAATGACAGAAGGAAGTACTGGTAAATAGTTTGAGAATACTGATGGTAACACAGGTGTATATACATATACACTGCTGGCCACCCAAAATGTAACACCAAGAAGGAAGCATCCGATTGGCCTGAAATTCGCAGCATGCGTCGCCCACGAGAGGACATGCAAACGATTAGCATTGAAGGGCATATGCAAATCATATGCGCCTGGCACGCCACCGAGAAGCACTATAAGAAGGGTGCACAGAAGGCTGGGTGTAAGCAGTGGAAGTTTGTTGTGCTGCCGAACCTATGCGTGGGAATCTTCCTGATGCCTCCTTGCAGAATACGGCAGTCATTCCAGCACATTTCGGAGTTCGACAGAGGACGAATAGTGGCTTATCACGACAGCGGTTTATCGTACCGAGAAATCGGCGCCCATGTGGGATGACATCCAGTTAAAGTGAGGCGAGTGTGGATTCAGTGGGTGCAGGAAGGACGGACGGACCGACGTGAGTGAATGCCGCAGCCGCGGCACACCACCAAACGAGAGGACCGGCATGTTGTACGGCGGGCATTGACGGCTCGCACCGCCACATCACGAACGTTAGCGCAGGAATTAGGGTGTGTTGCGCAACAACCTGTGTCAGCACGTACCATTCGACGTCATCTGCAGGAGTGGGGACTTGCTGCAAGGCGCCCATTGCTCCGATTACCATTGACGTTACACCACCGGCGAGTGCGGCGGCAGTGGGCCGTTGAACGCTGCACCTGTACTATGGAATGGCACGACATTGTGTTCTCCGACGAAGCCCGCATCTGCCTGCAACGCTACGATGGTCAGATCCAAGTGTGGCGGCACCGCGGCGAGAGACTGTATGACGCCTGCATAATGCATCGCCATACCGGTCCGTCACCTGGCGTTATGGTTTGGGGCGCAATTGGATATGACATCCGCACCCCTCTGGTATGCATTGCCGGTACACTCAAAAGCCACAGCTACATCTCCGATGTTTTGGAGCCTGTAGTCCTCCCTTACCTGCAGGACCTGCCAGCGGCCACGTTTCGACAGGACAATGCGCGCCCGCACGTGGCACGCATCGTGCAACAATTCTTCACGGCCCACCAGATGTCACTGTTGCCGTGGCCCGCCTGTTCTCCCGATATGTCGCTCATCGAACACGTCTAGTCGCTGATCGGCAACCGAGTGGACCAGCAAGCACCACCCACGGCTACGCCTGATGAACTGTGGCAACATGTGGAAGCAGCCTGGACCGACATACGCCAAGCCCACATCCAAAGCCTCTTTCGTTTGATGCCGCGGCGTGTGGCAGCCATGGGGGCCACACGAACTATTGATGTCTGCATGTTCCGCAAGTTGCAAGGGCCTGTAAGCTCAATCGTTTCATATTTGTATCTGTTGTTATGTGTCCGGTAAATCTGGCTTTGCTATCTCGTGTCCTTCTTGGTGTTGCATTTTGGGTGGCCAGCAGTGTATAATATGATCAGTTTGCTGAATGTAGATAAACTTGGTATTAACTTCTAAGAGAATATGATTTGCAGTATGATCTGGTAATAAGTAAAACATGAGAGGTGAAAAATTTGAGATGACGATAAATGTTGGAGAAACAAGATCCCTGATTTCCTGTCAAACTGTAACAATTATTTATTATGTAGTATAGGATACGGACCTAGAATAGGTAACAAAATCAGCAAAGCAGGAAAAGTCTTTTATAAGTCTTGGAGATATTTTTTCTGTTGCGTCCCAATTAACCAGAATCTACTGTATTCATATATATATATAGATCAGAGTGTGCACCCATGTGTGTATGTAAATGGATGGATGGAAAGAGTGACAGCCATTTCTGTCAATGGTCTGTGATCAAATTCCTGTTCAAATCATGTAAACAGTCAGCCACATCAACCCATCAGAAGCATCACATTAATCCTGGCAGTCTATGGGGACCACCCAATTCATTGAAGTAATGTCCAGAAGAAGCTACAAAGGTTACAAAAGGGGATTTGGACATCAAAGGCAAACCAAAAGTCAGAAGACCCAACATCTGTCAGAACCAGCAAAAACAAAGAACTGATTGATCAGCTCATTTGACAAGACAGGTGAGTAACCGAAGCTACAATCGTTACAAAAGGGGATTTGGACATAAAGGCAAACCAAAAGTCAGAAGACCCAACATCTGTCAGAAACAGTGAAAACAAAGAACTGATTGATCAGCTCATTTGACAAGACAGGTGAGTAACCAAAGCTACAATCGTTACAAAAGGGGATTTGGACATCAAAGGCAAACCAAAAGCCAGAAGACCCAACATCTGTCAAAAACAGTGAAAACAAAGAACTGATTGATCAGCTCATTTGACAAGACAGGTGAGTAACCAAAGCTACAATCATTACAAAAGGGGATTTGGACATCAAAGGCAAACCAAAAGTCAGAAGACCCAACATCTGTCAGAAACAGTGAAAACAAAGAACTGATTGATCAGCTCATTTGACAAGACAGGTGAGTAACCAAAGCTACAATCGTTACAAAAGGGGATTTGGACATCAAAGGCAAACCAAAAGTCAGAAGACCAACATCTGTCAGAACCAGTGAAAACAAAGAACTGATTGATCAGCTGATTCGACAAGACAGGTGAGTAACCGAAGCTACAATCATTACAAAAGGGGATTTGGACATCAAAGGCAAACCAAAAGTCAGAAGACCCAACATATGTCAGAAACAGTGAAAACAAAGAATTGGTTGATCAGCTCATTCAACAAGACAGGTGCATAACCATGAGACAGCTGGTGGATGTTGTGCAATTGTCAAGAGGTAGCATCTTGAGAATCAACCATAGATTAGATACAGAAAAATCCATTCTCAGTGGGAGACTATGCATCTTACACGAGAGATGATACATAAGAGGAAAGCAATCTGTGATAATCTTCTGGAGATGCTTAATGTGCCGGTCCTGAGTGCTTTGACAGGGTCATCACACATGTGAAGAAACATGACTTCATTATGACCATCAAACCAAACATCAATTCACAAAATTGAAACATCTGACATTACCTACAAAGAAAAAAATCAAAACTGTCCAAATCATGAAACAAGCTGATGGCCACTTTCATCTAGGATCAAAATAAAAACATTTTTTATCAATATCTAGGAAAGTGGAACTGTCAACAATGAAAGGTACTTCTTGTGCCAGAAAAAGCTTGACTGAGACCTAAATGCTGGAAGACAGGAACTCAATCTACAGGGCATCAAGTTTCATCATGATAAAGAGAGGCTACATACAGAACAAATAACACTGGCAAAGAATTATTAACACAGCAATCAGACATCTCTGAATTGCCTGTATTTACTGTTCATCACGTAACATTAATCACATCAGAAAACTTGATTGTCCTGGAGTGGGAAATGAACTTGCATCTTCCGATTTCCATTCGAGCATGCTATCCGTTACACTCCATGGTAATTTATTTTTCAAGTTTTCTGATGTGACTAATGTTACGTGATGAACAGTAAATGCAAGCAGTTCAGAGATGCCTGATTGCTGTATTAATAATTCTGACCTACTTTCCAAGTATTATGAGAAGAATATTTCCTTCACAGAATTTACCCAAGAAGACGGGCAAAGAATGTAAAGCTGGGATGCCTTATCCACCTTACAGCCCAGATCTCCCTCCCTTATGATTTCTTTTTGTTCCATAGACTGAAAGAATACCTGAATAGTAAAATGTTTGAGTCATAAAGAAATAATTTCATGTGTGAAATGGTGGTGTGCAGGTCACCCCCCCCCTCGTTTTTTACCAAAGCACATTCAACTCCATGGAAAGAATGATGGAGAAAATGCAGTGTGGATCTTAAATGATTGATATTTTAACACAGGTGGTGGGTATTTTACGTTTGTACACCATGATTACATTATCTGAAATAGTACGGCAGTTACAGCTTATGCATTACTTTGGAAGCAACCGTGTATATTTATTTAGACTTAAACGTTGTCAAACCTCATCCAAACACAACTAAAATGAATTTCTTCAAAGATCCAAAACTGATGAACATGACAACTGGCATTTTACAAAGCTTTCTTTCTTCTCTGCTGCCCCTTTTCTTTTCTTACTTATAACCTTCAGAATATGAGGTTTGTTCAAAAAGTTTCTGAAATTTATGATATCACCCTAACACAGTGCAATGATGTGGAATAGGTGGGGCTACGTAGCTGTGACCTTGGCAAGTAACCTCTCATTTACTGAGTCTTTCTACTGAGATTAGTTATCATGCTGCATTGCTTTAAGAGCTTGTTCTGCAATTTTCAAGATGGCTGTGTTTCACGAGCAGCATATTAACGCCAAATTTGGTATCAAACTTCGAAAACATTTTCAGAGACTCATGAAATGATGAAACAATAGTCATATCAATAAAATCTCATGCTGAGTAATTAAGGTAAAAACCGTAGAAGCAATTGCTGTCAGAAGCACGATTCACAAACACTTCAGCCAAGTTAAACTGCAGAGATAAAGAGGATTTTATTTACAATTAAAATCCGCTAAAAGACACAGGCAAGATCTTTCACAGATGCGACGGCTGCATCTTCAGGCCTAATCAGCAACACTGGTGTGCATGTACTGTATTATATAGTTATTTTCCACCCAATTCCCACAAATCATAGCGTGGCAAGTTCAGGTTGCCAGGTAACAGTATGATTAACAGAGGTTTTTACAAAGGTAGTACATAATCGTTAAAAGTTTTTAACCGTGTGAGTAGTCCTTGCCAAACGAGTTCACATTGATCGGTATTTCCTCATTGCAGCACTCTTCTGAAAAATACGTAATGTATAATGCCTCTGTAAATAGTAATGTCTGTTTAATACTAGCAAATGTAAGAATCCTAACCCTATCCCAGTCCGGGTAAAATGTTCCGTTCACGAGAGTCCCGGTTAATGATGTTGAAATAGTATTGGATTCATGTTCCTCCAGCCTATCGAAAACCCACTTCAGTATTTTATTTAATCCCATATCACTCTTCCCCCCCCATTGGCCTACAAATTAGCCCCCTTAAGATTTTTAATCAATAGGGCATTTTCCCATTTGTCTTCTATTGGATTGTGTCATGAAGAATTTAATAGAATTTACCAGTTGACAAGGCAATACGGCTTCCCTCGGCAAAAGGTCTCCAACCTATTTCGTCAGAAACTAAGAAGCTTGACTACAACTTTACAACAAAATGTACGCAACGTTCACTACGTGGTTTCAATGAACTACTACCAGCCACTTGTGAACATTGAGAAGAAATTCCGTGGGAAGGAAGTGATTGGTTTCAGCATCAAGACAACTAATGTTTTTGACCTACAACGGAAAGACAGGGACTCTGTGCAATTAAAGAAACGCTGTGGTGTTTATTTAATCCCACTTCGTTCTACTTCCCCGGGAAACAAGGACATCTGCTACATAGGATCCACTTTAAGAAATCTTGGATTACATATGGCGGAACATGAATACTTGCTTCGTTCCAATACTATTTCAACATCATTATCCAGGACTCTGGCGAAAGGAACATTTTACCCGGACTGGGATGGGGTTAGGATTCTTACATCTGCTAGTAATAAACAGACATTACTATTTACAGAGGCATTATACATTACGTATTTTTCAGAAGAGTGCTGCAATGAGGAAATACCAATCAATGTGAACTCTATTTGGCAAGGACTACTCACACGATTAAAAACTTTTAACGATTATGTACTACCTTGGTTAATCATACCTTGGTTAATCATACCTCTGTTAATCATACCGTTTGTTACCTGGCAACCTGAACTTGCCACGCTATGTATTGTGGGAATTGTGGGGAGATAACTATATAATACTGTACATGCACACCAGTGTTGCTGATTAGGCCTGAAGATGCAGCCATCACGGCTGTGAAAAATCTTGCCTGTGTCTTTTAGCTGATTTTAATTGTAAATAAAATACTTTCTATCTCTGCCAGTTTAACTCGGCTAAAGTGTTTGTGAATCGCGCTTCTGACAGCTATTGCTTCTACGGTTTTTATTTGAATGATGAAACAAGTTTATGGTGATCAATGCTTATAGGCTGTGCACAGTGTTCTGAATGGTTTAAGCAATTCAAAGACAGTCGACAGTCAACTGATGATGATCCCCATTCAGGGCGGTTCTCGATGTGAACTGAAGACACTCATGTTCCCCAAGTTTGCAAAATCGTAATTTAAATCATCGATTGATTGTTCGAAAAATCGTGGATGATTGCAACATTTCAATTATATTGTGTAATCCCATTCTGATTAAAAAATTGGAAATGCATCAAATTGCCGCAAAGTTTGTCCCACGTCTGCAGACTCAAGGTCAGAGAGACAATCGCGTTGCAATCTGTCAGGAACTTTTGGATCACACAAACAAGGACGAACATTTCATGAAACTAAAATGCAGTTTTCACAGTGAGTTGGAAAATTTTCACGAAGACCATAAAAAGTGCAAAGACTGGAAAAAAAAAACCTCATTCATCTTCAAAATCACAGAACACGCGCCACAAGCTCTTAAACAAAACAGAAACAGTTTTACGAAGACCATAAAAAGTGCAAAGACTGTAAAAAAAAAACTCTCATTCATCTTGAAAATCATGGAACACACACCACAAGCTCTTAAACAAACCAGGAAAAATGTCACGAAGACCATAAAAAGTGTAAAGGCTGGAAATAAAACCCTCTTTCAACTTGAAAATCACAGAACACACACCACAAGCTCTTAAACAAAACAAAGTGTGCTAGCAAGATGACTAATCACAATAGAAAGACGTGGTATATGAGAGGTTACTTGCAAAGGTCATTACTATGCAGTGCCACCTACCACACAATGGTGCAACATGGTGTTAGGGCACTATCACAAAAGTTCAGGAACTTTTTGAACAGACCTCATACGCTAATGAGATGCAAAGGGTCAAGACTGACAGGAATGAAGAACAGGAAGCTGGTAGGAATACATTCTGCACAGTTATTTAAACATCTAAGTAAAGGTAGCACAAATTTCCATTTCATGCATACATGACAGCAAATGCAGAACCCGCCCACATCAGAATGTAGAACTTCTTTCTCCACGGAATAAGATTTAATATCTTCAGAAAGGCACAAAATTAGCTTTCTTCTCAAAGGCAATTCAACAACTTTCACATCTGACATCAGCAAGAAACATCCAAGCCAATTTTTATTTTAAAATTTCAAATCGAAACAACAGCAACCAATGAAGATGGAGAAACTTGCAAATTATTTTAGGAACTTTTTAAAGCACAAATTCATACCTAAAAATAACGGATTTGGGGCACGCTTACCTAATTTTTACTGGCTTTAGTCCGTATACTTCTACATAATATGTGATTTCAGACACCAAACGATCAGTCATAATATCAAAATCGTCAAAAGTTTCACCCTATAAATGAAGAGAAAATAAAAAAAATAAAAATAAGTAAATTCATAAAATAAGTCATCAAACATAATTCACCTTGATGATAATGATAATGAATTTATGGTTTAGGGTTGGCGTGGGGGTGATAATGTACAGTTAACAGCAAGGCCATAGTATTAAATGTAGCTAATATACTGTATATACTGCTCAACATTGAAATTGCCCCACCTTTAATGAGTTGACATATTAGCATGCATACTGAAAAGTGGAATATGAAACCTGCCACAGCATATTCAAAGACCAAAGCTGCCTTGTAGACCTAGTAGCCAACCATATCACCAACTAACATGTTTGAGTCCAGCTGGTGATATTGTTGGTTAAGACCTCACAAGAGCATAGATCTCTGTGAAGCTGGTTGGTCAATTTGCCAAATTGCAACCTACATGCATCAGGATACCAAAATAGTTAGATGCTGTTGGCAACAGTGATTGCAAGAGTGCATCGTCGGTAAGCATTGACTGGAATATTCATCGCCACGCAATCACGGCGCCACAAGCTTTTGCAGAGAGCATTCAATGGTCTATAGCAGTGAGTATGGAAATTCCCGTCATAACTCAGATGGTAAACAGAAGATTGGAAGACACAGGTCTGCACTTCTGGCAGCCATTGCACCAACTGCCTTTGACTGAAAAGCATCACCCAGCTTGGTTGGAGTAGTGTCTTAGTAGGGCTGTGTGGTGACCGGAATGACACTTTGTTGTGTTCAACAATTAGTTCCAATTCTGCCTTGGTATCGACAACTGACAGATCCACATCTGGTGAAGACATGACCACAGGAAGGGTCCAGCTGTTGTCCAAGAGCAGTACTCTGCTGAATAACCAGGTATCCTTGTGTGAGGTGAGAATTTTTCAAAATCACAGCTAAGGCATGTACAATAGTGAGGAAAACCTATGGATGAAGTGCAAAAAGTAAAATAATACTGTAAATAGAAGCAGTGCCAAAACACAAATTAATTCAGGACAGTGTCTGAGAACAGTAGCATCAGCTCATGCATAAGCATGTGCTGCTGCATGACATGTGGCTTGCATGACGTGCGAACAAAATGCGCTCGTGCAGTCCAATAACATCAGTTGAATGAAAGTCACTGGATGGTGAGGATAAGTGTTAGACATTTAATGGTGCTTGTTGTGTGTTAGATATGAAGAAATGGCTCATCAAGAATATCTTGAAGATTTTACTCGTGGTCGAATAATTGGAAGACTTGAGCAGGGGAAAACTGTGGTAAGTGTGGCCCAAGAGTTTGGTTTCATGTGTGCGATTGGCCTTTAAGATTACAGGTACACTGTGTGAAAGACGTGGTGGTTGTCCACAGAAAACTGACCCTCAGTGAGGACCGCTATTTGCTCCTACAGGCCACGAGGGATCGACACCAGACAAATTTGCAAAACAACTGAACATTAGAGCAGGATGCACAATATCATGGTTTACAGTGTCCAGGCAACTACACATAGGTTGATTGTTTGCCCAATGACCAGTATGCTGTGTTCCATTGACAACTGCTCACTGTAGACACTGTTTACAGTGGTCCACACAACATAAGGAATAGACAGTAGAATGGTGGGATGTGGTACTCCTTATTGATGAGAGTAGATTTAGTCTCTCTAGAGATTATGGATGTCAGCTAATCTGGCGTGAGGTAGGCACTCGAAAACATCAATGAAAGAGATAGATATGGCAGCTGCTGTGTTTTCGTATGGGGAAGCATTCTGACTGATGGACATACAGAGTTCCAGATACTAGAAGGAGGTACTGTAATCAGTGCACACTACTGTTATGAGGTGCCATTGGCCCACAGTTCGAGGGAATGGATGATACAGCCATCATATGGTGGCTGTTGATGAGCTGTTGGAAAGTGAAGACATTCACTGGATGGATTGGCCAGCACGTTCCCTTGACCTAAATCCCATAGAACACATTTAGGATGCTCTGGGAAAATGCATTGCTGCACATTAAAAACTGTCCAACAACTGAAGACAGCACTGGTGGAAGAATGGGCAATGTTACCAAAAGAACTCATCAGCAACCTAGTGTGAAGTACGGACAGATGGTGCAAATCATGCATATACATTAGGGGTGATCATATCCCCCTACTGAGGACCTCATCTTTCCTTCATACCATTTTTGGCAGTGATGCATCTGTATTATGGCTACCAGTGCTATGAAGACAATTCTGAATAAAGTTCCAGTATATCCTTTAGTATCTACAGTTGTGTCGGTGTTGTTTCCTTCATCATTTCATCAAGCAATAGAGTTCCTATGGTTCGAATTTCACATATTCCTGGCGTTCTTGTGCAAAACCACAGGTAAAAACCTAGTACATCCTTAAGTTTTGCACACCAGTATGTTAGCTATAGACTTTACGTATTTGCACTTAAAATTTTAAAAACCAGAATGCAATAGTCCCTAAGAAAATGTGTATCAAACAAATTAACATAGCAGGTATAGGAAACATTTCCTCTTGAGGTACCCCTTAAAAGCAAAAATTAGATTGCATACATCTGCATCTTTGAAACAACATGATTTCAGAAACTTTAGGAAAAACTGAATGTAATTAAAAAAATGAACAACAAAAACTGGAATATATGGCATACAAGTTGTTATTAAAATAGTTTCTTTTTTGTATGAAAGGGTCTGTATTATAAAAATTCAAGAAGTCATTTTGTTCCTTCACAATTTGTTTTTGTATGGTGCAATGGCCCAGCACAAATGTTGACAGAGCAATTATTTTGTTTCACCAACTAGTTCCTTCAGTTCAGCATCACTAAATTTTCATGCTGGCTAGGTTGTGCATCAAGAAAACTGAAAATATCATAATTGACTGCACTACTGCTTTTGAACAGACAGTCAATAATATCCCCGTAGCAGAATCGCAGTGACAAACGACGTACGCCGCAGATGGTCCTGTAGACAAACACGTCATCTCCAGAACACTATTTAATTCCCCCTTACAGACTGCTAATCATGTGGGGTAGCGGATGGCCTAGTGGTCAACGTTCGTGACTGCCACGGAGAAACTTCAGGTTCGATCCCAGGCAGGTACGAAAGCTCCAACACTAAATATCCGCCGTGCGTCGGACGGGCACGTTAAGCAGTCAGACCTCAGGTACTGCCCCCCCCCCCGGTTATAAATAAAGGCGTCTTCCACCCCCTTTCTACCTCGCCTCCGTATCACTTTCCTATCGGGCACTCTAGCCCAAATCTCCTAGCTTCCTATTTCTGAGGGTTGTTTAAGACCCTGCGGTCAGTTCAGACACTCCCTTCCTAAAATCCTCTACATATGATCTGATCTGATCTGATCTGCCGATGATGGATGCAAATTTTCCATCTTAGAATGAAATTCAGTCTTTCAAAACTTTCCGAAAACGGAAGTTAGACATGGTGAAGATACCTCCCGTCATTGTAGATTTTTTTTTCTTGCGCGATGTTCCCTGTTTCCGGTGTTCTTATTAAAACCACTTTTATTGCACACATGTTTGTATTTCGGTTTAAAGTGGAGGCAACAGTTTCCGAAAGCGGAAGTTGGACAGAACCTTGTGATCTTGAAGATTCCTCCCGTAATCTTTTTTTTTTTTTTTTCTTGCGCGATGTTCCTTCTTTTCGGTGTTGTTATTAAAACCACTTTTATTGCACACATGTTTGTATTTCGGTTTAAAGTGGAGGCAACAAAAGAAAGTTTAATGGAGGAAAAATTTCCCCGTACACGTAAAATTGAAGCAAAAATTTTTGCCGAAGGAAGCTAAAAGATGCCATTTCTTCTATAAACACTTTTACCCCCCCCCCCCCGCGCGATGTTTTTCCCGAATTGTATTTTATTGTCTAAACATACTTTAATTACATAAATGATTGTATTTAAGATTGAATACTGAAAACTTGGGGCATTTTCCGAAACCAGAAGTCGGGCAGAACAACGATTTCGCTCGTAATCATAATTTTTTTCTAGCGATGTTTCCTCTATCCTGTATTGTTGTTAAATATCATTTTATTCTACAAATCTTTGTGTTTCAGTTTGAAAATGGAGGCAAAATTCTAGGTATAGAGGGAAGTGTTTCTTAATCTTAGTTATCATTGCAATTCCTGTAGTACCTAGCTTAGGTTTTTTTTTTCTTTTTGGTAGAAGAAATATAAGATGGCCTTAGTTCTTCTCTCTCTCTCTCTCTTTTTCTTTTTAAATTTCTACCCATGCAAATGTTTATTGTTTTTCGCATCTAGTAATTATCTTCCGATTTACCACCCGCAGATTATTTCGTGGCACCTTGATAACTCTCGCAGACTGATCAGGATTTTTTTTTTTTCTGCTATGGGGAATAATATTATAGCCTTATTGTACATTGTAAATATACACTGATACTTGTTTGTAAATCATAGCACATAAATATGCAGTGCTTTCATTATATTGAATATCATATCTCAGAAACACTTTCAAAAAGTTAGTCCAAAAATGTTATATGTAACAGAAAAACTGACAGAAGAAATAGAGTAACATACCTGATTTCGTTCAGACATCAGAAATTCAAAATTAACAGTAGGCAGACCTAACTCCAAATATGTTCTCACCAAACGTAAATCTGCACTATTTCCTAAAAAGGAAAAAGACAAAAGAATCATAAACTGTAGATTTTTTTTTTTTATGTCACACCAGAATAAACCAAAATAGAGTAAGGAAAACATATTCACACATCAAACAAAATCTTGTACTATCAGAAAGAATCCATACCATAACAAATCTGTAAAATGCACAATGTTTATTAAACCATTCAAGTTTTGAAATACACAGAAGAACAACAATTTTCACATTGACTAATTAAAACTAGGTCTTGCCCTGTTTTTAAATTTAATATCCTGTGGAGCCTGTGCTAATGGGGATTTTGCCAACTGCCTAGAATAATAAAAAAATCTGACTTCTGACAGTATGGTTGTAAACAAGTGGCTTGGCATAATCACATTCAAGTTCAGTCAGCCAGCATTCCTGTGAAAGTTGCAAGGTAAAGTTTCTGAAGATGGATACTATTGTAAAAAATGCAAAGTAACAAAACTCTTTCCCACAGTACAGGTATGGATATGAATAATGGAGTGAATAGCATGGAACTAACTTCTCTGGTATGGTGGAATATCAATCTGGAAACAATGTAAGATGTAGCAAAAAAAAAAAAAAAAGAGCAGGGAGAAAAAGATGATTCAGGAGGATACTGAATTAAGTGAAAGGTAAACCGAGAACTACCTACTAGTTGAAAATGAAGTACTATGAAATTCAAACTGTTAGTACTGAATGCAAGATCAATCTGAATGGTACAGAGTTAGACCAGGTTAATCAGGGAGTATGGTGCAGGGTCACCAGGTAGACCATAATGTATTAGGAAGCATGTTTGATGGAGAAGACAAATTAGATGGTGAAAGCAATAGGTGAGTGAATTCAGCTTTAAAAGATGTTGCTTTAGGAAGATTTCATAGGACTGTACATACTGCATGTGTGTGCATGCATGTGTGAAGTGTTGTCAAACAGGCTCTGAATAACTGTGTATGAAAGGGTAACTTTTCCTACAATGATGTATGGTAGCAAAACCTGAGGACTGCAAAAGAGACAAAAGAGTCTTTTGTGTGCTGGAGAGATGCACTACTTACAGGGAATTTGTCAAAAAGACTCATTCTGATGATGTGCAGGATGATGTGAAATGTGTAGGAAAGTGTGGTTAGTGGGGTGGACATGAATATTTTAAAGTGGACTGGCCAA
Organism: Macrothele yani; assembly: GCA_039090855.1. Lineage (NCBI taxonomy): Eukaryota > Metazoa > Arthropoda > Arachnida > Araneae > Macrothelidae > Macrothele > Macrothele yani. The sequence goes on from CM077025.1 coordinate 18,169,272, forward strand.
ATTGAAAGAATGAGAGATAAGGTGCTAACCAAGATAATTTATTCAGCCCAAGTGGCAGGAAAGCCAAAGAACTCAAAAGGAATCTTGTGTCAGAAGTGTGATGAATTGTCAGTGAAAATCAACTGGTGTGCCAAAATTGTTCTAAATGAAGAGTTTGATACATCAGCAGTAAGTACACCATTGGTAACTCTGACTTGGCAAATGATCTTGTTTTGAGGAGCTAGCCTCTGAATCACAGAGAACAGCTAATTGATATGAATGTAAAATGAGAACTTCTATGAGTCAAATTACAGTATGGAAGCAAAGATGATTTTGCAGTAAATGCCAATAATGGTACAAAAAGAAAGGAAAACACTGCAAAGAGCTCAAGAAAAAAGTTGTAAGTTAAAAAATCTTGACAAAATGACAGGTCCCCCTGAAGTAGATGGAACAAGAGTTGAGGTATGTTAGTAACAGTACTAACTGGTAAGCTGAAATTTCTCAAATGTGTGTTTTCTCTCAGGACTGCCAGGATTATATGAGATCATTGTTCTTTTGTATAAGGGAAAGGGTCAGATGACCAGATGTATATAAAAAATTACCATTATGGTTTTTGAGAGAGGAACTGGTAGTACTGAATGCAATATAAGTCTAAATGGCACAGTGATTGACCAGGTGAATGAGTTTGTGTATTTAGGAAGCATGTTTGACAGAGAGAACAAATTGGATGGGGAAATTAGTAGGCGATTGAATTTCTCATTGAAAATCATGGTTCCTTTGGGAGGGTTTCGCAGGAATGACAGGTTCTCAAGAGAGTCCCGCATGGCTGTATATGAAAGTGTAATTCTTCCTACTCTGATGTATGGCAGTGAAACCTGGGTACTACAGAAGAAACATAGAAGTCATTTGTGTGCTGGAGAAATGTGTTACTTACAGGGGTTTGTGGCAAGACACATTCTGATTGTGTGAGGAATGAAGATGTGTTGCAGTTGTGTAATGTGAAGCAAAATATTGTTAGCAATAGGAGACTAATATGCTTCAAAGGTTTGGCCATGTTGAAAGAATGAGTGATGAGATGTTTACTAAGAAAATATTTTTAGCCTAAGTGGCAGGAAGGAAAGGTAGAGGAAAGCCAAGGAAGTCATGGGAGGATCAGATTCAGGAGTGTCTGCATGAGAAAAATATTATGAGTATGAAGTATAGAAGATCTTGAGTACGGCGTGTGATGGATGTCAGTGAAGTCCGCATTGTATGTCAAGATAGCTGTAAATGGAGAAGTCTGATACGTCAACAGTAAGTAAAAATTATCTGGTAGTTTGTATTTCTTTGTGGAGCTAACCTCTGAATATCAGAGAACAGCTTAGTGATATGTATGTATGTATGTATGTATGTATGTATGTATGTATGTATGTATGTATGTATGTATGTATGTACATACGTACGTAATCAGCCTGCTGGAGGTGTGAGGGAATATGTTCAGAAAGATTATCATTGATAGGTACGGGAGTTCGACTTCTGAGAAGGTGTAGGACACATAAAGAAATTTTATGCCTGACAAGAGTTATACTAATTAAATCTTTATACAATGCATGAAAGAAGGTTGAAGAATTGTTAGCTCAATATAGATTGCAAAGATTTTGTGGAAAACAATACAGCAAATCTCTACCATGAGCTTCCTGGCATGCTCACAGAAAGTTTCATATTTGTAACTATATCCTTTTTCTTTACAGGGGGTGCTGAAGTAAGGAAGGTGAGTGAAGATGGACTGTTGAGAGAAATAAGTACTTTGCAAACATGAGTACCTCCACTTAAAGGTAATGTTGTCAAAAGAAATTCATGGGGACATACACAAAATATTAGGGAAATCTTGTCCTTCAAACACCACAGTAAAAAAAACTGGGTTGTAAAATTTAAGCATGGAAGAGATGGTGTTGAAGATTCTTCCAACAGTGGGAGGATTGTTACTGTTCACCACCAAAAAATATGGAAGCCATTCATGACCTGATCACATGAGACCACAGTATAACACTGAAGCAGATTGAGACAACATTCAACATCTTCTATGAGTGAGCTCATGATACTGTGATGAATGTTTTAGGAACAGATAAATGTAATTGTAGTAGAACATGCATGTTATATACAGTCGAGTCACATTATTGTGACCACCTCCTACTTTTGATGTCAAAAGCGTGTAGCCAATGAAAGAAAGCAAGTGTTGTGAGCTAACTTGGAAGGTGTATAAGGTGTGCTGTAGGCATTCTGAAAACATCACTTTTTGCTGTCACGGAGAAAAGGAGCGATTTATCAGATTTGTAGAATGGGATGATTATTGGCTTTCAAGCCAAGGGTGGCAGTATTTCTGAAACAGTGCAGTTTCTGAACTGTTCATGTGATGCTGTGGTTAAAGTGTATTGTGATTGGAGAAATGGCACCATTGTGAATAAGCGATGTGGAAACTGCGGAGCACCACGTGACATTGATGTAAGAGGTGAACGCTGGCTGCGAAGGTGCGTGAGGGTTGATCAACACGCTACAGTGGAGCAACTCATTGGCCGAATAAACCAGGGGACTACTGGAGGTGTGTCTAAAATGACAGTTCAGTGTACTCTGCTGCGCATGGGACTCCGATGCAGATGGATGGTCACTGCACCTATGCTAACAAAGGTACATTTGCAGTGCAGTATCGGAATTGGACCTCCGCTGATCGGCAAAGGATTGCCTTCTCTGATGAGTCATGCTTTCTGCTTCATTGAACGAATGGACTTTGGCATATAAGGCCAGAAACATCCGAGAACAAACACTCTTCAACCATTGCTGGAAGAACACAAGCTGGTAGGGCCGCGTTATGGTCTGGGAAATGCTTTCGTGGCATTCCCTGGGTCCACTCATACCTGTGAAAGGAACTATGGACCAAATTCATTATGAATCTTTCCTTGCAGAACACATACACCCATACATGCTGATTGTCTTCCCTGGGGAGGATGGGGTCTTCCAGCACCACAATGGAACGTGTCACACAGCTAGAAATGTCCAAGAGTCATTGGAAGAGCACAATGCAGACTTCAAAGTACTTCCCTGGCCCCCTAATTTCTCAGACTTATACCGAATTGAGCATCTGTGGGACCACCTCGATCGTGTTGTTCGCTCTATGCACTGTAGTCAGCATGGCTCCACATACCTGTGAACACCTTCCTACACCTTACTGAGTCACTCCCAGCCCATCTAGCTGCTGTCTGTGCTGCACATGGCAGTTACTCTGGATATTAGCTGGTGGCAGTGAACAAACTGTTGCATTTGGTAATTTGCCTAATTTTTTATTTTATGCAAATACATACACATGAAATACATCTGATAAAAAAATTAAAAAAAAGAGTGAAAAAGCAAAGGAATACATTTGGTCACAACTTGGAAACTGAGTGACTACATAACTTTAGTTTATCTTTGTAACTACTTCACATATGCACTACTGTTTATGAAAACTGCAACACCACGAAGGACTGTTGATATTAGCTTGAAACTTACAGGATATGTACAAGAGGTTGGGAAATGCAAATGATTAAACTGTCAGTGAAAATGTGCATGTGGTTTCGGAGCAACACTCTCTGAACTGTCCTATCTTGGGTAACAAGGGTTGGCTCGAACGAGATGTTGCAATCAGTGAAGAGACGACATTTAGTTGAAAGGGTGTTTCTTGTGTCTCACTATGCCCAGTTGCCAAAGAAGATTGCATTATGAACACCTGATGGACTTTGAACAAGGAAGGATTGTTGGGATGAGGGATGCTGGATTTTCCTACTGCAAAATTGCCACACGTACATGATGAAATACCAGTAGAGTGATGCGAGCAGGGTGTCAGCGAACATATGAGGCTCGGATGCACAGAAATCCGAGAAATGGATCACAAAATCGCACGACTGCACGGAATGACAGGACACCTCTGTCACATGGCAGACCGATCACACATCGACATCCACTGTGTTTGGGCAGCAGTGGGGCGCTGTCACAAGCCAGGCTTTGTCCTTCAGCACAGTTTAACATTGTCTGCTTAGCAGAGGACTGGTCGCTAGCAGACCACTGCTGCACATTCCTTTGACCCTCAACTGCAGACGCTTCGGGCTGCAATTGGGTATCGTGCACAGACATTGCCACGCTATTTACAACAGGTTGTGTTTTTCTGACAAGTCACGATTCATCGTGATGCACCATGATGGCAGCATACACGTTTGAGGACATCGTGATGAATGGTACCTTGCAGTATCATACCAGCCCAAAGCCAAGCGCTATGGTTTGGGGAGCCATTGGGTTCTATTCTCGATCTTGCCTGATATGAATTGAGGAAACCCTCAACAGTCAGCAATACATTAGCTATGGCAGAATATTCAAAGCAAACTGAATTTGCTTGTACCTCTTACTGGTCATCCATGTAACACTTCTCAGAAAACTTGAAAATTACTGGTCGAGTACTCGGCATACAGAGTATGCCGAGTATATCAATAACATACTCGGCATACAGAGTATGCCGAGTATGCTACTGATTACTGATCAAGTATGCTAACCATTACACCACCGGGTTGTGTAATAACACGGGTGTGTAATAACAGGGTGTGTTATTACACACAATGCTAATATTACATCACTGGGTGGTGTAATGGTTAGCATACTTGATGGGTAATCAGTAGCATGCTTGACCAGTAATTTTCCAGTTTTCTGAGAAGCGTTACATGGATGACCAGTAAGTGGTACAAGCAAATTCAGTTTGCTTTGAATATTTCTGTCGATTTCCCATGTATTATGGAGAATATTTCTTCCTTCACTGATTCACCAGCTATGTTTTAAGGGCAGCGGTGGTACCCTTTATTCAGAGTTGTTCTGGTGATATTCCAGCAGGATAATGCTTCGCCGCATGTGGCCTGGAATGCCCAAGACCTCTTCCATGCACATCAGATACTGCTTCTTCCCTGGACTGCACGTTCACCAGATATGTTCCCAATTGAACATGTCTGGGACATGATAGCTAAGTGACTGGCCTGTCAAGCGCCTCCACCAGTCACCACGGTGTTTGTGCAGCAGTCACATAGAAAGCAGCACAGCTGGGTATTCCCCAAGACAACATAAAAAATGTCTTCCATTCACAGACATGCCAACTTTCAAAATCTGAAAATTGGGAAATTTTTACAGCTCATGAAATCACATGAACGCTACTTTTTTTATCGACATTTTTCAGACGTAGGAACAATTTTTCAGTAGTATTATTATTAATCCACTAAAAGTTCTGGAGAAAAAATAAAAATAAAAAACAGCGTGAAAAGCGACACCTCCTCCTACAGAAATTCATTTTCAGGTATGTCGATTCCACAAGATGATGGAAACGTAAAATAGCCCTCACGTTGTTGTTTTTTTACGAATAAAATAGAACCAACTGTTTTTCGTTTCTTCTTCAGGTTGTGTGCGAAGACGAAGATGACAAAAAGCATCGTACTAACATCGCCTTTCGTTACAAGGCGAGGCCAACTGTAACTACTCCCTTAAGTGAATTCGCCACAACTCGACTGTTTATCATGGCTCGGTTGAGGCGAGGGGTTCAAAGACTTAACTGCAAAGAGAAGGCAGGGCAGTTTCCATCTGTCAGTCGATTACTGACCCTACCCGGCATTCTAGTGCCAGAGCAGGTGAGCTCTTTGCTGAAGGCGTCATATGGCAATCGGACTGGGAGAAATTTTTTTAAACCAAATTTTTTCTGACCCATCTTGAACGACAGGTTAGAAGCCAGCGCTTGGACCACTACACCAACAGAGTGGCTTTCTTTTGCAGACAGGAAAAGAAAAGTACAAAACTGGTTACTGTAATGCCACCTTGCATCGATGCAAGAAGAAAAATATTTCACAGGCAGTTCGAAATCATAGTGGTTGATGGAATTTTGACCATCTTAAAGGCTAATTTTCAGTGAAAATCAAAATTTGACACTCATCCGGAGGGCGGGAGGAAGGGCTACAAATCCAGAGTCTCCCGCCTAAATCCAGAGTGTTGGCTTGTCTGTATTCAATGCCATGCCATGTACAGGCTGTTATTGTTGCTCGAGGTGGCTTCACACGATACTGAGTTTTGAAGCAAACGAATCTTGTATAGCTCCACAAATGCAATCAGCAAATGTAATCAGTTATCTCCTATAATATGGGGAATCTATGATATAAATTTCATTTGTATAGCATGATTCTTTCTTGGTGTTGCAATTTTCACAAACAGTAGTGTACATACACAAAAAAAAAAAAAAAAAAAAAAAAAGATACCCCTCTCCCCCACAGCAAATTTTAGTTTACCTTTATACCTACTTTACGTATACAATCGACTCTTCAGAACTTGAATTTTGATAAAACAAAATTATTGATAACTCCAAAAAAGTAAAATTCCCTGCACCTGTTCTCTATACATGTTTTCTCAATAACTCAAATTTTCAATAACACTCATTTTTTTTTAATTTTTTTTTTGTGTTCCCTTCGAATTCAACTTTTCGAGAGTCGACTGCATATTCACAAAAGAAAAAAAAATGCTGCAAATACCATTTAAACTGACATCTACTGAAATTCAAAGGCTCACTTAGAATTACACAGCTGCCCAAACCTGCATGGTAAGGAATTAATTTTTGAGTTTCAGTCAACATGGATCAATAACACCAGAAATGTTTCACAATCAAATGCTTACCATCCAACCCATGAACACATACAACAAGATGCATTCCCTCAGGACTAAATGCTCTAAGATCACTATCACATTGAAAATATGGAACTCCAGAAGCAAGACTAGGAAAATCACTGAAACAAAAGTATATGAATAAAAATGTGAAAACTCCAAAATAAAACAGCAATCGAAAAAAACATGTTACACTACAGGAATGCACTTCAAAACATTTAATGGAATAAAAATGTGTTTAAAATGAATAAATTAAGGTAATTTCAGTCAATGAGATTTGTAACAGATATTATAGTTACAGGTAATTAGTGTGGAAAAACTATTCTTCTCATAATAAGTGGAACTACGTCAGAATTATTAACACAGCAATCAGACATCTCTGAATTGCTTGTATTTACTGTTCATCAAGTAATATGAAAATAAAATTCTGATGTGATTGAAGTTACGTGATGAACAGTAAATACAGGCAATTCAGAGATGTCAGATTGTTGTGTTAGTAATTCTGACCTATTTCCCACGTATTATGAGAAGAATATTTCTTCCACACAATTTATCTGAAAGACTTGTGATTTACTCAACTACGCTACGAGGAGGCAGAATTTGATTTGACTGGCAAAAACAGAGAATGTTCTGAATCTTAACACTCAGATACTTGGGACTTCATCATTCTAGATGGTGTAACGGATAGCATGCTCAAATGGAAATCGGGAGATGTGGGTTCGATTCCTGCTCCAGTGCACCATAATTTTCAAATTTTCTGATGTGATTAATGTTACGTGATAAACAGTAAATACAGGCAATTCAAAGATAACTGATTGCTGTGTTAATAATTTTGATTATAGCTACAGTTTTTTTTTCTTCCCAAACACTATATTTAAAGCATTATATTCAGGTTCTTACTGAACCTTAATTACATTTAAAAAATGGGCTGCATTTGAAATATAATTCATAAGCCAGCTAGTAAACTTACTTTTTTCCTGGATATGAGGCAAACATTTAACAATACACATGTTTTTTCTCCGACATCCTCCAGGCCAAACAGTTCAATTCATAAATTAAAGCTTTATATAAATTATTAATTTCAAAGTATATTTAAGTTGTTTCTTTTTTATTAAAATTCTTGAAAGTTACATGTACACTGCATGTGATTGAGAAAACCATTATCTTAACATAAGATTCAAACATTATCTTAACATAAGATTCAAACATTATTTTAACTTAAAATTATAACTTAGTAATATACAGGGATTACTAAGATATATTTTAAAGATATTTCATCACTAGGATTTGCCATGATTTCATCAGTACTATTTTTTAGTGTCTAATTTTCAGTGATGAATTGACATTCCACATTAGTAGGGAAGTTAACAAACATAACACTTGCATATGGGGGGACTGAAAATCAAACAGCAACAGTGGAACATGTGCAGGATACCCCAAAGGTTAATGTGTTCTGCGCTACATCCCATAAAAAAGAAGTGTATGGCCCCTTCTTTTTATAACAAAACACTGTAACGAGAAGTTCTTACCTTGACATACTAATTATCTGGTTGATGCCTCAACTGCATGACAACAGTGACAACTTCATATTCCAATGGAACGCAGGTCCACCCCACTGGCACTGGAAAGTTAGAAATCACCTCGACGAAAATCTTCCACAGTGCTGGATTGGTTTTGCAATAGGCGACATGTCAATCACATGTTGGCCATTACAAAGCCCAGATATAACAATCTGTGACTTTTTTTTTTATGAGACTATGTCAAAGACAAGGTTTTCCGTCCCTCTCCTTCCTGTTAATTTTATGAGACTATGTCAAAGACAAGGTTTCCCGTCCCTCTCCTTCCTGTTATTTTACGAGTCTATGTCAAAGACAAGGTTTTTCATCCCCCTCCTTTCTGTTAATTTTGCTGATTGAAAGAATGTATCACAACCAGGGCACAATTTCGACCAGTAGTTAGTAGCAAATTGCTAGCAAGCAAATGCATTTTGCTAGTGATAAAAAGTGGTACTAGCAAAAGTTGCTATTGGAAAAATTTTGAATGTTTTAGTGTGAAATGTAAAGCACCAACTGCATAGCATGTGTGGAATAAAGGTATGTGCTGTGGAAAACAATTCAGTAGTGACGTGTTGGAAAAAAACCTCACTCCTGGGTAAAATCAGGGAGGTATTACCAAGACATATTTTTTTTACTCTAGAACCCCCCCCCATGGTAAACCGTAACAAATTAGGCACAATGCTTGCATTTGCCTCCTTTATCCAAAAGGTAGCAAATGTTGTACTTCCTTTTTCTGGAAGTAAAACATTTCAACTCTAAAAGCATTTAATTCTCCCTCACTTCTGACCCTGTCAACTTTTTACCTGCCAGAATCCCATCTGCTGTTCACTGTTTCAGTAGGAATAAAAATTGTGAAAATTTAAGAAAATTATGTGCATTTTTAAAAGCACTTTGATTTGCTAAGAAAAAGGGATTCCCCAAATTTTGCTAAAATCCACTGATAACTTTTAAAGTTACACCTAATTTTTTTTTATTAAGAAATCTGTATCCTTCTACCTTAATAAAAACAAATTCAGACTTAATTTTAAAAGCTATATCTAAATATTTGTAATTTCAGTACTACAATGTAACAATTACAGGGATAAAATCAAAATTTGTCATGACTGACTAATGGAGGGGGACATGTTCAAGTTTCTTCTGTATAATGTTAATAAACTTTTGCTAGAAGATAATGCAATTTGCTAGTAAAATACAAGGCCACTAGAAAATATTGGTACCGCTAAAAAAAACTAAATAATAAAAAAAAAAAAAACGTAATCATGGCCTTATCACAGCAGCTATTGCTGGAGTTGATGAAGATAAGTTAATGCGCATGTTTGGCAAAAATGTGACTATCGTGTTGATATATGCCCCACACACATCAAATGTTTGTTAAGTTGCTGTAACAAACTTCAAGAGTTTTCCTACGCAATGGTGCAATGTGTGTGTCAATATCTTAGACAGTTTTGGTTTTATATAATGTTGAAACTGCCTATCTCATTTGTAATAACCCTGTATACTGCTCCAAAATCAGGAAGCCTTAGTCCACCATGGGGACATCACTTCAACATTGTTGTAGTTCCTCTTGAAAATATTCAATGTAATTACTTTAGAAAGGATGAATACTTTACTATTGTTATATCTTTTTGGTAGGCACTTGAAAGATGAAATTTTATTGAAACTGTACTAATAATTTCAGTAGAAAAACATTCCAAAAATATTCCAAACTGTTGTTTGTTCATAATTAAAATCAAACATTAAAAGCCACCTATGGTTAAATAACCTTGGGAACATTTCTTGCTGCAATCCATCCTCAGAGGGAATTGTCAGAAACAATCCTCACTGTGCTTGGTCAGGTTCTCCAAGCTTTTGGTGCATGCAAATTGTGTAATGAAACATGTCAACATTATCATCAGCAATGGTTGCTGTCATGCCCTCTGGTGGAATCTTAAGTTTATTCTTACTTTATATCCTCCTGTCCTTGTTTTTTTTTTTCTTTAAATTCTATTGGATATTTTAACATGTGTGGGAAATCAACAAGATCATTAGTACTTTAAATTTGTTTTTTAAATCATATGGCTAACGACGTCAAAATGTGGTCATGTTTTTTGTGGCTGGATATCAGTTTGACATCCTTCCACATAGTTTCTATTTCATAGAAGTTGAAGAAAAACAAAAACCATAGACAATAGGATATACAGATGAAAATAAACTTAAGATATCACCAAATGTGTTGCTGCTGATGGTGATGTAGTAGATGAGATAAGTCACATGTACAAAAAGAACCAGATTTAGCACAGACAGGATTGTTACCTACAGTTCGTGCTGAGGACAAGAATGGCTGAAAGATGGCAGCAAGAAATGCATCCACTTTAAACATGGGTGGCTCTTAATGCTTGATTTTAAATACGAACAAACAACATTTTGGAATAGTTTTAGAATTATAGACTGCTACTAAAACGTTAATTAGTACAGTTTTTTATTAACTCCAGCTTTTCAGTAAGCATGCAGCAGTATATATTTTGCAGACTGAAAATCAGGGAAATAAACATTTTTCTCATATATAAACTGCAGATCATGAAATTCAGAAAAAAAAATTGCTATATAATCTGAATCAGCAAAGTTGATACTCAACCATAATTTTCTACAGAAAACTCATGATTCTGGGATGACCCAGTAGTCCAAAGAAATAAGAAAAAAAAAAAAACTTGAAAAAATAACTGTCATTTTTAATTGCTTCTGTGCTACAATATGTGGACAAATGTGTTTAGACACTAAATACAAAAACAATATTGTATTTACATCAGTAGTGGGTAGATCCTCCATTTGCAAAGATTACAGCAGCCACCCATCAAGGTAAACTGTCCACAAGTCAATGGAGTATGCAACGCGGGATGTTCCTCCATTGCACCTTGAGTACATTGAACAATTCTGTCAGTGAAGAAGGTCATGTTGATTTAGACCTCACCCGTCAATAAAGTTCATCACATAGGTGTTCAATGAGATTGAGGTTTGGGCTGTGAGCAGGCCAGTCCATCTGCAAGACCTGATTTTCCTCATACCACTCCATTGTAGCCATGGAAACATGACAAATGGCATTGTCATCCTAGAAGAAACAATCATCATTTCCGTAGAACTGCCACAACGTTGGGAGCATTGAGTTATCTGGGATATCTCTATACAGCACAGAGTTCATGTTGCTATGAATAACAACCAGTGGACCCACATCATACCAGCTGAAACAGCCCCATACTACTTCCAATCTACTGCTTAAATCCACTGCTTCAGTGCTTCACAGTCGGCACTGCAGACTCCGGAAGCAGATGTTCTCTGGGTAACTGCCAAACCCAGACACATCCATTAGATCAGAATAATGTGAAGTGGAATTTGTTGTTCCACAACATTTGCTGCCATTGCTCCAATGTCCAATTTTTGTGCTGTTGACACTATTCTAGCCGCATGGCTTTATCATTGGTATTTGACGAGAGGTTTATGGGCAGCTGCTCAGCCATTATACTCGAGTGCACGAGCCTCTCTTCGAAGTGTCTTGGTGGAGACCATAACATCTGTGGCCATTTGGGACTCATGTGCTATGGCATGCATTGGTAGGGATCTGGTTTTCTGGAGTTTCCTCTGCAACACTCTCCAGTTTCTGGGTTGCAGTTTCGTGGGTCTACCAGTAAGAGGTGAATTTCTGCAATGTCCCGTCTTCTTCCACTTGTTGATGACAAAGGCCACAGTCGATCTAGCGACCTGTCTGACATCAGCAATACTTCTTCTGCTCATACGTCCAATTGAGCAGTCTATTATAACGCCCTTTTCAAACTTGGAGAGCTCTCTCCTGCTAAGCCATTTTTTAAAGATTGATCTGAGCGTACTCCCGTTGCCATTTTCATACCTTATTGATGACATGTCTGCTGTGGGAGCACACAATTGGGCCTGCGTGGGGGTGTCCAATCACTTTTGTCCACATAGTGTACTTTCAAGTGAATTAAGAGCAGTTTTTTTTTTAATTTTAGCTAACAATCCATAACACTCGGCATCTCTGAAAATCTTTGAACTGAAAAGCAAACAAGTCTTAACTAATGTGATTAGTGCAGAAAAACCTGAAGAATAAATTCACATGGCATAACTAATGACTGAAATTCGCGAAGTGATTACAGATGGAAATGACTACGTGATGCGAGATAAGCTCAGCTGCATTAATGAACATGTGTGATGCTGAGCTTCCCACAGCACATGATAGTGCATGAGAACAATTAATACAACCTTAGCTGCATTGTGTTTCTGTCAAAATTCTCATAAGTAGAAAAAAACATCTTCCTTCAAACTGTTTGTGAACCTCCATTTTTTTTTTTTTTTTTTTTGATTGGAGGTTTAACGACCACCGTGAGCAACTCAATGGGCTATAAGCAGTCGCCCGTCCCTAATTTAGGGTCACTGGTTCCAGGGAAGGGGAGAGAGCCAGTGCCGTAAGACAAACACAACATCCATGCCTGACCGGGATTCGAACCCGGACCCCTTACGGACGAGTGATCAGAGGCCAGCGCCTTAGACCACTGAGCCACCGGGGCGGCTTGTGAACCTCTATCTTCATAGTGCATTACATATTCCTGATATTAAGACATTTTTCATTTTTGATAATTTTCTAAATATACAACCTCTCCTGATTATCAGAACGCATACTTTTTTTTTTTTTTTTTTAGAGCAATGTATTACCTGCATTGCCATATTAACTACAGAGCCTAAATGTTTAACTTCTTAACAAATAATCTGTGAATTATACAAAGGAAATTGCAGTAAAACAAGTGTCCTCGTAGTGGACCAAGGCTTCGTGATTTTGAAGCAATGCACAGTATATCTCCATGTGGAATAAAATGACATGATACAACTAAAGCAGTAACTGCAGTATATACACTGAACTGCAGTATATACACCAATGAGCCATTCTATTATGACCACCCCCAGCCTACAGAAATGAGCCTGCCTGGAGACCAAACAGGGGTGCAGGTGAAGTTCACAGAGCAGTATACACTGAGTGGCCACTTTATTATGACCACCCCCTCAGTACTTCGTTGGGCCACCTTTTGCCCTTAATACTGCGTCCATTCTTCGTGATAGGTGGTTTGTGGAATATGAGACCATGCTTGATGAACGGCACTTTCCAGGAGTGTGGGATTGCAGGGTTCTGATGGCTCGTTCAACTTCATCCCACAAGTTCTCAATGGGGTTGAGATCTGGAGATCGTGGGGGCCACCTAAGCAAAGTAAACTCGCCGGCATGTTCCTGAAACCAATTTTGTCCAATACGAGCACTATGGCAGGACGCATTACCTTGTTGAAAGTAGCCATTGGGATAAACCATCCACATGACAGGATGCGCTTGGTTCGCAACGATGTTTAGACATGATGTGCCAGTTAGACGTTGATCAACACGAATTAAAGGGCCCAAAGCATGCTAGGAAAACATTCCCCAAACCATAACGTTGCCTCCACCAGCTTGAAGGGTTGCAGCAATGCATTTGGGGTCCATGCTTTCGTGCTGTTTCCGCCACATTCTCACTCGGCCGTCGGCATGGTGCAACTGAAAACGTGATTCATCGGACCACATAATTTGTTTCCAATTATCGACTGTCCAATCCTTGTGCTGCTGTGTGAACTGGAGACGTTTTCTCTTGTTAACTACAGACAGCAAAGGTGTTCGAAAAGGCTTTTGGTTGCCATATCCCATCCGATGCAGTGTATGGTGAACAGTGCGTGCAGAGATCATTTGAGGGCATCCTTGATTAAGATGGTCTGTAATTTGCTGCACTGTTGCCCTTCTGTTGTCTGTTACCAGTCTGGACACTCTCTGTTCCACCCGAGCAGTCACTAGTCGATGACGACCACACGTTGCAGGTAGAGACCCAATTTTTTGGCTGACAGTCCAGTCTTTAAACACTTTAACAACAGCTGCTCTGGAACATTTCACGAATGCAGCGGTTTCAGTGATACTCGCTCCATGGCTCCGAGGTCCTACAATCCACCCACGTTGAAAGTCCGTCAAATCGCATTTTTTATCCATCTCGTCACCCAAAAGTCACTTCTACTACTGTCGCAAGCACTAAGCTTTACCTTCTGGTGGCAACAGCATGCAGCCATAGCTCGTTTGCTTAAAACTGTCAGGTGGTCATAATGAAGTGGTCACTCAGTGTATATACAACCCGAAGACTGGTTTTTTGGCTGGTAGAGTGTTCGGAGTCATAATGGGAGAAGCTGACTATTTATCGGAGTTTGATAAATGACAAATTGTGATGGCACGGCGCCTCGGAACTACGATCTTGGAAACGGCGCTGCTTGTGGGTTGTTCACGTGCCGCTGTAGGGAGTACGTATCAAAAGTGGTGCACAGATGGCCAAACAACAAACCGTCATCCAGCCATGCGTTGTCCACAGCTCACTGATGCCAGAGGGGTGCTGAGACTGCCACACATTGTTCACAGCGACCGCAGGGACACAGTGCGACAAATCACTCGCAGCTACAAGAGTGGTGATCAGGGCAATGTGTCACAGCACACAGTTCATACCAGCCTTCTGCACATGGGCTTGCGTGGGCAAAGACCCAGCCAGGTCCCCATGCTCACTGCAGGTCGAACAATGTATGAAATGGGCCCAAGATCATCAAAATTAGATAGATGGCGGATGATTGGAAGAAAGTGGCCTGGTCTGACAAATCAAGATTCCTGGTGCATCACGTAGATGGCTGAGTGAGGGTAAACTAATTACCAACGGAGGCTATGGCACCTGGATGCACTGTTGGACGGAAACAGGCCGGGGTGGCAGTGTTATGCTGGGGCTATGTTTTCTTGGGACACTTTAGGCCCCATTATCCCAATAGCACAATCCGTGACAGCTGTCAGGTATCTGAACATCGTTGCAGACCAAGTTCACTCATTCATGGCGACTGTGTTACCTGCTGGTGACGGCCATTACCAACAGGATAATGCGTCATGCCACACTGCCAGAATCGTCAAGGAGTGGTTTGAGGAACATGCTGGTGAATTTCTGTTAATGTCTTGGACTCCAAATTCACCTGACACGAACCCAATCGAACATTTGTGGTTCAACTTGGAAAAGTGGGTTCGTGCTAAATCGCCACCACCCTGAAATGAAAGGGAGCTAAAAGACCTGCTGCTGACATTTTGATGCCAGATACCACAGGATACCTATCGCCACCTCATCGAATTGATGCCTCGCCGAGTGTCCGCTGTTTTGCGGGCTAAAGGGGGTCCTACAGCTTATTAGGTAGGTGGTCATAAGGTAATGGCTCATCGGTGGATCTTGAACAGAAACTTTGTATTATTTATGGTATTGGAATTAAGTGCAGACACCAAAACATCAATGACCATATATTTAAACATGACAAACAGAAATTAATTCAGTCATAATAATGCAGTGTTAGAATTAGAAATAAATCTTCTACTGGCACAGCGGACCAATAGAATTTGCAAACCACTGTTCCACCATAATGCCCACTGGCCCGTAAAAAAAAAAAAAAAAAAAAAAAAATAATAATCAAGACATTTATGCATATATGTAGAAAATAATATATCATTTCAATGGAAGTATCTCCAATATATGTTTTCAAACCTATCATTAGTTTGCAGCCTAAAAAGAAAGCCATACAGTAAGGTAAAAGAAATAGAACTTCATTTTTTGACTTGTTACAAATTGGGGGGGGGGGAAATACTTACTGACATTCTGGGCCAGTAAAATCAATAGTTCAGTGGTCCTATGGAAGTCAGCAGACCACTGGGTAATTCGAATGCTGTAATGTTGCATACTATTG
Organism: Macrothele yani; assembly: GCA_039090855.1. Taxonomy (NCBI): domain Eukaryota; kingdom Metazoa; phylum Arthropoda; class Arachnida; order Araneae; family Macrothelidae; genus Macrothele; species Macrothele yani. The sequence goes on from CM077025.1 coordinate 18,185,299, forward strand.
TTGTAACATGTATTTTACCAATTGAGACAGAATCAGAATTCTTTAATATATGGATGTTGTGTGTGTGCGGGGATAGGGGGGGGGATGAGAGGGGACAGAACTGCAGCTCTTGACCAGTTTTTTTTTTTTTTTTTTTTGTTTAGGTTAACTGAAGGAGAGAAGGCATTTTTAATGAGTGGTCTGATAGAATGGATGGCCTTTATGTAATTATTTCTGCACAAATAGCCTGGAGTGCAGCTGAACGCCACAGGTGAGGAGGTATATCCTAAGAAAGTTTGCAAGGAAAACTTAATTTTTTTTTTTTAAAGGCAAAGCCATAGCACTTCAGTAGTGTTTAATTTCAGCTTAGCTCAATTAGTATTTTCTGGGAATTCAGCTACAATTTTCTAGAAATTTATTTCCAGGAATCAACTTTTTGAATTTACATAAAATTTTATAAAAATACTAGGCATCCAACTTTGAACTAACTAAATTGTGAGAATAGGTACAATGATATTTTAAAACAATTTCTCAAGCATACATATTTTTTTTATTTCTGAAAATAATAGATGTAAACAAATACATTTCCTTTTAAGCATAAATTATCAACGTTTATACACAATTAAAAGCTTTAGTAGCATTGACTATGCGTCACTTTGAGGACAAACTCTTTCAGCTCATTACATTCAACCTGTGAATTCCATATGTAAATGATACCTTTGCCCTCTGGAATGGCAGGAATTCGGAAGTACTTAAATTAGTTGAACTTATCAATTCAATTGATCCTAATATACAGTTCACATGTGAGACTGAAAATAATGGCTGCTTACCATCCCTGGATGACCTCGTGTCAAGCTCTGAAGGTTCCTTTAGTACAACAGTTTACCGAAAACAATTCGCTGTTTCCTTACCCCCACATGCAAAATCAAATCACCCATGGAAACAAAAAATCTCTGCCTTCTACACATACACTGAAGTGACAGAAGGACTGCTACACCAGTCTAATACTTGGTAGGTCCTCCACGGGAGCGCAGGACTGCAGAAAAACGCTGGGGCATGGACTCCACTAGCTTCTGGAAATATGCTGTAGGCAATGCACACCATACTTCCTACAGAGCGTTCCACAATTCAGGTGTGAACTCGAGGTCTTGGATTCCTGTGTTCGATAGTGCGTTGCATGGCATCCCAAATGTGTTCTATCACGTTCAGATCTGGGGACTTGGGTGGGAATGACAACACCCCAAACTCAAATGAATGCTCCTCTAACCATAATGTGGCATCCTGCCACTTGTGTGGAGGTGCATTGTCCTGTTGGAACAGGCCCAACCCATCAGCATGAATGCAGGACATGAACAGGTGTACCTCATCAGAAAAGATTTGCACATAGCGTTGGCCGGTCACAGACGTTTGTAGACATACTAGGGGTCCCAGTGAAGTCCAGCTAAACACACCCCATACCATTACAGACCCCCCCATACCATTACAGACCCCCACCAGCCAGTACAGTTCCTAGTTGACAGGCGGGATCCATGGCTTCATGGGGTTTGCGCCACACACGAATCCTTCCATCTGCCCGATACAGTTGGAAATGCGACTCGTCAGACCAGGTTACTTGTTTCCAGTCATCAAGGGTCCAATGGCGGTGTTGCCGTGCCCAAGCGCGGCGCATAGCTCTGTGTCGTGTACCCATCAAGGGGACTCGAATTGGCCGTCAGCTCCCAAAGCCCATATCGTGCAGGGTACGTTGCACAGTCTGGAGGTCCGGACGCTGATGCTTGTTGAGGCTCCAGCATTGAATTCCGATGATACCTGCGAGAGTGTTGCATGCCTATCGCGTGAAACGATTCTTGACAGCCTTGATGGTCACGTTCACCCAATGTCTTTTTACGGCCACACTGGTATTGTAGGTTGGAGGTTTTGCCGGAATTCTTGTAGTCACGGTACACCCTTGCAATGGTCATCCGTGAACATCCAAACTTCGTTTCTACCTCCGAAATACTATGGCCCATCTCACGAGCGCTAACTATGACACCGCGTTGAAAATGGCTTAAATCGTAAATACTTGTCATTCCAATGCCGAAAACAGTTCTGACAGCTAGAAAGGATGTCTATCGCTTTATATACGCACTGGAAGACGCAACCGAGTACGCGCATAGGTGACGTTGCTATGTATTTTGCATAAGCTCATCTGTACCAGTTTTTCTGGCACTTCAGTGTACGTATATCGTGCAATACATATATGCTCAGCTGAGGATTCCTTGCAGAAAGAGCTTCATTTTCTTAAACGAATTGCAGTACACAGGGGATATACACATTCCGTTAGAGATAAAGCTGTACAAAAATTTAGGAAACCGAAGCCTGTCTGCTCACTAATGCTGGTAGACAACCCAATATGACAGAATTAGGCAGTTATCCCAATTGCTCCACAGATTTGCTTCAGAATTTCAAAAATTCTCAAGAGTTTTAATTTCAAAGTTATTTTCAAACCCATAAACAAGATAATTTTTTTTTGGATCAAAAGATTACGTCGAATACATAAATTCCTGGGGAATTTATCAGATACCTTGTGAATGTGGACTTTCATATATAGGACCCTGCAGAGCTTTACATTTCCGTGTGAAGGAACACAAGACCTACGTACAGAATTGTGAACTGAAGAAGTCATCTACAGCCCAGCATTGTCATGAAAACAACCATAAATTTATGTTTGGAAACACTACGCTCATTGATAAACCTGATTCAACAATCAAGCTTAATGTATTAGAAGCTTTTCACATATACCGGAACTCTTCACTGCTTCGACATGACGTTGACTCCATTTCTTTCAAGTGTGTGGAAACAACTCGCCAAAAACCATGACCGTCAGAACTCTGATGATGTCACAATGATTTGAATGTTCATGCTCCATTCATTCTGATGAAGCCGAGCCAGAAGCTCTGCGAAACTACAGTCGATGCTAATAAAGTTTTTAATTGTGAATAAATGTTCATAATTTATTCTTAATCAACATCACAAGTGTGTAGTCTTGAATTATATATAATATTTCCTTTCAGTTAAAGAGAAAAGAGGCAAAGTTGAGAATTATTTAGAATTCACAAAATTTACCCTTTCAAAATGTACAATTTAAGCTCAACTTTGTTTTATGGCTGGGATTTCTGTCACTAGTACAAAACCACTACACAACAATTGGTGAAAATAAAAATTTTGGCAGCCACTTAGAAAAATCATGCACATATTGTAGAGGGACAGCAATGAAAATGTGACATGCAGTAATAAATCTTTTCATGGGACAACCGTAATTTAATTCTTTGAAAGTATGGATTTAAAAACTTCACACTAACTCTGTTAAAAAAATTATATTGCTAAAGGCATCTAAACTACCACACATTCAGAATTTTTTCACTTCGTATTCTACAGAAGAAATTTAATGTAGATAAAGATCTGATGCAAAAATTAACATACCTATACCATAGCCACGAAAACCTTAACTGCTTCCTAAATTCTTCTTTCGCTTTCACAAAGCTGCAGAAAATATGAAAATGCTTCCTCAATAATGGCACATACAACTTCTTTCATTTAATAAATATACAAAAAATCAAGTAATTCATGACTTCATGGCTTTCTCTAATTACTATCAGTACCCAACAAACTTAATGAGAATTATAGAGGATAAATTTATTAAGGTAAATGACCTCTCAAATTTTCGATATATACACTAGATCATCATCATGAGTTCTGTGAATTACTGCTTCAAAAGGACTGTGTAATGTGGTAATGTACCTTAATAAATTTATCCTTTATAATTCCTGTTAAGTTTTTTGGTTACTGACAAGAAATCAAATTAAGTCATATATTAATGCAGAACTTCAAAACATACATGGTGAAATTCCACACACCAGTTTAATTTTCTCTGAAATTAGGATTAACTTTTTTTCAAATTATATTTCAAATAGCATTTAGATACAAGTGTGTTCGTAAAAGAATGGTGGGGTTTCACAGACACACTATATTGACAAAAGTCACCCTTCAAAAGCAAATGAACGGATCCGCTGTGTTGTTAAGATGAGTGGTACAGCTGCAAACGGTATAAAAACAAACCTGCAGCTGATTGCGATCATATCGCACTGTAGGTTGAGTGAAAATGTAGTAGCGGGAGAGAACAGACTTAGAGAAAGGAAAAATTTTGAGGTGTTATATTAAGTGGGTTGTCCGTAAGAGAAACCAAGATGTGTTTAAACATACCCAAGTCAACTGTTTTGGATGTACTGAATAAGTGGAAGACACATGGCATGCCTGAAGCAGCAAAACATACTGTTATGCCAAAGAAAATCAATGATACAGGACATCCAAGCCTCAGGAGAGTTGTTACAGCTAATCGATGGAGTACTTACTGCACAAGACCTCAGTATACAGGTGAGTAAAAATGCTGGAACTTCGGTATGTGCACATACCATTCACAGAGAACTTCATTCCATGGGTTACCATGGTCGTGCGGCTGCTCATAAGCCTTTCATTTCCACTCGGAATGCTACTTGTAGTTTAGCATGGTGTAAAGAACATTTATTGTGGACCATAGATAAATGGAAATGGGTCCTATGGACTGATGAATCCAGATACACGATCCATAAACCTGATGGCCATATGTCGCTATGGCGGCAGCCAGGGGAACACTATTTACCACAGTGTACTGTTCCTACAGTCAAGTTTGGAGCTGGCAGTGTACTCGTGTGGGGGTGTTTTTCGTGGTACGGTCCTAGCCCATTGGTTATCATGGACAAACCTGTTAACCAGCACGTCTACCTCGATATTCTGGACAATTATGCTCTACCGACTCTGTGGCAATACTATAGAATCGAGTCTTGTTGGTACCAGCAGGATAATGCACCAATCCATAAAGCGAGGATTGTTATGGCGTGGTTTGACGATAATTCTGTATTGGGTGTGGACTGGCCAGCACCGAGCCCTGATCTTAATCCCATAGAGCACCTATGGGATATAATTAGAGCACCACGTAAGAAGTTTGGAACTAAGGCCTACTACTAAGCGACAGTTAGCGGCAGCATTATGTACTGAATAGAAGCGCATACCTATCGCTGTGCTCCAAGATTTTGTCGAAAGCATGTCACGAAGGGTCAGTGCATGCATTAAGGCCAAAGGTGGACTGACACTGTACTAATGTATGTCAATAAATGCTATGTTGTGTTTCTCTTCTAGGTGTCCGTTGACTTTTGCCAATATAGTGTATAACACAGTTGGTTTCAGGTGATGAAATGTAATACATACATAGACTCATCACACAGCTGTCCAAGTTTATCTTTATGCACGCTTTGTGGTAAAAATTCCCACTTGGTGACGTTGACTCTGAAAATGGCGATCTAGGAGGAAAAGGCTTTCTGCGTTTCAGATTTGAAGTGTCTAAACATGTCGATACAATGCAAAATGAGTTCTGTTTACATTTTCAGAAGGACACGCCCTACAAGAGAATAACATTTGCAGGTGGTACATGCAGTTTGTGAAAACCGGATGAATGCCTGTGTAAAGGCAAGAGTTTGGGGCGTCCAAGCATGTCCAATGCCAATGTTGACAGAGTAAGGGAGACGTATCAGCAGTCTGAGGAAGTCACTGGCCAGAGGAAACAGAGAACTGCAAATGCCAAAAACGACATTGTGGAAGGTGTTGCATAAGTGGTTAACAATGAAACTGTACAAGTTGAGGTTGCTGCACGTGCTGAGAGCAGCAGACAAGGAACTGAGAACTGTTTCTGTCCAGGACATGCACGAGAAGATAGTTGCCTGGAATGCTTCATTTTCAGCAATGAAGCTGCTTTCTATCTGAGTGAAAGATCAATAGGCATAACGCCCATATCTAGGGAGACAGAACCTCCACATGCAGTAATTGAGTATAAGCATAACTCTCCAAAGGTAAACGCCTTTTGTGCTGTGTTGCACAAGTGTGCAGGCCTTTTTCTTTGCAAAAGCCACAGTGACTAGTTCCACCTACCAGGACATGTTGGAAATCTGGTTATTTTCGCAATTGGACAGTGATTACAAAGACATTTTTCAATAGAATGACTCTCCGCCCCTATTTCCATCATGATGTGCTTTCTCCACCCAATTCACCTAAACACCATGTAATTTCTTCCTGTGAATGCATGTGAAAGATACAGTTTATGAACCCCCAATGCCCTGATCCCTCTGGGATCTCAAAGTAAAAAATCACCCATGCTGTGGAGACTATCACATTGGACAAGCTCAATCAGGTCTGGCAGGAATTAGACTACCATTTGAATGTGTGCTGGGTGATGAAAGGTGTGCACATTAAGAGACCTAGAGGAGTCCAACCTGGACACTTGCACTTCCGATTAAGAGATGTCAAGACTGTATAAAGTAGGAAATACAGAAAATACATGTCTGTGAAACCCCACCATTCTCTTATGAACACCCTGTATTTTGTATTTACAGTAATTGTTGAAGTTGTAATGTCACTTTGGATTCAGCATTTAAAAGTACTGGTCTGTTGCCTGTACAAGTGCTCAATTCAAGTCTTGAACAGTCTCTTAAAAGTTTACAGCTTGCACATTTAACTGATTTCAAAAGTACAAACTAATACTATAAATAAGCAAAGCTCACGGAGTTTTGTCATCAACACCATATTTCACAAAAAGGAAGCATATAGAACTAGCAACAACTAAACTCAAAGCTATAATTCATGTGTAATAAAGAGTGTGCAATTGATCTTTTTCCACAATAATATTGTTAAAATTATGAAAATGTTTTGACAAAATTTTAATTATTTTTCATTGCACAATTGTTCTATTTGGTTGTCAGAAAAGTCATGACATATTTTGACACCCAATGGCGGTTGGGTGGTTTTGGAAGTACTAGAGGCATAGCTCTGTTATCGCTATGGCATTCGACAGGTGCCAGTTCTAGCTGCAGTCTAAAAGGAATAGTGAACAATTTGGTTGATTTGCAGAGATTTGACATCAAGTTGAAGTTGAAAGACCAAACTGTGCATTTTCGCCATATTTTACTGCTTTGCTTCCATAAAGAAAAGAACGCACATCAAGCTTGTAACCAGTTGCATAAAGTGTACGGTGATAATGCTCTACAAGAACGTCAGTGCCAGCGGTGGTTCGCAAAATTCTGTGCAGGTGATTTTGACCTCAAAGATGCTCATTGGTCCGGAAGGCCCACTGAGGTTGATGATGACCAAATCAAGGCATTGATCGAGTCAAAACCACGTTACATGACACAAGAGATTGCAGACACATTGCACATCCACCATTCAAGCGTTCACGACCACCTGAAGAAGCTGGGACATGTAAGCGAGCTCGATGTGTGGGTTCCTCACGAACTCAAAGAACCTCAATTGACGGCGTGTATAAACATCTGCGATATGCTCATTAAACGTGAGGAAAACAATCCTTTTTTGAAGTGACTGATAACTGGTGATGAAAAATGGATTGTGTACCACAATGTGCTGCGCAAACGGTCTTGATCCCGACGTGCTGCTTTGCCTCAAACGCCATCCAAAGCAGCCATTCATCAGCGGAAGATTCTGGTCTCAGTGTGGTGGGATTTTAAAGGTGTCATGTTTTTCGAGCTCCTCCCACGGAACCAAAGAATCAATTCGAATGTGTAATGTCGGCAACTGGACAGTTTGAACGAATCCATCATCCAGAAACGTCCAGAGCTCATTCATCGTAAAGGTGTTGTGTTCCATCACGACAACGCAAGACCACACACAAGTTTGATCACCCGTCAAAAATTATTGGACCTTAGGGTGGAATGTGTTGCCACTCCCAGCATACTCGCCTGACCTTGCGCCGTCAGACTTTAACTTGTTTCTCTCTCTTCAACAGTCCTTGCGTGGTATAACGTTCAATTCAGATGAGGCTGTGAAACAGCACCTTGTACAGTTTATCGCCTTGAAAGACAGGTCCTTCTATGAATGAGGCATTCTGCAGCTCACTGAAAGATGGCAAAAGGTTATCGAACAAAACGGGCATTATATCTATGTTCTTTCTATCAATAAATGACCTTTGCAAAACATGGCTAAAATACGTCATGATTTTTCCGACAACCTAATATATGCATCTTTGTCTTGAACTATCATAAACTGTTTCTTTCATAAAAAAAAAAACTACCTTCACTTTTAGTTCAGTGATCTCCATGTAACATCTCCTTTAAAAACTTGAAATAGCGTTAGCATGCTCTACATCCGGAGATGTGGGTTCGTTTCATGTGCCTGAGCAATGTAATCTTCAAGTTTTCTGAGAATATGTTACAAGAAGAACAGTAAACCAAAAGGATTTCAGTACCCCCAATCCAATCAGATTGCTGAAAATAACAAATTCATCCATTTAAATTCATGGTGGGAAAAGATGATCAATGGAACAGACTGTAGTGATTGACTACTTATGGTGTGTTCTTAAGAAGAGATGTGGCTTTGTGGAAATGACAGATTATATTCTGATATTTCTATTGAGTATCAGTGCAAAAGAAAAAAAGTGTTTTCCAATCACAATAAAATTAACTTCCCAGTCATTTGTAAAATCACCCCAAACAACGAAATGCATCATTACCTTTTCTCAAACTTGAGTGCACTCAACTTCTGAAGGATTACCTCAAAAAAGTTTTGGTTGGTTAAATTCATGTAAAATTAATGTTTTTCAATATTTAAAGTTTAAAACTTTTCCTCTCCTGGCAAAAAAAAAAAAAAAAAAAAAAAAAAATCAATTCGGATTTTCCTAATGCTTAACACATAAGTAAATTTGCACACAAGCAACTGCTTGCTTTGGTGGACATCCCCTTTTCACAAAATGAACTGCATCTTCACACACGCACAATTAAAGCAAAGCATCATGCAATGAAACTTAAATATGGGCAGCGGGTGGCTTAGTGATCAACGTTCACGACTGCCTCAGAGAGGACCTTGGGTTGGATCCCAAGCAGATACGAACGCTCAAACCACTAAATATCCGCAGTGCATCAGATGGGCATGTTAAGCCGTCGAGCCCTGGTAATAAATAAGGGTGTCTTCCTCCCCCTTTCTACTTCGCTTCCATGCCAGTTTCCTACCTGGCACTCTAGCCCAAATCTCATAGCTTCCTATTTCTAAGGGTTGTTTAAGACCTGGGATCAGACACTCCCTTCCTAAAATCTTCTACGTCTGATCTGAAACTTAATACATATCGGCAGATGTTAAGCTGTATGTGTGTACAGCCCTGTATGCAAACAGGAACAATATATGGTTAAGTAAATTTAAATGTAGTACAGCAGTTGGCACTAGATGGTACTGGTATGTGTCCTCAGAAACTGCAATACAGCAGTTGAGATACTTGCATATGACAATGTCCCAGATACATGGATAATGGTAAAACATCCCAGAAAAGAATCCAGTTGGTTGGTGGCACTGCTCTGGACAGAAACAGCACATTGATGGGAGAGGAGAACACATGCTGACACAACCTTTGACTGATTGAAGATAGTACAGGGTGTCCCACTTGATACCGAACTCTGCATTTCTATAATAATATTAACACCAATGAAGATATTGCAACGAAATTTGAAGTGGATTTACCTCATTTCGTGCAAAATGTGATGACATCACAACACGTGCTGGAAGTGGCCACCATTTGTGTCCAGACAGCATTGAACCCAGAGCGCCATATTGTGGAAAGTGACACCATATTGTGGAAAGTCTTTGCCAGTACATCCACCGTCACTGCCAGAATTTCTTCGGTGTTGTTTGCTTTCAAGACATCTATGGTTCACGGTTTCTTTTGGTAAACTTTCCCTTTTAGAAATCCACATAAAAGATAATCAGGAGGCAACAGATCCGGTCAGCGTGGCCTTCGGAACTCGAAAAAAAGTGTTGTTTCCCCCATTCCACTCAGGCTTACACACGCACACATACTCTACGACCCTTTTGTAGCTCTGTCATGTGTCGAGTAAGGCAACACAACTAAGATCACTGGAATTTCTCCTCCCAAGTTATGACATATTGGGTTGTCGGAAAAGTCATGACGTATTTTGGCACCCGATGGCAGTTGGGCAGTTTTGGAAGTACTAGAGACATGTGCAACTCTGTTATAGCTATGGCATTCGACAAGTGCCAGTTCTAGCTGCAGTCTAAAAGGAATAGTGAGCGATTTGGTTGATTTGCAGAGATTTGACATCAAGTTGAAGATGGAAAACCAAACTGTGCATTTTCGCCATATTTTATTGTTTTATTTCCATAAAGGGAACAACGCGCGTCAAGCTTGTGATAAGTTGCGTAAAGTGTATGGTGATAATGCTCTACAAGAACGTCAGTTCCAGGGGTGGTTTGCAAAATTCCGTGCTGGTGATTTTGACCTCGAAGATGCTCCTCGGTCCGGGAGGCCAACCGAGGTTGATTTCGACCAAATCAAGGCATTGATCGAGTAAAACCCACGTTACACGACACAAGACATTACTGACACATTGCACATCCATCATTCAAGCATTCACGACCACCTGAAGAAGCTGGGATACGTAAGCAAGCTCGATGTGTGGGTTCCTCACAAACTCAAAGAAGTTCAATTGACGGCGCGTATAAACATCTGCGATATGCTCATTAAACGTTAGGAAAACGATCCTTTTTAGAAGCAACTGATAACTGGTGACGAAAAGTCGATTGGGTACAACAATGTGCTGTGCAAACGGTCTTGGTCCCGACGTACTGCTTCGCCTCAAACGACATCCAAAGCAGACATTCATCAATGGAAGGTTCTGGTCTCAGTGTGGTGGGATTTTAAAGGTGTCATGTTTTTTGAGCTCCTACCATGGAACCAAACAATCAATTCGAATGTGTACTGTTGGCAATTGGACAGTTTGAACAAATCCATCATCCAGAAACGTCCAGAGCTCATTCATCGTAAAGGTGTTGTGTTCCATCACGACAACGCAAGACCACACACAAGTTTGATCACCCGCCAAAAATTATTGGAGCTTGGGTGGGATGCGTTTGCCACACCCAGCATACTCGCCTGACTTTGCGCCGTCAGATTTCCACTTGTTTCGCTCTCTTCAACAGTCCTTGCGGGGTATAATGTTCAATTCAGATGAGGCTGTAAATCAGCACCTTATACAGTTTTTCGCCACGAAAGACAGGTCCTTCTATGAACGAGGCATTCTGCAGCTCACTGAAAGATGGCCAAAGGTTATCGAACAAAACGGGCATTATATCATTGATTGATCTTTGTTCTTTCAATCAATAAATGATCTTTGCAAAACATGGCTAAAATACGTCATGACTTTTCCAACAACCCAATAGATAACACATTTTTATCGCTCATGCTTTGGTTCTTTCGGGTTGTATTTTCCAGCACCCCGAGGTACAAGAAACTGAAAACAGAGGCAGAGCAGGGGTGGAAAACATGGGAAGATTTACATTACTGATGGTGCAACCGCTGTGTTGATCTTACTTTTTAATTCACCCTGGTATGTAGCATCTATAGTGAGAACATGGTGCCAGATGCCATTAAAAATATTTGGGTATTCCATATACATATATCTTTATAAGAGAGACACAAGCATGTGTTTCAAAGAGATTTAATTAGTACCAATAAATATTTGACAACACAGTTGACACATCATTACAACCAAGGGTGCCATAATCAAGTTTGACTGAATATGAGTTACTGATATTGATGGTACTATTTGAACAATAATTATACAGAAGAATTAATAAACAAGGAAGAAAACATCTTACTATTTACACATGGTTTTCATGGAGAAACAGGCTGATTCACAACACAGGTCGCTACACACAATGCTGTATTTAGACTTTACAGAAGCAAGAATTAGATACAATCCAAAGGCCTTACAAATATATTTGATGTGACTTCATAACAAGAAAAAATCCAACTTACCCTTAAGGTCGTGTTCTCTTTTAATAAACACTTCATGCATGTTAACTCAGACGATTCTTATGCAACTGTCTTTCAGGCTTTATTTTTCTTCTTAACTGCTTGCTACTTGCAGATGTTATCTCACAGGCAATGACTTGGCTTGACACTCGTGATAACTCTTTATATGATATACACACCCACTAGCATATACATGTTTGTAATTTCTTTTCCCTTTATATGACCTCGTCTTCAAAATAAAACAGCTAAAAAACCAAAGCTCCTATCTACAAACACATACATTCTCAATAAATACTCATTCAATTCACTACATATTTGCTACCCAATAAAAAATACCTTTCATACAATTTCTGCACTACATTCAATCTATACAATATATAAAATCTCTATCTACACATATATACTACATTATTTACATCACAGTAGTAAAACTTCCATCAACTATGCTTCATATTGCGTCTTACTTGCCCCTTACCTCGTAATTTTATCTCGCAAGCACCAGACCTTCTCACACATTCACACTATACTTTGAGCACTTTCGGCAGTCTCCCTGCCATTTTCAAGGAGCAAATGTTAACCTTCCGCTCCGCTGGCCACAGACCAAGTGACCGAATCAGTCAGGGCTCCAGCTTCAGTCGACACCTGCATGTCCTCCTCTCTGGTGCCATCTATTGTAACGTCTGGTCTTTTTTTTCCCTTGCTTGCTGTTCCAATTTAATCAGTGCCTTCCAATTACCATTCAAGCTATTGGGGTCATTGATATTACAAATTCTTGATCTATTTTTTTCAATTAAAACTTATTCTGCTATTCTCAAAAGCCTTTCATTTTTGCAGCTTTTATTCTGAAATGCCTTTCATTTTTGAAGACAAGGTCATATAAAGGGGGGGGGAAATGACAAACGTGTAAATGCTAGTGGGTGTGTATATCATATAAAGAGTTATCACGAGTGTCAAGCCAAGTCATTGCCTGTGAGATAACATCTGCAAGTAGCAAGCAGTTAAGAAGAAAGATAAAACCCGAAAGACAGTCGCATAAGAATGGATTTCTTTCTTGTTATGAAGTCATTTATTGACTTGCACGTGAATTAGTGCACTTGAATGGTAGTTAGTTGCCATAAATGTTGCAAATATTGATATTTGATGTGGTTAACATGATAATGGTGAAAGTCAATATGAGTAGTTCAGGGAGAGAAAAATTCAATGTCTAATTTTTCTTTGACCAATTAGAATAAGGCTCGTGTGTATGCTAATGTAATAACCACAGGCATGTATATTTAACCCACCATAGCTCCTGAAACAAAATCAGACTGGTGAAAAAACTGTATTAAACAGGAGCAGCAAAACCTGCTTTATATTGTTTGGAATTTAAAGGTTCTTGTAAATATTTCTAAAGCTTTTTGGAGTTGTGTGATTGATTATAAATTGACACACATTGCAGACTAAGAAAAATTAAGACAATGAAATGGGTTGACTACAAGAATGAATCCATAGTTCAAATCTGAAGACAGTTGTTTGACTTATTACATAACGCACTGTGCTACTAAACAATGACAAGCAAGAATAATACAAATTTTGAAGTTGTCAATCTATTTATTGGTGCAAATGTGACATGAATGGTAAGTCAGATAATATCCGAAAACTTGAAAATTTTGTCGTCCTGGAGCGGGAATCGAACCTGCACCTCCCTGTTTGCGCCCGAGTATGCTACCCACTACACCACCCAGAACGATCAAGCCACAAGTTTCTAATTCATTTTAATATAAACATCACTGGGGGTGTAGTGGTTAGCATACTCGGGTGCAACCTGGGTGACCAGGGTTCGATTCTCGTTCCAGGGCAATGAAATTTTCAAGTTTTTGGATAATCTGACTTATCATTCCTGTCTTATTTACACCAATAAACGGATTCACAAATTCAAAATTTGCAGAGATGCCAACCTGAGAAAGGGTCATCAGTAAAAAAATTTGAAGTTTTCAGTAGTTTTCAGTAAAACTGCTTCGACCTTCAGAAAGATTTTCAGTATATCAAAAATATTTATTTTAAAATCTCAGAATCGTTTATAACACTTTTTAATAAAAAGAATGTTCCAAAATGTAGTTTTATTTAAAAACTATATATACAACACTATCTACCAACAAGCAATTGGACACCCCTGCAATCGACGATATCTGCGGTCCTGATACACGTCATGGCAGCCGCCGTTAAATATCGTGTGGGAAACAACAACACAACCAGTCGCATGCAAGATGCCACGCAGTTCAGAGCTCTCTGATTTCGAGAAAGATGTAATCGTCGGGTATCACAGAAATGGCCAATCCATACATGACATATCCAGTGAGTTGAAGTACCCAAAATCGACAGTGGCCTACGCGATTGGCAAGTGGAAGATGAGAGGTGACTGTCGGAATGTGCCCTGACCCGGCAGATCCACAAAACTGGGAGTTAGAGACCGACGGGTGCTGGCCACAGAAATAAGGAAGAACCACACTAAATCGATGGGCCACATCTGCAAGGAGTTTCAACAGGCATCTGGGAGTGTTCTTTCGACGAATACCATCCGTAAGGAAGCCCATCTGCTCAGTTATCATGGACATGCTGCCGCCCACAAGCCTTTGATCACCAAGCCCAATAGCGCTGCTCGGCTAGCGTGGTGCAAAGAACATCGACAGTGGACCGTTGAACAGTGGAAACAGGTTCTCTGGAGCGACGAATCAAGGTTCACCCTCTACTGTTCGGGATGGCAGGGTTTGGGTTTGGCGTCTGCTTGGAGAATGCCTCCTGCCGGAATGTATTGTGCCAACTGTGAAATTCGGCGGTGGTGGAATTATGCTATAGTGGTGTTTCTCCTGGGATGGCACGGGACCCTTGGTCGCAATTCCTGGTAGACTCAATGCCGAGACCTACTGCACCATTTTGGATGACCATGAACTTCCTACGTTGTGGCAGTTTTATGGGGTGGACCCATGTTACTTTCAGGATGACAATGCCACCTGTCATGTTGCGAGGTCCACCATGGCTTAGTATGGTGACAATGGGGTTAATCGAATGGATTGGCCTGCGCAGAGCTCGGACTTTAACCTTATTGAGCACCTGTGGGACGAGTTGGAGCGTCGACTTAAGGGGTGCCCCCATCGTCCGAAATCGGTGAAGGAACTGACCTGTCTTCTCCAAGCCGAGTGGAAGAAAATACCTCTAGCCATCGTGCAACGCCTAGTTGAGAGTATGCCCCGGAGGGTCGCAGCTGTAATCGCCGCTCGTGGAGGCTCCACCAACTATTGAAGGTGAATAAACTTCGTTTTCCTTTGCTATCACAGGTGTCCAATTACTTGTTGGTAGATAGTGTATTTCTGCAGTAAAGGCAACAACTTAGCAGGTAAAAGTTCAGCTTTGGCTCGCCTTCTCCGACATACAAACTATAGAGGTATCACCGGCATGGCGGGTGACACCCGACCTATTCGGCGAAAAAGAAATGTCTTGCGAGCACCGACATGTGAGCTATAGAGGCGTCATTGGCATGGAAGGTGACACCCGACACGCAAGATATTCGGCGAAAAAATGTCTCGCAAGCTTCGACATATGAGCTATAAAGGCATCATAGGCATAGCGGATAACATAACACCCGACACACAGATGACATTCCTTTTTATCTATTTGGTGAAAAAGAAATGTCTCGTGAGCCTCGACATGCAAGCTATAGAGGCGTCATTGGCATGGCAGTTGACACCCGACCTATTCGGCGAAAAAGAAATGTCTCGCGAGCGTCGACATACGAGCTATACAGGCGTCATCATCGTCATGGTGGGTGACACCTGACACCGCCAATGACATTTTTTGTTTATCTATTCGGTGAAAAAGAAATATCTCGCAAGCCCCATCATACGAGCTATACAGGCATCATCGGCATGGCGGATGACACCCGACATGTGAGCTATATGGTGAAAAAGAAATTCATTGTGAGCGCCGACGTGCGAGCTCTAGAGGCATCATAGGCACAGCAGATGACACCCGACACGCAAGCTATTCGGCGATTTCGTAATGTCGGCTGTCACCCGACAGTTGAGCGGAAAGGGTTAAAACGTTTGCACCGGAATTTTCACAAGCACAAAGTCACATGTAATCAATGTAATGAGCTCCCTCTTGGCTTTTGCGCATGGCACTTCCAAATGGCTGTACATCACGGGACAAACAGTGTATGAGGAGAAACTCTGCCTCCGTTGGTAGGGGATGTCAGAACATCGAAGGCATATAGGGACCACCTTTAGTGTATGCTTTTTTGACAAAAAGATGGCAAAAAGTAGAAAATTGTGTTCGTGGGCTTTTGCGTAGTTTTCTGGATGACTTCCATAAAACTCCAAGATGGAGTGAAAATCTGTACAAACTATGGAAAATCTGTAAAAGTTGGCATTTCTGAATTTGTATTGTACAATGGTGTAGTCCCGTATTTCATTCATTGATATTCTGCTCTTTCAAGCAAACACAGGAATGAATTTTAATCCTCCAGATTCACTATATATGAATGCCTGTTGCTTTGACTAGCAAATCCTGTGATGGTTATATTCAAATTAATTGGAAACTTGGTTGTTCTGGGTAGTGTAGTGATTAGCATTCTCAGGCGCAAACCAGGATTTGTGGTTTCGATTCCCGCTCCAGGATGATGAAATTTTCAAGTTTTTGTATATTATCTAACTTACCATTCATTTCATATTTATATCAATAAATGGATTCACAACTTCAAAATTTGCATTGTACAATGGTCTAATTCCATATTTTGTTCATTGACAAGCAAGAATTCAAATGATAAAAATTTACATTTTTCTGCTCATTACTTTAAAAACCATAAAACTTAAACATTTTGCCTGTTGTCAAAACTGAATGAAATGAAGTTTTTTTTTTTAAAGCATGCCTTTATTGATCTTTTCCCCCTTTGCAATAACTGATATTTATTGCATCTACATACACATCTGTAAGTTAAAATTTATACACTCCTTTGATACCATATTCATGTAAAAAAAAAAAAAAAAGAGAGACAGTACTACACCTATTATCAAGTGTTCTAAAATCCAGAATGACCCAAAAACTGTAAGGAAGAGAATTATTGGAAAAACACATGGCATTGCTGACACTGGCATTTAATAGCACCAATAATACCAACAACTGAGAGTATCAGTGACCCTCCCACACAAACACACACATACAGTGCCCACAGCGACCCATTCAGTGTTCAGAATCATTTCACTCTCTTTTGCCCGGAATCTTTGATGTGCGTCCTATGTCAGTCAGTTAAGGCAGAGACAAAAAATAACAAACATTTATTTTCAGTGAAAAATTCACAACACCCGGCCGAAATTTTAATGAACTTCATAAATCGCCAATAGGAATGGATAAATCTGTTTAATAGGCGTAATACAGATATAAAGCTAGATAAACGCAAGTTTTGACCAAACACGGTTGGCTTCCTCAGGCGAATGTTATAAAATAAACAAATTCCATTTAAATGCTGAGAGTACTATGTAAATGCAAATTTAAATATTACTCTGAGCAACTAAACACGTTGGCTTCTTCAGGTGAATGTTATAAAATAAACAAAGAATCTATATATTATTTCTATAAGGTTTTTTACTGTAAGACTAGTTGTGAGAGAATGGCTGAACGTAAACATATGGTTGAGGTATCGAAAAAAAGGTCTTACCATGTAGATGTGCCAGTCGAAGAGAAAAATGAGATTGGGGCAACGGTTTGGGCATTGTGGGGCGGCAAAGTTCCCATGTAAAGTCAATGGGAGAAGTGTGCGGTTGACTCATGTGCTGTTGAAGGCGGAAGTATGGAGGGACTCAGATAGTCCAAAGTCTGAAGTCTCTCTTCTCAGCAAACTGTTGTGCAAAACAACGCTACCAGGAATTTGTTTGAAAGTTCTTATTGGAACAGCGAACACCTGATTGCGTTGTGCCATTGGACTGTGTGATGTATATATAAAATTTAACATTCATTCGATCCAGTTTAATCATGTAGTAAAGATGCCCGTTCTCCGAAGGACGAATCTATAAAATCATTTTTTGAACATAAAATTAAAGGGAAAAGTAATTAAGGGAAAGAAAAGCAATTTAAAAATCCATAACTGTTTTACGATTTAGAACAGCATCGTGACATCAGCATATGGTTTGATGTAGAGCAGGCTTTGGCGCTCCTTAATGTTAAATCAAAATTTGAAATGTTTAAAGCACTTCAGTGATTGACAAAATTATCTTTAAACTTATCAGCATTTTGAAACAGTAAAGCTAAGCCACCCTTTTGAATATTTTGGTTTTCAGACGTTTTTCTAGATGTAGAAGTGGTAGCATCATTCAAGCAGAAAATGTTTCAAACGCTGTTTTTTTTTTTTTTTTTTTTTTTTTTGGGGATTTCATGCATTTGCAGGCATTCGGAATTTAAAACCTACCAGCATGCCAATTTTTAGATCTCAAGGTTATTTAGCAGTAGTCTAACAATTTGCAAAAAGTTCAAGCAGACAATGTTCCAAAGCCATCATTTTGGTTTTTGGACTTTAAGACCTATATGCAGGCCAATTTTCAGATCTCTAAGTCATTTAGAAGTGGTTAAACAATTTGCAAAATATTCAAGCAGACAATGTTCCAAAGCCGCCATTTTGATATTTTTTTTTTGGTTTCGTACTTTTCTAGGTATACGGACCTTAAGACCTATCAGCATGCCAATTTTCAGATTTCTAGGTCATTTAGAAGTGGTCGAACAATTTGAGGACGAACACACTCATACTTTCCCTCTTTGCTTTTTATATACAAGGTGAAAGCCGATATTTACATAGGTATTCACATATGCAGGCGGAAAACGCCAAACTTTAATAAAAGCGTCACTACATCATTAAGCATTGCATCATTACCAGTTTGATATTGTTGCCTGTCCTTTCACCCAATGAGAAGACAGTGCTAAACATAGCTTTGTCACCATGGCAGCAGGTCACGGTACCTGAACGTTCCTCTGTGGTTATCGTGAAGACAGACAAGCTGTTCGTTTCTTTCCTTTGCATCTCTAAAACATGCTTAAAAATCAGAAAATGACTTTTTCTTATTTTTTTTTTTTTTTTTTGTGAAAAAGGGATGACAGTGTTAAGTTTATGCTGTACAAATTGCAATGCGTTATGATTCATAGTTTGCCATATATCCGTTTCTTTCATGCAGAGCTGCTAACTTTTGAAAATCAAAAACCGGGACATCAACAAGCGTTCAGCAGTGCGCATATTTACAATTTATAAATAAAAAATTATATATTATAGGTTTAAGACCCCTCCCCCCCCCCCAAAAAAAAACAGCTTTCATTCTGTTTTGCATCAATCTTGAAACCAAGGTTCGCCTGGGTGGGCCCAGTTGAAAACACCCACCAAAAAAACCCACCTCGGTTTTTTCTTCTACAATATTCCAAATTTAATTAGCACCCAATGAAATATTTTCTTTTACAATTAATAACAATAGGAATAAAGACTAGATTCTCTTTCTTGCCTTCTCAAAGGTGATGGTTGATAGATTTTATTATTTAGAACACAAAACGAACCTTTCAGATCAGCTGACAAAGCAACTGATCTAAAATAAGAAAATTGAAAATAATAAATGGTTGCATATAAATAGCTTTCCATCTATAAAGAATAACTATAGACCAACATTATCTATTCATACTATAGAAACAAAAAATAGGGAAACAGAATATAACATACTTAGCTTCTAACTAAAATATAATCTTTAAATAAAATTTTCCTGCGATATTATTTGTGTGCAGCATATAAACTGCAACGGTTTTTGACTATTTACAAAGATCACTTAAAAATTAAACAATGGTACATAATAAAGTATTTTCGCTTTGTATTTTACTAGAACCTCAAAAGCAGTCTGAAATTATCATAGTTTCATGACCCACATAATTTTCAAATATTTTCAAACCTCTTGAGTTTCTCTGCAAAACAGCCAAAATTAAATAATTAATGTAATCTCAGGGGTTTTAGCCAGAAACAAAACTACCAATCTACAGGAAATTTTGATCCAAAAAGGTATAAACTGAACAAGTTTTGTGGCTTTCTCTATCCCAAGCCTATTTTTTAACTTATTCCAAATAGTTGAAACACAGAGAAAATTCTCTCAATGGAGGCAGATGAAGGGTGCTGAATGTAGGCATACAAAAAAAGTTACAAAATTCTGCAGGCAATTTTGAATTTGAATCCTTTTCAGACTTTTTTTGCCATGACTCGCCATCATTTTATGGAAGAAAACTGGCTGATGACACTTTCTTTCGTCACTGATGTTAGGCAACAGTCTGTGTCATTAATTTTGAAAGCCATTACACCAGGCAAATACATGGTCATATCAGAATAATATGACCACCTACCAAATAATAAGATGACAGCGGCAAAATGGCGTGGTATGGACTCGACAAGGCCCTGGAAGGTTGCCTGAGACACAAGTGCACATTTGGACTGCAGCAGAGCACGGAGATCCTGGAAATGACATGGTTGTGGGTAGGCACGCCGAACTTGTCAATCCAAATAGTCCCACAAATGCACTATGGGATTGAGGTCAGGCGATTATGCCGGCCAAGGGAAAACGTGGACATCACTGTCGTGTTCCTGGAACCAGTCATGCACCGCCTTAGCAACGTTACAGGGTGCATTGTCCTTTAGATACCATCACCACCAGGGTAAACATCCAATGTGAAGGGATGCATGTGGTTTGCAATAACGGACAGTTAGCCATTAGTGTTCAGGGACCCATCCTGTGATACCAGCGGTCCCAGGACGTACAAGGAAAGCATCCCCTAGGCATGCACACTGCCACCGCTAACCTGTACTTGACCTTCAAGCGTGTCCGGGTGTTGGTTTTCATGTGTCTGACACCGTGTCCACCACCACCCGTCGCTTCTGTGGAGTAGAAACCTCTATTTGTCGGTGAAGGCAACCATTTTTTCCACTGTCCAATGATGGTAGTCCCATGTGCACTGCAGACATCATTGCCAATGGCCCTGGGTTTACATGGGTGCCTTGACGCAGCGTTGACTGTGGAGACCCATGCGTAACAGGGTTTGCTCTTCTGTTATCTAGGACATGTACCTGGGTACCCCAGCATTCATTTGCATGGTCAATTGCTGTGCTGTTGCATGTAGATTGCCCTTTACAAGTTGACGGAGGTGACATTCTAGTCTGGGGTTGATGACCTTTGGGGCCCTACAGTTATGGCGTTGAGAGGTACTCGGTGTGCTGGCGGTCCATTCTTGGTACACCCTTACTAAAGCACCTCGCGAACAGCCCCCAGATCCTGTTGTTTCTGAGATGCTTCCATCCAGGGGTCAAAAAATATGGTCGCTTGGTTGCCCAGGGTGACCAAAAAAATTGTCCAGGCCACCACAGGAAATGTCACTGATAAACACGTACCGCAATTTTTGTTGTATAATCTGCGGATAAACGCTGATTATATATAAAAAAAAAAAAAAAAAAAAAAAAAAAAACGTTTTTGCGGCCGTTTGATTAAAAAAAATCTGCAGGGTAATTGAGCACAAGAGGGGCTATAATTGGAAAAGGAACTCCCTCTGAAAAATTATCCGCAGTTCTCTTCTCAGTTCATGAGTTTGTATGGAGTGGAGATCAGGGGGAGGGAGACGGGTGTCATAATGAAAGATCGCGAAAGTTTTAGGGTGGTCATAATATTCGACTGTGTAATCAGGGGGAAATTTGGATATCCACTCTTCTGCAATACTCTCCTATTCTTGGTTAAGTTTCTGACCTCTGTAATTCAGATCCATAAGGTTTGCTAGAAAATGTTGCACAAGAATTACTTGTTCAAACCTTTTTATAATCTAGATGGTAGGGCTTCAGGATTTCTTCTTGTAGTAAATCCAGCCATATTTCAACAGCAACTGAAACAGGCATTGTCTCTCTGAAGTGTGTCCAGTGTGCTAACAGCAATGGATAACTGCTTTCCCAGATTCATAGTATCTTGGTAAATGCCCATTTTATCCAAGATTTTTTAAATAGACTGATCAAATTCCTCAATATTCTTTTAAGATATTTCTCTGTATTTGTGATAATTGGCCACAAATGTTTTAACACAATCAGGATGAAAGTTGCACTTTGTTTCATTAGGTAGTTGTGGCATTAAGCCAGGCTTTTCTTTGAACTATCCATGTGGTTGATGTAGGCCTGCATGACAAAAATATTTCTGCACCGCCGCAATCTGCTTTAAAAGTCTTTGGGGAAACCTCTTTTTCTAACAAATTCAACAGATGTGCTGAGCATCCATATGCTACGAAAGTTGGATATCTTTCATTTAAAATGTTCCACATTTTTATCCTTTTGTTTTTGCTCTGAGTTACAACAGCAAAAACAGGTTTGCCAAATTTTTCTTCGCACTCCTTTATGGCCGTCTATCATTTAGAAGCATAATATTTTGCTGTTTGCTTTTCTGATCCAGTATCATCAGCATACAGCAAAATACTTTCTGTTCCGGTGTGGACACTAATAGCTTGGACTGGCTCATTCTTCACACTGCACCAACCATCTGTGATGAGAGTCAAACTGCCTAATTTTATTTTTCTGAAAGCTGAGATTCAGTTTCTTCTGCTGCAGTATCAAACAGTTTTCCACCAATGGCTTTTGCTGAAGGTGGTTGATGTCCAGGGAGTCAGTGTTTCAGTCATAGTTTTAAAGTGGTCCAACTCTGCTGCATTGAACGGTATGTTAGCATTCTAGTTGCACATTATGGTATTAACCGAATCGTGCCATTATACGTGGAACATATATAGTATCTGAAACAATCATGTGATGTTTCTGAATATTTCTGTTTCACACGTTATGTTCTGTGAAAGTTTGATCGGCTGATACTTAACGTCTGACGGTGAAAATTATTTATGTGTCAATTGACCATTATAGTTAAAAATATATATTAAGCGTATTAAGGCTTACCACTTGAGAACTGCTCCGCTTTCCTTCGTTGTCAGTAGTAGCCATGGTTCTTCCGGTTCATCGTCCTTATCAAAACAAGGTTAGGCTTATCGTGGCTAGGTCTGTTGCACAACAGGTTCTTCCGGTTCCAGACCTAGCCACGACAAGCCTAACCTTGTTTTGATAAGGACGATGAACCGGAAGAACCATGGCTACTAGACTACTGACAACGAAGGAAAGCGGAGCAGTTCTCAAGTGGTAAGCCTTAATACGCTTCAATATATATTTTTAACTGTAATGGTCAATTGACACATAAATAATTTTCACCGTCGGACGTTACGTATCAGCTGGTCGAACTTTCACAGAACATAACGTGTGAAACAGAAATATTCAGAAACATCAAATGATTGTTTCAGATACTAGGTATGTTAGCAGCTTTAAAAAGAATTATCCACTGTTTTATCAAGAGACTCCTTTTGCCCTTTTAAGACAGAATTTACTCAATGATTGTCACTTCTTTGTTTCTTTACAACAGTACTCAAAAAAGCCCGATAAAACCCGAAAAAAACCAAGTGGGCTCGGGTTTTTTCAAACCCTGCTCGAGGCCGACCCAAATGAAGACAAGAGAAAGCAGAATTTCGTGAATCCACAGAAGAATCTCATGTATGAGCAAGAAGTGACTAAGAAATTGAAAAACACGAATTTTATAGAAAATTAAATGTGAAAAATCCATACTGCGTTGCTCACTCTGCCTTGAAACAATTTTACAGGGCATGGAAATGGCGCAGATTCCACCACGAACAGACTAAATACCGATCTAGAAATTTAGTTTAGTTAAGTTTAATAAAGGGAAAGAGGTGAAAATGATTGCTCTCTTATTGATTAGTTATGAAGAAGTATGTATTGGAAATAGGGAAACATGCATTTCATTAGAAAAAATTCGTAAAAAATACAAAGTCGCTCTTATCCACTATTATCAAACATATTAAAAACGAGGAACGTGATCACACACACAGAAAACAACGAAAACAAAAGTCAGAAAAATTTAATATGCGGAAGCGGAAAACGACGCAACATTCTCATAGCTGCTACAGGAGTGACTTTCGGTGTGATTACGACCATTTGCAAGATTCATCAACATTTTCCCTGTTTTCTCAATCGAAGCATTTTTTAATTATGAAAATTAACTTCACACAGATGTTTAGTAACGTTATTTCACTGAGATTTTTTATTTCCATAGCGTACTCGATGTTTTCCGTAGTCCACAGCTGACTGATGATCTTCATAGTAACTATATAAAATCCGTAGTACTTGGAGACTTAAATCTTTCTTTCCACCGCATGGTCTTAACTCAGCTTCAAACGGAACGGTGTGCACGGAGAATTCAATGTGTCTAAATCTCGATGGACACAGTGTTTCTGGCGTACAATGGTGCAAAATCTGCCTTTTGTAGCAAGATGACGCAAGATTTTTTTTTGGCACACAACTCCCATCCCTGCGCGAAGCAATCGCACAAGCGCCATGGATGTGACGTCATGAACCAGAACTTCAACTTTCCAAGCCACTGACTGTCTTGCTACCATCGCGGGGCTCTCGACCTTGGCATTTGAGGTGCCGTGGATTAACATAAAACATTTGCCTCCATTCGTTACTGACTTCCATGGCTAATGTTGACGCTTGAGAAAAATTATTGCTGATATCATTAATGAAGGAAAAAACATACCATGCATAATAAATAAGAAAACCACAAAACTGGATTTTTTGTAAAAAAAAATCGGATTTCCGGAAAATATTTTCGAAATTGACAGAATCCGAGCAAACTGGGATACTTGGCAGATCTGTTAATGGATCCCTTTGCAAAATAGAGAATTTTGTGAAATTTAAAAATTAAATTTCTTGTAAACTAAATCGAAATTTTAAAAAATGGCGATGAGGTGTAAAAATTAGGTCATGGCATTACATGCCTACAAAGTTTCGTGGTTCTGTTGCTGTTAATGTGTCCGGAACGCGACCTGATAGCACTTTTTTGCTTACCTTAAGTTTGAAATACAATAGCTCTTGAAATATCGCCAGAATTGAAAAACGGTTTATGTCAGCATGTTCTCCAAATAATTATCTACAAATGATGTAAATATCTTATTTTGGTGTTCAATACGTTTTGCGCTGCGAGCTAGGAAAGCAAGAGTGTCACAAAATTTAAATTAAAACAGCGGCGGCAGTTACTTTTTTTAGAATAGAGAGATATGGTGTGGTCATTCACTTATGGCAATTTTTGAGCAATGAAACGTGGCTCATACAAGTTTTACTGTAAAATGTGCAACAAATATGCCGCAGTTACCTACAAAATCTAAGCTTTTAAGAGAAACAGAAAAAGAAAAATCTATTTCATTAATTCTGCTTTTTTCATAATAGATATAAAACTAATAACTTCATTTGCTTAGATCGAAAATTGTAGTAATTTTATACATACACTAGCTGTAAAGCCCGTTGAGATAAGAATACAAAGGGTTCTAGAAATTATTGCTATTCCAGCATTTATTACAATGTTGGAAAATATCTTTGTCCATAATATTTTTTTGTAAATATCGTTTTGTAATCTGGAAATAGTTTTCTTTTTTCTGGCCTATGGACTACTTTAACTGTGACATCATCAAACTGTCAAACTCTTGATAATGCAACATTTAAGGTGGACGTCAAGTAATTTTGCTTCCTATACTTCCAATGGAAAAATTTCTGTACACATTTTCTTCACAATTTATGCGTTCCCAAGGATGAACATTTTAACATCGATTAAAATAACTTCATTTTATAACTTGGAATACTTAACATTTTCTACAGCATAACCATAATTATATTAAAAATCAATAACTTGGCCTTTGGTGGTGTTGAAATCAGAAAAAAGATGGCACGACCTGTACTTTGATGACGTCAGTAGACAAACAAATGCTGGATTGCATAATTATGGTTATGTTTTAGAAAATATTAAGTATTTCAAGTTATAAAATGAAGCTATTTTAATCAATGCTCAAATATTCATCCTTGGTAACGCATTAATTGTGAAGAAAATGTGTACAGAAGTTTTTCCATTGAAAGTATAGGAAGCAAAATTACTTGCTGTCCACCTTAAAGCCACATGATGTTTGTTGTTGTCGGTTCGTTAATTTCCTTTGAACCTCCTGAGCGCAGTGTTCATTCCTTTGTTCGGGGGTCATATTTCGTGCCTCTGCAATATGAACATTTCTCATGCACTGAGATTCAACTTCAATATGTTTTGGCATCATATTAGTATGACGACCACGCAAACGTCGAATTTCAGAATTTCTTTCAACTGCATCGCATTTTTGTCTCTTTCCTCTGGCATGTTCGGCACTCCAGCGGTTAACCCTTTGTCTTTGCATTGTTCATGCCTTGCTCAATCGAAATCGACTTTGCAGTATTTATCTTCAATCTCTGCATCTAATGAAAGAGGTAAACAAAATTTTGACGCGGCATAAGCATGGTTTAAAACAACAGTCAAGTTCGCGAAAGACACTAACGTTTGTCCTTGCCTTACTGAAATAAAAGTGATCCACGTCATCGCAAGTACGTATTAAAATTAATCAATATTAACGGCCATTAAATATTTTAGGAGGAAAATGCATGGAAAAATTTTAATCTTGTAAAACATCTTACAACCTAGACTGTATACATTCAGTTCCATCGCATTCGGAAAAAAAAAAAAAACTAATTTCGAATGAAAGGAAAAAGATGAAAACAAAACGTTAAACAGGAACGGTTACAGATAACACGATGTTAACACCGGAATATAAATTTTGTCTTTTTCTGTTAAACAGCACAATAAAGCATACCAAGGTTATGTAAAGTAGAACCAAATTTCCTGACGTAGTTTTACTATTTCTAAAGAGTTGACCGTGCGACATAATGCATCTCTGATGTCATGTGAGAATGATTTGGATGAGATGACATCACACCACTAGCTGCACATGTTCTTTGTTGCTATGACAACAAAAGAAAGCGGTACACGTTCACTGGGCACATGTATGATGACGTCACCAGCACAAAAACACAAAAAGCTAAGACTGACGTCACAAACATTTGTTTCTAGGTTGTTGCTATGATGACTTAAAAAGTGTTACAGGTCGTCGCAACTTAGCCTTTTATATATTAGAATACATATCACTACAAGCTGTTCTCTGAGATTCAGAGGTAAGTTCCTCAAAGAAAGACAAACTGCCAGATAAATGTTTAACAGATGGACCTAGAATTGACTTGCTGTTTGGTGTATCAAACGTCTCCATTTACAGCGATCTTGGCACACAGCTAGAGCTTCACTGACATTCATCACACGATGCACATGAGACTTCTTGTACTTTATACTCATAATCTTTTTCTCATGCAGACATTCCTAAATCTGGTCCTTCCACGATTTCCTTTTCTTTCCTGCCACATGGTCTGAAAAATTCTCTTAGTAAGCATCTCATCACTCATTCTTTCAACATGGGCAAATCACCTAAGAATATTAGTCTCCACCTCACTGACAACATTTTGTCTCACATTACACAACTGCAACACATCTTGATTCCTAACATGATCACAGCGAGTCTTGGAACAAGCCCCCTGTAGGTAACGCATCTCTCCAGCATATGAACGACTCCTACGTCTCTTCTGCAGTACCCAGGTTTTACTGCAATACATCAGAGTATGAACAATTACACTTTCATACACAGCCATTTGAGATTTCCTTGATAACCCATCATTCTTGTGAAATCCTCCTAAAGCAGCTATGACTTTCAATGAAGAGTTCACTCACTTACTAATTACACCATCTAACATGCTATCTGTCAAACATGCTTCCCAAATATACAAACTCGCTCACCTGTTCAACCAATGTGTCATTTAATACAGTAATTTCATGAAGTCAGAAAAATGTGTACTGAAACAAGTCCTAACTAAAACAACACATCAATTTATTAATTCATTAAATATGTAGCATTTTCCCTTCCTGTCACCTTGATTATTGTGATTTTTCCAATTGGAAACTGATTTTGATTTATCTTGAGGAAAGCATACTACCCATGCCACATGAATTGCTAAGCTATGGATTTTGAAACTGGCAAAGTGCCAGTCTGGAGATTTCCAGATAAAACGTCTAGTACTGTACTAGATTTTTTTAATTCTTGTATACAGTCACAGATTTAAAGCACACAAAACAAAACAAAGAAACCAATTACCTTATCATATCGATACCAATCACAGAGGCCCTTCGTACACTAGGTGTGTCTTCATCAACTGAGAAGTTTGATGCCGCCACGCTATAACTACGATGCCGTTCACTGCTATAAGGTTGCGTCAGCGACAAATTATTGCAGTTAGCTGGAAGGTAGATATCTTCAGGATCCGAAAAATCAGTTAACATTTCCAATATGGTGCACTTAGTATCAAAGTATCCGAGGTCATTTATTCGTTTCCTTGCATCTGTAACATCGACTGTTTTGCTTTCTGTGCCAGAACTTTTGACAGGCTGCTTTTCCGAAGAAATTTCTTTGTCAGGATCAACATTTTTTTCATTTTCTTTATTTTTCTTTCTAATCGATTCTACCAGATAATAATTTTTTTCGGCCTGGGGTACTGACTGAGATGAATCATCATCATTGGCAAACTGTGCTGGTGGTTTTGGGAAAAACAGGGTCCCCTGACATATAAGACTCGTAAGGCAACTATCTTGACTACGACTGGTCCAGGATGATGAATCAGATTTTGGTAAACTTTTTATTGGAGATGGTTTGTTTTTAAATGAGCTAGGTGGCGAAATTCGGTCATTTCTTGAAAAATCACTGGGTAGCGTGTGATCGTTTAAAGGTGGATCACGGAACTGAACAGGTGGTGACGGTGGACAAATTTCAGAGACGTGAGATGCAGGAACAACTTCTGGAGTAGCACATGGGGTAGTAACACCATCATCCAATATTAAAGGAGGTGGAGGCTCAAACCTCTCAGAGCTCCCTTTTTCTGAGTGACCAAAAAGGGCTCCTTCTTTGGATTTCAGAGGCTGGCTAGAAACTACAGCATCAGATCTATAAAGAACTTTACTGACTTCAGCAGCACCTTTAGAGTTCGTCACAAAAACTTCATCAAAAGAATCTTTTGAAATAATTTCAAGTCTGTGTAGCTGCTTTTCACTGCCTTCATCTGTTTCACTGGCAGATGAACTAATTTTTTGACTACTACTGCTTGTACTCTTAAATGCTGTTCTCTTCCTTTGAGATTCAGCAGACCCATTCACAGACACACCATTAACACCTTGTAAGCGAGACATTAGAGGAGAAGCTGCATTTTTACCCAGATTGCCCTGCCTGTCTGGTGGATTGTATGATGGACTAGGAGGAACTCTGGGAGTATTTTTTACTGATAAATCCAGTGCTGCCCAATCTAATTCCACACTAGCGAACCTCGATCTGGGGGTGGAGGTGGAGGCGGTATGAACCCAGAGCTCAGATCTGGCATGGATTCACTATTAGACAAAGCTGTTCTTCCTTCAGCATAAATTGTGCTCATCACAGATAATGTACTTTGAGAGTGGCGAATACCATTCTCAAGAGCAAAAGGTATCCTGGATGCCCTGGCCAGTCCTGATGCCACTGTTCGGCTACTGTCAATTTTTTCACACCTAAAAGGACAACTGAATTTGGTCCCTGACTAAACTGTGGCTTTTTCAGCTGTCGAAGAAAATTTACTGTTCGTGACCTTAGCTTAATTTTGGAACGGACATTTATTTTGTGATTGTGACGTGAAACTGTACCATTGCTGACATTGTATTCTTCACAGTCACTTTCAAATTCACCTTTGAAATTATTTAAAAGTTTATCTTTGAGTGAAGACTTTTTGTGGACAAAGGGTTCGGTTTGACAGAAATGGGTGAGGAAACCCCTGTTTCTGGGCACCAAGAAAATGCAGATGGACTTGTAGGTGTGGCAGATATATCTGGAGATCGAGACTTCTGTCCAAGCGAGCCTTGAGAATTTCTCCTTTCTGAGTTTACATTTCCATTCGGAGCTTCATCCACTAGGAAGCTCACATCACTCAAACTTATGGTGGATTCTGATTCTGTAAAGACAAGAAACCAAAGGGCATTAAATGAAAAGAAGACATAAATTTTTATGACAAGTTATGTCCTAATGGTTCACAATATAACTACTCAATGAAACTGGAATTTCTCATACAGCTGAACCTCTTTAAACCACCCAAGTTTTGTTTTTGCTTTGTTTTTCCATATATTTTCCTGATGTGAGGGTGGTAGTATAAAAAGTGTGAGTGACAATGGTCGCAGTTCATAAAAAATATTGTGTGGGTTATTTATGTCACATAAACCAATCCTGATAAGTATTGGCACACATACATACAAAGATACATATCACTACAAACTGTTCTCTGAGATTCAAAGATTAGCTCCACAAAGAAATACAAACCACCAGATAAATTTTTAACTGATTATTTACTAACTGTTGCCATATACATCTTTTCCATTTACAGCGATCTTGACACACAACGCAGGCTTCACTGACATCCACCACATGACGTACACAAGACCTTCTATACTTCATATTCACAACCTTTTTCTCACTCAGACACTCCTGAATCTCATTCTCCCATGATTTCCTTGGCCTTCCTCTGCTTTTCTTTCCTGCCACTTGGGCTGAATAAATAATCTTAGCAAGCATGTCACCACTCATTCTTTCAACATGGCCAAACCACCTAAGAATATTAGTCTCCACCTTACTAACAACATTTTGCTTCACATTGGCACGAATGATGAGTGATAATAATAATAATAATAGTAATTTAAATTTTCATTATCAATTATTCATAGCAATCAGAATTGTATACTCAATTGCCTGTAGTTTACTGGTATTTACGTAACATCTCATCAGAAAATTTGAAAATTACATCACCCTGGAGTGGTAATTGAGAGCCTGTATCTCTCAATTTCTGTTCAAGAATGCTATTTGTTACACCATCCAGGACAAGCTGTTACATGAAGACCAGTAAACTACAAATAATTCAGTATACAATTCTGATTGCTGTAAATAATCTAGTGAATTTCCCATGTATGTATGAGGAATATTTCTTATTTAATTTTAATATTCCGTTATTAGTGAGAATTTCCTGCTGTACTCCAAACTGCCAAACCTCTTCCTGCATAATTTCATTTGTTATTACACCCAGTGTTAACATTTATTTGTTTTATCCATAATACTAGGGGCTTACTTTAGCTTACCATTCCTATCATTTTTTATTTTCTTTACCAAGAGTAAGGATTTTTCCAAGCCCATCTACTTGTCTTTTCTTTTTTTGGATATCTCCCACTGCTTGACTGCTAATACTTTCCTCAAAATTTTAAAATGATTTGCATCAAAGTGCTTGCTTGAAGGACACTTTTTTCTCTTGTACTCACAAATGAAAATTTTTCATTGACTCTCAAGACAGTTTTCTCCATTGCTGCTGAATTCAGATAAAGACAAGACAGATACGCAGAAGTTACACTTGTAACAATTCCCTACAAATGTAGTAAACTGCATCAGAATGCAGCACATCTACTGAATGGTAAAAAGACTTGAAAAACGTGGGGGTTGGGATGTCTTTGTCCCTCTCCTGCAGAAAGCGAATTTGCAATACAACACTCCTCTATCCCATCCCCCTCAAGGCACTAATGTATGCTGACTGCCGATGAATCCTCAGAAATATACACAGTTACACACGCATGTTAATAGCCATGCAGCTTCAAATAATCCATGTGCTTCAAATACAGTAATCCACTCTTGCAAGCAAAGTGAGAAATGACTCAATGGAGGTGTGCTGAGTTTTGTTGAAAAAGCTGTGAACTAGAAATAATAAAAATGAGAATAATACTTTTTGCCAAATGAAAGGTGCATGCAATAGGCTTCTGTAATTCTTTTCTGTGCAGATGGAGGGTTTAGAAAAGAATGTTTAACCCACTTTGAAAACATTTTGTGCTCTTAGAATATGATGAATGGTGGGCAGCAAGGTACAGGTTCATTGAAGGGATTTTCAATGTGCGAGTATTCAGAAAAATTCATTCCAGGGTTAGTAGGCCAAACCGGAGAAAGCAGTTTAAGATGGGTGGTTTAAAGAGGTTCGACTGTATTTCAATTTTGGTATTTTAAAAAGTACATTATGAAATATGTGACAGGAACATGTTTATTTTTCACTTTTGTTTCCAATCAAAACAATATTTGCCTTTTCCTTCTCATCACATTCAAGTGGTCTTAGTTGTTGTCCCAGGCTGCATTACCATGGAATATGACTTGGGCAAAAATATATAGGCCAGAATTTTTTTTTTTGTAATGAATTTCAACCCCTTTCAGCAAGACCTGAAGAAAAACAAATGTGTTTGTGCATATCTCTCCACTTCTATGCACACCAAAGACCCTAGAATCTCAGAGAAACAAGGTCTGAGTGCTTGGCAAGAAAAGTTGATATAAACCATACATATTTTCTGCATAATATCAAAATAAATAATGTTTATCTTTTGTTCAGATAAGTTGGTAGCAGCACCCCATTTAAATAAATTTGTTCTCTCTCACTTCCTCACTCTTACTCACTAACACTTATACACACATATGTATTTCACTAAGCTGTTCTCTCAGTTTCAGTGGTTACCTTATCTCCTCAAAGCAAGTTCATCTACCAAATTAAAGTTACTGATGATGTTAGATTTTACTTACTGTTGATGTATCAAATATCTCTGTTTACAGTGATCTTGGCACACAATTAAATCTTCACTGACATCCATCACATATCTCATGAAAGATCTTTTGTACTCTGCTCATCAACAACTAACTCAAACCCTTGGGTGTCATTCAAAAAGGACCTAAAGAGGGTTAGACTTACTTGTTGATGAAAAAATGTTACAAAACCTTTGGTGTCATTCAGGGCTATTTTGAATGACATCAAAGAGTTTGAGTTACTTGTTGATGAGCAAATGTTACATAACCTTTGGTGTTATTCAGGGATATTTTGAATGACACCAAAGAGTTTGAGTTGCTTGTTGCTGAGCAAATGTTACAAGACCTTTGTGTTATTCAGGGTTCATTTTGAATTACACAAAAGGGTTTGAGTTACTTGTTGATAAGCAAATGTTACAAAACCTTTGGTGTCGTTCAGGGATCATTTTGATGATGCCAGAGGGTTTCGAACATTTACATATCAACAAGTATCTCAAAGTTAAAGTTTGTTGTGTTTCTTAACATACAAGATTGAATATCCAAGACAAAGCTTCATTGGACTGAATATTAAAAAAACATGTAACCATGATACCTTTAAGATTCTAATATCACTCAAAAAACCTGAATTTCCCAATTGCATATTGGCTGAGTACAGTTGGCAGTGTTTAGGAAACTCTGTGAACTTATCTAGAGCTAAGAGTCTTGCTCTCAAAGTTCAAAACACCTGCTTCGACCATAAATTAATATAGAAATCAACGCATCAATCGTTAGTCAAACAATACAGTACCAATGTCACCAGAAAGAAAGAAAGAACAAATGAATAAATAAATAAATAACAAAACCAGCTGAGTCACCATCAATGAACATTTGTGGAAATAGCAACTATTAGGTGTGCAACTTAATGCTCGGCCACAGGCACGACATGTTGACAGCAAATTATTGCAAATCAAATACGTATCTAATCCGGGAAATAATCCCCGTCGTGTTGGATACATTTGAGCCATCAGTCAGGGAGCTGCCAAATGCCACTGCAGAAAAAAGAGGGCTGTTTCGTGTTGATAAACTCACCAATACTTGTGTGGACCTCCTCGACAGAAGTCAAGTGCGTATCACTCAGGTGATGTTGCAGGGAGCGAAAGAGTTGATAATCCGATGGGGCGAAGTCTGGAGAATAACCCAGGTGGGATAAAATCTCCCATCCCAGGTCGGTGATCGTGTTTAAAGTCATTTTCGCGATGTGAGGACGCGCGCTAACCTGAAGCAACAGAACCGACCTTCTGCCCTTGCCGGTGTATGGCCTTTTCGCCTCCATCACTCACACGAATGAGTTGCTGACAATAACGCTCAGCATTGACCGTTTCACCAGGTTTGAGCAACTCATAGTGTACAGCACTGCGCGGATCCCACTATATGCACAGCAACAACTTCCTGACATGGATATTCAGTTTGGCGGTACTGGCGGTAGGCTGACCTAGATAAATCCACGATTCGTGCCACTTAGGATTATCGTAGAGGATCCACTTCTCATCACAGGTCAAAATCTTGTGGAGGAAATCCTTCTTCTTGAATCTGGAGAGCAAGGACACAGCAATATCATAACGCCTAGACTTGTTCGCAGCTGTGAGTTGGTGGGGCACCCAACGGCCCTCCTTGTGAATCTGTCCAAGCTTGTGCAGACACTTTGCAATGGCTTGCCGTGTTACTCCAAGTTCCGGAGCGAGCTCTGACTGTGTGCGACAGGGATCCGTGTCCAACAGTTGTTCCAGTTCCTCATCATCAACTTTGTGTGGCTGTCCCGGACGTTTTACATCACGGAGATCGAAATTTCCCAGCTTAAACTGCTGGAACCATTTCTTACTCGTACTGTAGGACACAGCAGCCTCACCCAAAGCAGCACAGATCATTTGCTGGGCTTCCATGGCACTTTTTTTTTTTTAGCAGAAACATGAACAGAAGGCAGTGCCTCAAATTTTTCTTCTTGAACGACATTGCTTTCACTGTCAACTTTCGTCCCTTCTGTCACTACAGCTGTGAGCGGTTACGGTTGCCTAGAAAGCTGTTGAATGGCGCTGAAATCAGCCATTATCGCACACAGCTATTTGCATTTGCTGACGTTCTATGATCGCTTGCAGTTAGGGGCCGAGAATTAAGTTGCACACCTAATAACAATGCATTCAGAAGTACAGTAATTAACGGAAATTAAAACTTCTCGATTCAACTGTAAAAATTTAAAAAAAAAACTGCACAGCAAGTGGGTCAGTAGAGATGCAACGGATGTCAATTTGGCTGGATACCAGATATTCGGCCTGAATATCTGGATATCCGACCATCCGGCTGACAGTATATTTTTCTTTTAGAAATCCTCCTAAATAGTTATTATTTCATTAGTCCTATTTCATTTTTCTTCTTATTTGTCTTACATAATTATAAGTTAAATTCTCAATTCAGAAGAAATACATATTTTAAAATTATTTATATTTTAATGCAACTAATATAAATCTAAACCAAAACCAGCAGTAGCCACTAGACCATTAAAATTTTAAAGTGGCTATTAACATTTTTCTTCTAACATATCAAAAGCGCAAAAAGACGATGAGTCAACTTACTTTGAAGAGTTGAGAAACTATCTTTCACAACCAGTTATTGAAATTTCAAATTGTAGTACTCTCATTGGTACCTCAATTTTCTGTTCTACACGTTATTTACTCTTCAGACGTATGCCGCAGGGTCCAACTTCTAGGTCTGATTTTTAATTTTGACAGCTTACCTTAGATATAGAAATAAAACGTCAATAAGGCTTACCCTGTTACTCCTCGGCAATGAAGTTCACACATCGTGTGCATCACCGTTCATTCAATCCAATTCTATCTGTTGGCACAACTGCGCTCGAATGTTGACATCACGTATTCAATTCGCTATATATGCCTGTTAGTAAATGAGCTTCTAAAAATGAATTGCGTAGGCCTAAAATCATCAATTGACATTAATTGATGATTTTAGGCCTACGCAATTCATTTTTAGAAGCTCATTTACTAACAGGCATATATAGCGAATTGAATACGTGATGTCAACATTCGAGCGCAGTTGTGCCAACAGATAGAATTGGATTGAATGAACGGTGACGCACACGATTGTGAACTTCATTGCTGAGGAGTAACAAGGTAAGCATTTTTGACGTTTTATTTCTATATCTAAGGTATGCTATCAAAATTAAAAATCAGACCAAGAAGTTGAACCCTGCGGCATACGTCTGAAGAGTAAACAACGTGTAGAACAGAAAATTGAGGTACCAACGAGAGTACTACAATTCAAAGTACAGAGCCACAAATATTCTTGCTCTCATATTGAGATTGAGCAAATGCATTATACAGTTATTGAAAGAAAAATATCACCATTTGACTGGTGGAAAATGAATGCCATTAAGTTTCCTAATTTATCGCAATTAATAAAAAAGTATCTTTCCTCACTATATACAGTGAAAGACTGTTTTCTGAAGCAAGAGTAATTTATGAAAAGAAGAAAATAGAATTTTCAAATAAAAAAAGAAAAGAAAAGAAAAAAAAACCCCAGAAAAACCACTCTTTTTGCATCACAATTTGAGAATTTTAAAAAAGTGAAATAAATACATATATATTTTTTTTATTTTCTGGTACAGTGTTTGACAAGACAGTTTCTTTTTCTGAATGTTTAATTAATAACTTAAAAAAATGCTTTTGATGGGAAATTTTTTTAATTGCAAATCTTAAGTTAAAGTAATATTCATTTGCACAGATGTTGAATGTAAAGGCAAGATTTTGAATATTAAGATTTAGTTTAAGAGACAATGATAGAAATTGAGAAACCTAAAAATTTTAATATTACTATTAATTAATTATTGAGTTATTAAAAATACAGAGCATTTTCTGCATATTATTTATATGACCAGATTTCCAGCCAAATAACACTAATATCCGGCTTTTTAGCCGGATATCCGTTGCATCACTAGTGGTTAGTTGACCATAAGATATAATACACACACTTCACAAGTTAAGGCAACTACTTTGACACAACATATCCTCTAAAATTCTATTCTTTCATTAAAACCACTTGAATAGAATACTTTTAATATTTGCCATTTTTACATGTACATATCTCATGCATTTTCTTAATGCGAAAATGTGTTTTAAAATTAATGAATTCCTATAAGTAATACTATCACTTACCTTCATTTGCATATGAACCTATCTTAAATTGTGTATATGTTATCACCTGAGGCCAATTTACTTTCAGTCTTAACAGATCATAAATCTCTAAAAGACTATTATTTATTTTGTTATTTACTGTTATTACATTATATTTACCTCCAGAACAATACAACAAAAAGAAGAAGAAAAAAACACCTTAATTCTCAACTAAATACTTTCTTTAGGTCAACTTCCACACTGTTCCAAATAATTTTATATTTTGTATTTTGTGCATGTCTGTTCAAACCTGATTTGCTTGAATTCTTAAACTCAAATTTATATTCTGCAACTCTCATTCTTAGTTGTCACACCCATCGCTTCCACATAGCTGAGACCACATTCACATTTTATGTTGTAGATGACACTTTCTTCCAGTATGATGTTTTCCTCTTTTTGCTTTATGTAAAAGGGACGTGTAAATTATCTCTCTAACTTAACGGAAGATGTACAGTTATCTTCCTAACATAAAGCAAAATGAAGAAAACATCCTACTGCAAGAAGGTGTCACCTACAATATACAATGTGAATGCAGATTCAGATGATGGGCAGGGCAACATAATACAAGAGTAGCATAGCATAAAGCTGCAATAAAGAACTTTTCAAACAAAACAAACAGATAGACATATAGAAAATAGGGTATTAAAATGATCTGGGATTAATAAATAGCACTTTTTAAACCAAAAGTAGCAGGTCTGGAAATAGAGAGAAGAGGAAGAAATACATTAAATTATCAGAAGGGTTGGATTTTATAACAGGACTGGTAATAGCTACTTAGTCTTGAGGATGAGGAGGTTCACTGCCCGAAAATTTGACAGGTAAGTGAAAAATAATATGTTTCACAGAAACCTCAATTAATAATGAGGAACTGCACACCAACTATACATAAAACAGTAAAACTATTTATATTTTTAAACTATTATTATTTTTTAAGCATTGTTTCTGAACTTGTAAGCATAATGTCACGAGTTGCGGAAGACACGAAAGATGAACTACACTAACTCAGTTGATCTTGGTTATGATCATAGCACAATCGAAAACAAATGCCTAATAACTTTTAAAATTCTGAGCCCAATTTCAAACCTTAAAAAATGACCATCCCATAATGCTGATGCTAATGGGCAAATCTGGCCAGATAGCGATTATATGGACGCAGTGGTCTACAATAAGAAACTCTAAGATGTTATATCCAATACTGATGAGTCGCACAAACTATATCTCATGAGCAAAAGCCGTCTTTGTGCGGATAATTGAAAGTAAAATAAAACTCGGCTTAGCTTAAATCAAATTAACTCATATTATGAGACATCAATTTAATAAAACCTTATGATATTTTAAAAAACAGATTAAAAGACACGAGTACCTTCGGGCCATCGCATGGCCCATCTTCAGATGGAACAGCCAAATTGACAAGATCCGCATATAATATACACACACATGAACGCGTCAAAGTCTGTTGTTGTACATATATCCAAAGAAGGAAGATATTCCTCCCGGCACATTATCCCACGGTTACAGGTAATTCAAAGCCCCTAGGATTAGAGTTAATTAATACCTTATAGGCATTGGGGAGCTCATAAGGCATATAGTCATTACAACAAATATTTTGTGAGTGAAAAATTAACATGCTCTCAGTAAGAAACAGCGTGCTACGATTTTCAGGGGTATCCACAATTTTAAAATTTTTCCAGTCCGGATATAAAATCCCTTTTGTAACTTCCCTAGCAAGTGCTGTGTTGGTACCTCCTGTCTGGATATTATATTTATGTTCCTTAACCCTGCAAGACAAATTCCGTCCGGTCGATCCTATATAGACAGATTGAGTAGTTCCGAAAACATCTTTTAATGGGACACAATAGACACCTCATCTTTGTAAAATATCCATTGGGGTCCTGTCCTTTCTAACAAGTGGTAGTATATTAAGGGAGCGAGCGCCAAATTCCAATCCAAATTTCCGGCAAATGTTACGAAGAAGTTGAGTAATTGAAGGGATGTAATCGATGGAAGCAATGAAACGAAATGGTGTGGGCAAAAATGGTTGTAATGTAGTAGCAAGTTTACTTTTAACTCGGGAATGGATCCGGTTAAAAACGTATTCAGGATATCCAATTCGGGAGGCGAACGACGAGACCCATTGTAGTTCTGCAACGCGTGCAGTATGAGTTGAGGAATGGGTTATATCCAATTCTGGATCTACAATCTTATGGAAAAACCCTGTAAATTCTTGGATTGCACAGGTACAAAGAGCTGCCAGATTAACCGCGAATCCAGACGATCTCAAGAAAGCCACAAAATTACTGCCAGGCCCTCAGATTTCAAAGCTCTTTGGAAAACATAAACACCACTAGCCCGTCAATCCATTGAGACCCATTGTGTCCAGGAGGTCCACACCAATGTACCATTTAGGAAGAAAGCACTATCCAAATTCCTGACTACCTGAATCAGACTTTATAATAACTTCCACTCTAAATTTTATAATGAAAGCCAAGTAACTCACTGTCCAACAATGCAACATTTTCAGCAGTAGGAATTAAGGAAGAAATATTCCCCAGAAATGCATGGGAAGTTCCCTAGACTGTTTAAAGCAATGGAAATTGTGTACTGAATTGCCTGTACTTAACTGGTTTCCATGTAATATCTCCTCAGAGAACTTGAAAATTACACAGTAACGGATAGTATGTTTGAACGGAAATTGAGAGATGTGGGTTCATTTCCTTGCTCCAGGGTGATGTAATTTTGAAGTTTTCTGAGGAGATGTTACATGGAGACCAGTAAACTACAGGCAATTCAGTACACAATTCTGATTGCTTTGAATAATCTAGTGAATTTCCCATGTATTTCTGAAGAGATGTTACATGAAGACCAGTAAACTACAGGAAATTCAGTACACAATTCTGAATGCTTTGAATAATCTTGTGGCTTTTTTGTGTATTTCTGAGGAAATATTACATGGAAACCAGTAAAATACAGGCAACTCAGTACACAATTATGATTGATTTGAATAATCTAGAGAATTTCTGATGTATTTCTGAGATGTTACATGGAGCCCAGTAAACTACAGGCAATTCAGTACACAATTCTGATTGCTTTGAATAATCTAGTGAATTTCCCATGCATTTCTGAAGAGATGTTACATGGAGACCAGTAAACTACAGGAAATTCAGTGCACAATTCTGAATGCTTTGAATAAGCTTGTGGCTTTTTTGTGTATTTCTGAGGAGATATTACATGGAAACCAGTAAAATACAGGCAACTCAGTACACAATTATGATTGATTTGAATAATCTAGAGAATTTCTGATGTATTTCTGAGGAGATGTTACATGGAGACCAGTAAACTACAGGCAATTCAGTACACAATTCTGATTGCTTTGAATAATCTTTTATCAGCAGTTTCAACTAATTTCTCTTTGCCCTTCAGTCCCCATGCTGAAAGCCATCAAAATGCTGAGAAAGGCCATATCTAATTCATCACTTTTTGCAGGAATCGTGCCTCAGCATCTTTTAGTTAAAGGACTTGCAGTTTGACGTCTACCTTCCTCAAAAAAGCCATGTGGTTGATGTGCAAAAGCTTGGAACTTTCATTTCTGTTTTACAACAATAAATTTGGATTACTAGTACAGTTTTACTATTTTAAAAAACTCATTTAATACTTAAAATATTTGAGCAACACTTAATTGTGTAAACAGTTTTTTTTATGTAACAGCATGTTTTTAAAGTTATAATATTTTTTAAACAAGAGTTTA
The DNA here is from genome assembly GCA_039090855.1 of Macrothele yani. Lineage (NCBI taxonomy): Eukaryota > Metazoa > Arthropoda > Arachnida > Araneae > Macrothelidae > Macrothele > Macrothele yani. The sequence continues at coordinate 18,225,815 of CM077025.1, forward strand.
AAAATTGTTATTTGACAAATATTGGGACTTTAAAAACATGCTGTTTTTTTTAAGTTTTTATTTAAAAAAACAGCATTTTTTTAAAAACACAAAAAGTTTTCATTTGATTATTTTTTCTTTTTGTATTAAAACAGAAAAAAAAAATCAAATCAAAACATTTTTGCAATGATAATAATCAGTGTATATTTCTAAACAACTTACGTGAACTATGGCTATTACTTGATCCCCTCCTAGCAGTCTCCTGGTAATGTTCTTCATACACAATAGGCAGTGTGTTAAAATCTCCATCAAGTTCAGCACATTCAACCTCTAGAGGTGGTAAAAGATTGAGATATGGTGACCTTCTCAATGCCTCTGATACTTCCTGATATGCTTCTAAACTGCAAAAAGAAAATTCAGCCTGATTTTGGTTGAGTAATGACCACAAGAAAAATGAAAAGTAAAAAAGTTAGAGAGAAGCAGCTGATGTTTCAACTCAAGTAATTTAAAAAATATCTATTTCACAGCTACCCCAGGTTAGCATAATAGTTTTTAATTGTTATGATTCATGTTCTTCCCAGGTTTACCAAAAAAATTGTTAGAAAAACCTGAACTGAATAAGCAAATTTTAAACAAATGCAAATCTGTTACAAAAAAAAAAAAAAAAAAAAAAAGAAAGATATATGTTGTTAATAAGTTCAATGACAGATAAACCAAAAACATATAAAGTCATGACCACTTTTTGTATTACAAAAACTGTACAAATACAAACTATGCTTACTAAATGAAATACTTCGAAAAGAATGCAATAAGGAGTCTTTGACTTTGCACCAATTAAGTGCTTACATAAATTTACATACATACATATCATTAAGCTGTTCTCTGATATTTAGAGGTTAGCTTCTCAAAGAAATACAAACCACCAGATAAATTTTTAACTGATTATTTACTTACTGTTGCCGTATCAAACTTTTCCATTTACAGTGATCTGACACACGACACGGGCTTCAGTGACATCCATCACATGACGTACACAAGACCTTCTATACTTCATACTCATAATCTTTTTCTCATTCAGACACACCTGAATTTGATCTTGCCCTGATTTCCTTGGCATTCCTCTGCCTTTCTTTCCTGCCACTTGGGCCAAAAAAATGTTTCTTAGTAAGCATCTTATCACTCATTCTTTCAATATGGCCAAACCACCTAAGAATTATAGTCTCCACCTTGGTAACAACATTTTGCTTTACATTACACAACTGCAACACATCTCCATTCCTCACACGATCAGAACATGTCTTCCCACACAACCCCCGTAAGTGACACATTTCTCTAGCACACAAACAACTCCTATGTCTCTTCTGCAGTACCCAGGTTTCACTGCCATACATCAGAGTAGGAACAATTAACACTTTCATACACAGCCATTTGAAATTCTTTTAAGAATCCATCATTCCTGTGAAAATCTTCTAAAGCAGCCATGACTTTCAATGAAGAATTCACTCGCCTACTAATTTCGCTATCTAATCTGTTCTCTCTGTCAAAGAAGCTTCCCAAATATACAAAGTCATTTACCTGGTCAATCACTGTGCCATTTAGACTTACCCTGCATTCAGTACAAACAGTTCCTCACTCAAAAACCATAACTTTGGGTTTTCCCTTATTTATGCTCAGTTTGAATTCCATACAAAGTTCATACAACTGGTGCGCAACATGCTCTGCAACTCACTTTTGCTCTCTGCCAACAGAACTGTGTCATCAGCATACAGCAATCTGCACACACTGGTATTACCAAGACATAAAACAGTACAGTTCATCTCGGCATCATCACATAAATTCCCAATGTAAATTCATTGAATCACATGATTATTTTATCAGGGTGATTCAAAAGTTATTGCAGTTTTCTGACAGTTGATGAAAACGTGTATAAATGCATAAATGTAAATGTTTAATCTTCGAAATATGAGTCCATCGTGCTTGATGGTCCTACACCACAGTGATGTCATGTCTTGAATTCCCCTGTGGAAACATTTCCTTTGGTTTCAAGGCAAAAAAGTTTTGAACCCCAAGTTCAACATTGTGGATGTTTTGAAAGTGTTTTCCACACAGAGCATGTTGTTGCATGCTCTGTGTGGAAAACACTTTCAAATCATTCACAATGTTGAACTTGGGGTCCAAGATTTTTTTTGCCTTGAAACCAAAAGAATTTTATGGACTGTAAGAGGTAGTCTGAAGGCACAAGATCCAGACTATAAGCAGGATGGGACATTAGCTCAACACCCTCCAGTTCCTGTGTTTTTTCCTTAGTTGACCAGGCACAATGAGCAGGAGCTTATTCTGTTGCAGGATAACTCATTTATGGTTCACCAGAGCAGTGTACTTTCACCTTAAAGCAGCATACATCCACTCCAACTGGCCACAGTACATACAGCTGCACATTAATACCTTGGCCATCTGGAATAAATTCTTAATGAACATAGCTCTCAAAGTTCCACCACACATATATAAGCATAACTTTATGCTCAAATCGTCCACTTTGGGGGACTGGTTCTGGTGGCTTTTTTGAGATCCAACCACTGCTTTCTCATATCAGGATTCCATGAAAAAATATCCACGTTTCATCACGCCACAATTCACCTAATGAAACAGTCTTCCTGGGGATTTTCCAGCAATCGGCAACACACATGCACATGTCGCTGAACTTGAACAGCAGTCAATTCATGGGGTACTTGTCATATTCCCAGCTCATTTTACAGTTGTCTAGTGCTTGTGCATGGATTTGATTCTATGGCTGGGGGTACAGTTTCAAAATTCACAGTCAAAGGTCTTCCAGCATGTGCTTTGTCAGTAAGGTTGCTGTCCCCGCATTTAAATCACTTAAAACCAAAACTTGTAGTTCTTTCAGACACTGCTCATTCACCTTCCACAGCAAAAATTTCCCTCACTGCAGCAGTAAACTTTTTTTTTTTGTAGGAAAAACCATAACAGCATTTGGATTGTATGTTTCTCATTCATAGGTTTTGACAGCAGAAAATTTTCCAATAAACCACGGCAGCGTGCACTCCTATTTATACCAACTAGATTATACTGGTTTTCCAGACATATGTTGTTCTTAGCTGCATAACGCATAAGCTCCATGTAATTGCCTGACACAAGATGACTCTTCAAAACAGCAATGACTTTTGAATCACCCTAATCACCCTAATAGAAACTATGCAATATTTTGAATCACCCTAATAGAAACTATGCAATATTAATGTTTCTCATTAGGAGACAGTAATATTTATTAATTTTTTAAGACACAGGAACATGATTTCCAGCTGCAGAAGTAAGTTTATAACCCCTTTTATGCTGTTCTAATAACATCAACATTTTCATTACTGTAGCTTTTTAAAGTATGAGAAATGCATGCACACTTTTCTTTTTTTCTTTCATTTTTAGATGAAGCCTGTATATACCTTGACAACTGCAATAAGGTTCATGTAATTTATGTCACATTCCAACAGGTAGCATGCCTCATCAAAAATGGTGCAACAAATGTCATTAATGTTCTATAGGTATAATACATTTGCTCAATCTTAATATGAGAGCAAGAATATATGTGGCTCTGTACTTCTATAGGATTTATAATAATTGCAGAATTTTGCTACCCAGGCAAGTTGAAGATTTATGAACACAAGAGAAATGTTGGCTTGCTATCAGATTGACATCATGACTTCCTCTTTATTAAGAAGAGATTCTTGCTTTGTATTGTACCACGAAAAAAAAAAAAAAAGTGTGTGCACATCCGGCTGACCTTTAGCCGCAAGTCAATGGAAATGCAGGTCCACTTCTACGCAATCAAACAGGAAACCAGAGAACACAATTGGCATGATCACCTTTTAACACATTCTCCTGATTGTACCTAATGCATCAGCAATGAATTACTGGGACTTATCAACAACTAAAACAGGCTCTAGGAATCTGGAATATTGCAACGCTCACTAGGTTATGGAAACATTTGAAGATACTGTATATCACAATTATAAATATATGTCGGTATCAAAGAAGGAATTCATAGGAGTACAGACTTGCCAACCTTAAGAAGAGAAAAATCCTGCAATTTTCTATGAAAATCCTGCAAGCTTATTTCCGTATGTTTGAAATATCAATGGACATAATTTGAAGCACTAATGTTACGTTAAGGTACATAAAAAATGTAAAACAACTTATGTTAACAAATATTTAAAAAAATTATGTTAAGCTATGCATCGATCTGGAGAATAACTCAAATTAAGATGGAAAAGGAGAAATTCCTCGAAGCCGTCGGACTCTCATGCCTAAAGCAAAATTTTTTTGCCGTCAAATTTCCGATTTCGGAAATTTTTCCTCCATTTTTAAACTGAAATACAAATATTTATGGAATAAAATGATATATAACAACAATACTGGACAAAGGCAGCATCACAGGAAAAAAATTATTGATTACGGAGAAAACCTTTATTTCGTTTACTTCCGTTTCTGTACCGTCCCGATGCGCATTTTAATGAATTGGTAAAATTATTCGATGCATAGTTTTACGCGCGAGAAAAAAGTTTCCGATGCGTAGTTTTACGCGCGAGAAAAAGTTTCTGATGCATATTTTTACGCATGGAGAAAAATTCCTGATCCGTATTTTTACGCGTTGGTAAAATTTCGATGCATACTAAACCCGCAATTACGCATTTTGGCGAACTCTGGTCGGCACATCACTTGAGCACACTCCCGTGGAGAGAGAGAGAGCTACCGCACGATGTCACAAAGCCAGCGAGTCAAAGATGATATCATCGCGTGACACAGCGCTCGTAAGGTCTGTTAGAAAATCTAAGTGGATGGTTGCAGGGGGTTGAAATATTTCGATTGAGCAATCTAAATATTAAAAAATCTGTTAAAAAAGACCTCTATCTGTAAATCAGTACAATTAAGCAGAAATCCGTAAATTTTACGGGTAATCAGTAAAAGTTGGCAAGTATGCAAGTCTATTTTTGAAGATTTCCCCATTTCGGCAACAACGCACGATGTTTTTGTCCTGTCACACATGCATATGTTTCTGAAATGTCACTATCTGGGAACATTTTCTTAAAAAGCACACTTGCATGGTCAGCACAGCTTAAAAGTAAGTTATGTTACACGAGGAATGAAGTAACCAAGCACTCAGCATGGATAATCGCATCGGAAGAGGAACTATCTCGAGCAAAATTTTATGTTTTATTATTTTCCATGCACTTAGAATTGACCACGTGTTTTTGCGTACGAATGTGATTAACGATATCTCCTTTGCCCTTGTGGACAACGAAAAAATCACACCTACAAATAGAGCAAAAGGCAAATCGTTGGCGGTTCCTTGATTCGATTATACACGGATAATCTGTCGTACACTTCTTAAAAACAGCCTGATATTTTCTACCAGCCATCGCTTGATTAAACGCGTGCACAAAAAATTCTCAGAAATTCCTGTTAAGACAGACGAAGTACATGAAACAAACCAAAACACTACCGCGCGCTTACGATAGAAATCTGCGTCAGTACGTACGGTGCGCGCCAAGGCCAAGCCCGCTCCTGCTCCGTGCGTGCAGCGCCAGAGATCATTACCGGACAGAAGAGTAAACATCGCTGCCAACGACAGAGCAAAACTTCTGGCTGCTGACTCAGAAGGAAAAGGTCACTTCTCCGCTAATGAACCAATGCCTCGGAGAACTTCGAACTTTTCCCCTCGTTACTTTTTACGCTACGGTAATCATCCAAGTTATCCGATGCCTTGGAGAACTTCGAGCTTTTCTCATTACTTTTTAATTTACGCTACGGAAATTATGATGGAATCCGGCAATATTATTTTTGAATCCGGAATTCCGGGAAGTGTCATAAAATCCGGCATTTCCGGCCTAAACCCGGAGAGTTGGCACGTCTGGGTGTATAAAACTTGGCTGGTTTCATACATGCATCCTTCTAGTTCTTGCTTATGAAACTAAAAACAATACAGGTGCTGTGGACAACTCAGAGAAGCATGAAGAGATGCATGCTTAGTGTAAATATAAGAAAGAAGAAAAGGAATTTGTGGATTAAGAAAAATGACAAGAGTAGATGACATCATGATCAAAGATCTTCAAGCGGCAATGGGCTGGATATGTTGCTAGAAGAACTGACCCCCATTGGACAACTGAAATACAAGACTGTATTCTAAAAGGCAGAAGACCACATGAAAGGTGTCGTGGAAGAAATTTGAAAACATGCCAAAGTGACATAGAAGAAAATTACTCAAGACAGGAATTTGAGAAAGACACTTGGGCAGACCTTCACTCATCAGTGCATTGAGAATAGCAGATGATGATGATGATGATGACATGCCATTTTAATATGCTTCAGAAAAATTCATTCATTTGCATTTATAGTGTCAAGCCAACTGTTATTGGAGAACACAAAACATAAGCCATATTACCTGCATATCCAATCAAAAATTAAGTACACTTGTCTCTGCATGGGTGCATATTTGACGAGTGAACTATCTTTAATGCCTTTCATTTTTTATTTTTCGTTCGTTTGTTCACTTGTTATTTTGAACGAACGAACAACTTTTATGACCACTTAGAATGAGAGTTGCAGAACATACAGTTGCATTTTAAGAACATTTACATCAAATCAAGTTTGAACAGATATGTACACAATTAATTAATTCATTAATTAATTTGTTCGATCATTAGTCCGTTAGTCCGTCCGTCCATTAATTCATTTATTTATTTTTTTTATTTTATTTTATTTTTTGTAGAGGAAGCCTAATTTAACAAGTTAGTAAAAACATGCAATGCACTGATTATGATACACTTTCCAACACACCAGGAATCATTACTCAAGTTATGAGGACAATGGCTGTGGAATAAATCTCACTCCTGTGCTTTGGCCTTTGATTAAATTTCGATGATATTCAACAGAACCGGTAAAGTATACCTCCGGAACAACATGATAAAGTTTTGTCGCAATCGAAGCATTTTTATGTAAGTTATGATGCATAAAGGCGATGGAATGGATCCTGCTTCTATGTCCTGACCTTTGACCCCATTTCACCCATTTTCAATAGAGTTCATCCCCAGTTTGTAGCCTACCACATATTAAAATTTCATCAAAATCGAGCCATTTTTACGCGAGTTATCTTGTGGTCAGACAGACAGATGGACAAAGCTGGAGCATATACACTTCTTCAACCTACAGTTGGAAAGCGTAAAAAAAACACAATAAACATACTTTTACCAATTTCTCAGCACATACATTGTCCCCATAGCCATTTTATTTCCTTCATAAGAACAGTGTGAGAATGATTTAATTTTAATTTTTTCTATTGCTTTTTATTTTCCCTGTACCTCAGCAAGGTTGCTGATTTCCAGCTGGCATTACTGGCTGGACAATTCAGTTGTCTATCAATAGTTGGAGCTGATAATACCATTGCACTGCACCTCACATTTGGCTCTAATCAGCACCATTCACCACAGAACGATGAACGATACCATATCTCATGCAGCAATCACAGCCATGAAAGCAAAATTAAACAGAACCGGTTCAGTACATCTCCGGAACAACATGATGAAGTTTTGCCACAATCGAAGCATTTTTATGTAAGTTATGACGCATAAGGGCGATGGAATGGATCCCGCTCCTATGCCCTGACTTTTGACTCCATTTCGCCCATTTTCAATAGGGTTTCTTCCCAGGTTGTCCCCTACAACATACTAAAATTTCATCGAAATTGAACCATTTTTACGTGAGTTATCGTGAGGATGGACAGACAGACAAAGCTGGAGCATATGCGCTTCTTCAACCTACGGTTAGAAAGCGTAAATGATGACAGTGTCAGTTACTTAAATGGTCTTGATTCACCGATCCAGGGAGGAATGTTGTCATGAATGTGGTTATAGCTTTTTAAAAAGAACTAGACAAAACCCGTCGAAATCAACGGTAAGTTTTTTTAATGTTTTTTTTTAAATAATAAACTCATATGAAACAACAAATGTAAACTTTATTTGACTGAAAAATTCATTCAACCACTTCAGTAAAGACAATAGTCCAGGTTTGTGATTTGTTTATTTTTTTTTTTTTTGTGACTGAAGATTTAACGACCACTGTGAGCAACTCAATGGGCTATAAGCAGTTGCACGTCCCTAATTAGGGTCACTGGTTCCAGGCAAGGGAGAGAGCCAGTGGCGTAAGACAAACACAACATCCATGCCTCACCGTGATTCGAACCCAGACCCTTCATGAACGAATGATCATAAGCCAACGCTTGGGCTATAAACAGTCGCCCATCCCTAATTTAGGGTCACTGGTTTCAGGGAAGGGAGAGAGCCAGTGCCGTAAGACAAACACAACATCCATGCCTCACCGGGATTTGAACCCGACAGACGAAACATGTCGGAATCGACGATTAGTTGGGTTTTTTTTAAAGAATAAACTGATATGAAAAGTTTATTTACATCTTTACATAATGGGAAACGTCTTACCTACGTGAATAAACTGGATCGAATGAATGTTAAATTGTATGTATACATCACACAGGCCAGCGGCACAATGCGATCAGGTCTTCGAGTGTTCGCTGTTCTGATAAGAACTTTCAAACAAATTCCAGCTAGCGTTGTTTTGCACAATGGTTCGCTGAGAAGAGAGACTTCGGACTATCTGAGTCCCTCCATACATCCGCCTTCAACAGAATGTGAGTCAACTGCAGGTGATCGGATGTCAACCGTACACTTCTTCCATAGACTTTACATGGGAACTTTGCCAACCCGTGACGCCCAAACCATTGCCCCGATCTCATTTTTTCTCTTTGACTGGTATATCTACATGGTAAGATCTTTATTTTGATACCTCAACCAAATGTTTACGTTCAGCCATTCTCTCACAACTGGTCTTACAATAAAAAACCTTATAGAATTAATATATAGATATGGCAGAGATTTGAAGATTTGTTTAACTACTATTGGTTTTATGCTGAGGCATGGTTGTTCCTGTCATCTGAAAAATCGTAGGTCACATTGCCAGGAAGTATCCTCATTGCATCTTTTAAGTATAGTTAGGATACCTTCTACCTTAGTTATAGCTTTTGTTTTTCTGATTAAAGCATCAACTGGTTCTTTATGATAGCCGTGGACTCTGCCTCATTGAGGAAATCATAGATTTTGGTGGTGTATTCTGTAGCATCCGTAATGGAAATACAGATATTTTTACAAGAGCTCACATATCCAACCCGTTATTTTCTATTGCTCCTTCAGCACCATTTATGCAAATTTAATTCAATTGAAATTTATGAAAAACAGAATCTTTACATACGGGGAGGGTCAATTGCATAATACAAAGTGTTTAAAAAAGAATGACCCGATTTCAAAGTTGTATACTTAATAAGGCCAAATGTGGGATAGTTACAAAACAAAGAGCCAAGTATGAAGGAAGGTCTAAAGTTTCACTCACCACAATTACAAATGCTCAATGTGCCCTCCACCTGCTGCATGGACAACATCAAGCCGATAGCTGAATTCATCCCAAATGCGTTGGAGAGTGTCTTCAGTCACAGAATTTACTGCAGCCGTGATTCTTGTTCAGAGCACATCCAAGTCAGCGGGTAAAGGGGGAACATAAACACGGTCTTTTATGTATCCCCATAAAAAAGTCACATGGTGTGATGCCTGGAGATCTCGGAGGACAAGCGTGTAGTGCCAAGTCATGGGGTCCCCTGCATCCAATCCAACGTTGAGGCAATGTGTCGTTTAGAAACCGACGAACTTGGAGGTTCCAATGTGGCGGTGCGCCGTGCTGCTGCAAAATGTAATCTTCAGAGTTGTCCTGCAGCTGTGTAAGTAGCCAGTCCTTCAGCATTGCAAGATAGGAGTTGCCCGTAACCGTGTTGTCCGCAAAAAAAAAAAAGGGGCCATAAACCTTTCTAACAGAAACAGCGCAAACTACATTCAGTTTTGGTGAATCACGTTCATGTTGGAGAGTTTCATGTGGATTCTCCAGTCCTCATATGCAAACATTGTGGCGCGAAACTTTCCCGCTTGCATGAAAGGTTGCTTAATCACTAAAAATCAACATTTGCATGACGGTGTCGTTCCCCATGTCGTCTAACAGAGTTGCACAAAAATCTTTTCGTTGTGTTTTGTCACCTCCACGAAGAGCTTGCACCAGTTGCAATCTGTACAGCTTCAGCAGCAAACGTCGTCGTAAAACACACCAAACAGTTACATGAGGGATGGCAAGTTCGCGGCTCACATGACGAGTAGACTTCCATGGGCTTTGCTGAAACGCCTTGTGAATTCTTTGCACATTCGTCGCTGAGGTGGTTGGTCATCCAGGACTCTTTCCCTTACATAAACACCCTGTTTCTTCAAATTGTCGATACCAACAACGAATGCTTTTGCCCACTGGTGGAGCACTGCTGTAACTCCATTTAAATGCACACTGCACCATAATCACGGACTTGGTCTTGCTAAATTCAAGCACACAAAACACCTTCTGTTGCCTCGATGCCATCTTCTCACTCACTAAGCGTAGCGGCTGTTTGGACGCTTGGGCTGCCATCTAGCGGTAGTCATAACAAACCCTGGGCCACGCCCATAGACATGATACAAGTCACACGTATTCATCGATGGTTCATGGTTGCCGAGATATCCACTTTTCAAATCGGGACATTCTTTATGAAACACCCTGTATAATATGATTCTACGAAATAGAAAGGGAGTGTATTTTCTTTTGTTACAAAAAGGATCACAAACAAGATTTCTATATATCAGAGTGTCTGTCTTTAACAAGTTAACTTTTGTGTTCATATAGAAATGGAAAATAAGTTTAGAAACGATTAGATAAATTAAATACCTCAACTAAGTTGAAATCTTACCTGTTATCACAAGGTGCCAGAGCAGAATCTCTCGTTCTTTCAATTATGAAAAAGCTTCAGCAAAACGTTTGACACGCTGGAAGTGCCTCTGCCTTGCCAAATGCTGCCTTACTTTCTCTCTGCCAACCACAATCTCCAGAAACTGTTGCCATATGACAATTAGAGCACCACACATTTGAGCAATATCACTGTTGGCCATAACCAGAATATCTTCTTCTGTTTGCATATTCTGTAAGAGAAGAAACAAATTATGTGACCAGAAAACAGTTATGTGAATTCTTTTAAATTCAAAGAAAATGAAGATGACCTAACAAATTATAATCAAGACACACATGCTTTTCCCATAACCAGTTTTCTTACAAAAACAAATTTTTAACAATCACTACATATAAATTACAGGCGCTGAAGTAAACTAAATGGATGGTCCAAAAGATGAACACCTGGTGAGAGATCGGTGGATGGAATTTTAAAGCATGTCGATGCATATTTATATGAAATGGCAATGGGCTGAATATATTGCTACAAGAACTGAACATTTTCGGACAACTATCAGGTTATAAAGGAAGTTTCCGGAAAAAATCGTAAGTAGCGTGTGTAATGCAAGATACAGAGGGTCAGAGGTGATGTAATCATCCCAGAGTGCTGTGTGCAAAACAATAGATTCTAAGAACAGAACGTATACTGTCATGGTGAAGATTAGTTGCATGTGGCTATGATATGATAGCAATATCGAAGGAAGATGTGCATGCAATATATTGCCCTACGAGTATTTGAATGGCGTGAAAGTTACAGAAGCACTTGAAAAATTGCCAAAACACGTTTGGTGAGGATATTATTGGATGGAGTACTTGCTATGATTGGTACAGGAAATTTGACACTGGTGTATGGGATCTGTCTGAGGTGCCCAGAAGTGACAGACCCACAAAAGTTGAAGATGATACACTGCAACAGATGATATTTACCAAGCCTGATGCAATACTATGGGAACTTGCAGAGGAACTGAAGATCTCCCATATGACCATCAGCATCTGACTTCAGAAGTTAAAATATTTGTGTAAACTCTGCAAATGGGTACTCCATGCTTTGTCTGACCAGAATCTGATGCAATGCTACTCCATTGATGCTGCTCCGTGTGAAAGAGAAAAACGGGATGGTTTTTAACATTGGTTGGTCATGGGTGATGAAAAATGGGTCACATATACACTGACGGAAAAAAAAAATCCCAACACCAAGAAGGGGTTGTGTTAGATAAACGACAGTTGGTAGGCGGTGAGAGTACATCTGTAAGATGACGTCTATGCAAATTTCGCGCTCGGCGCATACTGTGGCACTAGTAGCGCCTCGGAACATGCAAAGCAGGTTTGCTGTAAATACGCGCTGTAACGTTCGTGAGCATTAGTTATTGTTGAGATTCGACGTAGGGTGTTGATGTTAGTCAAGAATGCCTTTAAGAAGACGAAGAAGCCATCATCAACAGCTTACGGAGTTTGAATGAGGTCGTGTAATAGGGCTACGAGAAGGTGGATTTTCTTTCCGCAATATTGCAGAACGACTTGGCAGGAATGTAGCCACTGTGCATGATTGTTGGCAGCGGGGGTCAAGGGAAGGTACTGCCTCAAGAAGACCGGGTTCCTGCTGGTCACGTGGCACTACTGAGAGGGAAGACCGCCGTGTACGGCGTATGGCCGTGGCACATCGTACCGCGTCTGCAGCAGCAATTCCAGGAGCAGTTGCCACCACAGTAACACAATAAACTGTTACAAATTGGTTACTTGAAGGACAGCTCCGAGCCAGACGCCCTGTAGCGTTACAAATCCACTTACTCCAAACCACTGCCGTTTGCGACGTCAGTGGTGTCAAGCTAGAGCTCATTGGAGGACGGAGTGGAGATCTGTTGTGTTTTCTGATGAAAGCCGGTTCTGCCTGGGGGCCAGTGATGGCCGTGTGTTGGTTAGAAGGAGGCCAGGTGAGCGTCTGCAACCAACCTGTCAGCGGCCGAGACACACTGGACCTACACCTGGCGTTATGGTCTGGGGAGCAATTTCCTATGACAGCAGGAGCACTCTCGTGGTTATCATACGCACTCTGACGGCACAGTTGTACGTCGGTCTGGTGATTCAACCTGTTGTGCTGCCATTCATGAACAGCATTCCAGGGGGTGTTTTCCAACAGGATAACGCTCGCCCGCATACCGCTGTTGTAACCTAACATGCTCTACAGAGTGTCGACATGTTGCCGTGGCCTGCTAGATCACCAGATCTTTCACCAATCGAGCACGTATGGGACATCATTGGACGACAACTCCAGCATCACCCCCAACCAGCATTAACCGTCCCTGTATTGACCGACCAAGTGCAACAGGCATGGAACTCCATCCCACAAACTGACATCCAGCACCTGTACGACACAATGCATGAACGTTTGCGTGCTTGCGTTCAACATTCTGGCGGTTACACCTGTTATTAATGTACCAGCATTTCACATTTAAAATGGCTCTTCTCGCGCTTACAATAAGCTGTGATCTTGAAACTTTAATCGATTAAATATGTTACCTATACAAATGTATTGCCGCCATTTCATTCCTCTACAACTATTTTTTCGTGGTGTTGGGATTTTTTTTTCGTCAGTGTATGAATGTTACATGAAAAAGAGCATGACCAAGCATGGACAATCCCCAAAGGAGGTTGTTAAGCCCCCCCCCCCCTCATGGACGAAAGGTGATGCTGAGTTGCTGGTGGGATTGTCACAGCGTGATTCACTATGAACTCTTATCACAGAATAATATCATCACAGAGAATGCTTACATCCAACAGTTGGACAGTCTCCATGCTGCACTGTAAGAAAAATGCCTAGCATTGATTAATCGCCATAGAGTTGTTTTCCACCAGGATAACACTCGCCCACATGTTGCTTTACGGACCCAGCAAAAATAAATTGCACAAGCTGGAATGGGAAATATTGTCACCCAACACCCACCTTCTTATTACCTGGACCTTGGCCTGTCAGACTTTTATCTCTTCCAGTCTTTGTCTAATTTTCATGATGAGAAAAACAATGATGACTTCTTAAACTCCCACTCATCAGACTTCTATCACAATGGGCAATGGGATATTTCAACTGGTAGATAGGTGGAACAAGGGCATCCAAAGGCCATTCAAGGCCATCCCATCCATTCCAATGGAAACTACTTGGAAGATTAGGTTAAGTGTTTTGTATAATTTTTTAAGCTTGAAATACATGCTTCTCTATTATCTGGATACTTTCCTTACAAACTGATAAAATACTAGACTGGATACCAAGAGACAGGAAAAGACTCAAAAGAAGACCCTTCTTCTTCTTCTGAGTTTTCATGAGACTAATTGGGGTTGATTCTTTATATCTTGCAATTTTTGCTGCAGAACGTACATGTAAAACACAACAGTCAAGTACTTTTGTACTGGTATTATGTGTCCTTCCATTTGCACTTGTTAGTTCAACAATAGAATATACTCTTAAAATGCATTTCTGCTAAACCCAAACACCACCTGAAGTAATTTCAAAGTGAGTACTGGGACCTTGGGTGTCAAAAAATATCACCTTACATTAATTTTTTCTTTCAATTATTTCCTTTTTAGTTACTTTGCGAATTGATCAGTGACTTTCATAGACACAACATATGTAATAATTCAATTCCAGTATTACACTGCCAGAAAGTGAAAAAAGAACACCAAGAAGGAATTGGCGGACAATCATGAAATTTACATATGCTAATGGAGTCGAGTTTACGTAGGTGTGATGTTAACTTCGGGACCAACCGGTGAGCGCTTACGCCACAGCACGGCATATTATGCAAATTATCGTCTGTGGTATTTAAGGAGTACGGCGAAGTGAATGTAATCAGTAGTCGGCGTACGGACACGTGCGAAGACCCTGAAGAAGCTGCAATGCCTGGACATGGGAGACGTGTACGATTTCAGCAGTTATCGGACTTTGAGCGAGGTTGTCTAGTCGGACTCCGTGAGGCCGGGTGGTCATATCGTCATATTGCAGAATGAATTGGACGGGAAGTATCGGTGGTGGTACGATGGCGGCGTAGATGGTCCGAGAACATTCCTACACGAGAAGACGTGGAACCGGGAGTCACAAACGGACTGATGAGTGGACCGATCGATGCATAAGAAGAGCGGCGTTGTCAAGCAGAACATCCACTGCGACGCAAATCCGAGCTGCCGTTGCACCTGAGGTGACTGTGCGAACAATCCGCAACCGTCTACTGGATGCAGGACTACCTGCACGTGTGCCTCTGGCATGTGTACCTCTGACTCCAGCCCACCGTCAGGAATGGCTGCAGTGGTGTCGCCAACGTCTGCACTGGAGAACACAATGGCGATCTGTCGTGTTCAGCGATGAAAGCAGATTCTGCTTGGGAGCCTCCGATGGCCGTGTGCGTGTTCGCAGACGCACAGGGGAGCATCTCAACCCTTCTTGCATTCGCCAGCAACACACAGGGCCTACACCTGGTCTCCTGGTGTGTCGAGCGATCAGCTATCATTCCCGTACACAACTAGCGTTTGTACTGGGTACGTTAAACAGCACCTCCTACATCAACAACATCATTCAGCCCGTTGTTGTGCCATTTATAAGGTCAGTCCATCGTGGTGTTTTCCAGCAAGATAACGCACGCACACACACACGGCACATGCAACACAACATGCACTTCAGGGTGTGAGACAACTTCCATGGCCTGCACGTTCACCGGATTTGTCCCCCATTGAGCACGTGTGGGATATTATGAGACAACGACTTATCCGGTCTCCACGGCCTGCCACGACCATCCCCGATTTACGCGTCCAGGTTGAGGATGCTTGGAACTCAATACCCCAAACTTACATCCAACATCTGTACGACAGACTCCATGCCAGAATTGCACAGTGTGACGCAGTTCATGGTGGTTCAACCTCGTACTAACCATGTTACATGGAAATGTTATTTTTCAGTTTACCAGCAAATACAGCTGTATTTTGTCATAATGTTTTGATCACGTTATCCTCTGTATTCTGTTATTATGCTGTATAAATTTCGTTGGTATCAGACGCCTCCTTCTTGGTGTTCTTTTTTCACTTTCCGCCAGTGTATATATAGGATGCACCCTTGTAGCAGAATTGCAGTGACAGGTGACATACATCACAGATTTTATTTTGATTCTGAAGACAAAAGGGATACCCTTGGAACCTTCATTTTGGTCCTGCAGACAAAAACGACTATCCCATGACCCATTTTAATCCTCTCTTGCAGACACTTCATCATCAGCGCAAGTTTTCCATCTCTCAATACAAATGTGTCATTCAAAACTTTCAGAAAATGGAAGTTAGAGGAAGTAAGGACTTCTTCCATAATCCTAGTTCTTTTGTAGTTGTTTTTTCTCTCATGATGTTTGCTCTGTCTGTGTCATTGTTAATACAAACTGCATAAATGTTTGTGTTTCAGCTTGAAAACACATGCAACAATTTCTGAAAATGGAAGGAAGACGGAGTGCTGCAATCTTAAATTATTTTTCTTACGATGCCCTCTCTGCTCTGTATTGTAATAAAAATTTTTATTCCATAAATATTTGCATTTCAACTTGAAAATCGAGGAAAATTTTCTGAAAACAGAAGTTGGATGGAATGAAGATATCTCTCATAATTGTAATTTGTTTCTCTGTGATGTTCCTTTGGTCCAAATATTGTTGCTAAATATAATTTTGTTTCAGAGGTGTTTCTGTTTCCAGCTTAAAAATGGAGGCATAAATTTGCGATAACAGAAGCAAGAGATTTATCTGTGATTACAACGTTCTTTGGTTTTTCCCCCGCTATGTTCCCTCTGTGCTACATGTTTGTATTTAAGAAAGAAAATGAAGAGGAAAATTTTCCAAAAGCGGAAGTTGACAGAGTAGGAATTTCTCCCATAACCGTCTTTTTTTTTTTTTTTTTTTCTCTCTCTGTCTCTCTTTCTCTCTCATGGTGCCCCTCTGATATGAATTGTTTGTTATGAAATATAATTTTAATCCATAAATAATAATGCTTCACCTTGAAAATGGAGGCAAAAATTTCTGATGATGGAGATTGGACGAAGTGATAATTTTTCCCAAAATCGCCACTTTTTCTCTTGCAATGTTTCCTCTGTCATATACTGTTATATGTTAAGTTATTCTGTAATTGCTGGTATTCCTGCATGACAGTAAGTAGAAAGATCCTACTTTGAACTTAAAAGCATTGAAAAGTGTACCAAGAAATTATACTCTATGCTTTCATGCTGCTGTCAGCCATTGTTTGGTGTGGCTGAAATCAATAGACCTTGATTCCTGAGGAGTGATGTAATATTCACAGTGTTAATGTGAAACCTCAAAATATTTTTTTGAATGGGTTAAAATTTTTCACATGTGTATGTGTTATGGTGAGGAAAAAATTTAAAGGAGTAAGACCTGAAAATTTGTATAATTTATTTTTATTATAACCTTATAATGGAGTCCATTTATATATATAAACTCGTGTATAAATAGGTGCCATTACATTCAAAAATGAAGATAAAGGAGACAGTTATCAGCATAGTGCCTAATTTGTTACAGTTAAGTGGGTGGGTGATGTAGAGTGAAAAAATTTTCAGTCTAGGCAATGCCTTCTAGCTTTCATGGGTAGTTATATTAAAAGTTGTTTCAAAATCTAATAGTCAGTGCACCTTTAGCCTTAATGCATGCACTGACCCTTCAAGACAAGCTTAGGACAATGTTTTGGAACACAGTGATAGGTATGCGCTTCCATTCAGTACATAATACTACTACTAACCGTTGCTTGCTAGTAGGCCTTGGTTCCAAACTTCTTATGCAGGACTCTAATTCATCCCATACGTGCTCTATGGGATTAAAATCAGGTCTCTGTGCTTGCCAGTCCACACATGATATGGAATTATTGTCAAACCACGCCGTAACAGTCCTTGCTTTATGGCTCGATCCATTATCCTGCTGGTACCAACAAGGCTCGGTTCCATAGTATTGCCACAGAGTTGGTAGGGCATAATTGTTCAGAATATCGAGGTACACGTGCTGGTTAACAGGTTTGTCCATGATAATCAAAGGGCCGGGACCATACCACGAAAAACATCCCCACACGAGTACACTGCCAGCTCCAAACTTGACCGTAGGAACAGAACACTGTGGTAAATAGCATTCCCTGGCTGCCGCCATACCCACACACGACCATCAGATTGATGGCTTATGTATCTGGATTGATGTCCATAGGAGCAGTTTTCATTGATCTACGGTCCACAATAAATGTTCTTTATACCATGCTAAATGACGAGCAGCATTACGAGTGGACATGAAAGGCTTATGAGCAGCTGCACGACCATGGTAACCCATGGAATTAAGTTCTCTGTGAATGGTACGTGTACATATCGAGGTTCCAGCATTTTTACTCAGCTGTACATTGAGGTCTTGTGCAGTACTCTGTCGATTAACTGCAACGACTCTCCTAAGGCTTCGACGTCCTCTATCACAGATTTTCTTTGGTCTGCCAGTATGTTTTGCTGCTTCAGGTATGCCATGTGTCTTCCACTTATTCAGTACATCCAAAACAGTTGACTTGGGTATGTTTAAACACCTCTCGGTTTCTCTTATGGACGACTCACTAATATAACACCCAACAATTTTTCCTTTCTCAAAGGCAGTTCTCGCCTCGACATTTTCACTCAATCTCACAGTGCGATATGATCACGGTCAGCCGCAGGCTTTGTTTTTATACCGTTTGTAGCTGTACGGCGCATCTTAACAACATAGTGGATCCGTTCATTTGCTTTTGAAGAGGCATCCGGTGACTTTTGTCAATATAGTGTATATTTCAGACTAATTGGGAATGTTCTGCTATGGGGAGAACTACAAAGACTTTGTTCACACATATAACTTCAGAACGACTTGAAGTTAAATAATGAGAAACACTTAGTTTCTGAAGATCTATTGAAAGAAATTACGATAGAGTCCTGTTTTAGGTATTTTATATATAAAATTTGGATAGTTTTCTTTAAACTTTAAAGTAACTTTTCTTTTAAAATTGAACAGAACTAGACATTTTTCCTACAACTCTGAGCTGTTTCTGCTCTTTTCTGAACTCAAGAGGAAGTGATCTGAGATGATTTTTGAGAAAGAAGTTCAGAATCTTAAATAAGCCCCCCCTCCCCCTGGATTTCTCCCATGATTATAAGAAGCTGTAAACGGTGCAACATCCATCAATTGTTGTCCAACATCATCTTTATTAAGTGTTGTATCCTTGTACATGACAAGAACAGAAGTAGCACTCTTCGCTGTGATGTTTCTGTTTGCCTCCAGATCATTGGCACATCAAAACGACTGGATTCTTTCACACCTATTCAACGCTGAACTGAGACAAAAATGATGCTCCTTTGATTTCCCTCCACTTTTGGCATAAACAGTTAAGCAGTCCTTTGTATCAGGCATCATTCTACTAATGTTATCATTCTCATAGAAGTCTACCTCCTTCTTCACTGTTTCATCACTTAACTTATTTCCACTTCACTTATTTTCAACACTTGGTAGCATACCATGCTTAATTTTGAGGGCTTAAGCATTCTTATCAGGTACTCAGTACAATTTTGGAATTTTAGAAATATTCCAACTTTTTGGTAAAAGCCTTAACATTTTGCACTTTTCATCAACTGTACTTGCACCTGAGAAATTTTTCTTTTAGTTCAACTAACTCAAGATATTTTAACCATGATGGGTCATTAGAATAAAGGCTTACTGTGTTCAAGCTTGCTTGTATCTTCTGTCAGTGAAAAACTTGTTTGGAATGTCCTTTACACTTTGCTTGAAATATTTACAGTTTTGTGATCATATTTTATTTTTTCCTTTCAATAAAGGAAATTTTTGTACACAAATACGAGATTCTTCCAATGCAGCACATACTTGGTTGACGGTCACAATACACCTTGGTTCAAAATTTTCATTATCTAAGGTTTTATCTTCTGATACTACAGCTTTATTTAGAATTTCAAAGCAGTGTGCATAGACAGCCTTTCCAGGTATAAGTTTTAAATTCAAATGTTTATTTTTGGCACAACAGTTCCACTGATTTACCTTAATGATTCAGTAACTTTTTTCATATTTTATGTCTTGGAAATGATTAGAACACTTATTATTACAAAAGAAAAATGTTGTCCATATATTACTTGCAGTGACAAGTGCAAATATTTACACTGCACTGAGCTCCCTTCCAGCACCTAGGCACAAATTTTATGTCTTCACTTAAATCACCCTTTTGTGGCACTCTTCAACAAACAAGCGAACAAACTAAGCAAAGCA
Organism: Macrothele yani; assembly: GCA_039090855.1. NCBI lineage: Eukaryota > Metazoa > Arthropoda > Arachnida > Araneae > Macrothelidae > Macrothele > Macrothele yani. Next base: position 18,246,016 of record CM077025.1, read on the forward strand.
TGACTCACTGATTAAGTTAAATGAAAAAAAGAACAAATCTTGTCATATGTATAACTACAACAAAACAACCTATAGTGGCTTTGTCAACAAAGCTGAAGAAACAAACTCATACATCAAATCACTTACTCCAAGTCTTTACCCGGATATATTTATTTGATTCTAGTTCCAGTTGAATTTTTACTTAATCTTCCTTTCCTCTGAGTTCCTTTGGTTTTTTACAGATGTTTCTGGCATCTTGATTTTAGTCAAGGCTTGTTCTCAGTGTATAGAAGGATTATCTCTTCTTCTCAATGTATAGAAGGATTATCATGTATAGAATGATAATCCTCCTATACATTGAGAACAGGCCTTGAATAAATTCAGGAGGCCAGAAACGCCTGTAAAAAAACCAAAGGAACTTAGAGGAAAGGAAGATTAAATAAAAATTATTTAACTAGAACTAAAATCATACATAAAAGCTTACCAACTCATGAAATTTTTGGAATTTTATTTGGTTCCCCACATGAAGTTTTTTTCTCTTCAGAGCTAGCAGAATTTCATGTTCCACCAACTCAGTGCCATTTTTTTTATTAAAAGAAGGGCATCACATAAAAAATAGTGCATGTGTACACACTCAATGAACAAAATGAACAAAACATTAGAGATATCTACCTAATAGCATGTTGGTTCTCCTCCAGTGTGAATAACAGCTTGTACGTGTCAAGGCATTGACTCCACCAGAAGGTTTCTTCAAGCATTGCTTGTGATGTTGGTCCAGGATCCATGGATCAGATGTTCCATCCCACGACACCCCAGAGAACTTCCACAGGGTTTAAATCCATGACCTTGGGGGTCACTGGATGTTTCTGAACTCAGATGACTGTTCCTCGATCCATGCCTGGATGGTTGTAGCCTGGTGGGATGGCACATTGTCCTGCTGGAACAGACTATCAACTGCAGGATGCAAAAAGGCCATGAGAGCATGCAGGTGATCAGCCAGCACGTGCTGGTAGCACTCAGTGGTTAACGACTTCTCCAGACACACTCAAGAGCCTAATGAGTCGCATGAGAAGGCTCCCCAAACCATCACAGAGCCACCACTGCCTTGAACACAGTCAACATGGCCCAACAGGGCCAGGGCCTCACGCTGTCGACACCATAGCAGCACCCTCCAATCAGCTCAATACAGCTGAAAACGAGATTCATCTGACTGCACAACGAGGTGCCATTCGGCAGACATCCAGTTTTGATGTTCCTGGAACCAGGGGAGGCATAATGCCTAATGACAAGCAGCCAACAGTGGCACACGAATACGGAGTCTGTTCCCGTAAGCCAGGGTAAGCAGCGTGCGCCATGCCATTCACTTGCTGACACTGCTTGGGCCTCCAACATTTTACTTGGATGTGATTTGTGTCACCATTGCCAAACAGTTGGTCTGTATGAGCCTGGATAGTCTACATGGACCTCGGTCATCAATGGTGTGTGATTGGCCATTGCTTGCTCTCTGCGCACTGGTACATCTGCCAATGATATACTCAGAGTGCTGTGATTTAGAAGGGGCTTAGTGCACCTTAGCGGCACTAAGGCACTTTTCGTGGTTATAGTAATAGAATGTAAGCAAAGGAACTTTTTTAAATGATCATGTATGCCAAAATAGGTAAAGCAGTGTTCTGTATGCAAACAAACTTATATCTTAACTTAATGTTCATACTACAGAAATGGCCACCTCTGTGGTAGAGTGGTCTGAGTCGCAGGCTTCTGATCATTCTTCCAAGCTAAGACTGAGTCCCAACCCCAAATGAGTCATGGGTAGTGTGCATGGCCACAAAGGTACTGGATTTGTCTCTTCCCTGGAACAAGTGACTTGAAATTAGGGACTGGCGGCTGCTTACAGCCATACGAGTTGCCCATGGTAGTTGTTAAACACAGAAACAAACAAACAAAAAATACTGTGTAGATTGATCTACACAGTTGGATAACGCAATGGGGTGTCTCACAAATCATAAGATTCTATCACAAAGAGAATGTGAACTCCTTTGTCTAGACTTCAGTCAAAATAAATTTGTAGGAGATGGCTACTCTGTAGGATTAAGAATGCAGTGCTCAGAGAGAAAACGGTAGTGATGGTCTTTTGCATTAAACAACTCACCACTGGTATCGACTACAATAAAAGTAATCTCCTGAGCTGACTCTGACTCCTTACCAGCAATACAAAAATCTTCCACATGTACCACATAATCTTTGTAAAAATGGCGCATTAGTCATATTGAATTGATGTTACTCTGTTAGTTCACAAATATTTACAGTGCATATTTAAAATTGTATAGAACAACCCAAAGCAGTATTTAAACAAAAATTTTATAATCTCAGCATATGTATCTCACGTCACATTCTTCCTGTTTTTTAAAATTGCTCAGATTACACAGTTTTAAGCAGTATTAATATAAATTGATATTGGTAATTAATAATGAAAATAAAAAAATAATAATAAAAACAACGAATGCGATTTCGAAAATTTTGAGGATATTTTTTTCCCAGTCAGTTCTCCGCTAAGGCACCTTTTTTATATAGAACTACATCACTGTCAGAGTGCAACCCTTGATATGGTTGCCCTCAGGAACCCTAGGGTTCTTACCACTTGGGTGATAAAATAACTCATCTGTTATGTGCCGACAATGCATCCACAATCAAAGTCACTCAGATCAACACATTTACCCATGATCGTCGACTGTGATACACTATTGGAAAGCCCTGCTGTCTGCCTATTTATTGCCTGCGTTCAGTTTGGGTATGTTCTATTCCGCACAGGGGATACCCATGTCAACTGCCCATCACCACTATCTCTAATGTTTTGGCTACTCACTGTAGTATTACAGGTGAATACAACACACATAAAAAATTAGCACTCTAGGTTTAGCTTGAGGATTGCAGAGCCTAGTGCAAAACATGAAATAGTAATCTGAATTGTGAAGGGGTACTGCCACATTATTCAAAAAATGTAACCATGTGTTCAGAATAGCTCATTTTATGTTCCTCTTCTCTCTCTCTCTCTTTTTTTTTTATTTCTTTTTTTTTTAATTCTATACATTTCAATAACATTAAATAACCAATTAATTAATTACTCTTTAGAGTTTTATGATAAAATACAAGGCTGAAGGTAAATTGAATTTGGGGATAATGTATACCAAAAAAATATATGTAAATAGGCAAATGATAAAGGTAAGTGATGATATTAAGATATCCATATCTGACAGGATTGTTGCCGTAATTCAAGTGAAAGGAAGTGTTACATAGTATTAGGTGAGAAACTGCAGAGGTGACTTGTTTTTTTCTGGTGAGCTTATTTGCCAACAATGTTGGCAGCAGCTTATTTCATGACATTAAATAGCATGACACACTTCATACCTTAATTGGAATAATCCATACAATAAGAATTATTTTCATAAGTAAAAGGCCACAGTATTCTTATGATTACAGCTCACTGAGGAATTAAAAGCAGGAAAGTGAATACTTTTAAGAACACATTAGAAAAAAAAAAAAAAACTACATGAAAGAAGCATGAGACTACAAACCTCATATTCACTAAATAATTGTTCTTTTGAAGGAGGAACCAAGGTACCCGTTTTCAAATTCTTTTGACATTCCTGGGAAACACATACATGCATCATTTTATAAGAAAAGTTCTGATTTCACTACCAAAATATGTAACATCATATGTAAAAATATATTAAACTTTATATGCAAAACAGCAATCTTAAATACATTTTAGAGCACCAAAAAAAAAAAAAAAAAAAAAACCCCTAAGGTAATTTGACAACGGAATTTTGTATTACTGATGATTCACGTAAACAGAGCAAGCTAAGATGATTTTCTAAAAAGTGCAATGTGTTAATTTAGTTTTCAGTGGAGGTACTGTAAAGTGTTAAGCAGTCATAATTCAGGGAAATATTGTGTAAGCAATACATCTGACATATCAATTGCATTCTATTGGTTGTAGAAAATGTTTTAATCTTCAGTAAGAGGGTACAAAAACTGCACTACAACAGCTCGACATCCACCTGATAGAATTAGTCTGAGAAAGTATTGTAAGCACAATTCTTAATAAGTATCTTGGTATGTAATGAGAAAGTATTGTATGGGAGTGAAATATTCACATACAAACTGTGCTGAGAAAACATATAATACAAATAAGGCATTAACATGGCTAGTGTATTACTTTCTCATATTAGAATTCTACCTCCCAGTATTTCGTAGAAGTAAAAGAACTGATATTTTCGCCCTGTCAGATATATATTAAAAGGAAATCTGGAAAAGCCATGATATGTTCTGGTGGTGATGTAATTCTCAGAAAAAAATGACACCAGTTGAAAAAATCTGCAACCATCTTGCAGTCAAAAAACATTGCAATGGAAAACATTTTCAAGAAAATTTTATTAATTTTTCCTGTCCAAGTCATTATCATTATGTTTTACTTCTTTGCTGCTCTGATAATCAAAATGTGTGTGAGTAGTATCTTACATAACAACAACATATCCTAATGTAAATAACAGTAATCAGAAGTAGTGCACAAATAGTGCTGCTACTGTATTATGCTACTTTTTCAATAGTGTGGCATGTAACATCAATACAAATAGAAAAATGTAGTTCTGCCAGAAGCATGTTACAAAATAAAGTAGCTGAAATTTATGCTACAAACCAAGCTACTTTAAAAAGCAATGAAAATTTTTGTTAAATCACATGGCATTTCTAGAAGCCTTATTGGCTGGGACGGGCTGAGTGTACCCTGTCTAAGACACGTATCTGACTTGACTTGCTGTATTTTTCGCCATATAATCCGAGGACTGTAAATCTCAGGAGAAAAAAAAAATATTTCATATAACTTGCAGTGGCACATAATACTGTACAGACCATGAAATTCAAAAAAAAAGAAAAAAAAAAGGAGAAGAAAATCATTGTACAATTTGTACTTGCAATGATGATCCGAAGCCAACAGAAATGTCGTGATTTATGAGATTACCCAGTAGTCCAAAGAAATAGGAGAAGAAAACGATCTTCTATTTAAAAATAAATAACTGTCATTTTTTAAGTCATTTTGTGTTACTTTCAAGTCGATAAAAAACAAAAAATCGCGAGTTTTTTTAAGCATTATTCCAGTTCCATAGTTAGACCTGACAGTTCCATAGTAAGATTCTGCAGAGTGCAATTCTGTAATTAGACCTGCAGCACCCACAAATCTGTGTTACAGTGAGCTTCCCACAACATGCAATCAACTGCAATAGCAAATAATAGTGCTTTTGTCACGTCGTATTTTCTGTCAAAATGCTCAAAAGTAAGAAAAAAAAATTCTGTACAATTGTTTGCAGACCTCTATTTAAGCAACGTTATTTTTAATACACCACAATGTGAATACTCAAGAAACGCATATAGCATATTAAATCCGTTTATTAACTTTTTAACAACATTTTTATGTCTACCATTGCCTTGAAAAAGCCTCCCAGTAGAGTGCGAAAGCTTAGCGACATGCTGTATGCATTTCTTGAGTACTCCATCTAAGCATGTTACATTTTTTATGTTATTAATGAATTATTTTAGTAATTTTTCAAATATGCGATCCCTTCCTGCCTATTACAATGCAGAGTTTTTAAAAATCAAAGTGCCACAGAAATGAGGTTTTCCTTTTTGTTTTGTTTTAAAGTGACATATCATCTGCAGAGCCTAAATTTGTAACATTTTTAACAGGCAATCCACTGATTATACAACAAAAAACATTGTACATTGTGAAAGCTAACCAAACTGTTAATTGGGAGGTATCAATCAATCTGCAAAGGCAGTGCATATGAGGTGATTGTACTACCATCTTTGTTAAGGACCAGACCATTGACTGGGAGATTCAATTCTCTTAGTCAATGGGAATGAATTCGTAGATATTTCCTGATGTGGTTTTTATTTGAATTCCCAGAGCTGTTTGTTAAAATGTATTGCATATGATGACCACAGCTGAGGTAAATCTGAAGACAAATCATTTGAGTAATTTACCTTGGTATTTAGCTGTGAATGGCATACGTAAGAATGTACATATAAAGATCCTCAGAATCTGCACTTTTCACTTAAGCCTAAATGTAAAACAACAGCTGAAAAGTAGCTTTCAGAAAAAGCACTTGTAGCTGTAGCAGGTTACTTTTTCAAGAATGCAGTTGTAGCAGGAACTGGCTACTTTTAAAAAGTAGTTTTCCAATCATTGGTAAATACTAGAAAATCAGAAAAAAAAAAAAAAAAAAAAACCAGTAACCTATATCATAAACTGAAGTGGAACATGTTCAGTAATGCTTGAAAATAAGCTGAAACTAGAAATCTGCAAAAAAAAAAAAAAAAAAAAAAAAGAAGAAGAAGAGGATTATTGCCAAAAGCTTTTCTCTTGCACCATGACAATATCTGCCCCCATACAGTGGCTGCAAATGTGAAGTTTCAGGTTCGTCTACATCCAGCCTCGATCTTGCACCAAGCGACTATCATATTTTTGGTTCACTTAAAGAAGAATAACATGGTTTGGTAATGACAGTGAGGTGAAATAAGTGATGCATGCATGGTATCAGGGACAGCCAAACATTTCTTCCCAATGGGATTGGGAAACTTGTGCTACAGTTAACACAAGTTTCACTTTGTTTTTGGAAAATACAATGAAAATGCATTTACTTTTCAATTTACTCCTGAACAAACATTCATATTATGCAATATGACATTAGAATCGGCTTGTAGGAATGTCCTCTAAAATAACATTAGAATTTGCTGCGTCATGTTGACGATATCTCAGTTATGGTTTCCCAATGTTTCCATCAATAAAATTCACCATCAATGAAGAATCACAGCAAGGCATTTACTTTTTGGATATCCACCTGGCAAGGCAAGGGAATCATCTCAACAGATCTGTCTGCAGAAAACCCTCTGCAATAGCAAACATAATCCCATTTTCATCCCACTCCCCAACTGCTCACAAATTTGCAGCCTTTAAAACAGTCAATCGTGCCAGGATTGTCTGCAACACTGAATCTTCCTTCAATGAAAAAATTGACACCATAAATAAAATTGCTGAAGCCCATCAGTTCCCACTTTCTACAATTCAAAAATTCCTCCAAAATTTCCACTTGAAAAATCTGTCTGCTCTCTCACCAATAATAATGGAAAAACCACCATTCATTGGTTCCATCCCTTTCCATGGATCCTTCTCTTATAAGACGTGTAAACTTTTCAAAACTATGGGCTACAATCTCACAGTGAAACTAAACCCTTCTACAATAATGTGCCTGCTTAAAGACAGGGATCCTGTCTCACCCTTGGACACCCCTAGAGTTTATGCTATTCCCATTTCAACTCCCTCTGGTCTCTCAGTGTATATTGGAAGCACATACTGAAGCATCAAAACAAGACTTGGTGAACACAAAAAAGGTGTTTCCAATGGTCTTCCAAAGACAGCTTTATCTGCACTAACCCTTAAAGACACCTCTGCAGTTCCCATTGGGAAAGAAACCGAAAAAGTTGCCCCTTTCATCAACAAGGCATCTCTGCATTTCCAAGAGAGCATTGAAATTTTGTTCACCAAAAACTGCAATTCAGAGACCCCTCACCAAATCCCATTTATTTGGATCTCTCTTACAAAATCTGGCAACATTTCCAACACCCCAACTTCAAATTGTAGTTCTGGCAACCAGCCCATCTAGTCGATCGCGGGTGATCAAGGTCATAGGATGACCGAAAGCTACCGCTAAACGAACCTTTTACTGTACGTGACTCTGTGTATTTCGCTCGTTTCATATGTTTATCTCAGTTATGTATCCCTGTTGGTAGTTTTAACAATTATGGACTGAAATGGCTACTATTAAGGATTGGCATTTTAAATATTACCAGTGAAAATCTATTGCATTTTAAAAATCATTTTACTTGCTATCCATTCCTCAAATGCTGCAATTTGTTAACAGTTTTGCTAACAAATGCGGTTTCGTTTCTATAGTACATACTTTTATATGTATTACTTATAACAATATCATTTATTGGTTGTTTTCTTGAAATTCTAGCTCATCACTGATAGTTACAGAGAATGATATATTACAAATTGTTTCTGAATTCATGCAACAAAATGCAATGTGTTCAACAGTTTCTCAAACACTTACATTCAGTAAGAATCAACCTGATATTGACTTTACATATACGCTTGATAAGATTTTGAGCATGGATAGGTGACAGATTTACTGAATTTAACTGCTGACAAGAGCTTGTGACAAAGCTACACATATAAGTTTCCTTTAACTTTTATATTTTATGTTGAATTATTTTTCATTTTCTTTTCATTTTTTTTCATTTCTATTTATTTATTTGTATGCATTACATTTCATACACTGGGCAAGATTTGTGGGCACATGATTATATTTACAGATTATAACTGAATTTTCCAGTAAAAGTTCCATACTTTCATACAGTTATTATAAACTTTCACATAGTTATTATAACAAAATCAAAGCTCTGAGGCACTAACAATATTGTCTGCTGCCTCTGCTTATAAAGTGCAACATAGTCACGATTTCTTTAGCACTCAAATTTTAGCAATATCTGATTCAATACCTACAGTGACATCTGCTTGAATACCATTAGCAGTAATCAATTAAAGATCTTCAGTAATATTTGGTTACATGCCTTACCCAGTATTTGATCACACATCTTCAGCAATATTTGATTAAATACATTTAACAATATTTCATAAAATTTTTAACCACTGATGCCTTCAATTATAAGAACAATATGACATATATGCAGAACAACTTCAGATATTGAACTAAAGTAAAACAGATTTTCAGGAGTCTACATACATACATACATACATACATATCATTAAGCTGTTCTCTGAGATTCAGAGGTTAGCTCCAAAAAGAAATACAAACTTCCAGATATTTTTGAAGCTTGATATATATGTATATACTCTTACATACCTTGGCAAAATCACTCAGACTTTCTAAATGGCTGGAATTTTCTAAGGATTCTATAAAAGAAATATTTCCCTGTATTACATAAAAATTTGAATTTTCAAAATAAAAAAAGATGTAAATATGAATTCAAAATTAAAATATGTGAATTCAAAACATATGAATTCAAAATTAAAATATAATTTCACAGCAATTACACAGAAACTGATCTGAAATGACAGGACTTAGGTACATTAAAGCATCCACATAAAAACACATTAAAAATATGAGAAGCTATGTGAAAAAATTATAAATGTATACCTTGGAAATTCTAAACAAAAACTAAAGGGAAACAATGTGCACTCTAACTCTAGTCTATTAGCTAAGCTTTATCAGAATAAATAAATGAAACAGAACTAGCTTTCACAAAAAAACTGAAAGTACAAGCAACATGGAAATGACACATTTGAGAACTTTTTCTTCTTTTATGGTGTAGAGATGCTGGAATTAACATTCAGCCACTGCAGCCTTCCATTCAAAAAAACTTGAAAACTGCACTGCCTTGAAGTGGGAATCAAACCTACATCTCTATTTGCAATTACTTCTTCATGGTTTTTGATACATTCTAAATTTCCAGTTATTGTGTTATATAAGTACCAGGCATTATCCTGTAAATGGTAGATATGTTAGTGAAACATGTTATCCTGAGAATAAGTAGACATATTAATACAACATGATATCCTGGGAAAGAATAGAAATGTTAGTAAAACATTATCAAGGGAATAAGTAAATATGTTATTGCCAAAAGAATGCGTAGACATGCTAATGAAACATCTTATCCTGGAAATGAGTAGAAATGTGAACATATCTTCGAAATGAGGAGACATATTAATGAAGCTTGTTACCTTGGAAATGTGCAGGTATGTTAGTGAAATGTGCTAGCTTTCTGGGAATGAGTAGGAATGTTATTGAAACATGTTATTCCCAAGAATCAGCATGTTAATGAAACCTGGGAATAAGAAGGCATGTTAGTGAAACACATTATGCTGGGAATGTGTAGACATGTGATTAGGAAAGGTTATTCTGGGAATGAATCACGGGACATCTAAGATGTGAACAGGGTGATAGTTTCGGTGAGTTACGAGACCCCCGAAGTATGCATCCTGCAGAAAATGCATTGATGGGATTGGCTGAAGGCAAGGGAGCTGGGCGAAATTGCTTTTCGGATGAGGGGCTCAAAAATTTGGCGGGCACTCTTTTGTTTTTGCTTCAACTTGAAATATGTGTAAGATTTTCTTGATGGCAACGGTCATCAGGCTATTGGGATTTCGGAGTGGCTGAGGTCATTCTTTAAATATATTTGTACATAGCAGAGATCACTCTGTACTGAGGTACAGATACTTATAATACCAGATAATTGGTACGGTGGATTTGATTCAAAGCAGAATCCTGGAACATTCCTGCTCTAACAAGCTTGAGTAAGAAGAACATTACCTCATTCAGTAAACTCGCTGATGAACTGACCATCTGTTGGACTCTCAGGAATTCACTCATTGGTATGTATTGAATGATTCATATGATTCATAGTAGAACAACCAAAGTGGATTGGATTTGTGTATGTGTATAAATAGTCTGAACCCCTAGGCAAATAGGGAATGATATAAATAAAATTCTGTAAATAGATCCAGTGAGTCTGCTTCTGTGTATCTAACCTAAACAACTAAAAAGTGTATATAAAAGATAAATATTGTCCGATCAAGAAAGGTTTGGCTGGTGGCAGCTACTACTAGAGTGAACAAAATCTGTAATTCCAGCAAGTGCCTGATTGCAAACCTACGCACCAAAGTGACACCAAAACAAATAATAACCACACCACAATGAACCACATAAAAACAAGAGACTAATCAAAGAAAGTTTTTACATCCAAAGCAAAAAAAAAAAAAAAAACAGTTCCATCAATAAACCTACAAAACAAATAAACAGGATTTTCTACAACCTAATTAAAAAAGAATTGAATTACTAAACACATAATGAAAAGTTTTTAATTTAATAACTGGCAACTATATTTAAATTCTTCCAGTGTAAACAAATCTTTATATACAGTTTCTACACACTGAGACCAAGCCTTGACAAAAATTTAGAGGCCAGAAAACATCTGTGAAAACAAAAAAACTTACAGGAAGTGAAGATAAAGGAAAGTTCCTCAAGATAGAAGAGAATTAAGTATATTAATCTGAGTAAAGCAATCACTAATTTGCCTTAAGTAAGTGGTTAACACTTTTCTGCTGCCTTGCATTTGCAGACATTACTTTCTTTCCAACCCAATATAGACTGGCTCATTGTTTTACTCATAGTACATGATAGCACATCACTAATTCTGCACATTTATTAATATCTAAACAGTTTTACAGCTTAGAGTGTATAATGACAAAGTTAGAAAATATTATTTCTATTGAGGCAGAGCTGGCAGGACTTAAAAGTGAAATTATTGCTATTTGAACAAATTCAGAAGCAGGATCTGTCTTAAAATCTTGGCATTTTGGAAATTTTCTTCCAACAGATCACAGGATTGATAATCTTTCCACCTCTGCTGAAATAGGACAGAGGGAATGGAACTTTCTCATCTTCAAAAGAAACCAGCAGATGCAAACACCCACTAATTATTTCTGTCACCCATGTGTGGGGAGATTCTTTTTGCATGTTGGTTAACCCTTCCCCCATATGTTTATGGTGTAAAATGCAAGCTGAATAATGGAATGGCTTCAGGATTTGCTCCATTCTTTCCAAATAATACATGCTATCATAAAAGGCTATTTCTAAATTAAAATGGGATATTTGAAGTTTTTGACATGACAGTTTAAACCATGGTTAAAACTCTCAAAACTATCACTTGTCTAAAACTTGCCAACACTGCTTACAAGAGATACCTGCACAGATACTACTACTTTCAAGTCACCCCTCATAAAACGGATTTTTCAAACCAATCAGTTTAGGTGCAGATGTGATGTGTTTACACATGGACAGAATAAAAGCATAAATACATGCATGATAAAAAAACATATGAATTTCTAAATAGTTGCAGCATACTGTAAGTCAATTCATTTTATATTAAAAACTCAAAAGCATCATTAAACAACAAATGATAACATTCCAATATATAAATTACCACACCTAATTTTAGTTGCTGCCAAGGTGGTAGCAGACTCATGTACTCCATGAGTTTTCGGCAAAGGCTATTATGAGCTGATAACAAAAGACTACACAGTTCCCAGTGAACTAATCTAGCTCTGTATAATCGAGCATTAGAAGACATAGCACGCCCCACCTTTGATAAGAAAGAAAAACAACAAGAAATTGTTATTCACTTTTAAAATAAACTGTAATAAGAATTTTACATATAAACAGAAAACTAGCAATAATTTACTTGAAGGTATAACTTTTTTTTTTTTTTCCATTTAACTTGTTCAATCAGGCAAACAATACTTTCATCAAGTACTGTCTGGCAACTAACTTCAGTCAGTTATGTCTTGAATCACTTGTTTACACAAAAAACATGCCATGTGATAAGATCATTAATACTATCATCAACATCATACATACATATCACTAAGCTGCTCTCTGATATTCAGAGGTTAGCTCCACAATCTGCCAAGATGAATGTTTAACTGACGGAACTAGAATATACTTACCATTGCCATATCAAACATCTCCACTTACAGCAATTTCAACACACAGGTCAAGCTTCACTGACATCCATCACACAACACACACAAGACTTTTTGTACTTCATACTCATAACCTTCTTCTCATGCAGACATTCCTGAATCTGGCTCTCCCATGATTTCCTTGGCCTTCCTCTACCTTTCTTTCCATCTACATGGGCTGACAAAATTCTCTTAGTAAGCATCTCATCACTCATTCTTTCAACATGGCCAAATCACCTCATTGGTCTCCATTCAGCTACTAAGAAAACATGAAAACTGTATTTTTCTGAAGCACCTGATCAAGCCAGCATCTCCAAAATGAGATCCAATTCAGCTAGAGTTGTACCACCAAAGGCTTCTCTAAACATGATTTTGAAATTTTCTGAATTTGCCACATAGATGACAGCACACAGTGGTATTCCTAAGCCAAAAACAAGGCAATGACCTATTTTGAAATTAATCACCAAAAGATATTGTGCTTTAAAATGAAATCATATTTAATTTCCACGACATCTCTACTCAGTTAGAACAAGTCTGACCAATCTGTGATCCAAAAACATTGCAAGATGTTCTTATTCCCATATGCAAAAAGGCATATGGCGCAATATTACGTGGCCAAAGACTTAAATGTCGAACTGCTATTAAAAGCAGCAACAATACTGTTCATCACATATATTTTGTTTAAGTATGCCGGGTGGAGTAGTTAGGTCCATATAGTGATATGAAAATACAAAACGAACATTAATGGTAAACCTTTTTTTTACTTACTCATAATAATTTCGGCATTTCTAGTCACTGTGGAAAAGCATCTGCTCGATACAACGGACATTTGCTTATTTAGATGAGATCCAAGTTTTGCCTGAACGGAGGATTCACAGATTAAAAAACACTATTTCGAGTTAAAATTCTATACCCTTGTATAGGTGTTTGCAAGGAATGATGATTAAAACGTGAAAGTTAAAAACCCAAATGAATAAAAAGGACACAAAGGAATAAAGATGGACCCAAACATAATTCACCACTGCAACACACTTCCAAATATGTTTCGGCAAGAATTCTGCTTTCCTCGGTGGAAACATTAAGGTGTCCGTGGGCACCAAGTCCTCACGACCATCCTCGAAAGACTTTCGAGGATCACCTATACAAGGGTACGAGGACTTGGTGCCCACGTACACCTTAATGTTTCCACCGAGGAAAGCAGAATTCTTGCCGAAACATGTTTGGAAGTGTGTTGCGGTGGTGAATTATGTTTGGGTCCACCTTTTATTCCTTTGTGCCCTTTTTATTCATTTGGGTTTTTAACTTTCACGTTTTGATCATCATTCCTTACAAACACCTATACAAGGGTATAGAATTTTAACTCAAAATAGTATTTTTTTAATCCGTGAATCCTTCATTCAGGCAGAACTTGGATCTCATCTAAATAAGCAAATGTCCATTCTATCGAGCAGATGCTTTGCCACAGTGACTAAAAATGCCGAAATTATTATAAGTAAAAAAATGTTTACCATTAATGTTCATTTTGTATTTTCATATCATTTTATGGACCTAACTACTCCACCCGGCATACTTAAACAAAATATATGTGACGAACAGTATTGTCGCTGCTTTTAATAGCAGTTTTATGCCGCCCTGATGGCGCAGTGGTCTAAGCGATGGCCTTAGATCATTTGTCCAAACGGGGTCCGGGTTCGAATCCCGGTGAGGCATGGATGTTGTGTTTGTCTTATGGCACTGGCCCTCTCCTTTCCCTGGAACCAGTGACCCTAAATTAGGGACGGGTGACTGCTTATAGCCCATTGAGTTGCTCACGGTGGTCGTTAAACCTCCAATCAAAAAAAAAAAAAAAAAAAATAGCAGTTCTACATTTAAATTGCAAGATGTTTAGTAAGGCAGTCCTACTAAACATCTTGCAGGTCATAGTTTCATAAGTTTTATGCATACTTTTGAAACCAGAAAGGCATTTCTTAAAAATAACATAAGGAGAGCTTAGAAAATTACGATGCCACAATAAAAAAGACACAAAAAAATTATACTACTGGAGTGTGATACACATGATGTGAATAAGATAATTTACTAGATCAAGAGTGAGAGTAAGATTGCAATACAGAAGAACTTTCCCAATTATCCAAATAAGGTATTGTCCCTGTTTGAAGACTTCAGTTGTTGTTTGTTTTTTAAGGATCTGTTGATATCTTGAATAATATAAAATTAGTATTGTGAATGAAAGAAACTTATGAAACATTTGCATGACACCTACTTGCACATCCTCATGAAAACAGCAGAGTCCCTGAAACACAGACTCATTCACACAATTCTTGCTCAGTTGCATTATATTAGTTCACCTAAATGTTCATTGAGACAATTTCACAGATGATTTCCTCATTAGTTATATCATTACATCATTCTTCAGATAATGTTTTAACTTTTGTGAAAAAATCTCAGAATTTTCAGAAACATATTTATAATATTCTACAAATTTTAATGTATGAAATAAAGAAATATGAAAATTTGTACCACTGATGAAATTTTCAACTCCTAACAAATCTCTTAGAATGTGCAGGTATGTATATTATGTATGTTTGAATTTTATTCTGCTTCAGTTTCATTCCAATTGATTTTATCTTTACTTTGGTCCTCCATCTAGTATGTACAGTGTGTTTTATAATTGTCCAGTAATGTAAGTTACATCAATATATGGACTCTCACTTCTATATAATAAGATCATATAATTGTGCATCCATTACTAATTGCTTTATTTCAATGCACAATGTCTATCTTTGGTAACTGTTGTGTGATTCCAATACAGTGTAAATAAAGAAAAAAATGTTATCATATCGTATATTTGACATTTGCTGAATACACAAAATCACTGAACATGCCTTTTTTTTTTACTATTTTTTTTTTTCCTCTCACACAGCTGCCATCTTTTCTAGGCATCTATAAGCAGTCATCTTGACGAACCAACAGAAGTATGCAAGTGATGTCATGTTTCAAAATTCTTAACAAAAATTCCCTGCAGGAAGATAACTAATTTTCTGGTTATTTGGGGAGTAGCGTCCCCATGACCCGAGCTGACCTCATGACAGAAAATCTTATCTTCTTGTCTTTGAACGATTACATCACCGCAGGGACCCCAGTTTGGGGATAAATGGTTTTCCAGTTATTTGGAGAGTAGCACTCCCACAAATCAACATGACCAGGTGACGGAAAATCTTGTCTTTGAATGATTACATCCCCGCAGGAACAGCTGTTCATCTAGCTCATGAGGAATGATGACTGCACAGCCAGAGCCAACTTACACTGCTTGATGTTTCCCTTTTTAAATCTTGTGTGTAAGTAATCTTGACATGCATCTGTATTGGAATAATTTTATGAATAGTTCTGTCTTAAGAAGTTTCTATATTAAGTTGTTAGAACTGAGCTAATTAGCTCAGTTTGACTTTTCAGCACTTAAGAGTTTCATATTTCATAACAGAAAAAAAAAAAAAAAAGACTGAAGAAAACATAAAATGCATCCATCTAGAAATGTTCTTTTGACACAGATTGTAAAATACAACTGAAATGCAAATGCTTGGAGCAACAAGAGCCCCCCCCCCAACTCTGCAACCAACAAGAAAGTGCAAGTATCTAATTTTCCCATCACTCTGACAGATTCTTTCAACAAAAGTTTACCTCAGAAATGTGTTTTCTGGTGAATGAGAAGTGGCTGAGAAAAGTTGCTATAATCTGCTCAAAAAACAGTACAGTTTCCATTAGAAAACTGGTGTATTGAGAAGCGAACACGTGAAGACAGCAGAAATAGACTCATATATTTATTTTTCTCTTCCACACAAATTACACTCTTAATGCAGATCATCCAGTGAATTACACTGCACTTTGTTTAATATTTTGCCTTTCTGGAAATCAAAAATCTGTTTTTGGAAATATTTACCAGAACCTAAACTATCTTTGTAATCAAATCCATTATGCCTTACATGCAAAATTCAAAGGTAAAACCTGAAAACAAAATTTGACAAGCCAATTAGTCAATAACATCATTAAACAGGATATTCATAAGTGAATGAAATAACTATATTTCTTCATTAATAGTTAATAAAAAGAGGGGAAAATATAAAGGTAGTTATTACCGATGGGCCAAACAACACAGCTTCCATGCTAGAATGAGATTTCTTATTAGACAGGCGTGGACTGCCAGTTAAGAAAGTCTGTTTTGAGGGCCGCTGTATGCTGTTCAAGAATGATAAATTTTATTTTTGTGAGATACACATAAGATATCAATCCAACAATGACACAAATCAAAATAAGAACTTGCACAATAAAAGTTTTTTGCACAATTTATCCAATCAACTAAATTTTAAGATCATTTGTGCAATTTCATTTTGCTACAACTATACAAGCATAATACAACATTATTCATATGATTTTCTTAAATAGACAAAAAAGGAAAAAAACTAGAAAAGAGAAGAAAAATAGAATAATGAAAGCAAAAGATCTATCCACATCTCCAAAGAAAAACTGAAAACTTTTTCAAAACCATTGAGAAACCATTTAAGTCCACAGATGGTTTCCATTCCAGTCACATAAAGCTAAAATTCATGGCACAGCCACTATTGCTAAGCCACTTGTTACAGATGTTTATGTTAAAAGGGGGTGGCAGTGGTGTCATGGGCACAAAATTTGGACAGCGAATGACTGGAAACCAGAGCTGAGTTCGGGCACAATTTTAAGAGCCTGAGCACTAATTTTATATTGCCAGACAGAGCCCGGGCCTAAACGGGCCTGAAAAATATGACTAATCCATTTGGACATTAATTTAAAAAAATCTCCTCTTCCACACTTCCCTTCACCTTACCCTGCAATTAATTGGCGTTTTTTCTCAACTGGGGAGTGAGGAAGTGGTATCTATCTGTTTCTATACTATAGACTTACATTTTCGTTGACCAATTTGTTTCTTCCTGAAACACTTCGGGGGGGGGCATCCAGAAAGTTCAGGCGGCTCTGCAATCTGTGCACATAGCAGGCGAATGGAGGCACAGGGCAAAATTTTGTTGGGATGCTATCTGCTATGTAGTGTCTGTAATTCTTGAAGAAGCTATGCTGCAGAAATCCACAAATGCATATCCTGTGGCATTTGCTACCCAAACCCAGAATAAATAGCCCTTCTGACTCTTTACCCAGACCCAGTAGCCTAGGAAATTCTCTTTACTAACTTGATAGTGTAAGTAGTGTTCCCCCTAGGTCGTTTTAGCAGGGTGCAGAACCCTGCCCATTTTTGACATGTTAAAATTTGCCCTGCCCTTCTTTTTGGATGGTAAAATGCCAGCTGCCTTCTCCTAATTTTTACTCTGCCCTCAGTCTTATATCGCCCTTGTCGTTCCACAGCTTGCCATGCCCACAATCACAGCGTCAGTCACAAACGTACCCGTGTAACTGTCTTGCTACGTGTAGATACCCACAAACCTTACAGTTAACGAGATCTCGTAGAAATTGCAACATTTGTTTTTCATTTGGAGGTTTAACAACCACTGTGAGCAACTCAAAGGGCTATAAACAGTCACCCGTCCCTAATTTAGGACCACTGGTTCCAAGTAAAGATAAAAATTAGCAGTCATTACCAGTGTGGCGACTAGATAAAGCACAGCGGCCGGTATGAAAAGTTGCTTTACTCACCAGGCTTGAAAATTTGCCTTTCCATATGTTTCGTGGTCAAATTATTTTTCATTACTAAAGAATTTATTTGCATTTTTCAAAAACCTATAAATTTGCAAGGCATTTTCTATCATCCAACTCGCATGTGGGGGAAAAAGTAAATAAATGGGTGTGATCTATTTATAGATTCACTCTTCAAGAAAGGGGAGATGGGTTTTTCCCCCATTGAAGTTTGAGCACAAAGTAATGATAATGGACATCTGAGCTTCAGCTGGAGCTCTGACATCACAAACCAACTTCAGCAGTTCGCTTTTATTAAGTTTTTTTGAAAGTGCATGATTTCGCATTGATTAGTCACTTCCTGCTTATCAACAAATAACAAAAATTATTACTTTTGTTAACAAAAGAATTGAAATTCAAAATGGGAACTTCGTAACTTTCCATTGTGGTCTTTTGTCCCCCATTGAGTCGTGTTTCCTCTGCACGATGAGCACACAGCAGTGTCTTTGGAATATTAATTATGCTTTAAACAAACTAAAATATTTTCGCTCTGCTCTTAATACAACAAAATGTTACTACAGATTGAGAAAACACGCTTTAAGTGAAATTAAATGTAAAAAATCGTTATGTTGTTCTGGTTATGAAAAAAATAGATCTGATTCTTATTGAGTAAATGAATGTTGTTAATGAAACCATTTCAATATATTGAAATCAATTTTAATTTACATTCTTTGGTTTTTATAAAAAATATATATTAAATACAAAAAAATAATAATAATAAAGTACAAAAACCATAGAGCTCGTTAAAAAAATTATTCCTACTTCACCACTGTATGTAATGGTATTATTATTATGCTTAGGATGAGAACAGGGTCAGAGGTTGATTTCGGGGAGGCTGGACTCGGATAGCGGGGTCTAAAGCTTATGAATACATAAAACGCCCCTTTCAAAAAAAAAAGTCCCCTTTTTTCCAGATATGACCTGTTTCCATTCCAAAGTGCTCTTTTTTTAAGATCTTTCAATGTTTTGCACACATAACATGCCCCTATTTTATATACAAATGTGCCCTTTTTCAGAAAATGAACCTGCCCTTTTCAATTTCTAGGGAACACTAGTGTAAGAATATGCTAAATCATTCAAAATCACATTTAAAAAGAAAATAATAAAATTATCTCTCCCTCAGAGCCCAAGCCCAGTTTGGGCCCGGACTCGACTTCAGACTTTCGGGCTTGGGCGATCTTAACACTTTTGAAAACATGATTTGCCATGAATAATCATCATTTGTACTTTTTCCCACTTCTGACAGCTTTGATGTTTGGTGAATACCTAAGGAAAGACATATGAGGTGTGAACAAAAAGTATGAAGACTGATTGCATAAGTTCGGAATCATGTGACACAGCAGGAAGCGGTTTGGCATAGGTTGACCTCAGAACCTACAATACATGCGCCATGAGTCACATCTCCCCTACTCATCTGGGTTTTTTTTCTGTTTTTGTTTACAGCAGTGCTTTGTTCTTATGTGTGTAAAGCTGTTCGTTGCATTTGTCATGACGGAAAAAATTGATTAGTGAATTTGAATTAGATTTTGTCAAAAACTTGGAGAAACAGGCAAAGACACGTGCTTAAAATTACAGAAAGTCTGCGGGGAGGATTTTATGAATAGCGCACAAGTTTATGAGTGACATAAAACATTGTAAAGATGGTCATGAAAGTGTTGATAGTGATAAATGGTCTGGGAGGCCCGCACCAGAAAAAGTGAAAAGAATGTCGAACTTGTATGCACAGCTGTGCGGGAAAATAGGCAAACCACTGTTCATGAGTTATCTGAATACATCATCATTAGTTTTGGTCCTGTTCAGTCAATTCTTACGGACGATTTGGGTATCAGACACGTCTCAGCCAAATTTGTGCCAAAATTACTCTCAGCGGAGTCAAAATGTAGGAGTCAGGCAAGGTTGTGTAATGTCGCCAAGGCTGTTTAATATATTTATGGATGCATGCATGCGTGATACCAAAATAGATAATACTGGTTTATGTCTTGGTGATATCCGTGTGTGCAGATTGCTGTATGCTGATGACACTGTCCTGTCGGCAGAGAGCAAAAGTGAGTTGCAGAGTATGTTGTCTCGGATGCACAAAGTTTGCATGAAATTCAAACCGAGTATAAATAAGGGAAAAAACAAAGTTATGGTTTTTGAGTGAGGAACTGCTAGTACTGAATGTAATCTAAATCTAAATGGTACAGTGATTAACCAGGTGAATGAGTTTGTGTATTTATGAAGCATGTCTGACAGAGAGAACAAATTGGATGGTGAAATTAGTTGGCAAGCGAATTCTTCATTGAAAGTCATTCTCTCTGCCAACAGGACAGTGTTTTCACAGGAATGATGGGTTCTCAAGAGAGTCCCGCATGGCTGTGTATGAAAGTGTAATTGTTCCTACTCTGATGTATGGCAGTGAAACCTGGGTACTACAGAAGAAACATAGCAGTCGTTTGTGTGCTGGAGAAATGCATTACTTACGGAGGAGTTTGTGGCAAGACACATTCTGATTGTGTGAGGAATGAAGATGTGTTGCGGTTATGTGATGTGAAGCAAAATGTCGTCAGCAAGGTGGATGACTAATACGCTTCGGTGGTTTGGCCATGTTGAAAGAATGAGTGACGAGATGCTTGCTAAGAAAATATTTTTAGCCCAAGTGACAGGAAGGAAAGGCAGAGGAAGGCCAAGGAAGTCATGGGAGGATCAGATTAAGGAGTGTCTGCATGAGAAAAAGATCACGAGTATGAAGTATAGAAGATCTTGTGTGTGTCGTGTGATGGATGTGAGTGAAGCTCGAGTTGTACATCAAGATCGCTGTAAATGGAGAAGTTTGATACGGCAACAGTAAGTAAATAATCAGTTAAAAATTATCTGGTGGTTTGTTTTGTATTTGTGGAGCTAACTTCTGAATACAAGAGAACAGCTTAGTGATATGTGAAAATGTAATGAGCAAAATCAGGAATGTGTTTCAGCTGCTAGTGACCTGCTTGAGTGCATCAAAAACTTTTTAAAAACTATCAAAACTGGTGATGAATCATGGGTTTATGGGTATACTCCAAAACAAAGAGCCCATCTTCAGAGTGGAAGACCCCAAACTCTCCAAGACCCAAAAAGTATGACACAGCCACAGCAATGTCAAGACGATGCTAACTGTTTTTTTTTTTACAATCATGAAGGAACCGTGCATCATGAATACACTCTATCAGACCAGACAATCAACAAAGAGTACCATTTTCAAGTTTTGTGGTGTTTGCAGGATGCAATTCATTACAAAAGGCCGGCACTGCATAAAAGTGGTGAGTGGCAACTCTTCCATGACAATGTGCCTACCCATGCATTGCACAGGTTTGACAGCCATCCTATTCAGCAGATCTCAGTCCCCATGCCTTGTTTATCTTCCCAAAAATCAAATACCACTTGAAAGGGAAAAACATTTCAAGATGTTCAGGAAGTAAAACAGAATGAGATCAAGTTTATGAGTTCACTATTTCTGAAAATGACCTCAAAAAATGCTTCAAGCCATGCTGGGCCAAGTGTGTGGCTTCAGAAGGGTACTACTTTGAAGGCAATTAAGTTTACTGTGGAAATAACTTTTTTGAGAGTGTTATAGAGGTAATTATTTTAAAAAGTTGGTGGTCAAATTTTCGAACTAAAGCCTAGTTCATCATCAGGACTACATCACTGAAGTAGTTGCTCCCACTCAGTCGGAAGTGTCCAACCACAATTGTTGGCAATTATCATTAATTGTGGTACTTCTTCTTCTTGATATTTCCATCTCTTCTTCTAGTTTCCTCTTTACTAAGTTTAATTGGTGGGCGATTATTCTTACTGAGTTCCAATTTATGGAGTGTCCACTTTAGTGGGGGACAGTAATAACTGTGGGCCGGGAGCTGTAGACGTTAGCCTTGGACTCAACCATTTATTTTCTTTACTTTTCAATTTTTCTTAAACTTCCTGTTTTTATCTGCCACTGCTTTAGTTAACCAGTTATCAAAATTCTTCTTTTTTGCTTCCGGAATATCACCTAATGAAGAGGTCCAAATACGTGATTCTAATCGTTTGCATTGTTCAATAGTTTTGAACTTATTACTAATTGCACCAATCACCGTTTTTAGTTCTATTTTTTTAACAAAATTTCTTGACAGATTTTTTGCGGTGTTCTCCGCGAGTTTCAAAAAAGGTGGGACAAAATTAGCTCTTTTACACTTCTTAAGGAATATTAGTTGTGACTTACATTTGTCACTTTTGCACTTACCCTTTTTGATCTTTCTGATGTTTTCGCAAGGCAATTAAGTTTTAAATCTGCAAGTGTTGTACTTTTTTAATAATTCCAATCAAGACACTTTTTGATCACACCTTGTAATTACGAGTGTCTTGTGCCAACTGTCAACATGGTGGGAAATCTCTCGGCATTCCATAGGTCTAATCATCAACCTGCCTGGGTCAGTAACAGCCACTGCATACCTTGACATTCTGGTGACCATCAGTTTCCTGCAAATGATGTCATCTTTCAAGATGATAATGCTAAAATTCATACAGCCAGGTGTGTCCAGACTTCTTTGAGGAGCATGAAACTGAAGTCAAATATCTTCCATAGACTACACAATCGCCAGATTTAAACATTATTGTGCTCTTGTGGACAGAATCAGAGAAGGGAGTGAAAAGCAGACTCCACAATTTTCACTCAGGGAGCTTTAGACTTTCTTGCTTGAAATATGGTCCAATCATATGAGAACTATTCACAATTTATAGAAATGAAGGAAGAAATAGTTCTCATGAATACACAGGAAGTGCAGAAGTAGTACATTATTAGTTCACTGTTCAACACATAACATTCTTCAGAAAACTTGAACATTAAGTCGCCCTACATTGGGAATTGAGTTTACATCTCTTGATTTCCATTCAAGCATGCTATCTATTGGATCGTCAGAAAAGTCACGACATATTTTGGCACCCGATGGCAGTTGGGCGGTTTTGGAAGTACTAAAGGCATGCACAGCTCTGTTATCTCTATGGCATTCGATAGGTGCCCGTTTTAGCTGCAGTCTAAAAGGAATAGTGAGTGATTTGGTTGATTTGCGGAGATTTGACATCAAGTTAAAGATGGAAGACCAAACTGCGCATTTTCGCCATATTTTACTGTTTTACTTCCGTAAAGGGAAGAACGTGCGTCAAGCTTATGAAAATTTGCATAAAGTGTATGGCGATAATGCTCTACAAGAACGTCAGTGCCAGCAGTGGTTCGCAAAATTCCGTGCTGGTGGTTTTGATCTCAACGATGCTCCTCGGTCCGGAAGGCCAACCGATGTTGATGACGACCAAATCAAGGCATTGATCGAGTCAAACCCACGTTACATGACACGAGAGATTGCAGACACATTGCACATCCATCATTAAAGCGTTCACAACCACCTGAAGAAGCTGGGATACGTAAGCAAGCTCGATGTGTGGGTTCCTCATGAACTCAAAGAAGCTCAATTGACGGCGCGTATAAACATCTGCGATATGCTCATTAAACGTGAGGAAAACGATCCTTTTTTGAAGCGACTGATAACTGGTGACGAAAAGTGGATTGTGTACAACAATGTGCTGCGCAAACGGTCTTGGTCTCGATGTGCTGCTTTGCCTCAAACGACATCCAAAGCAGACATTCATCAGCGGAAGATTCTGGTCTCAGTGTGGTGGGATTTTAAAGGTGTCGTGTTTTTCGAGCTACTACCATGGAACCAAACAATCGATTTGAATGTATTCTGTCGGCAATTGGACAGTTTGAACGAATCCATCATCCAGAAACGTCCAGAGCTCATTCATCGTAAAGGTGTTGTGTTCCGTCACGACAACACAAGACCACACACAAGTTTGATCACCTGCCAAAACTTATTGGAGCTTGGGTGGGATGTGTTGCCACACCCAGCATACTCGCCTGACCTTGCACCGTCAGACTTCCACTTGTTTCGCTCTCTTCAACAGTCCTTGCGTGGTATAATGTTCAATTCAGATGAGGCTGTAAATCAGCACCTTGCACAGTTTTTCGCCACAAAAGACAGGTCCTTCTATGAACGAGGTATTTTGCAGCTCACTGAAAGATGGCAAAAGGTTATCAAACAAAACGGGCATTATATCATTGATTGATTTTTGATCTTTCTATCAATAAATGACCTTTGCAAAACATGGCTAAAATACGTCAAGACTTTTCTGACAACCCAATATTATGCCACTCAGTACAACAAAGTTCCATGACACTGAAGCTAAGCAATTATGCTGATATGTAGCTTAATTTACTAATTTCCCTTTAATACTGAATGTGAAAACAAGAACTCAAGAAGTCATCTGAAGTGCTTTGCTGCCATTTTGATAAGCAATGTGTCGTTCGAAGCCGCGCTTACAGCTTTGACAAGTGTTAGTGTTGCCACCCATTTTGTTTTCTCTTACAGTGAGAAAATTTGCAATCAGCAAAAGTTGTTTATGTTTTTGTAAGAAAATCCATTAGTGTATCTTAGGGTCATGGGAGCTGAGTGTTGGTCAGATGATAACATCATGGTTGCAGTTGAAAAGGAAAGTAACAGGTTGAAAAACAGTGCTCTTGTGACAATGCGAAGAGACAGGCGTGGTTTAGTGATGGGCGTCGCCATGTGCAGATGTGGATCAAATGCCTGTGTGTGTGTTGAAGTACAGATACGTAAGTGGATTATACTTTTGCCATATGCAAAGGTAAACGGATTATTTACGTCAGAAGCAACTGAAATTATCATGTTTTAAAGGAAAGATTGCAGAGCCCAAATTATAGCCTGCACTGCAAAGGAAGTTGTTTGTTTTCCAAACTCAGCAGCTAGGGAGAGTCGGACATGCTGATTTATGTACAAGTTGTATCACTCACTTTACTTAGCATAATCATGCTGTATCTTCTGATCCCAAACTTGTGTTTTAGTGACTATATGTTGGCATCATTTTTTTTTTCTTTTTTCGTTTAATGCTCTCTAAAGGAAATTCTTACGTTCACACTATCTTCTAAAACTGCTCTCTGATACAGAAATCAAACCCCATTGTTCCGATTTCATCCTGTGTGTGGCATCTCGAATCTGATTCGGGGTAGAAGGCCACCAGTAATGCAACAATACCTTAGGAATCAGAACAACTTCGTTTTTTGCTAGCTGAAACAATCCTATGCAGAAATTAGGGAAGATGTTAGTTTGATTCCCACTTTAGGGTGATGTAATTTTCAAGTTTTCTGAAGGATGTTACATTTTGAACAGTAAATTAATAATATACTTGTTCACAATTGATTTAAATGTATTCCATGTTGATACAAGCTGTTGCAAAAGCAAAGGTGACCCAACACCCTATTAGAGCACACTTATAGCTCTTCTCACAGGTATTTTCCATTATTTTGTCAATGTCCCCTGTAACTGCTTCAATGGAACACGATACATAATCTTTGATACTGAGTTTTAGAAAACTAAACTCATCATCTTTCACACCATTCAATTATACTGATTTTTGCCATATACAGAAATTGCTTCAAAAACGTACCTAATTATCTTCAATGACAAATTCCACATTTTCTGATGTAACAATCCAGGGAGTCCTCTCCGTAAATTCTTCAGAGAAAATTGCTTCTTTATCTATCATTCTTTTCCCTTATGAACTATACTAGTTACTTTTCATCTCAAAAATTAAAAAACCCAAGTTAATTAAGTGCTCATTACGGCATATCAGATAGCAGCATATAACTAAAATTATTACATTATGGATTAAAATCATTTAAACCCAATCGATTATGCAATAATTTTAGTTATATGCCGCAATCTGATATGCCATAATGAGCACTTAATGAGCTCAGGTTTTTGAATTTTTGAGATGAAAAGTAACTAGTATATTCGGGACGATGAAAATTTTCATCGTCCCGCTCCAGGACGATGAAAATTTTCAAGTTTTCGGATATTATCTAATTTACCATCCTTGTCACATTTACGCCAAAAATCGGATTGTCATCTTCAAAATTTGTAACTAGTATAGTCCATAAGGAAAAAGAATGATAGTTAAGGGAGCAACTTTCCCTAAAGGATTGTTAAACCGGAAAATGTGGAATTTGTCATTGAAGATAATAACGTACCTTGCTCAATAGTAAAACCATCTTACTAACATATCTTCTGTTATACGTGTTCTTTTATATCTTCGGATTCAAAGTCGAGCACCCCGAAAGGAAGAATTGTATAATATATAACGTGCCCTTATTGGGTCTTCTAATGTGATATCTTACAAGGAGCAATTGATAATGCACTGTTTAATCTATTTTATAAGTACTTACTATTGTTACAGCTGATTATTTGCTTTATCTGTTCTTCATGACCTCTTCCTATTCATTCTTGCTTGCAGGTATCTTGTTATTTCATGCTTTTTAATGTAGGTTTTGTTTTGTTTCTCCTGCTGTAGATTAAGCAGTGCCCATTATATTGTACAATCAGGTCATAGGAATGGATGTGTTCAATATACGACCACTGTATCAGGACCCTCCATTTCTGCCGTATTTTCTCAAAATTTCATCCTTGGTCCAATTATTCTGTCCTAATAATGATCTGTACATTTTAAAAAAGTTGAGATTCAAAACTCTATCAGGGTTGCCACTCCTATTGGCTTTTAAAATTCTCTGAGTTTTCCAGGTTTTTCAGAAGACAATTTCACGGGGAATTTCAGGTAAAGTTTGCAGATAATGATTTTCAGGAGCTTCAGTACATTCCAGGAACTTCCTTTATGACAGTTTTTTTTCATTAACTGGGAAATCAGGTCATACAAGTCTTCATACAGGAAAGGTACCATCAGTTTCAGTCTGGAACTTTTTAAGTAATGATTCTAACATTGATGCAACAAATGAACAAAATGCCAACTTTGCTAAAATAAGTATATCCATGCAAGCTTTTTAAACTTGATCACAAGTAAAGGTATTAGGTAGCGATCAAATACTATCTGAGTACTTTTTAACATCTGGGAAGACCTGAACAGCTCGCTGAGAAACAGTTGCATTTTCCACCCATCTGACCTGGCAAAACTTCAGAGGAAATGTAGAACTTCCTGTAATGGCAAAATAATTAGCACGCCTATGCATTAAAATGATATTTAATAACAATACTGGACAGAAGAAACATTGCGAGAAAAAAAAATTAGGATTATGGGGAAATCTTCACTCTGTCTAACTGCCGTTTTCTAATGTTTTTTAAGATGAAATATCCCCCCCCCAGACGGAAGAGATTTTTTTTTTCAGTTTTGCAACAATCTCGAGCATAACCCAAATGATGACGAAGAAAGCGGAATTCCGCGAATCCATAAAATGAATATCACATATGAGTAAGAAGTGACTAATTTTCCATAAAATACGTGTTTTTCCATTTCTTAAAGTGAAAAATTGATACTGCGCTGCTCACTCTACCATGAAACAATTTTACAGGGCATGGAAACGGCGCGGATTCCACAGCGGACAGGTTAAGTACCGATCTAGAAATTTAATTTCGTTTAATGAAAAAGAAATGGGTGAAAATAATTGGCCCCTATTGATTAGTTTTGAAGAAGTATGTATTAAAAATAGGGAAACATGCATTTCATTAGAAAAAATCTTCAAAAATACGAGGTCGCTCCTTTTCACTATAACCGAAGATACCAAAAATGAGAAACATGATCAGAAAACATCAAAAATAAAAATATAATCAAGCATAGAAAAAAAAACCAGAAACTTGGACAGAAAAATTTCTTATGCGGAAACAGAAGATGACATGACTTCAACACCCAAGAAATATTCCTGAAAAAATTTAACAAGTGTTAGAATCTTGAAAATAAACTTTTCACAGATGTTTAATAACGTTATTTCACTGAGATTTTCAATTTCCATAGCATAGTCAACGTTTTCCGTTGTTCGCAGCAGACCGACGATTTCCATAGCATTATTCGATGTCTTCTGTCGTCTGGACCGACGATTTTCATAGCATTATTCGATGTCTTCCGTCGTCCGGACCGACGATTTTCATACCATATTCGATATTTTCCGTCGTCAATATAGTGGACCGATTTCCATATCATACTCGATGTTTTCCGTCGTCCGCAGCGGATGGAATATTTCCATAGCATACTCGACGTTTTCTGTCGTCCGTAGCAGATCGACGATATCCACAGCATACTCGATATTTTCCATCGTCCGAAGTGGACCGATGATTTTTATAGCATACTCAATGTTTTCCGTCGTCCGTAGTGGACCAACGATTTCCATATCATACTCAATGTGTTTGTCGTCCCTAGCGGACTGACGATTTCCATAGTAATTACGTAAAACCCTTAGTACTTGGGAATCGCTGAATCCTTCTTTCAACTGCATGGTCTTACTCAGTGTCCAGCGGAACGCTGCGCACAGAGAATGTAGTGCGCCGAAGTACCGATGATAACGACGGGGAACAGCGATTCTGGCGCACAATGGCGCAAAATCTGCCTTTTGTAGCAAGATGGCGCAAGATTTTTGTTTTGGCGCAGAATTCCCATCTATGGTAACTGCTTACGCATTACGCAAAAAATTATCAGTTTAATTTTCCCTGACTTTTCCAGGTTTTTGCTAAAAATTTTATTTCTCTCTGAGTTTTCCCTAATTTTTCCCGGTTTTCCGGTCGGCTGCCAACCCTGCTCTATATAAAATCTATTGCTTGTCCACCATGCATATCAATGCTTTGGAGTTTTTGATATTGATGTTGTGATATCGCAACACAACATCTCCTTATACTTAAAAAACATAAAATGAAACTACTTACATTCAAAAAATATCTATTTACATCTATTAATCAGTTCATGAATTGCATCCAATCCAAGAGAACAGCTTAGTGATACGTATGTATGTATGAATTGCATCCTCTCGAGGGTCACAAAGTAGTAGGCTGTATTTGGCTTTGCGGCCATGCCTTTTCTTTGTTACAGTTGCCGTTATTGTTGCAACTATGTTCCTGAGAGTTTGTCATTATCAGTGTATACTGAAAATATCTGAATATTTAAAACATTTATAAATGAAGAATGTCTAAACAACTATGGAAAAAAAAAAAAAAAAACCTACATTCAAAAACATGAAATAACAACAAACCTGCAAGAAAGAATGAATAGGAAGAGGTCATGACGAACAGATGAAGTAAATAACCAGCTATAACAATAGTAAGTACTTATACAATAGATTAAACAGTGCATTATCAATTGCTCCTTGTAAGATATTATATTAAAAGACCCAATAAGGACGCGCTATATATTATACAATTCTTCCTTTCAGAGTGCTCGTCTTTGAATCCAAAGATATAAAAGAACGTGTATAACAGAAGATATGATAGTAAGATGGTTTTACTATTGAACAAGAAACACAAAACACGTAATTTAGTATGCTCAGCATGATATTATGAATGAATGAACTCAAATAATAAGGTACATTTTTGAAGCAACCCTTTTCTGTATATGACAAAAATCAGTCGCATGATATGTGATCCTGATGAAACACATGAATGCCACTGGGATACAAAAGGGTCATGGGAGTCAGTATAAGAATAAAAAGAGTGTTTCAGTAGTGCACAGCAGGAAAGCACATTATATTTACCAATGATATTTCAACATATTATCCACATCATGACACTGCAGTCATCCCCTTGCACTGGTGGTGGCAATGTCATGAACATGAGGCCACACCGTCATAGGACTGTGTGGTATCATGTAGGTTTTCCCTAATGTATAACTCTTCTTGTTTGTTTGTTTGTTTGTGCATGCATATGTGTTTGTGTGTTTGTGAAGTATTTAAATTAACAATGCCCAGTACAGTTTGCAATGGCACAATGCCACCCGACATCAATCATAATCTTCAACTTCAGGAGTACCCAGAATTCTGATTTCACATTCGAACCTTTGAAGTCCACTGCAATTATGAAAAATGTCTACAGTAAAACTGTAACACAGGCCAAAAGGATAACAAAACTTTGATCTGTAATTTTTCTCCACGAAAAAAGAAAAGAGAAATCAGTACAGCTATGCATACATGATAAGACATTAAGCAAAGCCAATAGCAGGAAAACTAGAAACAGAATACAAATAACATTAAGATTCTCTAATCAATGAAAATTTCCTATGACACAAGCAACAATACTACAAAACTTGATTTTAACTTACTTGGACTGATGGGGTGACTGAATCACGCCCTTCCTATCATTGTCAGGTTAGTTTACAATAAAACATTTATGTTAGTCATTAACAACCAATAGAAAATTTAAACGTATTATGAACATAAAAGGATAACAAAAGTTTACAATTGCTTTTCATTAATAACAATTAAATGCACAAGGCCACTTCTTTCTCTTTTTTTTTTTCTTTTTTGTGCCATAATTTCACAATCTTTTGTGGACCTTAGTGGTATACTACTCTCATACAATTTGTTAATATATTCCCATAGAAATGGTTCATATGGAAGAAAAAATCTGTCAGTTCATTATTTTCAATTTTTCTTTCTTTCTTTCTTATAACATAATGCAGGTATGCTTAATGAATGAATGGAGTCCTGTTCCGAGAAACATGTTGCAACACAGCCAATCAAAAAACAGCTTTGATTCTTTAGTTGGTTCTCCTGTGATGTTTTTCTCCAAGCAGGAGTGCATCATGCCATTGCAACTAGCTGCTACAAGTTAAAAGACAAGAAGCAAACTCATGACTGGAATACACCATACAATACCAAGGGTAGGAGTGATAAAAAAAATCAGGACACAATTTTTCTTAAATTTCAGGACATATTTTGGTGGATCTGGCAGGCAAATTAAATCAAATATTGGTACAAATGCAGAAATGTTATTCTTTTACTAAAAAGCTATCCAAATTATTGCCTAGTTGTTAGCAAGAATTTTTTCACTTTTAAGGCTAACAACGCTGTTTCAGTGACTAGGTTTGGCCTAAATTCTGTTTGACTCTTACGTACAATGCTAAAAATTCTTTCCGCAGTTGCATTACTGTGTAGAACAACAAGAATAGCATGTATCAGGAGTGGTAAGACTTTATACTTTTTAGCACCAATTGCACCAGTCATTTTCAAAATGTTTGAACATGCGGTATCAATTGTAGGACTATTCGAAACACCTTCCAATTCATCAATTTGATATAAGCCAAACTCCAATTCCAACTTATCCAGATCACTGTCACTAACAACAGCAGCTGGGAAAATATTTGCCAAGTACATTACTGAAGAAAACGAAGCTTCTTCCATCCTAATTGCTATATCAGCAACTTCTGCGTGTAGCAGAAATTCCCTTTTCAGTCGGAATTTCTTCAAAATATAATCATATTGAACACTTAACAACACAGGATAGAACATTGCAGGGGAGAAAAAATTATGATTACAGGAGAAATCTTCGCTTCAACCGTCTTCCGTTTTGGGAAACTCATTCCTCCATTTTTAAGCTGAAATGTAAGTATTAATGGAATAAATGGATATTTAAGAAATACTGGGCAGAAGGAACATTGTGAGAAAATATTATGATTATGGGAGAAATCTTCACTCCAACTTCTGTGTCTGGAAGAAGGAATTTCGTCCTCAAACAGAAAACAACAATCCCTCCCACCCCAAAAATTTCTGCTCAGTTTGTGCATCAATCACGAGAAAGCCTCAAATGATAACGGTTGACGTAACCCCAGGGCCCAGTGCCGCGCATTCTTTCCACTTAACTTTAAAACAAGCAAAACAAATTCCTCCTTCTCAGAAAGAAAAAATAATAATAATTAGAAAGAAACAGAAAGCTGCATCACGAACTTTGTTCAGAAACTTCAGGTCGACATTGTACTGGCCCAAAGCCGTGCTTTTCTTGCCACTTAGCTATCAAACAAGCAAAATGCATTCTTCCTCCTAAAAAAAATAAAAAAAAATAGAAAAGAAACAAAGAGTTGCATCACAAACTTTGTTCAGAGGTTTCGGGTCGACGCTATCTTGGCATGGCACCATGCTCTCTTTTCACTTAGTTTTTAGACAAGCAAAACACATTCCTCCTCCTCAGAAAAAAAAGCAACAAAGAGGTGCGGCACAAACTTGGCTCAGAGGCATCGGGCCGACGCTGTCCCAGGCCACAGTGAAAGAAGCACATCAGGGCCAACATAATCCCGGGCCAAGGCGAAAGAAGCACGCTGGGCCAATGCAATCCTGGGTCACGGAGAAAGAAGCAAGCCAGGCCGACGTAATCCTGGCCTGGCGCCGTGATTTCTTTCCACTTAGTTTTCAAAGAAGCAAAACAAATTCTTTCACCTAGGAAAAAAAAAAAGAAACAAAGAGCTGCGTCACGAACTTTATTCATAGGCTTCGAGCCGACGTAATCCTGGGCCACGGCGAAACAAAAATAAAGACATTTCAGGACAAAAATCAGGAACTTCAGGACAAAAATCAGGAACTTCAGGACAACTCCGACCCCTGCAATACGAATTTCGAAAATGTGAATCCGTTTTTTGGTATAAATATGACATGGATGGTAAGTCAGATAATATCCTAAAACTTGAAAATTTCATCATTCTGGAGCGGAAATCAAACCCGCATCTCCCAGATAGTGCCCGAGTATGCTAACCCAGGGATCATAGCATACTTCTGGAAAATTTTAGGTAAGAATTTTAGGAATTTTAGGAATTTTTAGAAAAATTTTAGGAAAATTTTAGGAGTGTATTTTAATAAAAACTAGATGTATATTTGTATACATCTAGTAAAACAACTTTGTATACATTGTAAAGAGTTTGCTTCACACCCTTCAACCATATATACTGATAGACTGCGCATGACATCAAAATTTCTGGCTCCAACATAAAATCACATGACAACAGTCAAAAAGATGGGTTACACCTGCTGTGCTTATGGTTGCTCTGACCGATATAGTAAAGAAAGTTCTATGATTTTTCATGGGTAAGAAACGAATTAAATACCTAAGTCAATAAAGTTCAATTACTTAACCAGAAACTTGCAGCTATTGATATAAAAATATAGTAACTTAAGAAAAAAAAAATGGAATGCATGTTCCAAATTCTTTGCAAATGTTCATCACATTATAAATCACAAAATGTAAACAACACGATCATGCATGTATATAGCTCATAAGTAAACTTACCTGAAGAGTTTTCATTATATATGAGGTGCATTCACATAATACACCGAAAACACTGAAGTTCTGCAGCGTAAATTAGTAATCATAACAGCATTTGTACACGAAATTTGGAGTCTGATGATGACGTGCCCAATGTTTGAGCCATGGCGGCTTTGATGCAGCTATTGCCAATGCGCAGTCCATTAGTATATATGGTCGAAGTTCACACCCAAATTTTTTGCATAACGTCTAATGTCTAAAGTTTAAGTATGATTTACTTCTAATGTTCAGTTCTTATCTTTTCACGTGTTATTATCATATTCAAGTATATTTACCACATTCAAGTTTCACTTTGAACATTAATATGCTGTTGAACCAGAAGCAATTCACGATTTTCACAGTAAAGTTTTCAGGTTTCACATTAAACTATAATATCCTAAAAAGGTAATTGAAAACCAAGAACTATGTACAATTGTTCACTGAATTACTTTTTTCATATTATTGTTTTAACCTTTTCCTGATTAGCCTATCTTTTTCTGCTTCCACCACAACTAATTTACTTTCAGTTTTCTTTATTTCAGCTGAACCTTGTATGATCAAGTTAGAGGCAACTGCTATTTCAACAGTATTTTGTTTTTCTACAGCTTTTCTCATTCTTTCTGTTCCCTCTTGAATTACTGCTAGGGAGGCTTCTTTATCTTTTTTAAGCCTATTTATTTCTGCATCATTTTCTTTTATTTTGTCATCAAACTCAGCTTTTCTTTTTTTCTCTAGCTGCTTTTCCTTATTTTCCCTCTCTTTCTTCGAAAATAAAAGCATAACAAACAGGGCGAAAACTAGCTCATAAATAGAATATTTGAAACACTCTCAATGTATGCACTCTCAATTATTAGGGATGGTAGAGTTTGTTTATCTGCTGAATATTGCTTAAATCCATTGAAAACTTTTTAATTATAGATGATTTTTTTATTAAAACAGTAACTCAGACGTCTGAATAAAAACGTGTTTGTAATTCAAATAGAGTCCATATCATCACAGAAAAAAATTTAAGGATCACTCTGTTTAAATAAACCATGGCATCTAAAAAAAATAATTCACTTGCTTTTCCCGTAATTTATAATTACTGTTTCTTTTTGCAATCCGATTATGCAACTTTTTTTTTTTTTTTTTTTTTTGCATCTGCTAAAGTTCCTAACGGAATTTGGCGAAATTTGCACTAGAACTTTATTGTGATGTATCTTAACTACTGTAAAAATTTTACTGTGTTATTTTCAAAATTCAGAAAAATTGATTTCTGAAAATATTCTCCTAGTCCTTTTGTGCTGTGGAAGTGATAAACAGGTGTTTGCTTTCTTCCCAACCAAGGGCTTCAGATCAGCGCTCCCAGCTGTCAATCAACCGTTGCTATGGTAACACCCTTTCTGCTGGAGGCTCACTCTGTCCAAAGAGGCACACATACTTGTCCATAATAAAAATTACCAATGCTAACTTTTAAAGTTTTAAACCGATTCAACTGGAATTTTGGAAGTGAGCTTCTGTAATCCAATTACAGTGAATGTAAAAATTTCAGCCACTTTCGTGAAAAATTCGCAAAGATAGTTTTCTTATTTTTTATCATAAGTAGTGGAAGTCTCTTGAGGGGAGGGAGGGTGGCATGCACATAAACAAGAAGAAGATGAATGTGTTGTTCAGGCATACTCCTCACTGGTGGATGCCAGCTGACTTGGTACATACGCGACCCCCTGCAAATGCTAAATGCCTCTTCTTTCCCCTTCTGTTCTCAATTGTCGGACGGACATCAAGCTCCCCTTCGACCTACTAGTAATCATCCAATTTTATTGCACTGGAAGTAGTGCTTTTTTTTTTTCTTTTTTTCCCCCCCTGCCAAATTAGGATTTGGTGCACATCGGAAACCGCTGCCGGTGGTTTCTTTGAGAACAGAGAAAAGGAACTTTAAAAAATGAAGGGGTAACAGTAACACGATTTCCTAAAAGGGCATTTTTTAAGCACTAATTTCAAATTTCAAGGCTTTTCAAGACGGCATTAAAAAAACACCGTTTTTCCAGGATATTCCAGGCCTTGAAAACGTAATCATGATTTTCCAGGACTTTCCAGGTTTTCAAGCACGCGTGCGCACCCTGCGTAATGGTAAATTTATTGGCGTTAATAACGGTTGTGTTTTTAATAAATATACTTACGAAAATTTTAGGATGAATAGCAAATTTTAGGTATAATTTTAGGAATTTAAGGAGGGTCACAAAATATTAGGAATTTTAGGAATTTTAGGAGGAATGCGATCCCTGCTAACCACTACACCACTCAGAACGACCAAGTTTCTGATTAATTTAAATATAACCATCACAATATTCGCTAGTCGAAGCAACCGGCATTCATGTTTAGCGAATCTGAAGGTTAAGAATTCTATCCCCTGGAGGAGCCGATAAATCATAAATGGAAATTATACCTGACTTAATCCATGTGAAATGGAAATATTATGTGACTTACCATCCATGACATATTTACACCAAAAAATGGATTCACATCTCCAAAATTTGTATTGTATGGTGTAAATCCGTATTCCATTCATGATTTATCTGCTCCAACCACTGGAAATATTCACGGGATAGAATTCTTAACCTCCAGATTTGGTAAACATGAATGTCGGTTGCTTCGACTAGCGAATCCTGTGATGTTTATATTCAAATTAATCGGAAACTTGAAACTTGGCCTTCTGGGTGGTGTAGTGGTTAGCATACTCGGGCGCTATCCGGGAGACGTGGATTCAATTACCACTCCAGGATGATGAAATTTTCAAGTTATCGGATATTATCTGACTTACCATCCATGTCATATTTTATTTACACCAAAAAACAGATTCACATATTTAAAATTTGTAAGAAGCAAAATGTTGGCAGAAACCAAATAAAAGTTTAATACAGTAGAACCTCTGTTACACATTTTTCTACAGGATGGCCTTAAAAATTGCATAAAAGAAATTTAAAAATGTTAAATTATAATAAAAATTTTAATGCCCCCCTCCATGCTTGTAATTTTAGTTTATGCTAATTTATAATGTGAGACATGCATACATACATGAATGCTTGGTTTGCTAAAGCCCATGTCTAGCCTACTTTGACTTTTGCATTAATTTTTTCTTTATTTTGATTTCATTATAAAAACCCGGTTAAAAAAATCCTGTATGATTTTGCATTTCATATATTGGGTTATCGGAAAAGTCATGACGTACTTTGGCACCCGATGGCGTTGGGCGGTTTTGAAAGTACTAGAGGCATGCGCATCTCTGTTATCGTATGGCATTCGACAGGTACCAGTTCTAACTGCAGTCTAAAAGGAATAGTGAGCGATTTGGTTGATTCGCAGAGAAGATTTGACATCAAGTTGAAGATGGAAGACCAAACTGCACATTTTGGCCATATTTTACTGTTTTACTTCCGTAAAGGGAAGAACGCGCGTTAAGCTTGTTAAAAGTTGCGTAAAGTGTACGGTGATAATGCTCTACAAGAATGTCCGTGCCAGCGGTGGTTCGCAAAATACCGTGCTGGTGATTTTGACCTCAACGATGCTCCTCGGTCTGGGAGGCCAACCGAGGTTGATGACGACCAAATCAAGGCATTGATCGAGTCAGATCCATGTTACATGGCACGAGAGATTGCAGATACATTGCACATCCATCATTCAAGCGTTCATGACCACCTGAAGAAGCTGGGATACGTAAACAAGCTCGATGTGTGGGTTCCTCATAACCTTAAAGAAGCTCAATTGACGGCGCGTATAAACATCTGCGATATGCTCATTAAATGTGAGGAAAACGATCCTTTTTTGAAACGACTGATAACTGGTGATGAAAAGTGGATTGTGTACAACAATGTGCTGCGCAAACGGTCTTGGTCCCGACATGCTGCTTTGCCTCAAACGACATCCAAAGCAGACATTCATCAGCGGAAGGTTTTGGTCTCAGTGTGGTGGGATTTTAAAGGTGTCGTGTTTTTCGAGCTCCTACCATGGAACCAAACAATCAATTCGAATGTGTACTGTCAGCAACTGGACAGTTTGAACAAATCCATCATCCAGAAACGTCCAGAGTTCGTTCATCGTAGAGGTGTAGTGTTCCATCACGACAATGTGAGACCACACACAGGTTTGATCATTCGCCAAAAATTATTGGAGCTTGGGTGGGATGTGTTACCACACCCAGCATAGTCTTACGCCATCAGACTTTCACTTGTTTTGCTCTCTTCAACAGTCCTTGCATGGTATAACGTTCAATTCAGATGAGGCTGTAAATTAGCACCTTGTACAGTTTTTCGCCACGAAAGACAGGTCCTATGAACGAGGCATTCTGCAGCTCACTGAAAGATGGCAAAAGGTTATCGAACAAAATGGTCATTATATCATTGATTGATCTTTGTTCTTTCTATCAATAAATGACCTTTGCAAAACGTGGCTAAAATACGTCATGACTTTTACGACAATCCAATTTATTAAAAAAAAGCCTTTGAAATACTAGACAATAAATCACAATGCAATTTTGTTTCATATTCGATTTTCACTTTCATATTCAATATTTTTATCACACATGCTTTATTATAAGTGCTCTTTTCAAAGTAGTTTGTCCATTAAGTGATTTGGTATCAGTGACACGTCTTAGTGAGAGATGGGTTTGCCTCCTCGGGGCACTCCATGGGCAATGGCACACAGAACAGCAACAAGGGCCTCTGTGAAGCTTAGAGAGGTGCCAGCTAGTTCTGTGTGACATTGGCGAACAGACACCAACTCATTGGGTTTGGTTTCAGAATCCATAGGCTGAATGACCAACTGGAACCGTCAGCTGTGGGCTAATCCCCCACACTGATGCACCTTCCTGATTAAAGACACAAAGACAGAATAAATTAAATGACTCTAGTGTGGGATATGGTGAACTTACCACACTTGAGAAGGATGGTCCACCACGGAATAGACCTGGAATTTCTAAAAGGTGCATGAGAAAGAGATCAAGGCTGAGTGAGTGTAATATTGGTATATGGAATACTAGAGGTATAAATGGCAAGATGAATGAGGTGATTGAAGAAATAAATAAGTATAGATTGGATGTGCTGCGTGTAAGTGAAACCAAAAAGAAGGAAATTGAGATAGAAGAAGTGAATGGAACAGTGAGTGCGTGGTCTGGAATATTGGATAATGTGAGGGGACAGACTGGTGTAGCTGTGATTTTAAGTGAAAAGATGAAGAACAACTTGATGCACAATAGCTGCATATGTGAGAGAATTCTTTGGATTCGTTTGAAAGTGAAACTTCAGATAATAGTAATTGTTGTAGTGTATTCTCCTTGCAACTCAGAACCTATGATAGAAAGGAAGATTTGTGGAATGCGCTAAAAACTGTTTTGAGCCAGTTTGGTGCTAAAGAGAAAGTTATACTAGGAGGGGATTTCAATGCTCGAGTAGGTGAGCAGAATGCAATTTCTGGCAATGTTCTGGGTAAGTTTAATGATCCTTGTGTAAATGATAATGGTGAAAGATTAATTGAACTTTGCATTGAGAATGGCTTGTGTGTATCTAATATGTTTTTCAACCACAAGGATATTCACACATATACTTGGGAAAATCGTATTCTTGGTCAAAACAGTGTGATAGATTTTGTTGTGTATGATCAGCGTCTGAAACACTTAATTGTTGACACTCGAGTGATAAGAGGTGCGGATGTTGGTTCTGATCATTACTTGGTAGTGTCACGAGTGAAACTGAATGTTAGTTGGAGGAAAAGGAATAGGAAGAGGCCCAGGATGGAAAGAATAAAGGTTGAAAGGCTCCCTGAAAATCATCAGCATTATTCTTACGTACTCAGAGAACGACTGAAAAAGCTGAAGTCTTGTGAGAGGTATGTAGAAAAGAAATGGGAATGTTTTAAGAACTGTGTTGTCACTGCTGCTGAAGAGGCCTGTGGCACCACAATAGTGGATAACCATAAAGGTGATGCTTGGTGGAATAGTGAGATTGAAGAGGCAGTAAAGAGAAAGAAGGAAGCCTATTTGGGGATGTTTCAAGGTAGTGTTTCTGTAGACGAATATCGCTGTAAGAAACGTGAAGCAGCTAAGCTGGTTCACCAGAGTAAGGTAAAAGATAGGAAGGAGAAGGTGCAAAAGCCATGAATTGTGTTTTTGAAAAGATAGGAAGACTTTCTGGACATACATGAGACTCAGAAAAAATAGGGGAAACAAAGTTGTAAGTTGTGTGAAGAATAGGATCGGGGAAATGATTTGGGAGCCCAGTGAGTTAAGTGAAAAATGGGGTGAATACTTCTGTGAGTTATTAAATCAGGAAAGCAAAGATGATTCTGAGGCAGAAGCAGATGATGGCACGGTGAAGGATGGAAGTACTGCTGAGATGTTGAAATATGGTGGTGACTCTGAAATTGACTGGTTAACTGAAATTTGCCAGTTGTGCTGGGAGGTAGGAATGGTTCCTTGGGAATGGAAGGATGCTATTATTGCTTCCTTGTACAAGGAAAAAGGTGATCAGACTGAATGCAAGAACTATTGTGGTATTGGCCTACTGAGTGTGCCAGGGAAAGTGTTCAGTAAGGTTGTTATTGAAAAAGTACTGGGTGTTACATCAGAGAAAGATGGGATGTTCAGAGTGGTTTTATGCTTGGTAAAGGCTGCACTAACCAAATTTTTGCATTAAGCATGATGATTGAAAAGTATCTGGCTGTTGGTAAGAACATTTCTGCTGCCTTAATAGTATTTAGAGAAAGCTTATGACCAAGTAAATAGGACACTTTTGTGGAAGGTTTTGAATGAATATGGTGTTACTGGGAATCTATTTAATAGTGTAAAAGCCATGTATGCTGGCAGTAGAGCTTGTGTACAAGTGAATGGTGTTTAGTGATGGAAAGTTGCAAAACCATTTTTGGAGCAGCAAAATGCAGTTTTGGAGCAGGCAAAATACATTTTTGGAGCAGCAAAATGCAGTTTTGGAGCAGGTAAAATACACATTTTTGGAGCAGCACAATGCATTTTTGGAGCAGGCGAAATACATTTTTGGAGCAACAAAATGCATTTTTGGAGCAGGTAAAATACACATTTTTGGAGCAACAAAATGCATTTTTGGAGTAGGTAAAAGATATTTTTAGAGCAGGTAAAATAAATTTTTGGAGCAGGTAAAATACCTTTTTGGAGCAGCAAAATGTGTTTTTGGAGCAGGTGAAACACATTTTTGGAGCAGATACAATACATTTTTGGTGTAAGAAAACATTTTTTAGAGCAGGTAAAATATTAGTAGACAGAACAAACTCTTAAGCAAAAAATGTTTTGGAAATAGATGCACCCTACTCAAATTTAAAACATCTTGCATTGAAATACACACACACATATGCAAACATTTTAGTTTTCAAATAAATAAAAAAACTTGTAACCATAGCAGGATTCTATTATTAATAATTTATTTTACAAAAAAAGTTTAATTTTTTGCTGCTTTTCTCAATATTTAATTGCTCACTTCTATTGTTTTCTATTTTTTAAGATAGTTAGCAATGTTTTGTTTTGCTTCTTTTAATAGTATCTGCCCATTTTCTATTGCACTCATGTCTTTATTTTTTATGCCACATTCAATGTTCATCTCAGCATTGTTTAACATTTTATGAGGGAATCCAACTGCTGCAAATGTTCACTTCCCATTTCAAATCACTTTGTGAATATTCAATTTCTTCTCTTTTTTGCTTGTTTTGCTGCATTTTTCCAGCACTAATCTTGCTCTTGATATTTTTTCCAGGATTCTTTATAAGCTGTCAGAAGTTTTTTGGTTACATTAATTTTACTCACATCTCCATTTAATCTTTTGACATGATCTTTGCGCTTCTTGCTCTCCACATGATGCCATGCCTACAATCATCGCGGCCGCCTTGCGACAGGCTAGAATCGCAGCCACATGGCTTATAAAACGCGATTCAGCAAAACTTTAGATGCTTCGTAAAAAGGCCATTTTTACTATACATACCGTGATATACTTGACAATAAGTTTTATCTGACTTTGTTCTTTTTGTTGTCATAGCTGTTTCACTGCTACGTTTCGTTTCATTTTAATCTAAATTAACCCTTTCCACTCAAATATATTTTCACCCATACTCACACAGAACTCGCATTCTTTTTTTCTTTTCTGCAGTAGAGGCCACAACTTAGCAGTGAAAGCTCAGCTTCAGCTCGCCAGCCTTGACATACGAGCTATAAAGGCATCATCAGCGTGGCGGCTGACACCCGGATTATTCGGCAAAAACGAAATGTCTCGTGAGCGTCGACATGCGATCTATAGAGGCATCATCGGCATGGAGGGTGCCACCCAACACGTGCGATATTCGTCCAAAAAGAAATGTCTCGCTAGCCCCGACCCACGAGCTATAGATGCGAAATGAGCAAAGAGGATGACACCCAACACGCAAGTTATTCGGCGAAAAAGAAATGTCTGACGAGCACCAACATGCGAGCTATAGAGGCATCATTGGCATGGAGGGTGACACCCGACACGCGAGATATTCGGCGAAAAAGAAATGTCTCCCAAGCCCCGACATACGAGCTATAGAGGCGTCATAGACGTAGCGGATGAAACCCGACCTATTCGGCGAAAAAGAAATTCCTCGCGAGCGCTGACATCCGAGCTTTAGAGGCGTTATAGGCCTGGCAGATAACACCAGACGTGCGAGCTATTCGGTGAAAACGAAATTCCTCGCGAGCGCCGACATACAAACCATAGGGGCGTCATCCGGCATGGCGGGTGACACCTGAGCTATTCGGTGAAAACAAAATTCCTCGCAAGTGTCGCCATGCGAGCCATAGAGGCGTCATCGGCATGGCGGGTGACACCCGACGCACAGATGACGTTTCTTTTTCTTTATCCAGTGAAAAAGAAATGTCTCACGAGCCCCAAAGTGCGAGCTATGGGGCGTTATCGGCGTGGCGAGTGACACCCAATTTATTCGACGAAAAAGAAATGTCTCGCGACCACCGACATGTGAGCTATAGAAACATCATCGGAGTGGCAGATGAGCTATTCGGTGATTTCGTAATGTCGGGTGTTCCCCGACAGTCGAGTGGAAAGGGTTAAAACGTTTGCACCCAAATTTTCACAAGCACAAAGCCACATGCAATCAATGTAAAGAGTTGGCAAAAGGTGCTGAGCTGAATTCCTTCTCAACTTTTGCGCACGCTACTCTCAAATGGTTGTATGGGGAATCACATGACAAACTCCGCCTCCGTTGGCGGGGGAAGTCGGAACATCAAAGGCACATACAAGACTATCTGTAAAGCGTGTTTTTTCGACCAAAAGACGGTAAAAAAATAGAAATTGCGTGCAGGGATCTTGCGAGGGCTTTATCCGTAGTTTTTTTCGGGTGACTTCCGTAAAACCGTAAGATGGAGTGAAAATCCGTAAAAGTTGGCATCTCTGAATACCTATGAATCCTTTAGAAACAGAACCATTGTATCCTGCCACGGGAGAACCATTTTCAGTCATCCTCCGCGTCAACGAAATAGCTAATGGCTGACCTTACGCTGTATTTGCGTAATCGTGCACCTCGCCCGGAATGAAATAACTGTGCTATCCCAAAGAGCAGGGAACGACATATAAACAATCTCAATTGCACAGCACTCTGATTTCATAACGTACAGCATCGTTTCTCCTACATACCACGTTATTTCAACAGAACTTCTCCTCCATAAGCAAAAAAAATTTAATTTCCTACATCGTGAAAATCGTTGTTTTTTCGTCACTTTTGCCGAAAAAACAACGAATTAGAAGGTAGGTGAAAAATATTCCAAAATTTTGAGATTGGCGGTACAGTACGTGTTGATTAAGCATCGTTTTCACCAAATTACGTGTGGACCTAAAAAAAGCGTCATTCGATTCGACGTTTAAAACGCCTTTTTTTTTTTTGCCGTGAAAACATTTTTTTTTTTTTTGCTCGGCAATTTTTGCTGTGGATTGCCGTTCTGGCGCAGTTGGGCGCAAATATTAAAGTTTTTCATAATTTGTAGCAGTTTGGCACAAGATAATGAAATTTGCGCAGTTCGGCGTGATTGGCACAAACTTTCCATCACTGGGTGTTTTATCAAAATGGTTTTCTATTAGTGCTAGAGTCAGACAAGGTTGTGTAATGTCACCATGGCTGTTTAATATATTTATGGATGTGTGCATGCATGATGCCAAATTTATGTTCTGGTGATATTTGTGTGTGCAGATTGCTGTATGCTTATGACACTGTCCTGTTGGCAGAGAGCAAAGGTGAGTTGCAGAGTATGTTGTCCCAAATATACAAAGTTTGCATGAAATTCAAACTGAGTATAAATAAGGGAAAGACCAAAGTTATAGTTTTTGAGAGAGGAACTGGTAGCACTGAATGTAATGTAAGTCTAAATAGCA
This sequence comes from Macrothele yani, assembly GCA_039090855.1. Classification (NCBI taxonomy): domain Eukaryota; kingdom Metazoa; phylum Arthropoda; class Arachnida; order Araneae; family Macrothelidae; genus Macrothele; species Macrothele yani. The sequence goes on from CM077025.1 coordinate 18,289,872, forward strand.
CAGTGGTTGACCAGGTGAATGAGTTTGCTTATTTAGGAAGCATGTTTAACAGAGAGAACAAATTAGATGGTGAAATTAGTAGGTGAATGGATTCTTTATTGAAAGTCAAAGTGGCTTTGGGAGGTGTTCACAGGAATGATGGGTTCTCAAGAGAGTCCCGCATGGCTGTGTATGAAAGTGTAATTGTTCCTACTCTGATGTATGGCAGTGAAACCTGGGTACTACAGAAGAAACATAGCAGTCATTTGTGTGCTGGAGAAATGCATTACTTATGGGGTGTTTGTGGCAAAACACATTCTGATTGTGTGAGGAATGAAGATGTGTTGTAGTTGTGTAATGTGAAGCAAAATGTTGTTAGCATGGTGGAGACTAATATGCTTTGGTGGTTTGGCCATATTGGAAGAGTGAGTGATGAGATGCTTACTAAGAAAATCTTTTTAACCCAAGTGGCAGGAAGGAAAGGCAGAGGAAGTCGTGGGAGGATCAGATTTAGGAGTGTCTGCATGAGGAAAAGATTATGAGTATGAAGTATAGAAGGTCTTTTGTATGGCATGTGATGGATGTCAATGAAACCCGAGTTGTATGTCAAGGTCGCTGTAAATGGAGAAGTTTGATACAGCAACAATAAGTAAAAATTATCTGGTAGTTTGTATTTCTTTGTGGAGCTAACCTCTGAATCTTAGAGAACAGCTTAGTGCAGGGTTCGTACTCTTTTTGGAGGAAAAAATTCAAGGACTTTCCAGGCCTTTTCCAGGCCATATAAAAAAAAATTCCAGGATGATTACTACGCTTTACAGTATCATGCTCAAATTAGTTTTTAAAAGCAATTTCAGTTTTAAGTAATAAAAATGATGAAAGATGCAAATGGATGAGTGTGCTTTTTTACCCATTACATTTCTTTTTAATGTTTTTAATTGGTGAATTACCCAATAATGCTAAATTGAATCATGATGCAATTACCACAAGGCTATTCAGAAAATCCTTTCCCTCAATCAGAAAATGATTAATTCAATCAGTCATTTTAGCTGCATCACTATTCTGCACTATCTTCCATGTAATCAGACTATTATTGATAACTGAAATTATTATAAAATAAAGTGAGGGAAGATTCAGAATTTAAGAATGGGGAGGGCGCACGTCTAACAGAGGACTGGTAAAAAAATCTCTGAGATTTATTTCCTCCAAAAAAAAACACGGTGGTAAAACATGGAGGACTCATAAGGGGGAGATGGGGTGCTTGCCTGTCAGAGTACATCACAAACAGCAGTTCTGAAGTACTGCTGTGTGGATCACTGAAAAGTTCGGGCCAATGCAAGACAAAACGTGGAGTTGCAAATCCATAAGTGAAAAAGTGTAATGTCTGAAAACAAGAAACTTGAGACAAAGCAAAGCACTTATCTACTTACTCACCCCCCCCTTTTTTTGAAATGGGGCATGTGCCTGTTATGCCCACAGGTGGATTCTAGCTCTGATAAAAAGTGTTTCCATACATGGGAATGATTTTTTTTTTCTTTTTAACATTCCCAATGACTGCCACTGGTGGATGCATATTGGGATGTGACTTTTGAAAGGCAATGAAAATCTTAATTACTAGACAGAATATGTTCCAGACTTGAGGAAAATTTCATCCAATTGTAGTACAGTTATGTTAAATCAAAAAGCATAAGCCACGGAATCACTATGCACCTCAAGAAATGATTCGAGAGTGGACGATCATAGAAAGGTGAACCAATAGTTTAAAACAGAAAGTGTAATTTTAGGAACATGGCAACAAATTTCAAATAAGTTTCATCATAGAAGTCAGAAAGTCCTGGCCCACCACCCAACCCAAAAGAATCTAACCACCTTTATGTCTACCAGTACACTTGCCTCATATTACTTTCCAAAAATTATTTTTCATATCAAACAAGATTGCCTCAATTTACTTTTATTTTTTTTTAAATCAAAATCACTGCTAAACTAAATTTATGAAGTGCTACCCCAAAATGTGGAACTAGCTAAACTATTTATAAAAACCTTAAACATAAAACAATTTCAGTTTTTTATTGGTATAAATTAGGATATTCTTAAGTATTTTACATAAATGAAAAATGATGAGCATAAGGAATCTCTACCTCCAGTTAAGCTTCAATCATAACCAGAATCAGAATAACCACTTTTGGTTCAACTCCCAAAACATAAGACAATTATATGAATTAAGTTTTTAAAAGCTTTTTTTAAAAAAATTGAAGTTTGTCAGTTATATAAACCAAAATCTGATCAATGCATTAAGGACAATTGATTGAATTGTTTTGGCCACAAATTCATAGTAAAATGTACAGCAAAAATATGTTTTAGGAGCCCATGAGTATTTACTGTACAAGTATATATAAGGTTTTATATTACTTACCAAAGTTTTAGTCCAATAAGAAGCCCAATTGTGGAAGTTAGTTGCAGAAAGTTATAAGTTTTTGGAACAGAAGAGTTCATTAGTCTATTTACATGAACTTCATATGAAAAACACTAAATAATTATGAAGATATAAGATCAAAACTGGTTTGAAGTTCAACATACTTCAAAGAAAAAAAAAAAGTTCATTTCTATTGTAAATTGTACAAATATAAAAATTTTATGTTTTAGTATTAATTCTCTATATGCTTGGAAGATACCACAAATATGGAGTATCAATGGATGGTTATACAGATTTAAGATTGCTGACTTTGGTTTCAAGTTCCATATCCATTTTTTAAGTACTGCTCTTTTCTCATGAGCAGTTTTTCTAAAGTTATTAGATTTTACAATGTATGTAATGTTATTTGTAGTTTCAGCTTTTAAAGCTAAATCATCAGCAGAGTTAAGTAATTCTTTGACTTCTCCTTCAATGAGTTTCCTTTTCTTTTCTATGCTATCAATTTCATCTAAAATAGCTTTCCTTTTTCCACATACAGCTGCTTTTTCCTTTTCTTTGGACTTATCATCCAAATAATGTATGTATTTTTGCCTTGCAGCTCCAACTGATAACAGAAGGGATTTTGAGATATTTACCTTATCAATACCACCTACATAGGATATATGATCATAAATAATTCTCTGTGCTACAATTGACTCCTCTCTCATGTTTTCTACAATGAGCTCCTTATTGACTGAAAAACCCCTCTCAACAGAAGCTTGCCCATGTGACAACAGTAAAAGAAGTTTCACAACTTTCCACAGTTCACTAAAAGCTTTAGTAGAAGACATGTACTCATACAATAATGTGTCTACTCTTTGTTGTTTATCTTCTGGATCAAAGTTTATGAATGAAGATTTTACTGCTGCAACACTGGTCACAAATTCCTTAAACTGCCATATTACACCATCACATAATTCTGGTTGTATTCTATGAGCATCAACAAGAAGTGTGAGAATGGATGTTAGATTCTTAATACAATTCTCACTATTTTTTGACATCAACCGAGGATTTAAACACTTCATGTGGCGAACAAGGGAGTACTTAAGTGGATTTTTTTCCAATAGCTTCACAACTAGCTTTTGCAAAAATATTCGGCATTCCATTCTAAACTCCATAAGTTTGCGTTCACTAATGTTCTTAGCACTTAATTCTTTCAATACCTTCTCTGTTTGAAACCCAACATCAATTTCTTTATAGTGACAACACTGAGATGCATCTGTAAGGTCTACTTGTAACAGCTTTAAGGCAGAGTTAGCTTCTGCCATTACGGTTCTTTTAACAAAGCGATTCATCATATTTCTTAGCATCTTTTCAAGATCTGTGGCCATAAAAGGCATCATTGGCTTATCTGACTGATATGCCTTGAGAAATGGTACCAGCTGTTTTGAAACTGAATTGAAGAAATGCAGTTTAGCCAAAACAAAAGGATCTTTAGTGAAAGTTTTGATAGCATCAAATGATACAGTGTGGGGATTCTTGATGCACTTCTTTTCAACTTGGTTAACATAATTTTCAATGTCTGCCCAAATTTCTAATGCTCACTCGCAGGCAGGAGTATTTTCTAGCCACCTGTGTGGGTAGAATTTTAATGGCATCTTACTGGCTAAAATTATTTTTAGAAAAATCTTCCCTCCTTGCAGGTGAATCTTTAAAAAGCCTAAATAATGATGAAAGCAACTTTTGAATTTCCCACCCTGTTGCTGAGGCTCCATGTCGAAAGGCATTGTTTGCAATGTGAAGTCCACAGCTCCCTGTGTTTAGGAGTTGGACATTTGAGTCAGCACTAAGTGTTGATTGCAGCATATCAAAAAACTTCCAATTAACATTGGGTCCATCCATTGATAACTGCACAATGTTACACAGTGGGAGGCACGCCATGCATTCAAGAAATTTTTCCATCATTATGTCTGCACTAGCATGACCCAACAAAACTGATGACAAATATCTGGTTGAAACTGTTCCTTTTTCCCATAAACGAACATGTATATCCATTTGTTTTGACTGACTAAACTTGTTTAAACTTTAGTCAAACAAAATCACAAAATTTTCATTTTCAGTTTTGACTTCCTGAACCAACACTGATTTAAAGTGAGGTGCCAAACCAAAGCAACAAATGTAGGAACATTTTTTTTCGCCACAGCTGAAGTTTCCAGCAATTCTGCTGTCAGAAAACATTAGGCGGAATAAAACATCATTACCTGCACAAGACCTGTAAGAGTAATGGGATTTAACCACTTTTAAACACCACAATGCTTCTGCTTTAATGGTTGCATTTTTTTCAAGAGGAATATGCAGAGGATTAGATGTGGATGCAATAGGCTGAACTTGTTTATCACTTGATACACATAGCAATTTATCAACAGTTAGTGGAACATTTTTACAGCTTTCTGTCAACATACTATGTTTTTTTCCTTTCATGTGGCTTCTTAAAGCGGATTCCCCCATATTCGAAACATCTATTATTTTAATGGATAAAAATGCATTTTGCAACATAGCAATTGCTTTCATCTTTTTTAATCCATCCAGCATATTTAGGATTTATTAGCCAAAGATCACTAAAAGTACACTTACCCATATTTAATGGGGGGGGTGAAAAAATGGGTAAATCAACTGAAACAGTAAATGAAAACCAAAAAAAATATCTAAGATCAGGAACCACACAACTAAAAATTGAGAATTTCCCCTGAGTAAGGGGCTACACATGTGACCAATTACTATAGGCCAGATTTTAAGTAATTAAAGAAAAAGGGGTCTTACTGCTATGTTCTTTCCTGCTCCCCCAGCTTTGTCCTTTAGGCAGCCTGGGTTGCAAATGCTTTGGCATTGATTTAGTCTTCATTCAAAACAAGGAAACAACACTTAGTGAAGTTACTGTTTTATGACCTGTATGCCAATCAGTAGACAGAGTGTTGTGCTAAAAGACTGTTACAAAGCATCACCTCTTACAGCTGGGCTCCAAACCAGAGGAAAGGAAATGTTAACAAACACTTAGTGCCTGAGGAAGCAAAACTTTGTACTGGGTCCCCTCCTCCAAGTCTCAAATCTTTCATACTTACCCAGCTGGAGAGTGGACGTAGGGCTTCAAGCTTGGAGAATGAATACTGCTCTTATATCTATGCCTTTGAATTTAATTTCGACCATTTTCAACAGGGTAGGTTCCTAGGTTGTACCTAACAGCATACTAAAATTTCGCCAAAATCCAACCCCTTTTACGTGAATTATCGTACGGACAAATGGAAAAAACCAAAGCATAAACGTTTCTGCAACCTACAGTTCGAAAGGGTTAGTAATTTCTAAAATAAAAACATAACGAACAGCGTGAAAACTAGCTCATACACAGAATATTTGAAACTACAGTATGCGCTCTCAATTATTAGGGATGATAGGGGGAAGGGAATAGAACTGTCCATAATTAGCATGTTCTCGTTGCGCTAGGCGCTTAAGCACTGCTGAATTCCGTCAGACCCCCAATGGTCAAATGATTGAAATGTGCTGATGTTCATGGAATGAAATGGTTGATCAGCTATGATAACCGCATAAAAGTTCGAAGGGGGCGATTTTTTTTTTTACTTTATGCAACATTCTACATTACTCCAGTATTTATCTTGTCATCATCAACAATAGCAATGTAACTACCACTTACGATCGCGGATATCGGCCAACTGAAAATCTGCCATACAACTAAGGGATACAACACACAGGTATCATGTTACAGTGTATTGTAATTGAAAAAAAAAAAAAAAGATTTCAGAAATTAAAATCGAAAAAAAAAAAAAACTTTCAGAAATTAATATCAAGTCATGGTGTTTCAAAAATCCGCTTTCCTTTATAATGTTTAAAAACATGTAATGTTTTTTCTTTTTTACCTGTCGTGTATAATAAAATGGGTTGATTTTTTTATGGAATCAGAGGTCCATATGTCCGATTGTCTTCGTCTGAGTTCACACGTTAGCTACTGTGTACAAGTAGACATATTTTTTCAACTCAAAAATATGTAGTTTTGTATGTATTCACAGTATAACTCATTCCGTATTCCCACAGAACAAAATTCAGCAGATACAAATGAAGAACATCAAGACCCACCCAACACCATGTTTCCGATTGTCTGCTGTTTATATTCAAGAAATGCGAATATGGATCAATGGTGAATGCAGCAACTATGGTTTTATTTATTACCAAGAAAAAAAAAAGGAGCCTGAAAGCTGTAAAGCTGAAACGGATATTTCTCCTCCCGAAAACATTCCGATTAAGTTCAAACAGCAGGAGCACGCGTCCACGCACACTCAACCTCTGGAATGTCCTGATGGAACGGCTTCTTTTCATTTGGCACATCGCCATAAATCACCACCTGCAGCTCACTGAAGTGTCTTCCTCCTTCACCCTAAACTATAGGAGAAAACGTAAAAAAAAATGCTGCCCAATTTTCGACAAAATGACCAAATTTACGTCATAACGTTGCAATTTACTAAAATATGTTTATCTGCTGAATTTCGCCTAAATCCATTGAAAACTTTTTAATTATAGATTTTTTTATTAAAACAGTAACTCAGACATCTGAATAAAAATGTATGTTTGTAATTAAAATAGAGTCCATATCATCACAGAAACAAAATTTAAGGATCACTCTGTTTAAATAAACCATGGCATCTAAAAAAAAATAATTTGCTTGCTTTTCCCGTAGTTTATAATTGCCGTTTCTTTTTTTGAATCCGATTTTGCAACGGAAGATTTTTTTTTTTTTTTTTTTTTTGCATCTGCTAAAGTTTCAAACGGAATTCGGCGAAATTTGCACTAGAACTTTATTGTGATGTATTTTAACCACTGTAAAAATTTTACTGTGTTATTTTCAAAATTCCGGAAAAATGGATTTCTGAAAATATCTCTTAGTCCTTTTGAGCCGTGGAAGTGATAAACAGGTGTTTGCTTTCTTCCCAACCAAGGGCTTCGGATCAGCGCTCCCAGCTGTCAATCAACCGTTGCTATGGTAACACACTTTCTGCTCAAGGCTCACTGTCTAAAGAGGCACACATAATAAAAATTTCCAATGCTAACTTTTTAAGTTTTAAACCGATTCAAATGGAATTTTGGGAGTGAGCTTCTGTAATCCAATTATAGTAAACGTAAAAATTTCAGCCACTTTTGTGAAAAATTCGCAAAGATAGTTTTCTTATTTTTTATCATAAGTAGCCGAAGTCTCTTGAGGGGTGGGCCGGAAGCAAGCGTCTTAATGCAATAAACAAGGAGCAGATGAATGTGTTGTTCAGGCATACTCTTCACTGGTGGATGCCAGCTGACTTAGTAAACACGCGACCCCCTTGCAAATGCTAAATGTCTCTTCTTTCCCCTTCTGTTGTTCTCAGTAGTTGTCGGACGGACATCAAGCTCAGGGCTAGAGAATGCATCAAGCTCCCCTTCCCTAACAGACCTGCTAGTAATCATCCAATTTTATTGCACTGGAAGTAGTGCTTCCCCCCCCAGCCAAATTAGGATTTGGGCACATCCGAAACACCACTGTAGCCGGCGGTTTCTTTGAGAACAGAGGAGAGGAACTTAAAAAAATTAAGGGGTAACAGTCAGTAACACGATTTCCTAAAAGGGCATTTTTTTTAAGCACTAATTTCAAATTTCAAGGCTTTTCAAGACAGCATTAAAAAAATACCGTTTTTCCAGGATATTCCAGGCCTTGAAAACGTAATCATGATTTTCAGGACTTTCCAGGTTTTCAAGCACGCGTGCGCACCCTGTTAGTGATATGTATTTATATGTATGTATTTGTCGTTAAGGTTTGTTTCACAAGTAAGTGAAAACATTTCTGTTCCATTTTCTTTTAATGAAGAAGGGAGCTGATTGAACAGTAAAGTGGAAAGAAATCAAGAATGCTCTCACAGCAAACATTCAAAGTTGATTTTAAACACTTCACCTGTATAAGATTACAATTCACACATTCACAGGTAGAAAAGGAAACAAGAAATCTCAAAATGCTAACCTGAGGTATGGTTGACAAATGGCTAGGATAGAGGCATGGATGGTGATGGTGACAGCACACAAATGGAAGTAGTCAAACAATAATGGCAAATGGTGATGAAGTCCCCGTGCAGGGTCAAAGTGTAGCAACAGTGTCCGTGTGCTAACACAATGGATGGAATTATGTTGGTCCGGCCTATAGAATATCATTGAAAAACAAAGATACAATAATTACTGTAAAGAGGAGAGAAGGGGGGATATTTTAACATTTACATTATAACATATTTCCAAACTATTATACAATTTTTACAGAAAAAATATTAAGCTATACAGCTCTAAAACATGGAATTCAAAATCCCATGCAACTGCACAGCCCAATCATTCTACTAAATCTTGATTAATAGAACATTCCAAATGTAATACCTCCTGAGACTTAAAATTTATTGTTAGGTTCCATCAAGTCGTGTTCAACTCTTGGTGACTGTATGAACAAAAGCCAGCCATCTCAGTCTGTTTGCACCAAGATCTTGCAACTCTTCTATGGCCATTATACAAACATCTTTGATTCCATCTAACCATCTTATTCTCTGTCTACCCCTTCTGCTTCCTCCAAGTTTGCGAAGCATGATCATTTTTTCAAACTCATTATTGGCACGATAACATGCCCACAATATATGAGTCTTTGCTTACAGTTCATTAGCTCAAGGAAGTAGCTGGGCATGATATATAAATCATCCCAGCTGATTATGTAAAAAATGTCACTCCGCTTAACTTCAGTTTTCGAAAGATTTTTGAAAAATGGAATATTGTCTCTAGAAGGAAAAGCCCCCCCCCACACACACACACACACTAATCCCCTCAAAATTAACATTCTCTCCTCAGTTCTGCTTCGATCCCAAATGATGACAAAGAAAGCAGAATTCCACGAATCCAAGGAAGAATCTCATGCTTGATTTGTAACAGTCGGCAATATGAAAAATGAACTCTTATGACACTACATATGGAATCCGATTCACCTGTCCATAAACTGATTATATTCCCAACATGAACGATGTACTCAACTGCAATTTTCAGAACTCTGTGATCCATTTCTAACGCACATACACTGGCGGAAAGTGAAAAAAGAACACCAAGAAGGAATTGGTGGACAATCATGAAATTTACATATGCTAATGGGTCGAGTTTACGTAGGGGTGATGTTAATTTCGGGACCAACCGGTGAGCGCTTGCACCACAGCACGGCATACTATGCAAATTATCGTCGGTGGTACTTAAGGAGTAAGTGAATGTAATCAGTCGTCGGTGTACGGACACGTGCGAAGACCCTGAAGAAGCTGCAATGCCTGGACATGGAAGACGTGTACGATTTCAGCAGTTATCGGACTTTGAGCGAGGTCATATAGTCGGACTCCGCGAGACCGGGTGGCCGTATCGTAGTATTGCGGAGCGAATTGGACGGGAAGTATCGGTGGTGGTACGATGGTGGCGTAGATGGTCCGAGGAACATTCCCACACGAGAAGATGTGGAACCGGGAGTCACAGACGGACTGATGAGCGGACCGATTGACGCATAAGAAAAGCGGTGTTGTCAAGCAGAACATCCACTGCGACGCAAATCCGAGCTGCCGTTGCACCTGAGGTGACTGTGCGAACAATCCGCAACCGTCTACTGGATGCAGGACTACGTGCACGTGCGCCTCTGGCATGTGTCCCTCTGACTCCAGCCCACCGTCAGGAACGGCTGCAGTGGTGTCGCCAACGTCTGCACTGGAGAACGCAATGGCGATCTGTCGTGTTCAGCGATGAAAGCAGATTCTGCTTGGGAGCCTCCGATGGCCGTATGCATGTTCGTAGACGCACAGGGGAGCGTCTCCACCCTTCTTGCATCTGCCAGTGACACACAGGGCCTAAACCTGGTCTCCTGGTGTGGGGAGCGATCAGCTATCACTCCCGTACACAACTAGCGTTTGTACCGGGTACGTTAAACAGCACCTCCTACATCAACAACATCATTCAGCCCGTTGTTGTGCCATTTGTAAGGTCAGTCCATCGTGGTGTTTTCCAGCAAGATTAACGCACGCCGACACACGGCACGTGCAACGCAACATGCATTTCAGTGTGTGAGACAACTTCCATGGCCTGCACGTTCACCGGATTTGTCTCCCATTGAGCACATGCAGGATTTTATGGGACAACGACTTATCTGGTCTCCATGGCCAGCCACGACCATCCCCGATTTACGCATCCAGGTTGAGGATGCTTGGAACTCAATACCCCAAACTTATATCCAACATCTGTACGACAGACTCCATGCCAGAATTGCACAGTGTGACGCAGTTCAACCTTGTACTAACTATGTTACATGGAAAGGTTATTTTTCCGTTTACCAGCAAATACAGCTGTATTTTGCCATAATGTTTTGATCACGTTATCCTCTGTATTCCGTTATTATGCTGTATAAATTTTGTTGGTATCGACGTCTCCTTCTTGGTGTTCTTTCTTCACTTTCCGCCAGTGTAATCTTACAAATGATACATTTTTAAAGCTTGCATTTTGTAAGTGTTAAAAAAACTGACCCAGATTGCGTATACATATTTATGAAAGATACAAAAATACACACCCCTTCCCCCTTCCCCCACCCCACCCCTCATTGCAAGGCAGGAGGCTCCCTTCTAGAAACTTCATTTCGGTAGGAATTTAAAACTTGGGGCGGAAACCGGAAAGCTCGCCATTCCGCTGTGAAACCGTGTCACAGAGAACGCACATGACCAAAAAGATATCATCATTAGCACTGCACCAATTTTTCACTAAGTCCTCATTTTGATCTTTCTTGTTATTTTCAAACCAAGTTGGTGAAAATTTTGTTTTCCGTGGCATTTTAATAACTTAAACAAGATGTAACATGGAATATGCTATTTGTTATCAAATCTGACACAGCGTCACCACAAAAAAGCTAGAACAAAAAATACAACATTTGCATACATCAGCTATGTAATACATACATGAGACCAACCAAGCAACAAAAAAACTGAACTTTTTAATTGGGCGAAAAATCAGAACATGCAGTGAGAAAGTGTGAATTCAAAGCAACACATGCAAGAAGAAATTGTTCACTGTATTCACAATACAAAATAACTGAATTCAAAACAAAATAGAGTGGTTTTAAAAGACACTGACTGCTTCAGAGACATCTTTTCTTTTTTTTTTTTTTTTTTGCTTTTTTGTACTTGCTAGAACATCAGCTCAATTTCCCTCTTGTGTTGCTTTCTTCTCAGAAAATTCCATGGCTATATTTGTCTTTTGTTGACTCTGCAGCTGCACAGCAGTTTTTTCTTAGTGTTCCTTTCTGTTGATATCATTCCCTTCCCATTTCTTCACTACTTTTCTTTTTTTTTTCCTTTTATTCCCTCAGATGACAATAATTAATCCATCATGCTGAAAGAACTTTCAGCCTAAGAACCATGAAGTTATGATATTAAAGCTTTTTTTTTTTTTTTTTTAATGGATGTTTAATGGTCACCATGAGCAATGCAATGGATTAAAGCTATCACTACTTCAGATACATGATGTAACTTTCAGAATATGAATACTTTTGAACACCATGCATCTGTTTTAACAAATTTTCAGACTTCATCACTTCCATTTTTGGAAAATTTCCTTTCCTTTATCAAGCTTAAGTGCGTACATGAGATTGATGAAGGGGAAAAAAGCTGAACTTTTTAACCACATGGGTGAAAAATAAGAATGTGCTGCGAAACAGCGTGAATATAACGTGGCATGAGCAAGATAAAATTGTTCACTGAAATCTATTATGTAAATATTAAGCTGAAGCACATCACTGTATTCAATACATATATATATACATTTTACATTTAACAGCAACACAGGATAAATGTAACATCACGGAGAAAAAAATTATTACCAGTGAAATCTACGCTCTGTCCGATTTCCGTTTTAGGAAAGCTTTCCTCCATTTTGAAGCCGCAAAACAATTATTTATGGAATAAAATTATATTTAACAACGCTACTGGGTAGAAAAAACATCGCGAGAAAAAAGCTTTATGATTACGGGAGAAACCTTCACTTCGTCTAACTTCCATTTCCGTAAGTTTTGAAAGTCGGAACTTCGCCCATCGACGTAAAGCTACCCCACCACCCTCACTAACACCACCAATCTCTCCCAAATTTCTATTAAGTTCTGCATTGATCTCGAAAATCATAGAAATGACGATGGAAAAGGCGGAATTCTTCGATTCCACTCAAGAATCTCGTGACTGATGATCACAGGGAAACATTTTCACTCCAACTTCTGTTTTCAGAATTTTTCTTCCATTTTCAAGCTGAAACGCAAATAGTTACGGAATGAAATCATATTTTACAATAATACTGCGCAGAAGAAACATTTCAAGAAAAAGAAATCCGGATTATGGGAAAAATGTTCACTCCGTTCAACTACTAACAAACCCTCCAAAATTTCTCTTTTGTTTTGCATCGATCTCAAGAATAACCCAAATGATGACAAAAAAGCAGAATTCCGCGAATCCACGGAAGAACCTCAATGTAAGAAAATATCCATGTGACATGTCCTTTGTTTACAGCTTTTCTTTCATATTAAGGAGTGCAGCGTGGACCATGGCACCGGTTAGAGTGCCACAGCTACGCATAGATCAAAGTCATCAGTGCTTTAGGCCCCACCTCTTCCTATGGAGGACGTCAGATGAAAGGACAAATTCACGGCAACTTTGATTCTTGGGAGATCTCAAAAAAGCGGATATGCATTCACGTGCATCACAGCTTACAGGAGTAAGAATTCTTGATGATGACATCACTCTCTTGAGTGATGTCATCATCAAGAACTCTCTCTCCCTTTCTCTCTCTTGTTCCATTTTTTTTTTTTATTTATTTACACAGTACTTGTAAATGCTGAATCACTATACATAGGTTTACCATTTATTCTTAAAATTTCAGTATTACACTTAAATTTTCAGTATATAGAACAAAAATAAGGACATTTCAGGACAAAAAAAAAAAAAAAATCAGGAACTTCAGGACAACTCTGACCCGTGGGAAAGATGCTAAGCATCAAAATGAATTTTTATAATGGCTTTTATTTCATTTAGCATCAGGTTCTAGTAATTTTTTACCCAGATTGCAATGAGATATTGTTACGTTTATGTTAAATGTGATGAATAATGTTCTGCAATAGTTTAGTAAAATATATTGTTGAGTAAAAAGAAATTAACTATTGTTGCACCACTTCATGGGATAACATTCAACAATGGGTTTGACTACTTCCCTTGCCCATTTTCGTTACACTGAAATTTTTTACTGGGAATTTACTTTACTAATGTCAGGGAAAATGCATACTAGCATCAAAGTCCTAGTGCTTTCTGACAACTCCAGTTAAACCATCCTAAAGCAGCTGATTATCACATGGTTCATACGCTTTTTCAGTCACGAGATTCCAGGATATTTCCAGGATTTTGGATTTTTTTCCAGGACATACGACCCAAACGCTCTTACTTAAAATATAGTGAAACCACACGTCCATTCAATTTGTAACCTACAACAAACAACTTCCTACACGCTTGGGCAAACTTAATGCAGAATGTTAAAAATGATGTCTGCTGCAGCTAATCAGAAACTGAGAATCACAGATAAATATTGAAATACCAAAAACTGTCACTGAAAATGTAACCAGGTTTAATATCTACTAAACTTTTATATACAGTATACTACACATTTTGAGAAACACTCATTTTTCTATTTTGGCTTAAATTCAATTATTCATGCAAATTACAGAATTAAAAAAACAACAACATGAAACCCAAAAACACCTAGGTATGTGGCATTATGCTTGAAATGCTTTCATATACCACATAATCAATACATAAAATACTATTTATATTTAATTATTTTGAAATAATACTTACATTGGAAATTTAAGGGTAAGTAAAGGTGAAATATTTGGAATTTCTTCAAAGGACCAAAGGGATTGTTATTTCTTAAACACATAATCATGGGAGCAAGTATTTGAGTTACATTTTATTTAGGGAAGGAATTTTCAACATAATATTTACACAGCAGCTATGTTTTAAATTTGTACTCGTGAGCAAACAAAGTATGCACAAAAATTTCAAACATGAAATGAAAGAGAATGACGGGAAAACTTTAAACCCAAGGCCCATGTACACCTGAATTCATTAGTGATCAAGGCAATTTACTGGGCATGATTGATAGAAAACTAATTATAGAAGATGCAAAGTGATTACTTAGCTCAGAAAATACTAAGAAATAACTAGATTTAAGTATCTGATATTAGAAAGCAATCTGATTTTATGGCAAATTTTTATATAAAGCATTCATTAGTAAATTTCAGTAAAGGTCAAACTAACCCACAAAACAGAAAAAAAATCAGCTACTTATAAATCATCAGCTACTTCCACCAGTGGCTAAAAAGTATGCTACGAAAATTAACAAATGGCGCAAAAAACATTTCTTATAGCAGAAGGAAGGTATTAGAAACAAAATGATTTTCATATTGAACAGTTAAAAGAAGAGATATAGAAGGAAACATGATGTAACTCTATGCTGATATTAGAAAGCAATCTGATTTTATGGCAAATTTTTATATAAAGCATTCATTAGTAACGTTCAGTAAAGGTCAAACTAACCCACAAAACAGAAAAAAAATCAGCTACTTATAAATCATTAGCTACTTCCACCAGTGGCTAAAAAGTATGCTACGAAAATTAACAAATGGCGCAAAAAAACATTTCTTATAGCAGAAGGAAGGTATTAGAAACAAAATGATTTTCATATTGAACAGTTAAAAGAAGAGATATAGAAGGAAACATGATGTAACTCTATGCCTTTTAGCAGAAGAATTTTGCATAATGGAAAAGTTGAAAACAAACAAAAAGTATTCTTCATAGCAAAAGCTATGATAAGGAAAAATAACTTTTCAAATACATCTCCCAGAATCAGAGACAGCCAGAAAAACATTTTGACCTTTACAACCACTTGGGAGGATGTTGTACATTATTTGAAGAGGATCTTCTATTGTAGCAAAAATTTTATTCACTCTCCGTCTTTATTATAACAAATGGCATACAGTAAAAAAAAAAAAAAAAATTCTCAATAAAGTTTTCAGAGGCAGAGATAGGCTGTAAACGGAAGTACACAAACACCACCTAGCGGCAGAATTGTGAACCACAAACCTCCTCAAATACAAACCTAAAGTGTTCCATAAGGTAAATGGTATCTGGTGTTAAAATAATTTTTTTAAATAGTACATTCAGAAGTACAGATATTGAGAAAAATAGTTAAATATTTGCAGCCCCTAACAGCAAAATTGTGCATTGTTTTGGGAAGAACATACACACAAGGAGTTTTCATAGTTAGTAGTATCTGATCGAAACACAATATTTTTGCATCAGAGTTTTAGTCCCATAGATATTGCTGTAAATGGAAACGTGAACTTATGCACTCTAGTTGCACATTTGTGCGTTAATATTTGAAATTATATGAGCAGGCCCACTCAAAAGTAGAAAAAAATTCCCTGACTTTTCCAGGTTTTCCAGGTGGTCCTGAGAGTTTTTCCAGAGCGGCAAATCAAATCACATTTCAACAAATTGTTGCATTTCCTTACATTCTTGCGTTCCTTACGAAAGCATACATTTGTTAATTCTTTAAATAACTGCCCTTTATACAATTACCTGCTTTTATTTAATAACAATTAAATGCATGAGGCATATTATTTTTGGTACCATTATTTATTTTTGGTACCGTTGGTTCAAATATTTTTTAAAACATGTAAACCACGTATTTACATGTTTTAAAGAATATTTGAACAAAGACTTAATTTAAATTCTACATATAATGAAATATTTCAATC
Organism: Macrothele yani; assembly: GCA_039090855.1. Taxonomy (NCBI): domain Eukaryota; kingdom Metazoa; phylum Arthropoda; class Arachnida; order Araneae; family Macrothelidae; genus Macrothele; species Macrothele yani. The sequence goes on from CM077025.1 coordinate 18,306,164, forward strand.
GATTAGGTGAAATTATACAACTGATTTATCTGTATTTTAAGTGCACACAAGTATATAAATAACATTTTAAACGACTCACAACATTTAGAGTTCCAATTAGGTTTAAAAATGCAAGCTGGGAGAATTGTGACTGAAGTAATAAAACACCGCACTTCGTTCTCCCGCGCGGGGAAAGTCCGCAAGAAATATAAACATCCGTAATCACGGGACCACGCGTTGCGACGAGTTGATCGTTATTGCACTTCGAACGGGGCTCGAAAAAGTGATTTCCGACAGTACGACGTCTTATAATACACCAACAATTCCAAGTGAACAGCCCCTCAATTGCAGTAGGAAACGTTTTGGCTAAAGTAACCTTTCTCCTGTCACACGGAGAAATTGCGTGGGGAACCGATAGCAAGCGCAAACTCTTTTACGATGACACTTACGGCATATTACCCGTAATTTTCGTCGTATTATCCGCATGACCGCAAAATTCACATAAAAAAAAATCCTTCGTATAATCCGCAGACTGTGACATTTAGGGAAAAAAATCCCCGTATAATCCGCACATCATAGATGTTGAATCAGAAGTGGAATTTCCGACTAAAAATTCGGTCACATAAACACATCGCTCTTTCCACTTTCCAGAAACACATAGCAACCGAAAAATTGTTTTCAGCCGCCGCCAGGGAATTGAGCCACGGATCTCTCGATATCTAACCGAGCGCGTTAGCTTTACACCACGGTGGCCAACAATCCACGGTGCTATGTGTATTTTTAAGTCAGCTTCTGACATCATAAATCCGTAAGATGGGCTCAGCTACTGAGACGTCTCCATCTGGTGAGTATTAACGGCACTAGCTATATATATATTATAGCAGTTAATTCCAAAGGGCGAGATCCAAGGTGAAAATCCTCCAAATACGTGGCGTCAGTAAATAAATGAATACGTCGCCGCTCTTTCCGCGTTCCAGAAACACATGAGTCCGAAGAAGTAAGAGAAAAAAAAACTATTTTATTAAATGAAGAAATTCATTTTTAAAGGTTACTGTTTTATATTTTTATCTCTGAACAGATAAAGGGTGTGGCATCCATAGATCACGCCGATGTAGCTCCAGAGTATTGCATTACACTGCCAATGACGAAAGGCTGATACAGAACAAGTCGTAGAAATACCATATGTACTCGCGTATAAGTCGAAAGTTTTTGGAGGAATTCCTGCTTTCAGAGTTGAGAGATCGTCTTATAGTGGGACAATAAAAAACTTCCGTGAATTCTCCCGCGGAATTTACCAACGGATTTGTTTACGTTTTAGATCGCGACACAGAGGTTTTCCGTATGTTGCTGCACGATTGTGTTCTGACCTCAAAACTATCGCGCAGTGACATGATCATATCCTCAATTCTGTCCACCACTTCAAGTTTAAATTCGGCAGTGTAACTGAAACGTTTCCTTTTCAGAGACATCATGATTAGCAATGAAGGTAAACAGCAGCAGCGACGTTCGCCAAAACAACGACAGCAAACTAGATACAAGGTCACGCACATGAAATCCGAAAGGAGAAACGCATAGGTTCGTGCAGCAAGCGCTGTGCGTACTTCTTTGGCTTTTTGCCAAAAAACAGAGCCGGCACGACAGTCACAGCTCTCCTCAACGATAACAAAATGACCCCTGCCATCCCTCCCCACAACTATCCCGATCTTTCATTACAACATTCCTCCCCCTCCTCCCCGCTCCGTACAAACTCCTGAACTGAGGAAAATTCTTCCGAGGGAGTTCCTTTTCCAATTATTACACCTTTCCCTGCACAATCACGCTGCAGATTTTTTTTAAATCGGAAGGTCTTATATTTTTTCTTTTTTTTTTTTTTAGATCGGCGTGTTAACCGCATCGGTGTATAATCCACAAAACCTATAATTTTAACTTTTTTAGCAGATAATCCGCGGACTATACGACGAAAATTACGGTACCATTCTTCCGATAATATCGCTGTTTGACGATATGATTCATGGACATTCCATTTCAAAACGATATGATTGATAAATGATATGATCATTGAGACACCGAAATCCGCAGTCTGATTCGGAAAATATGCGGATCAAAATCGAAGGCCGAGAAATCGGCAGCGTCGCACTAAAAGGGTTTAACAAAAAAGGATACAAAATTGAGATTCTCCAAAACACACTGAATTCCGTAATTCTTCCAACCTGTCCGTAATTCCGTAATCTGACAGTCGAAACCGTAATAATTACGGACAATTCGTAATAGTTGGCACCTCTGCTATTTGCTTCTAAATGACGCAGCATAGGATATTTAGACATCACCAAGTTATCATCCTGCGGCGAGGGGAGATATTTAGACATTGTGCTGTTAAATTTCATAACCAATAAGCTGGCACACAGAGATCCTAATGCCATAACGGCAAAAAAAATTAAACCCAGGGATAAAGAAAAAATAATTTAAGCAACAAGTGGGGAAAACTAACAGTTAATACGGAATACCATTTTGCCTGAGAGGCTACAATTCATATTAGTACTTCCAAAATCCGGTAGTCTTAAAATTGATTGGCTACGTTTGTGACGCAAACATTAGTACTGAACTTTTCTCGCAGGTCACAGTTCATTTCCACGCTACGTCAAATTACTTGTAAGGGAAACAATTAAAGGAAGTTTTGTGTGCATGTGTGCTCATAAAATCCTCCTAACACTTTTTTGTCAACATAATTTATCATCCTGCGGCGAGTGGCATGTTTATACTTAACAATATCTTTATGAAGGGCAATACATTTGTGCGATATTGATCAGGCAAAGTGCGAGAAAGGTCTGGAGCCCACTCAGGTCATTTGCAGTAACTCCCCACAAATAACGTCATCCAAAACGGAGACAGAGGCTTTAGCGCCTGCACTGACAAACCTGAAACCAATAGAGCATGCACGGCAAAGATTTTCATCAGTAGTAACTAGGTAGATTTTTTTTTTTTTTTCGGCAATGTGAGGGTAAAGATGTGAAATGAATAATTTATGCAAATCTTGTGAGGTGCAGCAAGGCAAGAAGAAGAATTTACGATTACAAGAAAATTTCTACCCTGTCTAACTTTTGTTCTCGCAATTTTTTTTTTTTTTTTCCTATGTATAAGCTGAAACCTTGGGAAAAATTACGAAAGAATGATGAATTTTATATTTCTTATTTTAAATAACGGAGATATTTGCGTTTTTACGGAAAACGGTTCTACTATGCACAAAAATTCAAAAAAATATCTTCTAATCTATCAGAAACAAAAAAAATTGAAACTTTCAGGTTTTTTTTTATAACTTGGTGGCAGCTACCCGTAAAAAAAAAATCGCACGAATCGGAGATGTGTTGGTGGAAAATTATTTCAATATCTGATGATTTTGCGTGGAATGACCCAGATGTGAAAATCTATGGTTCCGGGTGTCGGACTACCCTATTTTTGGCAACCAGCCAGCTCTTGCAGTAATTGGAATATCGTCTTAAAATAGCTATAAATAAATTTCTTCATGCATTATGAAATAGAAATATGACAGAATAAAAAAAAAATCTCTTTCCGGCCGTAAAACCGGAAGACAACGAATCTAGAAAACGGCCGTGAAATCTGGGAAATATGGTAGGTATGCAATAGTACCAGCTTCATTGCATGGTATTTTTCATATATTTTTTGTCAAAATACTCGTAAGTACTATGAAAAAAAAATCTTTCCCCCTCTTTGAAGAATCTTCCTATTTCATAATATTTTCCCTGTTCTAACATTTGAAGGTACATACTTTTCCAACTATACCAACTCTGCTACAGAATTACGAAATTACGAAAGCGAAGCTTTAGTTCGTAAGTGATACGAACCTTTTTTTAAAATAAATTAGGTGCCCTCAATTTGCAACATTCATCCACACTGCTGTTGAAGGGGAAGGGGGGGGGTGGATTTATTAGGATGGCCAACATCCGGCAAAATAAAATGTTTTTGTACGGTTTGATAAAAGACACGTAGAACATGCAAAAGGGGGAAAAAAAAAAAAAAAAGCTCAACTTCTAAAGTTTCCAATGAATTTCGGCGAAATAAATGGAACGTTATTTTCATATATCTTGCCCACTGTAAAAATTTCAGTCAGTTATTTAAAAAATTGAGGAAATAGCTTCATAATTTTTTTCCCAGTCTACGCAGAGAACTGGGGCACCTACTCAGGAACAAATGACTGCCTCTCTTCGCGAACGCCAGCAGATAAGAGCCTGCGAAATGGGTGTGTGATTAATGGCTTTCTTTCACGCTTTGACGTGTATGTTTGTTCGGTTGTAGTTTAGATCATCTGGAGACGGGGAAACCGCAAAGAGACGCACTCCCCTGCACAGCTGCACTTTAATCAGTGGGTGGGTTACGAAGTTGCCTCAAAGGATAAAACAACTCGGAATTATTTTAAAACTTAGCAATACAGAAATATATTTTACAAAAGTCTGAAACAAAATATTTTTCAGGCAAAATAAGAAATTCCCTGCCTTTATAGTTCCCTGATAAAAAAATTCCCTGATTTTTACGGAAAAACACAATTTTCCCTGAGAATTCCTGGTTTTCCAGGTTGCGTGGGAACCCTGATGAGAGACATATCGCATCGAAAATGTTTTCCAACAAAGAAAGAATTTTTTTGAATTGGACTCCTAGAAACAGAGATATGGACAAAAATAAGATATACGTGTACGCCCCTGGTGGAAAAATTATGCACTATTTTAAGCAAGAAGTATTCTCAAAAAGTTTTCCGAGGTGAGTGGTATCAGTTCACGGAAGAATTTTTTTCAATCGAGTTTCCAGCTCAGATTTTGTTGCAAATAACATCAGAAGAAAAAATAAACATTTACAGCCCCTGGTGGCCAAACCATTCTTTACCAAAAATGAGAAATTATATACAAAAAATTTCCCCTCAAGAGCTGTAACCGACGCAGGAAGAATTTTTCAAATCGGACTTTACGAAGCGAAGACATTGGGAAAATCGTGATTTACCTTCACGTCCCCTAGCGGAAAATGTATGTATTATTTGAAAAAGGGACTGTAACTAAAATGTCTTCAATATAAATGTCATCGAAAGGAAAAATATTTTTTAAATTGGATACTTAGAAGCAAATATATGAAATAAAATCATACCTGCCAACTTTCAGAAACAGAAATCCGTAAAAAAATTAATCGGGATGTTTGATGAAAATTTTAATCGCTACATTCGATTAAATTACTTGTCATGCATATTGATTAAATGTACCGAACATATCGATTTAAAAATGATGTTACCCAAATCAAGTATCAATTGAAGTATCAATTTGTATATATTTAATTGAAGTGACTACAGATGTTTGAATTTATCGGCACATTTACATCGATTAAAATAGATTCTATACATAATTTCTCACTACTATGCTATCCTTATGACCTATAAAGTGATAAAAATTTACTTTTACAGAAGTTCGCATCTAAAGGGAAGGATGTTCTACCCTTTCAATGGGATCGTGTCCCACGCTGTCATGAAACATACTAAAATGTTTTCAAAAACAAACCATTTTCATGTTAGGTTGTTTTCTTACGGAGACACGGGCGATGAGACAGTCAAATAAAAAAAATTAAATAAGTAAGAGTGACTGAGAGACATTAACTGGTAAATTATGTTCAACTAAAAATGAAGTGAACAAACATTTTGTATGAATTGCATCCAGTTCATTATAACTTTTAACAAAGGAAGTTAATTTTGTTATTTTTTTCTCCACGCAGTCGTTATATTTATGCTTGTCACTAGAAATATGATTTTTAATATAATTCCTTCCACCATGTGAAATGTTGAAATTGCATCGACACGTAGCGCGAAACACATATTTTCCATTTTTGAAGATTTCACAATACACGGGAATTCCACAGAACACGCATTGTGGAATGTTTGATATTACTTTTTTCCCCTTTCATATTGCTGCTCATAGCAAATCACTTATACAAAATTTATTACCAATTGGAAAACAAAAAAGCAAGTAAAAACTGCAATAGTAAAAACAGTAGCAGCTTAAAGAGTTGCAATTTGAAGAGGAAAAAATACTGAATACAGAGTTATCCAATGAAGCTGGTCACCTACGAATACAGAGAGCAACTTAAAAGGTTCTTTCATCTAGAAACAAAGGTTTAGGTTTTAGTTACGAATGTCATCCTCTGGGGTCCTCCCTCCCTCCCCATCATTTCTCACAGGCAGATCGATGCCTTGTCTTTTACTAAATCCAACCCCTTTAGTGGCATCCTTTATACTTCCAAATGGCACTGATTTTATTGTACTGTCTTCCCTCCCCTAACCTCATCTTACCGAATAGAGCTTCTCTATATAGCTTAGTTATTCCTTTACAAAAACAATCTGGGCCCATCAACATCTGAACCACCCCCTCTCCTGCAGTAAACTAACACAATGTGTTTTGCCGGAACAAAACCAACAGTCTTTTACATCAGGCGTCACAGGAAATGATACAGCCACTTTGTCGGTGATATCCTCCCCATCTCATCCCTTGCTTCCTTTGTGGCATAGCCACAGCACAAAACGTTTGAACCAGGGTTTTAATTCCGATCTTATATCTCTGCAGAAAAAAATATATATATATATATATCATCATCATCATCATTGTCAACCATTATCAATCCACTGCTGGACGAAGGTCTCCCCAAGTTTCCTCCACAACGGTCTGTCTTGTGCCAGTCTCCTCCATGTCACTCATATATATATATATCCCCTAACATGACAAAATGTATAAATACACGTATTCTGTTTTAGAAAATGAAAATCTCTAAATATCATCACAGAATTCGGTTTGATAGAAGTTACAAAGCCAATGGCATTTTTTTTTAAACAGATATTAAAAAAAAAAAAAAAAACCTACTCCCTCCCTAGATTAAACTCATGCTGTCAAAATCCGGATATTTTAAAATTCAGAGTTGTTTTCCAAAAGTCCAAAATTTCATACCTACAAAAAAGTGTGGGTTTACAAAAGCAACAATGTTCTCCTAGTACTGGCTCGAATGAACTTTGGACTTACTTTTTTTTTTTTAACTTCCGCTTATAGTAGCATTCTTTTATTAGGTCAAATTTATTGCCAGAGAAGAAGTTACGAAACCATGCCCCAATGAATTTTTAAATTCACAGAACTGGCAGTTTTTTCTAAATTTCGTCATGTTAGGTATCGATCGGGGCTTAAAAATTCCACAGATTTAGAATCCGTTTGAATTTTTTTCTACAATAACTACATTCTCAGAGAGCATTTCGAACTGGGAGTAATAAAGACACCTGCTCCAATGCAAGACACGCCACACGCTGGCCTACTGAGAAGTTGTGACCCGGGAGACGAACAATGCATTATCTGAAAAGGGGGGAGAGCGCACGAGAGAGGGAGGGAGAGAACCAAGCCCAAGGTTAAACAAGCCCAGCTGGTTGGTGTTTTAGTGTTTGAAAAAAGGCAAAACAATAACCTAAAACATAGGAAAACTGCAGCAAAATGTTCCCAAATAAACACATGTAACTGAAAACTTATTCGTAACTTACATCAGCACTTTACTTTGAATGGATTAAGTTCAAAAAAAAAAAAAAGTTTTAATAGTGGGTGCAAAATCATCAAAAAAAGAAAGAAAAATCTCGGAGAATCACCAAATCCATAAAATTAACATTTTGCCCGTAAAAGAAGTCACATTTCCGTAAATTTTACTGGTAAACAGTAAAACCTGGCAGGTATGTAAAATGCATTTTAAATTTGATATGATCTTCATTTGTGCCCCCTAGCATAAAAGTTGTGCATCGGGAAAAAAGTGGGACAAATGGATCATCATTCTCACATTTTAAGCTTCCCAATATAAAAAGAATTTTACAAATTGAACTAATAATTGCAGAGATATGGTCTTCCTGGTCGGCCAGACAAAGTGATTACATAAGCACGACACAAAAGATGCCAATAACGCAGCTTCAGTCCCTCTAACAGACAAGAAAACCCCCAGACCTCCACCACTCTGCATTTTGCAGGGAGTGGGGAGGGAAATTTGTCAGACATAAGTTATGTCAATAGAAAATCCTCAACTACAAAACATTGTGCAGGGTCAAAAAGGCAGGAATGGATAAAATTCCAGGACATATAACAGAATTAATTTAGGACATTTTCATAACTTTTCCAGGATTTCCAGGACGTGTATGAACCATGTTATCAGAGCTGAATTCACTTGTACTAATTTAACCGTCTAACTCGTTTTCTCTGTAAAACATGAGAAGCTTACTATTTCCTTTATGAAATCATAATTACTTTAAATGACCACAAAACATACCCAAAATTCTGGTCTGTAAACCACAATTCTACCAGAAGTTGAATGTCTGCTTTTAATAGTGTCTCAAGCACCTGCAACAGAAAAATAAGCATTAATCCATCAACCTTCTGTATCATGTACAATCACATCATGTAACAGAAAGTAAAATAATTAAAAAGCATCTCTTATTACAAAGAAATTAGGAAATGACAAACCTATAAAACATAATGCAACACTTTTTTCATATCACAACGCTGCGAAATGGGGTTCACAAACCACTGTGCTATGTCTCATCTGGCGTAGGACTAGATAAACAACCTTAGAAATTTGTTGTTTTAATTGTTGTTGTTTTTTAAGTGCAGTAATGGCCATGTATGGTATGAAAAATTCTCAGTATTACAAAATAATAAATACTACAATAATAATCTAAAATCTTGAATCATATGGCTAAATAAGCAGCACAGGTAGGTAAGCATTCATTACATAGTAACAATTCACAGGTGACTGTAATTGAGACTATGACTGCCTAAATTGCTGACCTTCTTATCCAGCTACATGGTTCTGATTTCATTGGTGAAATCTATTTTATATAATTACATACAGTATATACATTCTATATTAATATTATGGTAAAAATTGTACAACCACAATTCTTTCAATGAGTGTACATGCAAAAGCAAGTTGATCAACTAAACATGAGAAGAGTCTGCCAGATCAATTTAATGTTCTGCTTTGAAGGGGGATGGGGGATCAAGAGAGAGTGAGAACTTTCGACAGATTTTTCTTTTCTCTCTAGCAGTTCCAATTTTTTTTAAAAATCTAATGCTGCTTTATCGGGCTTTTATTTTGTTTTAACTGCCGTGTTGCAAGTCAATCTTTACAGTACATGTTGAGCTTAATTAACTTATCCAGTTTGAAATGAAATCTCAGGTTTTTTCTCACTTTGTAAGACGTGTAATGAGTACATTTAGTGCTTTTACAAGTCTTTGTCATTTTCATATTCTGCATAAGAAATTTTGGACTCTTCCACTGAAATGGCTATTTGTATGCTCAAGAAGAAGTCGAAATTCAGCACCCCATTTTACAGTTAAAGTATGTCTTTCAATATGCATAACTGATAAATTTTAGAAATATATAAATAAAAATTTTTGAGCAAAAGAAAAGATATTCTTTATAACACTGAAATCCACAGTTACACAGTGCATCTTTTCTTTTGGGGGGAAGGTCTAAAAAAGTTAAATTGCAGGTGCTAAAATTTAAGCTGTGTAGTTTTAAGACCCTTCAAGGTCTGTGAAAATCACTAAGACTATATAGAGCTCTGCATAACAGAAGTTGTGATGGAAGCAGAAACAGCTAACTGATTTTACCATCTCAGCTGCACAATTTATTGCCATGTGAATGACATGGATATTACATAGGATGATGACTTTCAATAAACCCCCTAGGAGCATGATTACTTTCACTGTCTGAAACTTTATTATTTCTATCACAGTATGGTTGTGAATGTTCAGCCTGACAGCAGAGGTTAAACTACAGCCGCTTGTTTTGTGAAATGCGATGAGTTAATCCAAAATGCAAGAGAAAAATTAGTGCCCATCGCAAAATGGTACCAGCCATTTAAATATCAATCATCGGCAGATTCTGCTCTGGCTTTTTTATTTCTGTGACAACTAAAGTTTCCAAAATTCTGACAGCGATTCACACTTCGCTAATTATTTCTTAATCCTCAAAGTATGTTCCTACAGCCCCTGCTGGCTCAATCACTCCCAAATCACTTAAAACTCTCACAGATCAAAAATCGCACCAAGACAGAACATAGATTAGGAAATAAAAGTGCACCCTAGAGGTTGCTCACCACTCCCTGTTCCATCCATCATAAATGTGCTGCTGTTGCTATGTATAAATTCATTATTAAGAAACAAAAAGATTGCAAAGACAGTGTTGATAAATCAACTGAAAAATTGTGAGTTAAAAAAAAGTAAAACTGCTGCTGAATCTATACTTTCTGGGCACCTTGTGCAAAAATGGTGCTCCTTTTACAAACGGGTGCAAGTTAACTGGATGGATAAAATGCCATATTTGAACAGTAAATTGGGTGTTGCAACAAGAAAAAGCAATGTCCTCTTCAAGCAACACTCTCCAATCTAAATAACATATTAATGATCAACATTGAAGAGCCACAAATAGGAGAGTTTGATTTCAGACAGGCATTTCAGAGGTGGACCAATAAGAAAAGCAGAATTTCTGGGGGCAAACCATTCAAGAAATTATAGAAAAATTAAAAACTTTGTACCCTTTAAATGGCAATAAATGGTAAAAAATTGTTATTCTCATTCTTTTGTGATGACCATTTCATTTTCCGAGTCAATTGCATCATTCATACAAACAACATGGTAAACTACAAAAATCAAATTTCAAGAGATTTAGATTTTATGCTTATTTAATCATAATTTTAGGAAAAAGAAAAAATCCTTATACTTTACTTAAGATGTTAGACGTATATCAAATTACACTGCACAATACAGTTTGCTTTTAAACTTGTTAGTATCTTCCAAAGTAATTAGTTTTCCACTGATGACTAACGCATTGTTGATGTGAATGATTCAATTGTTGATGTTAATATTTAATGAGCGACAAAAGCGGCTAACTTTTTTCAGCATTTTCCCCCATTTAACAACAACTGTTTTCCCCATTTCAGCATTTTTTGAGCCAGCTTAAACTCTGCCTGACAGGGAATCAAGCTGAACAGCTTTCTCTATTCTCCACATTGTGCTGTTCATACCTTTGAAGCAGTTTCCTGGTGATAGCAGGATTTTATGTAGCTTTTGCCAAAGTAGTCTAGAATAATCAATGATTTACTGTATTGATATAATTACCAACAGCTAAACCTCTCAACAATTACCATGTACAAGAATAAGTATCATAATAGTTGGTCTAAGAGCCACAACTTTTCTGGTAAAACATTGGATTGCAAACCCTGTGGCTCTTACCTAAATTTATTTTTTTAAACAGTTACTCGGCATATTTTTTGTAGGAAATTGTGCTGTTTAGTAAGTTGCTACTGAAGAATGAATAGTACATAGAATAATAATAACAACGTTTCACACAATAAAATGTTTATTCTACATTGACTATAGTTTCGCAGAGCGTTTGGCTCGTCTTCCTCACATGTAGAATAAACATTTTACTGTGCGAAACGTTGTTATTAGTATTCTATCTTAACACTGCAAGCTTAGTAGTCATAAATTATATATAATGAATAGTACGTTTTTCAGAATTAAAATATCATTTTGGTGACACACATTAATGATATCAACAAAATTTCTAATGCTAAGTTGCAGAGGATGGTTTTTTTTTGTGCCATACTGAAAAAGTAAGCTCATCAGATACATAAAATTGCAATCTATGTTTCAAAGGAAATCTTACAGTAAGCATACTAAGTGCCTACATGCCCCCCAGAAAACCAACCTCAACGTGTTCGTCGTGGGATGGTGGAAACAGGTGGATTAGGTGCTGTGGTTCACAGTAGCTCCTCTTTTGGAGCGTCCGAAACATGCTGGCTAACTGAGGCTCTGGTCTACCTAAGCCAAGGTGTGAGTTATCGTGCTGAGGGCTGAATGGTATTGAGGTAGTAAAATATCAATATCGTTAACGATCCCTTCAGGGCACCAGGCGAAACCCTGTCGTAATTAGCCTTCCACCCGGGACAGGAGGATTACCAGGTGGTGACCTTTTATTTTCCTCCAGTTTCGTGGGAACAGAAATGGATTCTTTTTAAAAAACAACAAACCCTGGGACAGGTTTGACTCAGTCAGTACCCAACCTATAAAAGCAGCATCTTCCCAGCCATGGCCGGGATCTGTTGATCCTGAGGTGAGGCCCAGTTGCTCTGGGAACACCTCTCAGGCTAAGGCGGGGGTAGTTGTTTCACACAAGCAAACAAGACATCTGGAGGCAGCAGGTAATACCGGGTTGCCAAAATAGTCTGTGGTTGCTAGTGAGGCTGGTAACAGCAAGGAAGGGTTGCAACTTAGTAGGACTGCTAAGCGCAACATCAGGAGGAAACTGGCAAGGCAGATGAAGGGTCAAACTGACAAGGAGTCGAGTTCAGTGGGACCCACATCTGTAAATACTTCTCCACCTGTGGTGGACAAGAAAGGCAAGAGGCAGAGATCTGTTCTCTCTACCCCTTCTCCAGATGTGAAGAAGCCAACCAAAAGGATTAGGGACGAGTCTCGTTCCAGTACTTATGGTGAGGCTGTCTCCACTGTCAGGATGGCCATCGTGAAGGAAAATTTCCTGAACGAGTGGCTTGATGACAGTGAGGTTGGGACTATTCAGGAGGAGCTTTTCAGGTGTGTGGATGGTTCTCAAGTAGGAGAGTCTCTACCACGCATCAAGAGCTTTTCCCTGAACTGTGGAGCTCTTGTTTACCTTTGTGAGAACGAGGGAACAGGGCAATGGCTAACCTCAGCCTTTGAAAAAATGATAAGGTTTTGAGGGGCACTGGGCTCTAGGTGATGAGGGCCAGTGATCTTCCAAAACTGATCAATGTTGCCTTCCGGACAAGGGATATTTGGACCAAGGATCCAAATGTCCTCTGCAGGAAGTTGTGTGCCTACAACAGCAGTTTGCATACAAACCGTTAGAGGGTGTTGGATCGGGTACAAGATCCTAAGGCCGTCAGGTGGATTTTCCAGGTGGACAGGGAATCGGCTAAAGCTATTGCTGAAGCCAAGTTCACTGCCTACACTGGGGTCGATGAGGGTCAATTTAAAGTACTACATGGCCCTCAGGGCCCTAGCTAGCACTTCAAAGGAGGACACAGAAATGGAAGAGCCTCATTCTGCAAGTTGTGGAACCAGAAACAATTGCATTGTTTACCCCTGGCCATTGTCTGGAAGTAGGGAAGGACTCAGGTCCAGCTGCGAGTGGGGGGGGGGATCAACCTGGGTGGTGTCCATGAAGGTGTGGGGCTCGCTTCCAGCACCCACCGGGTGGATTCTGACCCGGCTGATCCTTCTACCACTAAGTCTCTGTGCCTATCTCACAATGGAGAACTGCATGAAATGCATCCAGATCAATCTTCACCATAGTTGGTCTGCACCTGCTGCTTTGTGCTGCAGACCGGCTGTGGAGAATGTTGATCTGGCTTTCATTCAAGAGCCATGGATACATAATGGGAAGATCTTAGGCTTAAAAGGAGCAGGCTTTGCCGTCTTCTATAATACATCAAGTAGGAGACCAAGGACCTGTATACTGGTGAGCAAAAGACATCATGCTATGCCACTTCCTGAGTTTACCACAGGTGACACAACCGTGATTAAACTTTTTATGTCATCTGATAGTGGCAGAGAAGAGCTGTTTGCTGTCTCTGCATACTTACCATTTGATGAATTTGAACCACCTCCTTCTCAGGAGGTAAGAGACATTGTCCACTCCTGTGAGTCAGGTGGAAGATGCCTCATCATCTGCTGTGACACCAATGCTCACCATATCATGTGGGGGAGCAGCGACTGCAACAGACGAGAGGACAACCTTTTGGAATATTTGGTAAGTGCTAAACTTTATATTCTTAATTGAGGCAATGAGCCTACTTTTATTGTTTCTAATAGAAGTGAAGTCATTGACTTCCCCCTCTGTAGTGCTAACATGTTTGATCGCATTATTAAATGGCATGTATCTAGTGAACCTTCATTGACTGATCATAGATATATTTGCTTTTCAGTTGCCGATGTAAGACAACAGCTGGTGCAAGTCAGAAATCCCAGAAGGACCAATTGGGTTGGCTTCAGGGATGATCTGGCGGCACATATTGAAGGCATGGAATTTAACATGTGCTCGGTGTTAGATCTCGAGTTAGCCGTTGACCAGTTACAACGATCTATTCTTGAATCTTATCACCAAAACTGTCAGGCCAAGACTGCTAGCCTACCAAGGCAAGTTCCTTGGTGGAATAAACAACCTAGCAGTCTTAAGAGGCAAAACTAGAAGGCTTTTTAATAAAGTCAAACGTACTGGTGAGTGGACAGTATATAAGACTACCCTCACACAGTACAACAAAGCAATTAGAGAGGCAAAAGAGCCTCTTGGAGAGATTTCTGTGGAAGTATTTCAGATACTCCCAGTACTGCCAGATTTATGAAAATCATGGCTAAGGACAATGCAAATTGCCTGAACACCATCAAACTGGTTGATGGGAGCTTCATAAATACTGGGAAAGAAACACTAACAGAAATGCTAGGTGTACACTTTCTAGATTCAAGCATAATTGACCACACTGGTGTACGCACAGCTAACCTTAAGCACCGACATGCAAAAAGGAGGACTGGAGGGTTGCCAGGGAGGTGGTCAATTATTCTAGGATTAAGTGGTCCATTAATTCTTTTGAACCATATAAATCACCTGGCTGAGATGAAATTGTTCCCATCTTGATGCAGCAAGGACTGGAGATAATTACTTCACTCTTGTGTAAAATTTACCGGGCCTGCCTTGCTCTTGGTTATATACCAAGTGCTTGGAGACAGGCTAAGGTAATATTTATTCCCAAGCCAGGTAAGTCAAATTACCAAGAGGCAAAGGCCTTTAGACCTATCAGTCTAACATCTTTCTTTCTCAAGGCTCTTGAGAAGATGGTGGATAGGCATATTAGGGAGGTAGTTTTACTCCCTAAACCCCTCTCAAAATTTCAGTTTGCCTATCAACAAGGCAAATCAACAGAAGCAGCTCTCCATGGCATTGTTTGTTGCCTGGAGAAGGTACTAGAATTTAAGGAGGTGGCATTAGCCACTTTCCTTGATATTGAAGGTGCCTTTGACATGGTCTCTACGGAGACCATTGTGGGAGCTGTGGAAAGACATGGTGTTGATAGAACCTGTTGTCAATGGATTAAGGCCATGCTCAAAAGCAGAACGGTCATGGCCTCGCTACTCTGAGAGACTCTCTCGGTCTCCACCTGCCAGGGCTGCCCTCAGGGAGGAGTTTGCTCTCCCCTGTTGTGGTGCCTGGTGGTGGATGAACTGCTAAGGATCCTGTCCTGGAGGGGTCTGGTTGTGACTGTTTTGGCTATGCAGATGACATGGCCATAATTGTCAAGGGAAAATTCCCTAAAACAATCTCGAGCGTAATGCAAAAAACACTGGGACTTGTTGAGGATTGGTGCTGGAAGGTTAGTTTATCAGTAAACCCTGACAAAACCACCCTTGTGCCGTTCACTAGAAAGTGGAATCTTGGAGACCTTGGAGGTATTACTCTCTTTGGGAAAACAATTCCTCTCATCACACAGGTTAAGTACCTGGGAGTCATTTTGGATGGAGGCTTAGCCTGGAAACATCACCTAGATTACTGTATTGCCAAAGCCAAGAAAGTGTTCTGGTCATGTAGAGGTGCTATTGGCAAATCCTGGGGTCTTAACCCGAGGATCTTGCACTGCATATATACTATGGTCACCAAACCTATGGTCACTTATGGCTCAACGGTGTGGTGGTGCAGAGTTAACCTCTGCACAGTGCAGGCTGAACTTAACAAGTTACAAAGGCTGGCCTGCATAGGTATATCAGGAGCAACGAGAACTACTCCAACAGCTGCATTGGAGTTGCTTCTTGATATTCTGCCACTTCACCTTCATATTGAAGGCGAGGCCATTATGGGGGCATATAGATTATGCTGTAGTGGCATGTGGAGACCCTCGTTGTGGGTTGGCAGCCATACCAAGCCTATTCAGGAGTATTTTTGTAAGGAGCCCATCTTTCAAATGGGAACCAACAACATGCTAGTAAAATATCATTTCGATAAAGCATTCAGTGTGAACTTTCCCAGGCGCAGTGAATGGAAAATGTCCTTTGTCCCTGGGTGCAGCGGTGAAACTGTTTGGTTTACTGATGGCTCCAGGACAAATGTAGGAGTTGGAGCAGGGGAGTATTGCCTATCCAGAGGTTATGGTTCATGCCAAAGCCTTGAAAGGCATGCTACCGTGTTCCAAGCTGAGGTGTATGCTATTTTGGCATGTGCCTCAGAATGTCTGATCAAAGGGTATCACAATGCGCGTATCCAGATTTGTTCAGACAGTCAGGCGGCTTTATTGGCACTTTGTCAGTGCCGTATTTCATCCAAAATTGTTTGGAACTGCTTCCAGACCCTAACTGAACTGGCAAACTGGAACAAAGTGTAACTGTTCTGGGTGCCAGGACATAGGAGTTTTGTAGGTAATGAAAAGCTGACCTTCTTGCTAAAGAGGGGGCAGAGCAGGCTTTTTATGGTCCAGAGCCTGCATTAGGGCTCACCTCTGGTGTGGCTAGAGGACTAAGTAAAAGGCTGCTGAGGACTAAGCAGCTTGACCTCTGGCATGCTACCAAGGGACAGAGGCAGGCAAAGGAACTTAATCAAAAACTCTTGCCTCATAGGGCTAAGGAACTCCTTCAACTGCCAAAAAAAGATATTGAACTGATTGTTGGTCTGCTTACAGGACACTGTTGTCTTAATAGGCACCTTAATTTGATTGGGGTGAAAGAGGATCCACTTTGTAGAGGATGCCATCCAGAAGAGGAGACTTCCTTGCATTTTCTTTGTGACTGTGACTTTTTTGCAGCACTTAGGCTTGAACACTTTGGTACTCATAACTTGAGACCAAGTGATCTCTCTTTAGTACCAGTCAAGAGCATTCTTGCTTTTGCTTGTGCATCTGGTCTCTTTCGAGATTAGGGCTGGGGATGCACAATAGACCTTAGGTCGCGGTGCTGGGTCAATGTACCCCCCTCCCATTGGTACAAGTGCCTACATAAATTTGAAGTTGCTCATGGTTGCCTTCAAACCATAAAACAACAAAAAGAATTAAAAAGAAAAAAGAAGAATGTTATTCATAAAAATTGGCAGCTGTGCACAAAAGTAACCATATTTATTTTTTTGAAAAATTTCTAAGTGAAATGTACATTTTCTTATTCCCTACAGTACTTTCTTTGTACGTACATCAATCAATGGAACAAGCATTTTCAATTTTTAATAAGGAAAAATTTACACAAAAAATTGCTATTTAGCTGGTCCTTGCTGAAAATTTCACTATTTCTATTACCAGTACAGCTGTTTTTGTGGCGGAGTGATAATCGGCATTATCACTTTTTAAACTTTAATTATGCTGAAATGCATGGTTTTCCATCACTTTTTGCTAAATTTAGAAACAAAAAGAGCAATATTTATTTTGTTCAAAAAGAAATTCAAGTTCAAAATCAGAACTTTAACTTTCTGTTGCCAGCTATTGTTCCCTGTAAAATAATTTTCTTTGCAGAATGAGCAAGTACTGGCATTTTTGAACTTTGATTTCACTTTAAACAAAAGAAAAAATGCTTGCTCTGTTTTCTGATCCAGCAAGAAATGACTAAAAAACGGGGAAAGCACACATTTTAAGGGAAATTATATGTGGAAAATCAGTACTACATTGTTCATCCTAATATGAAACAATTTTATGAATCACGAGAATGACGCAGATTCCACCACGGACACATTAAATACCAGTTTGGAAATTTAATTTCACTTAAAAAATGGGAGCCAGAACAAAAAGCTTGTTCTCTGGTGGTTGGTTTTAAGATGATACTCTGAGAAACAGGAAAACATGGAGTTCATTTGAAAAGATCTTAAAAAATATGGCATTTTTCACTATCACTGAAGGTATTGAAAACAAAGAACATGATCAGAAAAATATAAAAAATAAATAAGAATATAATGAAGGTGGAATAACATCAATAACAAAAAAAAAAAACAAAAAAACAAGGAACTTGATCAGCAAAATTCCAAAATGCAAAAACAGAAACTAACAGAGCACCTTCATCACTGCTAGAGCAGTCATTTCCAGCAGTATTTTTCCTGGTTTTTCCAATTGCTGGCCACCCTATCTTAATTTTTCAACCTTTTTCCTAAAATTGTTCATTGCACGAAAGAATTCTAGTAATTCCAGTACTACTCCATGACTTTATTAAAAAATACAAAAAATAATGACTTTCCAAGATCTGGAAAGGGAAATAAAATTTCAGGATGCTTCTGGGATTTCAGGAGCCATGATAACTGATAACTCCATCATGTGACAGAGATGCTTAAGATATCCAAAACATATTGAAAAAACATCCAAGAAATTCCACGATATCGAAAACATCCAAAAAGCGCTCCCCAAAATGTTTAATGAATCTTACAACCTTGAAAACAAGAAAATAAACTGTATGCACATCATTAAAAATATTATTGAGATTTTCAATTTCCATAGCATATTCGATACTTTCTGTACTCTGTAGCGGACCGACGATTTCCATAGTGACTACGGAGAATCTGTAACAGTTAGGAGTTCAGTGGTAGTGGAAAGCAGGGCCTGATTAAGCCACTCAGGGCCCAGGACCATGACAATTGCAAGGCACCAGTTAAAACAAAATATTTCACCAATGTATAGTGCTGGAGATATCATGCAGCACACATGACATAACAGGAAATATTAGAATCTCATTAATAATCTATAAATTTGTAAAAGTAGTTTAAATAATCCCATAGTTTGTATAATGATTTCAAAGTGAGTCAGCAATTTCAGAGCAGAGCAACCAAGGGTTTTGTGAAAAAAAAAATTGCTCCCCTTAAATAAAAACATTGGAAATTGAGTGGTTGTCCTATAATAGTGAAGATATTTTTTTTAAATGAACAAAATTATTGCATACCTAGTATTTGATGAAAGAAAAGAGCCACTTTGTTTTTATAGGGTTCTTTTTTGGGGGGTGGGGGAGAGGAGGCGGACAGCAAAATAGTCAAACCTGAATTCTGATTAGAGTACAGGCAGATTCTAGCTTTCTTAGCTGAAAAACTAATAATAATACACAATGGTTGCTCTGGCTTTTTTAAAGTTTTTGTCAACTCATTTGCCAAATTCAATTTTTTTTTTTCTGCCAAAGTGTTATAACAGTTCAAAAAGGTAATTGTCACCATAACTTTTTTCCGTTGCCAAAATTTCTTTTTCTCACATTGAGAAGAATGTGATCGGCAGCCCCACCCTTGATACATACATACATATCATTTAGCTGTTCTCTGAGATTCAGAGGTTAGCTCCTAATAGAATGATAATCTCCCACATAAACATCTAACTGATGGAACTAGATTTTACTTACTTTTGGTTTATGAAACGTCCCCATTTACGATGATCTCGGCACACAACTCAAGCTACACACTGACATCCTTCATACACTGCATATAAACCCATTTTTACTTCATACTCATAATCTTTTTCTCGTGCACACATTCTTGAATCTGATCCTTCCATGATTTCCTTGGCCTCCCTCTTTCTTTCTTTCTGTCCTGCTACTTTGGCTGAAAAAATTCTCTCAGTAAGCATCTCATCACTCATTCTTCTGACATGGCCAAACCACCTATAATAACGTATTAGTCTCAAACCACCTATAATAACATTTAGCCTCACACTGCACATTTGAAACACATCTTTGTTCCTCACATGATCAATGTGTGTCTTGCCACAAACCCCATAAGTAACACATTTCTCTAGCATACAAACAACTCCTATGTTTCTTCTACAGTACCCAGGTTTCACTACTGTACATCAGAGTAAGAACAATTACAATTTCGTATACAGCTACTCAGGACTTTTTGAGAATCAGTTATTCCTATGAATTTCTGCTAAAGCAGCTATGACTTCCAAAGTGAATTCACTTGCCTCCTAATTCTCCATCTAGTTTGTTCTTTCTGTCAAACATGCTTCCTAATTACAGAAAATATACTAACTCATTCACCTGGGCAGTCTCTGTAGCACTTAAGACTTATCTTGCATTCAGCAGAGTTGTATAATACCAAAAACTTTCTGCAAACACAAATATTTAACCAACATTTTTCTGCAAAAATGCATTGTGTCATAGACAAACGAATTTCAGAAAAAATATTTATTTTGTTATAACTCGCAACATTTCAAAAATAACTTGATTTTAAAATAGACTAAAAAGTCACTTCACTTGCCAAAAGAAAAGCTACAAATCCATGAAAGGAAGATATGAATTCTTATCTATTAGTTTGTTAACTGA
Source organism: Macrothele yani (assembly GCA_039090855.1). Lineage (NCBI taxonomy): Eukaryota > Metazoa > Arthropoda > Arachnida > Araneae > Macrothelidae > Macrothele > Macrothele yani. Next base: position 18,326,503 of record CM077025.1, read on the forward strand.
TTTAGAAATAGCCCAATCCTTAAGATTGTGAACTCTTTGCACAAAATGCCAGTCACTCTGCTTACAAAAATATTGTTCATTGCCTGAGAAATAATAGAATCACGTTTTGTGGGTAGAGGTCCATTCATTGATATCATCATCTCATCATGGGCTGTTTCTTCACTAACAGGGCGCCTCTTATTATTATGATATTCATAGATGGATGCTAAAGATTCGCACACAGATTCCAGTGATGATAGAATTGAAGCTACAGATATTGAGTGCATTATTAGTTCGATGCTTTTATATAAAGCTGTCTTGCTGGAGAGAATTTTTTTTATCAGATCCATGCTGGTCAACTCTTTAAATTCTTTTGCAGGCATGTGTTTTACAATATCTTCAATTTTAACTAAAAACCTCCTATACTGAAGCTGCAACTCAGATGGGGATACATCTTTTAAGTCATAAAACCAGTTTTTGTGCTGAAATCAAAAACTTCTCTGTTTGAGATGCAGCTGTTAAAGGACCCCCTTTCAGTTTTATTTTTGTAGCTAGGAGTTTTAAGTCTGTCAGAACTTTTATATGTTCAAATATCATTACATCATCCTTGGTAAACACATTTCGTAACAGTTCTTTTGTGCTGTGTGCAAAGAATAATCACGCAATTCACTGTCAACTACCAATTTACTGGCACTAGGATCAGTTTTTGCTTTCTTTGCTTTACTACGGGTATTATTTAAGTCCTTAAGCTCTGTAAAAAAAGAGGAACATCTTGATATGCTCCAACAGTGTCTAAAGATGCAGAGTCTGCATGGTAAGTAAGCCAAAAACACACCAATTGATCAAATTCATCTTCAAATTTTTCTGAAGTCTTACTGTTAATGCAAGGACATTTTTTTAAATCAACAGCAGAGGACATTGCTTTTAAATAATTAACTTTACAAATAAAGCTGTAATATCGGTCATGAGGGAGAATATGTACTTTTTGCTGAACTGGTCATATAAGTCACATAACCCAGCAGAGAGTTGAAGGCAGAATTCAAAATTGAAAATTTTATTCATTTGCAAATTTGCATTTGTTGCCCTCTCTCTCTTTGAATAGAATTCCATCAATAGATTAGATCATATGTAGAGGATTTTAGGAAGGTAGTGTCTGACCACATGTCTTAAACAACCCTTAGAAATAAGAAGCTAGGAGATTTGGGCTAGAGTGCCCGATAGGAAAGTGACACAGAAGCAAAGTAGAAAGGAGGAGGGGAAGACGCTCTTATTTATTACTGGTAGGCCAGTACCCGGGGTCCGACGGCTTAACGTGCCCATCCGACGCACGGCGTATATTTAGTGGATCGAGCGCTCGTGCCTGCCTGCGATCGAACCTGAGGTCCTTTTCGTGGCATTCACGAACGTTCCCATCAATAGATTCCACTTGTCGTTCTTCTAGGATGGTTATAATAGCTTTAAAGTTCTCTCTAATCGTGGTTTCTTCTCCACATGCAAGATCATTCACTGCAACAAACATTAAGTTTGTTACTGTCATCCATGCCTTGTTTCAAACTTCAAACATTAAGTTGCCAGATTTCGAAGTTGAAACCATTACCATACAAAAATGTGCATAAAATTCATTGGGAAAAAAATATTTCTGTTACGTGGTCTTAGAATATAAAATTTCACTTGTGGACGAATATAATGGTCTAGATGGAATGACGCCATTTCACTACCTTTCCCAACTGTGGGCTATTCTAAACAGTGGATATTCGCTAGAGCAGAATCTCTGATAGCGCCGAAAGTACTCACCTCTCGACTCCCATCAAAGCTGCTGGGACTTCGACAAGTTCGGATTGCAGATCTTTTTGAAAAATTGACTGCAAAACACTAATTTTAAACGTACTGAATTTGTTACAAAAATTATACTATGAGAAACAAAGCTGATATGAGAATTATAATTGAAAACGATTTAATATTATAGTACAGTGAAAATTAAAAATACTGTTAAAATAAAATTAAAAGTAATGAGCGTGAAGCACAAAATGCATTACACATTTGAAATGCTTGCTTTATTTACATTAAACATTTCAGTCAGCGTGCGTTTCTTCATTAGCCTAGGCTTTTCATTCAGAAGTTTCCCTGATTCTAGTGCCGCACATAATCTCTTCTTCTGTTATAAAACTTCGTTGCCCGAGTCCTTTAATGGCGCTGTCCAAAAGGTCTACCAGATTATCAATAGGAATCTTTTGTTTCTCAATTCTTCACATTCGCGATCATTTTGACTCGCTGTCATCCATGCCTTGTTTCAAAATCATATCGCAAATTTCGCCATCACTAAGTTTATTAACTACAGAATGATTTAATAAAAAAAAAATTCAAGTAACTTTTACTGTATGGGGAAAAAAATAACTTACGAAACTCGCATGTTGTTGAAAAATGTACTCCAAACATACGGAAAACACACAAAAGGGCCCAAAATTTGAGCTGTATGGAAGGCGGCTACAGTGGCGTAGCCAGAAATTTCTTAAGGGGGTGGGGGGGGATTTTGGGTTTGGTTCATAGGTGAAAGCCTCATATACACTCGTATATCACTTTAAATTCGTGCTCAGTCTCCCCTCAAGGGAGGGGTTCAAACCCCGACTCTGCTATCATCTTTTTCATTCTGCTTGAACATGATAAAAATGATACATTAAAACTGCATTTAAACATGAAGAAGAAGGGGAGGTTCTTGTGTTTTCTTCAGCATGAACAGAAGAAAAGATAAAAAAAGAAATGTTTAAAAAAGAGGCGAGGACGTCGGTTTTTCATCACAGAGAATGTCTTCACAGGTGACTGTGATGGGTCATTGTGGGGGAACGAGGTTCGCAAGGTTGCGGGGGAGGGGGTGAAAGCTTCTTCCCTTTGGCAATGAATCACTACCGTGTGGATAGCTCAACTGCCTGCGTTGCGGAAGTTGTACTGGGAGAATTTTTTATGAAAAAAACATTCTCCAATTTTTTAAATAACCGAATGCAAATTTCACAGTAACCAAGACGCATCAAAATAAACTCTCATGTGAAATTTCGTCAAAATCCGCCAAAAACTTCAGAAGTTAGATATTTTTTGTAATTATTTTTAAGGAATGTTCGCTGAAAGCCTGCATAGTCCATATACTATCTCTCTGCTCTCCCGTGGGTGTTGCATTTAGGGGCACCTGCGGGCGTTTGAGCATCGCAGAGCGGCCAGCTAAAAAGAAACAAAATTTATTTTACGAATTATTCCTGAATTTATTTTACGAATTATTCCTGAATTTATTTTACGAATTATTCCGTGTTCATTTACATATGAACAGAAGGCGGAGGGGAGGGGATCACAGTCCAGTTTAAATTCTTTGAAAAATTTACTAAGCATCTGCATGAAAAAAAGAAACAAAGTCTTACCAAAAACAAATTTGGCATAACAGCAGCTTCAGCATAAGGGGCGCACACCCGAAGAATTTCACTTTTAGTAATGTAAGAGACGTGGCTTTTAGCCCCAAAATTACGGCACTCGCCAACATATTTATTTTGGTCGCCGCTCATTCAGGTTTTACTGTATGTATAAATATATATGTGAGCTTAAAAAAAACACTGACTACCCGAATTTTCCAAGTGTCTTGTTTTTTGCAGATAGATGGTGGCAGCTTTGCTCTCAGCCACAGAAAAATGTCCGGATTTTGGGTCTTTCCGGATTTTGGATGTCCGGATTTTGGACTTAGTACTGTATAGCAAATGTGATGTTTACTACCATGAATATAAATTTTTTTACGAAGAAAGTGACATCTGGCAACACTTTTTTTTTTAATATTTACTTTGTAACTAGTTTCTGCAGGGGGAAAAATCATTTTTTTGTTTACTTCCAAAAAATGTTCTGCAAATTTGGAAAACTTTCTGCGAACAGCGTCCGCGCATTCATCTATATTCTACAACTCCGGCATTCAGTACTTATAGTTCCTCGAGCAAACCCCATATATTCGGGACAACATACTCTACAATTCAATTTTGCTCTCTGCCAACAAGACTGGGTCATCAGCATACAGCAATCAGCACACATGGATATTACCAAGACATAAACTAGTATATCCACTTAATTAAATTTCTAATATGGGTTTTTTTCTAGGAATTACTTATTTTAAATAGCAAAGCTTTGGAGAAAACTCTTCTCATTGATCAGACAGTCCCTTGTTTTCACAGTCCGTAAAGTCATCAGTTTTCAAAGCTATTTTCAAAAAAGAAAATTAAAAAAAGGAATAGAAATTGAAAAGAATCAAAATTCCATCATCAATGGCTGCAGAGATTTGTCCCTTCCTAATTTCTGGCAAGATTTGGTAAAAAATAATCATAACTTTCAAGGTTAACTGTAACTGCGATGGCAACACAGAAAGAGTAACAACAAAGGACTGCCTAATGAAGGAGAATAGTTTTCTCTGAAAATTTGCAATTTAAAATAAATAATTTCTATAAAAAAACCATAATAGAAGTTTAATTAAGTAAGAATAAAAATAACCAATTTATTAAGTTTAAAATGCTTAATTTAATAAATTAGGAAGCCAGTTTTCAACATCAGATTTATTCAAAGTACTATCCATTTTGGCATCATGCATGCACGCATCCATAAATACATTAAACAGCCATGGTGACATTACACAAACTTGTCTGACCCCTGCACCAATAGAAAACCATTTTGATAAAACACAATTCACTCATACATGATTTACAGCTAGCATACGTGGCTTTCACACTATTGAATAGATTCCCAGCAATACCATATTTATTCAGTACCTTCCACAGAAAAGTCCTATTTACTTGATCATAAGCTTTCTCTAAATCTATGAAGGCAGCAAAAACTTTCTTACCAACAGACATACTTTTCGATCATCATACGTAATGCAAATATTTGGTTAGTGCAGCCCTTACCAGGCATAAAATCACACTGTACAACCCACACTTTCTCTGATGTAGAACCTCATACCTTATCAATAATGACCTTTCCAAACATTTTCCCTAAAACACTCAGCAAGCTGATACCATGATAGTTCTTGCATTCAGTCTGATCACTTTTTTTCTTATACAAGGGAACAATGACAGCATCCCTCCAATCCTGAGGGGCCACTCCCAGCACAACTGGCAAATTTCAATTAACCAGTTAATTATAGAGTCATCACTATATTTTAACTTCTTAGCAGTCATGCCACCAATTCCTGAAGTGCTGCCATTCTGAAGAGATTTTAGAGCTTTACTTTTCTCTTGAAATCCTTCCTGTGTTTCTGTCTCTAACTGTGAGATCCTGTTTTCTGCCTCAGAATCACCTTTGCTTTCATAATCTAATGACTCACAAAAGTATTCATCCCATCTTTCAATTAACTTATTGGGTTCCCATGTCATTTCTCCAACTCTATTCTTCACACTATTTAAAATTTTTATTTCCCTATGTTTCCTATGACTTATGTACTTCCAGAATGTTTTACTATCTTTCCAAAAAGCCAATTCATGCCTTCCCACCTTTTCCTTCCTATCTCTTGCCTTACCCTGGTGAACTAACTTTGTTGCCTCATGCTTCTTACAGCTCAGAAACTCTACCTTGCAACATCCCCAAACATGCTTTCTTCTTCCTTTTTATATCTTCTTAAATCTCACTGTATCACCAAGCATAACATTTAAAGTTACCCAGTGTTGCAGTACCACAGACCTCTTCAGCTGCAGAGACAACACAGTTCTTAAAACATGTCCACTGCTTTCTACATTTTTCTCACATGACTTCTACTTATTCAGCCATTTACAAAGTAAATCAAAGTAATGATGATGTCCTTTAAAGTGCCTTTAAACCTCTTCATCACAGTCATCTTTCTATTACTTCTTTTCCAACCAGCATTCAGTTTCATTTGTGACACTAACAGGTAATGATCAGAGCCAACATCTGCACCTCTTCCAAATCCCACACTAGTCATATAAAGTCTTTCTTTGAGTCTTTTTAATCATAAAAGTACACCAGTGCAGGGGATCAGTCCACAGCTGTAAAACTGATAGCATCCACAAAATCAAGTTTGCATGTAAGGTCACTTTCTGTTATTAAAAATTGTTAAAATAATAATAAAGTCAGTACTGATTGGGTCATTTTTAGAAACAACTTAAAAAGGGAGGCTCCTGTTATACAGGGGGCCCAGGCTGCGCTGGTGCATGCATTAATCAGGTCCTCGTGGAAAGGCTAGATACTTTGTTGGAAGTAAAAATAAATTACCAACTTTAGAAGTTTGGCAAGTAATGTATTCAAGGCCCACATGAGAAATTCTCTTTTAAAATATCCCTCATTAAGAAGTGTGCTAGAGAGAAATAGCTATAACCACTGCAGTGAAAGTAAGCTGTAGTGATAAGCACCTGAGAAAGGAGATGAATCATTTTTAAATCTTTCTATAAAAAGAAGTTATAGTGTAGTACAAAAAAAAAAAAAAAAGTATATGTCTGAATGTTTGATGTTCTGAGTTATTTTGATGGTTTCATCCCATAAAAAATATTACAAAACTTCCAAACCAAAAAAAATGACAAAATTTTGACAAGAAATGAAATTAAGCAGTTCTCAGTGTAACATGGTCTAAAGAAAAAAAGAAAAAAGAAGAAGAAATGCTTTTTTTTTTCACAAAATAATCACATTTAACTGTCATACACATGAAACATCATACCCTATGGCCTTCTATAAGTGTATGTATCTTGAAGACAACCATATCATCCAGCTGCACTTCTTCATTCTTGTACAGAATCTGGAATGTCTTACTAACTGCAGTTCCATTCACAATGCACGCGGGAAATACTAAGGAGCAGGCTGAAAGGAAAATAAAAAATTCCATCAATGAAAACTTTTACTGAATTTCATTTTAAATGATACACAAAAATTACAATTTTGATGCAGCAAATACTTTGTTATCAATTATAATTGTGCATGCTACCAGACTTCTTCACACAAAAAAAAAAAAAAAAAAACATTTTTTTCAACAAACACATACCTCACAATAAAGGATCAATAATGTAATAGTAGGAGGCAACTATTGAAAACATAGTGCAAGATCCCATGAACACAGACAGTTGAAGCAAACATGTTCTTGAACGGTAGTCGCCTGATTACTGACAGCACTAAAACAGTGGTTAGACTGTATGTTAACAGTAACATGCATAATCTGGACTATTTATTTTACAGCAAAGAAATTCCAGAGTTAACTTTCAGACAAGTAGGCCTACTCTTTCAGAAATAAAAACTTTGCTGATCTGATGCAGGAATCAAGCATGCACCTCCTGGTCTCTGTGAACAAAACTTTACATGCAAGGTGTGTCAATAATGTTCAGTGAATGCTGTCATAATGTATTAGGTGTACAAATAAGTTTTAAAGCATTTTTTTGTGTGACAAATACTGCTAATTTACATATCTGGCATTCCCCCGCGTTGTTGTCGTGTGACCATAACTGGTCCAGAGTATAAATGGGACACAGAAGTTTGCCCAACAATCAAACGCACTTGCACATCAGTAGGTGAAAGATGGCAAGCGATAAGTACTGCATTTATTCGACACTGCATTCGTTACAAATTTTATCAAGGAAAAATTGCTGCAAAAGCATGCGCCTTGATCTGTTCTGTTCTGTTCTGTTCTGGGGGAGAATATTGTATCGAAAAGCATGTGTGAGTTTTGGTTTAGACGGTTTAAAGCCGGTGAGTTTGATGTTAGCGATCAAGAAAGTAGCGGTGCCCCGCAGAAAGTTGCACATGAGAAACTGAAAGCATTGCTGGATGAAGATTCATCTCAAATGCAAGAAGAACTAGCTGAACAAGTGGGGGGTTACTCAACAGTCCATTTCTAATTGTTTAAGCACAATGGGAAAGATTCAGAAGGAAGGAAAATGGGTGCCACATGACCTGAGCCAGAGGAACAAGGATGAACGTGTCATGAAGTGTTTGAATCTGTTGAATAAGCAATACAGAAAGTCTTTCCTGTGGAAAATTGTTACGGGTGATCAAAAGTAGATATGGTACGACAATCCCAAATGCAAAAGACACTGGGTAGCCCCGGTGAAGCAACGACTTAGACACTGAAACGCAATATTCACTCCAAGAAAGTTCTGCTGTGCATCTGGTGGGATATGAAAGGTGTGCTCTATTATGAACTATTGGAACAGGGTCAAACTGTTACTGCTGATCGCTACAAGCAACAATTGCTGCGATTGAACCAGGAAATCTGTCGGAAACTTCCATTCACGGGCAAAGGATTGCGTCCTGTGAAATTACTGCATGACAACGCTAGGCCACATGTCGCGAAATCGGTCAAGGGAATGTTATGGACGCTTGGCTGGGAAGTTTTGGAGCACCCAGCATATAGTCCCAACATATAGCCCCTTCAGATTATCATTTGTTCCGACTGATGCAACATGGTCTGTCTGCTGTACGGTTCCTGACATGTAACAAAGTGCAAAAATGGGTTGACGACTTCTTTGCATCACACAACGAAGTACTCTTTATGGCTGGAATCCATCAGCTGCCCGACCGATGGCGGAAGGTGATAGATAATGATGGCGCATATTTTGATTCGTAAAAGGTATTGTTGTTTTGTCTTAAATTATTAGGTGTGCAACATAATTCTCGGCCCTAACGGCAAGCGATCATAGAACGTCGGCAAATGCAAATAGCTGTCTGCAGTAATGCCTGATTGCAGCACCATCCAACAGCTTTCCAGGCAACCGTAACCGCTCACAGCTGTAGTGACAGAAGGAACGAAAGTTGACAGTGAAAGCAATAAAGTTGACAGTGAAAGCAATGTCGTTCAAGAAGCAACATTTGAGATACTGCCTCCTGTTCGCGTTTCAGCTGAAAAAAAGTGCCCAGCAAATGATCTGTGCTGCTTTGGGTGAGGCTGCTGTGTCCTACAGTACGTGTAAGAAGTGGTTCCAGCGGTTTAAGCAGGGAAATTTCGATCTCCGTGATGCAGAACGTCCGGAACAGCTACAGAAATTGAGGATGAGGAACTGGAACAACTATTAGATGCGGATCCCTGTCACACACAGTCAGAGCTCACCCATGAACTCGGAGTAACACGGCAAGCCATTGCAAAGCGCCTGCACAAGCTTGGATGGATTCACAAGGAAGGCCGTTGGGTGCCCCGCCAACCCACAGCTGCAAACAAGTTTAGGCACTACGATGTTGCTGTGTCCTTGCTCTCCAGATTCAAGAGGAAGGATTTCTTCCACAAAATTTTGACCTGTGATAAGAAGTGGATCCTCTACGATAATCCTAAGCTGTGCAAATCATAGGTTTATCCCGGTCAGCCTACCACCAGTACCGCCAAACCGACTATCCATGCCAGGAAGTTGTTGCTGTGCATATGGTGGGATCAGCGTGGTGTCGTACACTATGAGTTGCTCCAACCTGGTGAAACGGTCAATGCTGAGTGTTATTGTCAGCAACTCATTCGTGTGAGTGATGCAATGGAGACAAAAAGGCCATACAGCGGCAAGGGCAGAAGGTCGGTCCTGTTGCTTCAGGATAATGCATGTTCTCACACCGTGAAAATGACTTTAAACACGATCACCGACCTGGGATGGGAGATTTTGTCCCACCCGGCGTATTCTCCAGAATTTGCCCCGTCGGATTATCACCCCTTTTGCTACCTGCAACATCACCTGAGTGATACGCATTTCACTTCTGTCGAAGAGATCCACACAAGTATTGATGACTTTTATGAACTCGAAACAGCCCTCTTTTTTCCACAGTGGCATTTGGCAGCTCCCTGACCGATGGCTCAAATGTATCCAACACGACGGGGATTATTTTCCTGATTAGGTACGTATTCGATTCACAATAATTTGCTGTCAATGTGTCGTGCCTGTGGCTGAGAATTAAGTTGCACACTTAATATTAAAGCAACGGTTGTGAAAAGTGAAGTAACTGTGAGCAGAACTTTGCATGCAAGGTGTGTCAATAAAATTCAGTGAATGCTGTCATAATGTATTAAAGCAAAGATTGTGAAAAGTGAAGTAACTATGAACATAACTTTATGTGTAAGGTGTGTTAATAAAATTCAGTGAATGCTGGCATAACGTATTAAAGCAAAGGTTGTTAAAAGTGAAGTAACTTGAATGACAAAGTAAAGTCCATGAGAGAACATGTACATAACCATTATGAAGCAACACACACAAAGAGCATGTCACAGCAGCTGATGTATTAGGTGTGCAACTTAATTCTCGGCCACAGGCATGACACATTGACAGCAAATTATAGCAAATTGAATACATACCTAATCAGGGAAACAATCCCCGTTGTGTTGGATACATTTGAGCCATCGGTCAGAGAGCTGCCGAATGCCATTGCGGAAAAAAGAGGGCCGTTTCAAGTTGATAAACTCACCAATACTTGTGTGGACCTCCTCGACAGAAGTGAAGTGCGTATCACTCAGGTGATGTTACAGGTAGTGAAAGAGGTGATAATCCGACAGGGCAAAGTCTGGAGAATACGCCGGGTGGGACAAAATCTCCCATCCCAGGTTGGTGATCATGTTTAAAGTCATTTTCGCGGTGTGAGGACATGCATTATCCTGAAGCAACAAGTCCGACCTTCTGCCCTTGCTAATGTATGGCCTTTTCATCTCCACTGTGTCACTCGCACGAAAGAGTTGCTGACAATAACACTCAGCATTGACCGTTTCACCAGGTTGGAGCAACTCATAGTGTACGACACCACGCTGATCCCACCATATGCACAGCAACAACTTCCTGGCATGGATATTCGGTTTCACGGTACTGGTGGTAGGCTGACCTGGATAAACCCAAGCTTTGCGCCGCTTAGGATTATCGTAGAAGATCCACTTCTCATCACAGGTCAAAATCTCGTGGAGGAAATCCTTCTTCTTGAATCTGGAGAGCAAGGACACAGCAACGTCGTAGCGCCTAGACTTGTTCGCAGCGGTGAGTTGGTGGGGCACCCAACGGCCCTCCTTGTGAATCCGTCCAAGCTTGTGCAGGCACTTTGCAATGGCTTGCCGTGTTACTCCGAGTTCCTGGGTGAGCTCTGTGTGCGACAGGGATCCACGTCCAACAGTTGAGATACAGAGGACCAGAATGTTCTTCATCCTAGTCATCATTGCAATTGCTGTAGTACCTAGGTTAGATGTTTTTTTTTTTTTTTTTTAGGTTGAAGAAATACACTGACGTGCAAAAATTAAGGACGAGACAGTTTCTTTAATGTAATGTCGTGCAGAAGTGCTCCACATCGACTCAAATCATACCATAAGATCCCCAAGATGTAAGAATATGGGACAAGTGAGCAAAACCATCCAAACAAGGAATCCAAAGTATACAAAGGCACTTTATTGAAAAAGGTAGCTTCGAGCACAACTGGACAGAAGACAGAAACGTCCATGTGACTGGCGGCTGCCAAGAAAAATCCAGTCTTTAATAAGGGATATGGTCACCCCTGACTGTGTTGCAGGATTTACAATATCTGTCCATGCTGAGGACGAGGTTGTCAAAGAGCTGTTGAGGCATCACGGCCCATTCCTCTTGTAGCGTCAATCTCAGCTGCGGAATCGTTGCTGGCGGCTGGTGACGTGTTGCCAAGCGTCTCACAAGAAGGTGCCACACGTGTTCGATTGGATTTAAGTCCGGGGACCTTGCGGGCCAATCCATGCGTTGAATATCTTTACTCTCCAACAGCTCTGCGACAACCACTGTACGATGAGGTGTAGTGTTGTTGTCCATGATGATGAACTCAGGACCCACAGCACCTCTAAACAGACGCACGTGTGGCAAAAGAACCTCGGTACAATAGCGGACACCAGTGACTGAACCTCCTTGGAAGATGTGGAGGTCAGTACGGCTACCAAGCATGATACTGCCCCAAACGAGAACCCCGCCTCCTCCAAACCGGTCCCTTTCGATGATGTTGGAGGTGTGATTGCGTGTTCCCTGCTCTCTCCAGATGTGTATACGTCCAGAATCGCTCGTCAGACTAAATCGGCTCTCATCCGTAAAGAGAACTCGACCCCATTGCTGATGTGTCCAGTTCTTGTGTTCCTGGTACCATAGAAATCACCGTCTCCGATGAGCAGGCGTTAATGGCACACATTGTACTGCTCGTCGTGCAAATACACCACCTTTGTGCAGCCTCCTGGCCACGGTAAAACGCGATAACGGACGTCCAGTTGTCTGTTGCATGTGACTTGCGATTTCTCCCGCTGCCTGCCGTCTGTCTCTTCTCGCCTGTAGGACAATATACAGGTCGTCCGCCGCCGTTGTTGCTCGTGGACGACCACTGCTCAACTCTCGGACAGCTGTTCCTGTTGTTTGAAATGATCTCCAAGCTCGTGAAACGATGCTGTGAGCTATCCCAAACTCTTCAGTTACACTTCAACCTTCTTCCAACTTCTCAATGACGCGACCTCGGGTAAAGTCATCCAGATGTCGTCTACTGGATTGCCTGTTGGCCATATCACATGGTGGCAGCAACTCAACGTCATTCAAACCGATGCACACCGTGCAACAGCTATCACCGAATTGCTGAGCGTACACCGCCCATGTGCTTTATACCCTTCCGACCCCCCATGTCATGCTGCATATATGCGCATGCCCTACCGTACCGGACCCTAGTCTATCTCCTGAGTGGTCTTTTGGTCTGTTCTGCCTGCTCATTCTGCTGTTATGCTAATTTCTCCTCTTCGTCCTTAATTTCTTCACACCAGAGTATAAGGTGGTTAGTTCTTTTCTTAATTTTGTTTTTAATTTCTATATCTGAGCAAATATTTATTGTTTTTCACACTTAGTAGTTATTTTGCCTAGTGACCATCTGCAGAATATTTTGTGGCATCACACTATCTGTTGCTCCACTGATCAGGAACTTTGTGCCATGGGGAGGTGTATCACCAGCCGTTCTGAGAGCAGTTTACACCAGCCTCATGGCTATTATTTCAATAAGAATCTCATTAGATGCTGTGATGTTGGTTAGGGTTCTAAAATTTTATGCTTTCAACTGACATATATGAGACATTGACTTTGTGTAAACTGCACTATTTAAATTCCTGATGGAAAGTAATGATGGTCAATGGAATAATCAGTTCGGAAAGAACTTTCATACTGTATGACTGTGAAAAATAGGTCCACAGCATTGTGGAAGCAAAGAGAAGCATGATCCTGATCCCAGAAATGAGTGGCAGTGTAAAATACAGTAGATGGGTTCCATTTCAACTCAGGCAGGGTCGTACCATCATGGTCTCAGATTTCTCTAAAAAAATTAAGGGGTGTTCCTTGACTAAAATAAGGAGACCCATATTTTTCTTTCGGCAAGAAAAAATTTTCCCTTCGAGATAGAGGGTTTCAAATCTTGCACCGTCAAACAAGCTCTCTAGAAAACGGTTATTTTTCCTAAATTCAGCGAGTCATTGCAGCAGAGTTAAAAAAGATATCGTGTTCTTGTATTTTTTTTTACATTGTGTGTATAACATATAATAATATATGGTGCTAATATTTGCTACATATCGTATGATTAAAATTTTAAAAAATCGTAAACTTTGTGATTTTAAAAAAAAATTGAATTTTTTTAAGTTTTTTTTAAACAAGTTTGGATGGAGTTTTTTCTATATTCGTTTTTTTTTCGTTAAAGACATACAAATGTGCACTTTATTTGTAATTTTTTGTGTGTCTGTGAAACTGCTAGTTTCTGCGTTTCGGCAGCGTTAAAAACAGCCGATTTTGAAAAATCTCTAACTTTGCCAACGATTTTCTCAAAAAGGCCATTTTTTAAAATTCTGAAAATTAAATCCCTGTTTCATTATCAACAGGAGAATATCTGTGTAAATTTTCACCGACCTAAAAACGCTCGTTTCCGAGTTAGACGCGTTTGAATTCGGTTTGAAAGCCTACGATTTCCCGTGTTCTAAAGGCACCATTTTGCAAAATCTCAAGCGCAAAGTACGTACGTTATCTCTTACCCGAATCAAAGCGTTAGATATTCTTTACCCGAATGATGGAATGAGAGCATTGGGTCAGCTGGCCCTGGTTGGATACATCCACCTCACCCTTCCCCGAGTGATGACATGCCTATAAAACTGTCCGGGGGGGGGAGAATAACCAAAACATAAAGAAAATTCTTGCTGCTCCACTAACAAAGTTGAGTTGCGAAAGACAGCAGCAGCAGTTGTTTGTTTGTTTACGTATATACTTAAACATCGCATAAGAAAAGACTATGAAAGAGTAGAAAACTGTTGTGAAACAATTTTTAAGAAAAAGAGTGCAGGCACGTGTACTGTAAGTTAATTTTCGATGGCTAAACACCCTCGAGTTTTTCTGGGAGTTGCTAATTGTAGGCTACTGTCAGAAGAGCAGTTACTAAAATTAACTTCTCAGTTTTTCGTAATAGTAAAATATTCGCTCAGGAGAGTTTTGTCCTCTGCGAACGGGGGAGAAGGTGCAATGCTCTTGACCTCGCTGCTGGGTTGATAGCGCTGGTCGCTACCGAAGCTCTGCTTACCTCCACTCCAAACGTAATGGCAATTGTCTGATCTACTAAATAAATAACAATTAACACATACGCGTGCATGCTTATTCATAAAATGTAAGTTGAGTATATTTCCTGTCCAATCAGCTGATTTTACAAGTAAAATTCATATACAACTAATGCGCTTATAATGGTGTAAAGATTTTTATCTATTTAAAACATATTCAAAGATTTCAATTTTTTTTTAAAGAGGAGGGGGAGGGAGTGTGTTCGTAGTGATCTCCACCTGGGCCACGATAAACCATGCACTGCCCATGTCTTCTGCTCCCTTACAAGATAATCCTGGATCGATGGGAGACCAGCGGAGTTTTGACGCCCCCCTCCCTCCTCTCACGTGGTGGTGAGGTGTCTCAAAGCTAGGTAGCTTTCAAAAATGTTTCAACTTAGTTGGCTGGTAATAAGGGAGGGATTCCTTCCATTTCAATTCTGGCAGGGTCGTACCATCACGGTCTCATATTTCTCTAAAAAAATTAAGGGGGTGTTCCTTGATTAAAATAAGGGGACCCATATCTTTTCTTTCGGCAAGAAAAAATTTTCCCTTTGAGACAGAGGTTTTCAAATCTTCCACCGTCAAACAAGCTCTCTAAAAAAACGGTTATTTTTCCTAACTTCAGCGAGTCATTGCAGCAGAATTAAAAAGATCTTTTGCTCTGGTATTTTTATTACATTGTGTGTATAATGTATAATATTTGATGCTAATATTTTTTACACATCGTATGATTAAAATTTTTAAAAAATCGTAAACTTTGATTTAAAAAAAAATTGAAATTTTTAAGATTTTTTTTAACTGGTTCAAATGGAGTTTTTGTTTTCTGTACTCGTTTTTTTTGTTAAAGACATTCAAATGTGCACTTTATTTGCAATTTTTTATGTGTCTGTGAAACTGCTAGTTTCTGCAGCGTTAAAAACAGCCGATTTTGAAAAATCTCCAACTTTGCCAACGATTTTCTCAAAAAAGCCCTTTTTTTAAATTCTGAAAATTAAATCCCTGTTTTATTATCAACAGGAGAATATCTGTGTAAATTTTCACGGACCTAAAAACGTCCGTTTCCGAGTTAAACACGTTTGAATTTGATTTGAAAACCTACGATATCTCCGTGTTCTAAAGGCGCAATTTTGGAAAAATCTCAGGCGCAAAGTACGCACTCTCTTACCCGAATGTGAGAGCGTTGGATCCGTCCACCTGACCCTACCCTGGGCGATAACATGCCTAAAAAACGGTCTTGGAAAAAAAAAAACAAATCTATATATATAGAATTGAATGTATGTCTGCTAAACAAATTTACAGTTTTCAATTTAGAACCACCAAACTTGGTATACTATCTCATGGTACCCTAACTTAAACCGTAGACGGTTTTGGAAGGGTTGGAGCCCGGGGTCAAGGGCTCCACAAAACTTCCATAAAATCTAGTTTTCAATTTAGAACCACCAAATTTGGAAAAGACATACAAATCTTAGACCGCAGACTGTTTTTGGAAGGGGTCGGAGCCCTGGGTCAAAGGGCCTCCACACAAAATTTCCGTAAAATATACTTGTAAACTATAGTGCCCTAACTGAGACTGTAGATGGTTTTGGAAGGGGGGTAGAGCCCTGCGTGTGTGGGAGCCCGTGGTCAAGGGCCCCACGCAAAATTTCCGTAAAATCTAGTTTTCAATTTAGAACCATCAAATTTGGTATACTTTTTCTTGGCACCCTAACTTTGTAAAATATTTTACGAAAATTTTGTAGGGGTGGGGGGCTTAACCCAGGGTTCCGACCCCTTCCCAAAACCGTCTAGTCAAAGTTAGGGTGCCAAGAAAAAAGTATACCAAATTTGATGGTTCTAAATTGAAAACTAGATTTTACGGAAATTTTGCGTGGGGCCCTTTGACCGGGCTCCCCCTTCCAAAAACCGTCTACGGTCTAAGTTAGAGGTACCATGAGATAGTATACCAAGTTTGATGGTTCTAAATTGACATACATTCAATTCTCTATATATATAGATTTGATATTTTTTTCCAAGACCGTTTTTTAGGCATGTTATCGCTCAGGGTAGGGTCAGATGGATCCAACACTCTCATTCGAGTAAGAGAATACGTACTTTGCGCCTTAGATTTTCCAAAATGGCGCCTTTAGAACACGGAGAAATCGTAGGTTTTCAAATCAAATTCAAACGCGTCTAACTCAGAAACGGGGCGGTTTTAGGTCCGGGAAAATTTACAGATATTCTCCTGTTGATAATAAAACAGGGATTTAATTTTCAGAATTTTAAAAAGGGGCTTTTTTGAGAAAATCGTTGGCAAAGTTGGAGATTTTTCAAAATCGGCTGTTTTTAACGCTGCGGAAACTAGCAGTTTCACAGACACATAAAAAATTGCAAATAAAGTGCACGTTTGTATGTCTTTAACAAAAAAACGAGTATAGAAAAAAAACTCCACTTGAACCAGTTAAAAAAAATCTTAAAAATTTCAATTTTTTTTTTTAAAATCGAAGTTTACGATTTTTTTAAATTTTAATCATACAATGTGTAAAAAGATTAGCATCACATTTTATTATACGTTATACACACAATGTAATAAAAAATACCAGAACAAAATATCTTTAATTCTGCTGCAATGACTCGCTGAAGTTAGGAAAAATAACCGTTTTTAGAGAGCTTGTTTGACGGTGGAAGATTTGAAAACCTCTGTCTCAAAGGGAAAATTTTTTCTTGCCGAAAGAAAGATATGGGTCTCCTTATTTTAATCAAGAAACACCTTAATTTTTTTAGAGAAATCTGAGACCGTGAAGGTACGACCCTGCCAGAGTTGAAATGGAATCCCTCTCTTGTTACCAGCCAACTAAGTTGAAACATTTTTGAAAGCTACCTAGCTTTGAGACACCTCACCACCACGTGAGAGGAAGGGGGGGGGGGCTGTCAAAACTCCGCTGGTCTCCCATCGATCCAGGATTATCTTCTAAGGGAACAGAAGCCATGGGCAGTGCATGGTTTATCCTGGCCCAGGTGGAAATCACTAAGAACACAATCCCCCCCTCTTTAAAAAAATTGAAATCTTTGAATATGCTTTAAATAGATAAAAAATTTTACACCATTATAAGTGCATAAGTTGTATATGTATTCTACTTGTAAAATCAGTTAATTGAACAGGAAATATACTCAATTTACATTTTATGAATAAGCATGCACGCGTATGTGTTAATTGTTATTTATTTAGTAGATTAGACAATTGCCATTACGTTTTGGAGAGGACGTAAGCAGAGTTTCGTAGCGACCAGCGCTATCAACCCCCAGCAGCGAGGTCAAGAGCATTGCACCTTCTCCCCCGTTCGCAGAGGACAAAACTCTCCTGAGCGAATATTTTACTATTACGAAAAACTGAGGTTAACTTTAGCAACTATAACAAAACAGCAACTGCTCTTCTGACAGTAGCCTACAATTAGCAACTCCCAGAAAAACTCAAGGGTGTTTAGCCATCGAAAATTAACTTACAGTACACGTGCCTGCACTCTTTTTCTTAAAATTATTTCACAACAGTTTTCTACTCTTTCATAGTCTTTTTTTATGCGATGTTTAAGTATATACGTAAACAAACAACTGCTGCTGTCTTTCACAACTCAACTTTGTTAGTGGAGCAGCAAGAATTTTCTTTATGTATTTGTAACCCCCCCCCCCCGCGCGACAGTTTTATAGGCATGTCATCACTCGGGGAAGGGTGAGGTGGATGTATCCAACCAGGGCCAGCTGACCCAATGCTCTCATTCCATCATTCGAGCAAAGAATATCTAACGCTTTGATTCGGGGAGAAGATAACGTACGTACTTTGCGCCTGAGATTTTTGCAAAATGGCGCCTTTAGAACACGAAATCGTAGGCTTTCAAACCGAATTCAAACGCGTGTAACTCGGAAACGGGCGTTTTTAGGTCCGTGAAAATTTACACAGATATTCTCCTGTTGATAATGAAACAGGGATTTAATTTTCAGAATTTTAAAAAATGGCCTTTTTGAGAAAATCGTTGGCAAAGTTAGAGATTTTTCAAAATCGGCGGTTTTTAACGCTGCCGAAACGCTGAAACTAGCAGTTTCACAGACACACAAAAAATTACAAATAAAGTGCACATTTGTATGTCTTTAACGAAAAAACGAATATAGAAAAAACTCCATCCAAACCTGTTTAAAAAAAACTTAAAAATTCAATTTTTTTAAAAATCACAAAGTTTACGATTTTTTTAATTTTAATCATACGATGTGTAGCAAATATTAGCACCATATATTATTATATGTTATACACACAATGTAAAAAAAAATACAGGAACACGATATCTTTTTTTAACTCTGCTGCAATGACTCGCTGAAGTTAGGAAAAATAACCGTTTTCTAGAGAGCTTGTTTGACGGTGCAAGATTTGAAACCCTCTTTCTCGAAGGGAAAATTTTTTCTTGCCGAAAGAAAAAATATGGGTCTCCTTATTTTAGTCAAGGAACACCCCTTAATTTTTTTAGAGAAATCTGAGACCATGATGGTACGACCCTGCCTGAGTTGAAATGGAACCCATCAGTAGTTGCCCTAGTTATGAACTTAACTTGGACTGCAAGTTGGTTTTTGTAAGTCCAAATCCATTAATTCCTAAGACCCAGTATGTATAGATCATTGGTGAAAGTATGAACACAAGTAAAAACTACAGCAAAAATATCAACAGAGACAGCAGTGTTCTTGAAAAGTTATTGCCAAAAACTTCTCCATTTCTTCAATCATTTGTCCTTGTTCCTTGCTACTGTTCCATAATCCTCTGTTTGTCCTCTACAACTGTATGAGGATTTCATAGGCACTGAACCTTTAATATGCTTCATAATCAATTTCTTTTTTGTCCTCAATAACCACATATTGATTTCACATGCACGTATTCTTTACTATGTTTTGTTGTTCATTATTTATTCTCTACAATTGTATTATGACTTCATGGGCACAGATCCTTTAATATGTCCCATAATTGAATGTTTGTCATCTACAGTTGTACAGTGATTTCATAGACGCTGATTCTTTAATATGTTCCATAATCCAATGTTTATATTTAACCCTTTAAACAGCCAATGTACCTGAACCAAAAGTTGCCCATATTTTGTTGCACTCTTCAAACAGAACTGTTCTCCTAGAGAGAGAGAGAGTTTTATGAAAGCTATGGGCAGCAAAACAATTTCTTCCCCTCTTTCATCTCAGCAATATCGACTATAAATATGTCACTAGTTGTGAGTGCTCCCTTAACATTATGTAGTTTCATTTCCTTATAGCCCTTTATTCTGTTTCATTTTCTTATAGCCCTTTATTCTCTGTTTCATTTTCTTATACCCATTTATTCTCTGTTTCATTACTCAAGGAATGATTCGGAAGGAATAGTCTGCCGGACATGGACATCATGCCACTGGATAGAAATAAGTTACTCAAACATATTTCTTCTTCTTCCTTAGGTTTGTTGCTCTTTTTATAGCATTCTTAGCATAAAAGGTAATGAGAGGGAAAGGATTATCGACAAACATACCTCCCAAATGGCCACTTAGAATGACAAACATAAAGTAAAAGCAAAACTTTCTGATATGAAGGTTCACTCGTTCCCATCATGTTCGGCCCACTTCTTAGACAGCGAGTATATTCAGCCTATTTTGTTAACGATGAGTTAATTTGTTCCAGCTGGTTAAAGGGTTAATACAGAACTGTATGTTGCGCAATTCATTGTTTGCCCTCTGAAACGGTACGATAATTTCATAGGCACAGATCCTTTCAGGAGTCAACTTACTTTCCCTTCCCTAAACTATGTGGAAAATAATCTACTATCCAAAAACTGCCGTCACTTTCAGACAGTTGAAGACTCATTCTCAGTGCCAATAACAAAACAGTTAACTTTCCTCAAGTGCTGAAGGTTTTAGAAATGGAAATATTAAGCCACAATCATGACGACTTTCGACATCATCGGCACATGGGGCAAGTATTGTATGATATCACAAGGCATCATGCGACAGTGAAAGTGTCAATACACCCCATGTTGATCCTTTAACATGTTCCATGATTTTCATACAAACCAACTCTCTGTGGCTGAGAGTTGGTTTGTATGAAATCATGTTACCTACTAACAAACACACCAATGAGTATTAAGATGTGCATGTTTAACTCTTACATAACTAAACCAAGGACTGCTTTTTAATAAGCTCCTCCGTGCATAAAACCACAATCAACTGATTTCCTAATGCAATTTTCATTTACAGTAACAAAATGTTATGCCTTCTCTTTCATTGAAATGACTACATGTTTTAATACTCAAATTATGAATAAGTTTTCATTTAAGAGAAATATCCTTTTACTACATGAATATTGAGTTGCCTTAAAAGGATTATTTGTTATTATTGCTGTTAAGGAGTATAATGACTACTACTATCATGTAAGGCTGTAAAGAGTCACCTATCCCAAATTTACAATAGTCCTGGCCTTTCCCACTAGCCCAGCAAAACAAAGATATAATCCATCCTATTCTGGGACTTGAACCGAAACCCAACTAAATTTATGAGATAGAAGCCCACACTTTTGACCACTCAGCCACTGAGACAGCATACATGGCTTCTGCATAGTAACTTTTTCTAAAAACATTTTGTCACAGAACAACAATATGTTTTATCTCTTACTTGAATTCCTTGGAAGGCTAACTTCAATTTTCACTGGAAGTTTAGGAGAAACTTTTAACGTAGTCCTAACTTGATAAAATCTGCAAATAAAAAAAGTAAAAATTCCATCATTCTGATGAAACACGAGTATGACTTGCTGGAAAAAATAACTGATTAAAATAAATAATTCATGAAAAATTTTATTTAGATAAGGGATTTAAAAATTTAGATAAAATCTTGAACTAACTCCACTAAATGTCAAAATGTGTAGAATTTAAAGTTGCATTACTTTGGCAGAGGGGAGCAAAAGGACAGTATATTATTTAATTTTATAAACAAATCATTTTGAACAGAAATGTTAATTTTTAAGAACATGCATTAGATCTACCTTTTGATATATCACAACCCTATCTGCATGAAAAAGAAAAAAATTATAAACCACACTGTTTCATAAATTGCAAACAAGTTTCCAACTAGGTCAGTTAATTTTAGGAACAAAATAAAACTTTCCAATATCATTCCATGGCATCCATTTTACTTTGCCTCAGTAGAGCAGACATTTTGTTTCAAAAAAGAGGAAACCAAAATGTACAGGAACACAACACAAAGCTACTCTTGAGTTAGAAAAACAGCAAATCCCATCATTTTTGTGAAATCTTGGTCATATTTTTCCAATATTATAGTTTTTAACATCAAATAAAAATCAAAGCATTAATATTACCACGGACAGAAAGGTATTTCACTGTTTTCACTTTTTTTCTTTTTTACCCCTTGTTACTTTCCCATTTATTGGTGAACCTGCAAATGTTCTAATCTTTAACAATGGATTAGAGTGTAACTAATATTAATCAAGCTAATGTATCTACATGAAAAAAAAATGGTAGTAGTGTGATAAATACACCCATCTAAATCTTCTCTAACAATAGCTTCTAACTGTTTATTCAGGTTTATTCGTAGCTTCTAACTGTTTATTCAGGTTTATTCGTAGTTTCTAACAGTTTTTGCTTCAGGTTTATTCATAATAATCATTAGCAATGTTAACTGCAATGTATTTTAAATTGCATTTTCAGAAAAGAAACATAAGAGTCAGAGTTTAAGCTGGCTCAAAAAAATGCTGCAGTAAAAATGCTAAAATGAAGGAAAAAGTTGTAGAAAAATGCTAAAGAAATTTAGCCTCTTTTGTCGATGAACTGACATGCTACAAATCATCGTAGTGGATGAACTGACGTGACATGAATCATCTTAGTGGACAAACTGACGCGCCACGAGTCGTCGTAGTCGACGAACTGGCGCGCGACGAATCGTCGTTGTCGACAAATTGACGTAAAAACACTCAGACCGAACAATGGATGACGGAGTTTTCGTTATATGACGAAATACTTTAAGTTTTACCCACGAATTAGCGGCGGAATTTTAATTTTTCCCCTGGACTACAGGAGTTAAAATTTTGGAAATTTTGGAGCACAATCACCTCTGTGATATTTAAATGTCTGGCACTATTTTGTGACAAAACACTAATTTTCTCGCGCGTTTTATATTAATTCATCACATTTTGCAAAAATAGCGATCGTAGCTTAACCTCTGATAAGGGTAATATGTTCGCAGAAGTAACTAAATATGCAAATAAAGGAAACTGTGCAAATATTATTTATTGTACTGTTCAGACTCCATAGCTACTTCAGTTTAGTTTCAGATGCTTGGAACTTTGTCTTGGGGAGTATAATCTTATATCATTCATCATCATCATTGTCAACCATTATCAATCCACTGCTGGACGAAGGTCTCCCCAAGTTTCCTCCACAACGGTCTGTCTTGTGCCAGTCTCCTCCATGTCACTCCCGCATATTTACGAATTTCATCCACCCATCTCCCATGTGGTCTTTTTCTAGGTCTTTTCCTGTCCCTTGGAATCCAATCTAAAATTTCGGCTGTGCATCTATGGTCTGTCCTTCTGGCAGTATGTCCAGCCCATTGCCATTTCAGGGATTTAACTCTGATCATGATGTCTTCCACTCTCGTCATTTTTCGGATCCACGAGTTCCTCTTCTTATCTCTCCTGGTTATACCAAGCATGCACCTCTCCATGCTTCTTTGAGTTGTCTGCAGCCTTTGTATGTCTCTTTTAGTTAAGGTCCACGTCTCTGCACCATACGTAAGCACTGGAAGGATGCATTGATCAAACACTTTTCTTTTAAGACATAATGGCATATTGCTCTTGAAAATTATGCTGTTTCTTCCAAAAGCTCTCCAGGCAAGTTTTGTACGCCGATTAATTTCTTCATCAATGTGACCCTCACTTGATATCTGCTGTCAAGATAAACATATGTATCTGTTATCTCCAGTTTTTCTCCATCAATCGATAAATCTTCATTTCTTGTAAAAGCATTGAACATCACTTTTGTCTTCTGAAAGTTCATTTTTAATCCCACTTCTTTACTCTTGTCAGCAAGTTCCTGGATCATACTCTGCAGCTCTGATGGGGTAGTTGCAAAAATGACTACGTCATCAGCAAAACGCAGAAGGTGGGTTAGATAATCTCCATTAATCTTTATGCCTTTGTTTTCCCAGTTCAGTGATTGAAAGACATTTTCCAATGTGGCATTAAAGAGCTTCGGAGATATGGTGTCACCTTGTCTCACTCCCTTTCCAATTTTTATGTGTGTTGTATTTTCAAACAGCCGAATCTTTGCACTTGCATTTTCATAGATGTCATTAATAATATTAATGTATGCATCCTCAATACCGCAGGATTTCAGAGCCGTGGTAACTGCTGATGGTTTCACCGAATCAAAGGCTTTTTTCATAATCGATAAAGCCATGCACAATGGAAGTTCATATTCCCTCGCTCTTTCAATTAGTTCTCTCAGTACGTGGATATGATCTATTGTGCTGTAGCCACTCCTGAATCCAGCTTGTTCTCTCGGTTGAGCCATGTCCAGTGTTACCTTCAAGCGGTGTGAAAGAACTTTAGTGAAGATTTTATAAACCACTGATAGGAGGCTGATAGGTCTGTAGTTCCTGAGATCCTCAATGTCACCTTTTTTATGTAGCAGGATCATTGTAGCGTTGTTCCAATCCTCAGGAATCTTCCCTTCATTAAGGCATCGAGTGAAAATTTGGGCGAGTACTGTTTCAATTTCTCCACTTGCTTCTTGTATGATGTCTATAGTAATTCCATCTTCTCCTGGAGCTTTCCCCCGCTTCATGTTCTTGATTGCATGAGCAACTTCTGCTGGGAGGACTGGAAGAACTCTGGTACCTTTCATGATGTCTGGAGTACATGTATCATCCCTTTCATATAATTTGGAGTAGAAATCTTTCACTCTTGTCAAAATTTCGCCTCTATTTCTTGTTATAGAACCATCTTCTTTTCTCAGAGCCATAATCTGTTTTCTTCCCTTACTGAGATGTCCCTTTGCTATCTTAAGGCTTTGGTTGTTTTCAATTGCTTTCCTCACTAGCTCACAGTTGAATTTCCTTACGTCTTCAGTGATACTTTTCGTGTTGTCTTGCATAGCTCTATATATTCCACTTTGGAAGTCACATCTTCTTTAGTTGTCCTCATCTCTCTTCTTTTTTTTTGCATCAACATTTTGGTTTTTCCGGATAATTTGTTCACATGCAACTTGTTCTTAGACCCAGCTAATTTTGTTGCTGTTTCCATTAGAGCTTTGGTTACTTTTCTGTTAACTTCCGAAATATCCACTTCTTCCGATGTTAGGCCTTCTAAAGCAGAGAATCTGTTCTTCAGTTCCAACTTGAAAGTATTATGGTGTTTTTTAAGGTTGGTTATGTCAATACATTTTGTTTGTCTTATGAGCTTGCCACGTTCCAGTTTAGTGTTGAGGTGCATCTTACATCTCACCAATCTATGGTCACTACCTGTGTTGAACTTGTTCAGCACACTGCAGTCTTCGATGACGAATTTTTTGTTACACATAATAAAATCAATTTCACTTGTCGTCCCAATTGGATGTCTCCATGTCCATTTCCTGTGTGGCTTTTTCTTGAAAAAAGGAGTTCAAGATGAAAAATCCTTCTGCCTCTGCAAACTCAACGAAAGTATTTCCACGCTGGTTTCTGTTGCCCTGACCGAATTTACCTACTGAAGTTTCATTCTGTTGCCGTTGCCCTACTTTTGCATTGAAATCTCCCATAATTATCTTTAAGTGCTGCTTACCTTTATTATTTAGATGTGAATTTCCTCATAAAATTCTTCAATTTCTTCTTCAGGATGACTTGTGGTGGGTGCATAAGTTTGAATAATCTGAGCCTGGTATCTTCTCGATAGTTGGATAACGAGTCGTGCAGCTCTGTCAGAGGAACTTTCAACTTCTACCACTTTATCCTTCAGTTTCTTGTTTATTATAAATCCAACACCACTAGTTCTGCCAGTATCTGTCCCACGATAATAGAAGAGATGTCCACTTTTCAGTTCAATGAGATCTTCTCCTTTTCTCCTTACCTCACTTAGCCCGACGATGTCCCACTTGATCCTTTGTAGTTCCTCTTCCAATTCAAGAAGCCTTGAATCAGAAGATAGGGAGCGTCCGTTATAGGTAGCCAAGGTCAGCATCAAATGGCAGCCTAGTCCGGTCCTCCGGGATTCTTAGCACCCTCTGCCTTCATGTCGCACTGGCCGCTCTTATATATAAAACACAAAATGTCTGTTTGTCTGAAGCAGCAAAAACTCTCGAACGCCGAACTGTGGCATTGTGAAATTTGCATAGCTTATTAATACTGGAATTTCTAGGTCAACGCAACTATTTTAAGATCTCTATGTTGTTCCGTTTGCGAGTTATGAATTAATTAATAAGCTAATCAATAAAGTCAGTGTCGTTTGCTACGTCTCTTTCCAAATCTGAAAGCGCGTAACTGCATTCAACACCATGGCACCTCAACAAGTATTTCTATTCTTTGATAACTGTGCGTAAAAAAATGCAAAAACGAATTTCAAATCTTAACGAAACGGGCTGAAATTTTTATCAACTTCATGAATTGGTAATAAGAGGAGTCCCTCAAAATTTCACCGGAATCTGGTAAAAACTTTTTAAAATAGACATGGAATTTTTAATTCATCAGTAAACAGAAATATATACGCAGAAATGGTTAATAAAATTTTGACGGCTAATAAAAAAAGTTATTTACCAATTCAGGCGAAATTTGGAGGTCATGTTCCTATTAACGATTTATGGTGTTCATTAAAATTTCAGCCAGTTTCATAAATTATTCGCAAAGATATGTTTTTCACTTTTTTATTCCAGAGATTCGCCCCTCAAAGATGTCTGAAACTGAAAGCACGTGATGCATTTGATCGTCAATAACAAATTGTTAACAAATTTTGTTCAGTCAGTGTTCTAATGTTGTGTCTCCTGGACGCATGTTAAATAATTCATAACAATTTTTGGTCCATTTGATTCTACAGCTGTATGTTGGAATGTCCAGAGCAAAGGATCCAACAAAATCATATATTGTCGCAGATGAAGGAGAAACCAAAAATGTTGTGTACGGCTAAGTGCTGAAATAATCACACTATGAATAAATAATTTGCAATGACCGAATTTGTGAAATCGGCTTTTGCTTTCTTGCAAGCATCAATTTTTTTCTTGATTTTTTTCAGTGGCATATAAGGAAATATGAAATTAATAAGCCTAAATCTTGGGCAAAGCTGAGTAGTAAAGCTAGTGGTTGGATAAATCATTGTTGGATGATGTGAATTTTTGAATTTTTTAGAATAATATCTTGGAATATAAAATCCATATATCTTTTGCCAATTTTAAAACTATATTTATTTGGTTAATTTTTTTATTTTCTTCATATTAGTCCAGCTAAAAATGATAGTAACACTGCCTTATTTTTAATGTCGGAAAATTCATGGAAAAGCTCAACTGCAATAGCAGGATTTTGTTTGTTGTGTGTATTTCCAAAAGACAAAGACGTCTGTGTATCTATTGAAATGTGATATACATTCTTGTGCAAATTAATTGAAACAAGAACACTGAAATGAGAAAAAATTATTTCAATTTGTACAAAAAAATCCCATGTTAACTTGTCTTATTAATACATGATATGGCCACCTCTTTGTCTTAGCATCTGAATATGACCCGGCATGGAGTCCAAAAAGTTGAACAGTTAGTGTTGATTTTGGGGTCCCTGTACCACACCAGAATCAGAGCTCGAATGAGCTTATTTATGATAGTACAGTCCATTTTACAAAGACAGCTGTTGTAAATTGACCAAAGATTCTCGATCAGATTTATATCTGGTGAGTTCCCATGGTAGTCAAGTATGTTTATATGCCACTGGTACGTGAAGTTCTTCACAGTTTTTTATGTGTGGCAAAGGGCAAGGTCCTGCTGAAAGATGATGAATCCATCAGGAAACCTCTTCGCCATCTCGGGAACAACTCTCCTTTAAAGAACTTCAATGTACTGTGGGCAAGCAAATCATACCATTGACCCGAAGCAAACTGCTGATGCCAAAGTAGCTGAAACATTCCCAAAACCTATTCTCTTGCAGATGTTTCAGAGTCTAATTGATGTGGGAATTCTGATTCTGAAGCGTCTCTCCCAGGGATATTTGAACGTGCTGACTCTGCTGGCTTTGGACAAAGAAATCATAAAATCTTGCAATTCTTCTGTTCCTCACGTTTTTTAAACAAGGCCGTTAAAAATCATGATGTCCGGACACCACAGCAATCTAATTATTCATTGGGCATCCAACTGACAGCAAGTAATACAAAACAATAAAGTATGAACCAAATACTAATTAACTCTTACAAGTGAGGATAAAATAGCTAGTTAACCTTTCTTTGGTCAGTGGTTCTTTTTTTGGCTAGTCGCATTTGGCAAAATTTCACCATTATCATTCACCTTCAACTGACGCACGTTCACCAGGAACAACCCAAGTAGTTATGAGAGTACATGAACTGAAGTATCATTTGGTCAGTATGCAGCCAAAAAAAAAAAGAGTGGGAGGGGGCACACACTTTGCCACGAATCACAACTGACGACGTTATTAAAATACTTATGATAGCTAAAATTCTTAACAACTAAAAGCAAAAGTCCTACCTTCCGACAAAGACTTGAACAACCAATCCAATAAAATAAAATTAAATTAAAATACGTCTGTCCAACACTTTATCATCAAACGCCTGTAATGGCAGCTTGGTGATTAGGGTTAACACACTCCGAACCAAGATTATATGTAAATGATACCTTTAGCAGACACAAGATGTTGTAAACAGTTCAGTAGTAAAAATAGGGGGTTTATCCAACTTGAAAAGAAACAAATACACTAAAGTCAAATGCCCAACAACACCAAGGGCATTTGACTTTAGTGTATTTGTTTCTTTTCAAGTTGGATAAACCCCTATTTTTACTACTGAACTGTTTACAACATCTTGTGTCTGCTAAAGGTATCATTTACATATAATCTTGGTTCGGAGTGTGTTAACCCTAATCACCAAGCTGCCATTACAGGCGTTTGATGATAAAGTGTTGGACAGACGTATTTTAATTTTATTTTATTTTATTGGATTGGTTGTTCAAGTCTTTGTCGGAAGGTAGGACTTTTGCTTTTAGTTGTTAAGGATTTTAGCTATCATAAGTATTTTAATAACGTCGTCAGTTGTCATTCATGGCGAAGTGTCTGCCCCCCCCCTTTCTTTTTTGGCTGCATACTGACCAAATGATACTTCAGTTCATGTACTCTCATAACTACTCAGGTTGTTCCTGATGAACGTGCATCAGTTGAAGGTGAATGATAATGGTGAAATTTTGCCAAATGCGACTAGCCAAAAAAAGAACCACTAACCAAAGAAAGGTAACTAGCTATTTTATCCTCACTTGTAAGAGTTAATTAGTATTTGGTTCATACTTTATTGTTTTGTATTACTTGCTGTCAGTTGGACGCCCAATGGATAATTATATTGCTGTGGGGTCTGGACATCGTGATTTTTAACGGCCTTTGTTTAAAAAACATTAGGAACAGAAGCATTGCAAGATTTTATGATTTCTCGTCACAATTCAACTTTTTACAATTTTTACAATGCTCTTTTGTATCTCTGCACCAACTTGTATCTTTTCTCTTTCATCAGTTTCATCAAGAATTGTTTTTCCACAGGTCATTGGGCCTTACAACCATGTGCCGGAAGTCATTTGTGTACAGTTGAAGAGCTGACCTGTATTTCTTTTCCTTTCAAATCTCTGTTCAGTGCATCACTTGTCTTCCAAGGGTCTATTTTATTTTCCTGAATCAAGTAGGCGTTGTCTCTTGGCATTGTTTTCTATTTTTTATTGAAGTACTGTTCTTTAGGTAATTTAAGGATTGCAATTCCATCAATAGATGTGGTGAAATGGTGGAAGTTTTTGTTTTAATCAGTTTTTACAGAAAAACGATCCATGTTCAATACTCATTGCAGCAAGAATACTGATACATATAAAAGTTCTTAGGGGAAGTGAAGAAAAGTCAAAGAATGTAAATGTGTTGAGATTCACCTTGTCATTTTCAAGAAATAATGAAACCTATCCTAAATGGCCATTTTTCTTAGAATATTGAGGAGGCATAACTCCAAGTCCCCATGGTTCCAGCATCAATGAACAACAGCATTTAAGCACACTTACCTTATTATATATTGATAACGAAACTTACCCTCTTTGGAAGAGATCAACATTGATAAACTTGTGCAGCTCGACAGAGAACTCCAAAGTGCACTGCAACTCTCCCATTTTAGCCTCAGTTTTTGTCTTTGATCTTGACTTTCATTACTTCTGTTGTTCAAATTCTAAAACAAATAAAAAAAAAGTACAAACTGAAAAAGTTGCAAAAAGCAAATGTTAGTAGCATACTTACAGTAACATAAACATTTCTGCCCAACTTAAATATATAAATGGTGAATATATTTGAAATACGTGGAGATAATGTAAATAGACGATGTCATCGCTCTGTCCACATTATTTTATAAACAACGAATAGCAACTGAAAAATTCTTCAGCGACAGTTGCTATTCGTTGTTTATAAAATAACGTGGACAGAGCGATGACATCGTCTATTTACATTATCTCCAAGTATTTCAAATATATTCACCATTTCTACCGCCCTTTGGATTTATCTGCTGTAATTAAACAGTTTGCTCTGTTGAATGCCACTAGATGGCGACACATCAGTTGCTGAGCCCAACAATATGGATTTGTGTAGTCAGATGCTGACTGATAAACCACGCATAGCGCTGTGAATTGTTGGCACCGTAGCGTGAAGCGAACGCACTCGGCTAGTTATCGAGAGATCTGGGGTTCGATCCCAGCAGTGTCGATGAACAATTTTTCAGTTGCTATTCGTTGTTTATAAAATAACGTGGACAGAGCGATGACATCGTCTATTTAAATATATAAGACAAAGTGATTTTGATGAGGGAGGCCATGTTTCTTCTTATTTATTTATTTATGTTTACTTTGGGGGATTTTAGAGGATTTTTTTAGTGGGTTGGGAATATTAAGAGACTTTTCTATTTTTCTTAATGTGTATCATTTCTAAAGTTTAACTTAATGAGGCTGCTCTGCCCTGTGGTATTTCATAGTTCAATGGAAAATAACTGCAGAGCAAGCATTCCCAGTTTTTTTAACAAAAATAAACACCACACACACAAATTATGAACCTTGACTCAGCAACAGAAAGAACACTTTTTGTTCCAATGACAGCTGCACCACCGTGCGAAAGATCACAAGATCACAGATGATATAAAGTTTGTGGAAAAAACATTATTCTAAAGGAATACCTTGCAGCCAGTATGTGATGCAAACCTATGCAAATGATAAAATGATTAAAAACCATCTCTGTGCGTTCAAATAACGTTAGCCCTAATACACAAGACTTTAATTAAAATATAATATATACACTTTAAAAGCAGTAGTACTTCCGGGCTACTATAGCCCATTTTCAGATGCAAGACGAATCTTTGGTTAGTACAGCACATATATATACATACACAGGGAGGCAGCGCAAAGGATCATGGGGAAGGAGGCGGGCCACCATGGCATGGTTTCGTACAGAGGGCTGCTGCCATAGTAATGTATCTTTCCAGATGGGGGGTATATCGCAGGGGGCATAGTCATTACAGCATGTTCCGCGGTGTTGAATTATTAGCAAACTTTCAGTCATTAACAGCGTGGCCTTATTTCTTAGGGTTATGATGATTGTTGCATTATTCCAATCAGGCCTATATGTTCCGTTATAGATGTTTCGGGCTAGGGCAGTGTTTTGCTGCACGTTCTGCACATTATATTTATGTTCACGCAGTCTGCATCTTAAGTTCCTGGTCGTGGATCCGATGTAACTAGAGGTGAATTGTCCATTGGCGTCCAGGAGGGGGATACGGTGTACGCCCCATTTTTGTTCCTTAGGCGGTTTTTCTTTGTCCTTCCTTAGAAATGCGAATAGGGTGATGGAGCGCAGTCCGAAGCCCAATTGGAATTGGTTACAGATATTACCCAGGGGGACGGTAATGGCGGGATGGTAATCCAGAGAAGATACGTATTGTTTTTGACGTCGATCACTATTTAATGTGGTAAATCATAATGACGCCTTCTGCACAGCAAAAAACAAGACACTGCCTTTCCGGCTGGTGATGCAATGCAGAACTTCTTGCAAATACATGGATGTTTCCAATACATTAGACTTTAATTTTTAGTCTCTGGGTCAAAGTGATGAACCCATGTTTCATCCATTGTAACAATCAGGGACGAGATATTTATTGGATATACACAAAGCATGTTCAAGTCAGTGAAAAACATTCATTTGCCACATGTGTTCCGCTCATCAGTCAAAGTTCATGGAAATCATGACACACTAGCCTTATTCTCATAAAAATCTGTCAAGGTTGTATCGACACTGACGAGATTGAAGTGCCTAAACATTCTGCTAGAAACTGAACTATCCATTTGTATCACACCATGAGGTCATGCACAGAATAGACATTTTCTCAACTATACAAATTCTCAAACTGCTATTTTTGAAATGAAGTACAAGAGCAACATGGTTTCAACTCCTTTCTCCAGTAGTATACATGATAAAATGGACAAAGAGTAACAGAATTACATAATTTCAGCATGCTCCCATTTTGCTCTAAGCTGGTCATATTTGCTTCCCACCTAAACAAAGTGCTGTTAAAATGACCACAGTCTTACGACTAGGAACTCATGCTCAAATTTTTGTTGATGATCAGTATTTGGCTGGCAACATAGCGAGGTGTAACTGGTGCCTTTCTTTTGTTTATAGGGCAATTCTCCAGAAATGACGACATACTGTACATACCAAAAATAAAATGTGCTCTAAACTTAATCAAATTTTGGGAGTTTATAGGAAATACTTCGGAGAATATGATAAGTTGTCTGAGCTTTGTTTTGAATGTTGTGCAACATTTTTGACAAACAAAATGAGTGTAGAATGATTTCAAATTCAAGCAAAAGTTATTTAATATTTTGGTCAAGTTTTTGACAAATGAAAGAAATCTGACCTATATTTGCTTAGAACATGTACCCAGCATAGTATTTAACAATGAATTGCTGTGTAAACTCTTTGACAGAAATTAAATTAATCAACTGCAATTAATTCCATATTAGGCAATGTAATTCCATTAAAAATCATAAATCTTTCTGGAAGTGATTGTCGTTGGACAGCTTAAATTTAGACTGGACATCAAGGGAAGGAAACAGACACAGGAGGCCCATGAGAAATGGGTTTATGAAGTTCAAAAGCATGCTGGAGTGACATGAAAGAGAATTGCTCGAAACAGAAAGTTGTGGAGCTGGTTTGTGTAGACCTTTATTGAGCATGGGATTGAGTCAGAACAGTTGAAAAAGATGATAATGAGACATTATAAGAGAAACACAACTGGAATACTATGTGTGGTACGACAACTCAGGATATCATTAAAAACAATGCTTGGTGGAATACTGATATTAAAGAAGCAGTCAAGGGGGGGGGGCACATCTGTGAAGTTGTACGGTAGAGTTGCTGAGGATAAATATTGCTATGCTATTAAAAGCATGAAGCAACAAAGCTGGTTCATAACAGTAACGCAAAATGTATGGAAGATAAGGTGAAGAGACTTGAATTAGCATTTTAGAAAGATATGAACAGTCATCGGAAAGCTATTTTTTAAAAGTAGCTATCTACTGCTACAACTACATTCTTGAAAAAGTAACTTGCTACAGCTGCAACTACTTTTTCTGAAAAGTAGCTATCTGCACTACTTTTTCTAAAAAAGTAGCTACTTACGCTACTTTTTTTTTCATTTAGTATTAAGTCAAAAATGCAAATTCTGAAGATGATCTTTACATGTACGTTCTTACATGTAAGGCATTCAGAGATAAATACCAAGATAAATTACACAATGTATCTTTGTATTTACCTCAGCTCTGATAATCATATGTAATACATTTTATTTATTCTGGGCTACCTGATATGCCCAGGGAATTCAAATAAAAACACTATCAACAAGTATTTGCAAATTCTCATTTTCTTTACTAAGAGAATTGAATCTCGCTATCAAATGCCATCAACAAAATCCCTAACCTGATCATCTCATACGCATTCTCTTCTCACTCTGACTGAGACTTCCCTGTAAATAGCATAAAGTAAGGAAAACAATACTTTATGGTTAACAGTTTGGCTAAATTTCAGTAAGTCAAATTAATACGTGACTGAAGGCAGGGCACACTTATCATCCCCAACCCCCATTCCAACCAATAATGTTTCAGGAAATCCAGAAATGTAATATGATTCAATTCTTTTTTTTTTTTTCAAATTATTTAAGAGTAGCATGATTTGTAGCATAATTTTTTACTGCAAGCTACTTTATTTTGTTGAGTGCTACTGCTACAATCACATTTTTTTACACTAGCGTGCAAAACTTAAGGACTGATTGTTTTTTTTTTTTTTTTTTTTTTTTTTTTTTTGCTGTAGCTTCGAAATGAAGCAGACTGGATAGATGAATGTCATAACACAGAGACCTCAGTGTGTACCAAACGGGGTAATGAACAAACACACACGTGCAACAATGAATACAAAAGCGTACACTGGGACTTTACTAAGAAATGACCATAAAGCAGTACACACCATGGTACAGAGCCATCATTTCCACAGATGGATTACGGCAAAGCAGTGGTTGTCAGTAAGGAATATGATGTCCTATAACAGCAACGGCTGCGTTGCAGCGTCTGGCCATACTTAACACGAGGCTGTCGATGAGTTCTGGGTGCAACTTTGCCCATTCCTCTCGTAGTTGCATGTTTCAACTGATGGACATTTTCCAGCTGTTGTGAGCATGCTGCAAGACATCTCTCCAGAGCGCCTCACACATGTTCTATGAGATTTAGATCTGGGGAGTAGGAAGGCCAATCCATACGAGCGATATCCTCACTTTCCAACAGCTCATCTACTGCACGTGTACGATGGGGTCTCGTGTTATTGTCCATAAACACGAACTCTGAACCAATGGCATGGGAAAGGAGCACCTCATCGAAGTAGCGGTTTGCGGTTACGGAACCTTCTTCGAAAATGGGGAGCCCAGTATGACATCATACCCCATTGCTCTATGCTCCAATCCTTACACCATTGTAATCGATATCTCTGATGGATAGGCTTTAATGGGATGCAATATTCAGGTCGTGGGGAAAATAGTCCACCTTTATGCAGATGCCTGGCAACTATGAACCGCGATACGGTGCATCCTGTGGTTATCTGCAGTTGCTTCGCGATATTGCCCGCTGTCTGGCGTTGATCACTGTCATCTCTTGCTGCTGTTTTCCATGGCTGACTACCACTACTGACCTTTCTAACAGCTGCTCCTGTTGTCTGGAAGGACTCCCACACACATGAAACAATACTATGGGTCAGGCCAAACTTGTCGACGACACTCGTTACGGTTCACCCCTCCTCCAGCTTCCCAATTATTAGACCACGTGTAAAGTCATCTATATGTCCATGTGTGGACATTTTCTCATCTGCGACACACTAACAAACCACTTGAACTTCTTTACAACACCGCATACTTTCACTTTCCATTTCCTGCCTTGCTGCGAGATGCTCCTTATATCCATTTCAGCGCTACCATGTGACCTGCAACATCACATTTCGGAAATTTGCATATGTACCGTCTTTCTACTGATCTGCTTGCATCATGGAAATCGCCTCAAGGTTGTGTGTTTCACTGTGCGGCTATAATCTGCAGCACTAGTGTCCATCCTTAAGTTTTGCACGCCAGTGTATTTATAGCACTGTTACACGCCACAGTACTGTAAATGTAGCACTACTTCCGATCACTAGATGTGTAATCATTCTGGAAATATACAAGACATGGAAGAAACAGGGGACATAAGGTTCTAAGTTGTGTGACAAATAGGATTGGAGAAATAAAGTTCTAAGTTGTGTGAAGAATAGGAACTCCTGGAGAAATGATATGGGAGCCTAATGTGTTAACTGGGAGTTATTATGGCATGAATGTAAATATGATTTTGGGGTAAAATCAGATGATGCCACACAGAGAGAAGTAAGCACAGCAAGGATCTCCAAAGAGGTTTGTAAAGCTGTACACTCTCTTCAAAATGGTAGGACTCTGGGAGTAGATGGCATAACAACTGAAATGTTAAAATATGGAGGTGACTCTGTCATAGACTTTTAATCTGAAATTTGTCAGTAGTGTTGGGAGTTAGCTGTCCCTCAGAATTGGAGGGATACTATCATTGTCCCTTCATACACAGGAAAAAGGTGATCAGACTAAATTTAAGAACTATCGTGGTATTAGCCTGTGTCTCAGTGTACCAGGGAAAGTGTTTGCAAAGGTCATTATTGATATGGTGTGAGACTTTACATGAGAGGTGTGGGATGTACAGAGTGGTTTTAAGCCTAGTTACAGCTGCAGTAATCAAATTTTTCCATTACGTATGATAATTGAAAGGCATCTGTCTGCTGGTAGGAAAATTCTTGCTGCCTTTATAGCTTCAGAGAAATCTTATGACTAACTAACAGTGCTTCTATGGTAGATCATGAATAATCTCTCTATATATAAAAGTGAAAGTTTGTATGTTTGTTCCGCATACTTTTCTAAACGGTTTGATGGATTTGCACCAAAATTGGCATACATACTTTTCATCACCCAGATTAAAATACAAGTGGGATGATTTTTAGAAATTCCATCCCTAAGGGGGTCAAAAGTGTTTTTACAGGGCCTTCTATAGACTGGGTGCAAGTCGGCTGCTGCGACATTACTCCGCGTGTCAGAGGAACGGTAGTCAGGTGACGCCTCACTCCTCGCAAGCTTCTGCGGTTCAGGCATACGGGGAAGAGAAGTCCCAATATGGGTGAACCTACACGGATGTCCCAAATATGGGTGAAGCTACAGATTCCCATCAATAGGCATGGTCTTCTAAAATAGCATCAACGTTAAGCTGAAGTTAAAACAAACGGTCTTCTTCATACATAAAATTGAAATACAAGATTAGTATTAGTATTAGTATAGACAAAAAAATTGCCTATGTCCACTGGAAAGAAGTAAGCTTCCCAACGGTGAAAGCATTATCAGAATGAGTTTAGT
The DNA here is from genome assembly GCA_039090855.1 of Macrothele yani. Taxonomy (NCBI): domain Eukaryota; kingdom Metazoa; phylum Arthropoda; class Arachnida; order Araneae; family Macrothelidae; genus Macrothele; species Macrothele yani. The sequence goes on from CM077025.1 coordinate 18,363,224, forward strand.
TTTTGAGATTAGTAAAAAAAATCCGTGTATAATCGTGAACTACTTTCTTTTACGTTGGGTGTGATCAGGTTGTATGTAAACAAAGCAGAACGATATATGGGGAATTGGAAACTACTTGAAACGATGTTAAAATAATAAAAAAATAATACGAAATATTAATAAATAAACGAAATAGCCTATGTCCTCCGGAAAGCTTCTCAACGGTGAAAGAATTATTCCAACTAGTTTAGTTTTCGAGATTGATAAAAAAATTCCATATATTATTGTGAACTACTTTCTAGTTGTAAATGCATTTATGGCACCTCTATTCATAGTGATTGTGGAATAACTTTTTACGGGTCTTATAGAGGTTATTTTTCATGAAAGTTGGTTGTCAAATTTTCGAACTAAAGCCTAGTTCATCATCAGGACTATGTCACTGGAGTAGTTGCTGCCACTCAATTGGAAGAGTCCATCCGCAATTATTGTTAATTGTGGTACTTCTTCTTCTTGCTATTTTGATCCATTCTTCTAGTTTCCTCTTTACTAAGTTTGACTGGTGGGCGATTATTTTCACTGAGTCTCAATTTATGGAGTGTCCACTTGCTTGTATATGTCTGTCTAGCCCTGTTTTGTTCCCAATGTTCCTAATAGCTGCTTGGTGTTCTTTCATTCGGACCTTAATACTTCTCCCTGTTTCTCCTATATAGCTGAGTCCGCAGTTACAGTCGATGCAGTAAATTACTCCTTCCTGCAATTGGATGTCCAATTCTTTCTGCTTTAAAGCTGGCAGGAATTTCTTTATTTTGTTATTAAGATCTGGAGCTAGCCTGATATTATATTTTGCTCCGATCCTTTTCAGTTTCTCGAAAAGTCCCTTGTGGTACGTAATTTTGCTGGTGAATTTGAAGTTGGTTTTTTCCTGCTTCTTTTTTGGCACTTGTTTAAATATTTTCTCAACATATGGGGAGGGTAATTGTTTTCTGCCAATATTTCCTTTAAATTCTTCTTTGTGAAGATCTTCCTGAGTAGCTGAAGAGACCAGGATTTCAATTTTTTCCAAAAATTGTCTCGCCGTATTTGATTTAATATAATCAGGGTGGAATGAGCAGAATTAAAGGAAATATTGGCAGAAAACAATTACCCCTCACCATATGTTGAGAAAATATTTAAACAAGTGCCAAAAAAAAAGCAGGAAAAAACCAACTTCAAATTCACCAGAAAAATTACGTACCACAAGGGACTTTTCGAGAAACTGAAAAGGATCGGAGCAAAGTATAATATCAGGCTAGCTCCAGATCTTAATAACAAAATAAAGAAATTCCTGCCAGCTTTAAAGCAGAAAGAATTGGATATCCAATTGCAGGAAGGAGTAATTTACTGCATCGACTGTAACTGCGGACTCAGCTATATAGGAGAAACAGGGAGAAGTATTAAGGTCCGAATGAAAGAACACCAAGCAGCTATTAGGAACATTGGGAACAAAACAGGGCTAGACAGACATATACAAGCAAGTGAACACTCCACAAATTGGGACTCAGTGAAAATAATCGCCCACCAGTCAAACTTAGTAAAGAGGAAACTAGAAGAAGGGATCGAAATAGCAAGAAGAAGAAGTACCACAATTAACGATAATTGCGGATGGACTCTTCCAATTGAGTGGCAGCAACTACTCCAGTGACATAGTCCTGATGACGAACTAGGCTTTAGTTCAAAAATTTGACAACCAACTTTCATGAAAAATAACCTCTATAAGACCCGTAAAAAGTTATTCCACAAACTACTTTCTTTCACGTTGGGTGTGATCAAGTTGTATATCTACACTCTACAAAGCTGAATGCGAAGGGCAGGAAGTGCATTATTTTGCATGTTTGCTATTTTGAGTTTTTAGGACTCAGAACGGCCATTACAAATTGTGATTTTTATAATAAAATTTTCATCAAGTGTGGTGAAATGCCTCCAAAAAACGCAAACCCATCGGACAAGTTCAGCCTAAAGCAAAGAAAGTAAAATTACTTCAAGAGAGTGAGACAACCGAATAACGTGATCGAAGACTTATGGATCAGCAGGAAAGAGCCAGTGTATCTAGGGCGGCAGAGACCTTGGAACAGCGTGAGGCCCGACTTGAGCATTGTGCATCATGGTAGGATTTGTTTTTATAGTGCGATTTACATTATTACTTGAAAACAAACTTTATGTCTATCCCGGGCAACACCGGGTATCTCTGCTAGTTATGATATAATTGGGAATCTACTTGAATGTGAGAAAGTTATGTACACTAGCAGGATAACATGTGTACATGTAAATGGGTTTTACTGAATTTGTTTTCCACTGGTGCAGGAGTCAGGCAATGATCATACCTGCCAACATTGGCAAGAACTTTGTCAGTAGTAACTATTGGGTTGTCGGAAAAGTCATTACGTATTTTGGCACCCGATAGAACGTCAGTGCCAGCAGTGGTTCGAAAAATTTTGCGGTGATTTTGACCTCAACGATGCTCCTCGGTCCGAGAGGCCAACCGAGGTTGATGATGACCAAATAAAGGCATTGATTGAGTCAAACCCATGTTACATGACACAAGAGATTGCAGACACATTTCACATCCATCATTCAAGCGTTCATGCCCACCTGAAGAAGCTGGGATACATAAGCAAGCTTGATATGTGGGTTCCTCATGAACTCAAAGAAGCTCAATTGACGGCACGTATAAACATATGTGATATGCTCATTAAACGTGAGGAAAACGATCCTTTTTAGAAGCGACTGATAACTGGTGACGAAAAGTGGATTGTGTACAACAATGTGCTGTGCAAACGGTCTTGGTTCCGACATGCTGCTTCACCTCAAATAACATCCAAAGCACACATTCATCAGCGAAAGGTTCTGATCTCAGAGTGGAGGGATTCTAAAGGGGTTGTGTTTTTCAAGTTTTTTCCATGAAACCAAACAATCAATTTGAATGTGTACTGTCGGCAATTGGAAAGTTTGAACGAATCCATCATCCAGAAACATCCGGAGCTCGTTCATCGTAAAGGTGTTCTGTTCCATCACGACAACGCGAAACCACACACAAATTTGATCACCCGCCAAAAATTATTGGAGCTTGGGTGGGATGTGTTGCCCCACCCAGCATACTCGCGTGACCGTGCGCTGTCAGACTTCCACTTGTTTCGCACTCTTCAACAGTCCTTGCGTGGCATAACATTCAATTCAGATGAGGCTGTAAATCAGCAGCACCTTGTACAGTTTTCCGTCACGAAAGGCAGGTCCTTCTATGAACGAGGTATTCTGCAGCTCACTGAAAGATAGCAAACAGTTATCAAACAAAATGGGCATTATATCATTGATTGATCTTTGTTCTTTCTATCAATAAATGACCTTTGTAAAACATGGCTAAAATACGTCATGACTTTTCCGAAAACCCAATAGTTTTACTACGCGGCAGACACACTTTTTTACAAAACGATCCACCTTTTCGTGAAAAAGAAATAAGTGCCACAACAAAACGCTACAACAAACAAGGACACTAAATGAAACAAACTTAACATGTGCAAAACACAAAGTTGACATCCCTGCCAAGGGCACGATAGGTAACATTGCAAGATTTAAGTTTCAAACTTCCTCCAGTAAAAATCAGTCAGATGTGTTCAGAATTCTACATTGACGTGAAAAAATTAAGGAAAAGACGGTTTTTTTAATGTAACGTCATGCAGAAGTGCTCCACATCGACTCAAATCATACTATAAAATCCCTAAGATGTAAGAATATGGGACAAGTGAGCAAAACTGTCCAAACAAGGAATCCAAAGGATACAAAGGCACTTTATTGAAAAGGTAGCTTCGAGCACAACTGGACAGAAGACAGAAACGTCCATGTGACAGGCAGCTGCCAAGAAAAATCCAGTCTTTAGTAAGGAATATGATCGCCCCTGACTGCGTTGCAGAATTTACAACGTCTGTCCCCGCTGAGGACAACACTGTCAAGGAGCTGTTGAGGCATCGCGGCCCATTTCTCTTGTAGCGCCAATCGCAGCTGCAGAATTGTTGCTGGCGGCTAGTGACGTGCTGCCAAGCGTCTCCCGAGAAGGTCCCACACGTGTTCGATGGATTTAGGTCAGGGGACCTTGCGGGCCAATCCAAGCGTTCAATATCTTCACTCTCCAACAGCTCTGCGACAGCCACTGTATGATGAGGTGTAACATTGTCGTCCATGAAGAGAAACTCAGGACCCACAGCACCTCTAAACAGACGCACGTGAGACAGGAGAACCTCGGTACAGTAGCGGACACTAGTGACTGAACCTCCTTGGAAGATGTGGAGGTCAGTACAGCTACCAAGCATGACACCGCCCCAAATGAGAACTCCGCCACCTCCAAACTGGTCGCTTTCGATGATGTTGGAGGTGTGATTGCGTGTTCCCTGCTCTCTCCAGATGTGTATACGCCCAGAATCGCTCGTCAGACTAAATCAGCTCTCATCCGTAAAGAGAACTCAACCCCATTGCCGACGTGTCCAGTTCTTATGTTCCTGGCACCACAGAAACTGCCGTCTCCGATGAGCAGGCATTAATGGAACACATCATACTGGTCGTTGTGCAAATAGACCACCTTTGTGCAGCCTCCTGGCCATGGTAAAACGCGATCACAGATGTCCAGTTGTGTGTTACATGTGCCTTGCGATTTTTCCCGCTGTCTGCCATCTGTCTCTTCTCGCCTGTAGGACAATATACAGGTCGTCCACCTCTGTGGTTGCTTGTGGACGATCACTGCTCAACTCTCGGACAGCTGTTCCTGTCGTTTGAAATGCTCTCCAAGCTCGTGAAACGATGCTGTGAGCGATCCCGAACTCCTCGGTCCCACTAGTCACACTTTGACCTTTTTCCAACTTCCCAATGGCGCGACCTCGGGAAAAGTCATCCAGATGTCATCTACTGGATTGCCTGTTGGCCATATCACATGGTGGCAGCAACTCGACGTCGTTCAAACCGATATACACCGTGCAATAGCTTTCACCGAATTGCTGAGCGTACACCACCCATGTGCTTCATACTCTTCCGACACTCCCACCCCCCACCCCCACGTCATGCTGCATATATGCGCACCCCGTACCGTACCGGACCCCAGTCTATCTTCTCAGTGGTTTTTCGGTCCGTTCTGCCTGTTTGTTCCACTGTTATGCTAATTTCTCCTCTTCGTCCTTAATTTTTGCACACCAGTGTACAATGCTTGACAGACAGGAAATCCAAATTTTATAAAAAATGCATCAATTTTTATAAATTTCCACCTTCTTTACTTCTGTTTTAAAGAATTTTCCCCTTTGTTATGAAGTTTAAATGAAAAAACTTATGGGACGGGGATATTTAGCAACATAGGAGAGTGAGAGCATGGGGGGGGGGGGATCACGGGAGTAATCTTTGCTCCGTTCAACTTCAGGTTTTAGAAATTTCCCCCTATTTTCAAGCTGAAATACAAATATTTTTACAGCAAAATGTTATTTAACAATAATATTGGACAGAGGTAACATCTCGAGAAAAAGAAATCATGATTACAGAAAAAATGTGAATTCCGTTGGCCTTCTTCTTGAGAAAGTTTCGTGAAGTTGGAATCACGTCCTCCGACAAACATGTCCCCCTCCCCAAATGGCTGTTCAATTGAGCATCGATCTAGCAAAATGACCAAAATAATAACGAAAATGGCAGAATTCCTCGAATTTGAGGAAGCATCTTATGTCTGAAGATCAGGGGGACATTTTCGCAGCATCTAAGTTCTGTTTTCGCAAATTGTTACCTGCAGTTTCAAGCTGAAATACAAACATTTACGCAATAAAATGATGTTTAACAAAGGCAACATTGGAAGAAAAAAATTACGATTATGGCCAATTTTTTTACTCAGTTTAACAACCGCTTTCAAAAGTTTTGAAACACGAAATATCGTCCCCCACACGGGAACCCCCCCCCCGAAATTATCTTCAGTTTTGTATCAATCTTGACAATGATTTAAATAATGACAAAAAAAAAGTGGATTTCCGTGAATCCGCTTAAGAATCTCATGTATATCGTAAAATAACAGCAAAATTAAAAAAAAAAAAAAAAAATGAAAATTTGTAGAATCCGTAGTTTCGTAGTGAGTTCCGTAGTTCCATAGTCAGACAACAAAATTTGTAGAAACTACAGACATTCCGTAGTAGTTGGCAGGTATGAATGCTGTGTAATGCCTCCAGCATTACACAGCATTCATACCTGCCAACTGCTACGGAATACCTTCCACATTTTTACAGATGTTTGCATGCACAATTCCAAAAATAGCTAGTAATGGTTTATGTCTAGGAAATTTTCATGTGTGGAAGTTGTACGCTTATGATACAGTCATGTTGTTTCAGAGCAAAAGTGAGTTACAGAGTATGTTGCCTGGGAAGAACAAAATATGCACAAAAATCAAACTGAGAATAAGTAAGGGAAAAATCAAAGTCATGATCACGCCTTGATTTCATTTTTTTTTATTTTTTTTTTTCAGTAGCAACACTTGCTAGTGGCCTTGTTTTTTACTAGCAAATTGCATTATCTACTAGAGAATATTTATTAGCATTATACAAAAGACTCTGACATGTCCCCCTCTATTAATCAATCATGACAAATTTTGATTTCATCCCTGTAACTGTCACATTGTAATGCTGAAAAGATTACAAATATTTAGATACACACGTGACTTGACAGATTAATTCTAACAATTTAATTTGAATGCTAATATTTAAAAAAAGTGTTGTTTATTTATCTTTATTCACAAAATTCACAAGCATTATTCAAAATCTTAAGTTATTTTCTGTATGGTTTACGACCTCAGTTTCCAGTCTTATTAATATACCACTTTAAAACAGCAGGCTTGGTGTCAAACTTGTCTTTGCATGGACCTTCAACCTCAATACTCATGAGAGCATTCATTGTAAGTTTAAACTGCCCCTCCAATCACCCTGGATTCTCTTCATGAAACTGAACACAACCTCACATGACAAAGTAGATAAGGGAAATATACTGGATATTTCTACTAGTACCAAAATGTTTTTATAATGTTTGTACTTTTCAAGAATCATTTGTTTCCAGAAAGCAGTTGTTTCTTTTTGTATGTGTCTAAAATTGTCCACACATGCAATGCAGTGGCACTTTACAGTTCACACTAAAACATTCAAAACTTTTCCACTAGCAACTTGTGCTAGAACCACTTTTTATCACTAGCAAAATGCATTTGCTTGCTAGCAATTTGCCACTAACTATCAGTCGAAATCGAGCCCTGGTCATGATATCTGAGCAAGCAGTTGTTAGTACTGAATGCAAAATCAGTTTAAATGATATAGAGTTTGACCAGGTGGAAGAATGTTTGACAGGAAAAACATACTAGGAGATGAAATCGGTGGGCAAGTGTGTGAATTCAACTTTGCTTCTTTAAAAGGATTTCACAGCACTGATGACTGATTGAAAAGATACCAAACTGCTGTGTACAAAAGTGTAATTGTTCCTATCTTGCTGCACAGTAGCAAAACTGGGTACTGAGGAAGTGTCACTGAAATGATTTCTGTGCTGGAGAGGTGTTCCATATGGGAAGTTTCTGGCAAGGCTTGTTATAGTGATTTAGTAACAAACATGTGTCACACATGTGCAATGTGAAGCCAAGTGTTGTTAGTAGGGTGGTGAAAAGTATTTTAAGTGGTGTTGTCATGTTGGAAGAATGAGTGGTGACATGCTACCTATGAGAATTTATTCTGCAAAAGTGGAAGAAAAGTACAGGAAGTCGAATCAAATCATATGAGCTACAGATTCAGAAATGCCTGCAACAGAAAAGGTATGAGTATGAAGATATCATTTGAAGCTCAAGTTGTGTGCCAAGATTGCTGTAAATGGAGATATTTGATATATCAACAGCAGGTAAATCAATTATTTTGTTTTGGCCAATGATCTTGCTATGAAACGTTAACTACTAAAAAAACTTACTGATATGTGTACATGAATATAAAAAAAACCCTACTTCACTGTTCTGTGTCTTTAAAATGCTTTCTTTTACTCCACACAACTGCATATGATAGTGGTCTCTGAAATGAAAATATAAACAATTATCAGACCTGATATTCAGATATCTATTTGTTGAACACAATGACATTAAGTTTTCCCTTATTTGTCATTTATTGATCTTCGGATTAACGTCATCTGCCTCAAATTTCAGTGTTATAGGCTCCTGGGAGATACCATGAACCTCGAAAGAAATTAAACAACTACGTCTCACACATAACCTAAAGCAAAGCTCGCTTTTATTCTAATAAGTTAGCTTCTAACAGCTTAGCAAATAAACAACTTGATTTGAGGAACAATTTCTCAAAGATGAAGTCAAAAAAATATCTTGGGTCAGAGGTAGACAAAAAAAAAATTAATTACAGGTGACTGCTCCATTTTTCAGGAGTCATTGCATTTTTTTAAGTGATTCAAGGAAAAAACCATGATGGATCAAAACAAAAAGGACGCATTCAGAATTGTGACCTTCATCGGTATTACTGGGAATCTACTTAATAGTATGAAAGCCATGTTTGTTGGCAGTAGAGCATGTGTGCAAGTGAATAGTGTTTTATTGAATTAATTTCTATTGGTGCACTGTTAGACAAGGCTGTGTAATGCCACCATGGCTGTTTAATATCAAATATTTTAGTTCATGCTGTTAAAATACTAAAACAAAAGAGGTTTGCCTTCAAGCACGAAAACACTCCTTATGAATACAAACACATAAGAGTTAAAAACTTTACTTAAAAGTTTAAAATAAAATAGATTAAAACAGTAAGACCTTTTGGACTCACTATGAGTCCATCTTCCGACTGACAACAACTAGAATTCCTGTGCAAGAAAACACTCCTTATATATCGAGCACAGGAACTCTTCTTGTTGATGTCAGTCTGAAGATGGACTCATAGTGAGTCCGAAAGGTCTTACTGTTTTAATCTATTTTATTTTAAACTTTTAAGTAAAGTTTTTAACTCTTATGTGTTTGTATTCATAAGGAGTGTTTTTGTGTTTTGAAGGCGACCCATATTTTGTTTTAGCTGTTAAATATATTTATGGATGCATGCCTGCATGATACCAAAATGGATAATACTGGTTTATGTCTTAGTAATATCTCCATGTGTATGTTGATGACACAGTCCTGTTGGCAGAGAGCAAAAATGAGTTGCAGCATATGTTGTCCCAGATATATGAGGTTTGTATGAAATTCAAACTGAGTATTTAAACAAAGGAAAACCCAAAGTTATGCGAGTAGACATGCTTCAGAAAACTTGAAAATTACATTGTCCTGGAATGGGAAACAAACTCTCACCTCCTGATTTACGTTCAAGTATGTTATCATTACACCACCCAGAACAAGGAATCTTCAACCAACTGAAAGAAATGGTGAAATTAGTATGCAAGTGAATTCTTCTTTGAAAGCCATAGCTGCTTTAGGAGGATTTCGCAGGAATGATGGGTTCTCAAGAAAGTCCCGAATGGCTGTATATGAAAGTGTAATTGTTCCTACTCTGATGTAAGGCAGTGAAATCTGGGTACTGCAAAAGAAACATAGAAGTAATTTGTGTGCTGGAGAGATACATTACTTACGGGGGAAGAACAAGACACACTGTAATGTGAAGCAAAATCTTGTTAGTAAGATGGAGACTAATATTTTTAGATGGTTTGCCCATGTTGAAAGAATGAGTCATGAGGTGCTTACTAAGAGAATTTATTTAGCCCAAGTAACAGAAAGAAAGGTAGAGGAAGGCCAAGGAAATCATGGTAGGACCACATTCTGCAATGTCTGCTTGAGAAAAGTGTTATGAGTACAAAATACAAAAGGTCTTATGTACAATTTGTGATGGATGTCAGTGAAGTTTGAGCTGTGTGCAGAGATCGCTGTAAATGGAGATGATGTCTGATACACCAACAGTAAGTAAGATCTAATTCCAAATGTTAATTAAACCTTTATCTGGCAGATGTTCTTTCCTTGAGGGACTAACCTCTAAATCTCAGAGAACAGCACAGTGTAAGCACATATTAAAGAGGGGGGACACTCAGCCCCCTTGTTTTTTCCATTTAAAAAGTATCCTCTACTTTTGCTAGTAACAAAAAACTGAATCATCTCACTTTAACTAGGTGCCTAAAGTACATGATTTCATACCACACCTTTCATTACCTTTATACCTGGAAAATGTCATGACTTTATAAGCAGCATAATTTAAACTGCTAAATTGTTCTCAAAATTGTGTACATATATTTGTATGCTAAAAGTTTTTTTGATTTAACAGTTTTCTTTGTGGGGAAGTGATAAAGTGTCCTTTTTTTATACGTAGATCATAAGATGGAAACCACATTTACATCTTATATGGACAGTGTGCATGGAGAATTACTTAGATTGACACCAGGAAATGAACAACTTTGAAAAAATAAAAATAAATTCATGACCCCAAAACAAAATTTGCGACTTTTTCTTGACCCTTTTCTGAATCCATGACTTTTTCGTGACTTCCATGACCAGTAGACTCTCTGCAGTAGTACCAAAAATTCATGCCAACACCTGTGTTATTCTAACTGTACAGTAGTTAGCCTCAAAAAAAAAATAATAAATAAATAAATAAATAAAAACACAACAGAAAAAATCCATGCACTGTACTTATTGCTTTACTAGAGAGATGTTTCATAAAAGAAATTCAAGTTTCGAGAATGGAATTTGAAATAACATTTCCAGAAAGAAATCTGAAAGCTTATGCTCCAGGTGAAATTTTTCAGTCACCATGTGACTGGGAGACTTGGTTTTGTCTACTCCCGTCTTGATAGTCAGAGACATAGCAATCAAAGAGGTAACTAGGAATAACATTTCATTATTTATGGTCAGCATTGATTTTACATTAGAAGTTAAGATGCTATGTATCAAATAACAGGCCTTAAAGGCATGCAAAAGCCAGTAATGTATGTAAGAAAATTTAACGTCTTGAGGCCTTGAGGGTACAGCAAATATCTTTTTTTTTTATTATTGATTGAAAATTTAATGACCGCTGTGAGCAACTCGATGGGCCATAAGCAGTCAGCAGTCACCCATCCCTAATATAGAGTCATTGGTTCCAGGGAAGGGAAAGAGCCCGTGCCTTAAGACAAACACAATATCCATGCCTCACCGGGATTCGAACCCAGACCCGTTTCGGATGAATGATCAGAGGCCATCGCTTAGACCACTGAGCCACCGGGGAGGCAACTCATCTTCACACACACACACACACACACACACATTCAGGTTGTTCATGGAAATTTTATACAGAAACTTATAAACAAAGAACTCCATTTGATTTTTCATTTACATGGAATAAATTTACAAGACTGAGGCCTGTACACTATATCGAATAAAGTTATGAGCTAAACAATACTGAGTTATTTTTGGGTGATTGAATGATATATTCAGAAAGGAACGTCATCATTTCTTTCAAAAGGAAAACTTTCAATTAGTGTATATTTCCAAACTTAACATGTGATCAAAAGATATGGGCTCTAAATGTAAAGCAACTGAGAAAAATATAAGTTACACAATGAAAGGTGGAAAGAAGAAAGTTAGAGTAGTAACTTGGACAGAAAAAGAAATAACCAAATACAACAACCACCTATAGAAACAGAATATGTATTACATGACAGAAAAATGAAATGAGAATGTCACTTTGCCCAAAGTAAATATAGTAAAATGACCATGTGAAACCTTAAAATGGGAAATACTTAGATTGAGATGCTTAGCACGGCTCAAAAATTACATTGCCTGATATGCCTGGGGAATATAGAAATTCTATCCAGGCATGTACTTGTTTTTCTTACATGACAGATCTGGCTTGCAGAAAATCAACTCCTTACAGGATAAAAATTAAAAAAAAATGTAATGTTTTTTTATTTTCCAGTCAATTTTCTTTAAACTCAGAGGCTCCCACCTTGAAGTTAATGGGCTATTTTTTAAGAAATTAAAGGTCAAAATGGATGACCTTGAAAATTAAATTGTCCATAATATGATCTTAAAAGAAAGCTCATGTAATAATATTTCAAATGGGTCCAATATGAGCTCTGTTGACCAATTAGATCTACAGTTATTGTCATTTATGATAGGCATGGTAGAAACAAAAATGCCTTTTTTATAAGTTTCAAAGTTCTATAACTACAGAAGAATTGTATGTAAGAGGCAGATAATTTGCTTTGATTAGTTTCTTTATAAAGCCTGCAAGTTCACCAAGTTTCATGAAAATCAAAAGGGTTCAGATCAAAAATTTTATTTCTGTGTGTGTGTGTGTTGATCTGACAGTATGCAACTTGGACCCCATAGGTGAGTACATATTTCACTGCTAGGTACAATTTATGAAATGCAGTGAAATATGCTTGAGTTCAAATTTCAGTGATAAGGCATAGTTGCATTTCAAAATAAGTTTACACTTCAGAAAGTTCAGCTTTGTCTTCTGGTGTAAAGCATTTAATGCAAACACTAACAAATAAATACACTTTTAAAAAAGCACCTCACATTAAATCAATGTCATGGGTACACCACATATGCGCACATATCTCTCTTGGGTTGACAGAATTTAGAACTTCAGCTTGATTTATCACTGAGGAATGCATAACTCTGCTGACGATAGTGCCAAAAATTGATGTTGGCATCTACATTATTCTGACTTTATAGTAAGTAGTCTGCAAAAATGACACAAATGGGGAAAAAATGTATATTGTACTCCTTGCTTCATTTGAGAGATGGAAGCTTCATAATATGAAGCAAAAGTTTGAAAATATATACCAAGTGATAACTGAATTATGACCACCTACCTAATACTTCGTACGTCCTCCTTTCGCCCTCAGTACAGCAGCTATCCGACGTGGCATCGATTCAACATACACTGAGTAATCACTGAATTATGACCACCTAACTAATACTTCTCATATCTACTTTTGCCCTCAGTACAGCAGCTATCCGAAGTGGCATCAATTCAACACACACTGAGTGATCACTGAATTATGACCAGCTACCTAACACTTCGTAGGTCCTCCTTTCTCCCTCAGTACAGCAGCCATACAACGTGGCATCGATTCAACATACACTGAATGATCACTGAATTATGACCAGCTACCTAACACTTTGTAGGTCCTCCTTTCTCCCTCAGTACAGCAGCCATACAAGGTGGCATCGATTCAACATACACTGAATGATCACTGAATTATGACCAGCTACCTAACACTTTGTAGGTCCTTCTTTCTCCCTCAGTACAGCAGCCATACGACGTGGCATCGATTCAACATACACTGAGTGATCACTGAATTATGGCCACCTAACTAATACTTCTCATGTCTACTTTCGCTCTCAGTACAGCAGCTATCCGAAGTGGCATCGATTCAACACACACTGAGTGATCACTGAATTATGACCAGCTACCTAACACTTTGTAGGTCCTCCTTTCTTCCTCAGTACAGCAGCCATACAACATGGCATCGATTCAACATACAATGAGTGATCACTGAATTATGGCCACCTAACTAATACTTCTCATGTCTTCTTTTGCCCTCAGTACAACAGCTATCTGACGTGGCATTGATTCAAAACACACAGTGTGATCACTAAATTATGACCACCTAGCTAATATTTTGTACGTCCTCCTTTCGCCCTCAGTACAGCAGCTATCCAATGTGGCATCAATTCAACAAGATGTGAGAAGCAGGTATGAGGTATGGCCAACCAAGCTGTGTGTAATGAATGGAGCCTTCCATGCTGGTATGGAGGTGATTTGTGTATCCAGACACCTGACATGCTACTCAACAGTGTCCGACAAGTGTTCTACAGGATTGATATCAGGGAAATTCATAGGCCAATCAATAAGCTGGAAGTCTGAATGTTCCCCAAAGCATTTCTACACAACACTGGACCTGTGATTTGGCTGCCATCTTGAAAGATACTGTTGCCATCCGGGAGAAAAGTGCAGCATTGCTGAGTGTAGAGAGTCAGCAGGCAATTCATGATAGTGGGCGTTAGTCATGTGTTGTTCCACATGTACCAGGAGTCCAAATTCCTATTTAGGTAAACATGCCCCACACCATACAACCATCTCGCACTGTGGAGACCATGCAAGATGGATCGAGTGCTTCATGTTGTGTGCCAAATACATACACAACTAGACGAAGTGAGTATAAAACATGACTCATCAGACCAGCCCACGTTTTTTCCAGTCATCCAATGTCCAAGTTGCATACTTTTTGCACCGACGAACTGAGGTTAGGAGAGGATGCCATAGGGGTCATATGCTGTTATGGTCGATATGTGCGATGCATGGCCATGACAAAGACTGTTCCAGGTTGACCTTGGTTGTATTAGGTAGTCAACTATTGAACAGTGCTGCATTTGTTGGCCTGTACAAGTCATCAGACTCAGGCGCTCACATCAACCTTTCACTGTCCTGTAAGTCATTGTTTGACCATTTTCACACCAGTCCACGGCAGCTTGTGAACAACCCACTAGTTCAGCCATTTGAGAAATTGAGGCACTCGCTCTCCTGAGCTCCCACAATCTGTCCTTTCTCAGTCTGATTTAAATCATTCCATTTACAGATCATGCTCAGAATTTTACTACTTACTGCTCCACTCACTCCTTACAGATGCTATGTCGGATGACTAATTGCACCCTTTCGGAAATCACATGGTCAACGAGCTGCATCCACTTTTGATAGGAATGGTAATAAATCAGTGATCACTCCGTATAATTTTCAGAACCGAATTTGAAAACTGCAGTGCCATGGCAACTGGGTGCACTGGATTTCTCAACTTCTGTACTTAGGCAAGATAAAAGGAAAAGAAAGGTTTTCACCTATCTGTAAACTGAACCAGACTAATGTGTAGAAGAGAAGTTGAATAAATTATAAATGTACTACTTATATTTTTGAGTGCATGACTTACTTAATTTTTGGTTTATACATAAAAAATTACAGTTACACTACTTATATTTTTGGGCACAGGCTATTAAAGTTTCACTGGTATCCCATACAGGGCTTCATGCTTACAATAGTTGCTGATGAAATATTACATGGATTTGGGACAAAACATTATTTTTTAGGTAAAACAGTGGTTCTAAGCTACTGGGAAATATAACAAAAATATTTTAACAATTTGAAATAGGAGCCAATCAAAAAAGGGTTTACTTGGTTGGTTGCATTTACCAGTGCAAGAGCCACAGACGGCAAAAAGTGCCAATTGCCAAGGTTATTCACAGAAACAAAGAAAAAAATTAACATCAAACATAGCAAAAGAAGACAGAGAGCCTACTTTATGCTGCTTACTGAACAAGCTTTAGTAACAACACACACAATTTCTGTTGAACACTTTTAATTCTCCACTTCTGATTATATTCTTGGCTTGCAACATACTTTTACATATTATAAACTGTACACAGGATCGTAAAACTGAAAATATTTACATTGTGTCTCCTAAAAAATTTACACACATGTGTTACTTAATGTAAGCAGTACCTGCTGTTCCAATCGGAAAATCAATATATTATTATTGGTAAAATTTCTCACGTAAGCAAATAATTATGCAACCCGAAGATCCTCACCTATTGTAAAAATTTGTGGTTTGACATGCTTTTTCTTTCTTTATTTTTTTTAAGTCATTTACCAGAAAATTGCAGAATGAAGGTTCGAAACTTATACTTCCCGCTGCAGAAAAATAATTTTGTAAACAATTCATTGAATGTGAAAATATTTATACAATCTTCCAGTACTTAACAAGTATGCTTATATCACTGTACATTTTATGAAGAAGCATATGCAACATTACAATACGCAGAGTTTCCGAGAAATCTGACAAATCGATTAGCTCAGTACAAACCTGGTTTACTTGATCTACCTAGAGATCGACCTGCTATCAAAACAAAATGCATTTGAAAGATGGACGCTTCGATCTAATTCCATGAGACGTAACATATGATTTGGGCTTCTAAAGATCTGCTCAGTTAGTTTAATTAAACCAACACTAAGACAAAATATTCAGATTACAAGTTTCATAATTTTAAAAAATATTCAGCTGACAGGTCACCACCACCAGTGTTAGTTGTTGTCATTTTTTGATCATCACACCGTTGCCACATTCATCTAAATAATGTATAATATCTCATTGTATTATTCTGCACGAAAATTATTTCATGCGTGAATGCAACGGAATTTGGCTTCAGAGTTTCACAGTTTAGAGACATATTTAATTTCATCATGCCCTTTTTGACAATCAACAGCTTTTAGAAGTAGTTCTGGAAAGTAGTGAAGCATGACAGTGCAGATTCCGGAAGTTCAAATTGGTAGGGTATCGGTATGAATTTATTATGACTCATTTGAAAAAAAAAAAAAAAAAAGAGAAAGAAAAATAACAAGAAGAACTCGTTTGAAAACAAAAGTATGGAGTGCGGATTAAACTTTCACTAGTCATTTCCTTTTCAGCATTGAAATTATAATATCTTCCCCTCCCCACGCACCTCCTTAAGACACGTTTTTTTTTTTTATTGGAGGTTTAACGACCACCGTGAGCAACTCAATGGGCTATAAGCAGTCGCCCGTCCCTAATTTAGGGTCACTGGTTCCAGGGAATGGAGACAGCCAGTGCCGTAAAACAAACACAACATCCATGCCTCACGGGATTCGAATCCGGATCCCTTTCGGACGAATGATCAGAGGCCATCGCTTAGACCACTGCGCCACCGGGGCGGCACACACACGTTTTCGAACAACTTAAGTATGTTTAAATGATTTACTAACTATAATGGACAATGCTCAAGAATGGACAATCTCTTCCGCGTTTCACCTTCCATACTGCCTAGAAATATATGTCACAAATCTCTAGTTTGAGAGGATTAGCGAAACAAACATTTAAAGTGCATTCTTTGAAAAATTTTGAAACTGATTGATATTTACGAGAGACATTTTTCTGCTTAAAATAATAATCCTTAAGTTGTAGAGTTCCAGGAGATTTATATAGGATTATCTCAATGACAACAATCTCACAAACTTTTTATTATTATTTCGGAGGTAAGGACTGCCATAAGCAATTCGTAGGGGCTACGAGCAAAAAACTCATCCCTAATTTAGGGCCACTAATTCCAGGGAAAGGCCGTAAGGAACACACTAATTCCAGGAAAAGGCCATAAGGAACACACCACTCAAAACAACAATGCCTCTTCTGAGATTCGAAACACTCTGTGATTCGAACAAACGCAGTCTGATGATTTCGGGTGCAGAGAACGACGGGGGAGGGGAGTGAGAGACGGTGATACGACCACAGACGCGACTTTACGGGCTAAAAGCAGTTGCCCGTCCCAAACTCCAGGAAAGGAAAAGGGTCAGCGTCGCAAGACAATCACAACATTTATGCCTCATTGGGATTCGAACCCGGAACCATCTTGGACGAATGATCATAATCCAGCGCTTGGACCACTGCGCCACAGTGGTGGCCATGGGCTGATGCTGGACGAATAGTCAAAAGCCAGAGCCTCAGACTTGGAGGTGCAATCTGATTGGAAGGCGTAGAGAACTTTTCTCTGAGGTTACAATCGGTTGGAAGGTACAGAACTTCATTGGGCCGCCCCGGTGGCGCAGTGGTCTAAGCGATGGCCTCTAATCATTCGTCCGAAATGGGGTCCGGGTTCGAGTCCGAATGAGGCATACCACCGTGAGCAACTTAATGAGCTATAAGCAGTCGCCCGTCCCTAATTTAGGGTCACTGGTTCCAGGAAAGAGAGAGAGAGAAAGAGCCAGTGCCGTAAAACAAACACAACATTCATGCCTCACCGGGATTCAATACCGGACTCTTCTCGGACGAATGGTCATAAGCCTGCACTTAGACCACCGTGCCACCGGGGTAGCCTGTTTTTTTTTTTTTTTTTTTTTTTGGCTAGTCTTATAGCGACTCACATACTGTCCAGTGCAAGACCTCTTTTATATATTTTCCGAGCTCCTTCATATCTTTCGCTCGATCTCTATCATCGGCCGCCCCTCCTAGCTCACTGTCTGGCTTCGGGCCTGAGCTGATGGAGATTCATGAGATAAGCAATTTTGCTGTAGCTGAAACAGGCTTTTAAAAACTGTAGTTCAAGAATTCGTGTATCTATAAGGCTCAGAAAGTTGTAAATCAGATGAAGATCCCGTCGGTGGTGGATTTAGCATCAATGCGCATAGCATCGGTTTTGGGGGACCCGTCACTTTACCCGCTAGCGCGACGATACAGGTGAGCTGGGCAATGGCGATGCCAGCCGCTTACACCTGCGTGAGCAATTAGGATGGATAAGCATGATGAGCGAGGCAGAAATTTGGGGGACCCGTCTCTTTACCCGCTAGCGCAACGATACAGTTGAGCTGGGCATGGTGATGCCAGCCGCCTAGAACTGCGTGAGCAATTAGGATGGATAAGCATGATGAGCGAGGCAGAAATGTTGGCAAAAAAATTCCGTTCATGCATATTTTACCCGACGCTGATGATGTTATCACTACCCACACAACACAGTCACATCTAATAGACGTCCATTTGACATCCACCATGAAAGTTCAGATTACGTTTAATTTACGTAATCGGGATACCCAATGACTGCCCAAAGTCTTACCCGGTTGCATTTAAACTACGTTTACTAGATAGACACTAAATGGACGTGAGTCCAGATTCCAGATACTTACATCCAGAGATGTAACTAGGGAGGGGCAGGGCAGACGGGGCGGCTGCCCCGCGCGCAGCTCAAGAGAGGGTGAAAAATCACTGCTTGCACTATTCTCAAAATTGGAATTGAAATTTTTATACCAGTTTCTGGCAGACTTATATTTCAGATTTCTTCCTCAAATATGTTCAATGGATGCTAGCTGGTTACATTCAGAAATAAAGGCGCACTCGTATAGTCCGTGGAACTAAAGAAAACCTGTCGCCTTTGTGGACAACAATGGAGCCCGCAGTTTTTCTTTAGTTGGATGGAAAAGGATGTCGGTTTTTTTTACTTCGATGAATAAGGAAATCGTTTCTCCTTAGTTGGATGGATAACATAAGGATGTCGTTGTTTTTTAGTTCAATGTATATAAGGATGTTGCTCACTTTGTTGAAGATTCTCTGGGGGCTATTTTATCATTATTGTGGCTGCGAGTCACGACTGCAATCTACGTGTGGCCCGTTTGATGTGATACTGAAGGTCCGAACTCCGAAACATGGGAAATGCTGTACAAACAAAAACACAACGCACACACGCACGTGTGTGTGTGTGTATGTGTGTGTGTGTGTGTGGTGTGTATGTTGGTGTGCGTGTAACAGAAAAAACAGATAGGGCGCCACATTTTGTTGTTTGCCCCGGGCGCAGAAATACCTAGTTAAGCCTCTGTGTCCACCACACGTCATGTGTGCTACAATGTAAAAAAAAAATGAAGTGGCGTGAACTATGAATTCACCCTTTCCAGCTTACCAGTATGACACAACGAAACCTTCCTCACTCGCTCGCTCCAGCGGAATTTGAACCACCTACCTTACGACTGCAAAACGGCTGTCTTACCAAGGAGCCACAAATTCCTTTTAACACCGCTCGCGTGCAAGGTATAGCACTAAATTCACGAAGCTTATTTATTTAGTTAGTTGTTACTAATGTGGGTGAGTTAGCCGTTTTATTTTCTGGGACCTTATTATTTTTCTGAATACGTTTGTAATAATTTTACTTTTTTCTGTAGGAGGATTTATAACAAATTACTATTTTTTTTTCATCGTGATTTTTTTTTTCGAAATAACAGAATGCTTTGAAATTTGAAATCTTTTTAAACTGACAATGACTTCCATTATCTTTAAAAAAAGGGGCGAATGCACTGCTTTATAGTATTTTATAAAAATCCTAAGTATATAATTTTATCCTTGATAGCTATAATAACTTTCGTCTTAAGGGACCTACAGACATACATAAATATCATACAACTCATTTAGTAGTTAATCAAACCTCAAGTATTCCGCGAATCGTTCCTATTACCGGATTTTTTTACATCACGTGGATATACGGAAAAAGTGATAACAGAATTTTCCGTTAACATACGAAAAGAATTGCTGAAAAGTTTCTGAAATTTCAGAATTGTTCTTAAACACCTCTCAGTAGCAGCAGTTTACCGTAAATATAAGAAAAGAACGGCACAAAGTTTTCTGAAAATTCAGAATTTTCCTGGCGTACGAAAAATCCGTGAAATTCAGGCAACCCCTCCCCCCCCTCATTTCACGGAAAAGGTTGCATCAGAAATAATATTGCTTCGTTAATTTAAGAAAGGAATCACAAAAAATGTTCGTGAATTTCATGAATTTTTTTACAGTTTACATACATGAGCATTAAAAAATCTTAACATTTATAGATTACACCACCAAGGCTGCAACCAACTGTATCACGTGACCTTCATAACGTATAAACTTCTTGTAAGATTTGAATTCGTTAGAAGTCTGTAATCAGAGCGCTTGGCAAGTTGTACAGAACTGCTTCCTGCCAACTTTAAATACGATCACAAGTACACTTAGAAAAACAAAGAAAGATAACACCCGACTTAATGCTGATAAGTGAACAACTTTTTTTTTTTTTTTATTGGAGGTTTAACGACCACCGTGAGCAACTCAATGGGCTATAAGCAGTCGCCCGTCCCTAATTTAGGGTCACTGGTTCCAAGGAAGGGAGAGAGCCAGTGCCGTAAGACAAACACAACATCCATGCCTCACCGGGATTCGAACCCGGACCCCTTACGGACGAATGATCAGAGGCCAGCGCCTTCGACCACTGCGCCACCGGGACGGCGTGAACAACTTCAATTAACTTCAAATGTTTATTACGCTTGGCTCAATGGTCTCGTACTTTATTGATATTTAAGGTGCGCATGCGCAAATAGCTCCACAATTCATCCAGAAAGGACATCCATTAGATGTCCTATGAATGTCATCCAATGTGTTAGCTCCAGAATTCTTCCATTATAAGGACGTCCACGGGATGTCTATATTTTATCCATGACGTCTACTGCACCAGGTGGATGTAATATAGACGTGCATTAAGCGTCGCTGGTTGTGTGGGTAGTCAAAAAAGATCTTCAGGTGCATACTGTACCTAGTATTTATTCAATGTATGTGTTATGGGAAAATGGATACGAATCTCTATGACACTATTTCTTCGCAATTGTATCTCACTCGCGTCGTTTTTTTTATTTTTTTATTTTGCTATCTTAGGCTATTTATGAATTTTAGTTTGTAACCTGACAAAGAATCTCTCTCTCTCTCTGTCTATCTCACCCTTTAAACTAAAATTATAAAATGGTGTGTTTCTACTGCTTTCTTAGAAATGCACTCAGAGGACTCACTCCATTTCCAAGAAATACAAACACTAAATTTAACAAAAAATTCATTTTATGAAACAAAATTTCCATGAATTCGAAAAATTCTGGTGCGTTTATCCAAGTTCCCCAAAATCTTCGACGGTTGCACCAGCCATATGTTCTAACAGCTGAAATATTTCGGGGAGGATAAAGGGTGGGCTCAAGGAAAAGTTGGGTGGGTTGAAATTCACCCTTGCCACCCGCAGCTATAACGAAGTAAATTTCTGCGTCATTTTTATCCACGCCGGGGCTCGAACTCGGATCCCCTCATTCCGGAATAAGTCACTCTACCAATTGAGCTACGCGGACGTTTTATTCTGATTCCTATCTGCCTTTATGTCGTGTGCGTCCTTCTGGCAGGTACGTCACATCTCCTGGTACGTTACACAGCGTCGCGCTGGGCTCGGGTGGGCTTCCAACTTTTCTTTGAGCCCACATTTTAGCCTCCCGCTACCAATTTTTAAGCTGTTAGAACATATAGCTGGTGCAACTGTCGAAGATTTTAGACAACTTGGAAAAACGTATTTTTTGAATTCACAGATATATTGTCATAGTACAAGATGAATTTTTTGTTAAATTTAGTGTTTGTACCTCTGAGCGAATTTTAAAGAGAGTAATAGAAACACGCCGTTTTTATAATTATTGTTTAAAAGATCAGAGAGAGAGAGAGAAAGAAACAGATTTTCCTTGTAGGTTACAAATTAATATTCATAAACAGCCTTATGATAGAAAAAGAAAAAAGAAAAAAAAACAACAAAAAACGTAAGTAAGCTAAAGTTGCAAAGAAATGGTAACTTGCCATAGGAATTCGTATCCATGGTTCCCATACATGATACGTTGAATAAATACACTGCCTGAGAAAAAAATGCCCTACCACGGAGACGTGAATGCAGTGCCATGTAAATTGCAGGGTGGGTGCACACGTACAAGTTATACAAATGATTGCATTTGCAGGTCCATCGCACGAACGACGCGCGGGATATAAGCGGACAACCAGCCCGTGAAACCATCAGTTGAGACGTCGTCACGACAGCGAGAAGTGAGTGGTTCTGCTGTAACTGTGTCTGGAGAACGAACAAAGGGTGCCAATGCCGTTAAGACGCCGTCATTAGCGATTTCGTCAAACGGATGAGTGCACGAGAGGTGTCATCGTAGGCCTTCGTACCGCCGGATGGTCCTTGCGTCGTATTGCGGAAGAAACGCAATTTGATGCCACAACCGTCAATCACATTTGGAGATAGTGGTCCCAGGAAGGATCTGGGCAACGTCGTAGGGGTACCAGAGTACGGAGACGGACGTCCGACGTCATGACGTAGCGGACCCACAGGACACAACGGGCAACATTTTGCGGAGTGTACGGGAAAGCTTGGATGCTCCGGTATCGACGCGGACAGTGTCGCGCCGATTGGCTGCATCTGGCTTGGTATCTAGTCGTCCGTTGCGAAGGCTACCCTTAACAGTGACACATCGTAGCCACCGCTTGGTGTGGTGTCGCTCCATGACTGCGTGGGGTGCCGAATGGAACAGTGGGGTGTTCAGCAACGAATCGCGGTTCTGTTTCACCACGGATGATCGCCGTGTGAGAATCTGGAGGCGACGTGTCCGACGGACGGATTCCTCCGTCATTGCGGAGCGTCACACGGCCTGGCAACGTGGAATCATGGTGTGGAGTGCTATCAGCGCCAACAGCCGCTCACCGCTGGGACGCATTACGGGCAAATCGGCACGCCGCTATGTTGCCGAGGTGCTGCGGCCCGTGGCACTACCGTATCTGCAGGGCATCCCAAACGCCCGTTTTTTAACAGGATAACGCCCGGCCCCATACCGCTCGGATTAGCCGGAATACTTAACACGGTGTGCGGATGCTTTCGTGGTCAGCTTGTTCCCCCGACCTCTCGCCCATCGAACATCTGTGGGACGTGATTGGACGTCGGTTGAGTACCCTCCCAACCCCGCAAAATGAAGACGAACTATGGACTCGGATCAACGACACATGGTCCACTATACCCCAGGTTGAATCCGACGTGGCATCATCGCCTCGATGCCACGTCGGATTCAACTCTGTATCACCCAAAATGGGGGCCACCCTCCTTATTGATCATCCTGTATATTTGGCTACTGGAGCCTAGTCTGTATGTGACAATTAAATAATTTGTTCAGGACCTACTTGGCTATCTGTGTGTGCAGTTTAGTCTGTTTTCGAGCATTCCTTCATGGTGTGGCATTTTTTCTGTCAGGCAGTGTATGTTCGAAATTCGTATATGGCGAATAATGCCTAAACAAATTAGAAATCGAGTGACAGGCCTTCAACATAAAGAACAGACAGCAACATTGTGTGTGTGGACGCTCTGGTGCAAGACGACAGATGGAGGACATAACGTCAGATTGCTGCAAATGTTTCTTTCTTTTTTTATAAAATGTTTAACGACCACCGTGAGCAACTCAGTGGGCTATAAGCATAGCCCGTCCTAATTTGGGGCCACTGGTTCCAGGGAAGGGAGAGAGCCAGAGCCGTAAGACAAACACAAGATCCAGGCCTCACCGATATTCGAACCCGGACCCTTCTTGGACGACTGATCATAAGCCAGCGCTTAGACCATTGCGCCCCGAGGCGGCAATGTTTCTTTTGGTACCGCGAGTCGTATAATTTAGCCTAATCACGGGGCGTACCCTTTGAGTGAGACTATGTTTCAACTGAAACTAATGAATGAGCGTACTTCCGAGTGACACCATATTTCCAGGCTTGTCGCCATTTCCACTTCAA
Source organism: Macrothele yani (assembly GCA_039090855.1). Taxonomy (NCBI): domain Eukaryota; kingdom Metazoa; phylum Arthropoda; class Arachnida; order Araneae; family Macrothelidae; genus Macrothele; species Macrothele yani. The sequence goes on from CM077025.1 coordinate 18,387,365, forward strand.
TCAAATTCCCAAGATGTTGAATGAATGAATGAATGAATGATGTCGGAGAAGAAGGGAGCAACTGACTCCAAGTCTTAAACATCTCTTAGAATGCGGAAGCTTGGAAATTTGTGCCAGAAAATTCTATAGGAAAGGTACATGGAAGTGAGGTACGCTGTAAAAACTAAGAGGCGTGAATTCACATGAAAGTTCCCGAAAATTACGTGCAGAAAAGTTGCCGATAGGCGTTCGTCTTTTAACGAGATTTCCGTTTTTAAGAGTTTCCGTTTCTTCTACCATCAATCTTTTGACAGAATTTTCATAATCAATAATTCCGTCTATTTCAGAGAATTCCGCTTCACTGTGTTTTAGTTTGACACAGAAATTTCGAAAAATCGAGTATTTTGGCATTTATATAACCAAAATACTCGATTTTACACTGAAGAGCAATTGAATTAGAGATACCTGTCTAGTAACGTGTAGCACCACCTTTCGCCCTGATGACGGCGGCGATTCGTTTCGGCATGGACTCGACAAGACACCGGAAGCGTTGGGAAGCCATACGGATCCACGATCCCTGAACAAGCTCCCACAGTTCACGAAAATTTGATGGAGAGGGGTCGGAGCCTCAAACATCTCTCTCGATTGCATCTCAGATGTGCTCGATGGGATTGAGGTCAGGTGACCTAGCTGGCCAAGGAAGAGAGGTCACGTTGGCGGAGTATTCATCCAGCCATTCTGATACAATTCGGGAGCGATGACACGGTGCTTTGTGTTGTTGCAGGATGAGGTCCGCAGCGGGATGTTGAAGACGCACAAACGAGAGCAAATGGTCGTCCAGGATATCCCGGTAACGTTGACCTGTGAGGTACGATTTCACACGTACCAGGAGTCCCATTTCAGTCCACGTAAACAGTCCCCAGACGAGAATGCCACCCCCACCAGCTTGAAGACTACCCTGCTGGCAAGAAGGATCTATCGCTTCATGTGGTTTGCGCCGTACTCGTATCCTGCCATCCGCATATACCAACGTGAATCTCGACTCATCCTTCCAGGCAACATTTTTCCACATGTCTAGGGTCCAGTGGCGATGTTCCGGCGTCCATGCTAATCTTTGCACCCTGTGATGTGCGGTCAGCAGCGGTGCCTTCGTGTGACGATGGCTTCTGTACACCATAGCGAGGAGATAGTTCTGGATGGTGTGGCTGCTTACACGTTTTTGTGCACCAGCGTTAAATTACCGAGTGATTTCTTGCACTGTGGATCGTCTATCCGCTGTTACAATGGGAGCTAGCCGACGATGACCCAACTCATTCACACGCTGTTGTCCACGGCAGTTGGCCCTTGCAGGGATGGTTTTACCGAATTCGATGTACTCACGGTGCACCCGTGACACAGTGGCTCGTGAAAACCCCAGTGTCCGCACGACTTCCAAGATGGAGTGACCCATTCTTCGGGCCCCGACAATTTGCCCACGATCAAATGCGCTTAGATCCTTCGTCTTACCCATACTGCGTCCGACTCTTACTGATTCCCGTCGCATCACTCCTTATATTGTCGGATCGCTGCATACGTCATGTCGTTTCCATTTACAGAGCCGCCCACAGTGCCACATTTGCATAACGCCAGCTGTCTCTAATTCAATTGCTCTTCAGTGTATATTTTTTCAGCATTTCCACGAATTCTTCCCCTTTAGCTCTGACCAGTTTCGGACCAGTGCCTTTTCTACTGGTACCGCAGGTGCTACCGTTGAGCCAGAAAAACACATATTGTTTAGTCTCATATAAAGCAGAACTCTAATCACGCGAAGAAGAAATGCTTTTTTACGCTTTGCAACCGTTGGTTGAAGAAGCGTATATGCTCCAACTTTTTCCGTCTGTCCGTCTGTTCGTCTGCCCGCACGATAACTCGCGTAAAAATGGCTCCATTTCGATGAAATTTTAGTATGTGGAAGGGGACCACTGGGGACGAACCCTATTGAAAATGGGGTTAATGGGGTCAAAGGTCACGACATAGAAGCAGGATTCTTTCCATTGCCCTTGTGCGTCATAACTTGCGTAAATATGGTTCGATTTTAATGAAATGTTAGTATGTGGTAGGGGCCACCTGGGAACGGACCTTATTGAAAATGTGTGAAGTGGGGTCAAAGGTCAGGACATAGGAGCGGGATGCATTCCATTGCTTTTATGCGTTATAACTTACGTAAAAATGGTTCGATTTCGATGACATTTTAGTATGTGGTAGGGGACCACCAGGGGACGAACCCTATTGAAAATGGGTGAAGTGGAGGTCAAAGGTCAGGACATAAGAGCAGGATGCATTCCATTGCCCTTATGCGTTATAACTTACGTCAAAATGCTTCGATTGTGACAAAACTTTATCATGTTGTTAAGGGAATATACCTTACCGGTTCTGTTGAATAACATCGAAACGGGGTCAAAGGTCAGGCCATAGGAGCGAGATTTATTCTACAGCCATTATCCTCATAACTTGAGTGATAATTAATTGGAGTAATGATTTCTGGTATGTTGGAAAGCGTATCATAATCAATGTATCGCATGATGCTACTAACTTGTTATTATTTATTTGGGTAAATCAATCATTTACGTTTTCCAACCGTAGGTTGAAGAAGCGTATATGCTCCAGCTTTGTCCGTCTGTCCGTACGTTCACGCGATAACTTGCGTAAAAATTGTTCGATTTCGATGAAATTTTAGTATGTGGTAGGGGACCACTTGGGGACGAACCCTATTGAAAATGGGTGAAATGGGGTCAAAGGTCAGGACATAGGAGCGGTATTCAATCCATTGCTCTTATGCGTCATAACTTATGCGAAAATGCTTCGATTGCGACAAAAACATGTTCATGTTGTTCCGGAGATATACTGACTCGGTTCTGTTTAATATCATTGAAATGGGGTCAAAGGTCAGGACACAGAAGCGAGATTTATTCCACAGCCATTATCCTCATAACTTGACTAAAAATGCTTCTATTTCGACAAAACTTTAGTATGTTGTTCCGGAGGTATACCGAATCAGTTCTGTTTAATACCATCGAAATGGGGTCAAAGGTCAAGGCACAGGAGCGAGATTTATTCCACAGCCATTATTCGCAGAACCTGACTAAAAATGCTTCTTTTAAGACAAAACTTTAGCATGTTATTCCGGAGGTATACCGAATCAATTCTGTTTAATACCATCGAAATGGGGTCAAAGGTCAGAGCACAGAAGCCATATTTAATCCACAGCCATTATCCCCAGAACTTGACTAAAAATGCTTCTATTGCGACAAAACTTTAGCATGTTGTTCCGGGGGTATTCAGAATCAATTGTGTTTAATAAAATCGAAATGGGGTCAAAGGTCAGGGCACAGGAGCGAGATTTATTCCACAACCATTATTTTCATAACTTGAGTAATAACTTAGAGTAATGATTTTTGGTACGTTTTAAAGCGTATCAGAGTCAACGTATTGCATGGTTTTACTAACTTGTTTTATTTTCTGTTGGATTTTTTTTTGAATTGGTGTGTAATAATTAATTTTTTTTTCTGTAGGAGAACTTATTACAAATAACGTATTTTTTTCATCGTGATTTTTCGAAGCAACAGAATCCCTTGGAACTCGAGATCTTATTAAACCGACAATGCTTTGGGGTTTCTTTAAGAAAAGGTAAGACGTACTGCTTTACAGCTTTAATTCATAAAACTTCTAAATATAAAATTTACTCTTGACAGCTGTAACAGCTTTTGTCTGAAGGGGTCCACAGACCGATACATACTGTAGACATCACACAACTACCAATACAATAATTTAAGTACCAGCTTTCTTACGGTAACGCAACATACAATAAATAACTGGTGCACAAAAAGGGGGAGAGGGGAAGAAATTTCATGTGCTACAACAACCAAAATTTTATGCAATATCATCATTGTCAACCATTATCAATCCACTGCTGGACGAAAGTCTCCCCAAGTTTCTTCCAGAACGGTCTGTCTTGTGCCAGTCTCCTCCATGTTACTCCCGCATACTTTCGAATTTCATCCACCCATCTCGCATGCGGTCTTCTTCTGGGTCTTTTCCTGTCCCTTGGAATCCAATCTAAAATTTCGGCTGCCCATCGATGATCTGTCCTTCTGGCAGTATGTCCAGCCCACTGCCATTTCAGGGATTTAACTCTGATCATGATGTCTTCCATTCTTGTCATTTTTCGGATCCACGAGTTCCTCTTTTTATCTCTTCTGGTTACACCAAGCATGCACCTCTCCATGCCCCTTTGAGTTGTCTGCAGTCTTTGTATGTCTCTTTTAGTTAAGGTCCATGTCTCTGCACCATACGTAAGCACTGGAAGGATGCATTGATCAAACACTTTTTTTTAAAGACATAATGGCATATTGCTCTTGAAAATTATGCTGTTTCTTCCAAAAGCTCTCCAGGCAAGTTTTGTACGCCGATTAATTTCTTCATCAATGTGACCCTCACTTGATATCTACTGTCCAAGATAAACGTACGTGTCTGTTATCACCAGCTGTTCTCCATCAATCGATAAATCTTCATTTCTTGTAAAAGCATTGAATATCACTTTTGTCTTCTGAAAGTTCATTTTAATCCCACTTCTTTACTCTTGTCAGCAAGTTCCTGGATCCTACTCTGCAGCTCTGATGGGGTAGTTGCAAAAATGACTACGTCATCAGCAAAACGAAGGTGGGTTAGATAATCTCCATTAATCTTTATCCCTTTGTTTTCCCAGTTCAATATATTATCCACAATATCTGATCCAGCTACAAAACTTCAAAATAAGCTCCTCCGACAGACGATTGAAATTTAATAGTTAATCAATTCTCACCAACTGCTCCTATTACCGAAAATTTTCCGTTATATTGATACAGAAAAAGTGGAAACAGAATGTTATCGTTGTTTCACAAAGGAATTACGGAAAGGTTATTGAAAAATAAAAAAAATCTGTCAATACCTTTTAAAAACGACAGTAAACTGTAAATACACGAGAGGAATTTCGGGAAAAATTCGGAAAGTTCAGAATTTTGTCGGTGTGTGGAAAATCCGTGAAATTAAGGTTTTTTTCCCCGTCATTTTACGGAAAAGAATATACATCGTTAATTTACGATACGAATCACGGAACATAAATCGCGTGATTTTCAGAAATTTCTTTAAATTGCGGAGCGCAGGGTTTTTAATACACTCTTTGCCCAAAATATACCGAAGTACTCCTTAGGAAATCGTTCCCTCCTGATGTATCTCCGCATGCAAGTAAGTGCCTCAAGTCCGAATGATTAAAAAACAGTATCAAATGACTAAATAATGGCCTGCCACAGTGCAAATGAACTACGCATCGAAGAAGGTATATCAAGAGCAAAGCTCGCAAGCAAGTACATTTCTGACAGTGGATTGCGGTTGCATTAACCTCCCTCGGCTGTGAGGATACCTCGATGTCGTGTACAATATGAGCAGTTGTGCGAGTTTGAGAGACGACGAATAATTGGGTTGAGAGAGGCCGGTTGATCAAGTCGCCGTAACGCCAATTTGGGTCGAAGCACCCAGGGGCTAGCGGGTAGTGGACGGCCGAAGGCAACGACAGAACGCGAAGATCGAGCGATTGTGAGAGCCGCACGAACATAACAGAATTCGTCGTTCTCAACCATCCTGTGCCCATGTTGCTTCGTCTACAGATACGTAAGTGGCCATCCAGACTTTTGCCAAACGACTTAAGGCACGGAAAACAATATTCGAATAGGCCACTCCGGCGCTTACTACTGACCAGCGAGCGTCGCCGGCACCGGTTGCATTGCTGTCGGCCCGATTAACTTGAGATAGTGTCCAGGGGCGTCGTGTTTTCTTCAGGGATGAGTCACGGTTTGTAGTCTTGGCGCTGATGACGGGCCGGCTAGCCACAGATGCTGTCTTTAACGTGGAACGTTACACGGCTCGCACACCGGGAGTGTCTGTTTATAGAGCAATGTATTACGATGGTCAGATACCCTTTGTAGTCCTCTGTATCACCCTCACGGCTCAACGGTACGTCGAAGACATTCTACGACCTGTTGTGTTGCCATTCCTGTTGCAGCATCACCGAGCAATTTCTCAACAGGATAATATTTGGCCAGACACTGCACTGCTCTCCCAGGCCTGCCTCCCTAATGTCGACACCCTTCCAAGGCGAGCCCGATAGCCCAACCTCTCACCGATCGAACATGTTCAGGACATGATGAGACGTCACCTGGGCCCACCCAGGAATATCGGCGAACTTTTCCGCAATTTGGTCAACATCCGGCATACTATACCTCAGGATAGTATCCGTGAACTGTATGCGTCTCTTCCACGCCGGATAACAGCATGTATCGGAGCCATAAATGGCGCTACAACGTACTGATTTGTTCCACTCGTGTAGCCGTTTCATCTCAATAAATGTCCCAACCACTCTGAAATTCCAATCATTTCCACTCACGGACAATGAAATTTGCGCACCTAGAAGAAAACATGCTACAACCGCGAAACTTTGCAAACCGCTAGAGTTCATGGTAATAATCCACAATTGATGCGAGTGTGCATGACCGTACACCCTATGGTGTGGCTGCAAGCCCGAACCAGCAGCCTTACAAACCGGCGTGTAGTCGATACTCCATGAAAGCGAAAAGCACAAACCGACGCAAGCAAGAGTACAGAATGGCAAGAATGCCGGGTAGACTCCCGAGACGTCAATTTACGCAACTTACGGACTTTGAGAGAGACCTGATCATCGGGTTGAAAACCGCAGTGTGGTCGGCGCGCGGTATAGACCGCCACGTGGATCGTTCTGACCATACCGTCCGACTGTGTTGGAAGAAGTGGACACGTGACGACACTGCCACACGGCGGAGCGACTCCGAATGGCTAAGGAGGACCACCGCAAAAAAGATCGACGAATCATGCGCTAGGCACGAACATGCAGATTACGCGGGGACCCGGCCCACTATACAGGTAGATGTAGCAGCTCCTGTGTGCCCACGAACCATTTTCCGACGCCTCGCGGAAACGAATCTGCGATCCCAGCGCACTTTACGTGTGCTGCCATTAACACCGGAACATCGCTGTCTCCGTTTGCAGTGGTACCAGGCCGGAGCGACGTGGAACGCCACAGACTGGCAACGGGTGGTGTTTAGCGATGAGTTCCGCTTCGTTTTGTGGACAGATGATCATCGTCTCCGGATGTGGAAGTCCCCGGTCAACGGCACAATCCCAACCTCGCTATCGAGTGCCAAACCTCCCCCACTGCAAGCATTATGGTCTGAGGAGCCATTGCCTACGATAGCCGATCAGATCTAGTAGTGGTATGTGGATCATTGCATGTGGATGAGATCCTACGGCCCCATGTGCTCCCATTCGTGGCCGGGATTCCAGGTGCGCTATACCAGTAGGATAATGCCCTCACGCACACGGCTCGGGCTGCACAGGACTGCCTACGTCATATCCAGACACTTCCATGGCCTTCCCGCTCCCCGGAAATGTCCCCTATCGAGCATGAGTATTGCTGCACTCTCTCTGTAACACACCGTCCAACACGTGTGGGCCAGTCTGCCGCAGGGAAACATCAGGCATCTGTTGGCCTCCATGCTGGGCGGTATATATTTGTTGTTCGTCTATGACGGATATATCGATTTCGCGCCTCCTCGTTCCGAAGTTTAGTTGCTCTAACTCACTAAGCTACACCGACGGAATGTATCGTTGTGCAGATTTGTTGTCTTGACACGTGCTTCACCTCTGTAGTACGTCACACCATCGCCCTCTTATTATTATTATTTATTTTTGCTAACACGTATTGTCTGCATGCGATTAAAAGATGTCACAAACTATGTGAAAACAGGAATTTGTACGTGAAAGAGATCGAATCTGCGCCTGCTCGTTCCGGCGTGAACCTGTCTTTAATTCCAGACGATGTGTGGAATGAACATCATTCATTTTTCGAAGAATTCAACGGCCAGTAGATCCATTTTTACGTTCGGGTGCTAATCTGAAAACAGCAATTTTGTCGGTGACAGAGATCGAAACAGAACCTCCTCGCTCCGGATTCTGCTGCTCTAACCGACTAAGCTACACCGACGAATGCAGTGCTCCAGATTTATCATTTGACCCGTGCTTCACCGCAGTAGTACGTCACAACTATTAGACATCATCGAAGGAATCCAAAACTAAGTTTTGCTCGGGAGGAGGAATTTAATTGATATTTGAAAAGCCCCCCCAAGTTTAGCGCTTCCAGTGGTTCATTTCTTTTAATGTCGCACACGCCGCCTTGATCTGATCCTTATAACTAGATAGAGTTGGGCAAGTTATGCATTCTACTAGACATTTCACACACGGTCAATTTACATTTCCGGCACTGTGACTTTCACATAAATTTTTCTGCTTTCACAGTTGAACCTGTGCTTGGCTTAATAAGAAAAGTTGTTGAAAATGTAGCATGAGATTGCAATGCAACTGCTTGATTTCTGTAACTAATGGCTAATAAAACTACATTTCTTATTCTTTTTTTTTGTAGTTGCACTCTAAAAGTAACGTGCTACTGTATCGTCGCTACTAGTAGTTTGTAGTTGCACTGTAAAGGTAACGTGCTACTGTAACGTCGCTAGTAGTAGTTTGTAGTTGCACTCTAAAGGTAACGTGCTACTGTAACGTCGCTAGTAGTAGTTTGTAGTTGCACTCTAAAGGTAACGTACTGCTGTAACGTCGCTACTAGTAGTTTGTAGTTGCACTCTAAAGGTAACGTGCTACTGTATCGTCGCTACTAGTAGTTTGTAGTTGCACTGTAAAGGTAACGTACTGCTGTAACGTCGCTACTAGTAGTTTGTAGTTGCACTCTAAAGGTAACGTGCTACTGTATCGTCGCTACTAGTAGTTTGTAGTTGCACTCTAAAGGTAACGTGCTGATGTAACGTCGCTACTAGTAGTTTGTAGTTGCACTGAAAGGTAACGTGCTACTGTAACGTTGCTACTAGTAGTTTGTAGTTGCACTCTAAAGGTAACGTGCTACTGTAACGTCGCTACTAGTAGTTTGTAGTTGCACTCTAAAGGTAACGTGCTGCTGTAACGTCGCTACTAGTAGTTTGTAGTTGCACTCTAAAGGTAACGTGCTACTGTAACGTCGCTACTAGTAGTTTGTAGTTGCACTCTAAAGGTAACATGCTACTGTATCGTCGCTACTAGTAGTTTGTAGTTGCACTCTAAAGGTAACGTGCTACTGTATCGTCGCTACTAGTAGTTAGTAGTTGCACTCTAAAGGTAACGTGCTGCTGTAACGTCGCTACTAGTAGTTTGTAGTTGCACTCTAAAGGTAACGTACTACTGTAACGTTGCTACCAGTAGTGAGTTCTTGAAGAGCGGTGCCCAGAGCAAAATTTCATTGCCGGGGACCAGGGAAATTTTCATTGCGGGCCCTAGAAAATAAACCTCATATTTTAATAAAATGGTTGCGTATAAAATGTCTGAAAAGAGCACGCACGAAAAATGTCGCATAAAGGAAAAATTATTAACTCAAAGAAGTATTTGCTTTAAGCTTAAGACAAAGACCGTAATATGGATTCAGAGATTGAGAGAATGAAAAGTGTTAAAATCTACGATTTCCTTCATGGGGATAGGGTGTGGAGGGGGCATTGTGATTCTCATAAAAATTCCTTATGAAATGATAAAAAATATAACTAATCTGCATAAAGAATATTTCTGCGTGTGAAAAACTTAATAATGCTCCTTCTTTTGAAAATAAATTGTACAATTTTTTTTTCTTTGGTATGTGTTTTAGTGATTGATTTTTGATGCAAGAACTGACAAATTAGTGCTGTGGTTTTGGCTTTCGTATTCGCGCAAATATGAAGTTTTTTAATATCCAGTAATGTTTTTACAGTAAGTGACCAATTGGTCTCCATATATAGTACAAAAACAACTTTGATAATAAATATCTTAAAATTACGTTTCTGTTCTTCATGTATTGTCTCGGTAATAAGTTTTACGAGTCATATTAGAGCTCGTTGTTACGATGTTTAATAACAAACACCTTCCTGTACATTCAATCAGAATATAACCTCACCAATGACTTCTCCCAAGGTTTTGCGGTTGGACCGCAGACCCTAGGGATGGGGCATTGGCGAGATTATATTCTGATTTATTCTGATTCATCCTGATTGGGGTTGGACCGCAGATCCTAGGGATGGGGCATTGGCGAGATTATATTCTGATTTATTCTGACTCATCCTGATTGGGGTTGGACCGCAGATCCTAGGGATGGGGCATTGGCGAGATTATATTCTGATTTATTCTGACTCATCCTGATTGGGGTAGGACCGCAGATCCTAGGGATGGGCCATTGGCGAGATTATATTCTGATTTATTCTGACTCATCCTGATTGGGGTTGGATGGCAGACCCTAGGGATGGGGTATTGGTGAGATTATATTCTGACTATATTGTGATTTATCCTAACTGGGGTTGGACCGCAGACCCTAAGGATGGGGTATTGGTGAGATTATATTCTGATTATATTTTGATTCATTCTGATTGGGGTTGGACCGCAGACTCTAGGAATGTGGCATTGGTGAGTTTATATTCAGATTATATTTTGATTCATTCAGATTGCGGTTGGACCGCAGACCCTAGGGATGGGACATTGGTGAGATTATATTCTGATTTATTTTGACTCATCCTGATTGGGGTCGGACCGCAGACCCTTGGGATGGGGCATTGGCGAAATTATATTCTGATTTATTCTGACTCATCCTGATTGGGGTTGGACTGCAGACCCTAGGGATGGGGCATTGGTAAGATTATATTCTGACTATATGCTGATTCATTCTGATTGCGGTTGGACCGCAGACCCTTGGGATGGGGCATTAGTGAGATTATATTGCGATTGAATGTATAGGACGGTGTTTGTTATTAAACATGATAACAAAAAGTCTAATATGACTCATAAAACTTATTACCGAAACAATACGTGAAGAACAGAAACGTAATTTTAAGATATTTATACTAACGCATCACGTAAAACTAACAGTGTAATAATTGATTATCATTTTCAAGATTCGCACAAAACAATATAACTTTGATAATGTATTTTTTATTTCTCAAAACTTAAGCATCTGGTTGACGCACAGATTGTTGAATAAATGAAAGCAGGAAACAACAGATTGGTGAAATTTAATTTGCTGTTTCATGAATGCGGAAAACATTAAGATGGTTATAACAATCATTTCAAAATTCAACCGAGCAGAGGCATTGATTGGCATCGAGCAAATTTCAGTATCGGTACTATGAAGGATGATAACCTATTTGGAAGTGGAGGAATAGGGAAAAAACATAATAAAAACAACCTTTCCGGAGGCCTCGCACCTCAAAACCTAATATACCCCGGAGGACCGGACTAGGCTGCCATCTGATGCTGACCTTGGCTACGTATAATGGACGCTCCCTATCTTCTGATTCAAGGCTTCTTGAATTGGAAGAAGAACTACAAAGGATCAAGTGGGACATCGTGGGGCTAAGTGAGGTAAGGAGAAAAGGAGAAGATCTCATCGAACTGAAAAGTGGACATCTCTTCTACTATCGTGGGACAGATACTGGCAGAACTAGTGGTGTTGGATTTATAATAAACAAGAAACTGAAGGATAAAGTTGTAGAAGTTGAAAGTTCCTCTGACAGAGCTGCACGACTTGTTATCCAACTCTCGAAAAGATACCAGGCTCAGATTATTCAAACTTATGCACCCACCACAAGTCATCCTGAAGAAGAAATTGAAGAATTTTATAAGGAAATTTGTCATCTAAATAATAAAGGTAAGCAGCACTTGAAAATAATTATGGGAGATTTCAATGCAAAAATAGGGCAACGGCAATAGAATGAAACTTCAGTAGGTAAATTCGGTCACGGCAACAGAAACCAGCGTGGAAATACTCTCGTTGAGTTTGCAGAGGCAGAAGGGTTTTTCATCTTGAACTCTTTCTTCAAGAAAAAGCCACACAGGAAATGGACATGGAGACATCCAAATGGGACAACAAGTGAAATTGATTTTATTATGTGTAACAAAAAATTCGTCATAGAAGACTGCAGTGTGCTAAACAAGTCCAACACAGGTAGTGACCATAGATTGGTGAGATGTAAGATGCACCTCAACACTAAACTTGAACGTGGCAAGCTCATAAGACAAACAAAATCTATTGACATAACCAACCTTAAAAAACACCATAATACCTTCAAGTTGGAACTGAAGAACAGGTTCTCAGCTTTAGAAGGCCTAACATCGGAAGAAGTGGACATCTCTGAAGTTAACAGAAAAGTAACCAAAGCTCTTATGGAAACAGCAACAAAATTAGCTGGGTCTAAGAACAAGTTGCATGTAAACAAATTATCAGGAAAAACGAAAATGTTGATGCAAAAAAGAAGAGAGATGAGGACAACTAAAGAAGATGTGACTTCCAAAGTGGAATATATAGAGCTATGCAAGACAGTAAGAAAAAGTATCACTGAAGACGTAAGAAAATTCAACTGTGAACTAGTGAGGAAAGCAATTGAAAACAACCAAAGCCTAAAGATAGCAAAGGGACATCTCAGTAAGGGAAGAAAACAGATTATGGCACTGAGAAAAGAAGATGGTTCTGTAACAAGAAATAGAGGCAAAATTTTGACAAGAGTGAAAGATTTCTACTCCAAATTATATGAAAGGGATGATACATGCACTCCAGACATCATGAAAGATACCAGTACCAGAGTTCCTCCAGTCCTTCCAGCAGAAGTTGCACATGCAATCAAGAACATGAAGCGGGGAAAAGCTCCAGGGGAAGATGGAATTACTGTAGACATCATACAAGAAGCAAGTGGAGAAATCGAAACAGTATTCGCCCAAATTTTCACTCGATGCCCTAATGAAGGAAAGATTCCTGAGGATTGGAACACCGCTACAATGATCCTGCTACATAAGAAAGGTGACATTGAGGATCTCGGAAACTACAGACCTATCAGCCTCCTATCAGTAGTTTATAAAATCTTCACTAAAGTTCTTTCACACCGCTTGAAGGTAACACTGGACATGGCTCAACCGAGAGAACAAGCTGGATTCAGGAGTGGCTACAGCACAATAGATCATATCCACGTACTGAGAGAACTACTTGAAAGAGCGAGGGAATATGAACTTCCATTGTGCATGGCTTTTATCGATTATGAAAAAGCCTTTGATTCGGTGAAACCATCAGCAGTTACAATGGCTCTGAAAACCTGCGGTATTGAAGATGCATACATTAATATTATTAATAACATCTATGAAAATGCAAGTGCAAAGATTCGGCTGTTTGAAAGTACAACACACGTAAAAATTGGAAAGGGAGTGAGACAAGGTGACACCATATCTCCGAAGCTCTTTAATGCCACATTGGAGGGTGTTTTTCAGTCGCTGAGCTGGGAAAACAAGGGGATAAAGATTAATGGAGATTATCTAACCCACCTTCGTTTTGCTGTTGACGTAGTCATTTTTGCAACTACCCCATCAGAGCTGCAGAGTATGATCCAGGAACTTGCTGACAAGAGTAAAGAAGTGGGATTAAAAATGAACTTTCAGAAGACAAAAGTGATGTTCAATGCTTTTACAAGAAATGAAGATTTATCGATTGATGGAGAAAAGCTGGGGATAACAGATACATACGTTTATCTTGGACAGCAGATATCAAGTGAGGGTCACATTGATGAAGAAATTAATCGGCGTACAAAACTTGTTTGGAGAGCTTTTGGAAGAAACAGCATAATTTTCAAGAGCAATATGCCATTATGGCTTAAAAGAAAAGTGTTTGATCAATGCATCCTTCCAGTGCTTACGTATGATGCAGAGACGTGGACCTTAACTAAAAGAGACATACAAAGGCTGCAGACAACTCAAATAAGCATGGAGAGGTGCATACTTGGTGTAACTAGGAGAGATAAGAAGAGGAACTCGTGGATCCGAAAAATGACAAGAGTGGAAGACATCATGATCAGAGTTAAATCCCTGAAATGGCAATGGGCTGGACATACTGCCAGAAGGACAGATCATCGATGGACAGCCGAAATTTTAGATTGGATTCCAAGGGACAGGAAAAGACCCAGAAGAAGACCACATGGGAGATGGGTGGATGAAATTCGAAAGTATGCAGGGGTGACATGGAGGAGACTGGCACAAGACAGACCGTTGTGGAGGAAACTTGGGGAGACCTTCGTCCAGCAGTGGATTGATAATGGTTGACAATGATGATGATGATGATAAACACTTCTACTGAAAATGGTTTTGTTTTTATTTCCAAGACTGCTGGCCCCTCTGAAGTCGCGGGATCCGGTGCTACAGTCCCGGTTGCCCCTGCAGACCAGCCGGCTCTGGCGGTCTCTGCAAAGGTATAAAAATAATGCTAGAACCCGCGACCCAAGTACTCAGTGGCAGGCTTTTATATTTACGAAAACATCATTAAAGAAGGAGAAACGTGTTATTTAATCACTGTGGGTGAATGTGTGACCTACTGAAAGAAAACGTTTCACATTTCATCACGGAGGAAATATTTCGTGTTGAGTATTGACGTAATTTGGCACAAACACACGCACACAAATAATAGTGAAATCATGCAGAACTAGCAAAAGGAGTAGGCATTTTACAAGCGCAAGTAAGTTCTTTTAGAAAAAAATTCATGAAAGACTAGGCATTCCAAAAAAACGAAAGCAAATCAGAAACAGAAATCGGAGTGGTTAGGAACTGGAAATGGAAATTGTTCTGCTGGAATGGTGCACTGCGAAGCGAATTTGCAGGGTTTCTATTGATTAATGGGCCAGTTTCGAGTGAATGATCAGTTCGCACTAAATTTTAATTGTCCAGGATTTAAGGAAACAAATGGATGATTTTATGTGTAAAAAAGAGCGAAAGAAAATTTAATTCAAGAGATTTCACAGGAAAGGTAAAGATGCAATTCTATGTGCAACAAATACTTTGGCAAGCCATGTATTGTATAGTTCACTATGCAGCGGTGAAGTAACTAAAAGTTTATTGGCCCTTCAGCAAAATTATAAAAAAGCCATCCCTCCCTCCCGCTTCTACTCTATTTGCAAAGCTCATAAAAAAATTAAATAAAAATGCGTATACATAAACTGGTGAAAACATTTACTTCATTCTAAAAAAATATTGTGCTTTTACAGTTAAACAGATAGAATTATAGACACTCAAATAAAATATTTTTCTTCCTACTTTTTGCATTGGCAAAGTCTAATGAAATCTTTAGTATTTAATTTACCTGCCTCTTCAGTTTCAGCGGCAATTAGTCAAAGTTACATCAATCTTTCCTGGTACACTGTATTTTTTAAATAATTTTTGACTATTTTCAGCTTGTTGAATGATCTTTCAGAAGCAGCTGTTTAACAGGTTATGTTAGATATAAAAATAAAGCTGTAGAGACCAGTAACTACATGTACGTCCTGGTAACCATTAAAAAATGGTAAACTACATTATTAATATTTATGCGAGTTCTTTTATTGAATTTATTTGCTTAATTTCTTCTTTTATAAAGCTATTTAAAATGTTTGCACAAGCTGAAAGTCTTGATTTAGAAAGCGTGAAGCTGTAGTTACAAGGGCAGAATTGGAGGAGAACAAGAAGCAGATTTTCTCTACGATCGTCACTCAAGGGGCTTGAGACCTTCCTTCATGAAGAATGGTCTAATATTGTTCTGAAGGCTGTTCAGACCAGAAACAGAAATCGACTTCAATAACAAGCTGCTGTAAAATAAACGATTGGATCAAGTAGTTCTTTTCATAGGTGTTTTCATTGTTTTGTCCACTCCCAATCGGATAACTGTCGTTTTATAATCTTCCATGAATGTTTAACTATTTTGTGAGTATTAATTACATAGAATAAAAATTCCTACGGATGAAAACCATTTTTGAATATCCCTCATGCTAAATTTCTGTCATGGTAGTTTTTATATTTTACGCATTGCTATTAAAATTTTGTTCTTCTAAACACACACAAGCACACACACACACAAGCACTCACACACACACACATACTCACTCACTCTCTACGGAAGCCTATTTTTAAAAAAATAATTGGTTATCTTGAGAGCATGTTTCAAACTTCTTCACGATCTACAACTTTTCTTCACACGGTGGCCTCATGCAAATGGTTATATATTACTTCATTCTGATTGGATCTTCTCTCAGACCCATTATTGCGGAAGAGCTATCCACCAAATGTTTATGTGCTTTTACCTTTACCTTTAATAAGGACATGTTTCTTACATTAACTAAATGGCCATTTTTTGCGAACGAAAGGAAGCTTCTCTTGTAAGAAAAAAGTTATAATTTATTACGATAAGTCGATACGCTTTCAGTATTTTTCATCAAGGCCTGATTACCACAAGGTTCAGCAAGGTCCGAACAGGGGTCATCGTTTTTAAAACTATTTCCGAAAATGACCAAATCTTTTTTTTTTATTTGTTTTGGGGGTTCACCGAGCACTATCAGCAACTCGACGAGCTATAAGCAGTCACCCGTCCCTAATTTAGAGTCACTGGTTCAAAGAAAGGAAGAGAACCAACCATGCCTCACCACGATTCGAACCCGAATCCATGTCGGACGAATATTCAGAAGCCAGCGCTTAAACTACTGCTCCACGGGGGCGGCGACCTATACATTATTGAACACACTTCCATCTCTATCTCTTTCTTTCTCTCTCTCTCTCTCTCTTTTTCTCTCTCTCTCTCTTTCTCTCTCTCCCTCAATTTTCATTATTATTATTATCATTATTATTGTTGTAAAGGTAATATGTTATGCGGGGTTTTCTTTTACCCTATTATCCGTTATTCTCCAATACTTAAAGAAACAGTTTCAATTTTTTGCAAAAACAGTTGTTACTGTTTTCTGATATACACTATATTGACAAAAGTCGCCGGACACCCTCAAAAAGCAAATGAACGGATCCGCTGTGTTGTTAAAATTATCGGTACAGCTGCAAAAGGTATAAAAACAACCCAGCAGCTGACCGCGATCATATCGCACTTTGAGGTTGAGTGAAAATGTCGAGACGGAAGAGAACTCACTTTGAGAAAGGAAAGATTGTTCGGTGATATATTAGTGGGTTGTCCATAAGAGAAACCGAGAGGCGTTTAAACATACCCAAGTCAACTGTTTTGGATGTACTGAATAACTGGAAGACACAATGGCGTACCTGAAGCAGCAAAACGTACCGGCAGACTAAAGAAAATCAGTGATAGAGGATGTCAAAGCCTCAAGAGAATCATTACAGCTAATCGACGAAGTACTGCACAAGACCTCTGTGTAGAGGTGAGTAAAAATGCTGGAACCTCAGTATGTACACGTACCATTCGCAGAGAACTTTATTCCAGGGGTTACCGTGGTCGTGCGGCTACACATATGCCTTTCATCTCCATTCGGAATGCTACTCGTCGTTTAGCATGGGGTAAAGAACATTTATCGTGGACCGTGGATCAATGGAAACGGGTCCTATGGACTGATGAATCCAGATACACGATCCATCAGTCTGATGGCCGTGTGTGGATATGGCGGCAGCCGGGGGAACGCTATTTTCCACAGTCTACTGTTCCTACGGTCAAGTTTGGAGCTGGTAGTGTACTCGTGTGGGAGTGTTTTTCGTGGTATGGTCCGGGTCCATTGGTTATCGTGGACAAACCTGTTAACCAGCACATCTACCTCGATATTCTGGACAATTATGCCCTAACAACTCTGTGGCAATACTATGGTACCGAGCCATGTTGGTACTAGCAGGATAATGCACCGAGCCATAAAGTAAAGACTCTTACGGCGTGGTTTGACGATACTTCCGTATCGTGTGTTGACAAGCCAGCACAGAGCCCTGATCTTAATCCCACAGAGCACCTATGGGATGAATTAGAACGCCGCATAAGAAGTTAGGAACCAAGGCATACTACTAAGCAACAGTTAGTGGCATCATTATGTACTGAATGGAAACACATACCTATCGCTGTGTTACAAAATCTTGTCGAAAGCATTCTCGAAGGGACATGCTTTCGACAAGACAGTTAATCATTATGATTATCATCATTGTCAACCATTATCAATCCACTGCTGGACGAAGGTTTCCACAAGTTTCTTCCACAATGATCTGTCTTGTGCTAGTCTCCTCCATATTACTCCCGCATCCTTTCGAATTTCATTGACCCATCTCACATGTAGTCTCCTTCTGTGTCTTTTTCCGTCCTTTGGAATCCAGTTTAGACGTTCAGCTGTTCATCGATGGTCTGTCCTTCTGGCAAAATGTCCAGCCCATTTGCCCTCTGTTCATGATATCTTCCACTCTTGTCATTTTTCTGATCCACGAGTTCCTCTTTTTATCTCACCTGGTTACACCAAGCATGCACCTCTCCATGCTGCTTTGAGTTGTCTGCAGCCTTTGTATGTCTCTTTTAGTTAAGGTCCACGTCTCTGCACCATACGTAAGCACTGGAAGGATACATTGATCAGACACTTTTCTTTTCAGACATAATGGCATATTGCTCTTGAAAATTATACTGTTTCTTCCAAAAGCTCTCCAGGCAAGTTTTATATGCCGATTAATTTCTTCATCAATGTGACCATCACTTGCTATCTGCTGTCCAAGATAAATGTAGGCATTGGTTGTCTCCAGCTTTTTCCCCATTAATCGATAAATCTTCATTTCTTGTAAAAGCATTGTACATCACTTTTGTCTTTTGAAAGTTAATTTTTAATCCCACTTCTTTACTCTTGTCAGCAAGTTCCTGGATCACACTCTGCAGCTCCGATGGGGTAGCTGCAAAAATGACTACATCATCAGCAAAACGAAGATGAGTTAGATAATCTCCATTAGCCTTTATCCCTTTATTTTCCCAGTTCAGTAATTGAAAGGCATTTTCCAATGTGGCATTAAAGAGTTTGGAAGATATAGTGTCACCTTGCCTCACTCCCTTTTCAATTTTTATGGGTGTTGTATTCTAAAATAGCCGAATCTTTGCACTTGCATTTCCATAGATGTTATTAATAATATTAATGTATGCATCTTCAATACCGCAGAATTTCAAAGCCATTGTAACTGCCGATGGTTTCACCGAATCAAAGGCTTTTTCATAATCGATAAAAGACATGCATAATGGAAGTTCATATTCCCTCGCTCTTTCAATTAGTTCTTTCAGTACGTGGATATGATCTATAGTGTTGTAGCCACTCTTGAATCCAGCTTGTTCTCTCGGTTGAGCCATGTCCAGTGTCCCCTTCAAGCGGTGTGGAATAACTTTAGTGAAGATTTTATAAAGCACTGATAGGAGGCTGATAGGTCTGTAGTTCCTGAGATCCTCAATGTCACCTTTTTTTATGTAGCAGGATCATTGTAGCATTGTTCCAATCCTCAGAATTCTTCCGTTCATTAAGGCATCGAGTGAAAACTTGGGCGAATACTGTTTCGATTTCTCTACTTGCTTCTTGTATGATGTCTACAGTAATTCCATCTTCTCCTGGAGCTTTTCCCCGCTTCATGTTCTTGATTGCATGTGCAACTTCTGCTGGGAGGACTGGTGGAACTCTGGTACTGGTACCTTTCATGATGTCTGGAGTACATGTATCATCCCTTTCATATAATTTGGAGTAGAAATCTTTCACTCTTGTCAAAATTTCGCCTCTATTTCTTGTTACAGAACCATCTTCTTTTCTCAGTGCCATAATCTGTTCCCTTCCCTTGCTGAGATGTCCCTTTGCTATCTTTAGGCTTTGGTTGTTTTCAATTACTTTCCTCACTAGTTCACAGTTGAATTTCCTTACATCTTTAGTGATACTTTTTCATGCCGTCTTGCATAGCTCTATATACTCCACTTTGGAAGTCACATCTCCTTTAGTTGTCCTCATCTCTCTTCTTTTTTGCATCAGAATTTTGCTTTTTTCTGATAATTTGTTCGTATTCAACTTGTTCTTAGTACCAGCTATTTTTGTTGTTGTTTCCACAAGATCCTTGGTCAGTTTTCTGTTAACTTTAGAGATGTCCACTTCTTCCGAAGTTAGACCTTCTAGAGAAGGGAATATGTTACTCAGTTCCAATTTGAAAGTATTATGATGTTTTTTAAGGTTGGTCATGTCAATACACTTTCTTTGTTTTATGAGCTTGCCACGCTCGAGTTTAACGTTGAGGTGTATCTTACATCGTACCATCCTATGGTCACTACCTGTGTTGAACTTGTTTAGCACACTGCAGTTTTCCATGACAAATTTCTTGTTACACATTATAAAATCAATTTCACTTGTCAATCCATTGGGATGCCTCCATGTCCATTTCCTTTGCGGCTTTTTCTTGAAAAAGGAGTTCATGATGAAAAACCCTTCTGCTTCTTCAAACTCTACGAGAGTATTTCCACGCTGGTTTCTGTTTCCGTGACCAAATTTACCTACCGAAGTTTCGTTCTGTTGCCGTTGCCCTATTTTTGCATTGAAATCTCCCATAATGATCTTCAAGCGCTGCTTGCCTTTATTATTTAGATGACGAATTTCCTCATAAAATTCTTCAATCTTTTCTTCAGGATGACTTGTGGTGGGTGCATAAGCTTGAATAAGTTCTACTGGGCCTTGATAAAGCCAAGGCTCGGCATTCTCGACACTTTCTACATTCAGTTTGCAATTATTTTATCCTCTTTTTACTCATACCTGTCAGTATATGAGTTTTTCTATGTTGTTTTTGGAATATTGGTTAAAAAATTGTTTTTGCTTCTGTCTCTTCTTAATAGTATGTGAATTCTGAATTTTCGTGACTGCTGCGTTGCGCGTGTTGATCCTCAGGTTATTTTGCAAATTTCGTATTAAATTCTTAGGTAATATCTTTTGTTTTTGTCTCTGCTCTTTATATATATATATATATATATATATATATATAGGAGTGAGACAAGGTGACACCATATCTCCGAAGCTCTTTAATGCCACATTGGAGGGTGTTTTTCAGTCACTGAGCTGGGAAAGCAAGGGGATAAAGATTAATGGAGATTATCTAACCCACCTTCGTTTTGCTGATGACGTAGTCATTTTTGCAACTACCCCATCAGAGCTGCAGAGTATGATCCAGGAACTTGCTGACAAGAGTAAAGAAGTGAGATTAAAAATGAACTTTCAGAAGACAAAAGTGATGCTCAATGCTTTTACAAGAAATGAAGATTTATCGATTGATGGAGAAAAGCTGGAGATAACAGACACGTACGTTTATCTTGGACAGCAGATATCAAGTGAGGGTCACATTGATGAAGAAATTAATCGGCGTACAAAACTTGCCTGGAGAGCTTTTGGAAGAAACAGCATAATTTTCAAGAGCAATATGCCATTATGTCTTAAAAGAAAAGTGTTTGATCAATGCATCCTTCCAGTGCTTACGTATGGTGCGGAGACGTGGACCTTAACTAAAAGAGACATACAAAGGCTGCAGACAACTCAAAGTAGCATGGAGAGGTGCATGCTTGGTGTAACCAGGAGAGATAAGAAGAGGAACTCGTGGATCCGAAAAATGACAAGAGTGGAAGACATCATGATCAGAGTTAAATCCCTGAAATGGCAATGGGCTGGACATACTGCCAGAAGGACAGATCATCGATGGACAGCTGAAATTTTAGATTGGATTCCAAGGGACAGGAAAAGACCCAGAAGAAGACCACATGGGAGATGGGTGGATGAAATTCGAAAGTATGCAGGGGTGACATGGAGGAGACTGGCACAAGACAGACCGTTGTGGAGGAAACTTGGGGAGACCTTCGTCCAGCAGTGGATTGATAATGGTTGACAATGATGATGATGATGATATATATATAGGCTATATATATATACAGTATATATCATTATGATTTATCATTGTGAACCATTATCAATCCACTGCTGGATGAAAGTTTCCCTAAGTTTCCTCCACAACTGTCTGTTTTGAGTCACTCTTCTCCATATAACTCCGGCATGTTTCCAAATTTCATCCATCCATCTCCCATGTGATCTTCTTATGGAAACACGTGGAGCCCATTAACATTTCAGGGATTTTCCTCTGATGTTTGCGCATCACCTGACCTTACATTCCATATATACAGTATATGCAGAGTATGATCCAGGAACTTGCTATCAAAGGAAAGAAGTGTGATTAAAAATGAACTTTCAAAAGACAAAACTGATGTACAATGCTTTTACAAGAAATGAAGATTTATCGATTGATGGATAAAAGCTACAGATAACCAATACCTACATTTACCTTGGATAGCAGAAATCAAGCAAAGGTCACATTGATGAAGAAATTTATCTACGGATAAAACTTGGTTGGAGAGCTTTTGGAAGAAATAGTACAATTTTTAAGAGCAATATGCCATTAAATCTTAAAAGAAAAGTGTTCAATAAATGCATCGTTCCAATGCTTACATACGGAGCAGGCACGTGGACCTTAACTACAAAAGACATACAAAAACTGCAGACAATTGAAAGCAGCACGGAGAGATGCATGCTTGGTGTAACCAGGATAAATAAGAAGAGGAACCCATGGATAAGGAAAATGACATGAGTGGAGGACATCATGATCAGATGAGGAAAATGACATGAGTGGAGGACATCATGATCAGATAAGGGAAATGACATGATTGGAGGACATCATGATCACAGTAAAATCGCAGAAATGGCAATGAGCTGCCAGAAGAACGGACCACCAATGGACAACCGCAATTTTAGACTGGATATCCAATTGATAGAAAAAGGCCCAGAAGAAGACCACGCGGGAGATGGATGGATGAAATTCGAAATATATATATATTCGTCCAAAGATGGGTCGGAGTTCCAATCCCGGCTAGGCATGGATGTTGTGTTTGTCTTAATGCACTGGCTCTCTCTCTCTCTCTTCCCTGGAACCAGTGTCCCTAAATTAGGGACGGGCGGCTGCTTATAGCCCACTGAGTTACTGACGATGGTCGTTAAACCCACGATTAAAAGAAAAATATATATGTATTATATGTTTCGGTAGGGTCCTATCATTGCTTCATTTATTTAAGTGGTTGATCTTTAAAAATGATCACTCGTGCATAAATATCTTCATCAAGTGAACGGTAGAGTCTGAAATTTTGTTCAGTCATGCTACACATGCAGCAGGAGAATTAGCATGTGAATCACACTCATAAGATAAGTCACAGAGACGTTAATAAAAGTTAACTGGAAGCAACACGGAAGGAACATCGCAACCTACCTGACAAGACAGTTTGGAATTCCAGGCAGCCGTCAAGTTTGTCACGCCACTGGGGAACGGAGTATGCATTCGCGTGACAACACATCACTGCCGCCTGTATTCGTTCGAATTAATCTCGAACCAGTTCGCTTCATACTTTCGTCTGCGTGCTGCTTCAGGAAGACGTAAAAAACAATACGGAGGCCAGAGTGAAACTAAAGCCGATTTATTTTGTGTGAAGCCATATCCCAACCGCTCAAAATATCCTATCTTCTTCGCTCCGACACTTAATATTCCACGTGCGAGTACTGTTTTGTTTCTGCTCTTCACGACGCATATGTTAATAAGATGGCAAATAAATTGAAAACAGTTGGTGGCAGAAAATTGTTAGCAAGTGGCCGATGTTAAGAATATGATCTAGATATCTTTGCATAGTAATCGGATTGTGAGATCGGACAATGGAATAGGTGACACTGTCGTAACAAGTGGCTATAGAAATAGTTCAAAGGAAGCGTTTACAAACGTCACCTGTGGGTCAGTGATGTCCGTGTACATCTGCGCTATCAGAGGAAGCATCGTTTAACAAAGGAGTCGCAGTTGATTCCGCACCAACGGTTTGGAAACGGTATGATTCAGTGAATCACAATGCGCTTGCAAACCCTAAATATCGCTCCATAGAATTCTGACGATTTGCAACTGCGTTTTCGCCGCCTCTTCTGTTTTGTGGGAGCTCAAAATGAAAGATCAATCGCTCAGTGCGAATTAGATGCAGGGTCTGTTAAATGCGATTATGAAGGAATTTCGTTGCATGTTGTCATCGGAAACTACAATATAGTCAGTATATGAAGGTTGTTTATCATGCCATCTTTGCACAATGTAACATAAAATGTCCAGCTAAATGTGTGTTTATATTACTCTTAGCTTGATTATTTTTCTTTTTTCGACTTCGACCTGTTCTTGACTGTTGTTACTTTTCGAAACCAAGAGTGAACGCTGAAAATTTGCCAAAATTCGCGAGCCACTTTCCGTGAATTAACGAAGCATAATCCTGATGCAACTTTTTCCGTGAAATGACGGAAAGAACTCTGAATTTCATGAAAAGTTCTGAATTTTCAGAAACCTTTCCGCAATTCTTTCCTTACAATTAGATAAACTACAAAATATGAAATGAAAAGGGGGAGAAAGAAAACAGAACTCTCTTGAAATCTAAAAAAATAAATTGCATTCTTTGAATTTGCTTGATTGCATTCCTCACCGCTGGAGTCAAAATAACTCCCAACTAGCGTGATTTCTTTTTAGTCACACTACATATCATTGGTTTATGGCTAAGGAATTTTAAAAAGCTCTTAAAATTGAAAAATTAAACAACCTTTGGGTTCAGATTTGTCAGCTCAGTGCCTTATTTTTGAGTACAGGATCCATACTTTAGACTAAAAAAGTTTAAAATTACAGACTTCTTTCAGGGAATACAAGAAATTCAGTGAGATAAAGAAACTATGTATGTGTTAAGTAGCCACAGTAGGATGCATTCTGATAGTCGTTTTCTTGTTTTTGTTTCAGAGTTTAACGACCACCATGAGCAACTCTTAGCTCTATAAGAAGTTGACCCTCCTTAGATTAGGGCTCCTTATCACAGGAAAGGGCAGATCGGCAAGCCCATGCCGTTTCTGATACTTCACTCCAGGTTCAACTCGGACTAATGGTAAAAAGTCAGCACCTCAGACCTAGACATGATGGGTGAAAGGTGGTTGATTGAGATCGACAAAAAGAGTAGCAACCTGTGACACAGCCAGAAATGGGCTCTTCGGGACCGAATGCCCCACCCCGAGTCATTTTCTCACATAATTCAGTGAGTTAGCTAAAACATTATGGCAGCTAGAAATAATTGTGTTGATATTATTTATTAAATCTAACGGCCTATGTTTTTGATATGGGTGACGACGTCCTAAAAGAGAAAGAGGGAGAGAGAGAGAGAGAGGGAAAGAAAGAGAAAGAGAGAGAGAGAGAGAAAGAGAGCGAGAGAAAAAGAAAGAGAGAGAGAGAGAGGGGGAAAGAGAGAGAGAACGAAAGAAAGACAGAGAGAGAGAGGGAAAGAGATAGATAGAGAGAGAGAGAGAGAGCGAGCGAGCGAAAAGAAACTAACAGTTCGATTATTTTTCTTTTCGACTTCGACTTGTTCTTGACTGTTGTTACTTTTCGAAACCAAGAGTGAACGCTGAAAATTTGCCAAAATTCACGAGCCACTTTCCGTGAATTAACGACGCATAATCCTGATGCAACTTTTTCCGTGAAATGACGGAAAGAACTCTGAATTTTATGAAAAATTCTGAATTTTCAGAAACCTTTCCGCAATTCCTTTCTTACACTTAGATAAAATACAAAATATGAAATGAAAAGGGGGAGAAAGTAAACAGAACTCTCTTGAAATCTAAAAAAAATAAATTGCATTCTTTGAATTTGCTTGATTGCATTCCTCACCTCTGGAGTCAAAATAACTCCCAACTAGCGTGATTTCTTTTTAGTTTATTGTTCTGGTTTCTTTTACATAGATTCACGCAATGGCATTAGGAATTTACTGATGTCATACTTAAGATTTTTCTACTCCTGTTCTTCGGTTCAACTTTTTTCTCCATATTTTAATCGCGCATTCTCCTTCGCTGGAGCTCGGTGGTAGCCCCTTCTTACCGTGGTCAATAGTCATTACCCCCTTTCCCTCTCAAAATCCAAGAGCATCAGAATTCCGCCCATAAAAACTCTTTTCTCCATAACAAGCATTGTAAAACCACTCCTACTGGACGAAACATAATGAACGAGAAGATGTTGAAAGCTTTCTCTCTCGCCCGTACGTGCAAGGATTTCCCTTTAGCACTATTTTCCAACGCGCACAGGGACACATTTAATTAAAATGTCTCCACGATAGCACTTCTTTATAGGCAACAAACTACCTGGGAACTTTTAAATAGAAGCTTAGCATCCCATAGTCACTTATCAAATGACGAATATCTTTCTACCCCAAAACGCCTCCACCTACGTCACTCATTGTTTCCTCTTTTTTTTTTTTTTTTTTTTGTAATATTCCTTAGAATTCCTAAGTTTCTCCGAAAAAGGAAAAAACAACAAAAAGACATGCATTCCTCTCTTTCCCGGTACAAAACACCAACAAGCCATGTCGCTATGTGACAGAGAAATATTGGCGCAGTTACTCCTTCTCATTCACCTTTAAAATAAATTTCTCAGTAGTTATTCGTCGTCTCCTCCATATTTTTTGTTTTTAAAAAAATGTACTGTACAAGAAAACAAGTTAGTAAAATCATGCAATGCATTGATTATAATACGCTTTCCAACATACCAGAAATCATTACTCAAGTTATCACTCAAGTTATGAGAATAATGGCTGTGGAATAAATTTCGGTCCTGTACCCTGACCCTTGATCCCATATCGATGATATTCGACAGAACCGGTTTGGTATACCTCCGAAATAACATGATAAAGTTTTGTCGCAATCGAAGCATTTTTACGTAAGTTATGATGCATAAGAGCTATGGAATAGATCCCGCTCCCGTGTCCTAACCTTTGACCCCATTTCGCCCATTTTCAATAGGATTCGTCCTCAGGCAGGCCCCTAT
Source organism: Macrothele yani (assembly GCA_039090855.1). Classification (NCBI taxonomy): domain Eukaryota; kingdom Metazoa; phylum Arthropoda; class Arachnida; order Araneae; family Macrothelidae; genus Macrothele; species Macrothele yani. The sequence continues at coordinate 18,414,167 of CM077025.1, forward strand.
AACATACTAACATTTCATCCAAATCGAAGCATTTTTACGTAAGTTATGACGCATAATGGCGATGGAAGTGATTCTGCTCCTATGTCCTGACCTTTCACCCCGTTTCGCCCATTTTCAATAGGGTTTGTCCTCAGGTAGTCCCCTACCACATACTAAAATTTCATCGAAATCGAACGATTGTTACGCGAGTTATCGTGCGAATGGGCATACGCACACAACGCGTGACGTAATGAGGCAGATGGGAATCGCGACCATCTGCTCGAAAGAGTGTGACATCATAAAACTTTAATAGCATCCACCAAAACGCGTGACGTAATGAGACAGATGGCGTGACCACGCGCTTACATCTCAATCGCGAGCTTGTGACGGCCATGACACTAAAAACGTGGTAATTCGGGGTGGTTATTTAACCCACTAAACGAATTTTCCTAAAGTCGAGATCAAGCTAAATCGATTTCTAGTACCAGAAAACGGTAGGTTAACGACTTTCATCAAAATCCTTAGAGCCGTTTTTGAAATAAAATTTACATAGATACAAAAATTGCTCCTTTAAGGTGGACGTCAAGTAATTTTTTTTTTTTTTGATTGGAGGTTTAACGACCACCGTGAGCAACTCAATGGGCTATAAGCAGTCGCCCGTCCCTAATTTAGGGTCACTGGTTCCAGGGAAGGGAGAGAGCCAGTGCCGTAAGACAAACACAACATCCATGCCTCACCGGGATTCGAACCCGGACCTCGTTCGGACGAATGATCAGAGGCCATCGCTTAGACCACTGCGCCACAGGGGCGGCCAAGTAATTTTGCTTCCTATACTTCCAATGGAAAAACTTCTGTACACATTTTCTTCACAATTAATGCGTTCCCAAGGGTGAAAATTTGAACATCGATTAAAATAGCTTCATTTTATAACTTGGAATACTTAATATTTTCTAAAACATAACCATAATTATGCAATCCAACATTTAGTTGCCTACTGACGTCATCAAAGTACAGGTCGCGCCATCTTTTTTCTGGTTTCAACACCACCAAAGGAAACGTTATTGTTTTTTAATATAATTATGGTTATGTTTTAGAAAATGTTAAGTATTCCAAGCTATAATATGAAGTTATTTTAATCGATGTTCAAATTTCCATCCTTGGGAACACACTAATTGTGAAGGAAATGTGTACAAAAGTTTTTCCATTCGAAATATAAGAAGCAAAATTACTTGACGTCCACCTTAATAGTATGGGATAATAGCGATGGAATGGAACCCGATCCTATGTCCTAACCATTGACCCCATTTGTCCCATTTTCGATTGGGTTCCTCTCCAGGTGGTCCCCTATCACATACTAAAATTTAATTGAAATCGAACCATATTTACGCAAGTTATGAGGCATAAGGGCAATGGAATGGAACCCGCTCCTATATCGTGACCTTTAACCCAGGTGGTCCCCTACCGCATACTAAAATTTCATCGAAATCAAACCATTTTTTACGTGAATTATCGTGCCGACAGACGGACAGACGGACGGACGGACGCAAAAAGCTGTAGCATACGCGCTTCTTCAACCTACGGTTGGAAGGCGTAAATAAAAAAGGAAAAGTATTTATGCGTATAATGAAATACAAACGTCATTTTCATAAACCAACGAAAATCAAAGTTGAAAGAGTTTACAAGTGTATTTTCCAGAGGGGAATGGGGTGGGGGGCTTACTTATTGTACAAAAAGGACTGAGCCCCTCTTGCCTCCTGTGGCCCTGAAGTCGCCATCTTTACTTCAGACCTGAAAATGAAATGGTTATTGATGTCGCAATGGCATCCGAATTGGTTAAAAAATATTACACGATTTGTGCTTTCATGTGACGTAAGTTTCATGTATGGAAAAAAAATAGGAGGGTGTGAAGCGAAATACTTTATCATCATTCCTTCGTTTGTATCTTGATGAAACATGAAATGTTGCTTCAGTTTTATTCAACTTAAGCAGAAAAAAAAACAATAATTTTATGACATCAAGTTCATTTTTCACTATTTCGATGTATCTTAACTTTAAAAAAAAAATTCGCAAAAAAAAAGTTGCTTTTATTTTTTTATTTCTCTCGCGCAAGAACTTTGAAACACGAAAAAAATACGTGCCTGTGTGTTATTGACATTTATTATCTTAATGTGAATCGTTAAAAATATGTTGTGCAGTTTCCTTTTTTTTTAAGTTTTTGTTTTGAGACTGAATTTCAGCATTCCGACAATTGCCATTCTTTACTTTTATGTTCTGTGTCATATTGTAGGCACATCTTATTCAATGTAGTCACGTACAAGAAAAAAAAGTGTCTCCGAGTCTTCAAGATTCGATTTAAAAGAGATTTCAGAACTTTCCTTTGTGGACTGAATTCATCAGTAGTTCTGGCACATTGATTCCAAAACAATTATCCCCCTCGAAGTTTGTTTTGAGTGGAATGTCAGAAACAAATGTTTTTCGTACCAGTATCGTTAATTTGCGGGGCAAATCCATTAGAAAGACCGCTGCGACGTTAAGAATTTTACGCCGTCGCTCGCGATTTGATTTCTTCGGCTGTTATCGACGCTCAGAATTTAGATTCGAGAGTGCTTTAAGAAAACGACAGCTGCTCTTGATAAAACATGTTTGTTTATGAATGACTTGAACTAAAAGAATGTAAAGTTGGCACGAAGCTGTGATAAGTTTGGAAGGAACTAAACAAAGTGAATAGAATAAGTTATGAATTCCTTTCATCTGGCATTATATAATCAGAAAACAGAAATGATAATCAAGCACGTGCTTCTGGCTTTCTAATGTGATAAAACAACCAAACACTGGTAATTAATTCTCTGTTTCGCGAATCAATCTGTCTACTCACCGAATGACTAACGCCTCAAGCGCAGCAGAGGCATAACTATTCATTTCTGCACCCGGAACGACCCACCGCAAAGTATTGGCCCCCTTTTGTATTAATTATTTAATAGTATACACCGTACATATATACACATACATATACACACATACATATACACTGAGTGGCCACTTTATTATGACCACCTGACAGTTTTAAGCAAATGAGCTATGGCTGCACGCTCTTGCCGCCAGAGGGTGAGGCTAGTATAAAAAGGTAAAGCTTAGTGCTTGCGACAGTAGTAGAAGTGATTTTTGGGTGACGAGATGGGTAAAAAATGCGATTTGACGGACTTTCAACGTGGGTTGATTGTAGGAGCTTGGAGCCATGGAGCGAGTATCACCGAAACCGCCGCATTCGTGAAATGTTTCAGAGCAGCGTTGTTAAAGTGTTTAAAGACTGGACTGTCAACCAAAAAACTGGGTCACTACGTGCAACGTGTGGTCTTCATCGACTAGTGACTGCTCGGGCGGAAGGGAGAGTGTCCAGACTGGTAACAGACAACAGAAGGGCAACAGTGTAGCAAATTACAGACCATCTTAATCAAGGATTCCCTCAAATGATCTCTGCACGCACTGTTCGCCGTACACTGCATCGGATGGGATATGGCAGCCGAAGGCCTGTTCGAACCCCTTTGCTGTCTGCAGTTAACAAGAGAAAAGTCTCCAGTTCGCACAGGAGCACAAGGATTAGACAGTCGATAATTGGAAACAAATTATGTAGTCCGATGAATCACGTTTTCAGTTGCACCATGCCGACGGCCGAGTGAGAATTTGGCGGAAACAGCACGAAAGCATGGACCCCAAAATGCATTGCTACAACCCTTCAAGCTGGTGGAGGCAACGTTATAGTTTGGGGAATGTTTTTCTGGCATGCTTTGGTCCCTTTAATTCGTGTTGATCAACGCCTGACTGGACATCATATCTAAACATCGTTGCGGACCAAGTGCATTCTTTCATGTGGATGGTTTATCCCAATGGCGATGGCTACTTTCAACAAGATAATGCGTTCTGCCATAGTGCTCGTATTGTACAGGATTGGTTTCAGGAACATGCTGGTGAGTTTACTTTGCTTAGGTGGCCCCCACAATCTCCAGATCTCAACCCCATTGAGAATTTGTGAGATGAAGTTGAACGAGCTATCAGACAGCTGGATCCACAACCCTGCAATCTCACACTCCTGGAAAGTGCTGTTCATCAAGCATGGTCTCAGATTTCACAAACCACCTATCAATATCTCGTGGAGTCCATGCCACGAAGAATCGACGCAGTATTAAAGGCAAAAGGTGGCCCAACGAAGTACTGAGGGGTGGTCATAATAAAGTGGCCACTCAGTTTATACAGCGGGGTCAATTATGGCCAAACCCTCCCGAAAGATGATTTCACAACTTAAATCTTGACCATGCACCTGGCCAAGGCAGCGGCCAGTGCGACATGAAGGCAGAGTGTGTTAAGGATCACCGGAAGACGGGACTAGGCTGCCATCCGATGCTGACTTTGGCTACATTTAACGGACGATCTGTATCTTCTAATTTAAACCTCCTTGAATTGGAGGAGGAAATCTATAGGATCAAGTGGGACGTCGTCGTGCTAAGTGAGAAAGAAGAAAATTAGAAGATCTCATTGAACTGAAAAGCGGACATATCTTCTACTATTGTGGGACAGATAGTGGCAGAACTAAAGGTGTTGGATTCATAATAAGCAAGAAACTGAAGTACAATGTTCCAGAAGTTGAATGTTGAAAGCACCACATATGCTCCCCATTTAAAAAACTAACAAGTTATCAAGCCTTCAATTTTTTTCAAAAAATATTTAAAATTTTTAAATGCTTTTGATTAAAAAAAAAATGATTTCTTATGATACTCTGGTAATCACAAATAGCGTATGTGGAAAACCATATCGTTCTTTTTGACCTACACGAAAAGTTAAAAAAATAAAGATATTAAAGAATTGAAAATTTTTTCATTTAAAAACAATGAAAGAAACCTGTGTTTTGTACCAACCTGAAGAGATTTAAAAAATAAAGAAATATAGTAATGTTATTTTGATAATTTTCTTTTTAGATTGTAAATTAAAAGTAGTTTAAGATTTTAAATTAAAAAATTCATTCGTATTCTTATTAAAAATTAACATTTCCAATTCTTTTTTGGTGGGGAGAGGGGTAATTATTTGTGAATTAACATCAAAGAATCAAATTTAATTTTCATTTCACTTGGAGCAACCACCTATGCTTAATTTCCATGCAGTCTTTCAAGTATCACTGGATATACTTTAAATGCTGAAAAAAAAAATGATCCTTGTGGAAACACAGACATCGGGATTTATTTTGACATGAAACTGAAAATATTCGTTACATTCTGTAAAAAAATATTTCAAATATATACAATATTTTAAAAAATAATTTGCTTTTAATTAGCTTTTTTTAATTATTGATTTTTTAAAGTAATGCATTTTGAAATATTGATTTTAAAGAGCAACATTAAATACATATTTATGTTATTTTATAAGGTAAAGCATTTCTTATTATTCGCTTTCTAATGAATAAATACCTTCCCAAGGATTTCAGTATAGGAAAAGTCTTCAGCTTAAAAGCGGGATGGAATATATGTAGTTCCATTAGGAAGTGGAAAAAGTTCCTGACAGAACAGCTGTTGTAGTAGGGAACAATGTACGCGTTACATTAAAACCTGCTTACTGTTTATTTACTTTTTTTTTTTCGTCCTTCATTTTTCTTCTTTGTTTCCACATTTTCTTGAAAACACCGCATCTTTATTTTGCGGCCGCTTCATTTTGTTGAAACGAATCTCTGATATGCTGCTGGAAAATGAGGGTGGGTTGCTGCCGAGGGGTCATAATTCATCGTTTTTTCTCTCGGAGTAAAAAAAATATGGCTTTTATTTTTCTCAAGAACTTGTTCTTGAAGCGTTTATCTTCTTACCGCCGTAACTTTTGTTATTAGCTTCCAGAGGGAATTGTAAGACATCCACATTTCAACACTTCTGGAAATGGAAGCCTCTACTTTCTCTAGAAGGGATTACTTGTACAGAGTAGATAAGTACCTTTTAAAATACGTACTCAGTTTCTTTTTTTTTTTTTTTTTTGTATTTTTTCAAAATCCACCAAGCCAGTTTTGAAAACTGACGTTAGAAAAACATTTCGAAGAATAAAAGTGGGATAGGCAGTTTCAAAACAGAAAGAAGTATGCATGATCAGTGGTAGTTGGCAGTTTGAAAAACATGTAATGTAGCTGGAGCCTAATGTGTCGTCAGCCAGAACCGATGTACCACTGAAGAGTGTGAAAAGTACCTAAGTTATTACAAATTTTTTTGAAGAATTTTATTGGGATGTCAGAAAAAAACAAAAAAAAAACGGGATTTTGATACAAAACAGTTTCACTTATCCAGAACCTCGGAAGAATCCAAGCTAAATTTCAAAGTGCATACCTGTGTTTAATGTCTTTCAATCCCTGAACTGGGAAAACAAAGGGATAAAGATTAATGGAGATTATCTAACTCACCTTCGTTTTGCTGATGACGTAGTCATTTTTGCAACTACCCCATCAGAGCTGCAGAGTAGGATCCAGGAACTTGCTGACAAGAGTAAAGAAGTGGGATTAAAAATGAACTTTCTGAAGACAAAAGTGATGTTCAATGCTTTTACAAGAAATGAAGATTTATCGATTGATGGAGAAAAGCTGGAGATAACGGACACGTACGTTTATCTTGGACAGCAGATATCAAGTGAGGGTCACATTGATGAAGAAATTAATCGGCGTACAAAACTTGCCTGGAGAGCTTTTGGAAGAAACAGCATAATTTTCAAGAGCAATATGCCATTATGTCTTAAAAGAAATGTGTTTGATCAATGCATCCTTCCAGTGCTTACGTATGCTGCAGAGACGTGGACCTTAACTAAAAGAGACATACAAAGGCTGCAAACAACTCAAAGCAGCATGGAGAGATGCATGCTTGGTGTAACCAGGAGAGATTAGAAAAGGAACTCGTGGATCCGAAAAATGACAAAAGTGGAAGAAATCATGGTCCGAGGTAAATCCCTGAAATGGCAATAGGCTGGACATACTGCCAGAAAGACAGACCATCGACGGACAGCCGAAATTTTAGATTGGATTCCAACGGACAGGAAAAGACCCAGAAGAAGACCACATGGGCGATGGGTGGATGAAATTCGAAAGTATGCGGGAGTGACATGGAGGAGACTGGCACAAAACAGACCGTTGTGGAGGAAACTTGGGGAGACCTTCGTCCAGCAGTGGATCAATAATGGTTGACAATGATGATGATGATGAATAGTTTTTATCCATCTGTTTTCAATTTCTTTAATTCCTGCACGGTACCAAGTTTTTGATTTAGGCGCAAAGAACTCTTGGAACTCGCGTTCGACATCGTCCACAGTAGATACCTGCTTGACACGGCGAAAATGCGCCATCTCCACAAATAAAAGTAGCCTAAAGGCGCAAGATTGGGGCTGTATGCTGGATGAGGCAGCAGCTCGATTTCATACCGTTCTTGGAGTTTGGTGAAAATCTTCCAAATACGTGGAGACAATGTAAATAAACAAAGTCATCGCTCTTTCCACATTTTCCTTTGATTCACACACAGCAACCGAAAAATTGTATTTCGACACCACTGGGATCGAACCCCAGATCTCTCGATAACTTGACGAGTACGTTGGTTTAACGTTATGGTGCCAACAATCCATGACGCTATGCGTGTTTATCTGTTAGAATCTCACTTCACAAATTCGTACGGATGGTCTCAGCCACTGAGACGTCTCCATCTGGTGGGGATTAACGGCACAAGCTATTTCATTATATATAAATAAATACATCGCTCTTTCCACGTTCCAGACACACACAGCAACCAAAAAATTGTTTTTTAGCCGCCGCTGTGAAACTGAACCACAGAACTCTCGATATCTAGCCGAGTGCGTTACATTTACACCAAGGTGGCCAACAATCCACGGTGCTATGTGTATTTTTAAGTCAGCTTCTGACATCATAAACCCGTAAGATGGGCTCAGTTACTGAGACGTCTCCATCTGGTGGGAATTAACGGCACTGGCTATATATATATTACAGCAGTTAAATCCAAAAGGCAAGATCCAAGGTGAAAATCCTCCTGATACGTGGCGACAGTAAATAAAGAAATGCATCGCTCTTTCCACAGTAGCTGAGCCCATCTTACGAATTATATAGGTGGTCATATTATTCGACCATATTATTAATATGGTGGTCATATTATTAATATGGGTGGTCATATTATTCGACCATATTATTAATATGGGTGGTCATATTATTCGACCGTGTAATCAGGGGGAAATTTGGATATCCACTCTTCTGCAATACTCTTCTGTTTTTGGTTAAGTTTCTGACCTCTGTTTTTCGGATCCATGAGGTTTGCTAGAAAATGTAGTGCAAGAATTGCTTGTTCAAACCTTTTTAAAAATCTAGATGATAGGGCTGCAGGATTTTTTCTTGTAGCAAATCCGGCCATATTTCGGCAGCAACTGAAGCAGACATTCTGTCTCTCTCTGAAGTGTGTCCAGTGTGGTATAAACAACGGATAACTGCTTTTCCAGATTCATAGCTTCACGGTAAATGCCCATTTTATCCAAGATTTTTTAAATAGATTGATGAAGTTCCTCAATATGCTCTTAAGAAATTTCTCCGTATTTGTGATAATTGGCCACAAATGTTTTAACACAATCAGGTATAACGAAGTGAATTTCTCCGTCATTTCTGTCCACGCCAGGATTCGAACCCGGATCCCCTCATTCCGGAATAAGTCACTCTACCAATTGAGCTACGCGGATGTTTTATTCTGATTCCTATCTGCCTTTATGTCGTGTGCGTCCTTCTGGCAGGTACGTTACATCTCCTGGTACGTTACATCATCTCCCCCTTATTTTTTTTTCGAAGTGCTGGAGAAGGGATTCTCTTATTTTTTCTATCTCGCGGTATGGAAATAACATCACACCAATGCGAGATTTTGAACGGTCGGGTCATCCGGATAGTTCGGGCGCCATTATAACGAAGTGAATTTCTCCGTCATTTCTGTCCACGCCAGGATTCGAACCGGATCCCCTCATTCCGGAATAAGTCACTCTACCAATTGAGCTATGCGGACGTTTTATTCTGATTCCTATCTGCCTTTATGTCGTGTGCGTCCTTCTGGCAGGTACGTCACATCTCCTGGTACGTTACACAGGATGAAAGTTGCACCTTGTATCGTTAGATAGTTGTGGCATTAAGCCAGGCTTTTCTTTGAACCATCCATGTGGTTGATGTAGGCATAAGTTACTGAAATATGTTTGCACCGCCGCAATGTGGTGCTTGGGGAAACATCTCTTTCTAACAAACTCAACAGATGGGCTGAACATCCATATGTTATGAGAGTTGGATATCTTTCATTTAAAATGTTCCACATTTTTATCATTTTGTTTTTGCTCTCAGTTACAACAGCAAAAACAAATTTTCCAATTTTTTCTTCACACTCCTTTATGGCCGCCTCTAATTTAGAAGCACAATATTTTTCCCTTTTCCTTTCCGATCCAGTATCATCAACATAGGGCAAAAAACTTTCTGTTCCGGTATGGACACTAATAGCTTGGACTGGCTCATTCTTCACACTGTACCAACCATCTATGATGAGAGTCAAAGTGCCAAATTTTATTTTTTCTAAAACCTGAGATTCAGCTTCTTCTGCTGCAGTATCAAAAAATTTTCCACCATTGGCTTTTGCTGAGGGTGGATGATGTCCAGGTCTCAGTGTTTCAATCATAATTTTAAACTGATCCAATTCTACTGCATTAAATGGTATGTCAGCAGCATAAGAAAATTAGCCACTGTTTCATCAACAGATTCCTTTTGACTTTTTTTGCGCTTTTAAGACAGATTTTACTGATTGATTGTCGCTTCTTTGTTTTTTTACAACAGTACTCGAAAACCCCCGATAAAACCCGAAAAAGCCCGATAAAAAAACAAAAAAAAACAACCCCAAGTGGGCTGGTGTGACGTATATTCTAAGTTAACTTTCATTTCTGGTTTCTTTTCCTATGTAAATTTTATGTTTGTTCTCCGTCGTACTTCCCAACTTAACGTGATATTTTCAGCCGCCCCGGTGGCGCAGTGGTCTAAGGCGCTGGCCTCTGACCATTCGTTCGTAAGGGGTCCGGGTTCGAATCCCAGTCAGGCATGGATGTTGTGTTTGTCTTACGGCACTGGCTCTCTCCCTTCCCTGGAACCAGTGCCCCTAAATTAGGGACGGGCGACTGCTTATAGCCCATTGAGTTGCTCACGGTGGTCGTTAAACCTCCAATAAAAAACAAAACAAAAAACAACGTGATATTTTCTCTCTCACGAGAATACTGTTGGCAACACTCTTGAGGTCAGAGTGAACGTCACGTATGGATGTATGAGATAAGAACGATAGATAAAAGGATAAGATAACAGTTGCTGTTGTGGATATGTGGGGGATGTGTGTTTGTAGACGTTCAATTATTATTAGATAATGTAATCTGATATCTGCTGTCTTAAAATTGTGGAGTGCTACTGAAATTTGTGCAGGGACTAATAAAATAATTCCCGTACGTTGACTTCTGTTTTATGATTCATCTGGCCGTAATCTTCAATTAGGAACTATTGCATCGTATTCATATCTAATGATTTAGAAATAACGTAAGAACGACAAGATCTCTACACGAAAAGAAATTTCGTTATACTGGGTTTTTTCAAACCCTGCCCTGGAACCAGTGCCTCTAAATTAAGGGACGTGCGACTGCTTATAGCTAATCAAGTTGCTCACGGTGGTCCTTAAACCACGAAAAAGAAAAAAAAAGCGTTGGTCAGTTCTAGTAATATATCCAACCCATTGCCATTCCACGGATTTTACCTTGATCTTGATGTCATCAGGTCCTGTCATTTTTCTGGTCCATGAGTTCCACTTCCTTTCTTTCCTGGTTGTACCAAGCATGCACCTCTTGGTTGGTTAAAGTTTATAATAACCCAAAGGCTTCAATAGTTCAAAGAGAGCCAAATCACAACGTTTACAAACAGTAATAAAAGCGAAACTAAAATGTATGTCACGAAGGAGAAGCAAATGAAACGTTGTAAACCGTTGACATAAGACAACGGACTAGACAAAAGGAAATACACTGATGCGACATAAAAAAAAATCGATGGGCCGAATTGGATTCTCCCGCTGTGTTTAAAAAAACTACGTATGCCCTGTCTTGTGTCTATGATAAGAGTGTAAATAAAACACTTGGTAGGCGTTGGCAATGTTGTCGAGGGACATTGCTATAATTCGAGCTATTGGGAAAACACACCACCAATGTCTCATTTAGCACTTGAACGCGGGATCAGGTATAAGTCAGAAGCCGGCGCTTCTAACTACTCTGACACTGTATCGCCAACTGACGTTTCCAGAGCATCTTTATGAAGCGAAAATCGAAGGGATCGACTCGGCCACTGGATTGCCTATACTGACCTTTCCAGAGTGTCTTTGTGAAGCGAAAATCGAAGAGATCGCCTGTTTTCCAAAGGATGACTACTCGGCCACTGGAACACCTTCTGATCTTGCCAGAGCACCTTTCTGAAATGAAAGTCGAAGAGATCACCTGTTTTTCGAAGATTGAACTGTGATAGAAGTGGCATATTTTAAGAGCCTGATTGTCGGAGCAGCGAGTGAAGGAAAGGAAGGGGTAAAGAGCTGTGAGAAAAAGACGAAGAGACAGAGTAAAAAGAGAGAAAAGGTGGACGGATAAAGGTAGGAAAGAGCGTGAGAAGGAGAGAGTGGGAGATGAAGCAAAGAGGAAAGGAGCGATGGAGGATGAGGAAAGAAAAGGAGACAGGGAAGAAGAAGAAGTTGTACACCAGATAAATCTTATTCGAACCAGTTAGAAAGGTTATAGATACCGTTACTTTCTCGTGCATACTTATGCAGTACAAAATATTTCAGCGAAGCAATGTTGTTAGGTAAATTTTGACAAAAATATCTGCACTTTAAAAAAATCAGCGAATTCTAATAACAAAGTTTGTGTGTTGAGTAAATTAACTGTTATCTTGAATGCTCTTAAACAACTGGATTTAAAATTTACAGCCATGAATCGAAAATTACTTTTACGGCAAAATCTATATGTAAGAAATTCAGTTGAATCCAGTACCGATTCTCAGTAATTAGTAGACATTCAAAAAAGAACTAAAAAAATTTCAAAAGACAAAACAATTACGGAATTTATATTAAATGATATGTGGATTTTCCAAACTATTATGAAGATGAGATTACTGCTGAAGGAAAGTGCTTTGTTTAATCAGATCAGACCAAATGTTAGCTGATGAACTGTGGTGAACGAGAGTAAACACCAATGAAATCTTTAGAGTATGCGAATGTCACATGTTTGAAGCCTTTATTAAATATGACACAGAAGATATATATGAAGACTTTGATCTGGAAATGCACTGCCGCATTAGAATCACGATTCTGCTTTCAATTGAGTGGATGCGAAAGTGTACACGGATGTCCCGGATGACTATCTATCGTCTTCTGTGGATTGGTGACTCAGTAACGAAAGTCAGTTTCCTCTTTCAGCAAGATAATAATCTAAATCACAAAATGACGAATGATAACGCCACGACTGCTACGCAGCACGATGTGAATTTTCGAACTGGATTCCCTAATCTCCGGTCGTTAATTGTACTGAGTGGTTTTCGAAATATCTCAGAATCTTCCAAGTTGCATGAATGAGAAACTGGTTCATGCAGGGAACGGCTAAAACAAATTGCAGATTATTATCTACTTTGGAATTGTTTCGTTAATGAAATGTAGCTCTACATTTGGATGAAAAAATAGGAAAACTAGTCTTAATTCTTCACAATGGACCTTTCTGTATTCTCTTGGTTATGTCAACCTTAGCTCCACATGTACCGTGCAATTCCCTCTAATGCGCTCGACAGGATTTCATCAGGATGTTGAACTGGCAAGGCAATTTGTTGTTTTCAAACAGGGATGGATTGGAGCTAAAACTGCTGGAGAACTGAGTGTCTTTCCACGGAAGTACTCAGTTCTTCTATTTTTATTGCTCTTCCTCTCAATCCCTTTACATAACTACTCTACTAGACACTGAAATTGCTCGCCAACCTTATCGTCGTCCATGTGAAGAGCTGGACCTATTCCTGGGAGACAGGATAATAAGCCTTGTGGTAAACTGGCTATTCGACACACTATGTCCCGTCACATGCAAATCACGATGCTAGAGTTGTGCAAAGGTGTTGGCAACAATGGTTGGAAGAAGGTACCACCAACAGTCATCGTAGTGGAATAAGCTATGTAAGGGTGACATCAGCACGAATATATCAGCGTATTCGTCAGCGGGTTGTTGCGGAGCCCCCGGAAACTGCAGCGATTATTCTGCGAGATGCAGCTACTACGATACACACCCTCAGGATATTGACAGAAGTAGGCTTGTGCTTCCAGTGACCATTGAATTTACTGCCATTGATCCGAAGACACAGCAGGGCTAGACTGGACTGGTGTCAGAGCAGAGCTATCTGTCGACACGAATGGTCCCTAACTTAGGGTAACTGGTTCCAGGGAAGGGAGAGAGCCAGTGCCGTAAGACAAACACAACATCCATGCCTCACCGGGACTCGAACTCGTACCCTTCTCGGACGAATGATCATAAGCCAGCGCTTAGACCACTGCGCCACCGGGCGGCCTTACTTTCATTGCTGACAATCGTCGGTCCAGTGCTTATTGACGACACAGGCAAAGGTCAGATCTGGCGGGCACCACTCGGCACTCCGAAAAGATATCCACGAGTGAGGTGCTATCAGTTATGATAGTAATTCATCTCCAGTTGGCATGACGGGAACCGTGGCAGCTGGGCGATACGTCGACGATGTTCTTCTGCCAGTGACGGTGCAATTTCTGAAAGGTATTCCGCAAGTCATTTTTCATGGCTAGCAGAGTAGAAAACGATCATCTAAAGCACTAAATAACTTCGTGTGAATGACAGTGTCCATAGGCGTAGAAACGTATGGGAATGGGAACACGTGTCCCCTCAACGTTTTCTTAGGTAGGGACCGCGCCCTTCAACTTTTGACTGGAGTTTATCACATGATATACAATGCTTCCCAAAATCTTCCAATTTCAAAATCTCACTATTTGTAGAATTTTAATTAAAATTTGTAATAATGGTGTACTACATTTCTCTGCTGCCAAATGTACCATTGCGAGGTCATTTTTTTTTTTTTTTTTAGCAAAAGATGATTTGCAAGATACCTTTAGTGGGCAGAGCATGGTCCAAGCTTTTTAAGGGGACAGAGAGTTAACGACCACCATGAGGAACTCGATGGGCAATAAGCAGTCGTTATCGTAAGGCAACACAACATTTGTGCCTCCCAGGGATTCGAACTCGGAGACATCTCTGAAGAACAGTCAGAAACCAGAACTTAGACCATTGTGGTACTGGGGGGGGGGGGGCAGACCTGATCCACCACAGTACCCTTCCTAATCCTCCTTGCTTGCTCCGGATGTCTTATGCAATCTGAATACCTAGAGTAACCCTCCTATTTTATGGCATATTATTCAATTAGCTGTTCCGGTCGATCATGTTCACTCTCTCTCTCTCTCTCTAAGAACAAGTTGCATGTGAACAAATTATCTGGAAAAACCAAAATTCTGATGCAAAAAAGAAGAGAGATGAGGACAACTAAAGAAGATGCGACTTCCAAAGTGGAATATATAGAGCTATGCAAGACAGTACGAAAAATTATCACTGAAGACGTAAGGAAATTCAACTGTGAACTAGTACGGAAAGCAATTGAAAAGAACCAAAGCCTAAAGATAGCAAAGGGGCATCTCAGTAAGGGAAGGAAACAGATTATGGCACTGAGAAAAGAAGATGGTTCTGTAACAAGAATTAGAGGCGAAATTTTGACAAGAGTGATAGATTTCTACTCCAAATTATATGAAAGGGATGATACATGTAGTCCAGACATCATGAAAGGTACCAGTACCATAGTTCTTCCAGTCCTCTGAGCAGAAGTTGCACATGCAATCAAGAACATGAAGCGGGGAAAAAGCTCCAGGAGGAGATGGAATTACTGTAGAAATCATAAGCAAGTGGAGAAATTGAAACAGTACTCGCCCAAGTTTTCACTCGATGCCTTAATGAAGGGAAGATTCCTGAGGATTGGAACAACGCTACAATGATCCTGCTACATAAAAAAGGTGACATTGAGAATCTCAGGAACTACAGACCTATCAGCCTCCTATCAGTGGTTTATAAAATCTTCACTAAAGTTCTTTCACACCGCTTGAAGGTAACACGGGACACAGCTCAACCGAGAGAACAAGCTGGATTCAGGAGTGGCTACAGCACAATAGATCATATCCACGTACTGAGAGAACTAATTGAAAGAGCTAGGGAATATGAACTTTCATTGTGCATGGCTTTTATCTATTATGAAAAGGCCTTTGATTCAGTGAAACCATCAGCAGTTAAAATGGCTTTGAAATCCTGCGGTGTTGAAGATGCATACATTAATATTATTAATAACATCTATGAAAATGCCAGTGCAAAGATTCGGCTGTTTGAGAATACAGCACACATAAAAATTGGAAAGGGAGTGAGACAAGGTGACACCATATCTCCCAAGCTCTTTAATGCCACATTGGAAAATGTCTTTCAATCACTGAACTGGGAAAACAAAGGGATAAAGATTAATGGAGATTGTCTAACTCACCTTCGTTTTGCTGATGACGTAGTTATTTTTTCAACTACCCCATCAGAGCTGCAGAGTATGATCCAGGAACTTGCTGACAAGAGTAAAGAAGTGGGATTAAAAATGAACTTTCAGAAGACAAAAGCGATGTACAATGCTTTTACAAGAAATGAAGATTTATCGATTGATGGAGAAACGCTGGAGATAACAGATGCGCACGTTTATCTGGGACAGTAGATATCAAGTGAGGGTCACATTGATGAAAAAATTAATCGGCGTATAAAACTTGCCTGGAGAGCTTTTGGAAGAAACAGCATAATTTTCAAGAGCAATATGCCATTATGTCTTAAAAAGAAAAGTGTTTGATCAAATCATCCTTCCAGTGCTTACGTATGGTGCAGAGACGTGGACCTTAACTAAAAGAGACATACAAAGGCTGCAGACAACTCAAAGGGGCATGGAGAGGTGCATGCTTGGTGTAACCAGGAGAGATAAGAAGAGGAACTCGTGGATCCGAAAAATGACAAGAGTGGAAGACATCATGAACAGAGTTAAATCCCTGAAATGGTAATAGGCTGGACATACTGCCAGAAGGACAGACCATCGATGGACAGTCGAAATTTTAGATTGGATTTCAAGGGACAGGAAAAGACACAGAAGAAGACCACATGGAAGATGGGTGGATGAAATTCGAAAGTATGCCGGAGTAACATGGAGGAGATTGGCACAAGACAGACCGTTATGGAAGAGGCTTGGAGAGATCTTCGTCCAGCAGTGGATTGATAATGGTTGACAATGATGATGATGATGATGACATTGTATATATACAGATATATAATCCCACATCTTTACTTTTGTCAGCAAGTTCCTGGATCATGAATTCCACCTCTAAAGGGCAGTTACAAAAATGACTATGCCATCGGCAAACGATGGTGAGTTAAATAATCTCCATTTGTCTTTATCCCTTTGCTTTCTCGGTTCAATGATTGAAAGACATTTTGCAATGTGACATTTAAGAGTTTGGAAGATCTGATGTTACTCTGTCTTGCTTTCTTTCCAATTTTTATTGGTGCTGTATTATCAAATAGCCGCATCTTTGCACTTGCGTTTTCGTAGATGTTATTAATAATGCTAATATATGCATCTTCAGCACCGCTGGATTTCAAAGTATTTGTAAGTGCTGATGGTTTTACGGAATCAAAGGCGTTTTCCTAATCAATAAAAGCCATGCACGTAATGGGAGTTCATAATCTCTTGTTTTTTTTTTCAATTAGTTTTCTCAGTACATCGATATGATCTATAGTGCTGTAACCACTCCTGAATCCAGCTTGTTCTCTTGGTTGAGCCATGTCCAGTGTTACCTTCAAGCAATGTGGAAGAAACTTAGTGAAGATTTTATAAACCACTGATGGGAGGCTAATGGGCCTGTAGTTCCTGAGATCCTCAACGTAACATTTTTTTATGTAGCAAGATCATTGTAGCATTGTTACAATAATCAGGAATCTTCCCTTCATTGAAACTGACATCTAGTGAAAACTTGGGCGAATGTAGTTTCTATTTCTCCCCTTGCTTCTTGTATAATGTCCACGGTAATTCCTTCTTCTCTTGGAGCGCTTTCCCGTTTCATGTTCTGAATTGCTCGGGTATAGTGGTCCCTTTTTTAATGTGTGGAATAGATGTATCATCCCTTTTACATGGTTTTAGTAGAAATCTTTCAATCTTGTCAAAATTTGGCCTGTATTTCTTGTTACAGTATCATCTTGATATAGTCTGTTTTTATTCCTTACTGAGATGTCTCTTTGCTCTTTCTAGGCTTCGGTTGCTTTCAATTTTGCTTTCTTTACTAGTTCACAATTGAATTTTCTTATGTCTTCTATGATTCTCTTTCATACTGTCTTGCATAGCTTTGTATATTGCACTTTTGAAGTTACGTTTTCTTTATTTGTCCTCATCTCTTTTGCATCAGCATTTTTTTCGTGATATTTTCTTCATTAGTAACTTGCTCTTAGTCATCATCATCATCATTGTCAACCATTATCAATCCAATGCTAGACGAAGGTCCCCCCAAGTTTTTTTCACAACGGTCTGTCTTGTGCTAGTCTCTTCCATGTTACTGCCGCATACTTTCGAATTTCATCCGCCCATTTCCTATGAACATGCTGATGAGAATTTAATTTGTAACCTGAGATAAGGAATATCATCTGCCAACTTTATATGTGTAATGTGTAATGGAGCGAGTCCTCTGAGTGACTATCTAAAAAAGTAGCAGAAGGACACCATTTTCGTAATTGTTGGTAACAAGATGTTAGAGATTCCTTGTAAGGTTCCAGATGAAAATTCATAAACAGTCTAATAACAGTAAATATTAGAAATAGAAAACAAACAACAAAAAAAGAAAAAGAAACGACGTAAGTCAGCTAAAATTGCAAAGAAATAGTTGCTCAAAGCCATGCTGCTTCGTATCCATAGTTCTCAGTACTAACATACATTGAATAAATAGTACATACAGTATGTACCGGAAAAGTTTTTTTTTTTTTTTTCAGTAAGGATAATATCGTCAGCGTCGGGTAAAATCGACATGACCGGATTTTTTTTTTTTTTGCGAAATTTCTGCTAAGTACCTCAAAATTTGTTCCCCGGTTTATCCCTATCCCAATAGCCCAACCCCCCCCCCATTTCTGAGCTGCTGAGGTCCTCACTACTGCTCGAAAGGCAGGTAAAAATCCATGGCATGTACCTTTCAATAGCTTTAATACACACACACAGACGCACACACATTTTTGGAGTATATTCTACCTTTTGTTATACTACCTTTTGTTTTTCCTCCTATTTTTGTCTCTATGAACTTGCTGATGAGAATTTAGTTTGTAACCTGAGATAAGGAATATCATCTGCCAACTTTATAAAAACTCTACCGTTTATATAAATTATATGCATTTGACAAGTTTGTTGAAATATGAAATCGTTGCGCTCTTTTTTTTTTTTTTTTTGTATTTAGGGCTGGGAGGGGGATGAGAGAAAGTTGGGTGTGTGGAAGTACCTCTAGCTCCTCGTTGGCCGGTGATTCTTGCAAACATTTCTACAATCCGACGGATGATTGTTTCAAGCTGGTGTGCCATGTTAGCATTGAAAGCATTTTCTGTTCAAGTACTCACAAATACCATCTTAAAAATTAAATTCTTGATAACATTCATCAATAGATGGCGACACAATATTGTAGAACTTAGCACTAAATATTAAAGGCATTTATTTGTCCCTTTACTTTTTTTTTTTTTTGCTAATTTCGTCAGATTGAACTGTTCCCAAATTTGTAGTATAATTTCATATTTTTTGTAAGTAGAAAGGTTTCTCTTTGAAATAATATTTGGGCTTTCAGTTTCTGGAATCCATTATCACTTGCCCTATTTCGAAATCTACGAAATCCTAAATATTCTGCTGTCCTCAAAACATGAAGAGTAAAACAGAATAATTAACAATGTTAATAAAAATAATTATCACTTAAACACAATAGGGTGTTAAGTTCTATGTACGTAGGATACTGGAAACATGCCATTTAAATTTAAAGAATTCGATCCTATGACAAATTATGCAGGTCGGCGCGGAATTAATTTTTTCTTTCGGATTTAATTTAAGATAGGAACAATATTTCCAGTGGTTGCTTCAATCCAAAGGCGTATACAGAAGTTTTTTCGGCTAGGGGGTGGGAGGCAAAAATGGAAAATTTTAAAATTTATCAGGACAAAATAAACGATAATGAAAAATAGAAGAAAAAATTAAAGCATTGTTTTCTAATACAATTTGATGCATTTTTATTAAAATAAAGTATTTTTTCTAATGTAAACCGCGTTTTTGCAAAAAAAAAAAAAACACAAATGAAAATTCATTTGTGAACAGGGGTGACTTCAGCATCTCAGGCTAATGTACTGCAGCCCCATACCTGCCATCTCCCCCATCCCAGTAGCCGCCCCTGTGGCGGCGGCTCTTAGGGGGTGGCAAGTGTCGTATAGGAGGGGGCACAAATTTTGAAGTACTTGGCAGAAATTTAAAAAAAAAATTAGTTCATGTAAATGTTTCCCGCGCCGATGATGTTAACCCTGTAAAAAACAGTTTTTGGGTACAGACTGTAAATGGAATTTATTCAATGTACACTATATTGACAAAAGTCACCGGACACCTAGAAGAGAAACACAACATAGCCTTTATTGACATACATTGGTACTGTGTCGGTCCACCTTTGGCCTTAATGCATGCACTGATCTTTCGAGACATGCTTTCGACAAGGTTTTGGAACACAGCGATAAGCATGCGTATGCGCTTCCCTTCAGTACATAATGCTGCCGCTAACTGTTGCTTAGTAGTAGGTCTTTATTCCAAATTTCTTATGTGGCGCTCTAATTCATCCCATAGGTGCTCTATGGGATTAAGATCAGGGCCCTGTGCTAGCCAGTCCACACACGATACGGAATTATTGTCAAACCACGCCGTAACAGTCCTTGCTTTATGGCTCGGTGCATTATCCTGCTGGTACCAACAAGGCTCGGTTCCATAGTATTGCCACAGAGTTGGTAGGGCATAATTGTCCAGAATTTTGAGGTAGACGTGCTGGTTAACAGCTTTGCCCACGATAACCAATGGGCCGGGACCATACCACGAAAAACACCCTCACACGAGTGCACTTAAAGCTCCAAACTTGACCGTAGGAACAATAAACTGTGATAAATAACTTTCCCCCGGCTGCCACCATACCCACACACGGCCATCAGACTGATGAATCGTGTATCTGGATTCATCAGTCCATAGGATTCGCTTCCACTGACCTACGGTACACGATAAATGTTCTTTGCAACATGCTAAACGACGAGTAGCATTCCGAGTGGAGATGAAAGGCTAATGAGCAGCTGCACGACCACGGTAACCCATGGAATGAAGTTCTCTGGGAATGGTATGTGTACATACCGAGGTTCCAGCAGTTTTACTCACCTGTACACTGAGGTCTTGTGCAGTACTTCGTCGATTAGCTGTAACGACTCTCCTGAGGCTTCGACGTACTCTATCACTGATTTTCTTTGGTCTGCCGGTATGTTTTGCTGCTTCAAGCACGCCACTTATTCAGTACATCCAAAACAGTTGATTTGGATATGTTTAAACGCCTCTCGGTTTCTCTTATGGACAACCCACTAATATAACACCGAACAATGTTTCCTTTCTCAAAGTGAGTTCTCCCCCGCAGCGACATTTTCACCCAACCTCACATATGATCGCAGTCAGATGCAGGCTTGTTTTTATACCGTTTGCAGCTATATCGAGTATCTTAACAACGCAGCGGATACGTTCATTTGCTTTTGAAGGGGTGTCCGATAGTTTTTGTCAATATAGTGTATGCAGTGCTGGGAACCATAGATACGAATCTCCATAGTCTCATTTTAGCTAACTTATGCCATTTGTCTTTAGTTTTTTAATAGTTTACTGTAATGAGGTTGTTTATGAATTTTGGTTTGTAACTTGACAACAAATAAGTTGTGTCTCTCTTTCTTTCTCTCTCTCTCTCTCTCTCTCTCTCCCTCATCTTTTTTGATGTTATGCCTCTTTCCCGACAGCAATAAAGTAAATTCCACGCATAAAAATTCGATGTAACGAACATGGGTAACGGAAGTAGTGAAAACCGTTGTTGAAATCAGATTTTTGAAGGCTGTCTCATGAAGTGACGTGTCAACAGCTAATTTAATTGTTACTTAACAATATATTTCACTAAACTATATCGCCGAACGTTATTCCGTCAGGTTTACATAAGCATAACAATGCCTCGTTGCAATCTGCGTAAGTTACGAGAACCTGATGCTAAATGTGATAAAAGCCATTACAAAAATGCATTTTTGTTGCTATGAAAACTGAGTCGTATAGCGAAATTTGGCTTCCTCTGGGGGTGGGGTGGGAATTATCTGCTATTCATCAGATCATATACAGATAATTTTTGGAAGGGAGTGTCTGACCCAACAACCCTTAGGAATAGGAAGCTAGGAGATTTGTGCTAGAGTGCCCGATAGGAAAGTGATACGAAAGCGAGGTAGAAAGAGGGAAGAAGACGCCCTTATTTATTACCGTGAAGCCAGTATCTGGGTCCCGACGGCTTAACGTGCCCATCTGACACACGGCGGATATTTAGTGGTTCGAGCGTTCGTATCTGCCTGGTATCGAACCCGAGGTCTTTTCCGTGGCAGTCACGAACGTTTACCGCTAGGCCACCCGCGGCACCATCGGCTATTGATGAGAGTTTTAAAAGGATTTATAACGCGAAAGGGTGTAGCATGTAGGTATCTCAGACCAAAAGTTACCTATGAACCTTAGTAACACGCTTTGATTCAGCTTTTCTTTCTATCTTGAGGTCAGATTTTAATTTGCGCATGCGCAGATGGACTTTCTTAGCTACATCACATTTCATCGGTGTCAGGGTCGTTTTTAATGTTCGTCTCAATATGAAAAATACATAATAATAAAAATAAATATCGTTTTTGAAAAACTAAACACTCAAAATATTTGAAATAGTCCGCTATAGTTCAGTAAATGTTTACTTTTATCACTCACATATATTTTTTCATTGGTTTTACGATAATAACATTCATTAACCTCAGTACCGCCGAATGTCAGGAATTAGTAAACTTTATTGTGTGTTGTTATGAATTAATTTCACTATCTACAGAACTGTTGCTCGGTGTGGTCGTGAGTAACGCGAATCAGTGCAATGTGTTGTAAGTAAATAAATGTATACTCTCGAATCACTCGTTTTATTTCACAACCACAAAGATCTTGGTACGTGAAAGATGCATAGCATAAAATACCTTCAAAGTGTACCAGGGTACTCTCTCGATTTTTTAAACTACAGTTACGAAAATGATGTCTTTCTTGTGATCTTTCAGGCATTCGCTCAAAAGACTCCCTACATTTCACAGAACAGTAAAAACACTAAATTTAACAAAAAAGTCATTTTATCTAACATTTCCGTGAATTCCAAAACACACACACACACACACACACACACACACACTTGCGATTATTCAAGTTTTTTGCTCAACCTAGCCCGTTCGTAGAGTCATGAAAATTCAAAAATTCAAAGCAGTGAAATATTGTAATGAAATGTTAATGACGTTCTTTTAATAGCAGCCGTTCGTAGACAGAAATTTCTAGAGGAGGAAGAGGGGGGGGCAGATCCAGGTATATTCCCGCCATCAGTAAAGGCCTCCCGGGTGGGTATCAGCACAAGATGCCTAAAAAAGGAAAGCGTACCCTTCCCGACGGGTAGGGGCGTTAAACGAGTAATACAAAATGGCAAACCATCCACTGTGCATTAGAGCTGAGTTCGGGCTCAATTTTTGGAGCACGAGCCCGTGGTTTATAAGTCCGAGCCCACCCGAGCCCTAACGTGCCCAAAAATTGGTTAACCTGTTCAACCATTAATAAAAAAACATATCCTTTTTTACGCTTTCCAACCGTAGGTTGAAGAAGCGTATATCTCCAGCTTTGTCCGTCCGTCTGTCCGTCCGTCCGCATTGATAACTGGCGTAAAAATGGTTCAATTTCGATGAAATTTTAGTATGTGGTATGGGACCACCTGGGGACGAACCCTATTGAAAATGGGACAAATGGGGTCAAAGGTCACGACGTAGAAGCAGGATCCATTCCATTGCACTTATGCGTCATAACTTGCGTAAATATGGTTCGATTTCAATGAAATTTTACTATGTGGTAGCGGACCGCCTGGGAACGAACCCTATTCGAATTGGGGTCAAAGGGCAGGATATAAGAGCGGGAAGCATTCCATTGCCCTTATGCGTCATAACGTGCGTAAAAATGATTCGATTTCGATGAAATTTCAGTATGTGGTAGGGGACCAACTGGGGACGAACTCTATTGAAAATGGACGAAATGGATTCAAAGGTCAGGACATAGGATTGCGATCCATTCCATCGCCCTTATCGCATATTATTAAGGTGGACGTCAAGTAATTTTGCTTCCTATACTTCCAATGGAAAAACCATTGTACACATTTCCTTCACAATTAATGGTTCCCAAGGATTAAAATTTGAATATCGAGTAAAATAACTTCATATTATAACTTGGAATACTTAATATTTTTTAAAACATAACCATAATTATATTAAAAATCAATAACTTTTTCTTTGGTGGTGTTGAAACCAGAAAAATGATGGCGCGACCTGTACTTTGATGACGTCAGTAGACAAACAAATGTTGGATTGCATAATTATGTTATGTTCTAGAAAATATTAGGTATTCCAAGTTATAAAATGAAGCTATTTTAATCGATGTTCAAATTTTCATCCTTGTGAACGCATTAATTGTCCAGAAAAAAGATGGCGTGACCTGTGTTTTCATCACGTCAGTAGACAAACAAATGGTGGATTGCGTAATTTTTGTTATGTTTTAGAAAATATTAAGTATTGCAAGTTATAAAATGAAGATATTTTAATCGATGTTCAAATTTTCATCCTTGGGAACGCATTAATTGGGAAGAAAATGTGTACAGAAATTTTTCCATTCGAAGTACAGGAAGCAAAATTACTTGACGTTCACCTTAAAGGAGCAATTCTTGTATGTATGTAAATTTTATTTTGAAAACGGCTCAAAGGATTTTGATGAAAGTCGTTAACCTACCGTTTTCTCGAACTAGAAATCGATTTATCTTGATCTCGACGTTAGGAAAACTCGTTTAGTGGGTTAAATAACCACCCCGAATTACCACGTTTTTAGTGTAGTGTCATGGCGTCGTCCCATTAGATGTTGGCACCCGGTCACGCCATCTGTCTTATTACGTCACGCGTTGTGTGTGGATCCTATTAAAGTTCTATGCCGTCACACTGTTCCGAGCAGATGGTCGCGATTCCTATCTGCCTCATTACGTCACGCATTGTGAGCGTATATTCGTCCGCACGATAACTCGCGTAAAAATCGTTCGATTTCGATGAAAATTTAGTATGTGGTAGGGGAACATCTGGGAAGGAACCCTATTGAAAGTGAACGAAATGGAGTCAAAGATTAGGACATAGGAGCGGGATCCATTCCACTGCTCTTATGCGTCATAGCTAACGTAAAAAAATTCGATTTCGATTAAATTTTAGTATGTAGTAGGGCACCACCTGGGGACCAACCCTATTGAAAATTGGCGAAATGGGGGCCAAAGGTCAGGACATAGGAGCGGAATCACTTCCATCGCCGTTATGCGTCATAACTTACGTTAAAATGTTTCGATTTGAATGAAATGTTAGTATGTTGTAGGAACCTTTCTGGGGACGAATCCTCTTGAAAATTGGTGAAATGGGGTTAAATGTTCGGACACAGAAACGGGATCTATTCCACAGCCCTTATGCATCATAACTTACGTAAAATTGCTTCGATTGCGACAATACTTTATCATGTTATTTCGGAGGTATACTGAACCAGTTCTGTTGAATATCATCAAAATGGGATCAAAGGTCAGGGAACAGGAGTGAGATTTATTCCACAGCCATTTTCCTCATAACTTGAGAAAAAACTTGAGTAATGATTTCTAGTATGGTGGAAAGCGTATCATAATCAATGCATTGCATGATTTTACTAACTTGTTCACACTTCCACTCTCTCCTCCTCTTGCAATTAACCAACGTATTTCTCAAATGGGGAGTGAGGAAGGGACTTCTTTTTTTTTTTTGCAGTGTAACTGTACGATTTTTTTTGACCGTTTGTTTTCACTTGAAGTGCTCCTGACGGCCGGGCATCCAAAATGATCGGGCGGTGCTGCAATTTTATGTTGCTCAAATAATGCTAATATTACCATAATGCTCTGAAATATGTACGTTGCTAAATAGAATCAGCAGGGAGCTACTGCGTGGAGATAGTGGGTAAATTATCGTCAGCATGCTATCAACTGTCCAATATCTATAGTTCTTGAAAAAGCTTTACCTCCTCTAAAGAAACCCACTAATGCGTGGCCTATGGTATTTGCTACCCAAGCCTGGAATAAATAGCCATGTCGAATGCCCGCTCCCCAACCAGAACCAATTACCGAAGAATTCCTTTTACCAACTATAAAGTGTCTCATTTGCTAAATCATATAAAATCACATTCAACCAGAAACAGTTGCCGAAGAATTCCCTATACCAATTATAAAGTGTAATATTTGCTAAAAAATCATATAAAATCACGTTCAACCAGAACCAGTTGCCGAAGAATTCCCTATACCAATTATAAAGTGTATTATTTGCTAAAAATCATATAAAATCACGTTCAACCAGAACCAGTTGCCGAATAATTCCCTTTACCGATTATAAAGTGTCTCATATGCTAAATCATATAAAATCACATTCAACCAGAACCAGTTGCCGAATAATTCCCTTTACCAATTATAAAGTGCCTCATTTGCTAAATCATATAAAATCACATTCAACCAGAACCAGTTGCCGAAGAATTTCCTTTACCAATTATAAAGTGTCTCATTTGCTAAATCATATAAAATCACATTCAACCAGAACGAGTTGCCGAAGAATTCCCTATACCAATTATAAAGTGTATTATTTGCTAAAAAATCATATAAAATCACGTTCAACCAGAACCAGTTGCCGAATAATTCCCTTTACCGATTATAAAGTGTCTCATTTGCTAAATCATATAAAATCACATTCAACCAGAACGAGTTGCCGAAGAATTCCCTTTACCAATTATAAAGTGTCTCATTTGCTAAATCATATAAAATCACATTCAACCAGAACCAGTTGCCGAATAATTCCCTTTACCAATTATAAAGTGTCTCATTTGCTAAATCATATAAAATCGTATTCAACCAGAACCAGTTGCCGAAGAATTTCCTTTACCAATTATAAAGTGTCTCATTTGCTAAATCATATAAAATCACATTCAACCAGAACCAGTTGCCGAAGAATTCCCTTTACCAATTATAAAGTGTCTCATATGCTAAATCATATAAAATCACATTCAACCAGAACGAGTTGCCGAAGAATTCCCTATACCAATTATAAAGTGTATTATTTGCTAAAAAATCATATAAAATCACGTTCAACCAGAACCAGTTGCCGAATAATTCCCTTTACCGATTATAAAGTGTCTCATATGCTAAATCATATAAAATCACATTCAACCAGAACGAGTTGCCGAAGAATTCCCTATACCAATTATAAAGTGTATTATTTGCTAAAAAATCATATAAAATCACGTTCAACCAGAACCAGTTGCCGAATAATTCCCTTTACCGATTATAAAGTGTCTCATATGCTAAATCATATAAAATCACATTCAACCAGAACGAGTTGCCGAAGAATTCCCTATACCAATTATAAAGTGTATTCATTTGCTAAAAAATCATATAAAATCACGTTCAACCAGAACCAGTTGCCGAATAATTCCCTTTACCGATTATAAAGTGTCTCATATGCTAAATCATATAAAATCACATTCAACCAGAACCAGTTGCCGAATAATTCCCTTTACCAATTATAAAGTGCCTCATTTGCTAAAAAATCATATAAAATCACGTATTCAACCAGAACCAGTTGCCGAAGAATTCCCTTTACCAATTATAAAGTGTCTCATTTGCTAAATCATATAAAATCACATTCAACCAGAACGAGTTGCCGAAGAATTCCCTATACCAATTATAAAGTGTATTATTTGCTAAAAAATCATATAAAATCACGTTCAACCAGAACCAGTTGCCGAATAATTCCCTTTACCGATTATAAAGTGTCTCATATGCTAAATCATATAAAATCACATTCAACCAGAACGAGTTGCCGAAGAATTTCCTTTACCAATTATAAAGTGTCTCATTTGCTAAATCATATAAAATCACATTCAACCAGAACCAGTTGCCGAATAATTCCCTTTACCGATTATAAAGTGTCTCATATGCTAAATCATATAATAATCACAAGCTAAATCAAGAACCAGTTGCCGAAGAATTCCCTTTACCAATTATAAAGTGTCTCATTTGCTAAATCATATAAAATCGTATTCAACCAGAACCAGTTGCCGAATAATTCCTTTACCAATTATAAAGTGTCTCATTTGCTAAATCATATAAAATCACATTCAACCAGAACCAGTTGCCGAAGAATTCCCTATACCAATTATAAAGTGTATTATTTGCTAAAAAATCATATAAAATCACATTCAACCAGAACCAGTTGCCGAAGAATTCCCTATACCAATTATAAAGTGTCTCATATGCTAAATCATATAAAATCACATTCAACCAGAACCAGTTGCCGAATAATTCCCTTTACCAATTATAAAGTGCCTCATATTGCTAAATCATATAAAATCACATTCAACCAGAACCAGTTGCCGAAGAATTTCCCTTTACCAATTATAAAGTGTCTCATTTGCTAAATCATATAAAATCACATTCAACCAGAACGAGTTGCCGAAGAATTCCCTATACCAATTATAAAGTGTATTATTTGCTAAAAAATCATATAAAATCACGTTCAACCAGAACCAGTTGCCGAATAATTCCCTTTACCGATTATAAAGTGTCTCATATGCTAAATCATATAAAATCACATTCAACCAGAACCAGTTGCCGAATAATTCCCTTTACCAATTATAAAGTGCTCATTTGCTAAATCATATAAAATCACATTCAACCAGAACCAGTTGCCGAAGAATTTCCTTTACCAATTATAAAGTGTCTCATTTGCTAAATCATATAAAATCACATTCAACCAGAAACAGTTGCCGAAGAATTCCCTATACCAATTATAAAGTGTATTATTTGCTAAAAAATCATATAAAATCACGTTCAACCAGAACCAGTTGCCGAATAATTCCCTTTACCGATTATAAAGTGTCTCATATGCTAAATCATATAAAATCACATTCAACCAGAACGAGTTGCCGAAGAATTCCCTATACCAATTATAAAGTGTATTATTTGCTAAAAAATCATATAAAATCACGTTCAACCAGAACCAGTTGCCGAATAATTTCCTTTACCGATTATAAAGTGTCTCATATGCTAAATCATATAAAATCACATTCAACCAGAACCAGTTGCCGAATAATTCCCTTTACCAATTATAAAGTGCCTCATTTGCTAAATCATCGTATTCAACCAGAACCAGTTGCCGAAGAATTTCCTTTACCAATTATAAAGTGTCTCATTTGCTAAATCATATAAAATCACATTCAACCAGAACGAGTTGCCGAAGAATTCCCTATACCAATTATAAAGTGTAATATTTGCTAAAAAATCATATAAAATCACGTTCAACCAGAACCAGTTGCCGAATAATTCCCTTTACCGATTATAAAGTGTCTCATATGCTAAATCATATAAAATCACATTCAACCAGAACGAGTTGCCGAAGAATTCCCTATACCAATTATAAAGTGTATTATTTGCTAAAAAATCATATAAAATCACGTTCAAAGAACCAGTTGCCGAATAATTCCCTTTACCGATTATAAAGTGTCTCATATGCTAAATCATATAAAATCACATTCAACCAGAACCAGTTGCCGAATAATTCCTTTACCAATTATAAAGTGTCTCATTTGCTAAATCATATAAAATCACATTCAACCAGAACCAGTTGCCGAAGAATTTCTTTACCAATTATAAAGTGTCTCATTTGCTAAATCATATAAAATCACATTCAACCAGAACCAGTTGCCGAAGAATTCCCTATACCAATTATAAAGTGTATTATTTGCTAAAAAATCATATAAAATCACGTTCAACCAGAACCAGTTGCCGAATAATTCATACCGATTATAAAGTGTCTCATATGCTAAATCATATAAAATCACATTCAACCAGAACGAGTTGCCGAAGAATTCCCTATACCAATTATAAAGTGTAATATTTGCTAAAAAATCATATAAAATCACGTTCAACCAGAACCAGTTGCCGAATAATTCCCTTTACCGATTATAAAGTGTCTCATATGCTAAATCATATAAAATCACATTCAACCAGAACGAGTTGCCGAAGAATTTCCTTTACCAATTATAAAGTGTCTCATTTGCTAAATCATATAAAATCACATTCAACCAGAACGAGTTGCCGAAGAATTCCCTATACCAATTATAAAGTGTATTATTTGCTAAAAAATCATATAAAATCACGTTCAACCAGAACCAGTTGCCGAATAATTCCCTTTACCGATTATAAAGTGTCTCATATGCTAAATCATATAAAATCACATTCAACCAGAACGAGTTGCCGAAGAATTTCCTTTACCAATTATAAAGTGTCTCATTTGCTAAATCATATAAAATCACATTCAACCAGAAACAGTTGCCGAAGAATTCCCTATACCAATTATAAAGTGTATTATTTGCTAAAAAATCATATAAAATCACGTTCAACCAGAACCAGTTGCCGAATAATTCCCTTTACCGATTATAAAGTGTCTCATATGCTAAATCATATAAAATCACATTCAACCAGAACGAGTTGCCGAAGAATTCCCTATACCAATTATAAAGTGTATTATTTGCTAAAAAATCATATAAAATCACGTTCAACCAGAACCAGTTGCCGAATAATTCCCTTTACCGATTATAAAGTGTCTCATATGCTAAATCATATAAAATCACATTCAACCAGAACGAGTTGCCGAAGAATTTCCTTTACCAATTATAAAGTGTCTCATTTGCTAAATCATATAAAATCACATTCAACCAGAACGAGTTGCCGAAGAATTCCCTATACCAATTATAAAGTGTATTATTTGCTAAAAAATCATATAAAATCACGTTCAACCAGAACCAGTTGCCGAATAATTCCCTTTACCGATTATAAAGTGTCTCATATGCTAAATCATATAAAATCACATTCAACCAGAACGAGTTGCCGAATAATTCCCTTTACCAATTATAAAGTGCCTCATTTGCTAAATCATATAAAATCGTATTCAACCAGAACCAGTTGCCGAAGAATTTCCTTTACCAATTATAAAGTGTCTCATTTGCTAAATCATATAAAATCACATTCAACCAGAACGAGTTGCCGAAGAATTCCCTATACCAATTATAAAGTGTATTATTTGCTAAAA
This sequence comes from Macrothele yani, assembly GCA_039090855.1. Lineage (NCBI taxonomy): Eukaryota > Metazoa > Arthropoda > Arachnida > Araneae > Macrothelidae > Macrothele > Macrothele yani. Next base: position 18,444,863 of record CM077025.1, read on the forward strand.
AATCATATAAAATCACGTTCAACCAGAACCAGTTGCCGAATAATTCCCTTTACCGATTATAAAGTGTCTCATATGCTAAATCATATAAAATCGCATTCAACCAGAACGAGTTGCCGAAGAATTTCCTTTACCAATTATAAAGTGTCTCATTTGCTAAATCATATAAAATCACATTCAACCAGAACGAGTTGCCGAAGAATTCCCTATACCAATTATAAAGTGTATTATTTGCTAAAAAATCATATAAAATCACGTTCAACCAGAACCAGTTGCCGAAGAATTTCCTTTACCAATTATAAAGTGTCTCATTTGCTAAATCATATAAAATCACATTCAACCAGAACGAGTTGCCGAAGAATTCCCTATACCAATTATAAAGTGTATTATTTGCTAAAAAATCATATAAAATCACGTTCAACCAGAACCAGTTGCCGAATAATTCCCTTTACCGATTATAAAGTGTCTCATATGCTAAATCATATAAAATCACATTCAACCAGAACGAGTTGCCGAAGAATTCCCTATACCAATTATAAAGTGTATTATTTGCTAAAAAATCATATAAAATCACGTTCAACCAGAACCAGTTGCCGAATAATTCCCTTTACCGATTATAAAGTGTCTCATATGCTAAATCATATAAAATCGCATTCAACCAGAACGAGTTGCCGAAGAATTTCCTTTACCAATTATAAAGTGTCTCATTTGCTAAATCATATAAAATCACATTCAACCAGAACGAGTTGCCGAAGAATTCCCTATACCAATTATAAAGTGTATTATTTGCTAAAAAATCATATAAAATCACGTTCAACCAGAACCAGTTGCCGAAGAATTTCCTTTACCAATTATAAAGTGTCTCATTTGCTAAATCATATAAAATCACATTCAACCAGAACGAGTTGCCGAAGAATTCCCTATACCAATTATAAAGTGTATTATTTGCTAAAAAATCATATAAAATCACGTTCAACCAGAACCAGTTGCCGAATAATTCCCTTTACCGATTATAAAGTGTCTCATATGCTAAATCATATAAAATCACATTCAACCAGAACGAGTTGCCGAAGAATTCCCTATACCAATTATAAAGTGTATTATTTGCTAAAAAATCATATAAAATCACGTTCAACCAGAACCAGTTGCCGAATAATTCCCTTTACCGATTATAAAGTGTCTCATATGCTAAATCATATAAAATCGCATTCAACCAGAACGAGTTGCCGAAGAATTTCCTTTACCAATTATAAAGTGTCTCATTTGCTAAATCATATAAAATCACATTCAACCAGAACGAGTTGCCGAAGAATTCCCTATACCAATTATAAAGTGTATTATTTGCTAAAAAATCATATAAAATCACGTTCAACCAGAACGAGTTGCCGAAGAATTTCCTTTACCAATTATAAAGTGTCTCATTTGCTAAATCATATAAAATCACATTCAACCAGAACGAGTTGCCGAAGAATTCCCTATACCAATTATAAAGTGTATTATTTGCTAAAAAATCATATAAAATCACGTTCAACCAGAACCAGTTGCCGAATAATTCCCTTTACCGATTATAAAGTGTCTCATATGCTAAATCATATAAAATCACATTCAACCAGAACGAGTTGCCGAAGAATTCCCTATACCAATTATAAAGTGTATTATTTGCTAAAAAATCATATAAAATCACGTTCAACCAGAACCAGTTGCCGAATAATTCCCTTTACCGATTATAAAGTGTCTCATATGCTAAATCATATAAAATCGCATTCAACCAGAACGAGTTGCCGAAGAATTTCCTTTACCAATTATAAAGTGTCTCATTTGCTAAATCATATAAAATCACATTCAACCAGAACGAGTTGCCGAAAAATTCCCTATACCAATTATAAAGTGTATTATTTGCTAAAAAATCATATAAAATCACGTTCAACCAGAACGAGTTGCCGAAGAATTTCCTTTACCAATTATAAAGTGTCTCATTTGCTAAATCATATAAAATCACATTCAACCAGAACGAGTTGCCGAAGAATTCCCTATACCAATTATAAAGTGTATTATTTGCTAAAAAATCATATAAAATCACGTTCAACCAGAACCAGTTGCCGAATAATTCCCTTTACCGATTATAAAGTGTCTCATATGCTAAATCATATAAAATCACATTCAACCAGAACGAGTTGCCGAAGAATTCCCTATACCAATTATAAAGTGTATTATTTGCTAAAAAATCATATAAAATCACGTTCAACCAGAACCAGTTGCCGAATAATTCCCTTTACCGATTATAAAGTGTCTCATATGCTAAATCATATAAAATCGCATTCAACCAGAACGAGTTGCCGAAGAATTTCCTTTACCAATTATAAAGTGTCTCATTTGCTAAATCATATAAAATCACATTCAACCAGAACGAGTTGCCGAAGAATTCCCTATACCAATTATAAAGTGTATTATTTGCTAAAAAATCATATAAAATCACGTTCAACCAGAACGAGTTGCCGAAGAATTTCCTTTACCAATTATAAAGTGTCTCATTTGCTAAATCATATAAAATCACATTCAACCAGAACGAGTTGCCGAAGAATTCCCTATACCAATTATAAAGTGTATTATTTGCTAAAAAATCATATAAAATCACGTTCAACCAGAACCAGTTGCCGAATAATTCCCTTTACCGATTATAAAGTGTCTCATATGCTAAATCATATAAAATCGCATTCAACCAGAACGAGTTGCCGAAGAATTTCCTTTACCAATTATAAAGTGTCTCATTTGCTAAATCATATAAAATCGTATTCAACCAGAACCAGTTGCCAAAGAATTCCCTTTACCAATTATAAAGTGCCTCATTTGCTAAATCATATAAAATCGTATTCAACCAGAACCAGTTGCCGAAGAATTCCTTTTACCAATAATAAAGTGTGTCATTTGCTAAAAAATCATATAAAATCACGTTCAACCGGAACCAGTTGCCGAATAATTCCCTTTACCGATTATAAAGTGTCTCACATGCTAAATCATATAAAATCACATTCAACCAGAACCAGTTGCCGAAGAATTCCCTTTACCAATTATAAAGTGCCTCATTTGCTAAATCATATAAAATCGTATTCAACCAGAACCAGTTGCCGAAGAATTCCCTTTACCAATTATAAAGTTCCTCATTTGCTAAATCATATAAAATCGTATTCAACCAGAACCAGTTGCCGAAGAATTCCTTTTACCAATAATAAAGTGTGTCATTTGCTAAATCATATAAAATCACGTTCAACCAGAACCAGTTGCCGAATAATTCCCTTTACCGATTATAAAGTGTCTCATATGCTAAATCATATAAAATCACATTCAACCAGAACCAGTTGCCGAAGAATTCCCTTTACCAATTATAAAGTGCCTCATTTGCTAAATCATATAAAATCGTATTCAACCAGAACCAGTTGCCGAAGAATTCCTTTTACCAATAATAAAGTGTCTCATTTGCTAAATCATATAAAATCACATTCAACCAGAACCAGTTGCCGAAGAATTCCCTTTACCAATTATAAGTATCTCATTTGCTAAATCATTCCTCTCTCTAAGACCCCGAGCCTGAACAGCAGTAAATATTCTACAAACCGAGCCCGATTCGTGCTCGGGCTATGTTTCGGGCTTTCAGGCTCGGGCTCAACCCGTCTCAGTTCTGCTGTGCATGTCTGCTTATGCGATATATTAGGTTGATGCATAAGTTCATGCCGTTTTATTTCACGAGTGTTTCCCAGGTCAGTAGTGACGGTGCAGATGGCCAGTTGTATTTCAAAATGTAACCAGTAATATCGTTTATCTAAACCATATTGCGTTGTGTGATTGTGGCTAATGTTTTTTTGGTGCTCAGGTTCGGAAGTATGGAGTGTCAAGTAGAGAAGAATGAACTATTCCGACATTTGCTCCTCTACGAGTTTAACAAGGGATCCACAGCCGCCGAGGCTTCTCAATAAAACTTGTGCTGTGTATGGGGAGGATGCTATTGCTCTGAGAACAGCCCGCAAATCGTTTGAGCGGTTCCGAGGTGGTAATTTTGACCTCAACGAGTCTCAGGTCGTCCATTTCATTTTGATCGTTTGAACTATTTCTTCCACTTGGATCCGCCTCAAACCACACGCAAATTGGCCACTGAGATGGATTGTGAAGAGGCAATAGTGGTGAGATACCTGAAACGTATGAGAAAGATCCAGAAATTGGGGTCTTGGGTGCCTCACACTCTCATCGAGGACAACAAGAATCAGCGTGTTGCCATATGTGGTTCCTTGCTCGCCCGTTATCAAGAATGTTTTCAGCAACACAAACCCTTTCTGTCACGAATTTTACTGGAGATGAAAAGTGGTGCCTGTACGTGAATTTCAGGCATCGGAAAGAATGGTTAAGCCTAAACAAGACGCCCACACGACGTCCAAAACATGACGTTCATCCTGCGAAGACCATGTTGTGTGTCTATTGGGAAATGGAAGACATTATTCACTGGGAAATGCTGCAGAGGAGTCGGACCATCAACGCTGCACTGTATTGTGAGCAACTCCACCGTGCGGAGGAAGCAATTCAGCAGAAACGGTCAAATCGGCGCCATGGGGTCCTCCTCCAACATGATAACGCACGCCGTCACAGTGCAAACATGGCCAGAATCGCCATTCAGGACATGAAATGGGAGATCTTTCCACATTCGGCCTATTCTCCAGATGTCGTCTCTTCAGACTATCACATGCTCAACAATGACGTTGATCTCCAGAATTACCTTGATGATTTCTTCGCAGCAAAAACCAGCACGCTTTTTCAAGAATGGCATTGCAGACCTATCGAGACGTTGGGATACCATCGTAAACAATGGGGGGGGGGGGATACATAGTTGATTGATTCCGTTTTCCCTTCTGATGTAATACATTCCTGTAGTGCTGTGAACAAAATGGGATGAACTTATGCATCAATCCAATATCTCTCTATTCTAAAAAAAAGTAACTGCCGCTGTAATAGAAATTTCGCGACACTCTTCCTTTCCTAGCTCGCAGCGAAAACGTATTGAACACAAAAATACGAAATTTGCATCGTTTATAGAAAATTGTTTGGAAAACACGCTGAAACCGGTTTTCAATTCTGGCGATACTTCAAGAGCTATTGTATTTCAAAGTTAAGGTAAGCAAAAAAGTGCTATTAGGTCGCGTTCCGGACACACTAACAGCAAAAGAACCTGGAAACTTTATAGGCATGTAGTGCCATGACCGAATGTTTGCACCTCGTCGCCCTTTCTTTGAATCTCGATTTAGTTTACGATAAATTTAATTTCTAAATTTCACAAATTTCTCCATTTCGCGATGAGATCCATTTAAAAAAACGGATATATGGCAAACTATAAATCATAACGCTTTGCAATTTTTACAGCATAAATTTACAAATTTAAGAAAAAGTAATTTTCTGATTTTTAAGCATTTCTTAAAGAAGCAAAGGAAAGAAACGAACGGCTCGTCTGTCTTCACGATAACCAAAGAGGAACCTTCTGGTCCCGTGACCTGCTGCCATGGTGACACAGACAAATTGTTATGCATATGCTGGTAAAGTTATTTCAGTTGTTTAAGGTGGAAGTCAAGTAATTTTGCTTCCTATACTTCCAATGGAAAAACTTCTGTACACATTTTCTTCACAATTAATGCGTTCCAAAGGATGAAAATTTGAACATCGATTAAGATAGCTTCATTTTATAACTTGGAATACTTAATCTTTTCTGAAACATACCCATAATTATGCAATCCACCATTTGTTTGTCTACTGACGTGATGAAAACACAGGTCACGCCATCTTTTTTCTGGACAATTAATGCGTTCCCAAGGATGACAATTTGCACATCAATTAAAATAGCTTCATTTTATAACTTGGAACACTTAATATTTTCTAAAACATAACCATAAGTATGCAATCCAACATTTGTTTGTTTACTGACGTCATCAAAGTACGGGTCGCGCCATATTTTTTCTGGTTCCAGCACCACCAAAGGAGAAGTTATTGATTTTTAATGTAATTATGGTTATGTTTTAGAAAATATTAAGCATTCCAAGTTATAATATGCAGTTATTTTAATCGATGTTCAAATTTTCATCCTTGGGAACACACTAATTGTGGGGTAAATGTGTACAAAAGTTTTTGCATTGGAAGTATAGGAAGCAAAATTACTTAATGTGCACCTTAACGGTTTAGCATAACGGTTTACAGTTTACGGAAATGCTTTTTGGACCGCTTTTGTTTTCCTTAGTGGTAAATTTAGTAAGTAATATAAGTTTAAACGACAAAATTCTAACCTTCCAAAAATTAACTACAGTAAAAAAACTCTGAAACTTCGGAATAACAAGGCTGATTTGCTTAGACATGCAATAAAAATTTATATTTGTATGGATTTTCCAGTTTTTATTTCACGTGATGTACTCGGAGATCGATCTGCAGGGCCTGAGCGCTACTCTGGAAACGAGCGTAGCGAGCCTAGAAGCGCAGCCCTAGTTTTATTAAATAAAAAGGTAAATATTTCTGAGAAAACATTTTGTATATAATTTAACATTTCTCCTGGAAAAAAAAAGTATTTCTCTGTTCTCTAACCCTTGACACCAACAAGTCCTGTGCTCATGTAGTAAGAATTAAGAATGTTTGGCAAAGCTATTCCTACTGCTTCGCATCGAGAAGACGTTTCTTTTTAAGTTTTCCATGGCTTGCTAACTAGCATCTCCATTTTTCGTTTATTAAAATAAAAGCGCAATGCACGAATGCAAATAAAATGAAATATTTATGTTTACAAATAAATACAAAATTCGTTTTCATAAACCATCGATCAAACAATTTACACCAGCGCCCATTTTTCTGGGGCATTGCTTGCCCTTCAATGCAGCTGAGCCCTAAGCAGGAATGTAGCAAGCTTTTCTTATCCGGGAGGGTGAGTCTTTATATTATGCCCCTTTGTGTTCAAAATTACGCCCCTTCGAGCTCCACTGAAATAATACGTAGTTTTTATTTTCTCACACACCGCCGTTATAGGGAAGTATTATGAATGTTCAAAAATCGCATTTCAGGTTTTTGACATAATTTTTTACAAAATGTAAAAACTAAGTAAATACCCAAGAACTATAAGCGCCGACTATATTCACCTTGCCCCCACCCCATTAACTTTACTACGGGGGCAGTGCCAACCCAATATTTTTCGTCCTGTTTAATTAAAAAATGGCTTTGGCCTCATAACCTTTTTCCCTATTTAATTGGCCTAATGGCCTTCTTCTCTATTTTAATTTCAGTTCTACTTTTAACCGCAGCCTTTTCAAAAAGATGGCTATTATTTTCTTCCGTAGTGGCCCAAGCTCCACCTTATGAGCGAAAGCGATTTATTTCCGAAAATTTCATAAATAACAAAGTAAGTAAACTTTTTTCCCATATAAAGCATTGCTTATTTGATAAGAAACTTTATTTTAAGCCCCGTATTTTGTTCGACATGTTCTCGTGATGTTTAAAACAATTATGAAAAATACAGAAACGTATAATCTCTAGCGCTTTTATGTATTTATTTTTTGCGCTTCTCGTTCTTTGTTTAAGTAACAGCGCTAATTTTTCATAAACGTTTGGAAACAAAATCTCTCGGGATATTTTTATAAAATCGCAGGCTGAATTTCATTTATAAAAATATTAATATTTAGCAAAAGAATATGTCTATTTCCTTGTTTGTTTGCTGATGAGCAATTACAATTGCGTTTCAAAATATACATCGAATCTCGTAGTTTATCTTTTTATCTCCCTCCCCCAATTTTAATTTTAATTTTCCTCCTGGCTAAAGGAACAGACGTGCTCCTCCCACGTCTAATCTCTTCACGCCTGTGCACTCAATAATTTGCGGAAGTAGGCGCCCCTGCCAATAACCACAGGCTGTAAATACCAAGTAAAGCCTAAACATCAAACATAGGTCATCGCTCTTTCCACGTTTATTTGTAAGTCACGGAAAATTTCTCATTGGCCGCCACTGGGAATCGAACCCAGGTCTTCCAGTTACGCGCCGGACATGCTTCCACTGCACCAAAGCGGCTTCGAATTCCTGCAGACTCACACATACTAACTGCCAAGCCAATTGGCAGGTTGCTTCTTGGAGCCCCGCATAATGCTGGGGATTCACCAAGGATGGTAAGCAGCAACTGAACAAATAACTAAAAGGCGAATGAATAATTAATGCAGACATTTGACGTGGACCAGGAACATCAAACAGAGGTCATAGCTCTTTCCACGTTTATAAGTGGGTCACGGAAACATTCTCATTGGCCGCCACCTGGAATCGAATCCCAGGGTCTTCCAGTAACGCGCCGCACATGCTTCCACTGCACCACTAAACGTTATGTGAACGCCAACAGCACAACACTCCACAGAAATGCAGAACGAAAAACAAGCCAGCGCAGAAAGAATGAGTATCGGATAGTAAACGTAACAATAGGAAGAAGCTTTAGGGTTAGGGCTTGGAAAAATTCCGTTCAAGGTTAAACGCTCAGCGAACTTTCTGCGACAGAGCACAGATGATTAATTAGCTCTTCAATCCAATTATATGTTCGGAAAGCCCATGGAGGTAGACATATCAATATATTGTTTTCTATGTCCCCATTCACTGTTTTAGAACATTCCTTTCATGGATATAAGATGTTCAGACCGCACAGTGTATGTTACTCTGCACCCTGGTTAACTTCATGGAATACTGTATAAGACTAACCAAAGTCCTTAAAAAGATAATTCTGAAGGATGTAATTTTCTTTTTTTAGTTACAATTTCTATTTTATGCATTCCCCGGAGCGTGAATTTACGCCCTTGGAATGACCTTTCTGGGAGGGCAACCGCCCTCCCAGTAGCTCTATCATTATTATTATTATTATTGGAGGTTTAACGACCACCGCCGCCCCGGTAGCGCAGTGGTCTAAGGCGTTGGCCTCTGATCATTCGTCCGTAAGGGGTCCGGGTTCGAATCCCGGTCAGGCATGGATGTTGGTTTTGTCTTACGGCACTGGCTCTCTCCCTTCCCTGGAACCAGTGACCCCAAATTAGGGACGGGCGACTGCTTATAGCCCATTGAGTTGCTCACGGCGGTCGTTAAACCTCCAATCAAAAAAAAAAAAAAAAATTAACGACCACCATGAGCAACTTAATGGGCTATGAGCAGTCGCCCGTCCCTAATTTAAGGTCACTGGTTCAAGGGAAGGGAGAGAGCCAGTGACGTAAGACAAACACAACATCCATGCCTCACCACCGATTCGAACCCGAACTCCTTTCGAATGAATGATCAGGGGCCATCGCTTAGACCACTGCGCACCCGGGGCAGCCCCGGAAGCTACGGCCCTGGTCAACGATTTCAAATATCAAGTGAAACGTAAAAGTTATGTGAACACCAACAGCACAGAAATGCCGAATAAAAACTAACTAGCACAGAGCGAATGATTAGTAGATAGCAAACGTAACCATAAGAAGATGCTTTCGGAGTAGGGCTTGGAAAAATTCGCTCAGAGTTAAACGCTCGCTGGAACTTTTGGTGAAGGAGCACAAATGACTTATTAGATCTTCATCCATTCGACGTATTCGGAAAGATCACGGAGATTAGGCATATCAGCATATTGTTTTACATACCGTCTTCCTCTGCTTCGGGCAATTCCATGTATCCTTATGAGGTGGTCTACAAGTCAGAGTGTAAGTTTTGTACGCGGGTTAGCTGCACGTAAATGTGTATGCGGTTAACTGCAGTATTTACAAAAGGAGATGATAAAGTGCGTAACTTTGTTTTTGAGTTAAAATGATAGGCAAATTTATTCACAATTTGTTCATTTCTATGTTTTACCCTCCTCAGATTATGAAACTGCGCCTCTGGTATGACCATCATGAGAGGGCAACCGCCCAACCGGTAGCTACGGCTCTATCCCTAATCCCCTTCCAACTGGTAGCGCTGTACCAGTTGTTTACACAAAGTCCAAGAAACATTATGCATAATGTGTTTATTGACTAATTTTCCTTTTAGTTTGACAACTGCAAATGTAGTTGTCATTTAAATACAGCCCATTAATACAGGATTAAGGAACAATAATTCACTGAGAGGAGAATTATGGCGCACAATCATTCACTGAGACGAGAATTATGGCGCACAATCATTCACTGTGACAAGAATTATGGCGCACAATCATTCACTCAGAGGAGAATTATGGCGCACAATAATTCACTGAGACGAGAATTATGGCGCACAATAATTCACTGAGATGAGAATTATGGCGCACAATCATTCACTGAGACAAGAATTATGGCGCACAATCATTCACTGAGACGAGAATTATGGCGCACAATCATTCACTGAGACGAGAATTATGGCGCACAATCATTCACTGAGACGAGAATTATGGCGCACAATAATTCACTGAGATGAGAATTATGGCGCACAATCATTCACTGAGACAGGAATTATGGCGCACAATCATTCACTGAGACGAGAATTATGGCGCACAATCATTCACTGAGACGAGAATTATGGCGCACAATCATTCACTGAGACGAGAATCATGGCGCACAATCATTCACTGAGACGAGAATTATGGCGCACAATCATTCACGGAGACGAGAATTATGGCGCACAATCATTCACTGTGACAAGAATTATGGCGCACAATCATTCACTGAGACGAGAATTATGGCGCACAATCATTCACTGAGACGAGAATTATGGCGCACAATCATTCACTGAGTTCGCTAATGTAGGATTGAGAAACAATTACTAACTGGGTCCAATAGCAAGGGTTAATGAACGCAATAATCTACCCAGCACATTTGAATAGGATTAAGGAACACAATCATTTTCTGAGTCTGTTAATATAGGATTAAGAAATACACCATCATTTACCAACTCCATTTATATAGTATAACAAAGTAAATTTCTCCGTCATTTTTGTCCACGCCGGATATCGAAGTCGGGTCCCCTCACTCCGGAATAAGTCGCCAACTGAGCTACGCGGACGTATGCTCTCGCTGCTATCTGCCTTTATCTCATGTGCGCCCTGCGGTGCAGGCACGTCACAGTCAATTAATATAGGATTAAGCAATACAATCATTTGTCCGGTCAATTTATTTAGGATTAAGAAACAGATCTCATTTACTAAGTCAATTAATACAGGATTAAGGAACACAATCATTTTCTGAGTCTGGCAATATCGGATTAAAAAATACACCATCAGTTACCAACTCCATTTATATAGGATTAAGGAATACAATAATTTACTGGGTCAATTAATATAGGATTAAGAAATACAATCAATAACCTAGTCCATTTATATAGGACAAAGAAGTACAATCATTTACGTAGCCCATTTATATAGGATTAAGGAACAAGATCATTTGCCAGGTCAATTTATTTAGGATTAAGGAACAGAATTATTTACTGATTCAATTAATATAGGATTAAGAAATGCACTATAATTTACCAACTCCATTTATATAGGATTCAGGAACATAATCATTTATTGATTCAATTAATATAGGATTCAGGAACAGAATCATTTATTGACTCAATTAATATAGGATTAAGAAGTACAATAATTTTCCGGGTCCATTTATATAGGAGTTAGAAACACGATCATGTATTGAAACGGTTATTAAAGGGCTGAGGAACACAATCATGTACTGAGACAGTTATTAAAGGGTTGAGGAACACAATATTTTACTGAGTCCATTAATAAAGCATCAAGAAAAGCAGCAATTTACTGAGTCCATTAACACAGGACTAAGGAACACAATCATTTCATGAGTCCATTAATACAGGATTAAGGAACACAGTCATTCGCAGGGGTAAAAATTAGAATATGCAGACTGCATCTTAGAAATTTGCGCCGGAAAAACCGGGTACAATTAAGCTCATAAGAAGAATTACATCGTATTTCATTTACGCATTGTGAGAAATCCTTTGTACATCTATCCACTTTTCCGGTTTCTGAAATTTACGAAATAAGTTTTATGTGAAATATTTTTCCAACAAGATACTCGTATGTATAGAAGTAGTATCGGAACGGAAGTCATAACTTCCCTGTTGGGTCCAAAATGAGTGAAAGGAGTAGCGGCTTATTTGGGTATTCGTCGTAACATTCACGTCATAATTTGTTCAACTCGCGAATCAAGTTTTAGTGTAACACTTAAAAACTCGTTTTTCTATGCCTTTAATTAACGTATTTATTTTTGTAAAATAATATAAAAAATGCAAAGATTTCCATAGCAGCTTAAATTTTCTGTAATTTTGGAGATAACATTTTCTATGTTTTAGCTTCAGCAGAAAAAGAAAACAAACAAACAAAAAGCTGGAGTTGCACAAACAGAGAAAGCTCAGGGCGGAAGTGAAAATAGATTTTGACTTATAATGAAAAGCAGTAGGTGTGCTTTGTTTTGTTCTTAGCACTGTGTGGTATCATTAGTAATTGAAAGAAGAAAAAGATCACCACGTGGAGTAGATTTTGGAATGTGTGCGTGAGAGAACGAAGTACCTACCTAGATTGGGCCATAAACAAAAACCCGTAACAAATTCCAAGTTGGAAATTCTTCTCTTAAATCAACCCACCTGAACCAGAAGGGATCAAACTTTATTTTGAAATACACTAGCGGAAAGTGAAAAAAGAACACCAAGAAGGAATTGGCGGACGATCATGAAATTTACATATGTTAATGGGTCGAGTTTACGTAGGTGTGATGTTAATTTCGGGACCAACCTGTGAGCGCTTACGCCACAGCACGGCATAATATGCAAATTATCTTCGGTGGTATTTAAGGACTACGGCGAAGTGAATGTAATCAGTCGTCGGCGTACGGACACGTGCGAAGACCCTGAAGAAGCTGCAATGCCTGGACACGGAAGACGTGTACGTCTACTGGATGCAGGACTACGTGCATGTGTGCCTCTGACTCCAACCCACCGTCAGGAACGGCTGCAGTGGTGTCGCCAACGTCTGCACTGGAGATTGCAATGGCGATCTGTTGTGTTCAGCGATGAAAGCAGATTCTGCTTGGGAGCCTCCGATGGCCGTATGCGTGTTCGCAGACGCACAGGGGAGCGTCTCCACACTTTTTGCATCCGCCAGCGACACACAGGGCATACACCTGGTCTCCTGGTGTGGGGAGCGATCAGCTATCACTCCCGTACACAACTAGTGTTTGTACCGGGTACGTTTAACAGCACCTCCTACATCAACAACATCATTCAGCCCGTTGTTGTGCCATTTGTAAGGTCGGTCCATCGTGGTGTTTTCCAGCAAGATAAAGCACGCCCACACACGGCACGTGCAACGCAACATGCACTTCAGGGTGTGAGACAACTTCCATGGCATGCACGTTCACCGGATTTGTTCCCCATTGAGCACGTGTGGGATTTTACGGGAAAACGACTTATCCGGTCTCCACGGCCAGCTACTACCATCCCGATTTACGCGTCCAGGTTGAGGATGCTTGGAACTCAATACCCCAAACCTACATCCATCATCTGTACGACAGACTCTATGCCAGTATTGCACAGTGTGACGCAGTTCATGGCGGTTCAACCTCGTACTAACCATGTTACATGGAAATTCAGTTTACCAGCAAATACAGCTGTATTTTGCCATAATGTTTTGATCACGTTATTTTCTGTATTCCGTTATTATGCTGTATAAATTTCGTTGGTATCAGACGTCTCCTTCTTGTTGTTCTTTTTTCACTTTCCGCCAGTGTATTTTATCCAGACGAGAGATTGTGACGTAATACAGAGGCAAAGTACGTGGCAAGACGACAAATCTGCAGCGATACATTCCGTTCGTGTAGCTTAGTTGGGAGAGCAACTTACTCTGGAGTTAGGGGGCGCGATTTCGATCACAGACAAACTTGTGTTTTCACATTGGCGCCCGAACGTAAAAATGGATCTAATGGCCAATGGATTCTTTGAAGAACGTGTGATGTTTGTTCCACACATCGTCTAGAATTAATGAAAATTCTTTCTTCGCTTAAAAAAAATAAATAAGAGGGAGAATATGTGACTTACTACAGAGGTAAAGCACGTGTCAAGACGACAAATCTACAGCGATACATTCCGTCCGTGTAGCTTAGTTGGAAGAGCAACTTACTCCGGAGTGAGGGGGGCGCGCTTTGATCTTCGTCACGGACGAATTTGCGTTTATACAAGATTTAAAAAGCATCAAGCCGGCTTCCTTGAAAAGCATCAAGCCGGCTTCCTTGAAAAGTATCAAGCCGGTTTCCTTGGAAAGCAGCAAGCAAGATTTAAAAGCATCAAACGGGTTTCCTCGAAAAGCAGCAAGCCAGTTTCCTTGAAAAGCATTAAGCAAGATTTAAAAGCATCAAGCTGGTTTCCTTGAAAAACATCAAGCTGGTTTCCTCGAAAGCAGCAAGCCAATTTCCTTGAAAAGCATTGTCAGTTTCCTTGAAAAGCATCAAGTAAGATTTAAAAGCATCTAGCTGGTTTCCTTGAAAAGCATCAAGTAAGATTTAAAAGCATCTAGCTGGTTTCCTTGAAAAGCATCTAGCTGGTTTCCTTGAAAAGCATCTAGCTGGTTTCCTTGAGAAGCATCAAGCCGGGTTTCTTAAAAAGCGGGCGTATAAACGCCATGAAAATAGCTCCAATTTTCTCCGTTTTTCTTTGCAGTTTGTGATTTAAAAAATTAAATGAATTACTTTAATGGAAAGGGATTCAAAAGCCTTGCAAAATGCGAGGAAGTGGCAGCACTGTAAATTTACGATATGTTTGTGCCCTCTATAAAGTCTCTCTCTCTTTCTCTCTTTTTTTAGACCGGAGCAACCGCCCGTAAGGTAAGTCCTGGATCCGCCACTCAATGTGTGTGTGTGTGTGTGTGTGTGTGTGTGTGTGTGTGTGTGTGTGGCGTGTGTGTGTGTGTGTGTGTGTGTGTGTTGTAATTTAGATCAACTTAATAAACCATTAAATTAATTCCACTTCTTTCGAGCATTTATGTAAAAAAATCAAGAAATAAGCACATGGCCAGCAGAGTAGGAGAAATGAGGGACTTATATGATTGATTCGTATTTCACAACAGCTGTTGTTTCTTACTAACAGTTTAGAGAAGCAGTGTTGTACTCAAGAAAGCACTAAAGCGTGCCATAACAAAATAATTGTTTTTGTGCTTCTCCCGAGTGTGATTTTATGTTTCTCAGGAATTAATTTCGATTATGCGTCTTAAGATAATTGGGAGACGTTGCTACAGACCCCGGGGATATCTACGAACGGCTGTTAAGAAATGAAGATGCAGAAAAAATTACCCATAAAAAAATAGGTTGCACTAATACCTCTCAGTCTGATTTCATCCCAAGGGGAAATTTATATCATGGAAAAGTGTTTTTTTCTTGATGCCTGTTCGATAACGGACAAAAATGCAAGAACTCTAAAAGGATATCATCTGTTTTCTCGTTTCATTTATCACGAATGCTCGCAAGAGTCCTCAATGAAATACGTGCTCCAAATCTCTTGATTCACAGTCAGGTTCGACGTAGTTTTCAGAATTTCAATCGAGTATGTTTCGCTCATAACGCAAGCATGCATTATGTTTGTTTTTGCGCCTTACGAAACTTCCTCTTAAACTGAAGTTGCACCACCTGCACTTAAAGAGGAGATGCAAACAGTAATAAATCAAAAGAAAGCGGAGAAATTACATAGGATTCAGGCAGAACTCTGGGAAGAAAGGAGAGATTACGCAATCGCTCCTTTACCGGAGCTTTACAGCCAAACATTTCAGAATGGTGAAAGACTGAAAGAGTGGAATGACAGTTACAATTTTTAAAATGCGAAATAGGTCTAAATGTGGAAACTGCAGGCCCGTAATGTTACCATGACACGCATATTAAATCTTTACCTTAGCTTTGGAAAGCAGGGTCAAAAACGCTTATAAAGAGTTTACTAGTGTGAAGTAAACCTGAATTTAACCTTCCTCTTGAATTTCTGTTTTCTTTTGCAGATGCCGTTACTACTTGGTTATGATTTTCTCACTGATCGGCGCACCACTTGTCAGAGCATCTTTCACATATTGGCAACATTGAGTGTGAGTAAGAAAAATAGACAACGTCAAATGAAAAAATGTGGAAATAATACATGTAATGGATATGTTGAAGATTCACTTGGAATAGTGAAACATATTGTAGATTTATGTGAGTCGATGAATAAGTGTTGTAGCTATCTGAGATTTACGTATTCATACAACAATGTTATTAAGTGTCAGCAATGACACTTGGTGATTATGGTGTACAAGGTGTGATAAAAAGTATCCTGACTGGTTGCATAAGTTCAGAATCGCGTGCCTGACGCAGTTTGGCACAGGTTGACATCGGAACAGGATATATTTTAAGGAAAAATCACTGGTGGGCCCATTGTCTCATGAAAGAAAACTTCCTGGCGTATAGAGAGCATAGCTCCCCACCGGGGGTCTCGGAAGCTGAAGCATTATTGGTGTTGAAATAGTCCTCTGGGTTCGCTCTTCAACACATACAATTAAAACTGCGTAGGCGTATACTATTTGCATACATATATTTTTATTTACATATGTTTACTAGCGGAGATATCCGGCATCGCCCGGGATAGACATAAAGTTTGTTTTCAAGTAACAATGTAAATCACACTATAAAAAAATCCTACCATGATGAACAACGCTCAAGTCGGGCCTCACGCTGTTCCAAGGTCTCTGCTGCCCTAGTTACACTGGCTTTTCCCGCTGATCCATAAGTCTTCGATCACGTTGTTCGGTTGTCTCACTCTCTCGATGTAATTTTACTTTCTTTGTTTTCGGCTGAACTTGTCCGATGGGTTTGCGTTTTATTTTGGAGGCATTTCACCACACTTGATGAACATTTTATTATAAAAATCACAATTTATAATGGCCGTTCTGAGCCCTAAAATCTCGAAATAGCAAACATTCACAATAATGCAATTCCTGCACTCCGCATTCAGCTTTCTAGAGTGTAGATATAAAACCTGATCACACCCAAATTGAAAGAAAGTAGTTCACGATAATATACGGAATGTTTTTTTTACTAATCTCGAAAACTAAACCGATTAGGATAATTCTTTCACCGTAAGGAAGCTTTCCGGAGGACATAGGCTATTTCGTTTATTTATTATTAATTTTTTATTATCTTTTATTACTTTTGGCTGTACTACCGAATAATATCGCTTTCAAGTAGTCTCCAATTTCTTATGTATCGTTCTGCTTTGTTTACTTACAACATGATCACACCCAACGTGAAAGAAAGTAGTTCACGATAACATACGGAATTTTTTTACTAATCTCGAAAACTAAACCCATTGGGATAAATCTTTCACCGTTGGGAAGCTTACTTCTTTCCGGTGGACATAGGCTATTTCTTTAATCTATACTATTACCAATATTAATCTTGTATTTAAATTTTATGTATGAAGAAGACCGTCTGTTTTAACTTTAACTTAACCTTGATGCTATTTAAGAGGACCACGCCTATTGGAGGGAATCTGTAGCTCCCCCCATATTTGAGACTCCTGCGCCAATTGTTGGAAGACTAATAAAACCTAATCCTTACAAAGAAAATGCCATGGTAACATAAACAAAAAAATACTTATGACAATATGTTCCGCGGTGCGTTGTTTTTGCAAAAATCGGACTCTTTCCCGCACGACTGAATCGCGGAAGCTTGCGAGGAGTGAGGCGTCACCTGACGACCGTTGCTCTGACACGCGGAGTAATAACGCAGCAGCCGACTTGCACTGAGTCTATAGAGGGCCCCGTAAAAACACATTTAAACCCCCTCAGAGATGGAATTTATAAAAATCGTCCCGCCTGTATTTTAATCTGGGTGACGAAGAGTATGTATGCCAATTTTGGTGCAAATCCATCAAACCGTTTATGAACGTATGCGGAACAAACATACAAACTTTCAGTTTTATATACACTGGCGGAAAGTGTAAAAAAAAAAAAAAAAAAAAGGCCGCCCCGGTGTCGCAGGGGTCTAAGCGATGGCCTCTGATCATTCGTCCGAACGGGGTCCGGGTTCGAATCCCGGTGAGGCATGGATATTGTGTTTGGCTTACGGCACTGGCTCTCTCCCTTCCCTGGAACCAGTGACCCTAAATTAGGGACGGCCGACTGCTTATAGCCCATTGAGTTGCTCACGGTGGTCGTTAAACCTCCAATCAAAAAAAAAAAAAAAATGAAAAAAGAACACCAAGAAGGAGACGTCTGATACTAACGAAATTTATACGGCATAATAACGGAATACAGAGGATAACGTGATCAAAACATTATGGCAAAATACAGCTGTATTTTCTGGTAAACTGAAAAATAACATTTCCATGTAACATGGTTAGTACGAGGTTGAACCGCCATGAACTGCATCCCACTGTACAATTCTGGCATGGAGTCTGTCGTACAGATGTTGGATGTAAGTTTGGGTTATTGAGTTCCAAGCATCCTCAACCTGGACGCGTAAATCGGGGATGGTCGTGGCTGGCCGTGGAGACCGGATAAGTCGTTGTCCCATAAAATCCCACACGTGCTCAATGGGGGACAAATCCGGTGAACGTGCAGGCCATGGAAGTTGTCTCACACCCTGGAGTGCATGTTGCTTTGCACGTGCCGTGTGTGGGCGTGCGTTATCTTGCTGGAAAACACCAAGATGGACTGACATTACAAATGGCACAACAACGGGCTGAATGATGTTGTTGATGTAGGAGGTGCTGTTTAACGTACCCGGTACAAACACTAGTTGTGTACGGGAGCGGTAACTGATCGCTCCTTACACCAGGAGACTAGGTGTAGGCCCTGTGTGTCGCTGGCGGATGCAAGAAGGGTGGAGACGCTCCCCTGTGCATCTGGGAACACGCATACGGCCATCGGAGGCTCCCAAGAAGAATCTGCTTTCATCGCTGAACACGACAGATCGCCATTGCGTTCTCTAGTGCAGACGTTGGCGACACCACTGCAGCCGTTCCTGACTGTGGGATGGAGTCAGAGGTAAACATGCCAGAGGCACATGTGCACGTAGTCCTGCATCCAGTAGACGGTTGCGGAATGTTCGCACAATCACCTCAGGTACAACGGCAGCTCGGATTTGCGTCGCAGTGGATGTTCTGCTTGGCAACGCCGCTCTTCTTATGCGTCGATCGGTCCACTCATCAGTCCGTCTGTGACTCTCGGTTCCACGTCTTCTCATGTGGGAATGTTCCTCGGACCATCTACGCCACCATCGTATCACCACCGATACTTCCCGTCCAATTCGCTCCGCAATACGACGATACGACCACCCGGCCTCGCGGAGTCGGACTAGAAGACCTCGCTCAAAGTCCGATAACTGCTGAAATCGTACACGTCTTCCATGTCCAGGCATTGCAGCTTCTTCAGGGTCTTCTCACGTGTCCGTACGCCGACGACTGATTACATCCACTTCGCCGTACTCCTTAAATACCACCGACGATAATTTGCATATTATGCCATGCTGTGGCGTAAGCGCTCACCGGTTGGTCCTGAAGTTAACATATCACCTACGTAAACTCGACCCCTTAACATATGTAAATTTCATGATAGTCCGCCAATTCCTTCTTGGTGTTCTTTCTTCACTTTCTGCCAGTGTATGTAGAGATGTAATTTTATCTTGCGATATGGTAAAACAAATGTACTTGCTGGTACAGAAAACTATGCAAATCCAATTATTCCTCAAAGTTTGGATATTTCTGATTATTGTATGATATGAAAAGAACGAAGAAAATTGATTTAGGCTAGCATGTATCATTATACGGTGGACGAAAGACTGGAGAAGAATAAGGAGGTTGTCTTTTACATAACACCCAGAACGGGTTTAAAAAACGGGACGCTCAAAGATTGCCCAAAGAAGGCCCGACATGCTCGAAGCTGGTGTTATCATTTTGCACGGCAACGCAAGACCGCATGTTGTCTGTACAGAAAGAAACGTTCTGGAAAAGTATGGATGGGAATTTCTTCCCCACGTGCCATACAATCCTTAAATGAGCCCACCAGACTGAGACTTGTTCCCGAAACTGAAGAAGTTACTCCGAGGGAAACCATTCAGGTTGTTCTTAATGAGGTGACACAAGTGATCCGACGCCTCACAATGGAGGCGTTCTGACTAGAATACAAGACTTGCTCAAATGTTAGGCCGCTGTCATAAAGAAACATGGAGATTACTTGGAAGGCCTGTAAAGGCATCTTGTAAAATAAATTGGTTTTTTAAGAGATAGCGCACAGTGTGCTAAACTTTTGAAATGACCCTAGTAGAAAAAAAAGATGCATCACAAATGTGTTAGTGAGGAAGACTGGTAACTTATCGTATAGGGTATATCCAGGATATCGTGTTATACATCATTTTAAAGCTCTTGTCAATAACAGGTTACTAATTCTCCCCTTACGAGGTCTAGTGGAATCCAAATTTCGCTACGACGCACCGTTTTTATAGCATCAAAAATGCCTTTTTGTAATGGCTTTTATCATATTTGGCATCAGGTTTTCGTAATTTACGCAGATGAGATATTGTTACGTTTATGTAAAATTTGAGGAAATTATGTTTCTCTGTAGTTTAGTAAAATATATTATTGAGTATAAAATATATTATTATATATTATTGAGTTCTCTTCCGTTCTCCCATAATTCTCCGAAGCTCTTTAATGCGACATTGGAAAATTTCTTTCAATCACTGAATTGGGAAAACAAAGTGATAAAGATTAATGGAGATTATCTAACCCACCTTCGTTTTGCTGATGACGTAGTCATTTTTGCAACTACCCCATCAGAGCTGCAGAGTATGATCCAGGAACTTGCTGACAAGAGTAAAGAAGTGGGATTAAAAATGAACTTTCAGAAGACAAAAGTGATGTTCATTGCTTTTACAAGAAATGAAGATTTATCGATTGATGGAGAAAAGCTGAAGATAACAGACACGTACGTTTATCTTGGACAGCAGATATCAAGTGAGGGTCACATTGATGAAGAAATTAATAGGCGTACAAAACTTGCCTGGAGAGCTTTTGGAAGAAACAGCATAATTTTCAAGAGCAATATGCCATTATGTGTTAAAAGAAAAGTGTTTGATCAATGCATCCTTCCAGTGCTTACGTTTGGCGCAGAGACGTGGACCTTAACTAAAAGAGACATGCAAAGGCTGCAGACAACTCAAAGCAGCATGGAGAGGTGCATACTTGGTGTAACCAGGAGAGATAAGAAGAGGAACTCGTGGATCCGAAAAATGACAAGAATGGAAGACATCATGATCAGAGTTAAATCCCTGAAATGGCAATGGGCTGGACATGCTGCCAGAAGGACAGACCATCGATGGACAGCCGAAATTTTAAATTGGATTCCAAGGGACAGGAAAAGACCCAGAAGAAGACCACATGGGAGATGGGTGGATGAAATTCTAAAGTATGCGGGAGTGACATGGAGGAGACTGGCACAAGACAGACCGTTGTGGAGGAAACTTGGGGAGACATTCGTCCAGCAGTGGATTGATAATGGTTGACAATGATGATGATGATGATGATTGAGTAATAATGATATGAACTAATGTTGCACACGTTATGGGATAATATGCGCAACGATCAGATTTCATCAATGATTTTAGCCACTTCCCTTACCCATTTTCGTTTCACCCAAATATTTTGAATGGGATTAACTTTACTACTGTCGAGGAAGATACATTGCATCAAAAACTGTTAATTTTCCTAGGCACAGACATACTTAAACGCTTTCAGGTGTTGATGAAGCCTCTACGCTGGGCGTGCAATGAGATACGAGTTAAGAAGATCCTTCGCCTGTCACGAAACACAAGTACTTCCGTTACCCATTTCCGTTACATCGAAATTTTTGCATGGGATTTACTTTACTGCTGTCGAGAAAGATGCATAGCAGAAAAACTCAGACATTATTACATGTAATGTGACCAGTTGGTGTATGCCTCAGAATATTAGTAGCAAGTATCTTTTTCGACGGACAGTGTGTTGTTTCCTTCTGTATGGTGTTAAGAGCTCTTACTAAATCAAATGAAGCTTTTGCACTGCATTTCCTTAATGACTTTCTTATCTTTGGTTAACACATCGTTCACTCGCTTTAGTAATCTTGTTTAACCGTCTCTCGAAGGAGATCACAGGAATAGCCGGCAGATAACAGCAACACTTTCGTTCATTAGGATAGATCGCAGAAGACTGCGAGCAGCTAGCTCCCTTTGGCGATTTTTTAATTGACGAACCCAGGCATCGGCAGCTGCAACTAGATTGATTGCAGTCAATGCATTTCTCTTCCGTTCTCCCATAATTCGCAGTCAAAACAATACTTTGCCATCGATGATAAACGATCACTAAAAGCACGGTACACGTTATTAGATTAGAGCTTTCGTTCGTCAGTCTGTGTCTAGAAAAATGGAGAACAGCATTTGCTGATTATTTCTCTCAGTTTAGGATCTCAGCTCGTTACCATTTCACTGAATCGAGCAAATGGACGTTGACACGTGAGAAAGAACTACAGGGTTTCTGTTTAGGCACTGAACCCGGATGTAAGGAACTCCTGTGGCTGTTTGAAACGGGCGAGTACTTCCTGAGACCGATTCTAATCTCTCTTCTATATAACTTTTTTGCATTTTGTTTTTCTTAAAAATAAGTTTTAGAAATTACTGTGCATCTCTGTCTATGGACACCATATATCTGCTCCTATCTGTCCGATTTCAAAACTGCTATCAGCATTGGGAAAACCGAACCATTAGAGCGAATACCCACACCAGCAACGGACTGGGTCACTGGAACACCGGAAAGAATCCCGGTGGGCTGCAGTGTTCTGAGCCGGCAGATCTTAGGCTAACTGAAAAAAATGTGTATGTACAGGGTGATTCAGATCTCATGAGACAAACTTTAAGGGATGGTAGAGCACACTACAACAAACAGTTTTTGTATAGGAATGTATGGGCGCAAGTGACGCGTTGAGGCACAAACACAAGAAATTCCCAGCTCATGTGCTATTCACAGATGAGGCGATTTTTACACAAGAAGGTGTTTTCAATGTGCACAACTGTCATGTGTGGGCAACCTCTAACCCATACGCTACACCTCCACATGCGTACCAAGAACGATTCTTTGTGAATGTATGGGCAGGTATTGTGAACGGCTTTCTACTTGGCCCATATCTACTACCAACGCGACTCGATGGCAGATGTTATCATACTTTTCTGGAAGAGGTTTTACCAGAATTGCTTCAAGATGTACCACCGGCCGTCCGACAAGGACTGTGGTTCCAACATGATGGGGCGCCAGCCCATTTTAGTATTAATGTGCGCAATTACCTGGATGCCTCTTTAGGGGCGCGATGGATTGGCCGTGGTGGACCAGTCCGTCGGCCACCCCGATCGCCCGATTTACCGAACCTCGATTACTTCTTATCTTATGGGGAGATCTGAAGGCCCTCGTTTACGAGACTCCAGTTGACTCTGTTGAGGACCTCGTCGCTCGAATATCCGTTGCGGCTGCACGTGTGCGAGAAATACCTGGCATCTTTGAAAATGTACGCCAATCACTCCGCCGACTCTGCCACGCATGCATTACTGTTGGTGGACGCAATTTTGAGCAATTATTGTAAACATTGCTGTAAAGAAGCACTTGTCAACGATGCTGTAAGTAGACAATGTACGTTTCCTTTCTTGTCTGTTTCTTGTGTTTGCGCCTCAACGCGTCACTTGCGCCCACACATTCCTATACGAAAAATGTTTGTTGCAGTGTTCTCTGCCATCCCTTGAAATTTGTCCCATGAGTTCTGAATCACCCTGTATAGATTATACTTAATGAAAAAATTAAGTTATGCTGAAAGCTCAAAGTTTGTTCGCAATTTTGACTACTTTGAAATAAGAAAAAAAAATCATTCAATTCCATTCTCTCCTTCGTCTCTCAAACCTGAAGCTTTCTCTTTCGCCTGATTTATATATTTTAACCGCTTTCGCCACCTGCAGTTGCAGTTGAATAACACTGTTCTACAAGGGAAAATTTTCTTTGGTTAACTAATGTGTTTTTAAAGCACTTTGATGAGGAAAATTCAAATCTGATATTAAAATTGGTCTATCTGGGCTTATTTTAGAGTTATGAAGATATATCATGTTAATTACTGGGTGAATGAAAAATCAGGAAACTTTACATTAAAAAGTCGGCAACAATGACATGTTTACAATAGTTTACACTCACATGTTGGCTGCAATGTTATTCTAGTCATTGTTTAGATAACTAACTACTCTGCCTCTTTAAAGTTTAATATAGAAAAGTATAAGCGGCAAGATCTTTGCATTTTTCAGAAATATTTCAAATCAGATCAGGTTTGTTCAAAGGTAGTTGAGAACCAGGTTAGTTACGTATTGAAATATGCTTAGGAAATCTATGTACCTTTGGAAATTTATAGGTTAGAAAGTAGTCAGACGTAAATTAGGTCTGGCTACTATCTAATCAATAAGTTTCTTAATTTTAATTTGGTAATTCGGCTAGCGAGTTGGTGAGAGTAGATTGGAGGCAAAACTTCGAAAGACCTGCGCTGGGATGGCTGCAGATTGTTTTGTAGTTAAAAAAACTGGTGGAAGGGTAAAGATAGCTCCATGTTATTTTGTGTACCCATGACATGGAGAGAACCCAAAAATAATTCCACAGATTGCTACTTCTGTATGGCTAATATCCAGGGCTTTACTTGCAGAAAATTGAAGAGACATATCGATTGTCCCAAATTATCTTCTGCAATACGACCAGTGCCACACTGAAACTCTTCCAGTTCCACCAACTCCAAGTCAGGAAACACAAGTTGAAGAGAGTGAGGCGAGTGAATCACTTTCAGATAGAAATGATCCTCCCTACGAGGTTACCATGGATTCAACTTATCATTTTTTAACCCAGGAAGATATGAACCATTTGGTTCATAATCTCGAGCTAAGTAAACAAATGCTGAACTGCTAGGCTCCAGGTTGCAAGAACCTATATACAGGTATAATTGTATATAGAAATAGAGAATGGAATTTTGTTACATTCTT
Organism: Macrothele yani; assembly: GCA_039090855.1. Taxonomy (NCBI): domain Eukaryota; kingdom Metazoa; phylum Arthropoda; class Arachnida; order Araneae; family Macrothelidae; genus Macrothele; species Macrothele yani. Next base: position 18,469,910 of record CM077025.1, read on the forward strand.
CTCACATGATGGCTGATTGGCTTTATATGATCATGTTGCCAGTTTGATGTGAGCTTTAGACTTTATTTCTGGCCTAAAAAATTGGAGACTCTTCATAGATGCATCAAAAACTAGGTTGAAGGCAGTTTTACCACATAATGGTAAATTAATGCCTTATTCTTTTCCAGTTGCATATGCTAGTATGGCAAAAGAATCACATAAGATTCTAGATATAAAGCTCAAATCCATTAAATATACGGAATTCACTTGGGAAATATGAGGAGATTTAAAAATCATTGCTATGATATTGCGAATGCAACACACAATTTCGTTGTTTCTTTTGTGCATGAAATAGTCGTGACACAGCATCCCATTACTTGAAAAAACTTGTCGAACACGTAAACGAAAAGTGGGAAAAAATGTACATAAGCAGAGTCTCATAGCTTTTGACGACGTGATCCTCCCCTTCGTATAAAATTGGGACTTATAAAGCTGTTTGTCAAGGCAATGGATAAAAATGGTAGAGGATTTGCCTACCTAACAACAAAATTTCCCCGTCTTTCAGAAGCAAAGATAAAGGAGGGCGTGTTTTTTTTGGCCTTCAAATACGACAGTTGAAGAAAGATGTAAATTTCGACAAATCTTTAACAGAGAAAAAGGAACTTGCTTGGACATGTTTTAAGAAAGCCACAGAGCAGACAATTTTCTTGGCAAGAAGAAGTCTAAAGTTTATAAAGGAATAGTAAACCAGATGCTAAATGCATGGCGAGATTGTGACGTATATTCTAAATTAACTTTCCTTTTTAGTTTCTTTCCCTATGTAAATCTTGAGTTTATTCTGTTATACTTCACTCTAAACGTGATATCTTTTCTCTCAAACGAATACTGTTGGCAACACAATTCAGGTTGAATGAACGTGACGTATGTCTGTTTTGATAAGAACGAGAGATAAAAGCAACGACTAATCAGTTGCTTGGAGAGGTTGCTGACGAGCGATTATAAAGAGCGATTATTGAGAGCGTTGAAAGAGTGCTGAGCGTTGAAAGTGAGCTGTGAAGCTGTGTGCTGTGTTTAAATATTGATATCGTTCTGTTATGGACGTGCTACATCCTTGAATAAAGCATCTTTTCCGTAAGTGTGACTTCTGTTGTTTACATGTTTCGTCTGGCCGTTAAGGTTTCTTTCATTTAGGGACTATTTCTTTTTTTTTTTTTTTTTTTTTTTTTTTGATTGGAGGTTTAACGACCACCGTGAGCAACTCAATGGGCTATAAGCAGTCGCCCGTCCCTAATTTAGGGTCACTGGTTCCAGGGAAGGGAGAGAGCCAGTGCCGTAAGACAAACACAACATCCATGCCTCACCGGGATTCGAACCCGGACCCCTTACGGACGAATGATCAGAGGCCAGCGCCTTAGACCACTGCGCCACCGGGGCGGCAGGGACTATTTCTTAGTATGTTGATGTTTTAAATTAACGTAGAAGTACGAAAAGACTTCTACGTCATAAGATTTAGGATACAACATGTCATGTTTTTGAAAGTGTATTTCTCGCATTCACATCTTGATTGCTTTCCGGAAAGCTGCGGGTACGGCTCCAATGAACACGATGAGAGGTTTCACAAAGATATTTCGACAATTTTTTTTTTTTTTGGATTGGAGGTTTAACGACCACCGTGAGCAACTCAATGGGCTATAAGCAGTCGCCCGTCCCTAATTTAGGGTCACTGGTTCCAGGGAAGGGAGAGAGCCAGTGCCGTAAGACAAACACAACATCCATGCCTGACCGGGATTCGAACCCGGACCCCTTACGGACGAATGATCATAGGCCAGCGCCTTAGACCACTGCGCCACCGGGGCGGCCATTTCGACAATTGAAAAGCGATATGAGGGGAAGTGGATGTCTACAATATTGACTAATTTTTGTTGGAATCTTAAACGAGTGAACACAGATATACATAAAAGAAAGGAATGATGTACGGTTGTTTATCATTTTTTTTTTACGTTTTGTATTTTTGTTATCCAGTTATCAGGTATATAATTGCTTTCTGCATAATATTGTGTATAAATATGTAATTACACTCACGGACAATGAAATTTGCGCACCTAGAAGAAAACATGCTACAACCGCGAAACTTGGCAAATAGTTAGAGTGGGTGCTGGTATGCATATGATCCACGTTTGGTGCGATTGCGCATGACCGCACACCCTGTGGGGTCGCTGCAAGCTCGAACCGGCAGGCTTATAAACCGGCGTTTAGTCGATGCCCCATAAAAGCGAAAAGCACCGGCCGACGCAAGCAAGAGTTCAGAGTGACAAGAATGCCGGGAAGACGCCAGAGATGTCGATTTACGCAACTTACGGACTTTGAGAGAGGCCTAATCATCGGGCTGAAAACTGCAGAGTGGTCGGCACGTCGTATAGCCCGCCACATGGATCATTCTGACCATACCGTCGGACTGTGTTGGGAGCAGTGCACACGCGACGGCACTACCACACGGCGGTGCGGCTCCTAACGGACCAGGGGGACCACCTGTAGAGAGGATCAACGGATCGTGCGCCAGGCACGAACAGATCGCACGGGGAACCTGTCCCCTATACAGCAGATGTAGCGGCTCTTGTGTGCCAGCGAACCATTTCCCGACGCCTCAGGGAAGCAAATCTGCGATCTCAGCGCCCCTTACGTGTGCTGCCATTAACACCGGAGCATCACTGGCTCCGTGTGCAGTGGTGCCAGGTCGGAGCGACGTGGAACGCCACAGACTAGCGACGTGTGGTGTTTAGCGATGAGTGCCGCTTCGTTTTGGGGAGAGGTATCATCGTGTCCGGGTGTGGAGGTGCCTGGGTCAACGGCACAATACCAACCTCACTATGGAGCGCCACACCTTCCCCACTGCAGGCAATATGGTCTGGGGTAACATTTGCCCACGATGGCCGATCAGCTGGATCATTGACGGGCCAGCAGAATGTGGATGAGATTCTACGGCCCCATGTGCTCCCATTCCTGACCGGGATTCCAGGTGCGCTATACTAGCAGGATAATGCCCTCCTGCACGCGGCTGGAGTTGCCCAAGATTGCCTACGTCGTGTCTAGACACTTCCATAGCCTGCCCGCTCCACAGACATGTCCCCTAATGAGCATGTGTGGGACCAGTTGAAACGCCAGCTGCCACCGTGCCGTACTATCCGGCATTTGGAGCACACCGTCCAACACGTGTGCATGGGCCAGTCTGTCGCAGGACAACATCAGGTGTCTGTTCGCCTACATGACGGACACAATTGCAGCATGTATCGCCGCACGCGGCGGTACGACGCACTTTTGAAGATGACCGGACTGCGTGCCACATATCCCTCTGTAATTGTCCTGCAGCTCTGTTTTTGCCATCATGTGTATCATTCATCTGTATCATTACGTAGATAAAATTTCAGTTCAGTCTGATACTCTCTTCTCGGTGAACAAATGTCATTGTCCGTGAGTGTATTTTAATAGTAAGGAAGCTAAAACTATTCACTTTTTTTCCTATTTGTTGTACATCTAGGTATAAAACGAAAAACTATAGACAAATAAAACGTCGAATAAGTCGAAAACTATGTGACGTACCTGCCAGCAGGACGCACACGACATAAAGGCAGATAGCAGTCAGAACAAACGTCCGCGTAGCTCAATTGGTAGAGTGACTTATTCCGGAATGAGCGGACTCGGGTTCGAATACCGGCGTAGACCAGAAATGACGGAGAAATTTACTTCGTTATAATGGCGCCCGAAGTATCCGGATAACCCGACCGTTCAAAATCTCGCAATGGTGTGATGTTCTTTCCACACCGCGAGAAAGGAAAAATAAGAGAACCCCTTCTCCAGCGCTTCGAAAAATAAAAATGTGTGATGTTGCATTCCACACACCAGATTGACTGGGAGTTCTCAAGTGCACGTTCTACAGTGGATGGCTGCCTGCAACGATTCATGGTCACGGCTGACCCGTGAGCCATGCCCCCGGCCCTCTTTTGGGGGGGGGGAGATGTGACGTACCTGCCAGCAGAACGCACACGACATAAAGTCAAATAGGATTCAGAATGAACGTCTGCGTAGCTCAGTTGGTAGAGCGACTTGTTCCGGAATAAGCGGACTCGGGTTCGAATCCCGGCGTAGACCAAAAATGACGGAGAAATTTACTTCGTTATAACTATCCCTGATAGAAAGAGTTTAAGCACAGATTTGAATTCGGCAGCAAAAATCTTGAAGTACACAAATGTTACTTAGAAAAAGGAAAAATATTGATTTTTTTTATAGGACAGTGCTATCAATATAACCAAATGTACTATCAATACAACAAGCATCAAACCAAAAAAAGCATTAAATTTTTCTTTGAGGTAATCCCAAAAATGTATTAATGTATTATATAAATCTGAGACAGAAACTCGAAATGCGTGTAACGTGTTATTGGTTTGCGAATCACCTCCGGTAAAATTATTCGGTGGTTTTATGTATAAACAGGTACAATAAACGCGGTGGTTAACAGGTTTGTCCACGATAACCAATGGGCAGAGCCCATACCACGAAAAACACCCCCACACGAGTACACTGCCAGCTTCAAACTTGACCGTAGTAACAGAACGCTGTGGTAAATAGCTTTCCCCCGGCTGCCGACATACCCACACACGGGCATCAAACTGATGGATGGTGTATCTGGATTTATCAGTCCATAGGACCCTTTTCCATTGATCCACGGTCCGCGATAAATGTTCTTTACCCCATGCTAAACGACGAGTAGCATTCCGAATGGAGATGAAAGGCTTATGTGTAGCCGCACGACCACGGTAACCTATGGAATCAAGTTCTCTGCGAATGGTAGGTGTACATACCGAGGTTCCTGCATTTTTATTCACCTGTACACTGAGGTCTTGGGCAGTGCTCCGTCGATTAGCTGTAGCAACTAACTCTCCTGAGGCTCCGACGTCCTCTATTACTGATTTTCTTTGGTCTGCCGGTACGTTTTGCTGCTTCAGGCACGCCATGTGTCTTCCACTTATTCAATACATCCAGAACAGTTGACTTGGGTATGTTTTAACGGCTCTCGGTTTCACTTATTGACAACTCACTAATATAACACCCAACAATCTTTCCTTTCTCAAAGTCAGTTCTCTTCCGCCGCGACATTTTCGCTCAACCTTACATTGCGTTATGATCACGGTCAGCTGCGGGCTTGTTTCTATTCCGTTTGCAGCTGTACTGCCAATCTTAACAACGCAGCGGATCCGTTCATTTGCTTTTGAAGGGATGTCCACTGAACTTTGTCAATATAATGTATATACACTGACGAAAAAAAAAAAAAAAACCCAGCACCACGAAAAAATAGTTGTAGGGGAATGAAATGGCGGCAATACATTTGTATAGGTAACATATTTAATCGATTGAGGTTTCAAGATCACAGCTTATTGTAGCGCGAGAAGAGCCATTTTAAATGTGAAATGCTGGTGCACTAATAACCGGTGTAACCGCCAGAATGTTAAATGCAAGCACGCAAACGTTCATGCATTGTGTCGTACAGGTGCTGGATGTCAGTTTGTGGGATGGAGTTCCATGCCTGTTGCACTTGGTCGGTCAATACAGAGACGGGTAATGCTGGTTGGGAGTGACGCTGGAGTTGTCGTCCAATGATGTCCCATACGTGCTCGATTGGTGAAAGATCTGGTGATCTAGCAGGCTACGGCAACATGTCGACACTCTGTAGAGCATGTTGGGTTACAACAGCGGTATGCGGGCGAGCGTTATCCTGTTGGAAAACACCCCCTGGAATGCTGTTCATGAATGGCAGCACAACAGGTTGAATCCCCAGACCGACGTACAACTGTGCAGTCAGAGTGCGTGGGATAACCACGAGAGTGCTCCTGCTGTCATAGGAAATTGCTCCCCAGACCATAACGCCAGGTGTAGGTCCAGTGTGTCTCGGCCGCAGACAGGTTGGTTGCAGGCGCTCACCTGGCCTCCTTCTAACCAACACACGGCCATCACTGGCCCCCAGGCAGAACCGGCTTTCATCAGAAAACACAACAGATCTCCACTCCGTCCTCCAATGAGCTCTAGCTTGACACCACTGACGTCGCAAACGGCAGTGGTTTGGAGTAAGGTGAATGCCCGCTACATGGCGTCTGGCTCCGAGCTGTCCTTCAAGTAACCGATTTGTAACAGTTCGTTGTGTCACTGTGGTGGCAACTGCAGCTTGAATTTCTGCCTCAGACGCAGTACGATGCACCACGGCCATACGCCGTACACGGCGGTCTTCCCTCTCAGTAGTGCCACGTGGCCGGCCGGAACCCGGTCTTCTTGAGGCAGTACCTTCCGTTGACCACCGTTGCCAACAATCATGCACAGTGACTACATTCCTGCCAAGTCATTCTGCAATATTGCGGAAAGAAAATCCACCTTCTCGTAGACCTATTACACGACCTCGTTCAAACTCCGTGAGCTGTTGGTAATGGCTGCTTCGTCTTCTTAAAGGCATTCTTGACTAACATCAACACACTACGTCGAATCTCAACAATAACTAACGCTCACGAACGTTACAGCGCGTATTTACAGCAAACCTGCTTTGCATGTTCCGAGGGACGCTACTAGCGCCACACGTATGCGCCGAGCGCGAAATTTACATAGACGTCATCTAACAGATGCACTCTGACCGCCTACCAACTGTCGTTTATCTAACACAACCCCTTCTTGGTGTTGGGATTTTTTTTTCCGTCAGTGTATATATGTACCTTTCCATTTTTTCCTATATTTTACGGGTCTGCATCTGATTTAGTACTATTTGGGACATTCAGTTACACGAATTCTTGAACTGCAGTTTCGAAAATTCAGTTTCGCCTACTGCAAAGTTGCTTTTTTCATTTGAAAATAATTGAATAAACATCAATTTCCGCACTCTTGAATTCACACCTAAGTTTTAAATTTTTTGTCAAGGGATGACGGGATTAGATATTTGAATTTTTATAGCTCATGCATTTAATAGACAAAGTATTATGTAAAGCTACCTAATAACGTGTTGCTCCATCTTTTGCCCTCAGAACAGCAGCCAGACGCCTTGGTAAGGACACAGTAAGGCGTAGATAACACGGAGGTAGGTCTTATTGCCTCCAGTAAAACGAGGACCGCTGGTAGTAGATGATCCACTGTTGCCGGTAGGGATTGGCGAGCTCAAATAAATCTTTCCAATTTGTTTAAGAAATTCTCAATGGGACTGAGGTACGGAGACGAAGGGGCAAATTTCGAGTGTGTGAAACTCACTTGAATCCTCCTGGAATCACTTGGACATCAGTCGGGAAGTATGAGGCGCAGTGTTATATTTTTGAAAAGTGGCGTCATGGTGTAGAAAGAGAATCTTCGCGAATGGGTTAGATGGCTGGTAAGGATGTTCACATACCCGGTGCCAGTGACGGAGGTCTCAACGGGTATGAGGGTACCAAAGGAAGCTCATGTATACGCGCCCCTATGATATAAGCAAGTGGAGGCTGTTACACAGCCTCCACTTGCTTATATAACCTTTACTTGGGAAGCTGGGCCCATCGGTTCGTATTATATTCCAAAAACTCTCCCTTCTATCGGCAACATAGAGTCGAAACCATGGTTCATCAGAACAGATGACGTGTTTCCAATCTTCCAAAATCTAAATGTGATAGGATTTTGCAAACTGCTGCCAAGTTTTCGGCTTCTCGCAGTCAGCGAGGGGACACGATGTGAACGTCGACTGTCGTAGCCTGTTTTTGCCATGGTACCAGAGATAATCTTTGTGCGTAAGCTTATGGAGACCCCGTCATTTAATTCCGACGTTATCTATTCCGTGGCCATGCGATTCCTTGTAACAATGCTGGATAGAGTGTACTCATATCGAGAGTCAAGCGCACGTTTTCTGCCACAAGTCTCTCGCAGGTTGGAAGTTTTTCCATATTTCACACTGTAAAAAATAAATGGTGTGAATTCACAGAACATTTCTGAAAATAACGTGCACCAAAGTTGCCGGTAAGTGTCCGTCTTTAACGGAATTTCCGTTTTTAAAAGTGCCCGTTTTTTTTTTAACTTCCGTATTTTCACAGATTTTCCGTAGTCAATAATTCCGTTTATTTCAGAAAAGTCCGTTTCAAGTTTTTCCGTATTTAGACAGAAAATCTGCAAAATCCAAAATATTCCAGCTCTTAGGCGAAAGAATTCTTTTACGTCGGTGGTAAGAATCGAACCAGCCAATTGGGTTGAAACCGCGCGTCTTAACCAATGAGACAGATAGTGTGAGTGATTTAGTCACTTTATTTTCTATTGGAGCTTATTATTTTTTTGAATACGTTTATAATAATTTTATTTTTTCTGTAATAGGTCTTATTGTAGGAGGAAATTATGTATTTTTTTCATCGTGATTTTTCGAAGCAGCAGAATAATTTGTAGTTCGAGATCTTTTATTTTTTCAACTGACAATAACTTTTAGTTATTTTTAAGAGAAGGTGCAACGTACTGTTTTATAATATTATTTCACAAAACTTCTAAAAATAAAATTTACTCTTGTTAGCTATATAGCTTTTGTCTTAAAGACTCCTCAGACTGATACATAGACAGCGTACAATCACCTGTACAATAAATTAAGTACCCGGTTTCCTAAGGTAACACAATACAGGGTAATTCAAAATGATTGCTCCGATTAGAAATGACAGTACCTGGTTTATGAACATAGATACAGAGATCACATTGTTGCACAATAAAGAAGGAAGTTTAGAATTTTGTTTCTATACCTTACAAATGTTCTATGTGACTCCCCTGGGTCACATGGACAACATCTAAACGGTAATCCATTTCACGCCATACATTATGGAGCATGTCCGTAGTCGCCGCCCCGGTGGCGCAGTGGTCTAGGCGATGGCTTCTCATCATTCGTTCGAACGGGGTCCGGGTTCGAATCCCGGTGAGGCATGGATGTTGTGTTTGTTTTTCGGCACTGGCTCTCTCTCTTCCCTGGAACCAGTGATAGGGACGGGCGACTGCTTATAGCCCATTGAGTTGCTCACGGTGGTCGTTAAACCTAAAATAAAAAACAAAAATGTCCGTAGTCCCTGATGCCAGTGCAAACTTACTGCACATCTTTAGTTCTTGCAGTGTTCTCGGCAAAGGTGGCGCATACACATGCTCTTTGACATACCACCACAAACAGAAGTCACAAGGTGTTAGATCCGGAAACCAGGGGGGCAACTTGCAGAAAACCCTGTCGTCCTGTCCCCAACGACCAATCCAAACAACACAGCAGTACGTCACCATAGCAACAGAGCATTACGTCCCCATAGCAACAGAGCAGTACGTCACCATAGCAACAGAGCAGTACGTCACCATAGCAACAAAGCTGTAGGTTCTAATAAAATTCTAAACTTCCTTCTTTCTTGTGTAGGGATAACAGATGTCTATATATCTTCATAAACACGTTATTGTCATTTGTAATCGGGGCAATCATTTTGAATTACACTGCATACAATAGCTGGTGCACAAAATGGGGAGGATGAGAAGAAATATCTTGTGTCACAATAACCAAAATTCATGCGATATGCTATCCACAATATCCGATCTCGCTACAAAACCTCAAAATCAATTACTTCGACAGACTATTGAAATTTAACAGTTAATCAAACTTCAAGCATTACCGTGAATCTCTGCTATTCGGAAATTTGTCGCCATATGGATACGGAAAGAGTGAGAACGGAGTTTTTCCGTTATAAGAAAGAAATTGCGAAAAGGTTTCTGAAAATTCAAAATTTTTCTGACGTAGAAAAAAATCGCGGTAATTCCGAGTTTTTATCATTTCACGGAAATTTTTTTTATCAGAAATATGCTTCATCATCAAGGAAAGTGGCTCTCAAATTTCAGAAATTTTTTTACAGTACACGTAGTTTTAGTTTACATGTTCAACGGTCTGACGCGGAAATGTGAACAGTTCAGCAGTTGCTGTGATGGAACAGCCGGCCTTGCTCGTAGCTGCTATCTGCCCACGGCCAAACTTACGTACGTAGCTACATTTACCCCTGATTACTTTTCCGTGACTGGTTTCAGATGCATGGTACCTACTCTATTTACAGACATTGCCAGTTTGAGCGACCCACATGTCTGCACGTGATACTTCTGTTTTACATATTATTTTCGGAGTGTGCATAATAATTTGTCCATTTAGGGTAGTTATTAGCTATGAGCTGGTTATAAATTGTCAACTTCGCGATTGACGCCCCGTTGGCGCAGTGGTCTAAGCGATGGTTTCTGATCATTCGTCCAAGATGGGACCAGGTTCGAATCCCAATGAGGCATGGATGCTGTGTTTGTCTTACGGTGCTGGCTCTCTCTCTTCCCTGGAACCAGTGACCCTAAATTAGGGACGGGCGACTGCTTAGAGCCCATTGAGTTGCTCACGGTGGTCGTTAAACCTCCAATTGAAAAAAAAAAAAGCTTCGCGATTCTTTTTTTATTTAACTTTCCTAGAAGTGTAACAAAAAGCGCCACAGAGTCTGTCTGGGTGTTTACATGCGTAATGAGTTAAACAGTTTTCGATAGGAAAGAAGAAATACATCTCTATTTATTTCTGTAGTAGCAGAAATCATTTCAAGCAAAATAGCGCTTCTCCTGATCGTAATTTTACGTAACTTCTGGTTGTTTCTGCCACACACTAATTACAAAGTTTGGTAAATTTCAAGGGCAGAACAATTTCTATTTCCGCATTATTCTTGTTTATTATGTGCGTGTTTTGAGGAAACGTTGAAGAAACGTTAAATATTGTGTTGCGGTCGGTAAATCTTGGTGAACACAGATTTTATTAGAGCACAGCGCAGATCAGTGGTTTTGAAATTTTGTACCCTTGACCTGTGACGTACAACTGAGGTAACACAAGACTCAAAACGGCGAGTTGCAGCGATAAGCCAAGATCGGTGTAATTCATTTATGAGAATAACTCGCTCCGGAGCGTTTATTCGAATCCCACCACCGGTAGAGAGGCTTACTTTTACACTGGCGCCCGAACGCAGAAATGAATCTCCTGGACATGAGGTTCGAGAATAACGTGTGATGATTCTTCCGCACATCGTCCAGAATGATTGGGAATTCCTTCTTCTACAGTGAGCTCCTTCAAGCATGGTGTGCCGGCTAACCTGGAAACCTACTATTCCTTCCCAGCCCTTTCTCGAAGGAGGGTGAAGGGGACGTACCTCTGAGGTGACGCAGGAGGCGGAAACGACAAGTTGCACCGATAAGACAAGGTTGCTGTAGTTCAGTCGGGAGAAAACTGCCTCCAGAGTAAGGAGATGTGGTTTCTAATCACCCCACAGGCAACAAAGGCTTTATTTTCACAGTTCCAAAATTTGAAATCACGTTTGCTTTGCAACTTTATCATCGCACGGATGCAGGGTGTTTCACTAGGTAGTCCCGTGAAGAATGAACTATTGTTTCTTACCATTTTACATAGAAACACGACGTTTGGTTTACAAGTGACCTTCATCCTTGACAACTGCGGGCGAGTGATTTTACTGATAAGGCCATGACTCATTGTGACGTCACCTTACCAGATGGACGGGTACGCTAATTCTATCCGAAGGCAATCTGTGTGCTTTACGGTGTCGTTAAACGTCGTTCAGGATGGCTGTGTATGCCCTTGCGGAGCGGGTGTTTATTGTGAAAAGTTATTGTATAACAAAATCTATAAAGGTAGCACAGCGTGAATTCCTGGAGAAGTTTGGGAGAAGAAAAGCATTAGACAAACGGTTGCATCGCCAGTTAGCGAAGAAATTTGAAACCACAGGCAATGTTTTGAACCAATACAGTGGCTGACGTCCTTCAACGGAAGAAAAAGTTGAAGAGGTGAAGCACAGGCTGCTGGCGCCACCGAAGAAGTCACTACGAAGTTTGTCAGAAGAAACTGGGCATTCTGTTTCCAACTGCCAAACAGCGGCGAAGAAAGCGTTGTTTCATCCGTACCATGTGATAGCTGTGCAAGAGTTGTAAGAACCAGATCTTAAAAATCGTGTGTCTTATTGTTCCTCACACGTTTACTCACAATTCCGAATATTTTGGATTTCACATGGTTCATTAACGAAGCATGGTTTCATTTGGACGGTATGTCAATTCCCATAACTCCCATATATGGGCTGTAGATAGATATTCCACATGAATTACACGAAACCCCATTACATCGTGCAAAAGTCGGTGTTTGGTATGCTGTGTCCCGAACCAGAGTAATTGGACCCATTTTCTTCTGGAGCGTAGTAAACTAGCCCAGAGGACTATGGCCACCTCGTTCACCCGATTTGACTCCTCCCAATGTTTTCTTATGGGGATATTTGAAAGTGTCGTACTTACAACAATAAGTCTCGCATGTCGAAAGCAACGACAGTGCAGCAATCCGGACTATTGATGAGGACATGCTGCAGAGGACCTACGATAATATGTAGCGTCGTGTTCGAGTGTGTTTGGATGTCACTCGAGGACATTTCTAGCATTTATTATGAATGGTGCTACATTCTCATGAACTAAGGTACGTTGTAAACCACGTGTCATGTTTCAAAGTAGAGTGTGTTTGGATGTAGGTGGAGGACATTTCCAGAATTTATTGTGAATGGTGCTACATTCCCATGAACTAAGGTACGTTGTAAAACACATGTCATGTTTCTAAGTAGAGTGTGCTGCAAAATACGACTGATTCTTTGGGACAGCTACCTAAGTTAAAGTCCCTGTAGAAAAATAAAACACTTGGGGTAGGGATTGAGGGTTACAAGTAAATTAGTTTATTTCATTTCTCAGTGTTTCATACTTTTATGCTATTTCACGAGGTGGATTTTATAAAAGTGCGAAGTTTACCAGACTGAAGGCTTTATTTTACGTTGCTCATAATTATTTTCTTTCACCATCAAATAAAACAATTCGAACTGAGATTACACGTGCTGTCCACGCGTGCACTAACAGTGGCTTTAAATACGAGGTTTGTACCGAAAGTAATTCAAAATTGGGCATAGCGTTTTTATTAACTGTCGTTCAAATTGCACATGCTCGTAGAGTAACTCTTCCTACACAAGAACCCTTCTTCTTCATTGCAGGTAAATAATGGATTCCAAGCAGAAGCAGCGTGCTGTCATTGAGTTCTTGACGAAGGAAGGGTGCAGGCTGTCCGACATCCACAGAAGGCTACAGAATGTTTACGGAGATGACACCATTGACAAGAGCAATGTGCACAGATGCACGAAAGGGGAAACCAGCATTGAAGACAAACCACGCAGTAGGAGACCATCATCCACTCGCTGACGATTTGCGTCAGCGAGTGGATGAATTGATTCCCGCGAAGAGACGAGTCACAATCCGTGAGCTTGTTGCACAACTGGACTTTGGTTACAATGCCATGAAGAAGGTGGTGGAAGATTTAGGGCATCGGAAAGTGTGTGTAAAGTGGGTGTTTCGGCAGTTGACACCCGATTTAAAGGAGAGAAGGGTGGAAGTCTGACCTGATCTGTTGGAAGCGTTTGAAACCATACGTTGTTTTCCTATCTTGTGACAGGGGATGAAACGTAGGAGTGTCTTTGCAATCCGAAAACGAATAATCAATCCGTGAAATGGCGTCACACCTCTTCACCAAGGCCTAAGAAATTCAAGAGCCAGCGATCAGCACAGAAAGTCATGGTGACAGTTTCCTGGGATGACAGGGGTGCCATTGTCCTTGATTTTCTGGGACGTGGCTGTTCCATGACCAGCGAGCAGGCGGTAAATTGAGACACTAGAGAAGCTTAGAGAAACCATAAGGAGAAGAGACCGAACAAGAATCTGAAAAAGATCCACATTCACCATGACAACGGGAGACCACACGTACATCTTTGGCAACAAATCTGGCGATCAGCAAATTAGGCTGGTCGATGGTCCTCCATCCACCGTACAGCCAGGATCTAGCGCCCTGCGACTTTCACTTGTTCGGTCCAATGAAAGACAGTCTCCGAGGACAGCGATTTGATGACATAGATTAGATGTAAGTGACTGTGGATAAGTGGGTACAACAGTCCTCACCTGAATTTTTTCAAAGACGATTCGAGAGTTGAGTTCAGTGATGGCGTAAATGCATCGCTTGTGATGGAGACTATGTTGAGTAGTACCTTTGTATAGAGAAAGAGTTACTCTACCAACATGTGCAATTTGAATGACCTTTGTCAGTTAATAAAAAGGTTATGCCCACTTTTGCATTACTTTCAGTACAATCCTCGTACTAAATCGCTTGAATAATTAGGAAGTTCGCACCTATCGGAAGCCTCTCGTACTCACGTTGAGGTCGCGAACCTGGCTTTTGGGATTTTTGGTAGTTGAGTATGTTTTCGCTGCACGAAACGAAATTCTTTGTCCTGTTTCAGTATTTCGATTTAAGAAAGCACAAGGATAAAAAAAGTACTCAGGGATTCCGAAGAGAATTGACAAACACACAAGCTGACAGCCTTTTAAAGGAGCAAATGTTTTGCGTCATGAAATAATCAGAGATGGAAAAATGTAACCTTTTTGATTACTTCATGACATAAAACAGTTATTCTTTAAAAGATATGAAAATGCTTCAGAGGTAAAAGGGTTCAGCAATTTAAATAACGCTGAGATTACATTTAATTATCTACGGCAAATCTAAAAAAAAGAGATTTATTGCAAAAACACACACAAACTGAATTTATGCATCCTTCGAACATAAAATGACTATAAAAACGATATTTGATGCGAATGGGTTTCGTTTGGAAAGCAAAATAAATTGCCGTTTTGATTTCTATGTCGTTTTCAAATCAGAAATTCCGTAATTCTTGTTTTGAGAAGGTTCAGCAAATTTATCACAATTCACAGAATAAAGGAAGTAGAAGCATTTGCTGCTGGAAACAGTCTTACTGCGTTCTAATCAAGATGCAGCTTTTGTGTTTTCGTCCTCCCGATGAGGCAAAACTCGTTCTCCGAAAAACTCCTGAGAAGCATTTTTTTTTTAAATCTCTACACAACATTCGTTCTTTTATTACATCTTTCGGCACGACTTTATCCATAAGATCAAAGGAACACAAGAAAATAAAAGAGCTAGCATGCAAAATATTGCTTATGAAGAACACCGTGGAGTGGATTTTTCTCTTTATCCTTTTCTCTCTGTTTCTTTTATTTCTCTCCCGTTTTTTATTTTGTAATACAATATTTTAAAACCTGAACGGCTCACTGCAACTGCTTTTGAAAAATTCTCAGATTTGAAAAATTTCTACAAAATGGAATTTTTTATGAGGAGGGAGAGGAAGGGGGCGATACATAATTCTCGGTTTCAAAGTTCAACTTCAAATACTTTTTAGGCTTTTAAAATGCTGGTGGCCAATGGAATCTGCTTCGCGTTAGCTCTGTGACGTTCCACAGAGGTAACCCAGCAAAAACACAAGTGTTGGGAAACTGCTGGCCACCAGCTGGCAGTGATGGGTCACTGCTGGCTGAAATCTGCTGCCCACGGCCCGGTAGCGGTCCGTTGGTGGCAGCGCCATGAGTTGGCGATCCATTGATGGCCCTGCAGCATCGCCGTGAATTACGGGCCTCCAAGAAAGTGCCACTAGTGGCCCGTAGCTGGCAACCGATGCAACCCCAACACCAGGTGGAAAAAACGGGACTGCGCGTGCGCAAAAGCAACACGTGATGTGTCTCTCCTGGTACCAGTAAGTTGAAGACGACGCTATCGCCATCGTGTTATTTTAGTGGATGTTAAAAAAAAAAAAGCATATGTAGAGAGGCGAATTAATTTCCTAATGAAATGCCACGTCGACGAAGATATCAGATTATTAACGAAATACTAGATTACAGCCCTGAAATACACCCACTACATTCCCATGAATAACAAGAAATAATTTGAAACCGCTTGAAACAACAGTCCTGGACAAACATTACAAAAACATTTTTGGAGAAAAAAATTTACGCGTACAAAATTTATCAATTATTTGAAAGAAAAAAGAAAGCAACGTTATGTGGATATAATGTACTCATCCATGGGTTGAATACACAAGATTGGAGGAATTCGCTTCTAAAAATAACGAGAAGTAAAATAAGAAGATTCAACGTTACAAATGTAACAAAATGCGACACGAACGGGTAAATATATTAATTCAACAATCGCCTTTCAAGACGACAAGGACAGCACAAAACTTTGGAAAGCGCCTTTAAGATGGTATCCTTCTTAAAAATGAGTGAAGTTCCCTTAAGGTAAAAAAAAAAAAATCTATCGTTACGTTAAAAAAATTAATTTATGAATTAAATGAAACTGACGTTTATGAAAAATACCTCGCAATATTGTAAAATTAGACAGAAACATTCTATTACACATTCCGCAGGAAAGAGACAGCTTCAAGCACACGCTCGTACGTGGTAAATAAGTCCCGCCGGTAGAGAGCTCGCCTCCTACGCAGAGAGCCGTGGTTCGTTTCCACCCAGATCCAAACGGGCATTTTACCAGTCTGTGGAGAAAATTTCCCCAGCGTAGTGCTATAATTCAGAAGTTTAGTTAGGGGAAAAAAGTTGTTGCCTTGGTAAACTGCGGTAATCCTTGTTTTTTTTTTTTTTTTTTTATGGGCTATTACTGGGAAATTGGCGGACAAGATTTGGCAAGCCATCAGTTACGTCACGTGATTTCCCGCTTCCACTGCCGGGAAACTAGCGGACTACATTAGGTCAGCCATCATTTACGGCACGTGCTTGCAGGGCTACTTGTGGTAGCTGCTGCCTGTGATGGATAACTGATGACCCTGCTGTGGCATATGACAACTAATGGGGGTGCCAACTGTTGGCTTGAACTGCCGGCCCTTCTGTTGACCATCCGGACATTTTATTGACGGTTCGGCAGCGGCAACATTGTGCTGGGCCAGCAAGACTGTTTTTGATGGGAAAGCACGTGTCCAGACGACAAATCTGCAGCAATACATTCCGTCGGCGTATTTTAGTTGGGAGAGCAACTTGCTCTGGAGTGAGGGGGCCCGAATTCGATCTCCGTCACGGACAAATTTGCGTTTCACAGCTCAGAAACTAAGAAATAAAAGCTATGATTTGAATCTTTAAATTCCTATGCAAATCTTAGCATTTCGTTGATCTTTGTTTTGAGCATTTCACCCTATCCTGCAACGTTCCTCTTTTCAAGAATTGTATCTCTTCACAGTGCGTTCCTGATTAAAAGATATTATTCAGGTTTAACGGATGATCACAAATTTGTAAATTAAAAAACCCCAGCAAAATCGCGATAACTCAAAAATATATGATGAGATGTTATGAAATTTGATGAAAACCTGTATCATATCGTACCGTAAAGACCCTACAACATTTCGTAAAAAACACTTTATTCCGACAAAAAAGATCACATACCAGGTGAAAAATGGGGTGTCAAAATGAAATAGCTAATGTACCCTCGTAGAAAGTGTGGTCACTGTCACGGTAATGCTGGCCTCACAGCGATGTTTCATTCTGTTGATGATGATGTCTTGCAGATCAGTAAGTAACAGCCACCATTTTTCGTGCAAAGATAATCTAATTCCACCAAACCTTGCGGAGAGGGGTTGAGGGCAGCAACACGTCTCCCTAGAGCATCCAAGAATGCTTGATCGGATCAAGATCAGGAGACCTGGCTGGCCAATCCATACAGACAGTGGTCTCCTCTTAAAGATACTGTTATAACTGCCTCTCTCGGAAGGAATATGCGTTCTCATCTTGCAGGAGAATTGTGTCTTCTACGGCACCTGAATATGAGCAAACATAGCTTTTGACATCATCTCTACAGCGTCAAGCGGCCATAATTTTTCTTGGAAGAACATAAAGATCTGTGAGTCCACCTAACGAGACGCTTTCCCAAACCAGCACGCTATCACAACCGTAAGTTTCCCTTTCACGGATCATAGAGAGATGGTAACGTGCCCCTCATTTTCTCCACATCAGAGCACGCCTGAAATATCTCTTCAAAGAAAATCTGGACTCATCTATGAAGAGTACTGACCTTCATGGTTTGAAATCCAATTGATGTGAAGTATTGCCGAATTCTAACGTTCACCTTGAAACGAGGGGTAAGGGTAACGCAGAGTGCCGATCGCCTAGTATAAAGACATTCTTCGGGAAGCCATCTGTGCACAAAGGAAGCAGATGCCACCGTTTCTGTAGCAGCAAGGGTAGATTGCAGCTGCGCTGGAGTTGTCGTCCTGTACTTTCGCGCAGCGCAGTTAATTGGTGATATCCGTGATTCACGGATATTTTAGTAATAGGCCTTCCTTCGCTGTATCTTCGGAAATCTGACTGCCTATTTTGAAATTGATTCTACAGTCGGTGGACGACGGAAAGACTCACATGCAGTCATCTTGCAACTGACTTTGGCCTGCCTCTATTTTTCCGATTGTTCTCCACCTCAGTTCATCTGTTAAATGATGTCTCGCATCCATTACAACAAATCTGTTGCACAGTCTGTGGACCACAGAAGGGCATATATGCAGCCCTCTTTGCAACTTCCACCTGACTTTGGCCTGCCTCTAGTCTTCCGATCGCTCTCCACTTCAGTTAATGTGTTAAATGATATATCGCACCTATTACAACAAATCTTCTATGTCAAAATTATTTCTTTGCACTCCGCAAATGATGTGACGCACATTTCCGTAACAGCCCTTTTTACGCTGCGGCTCATCTGGATAAAACAAGTTATTAAAATCATGCAATGCATTGATTATGATACGCTTTCCAACATACCAGAAATTATTACTCAAGTTATGTGGATAATGGCTGTGGAATAAATCTCGTTCCTGTGTCCTGACCTTCGACCCCATTTCGATGATATTCAACAGAACCGGTTCACTATACTTCCGGAATAACATGATAAAGTTTTGTTGCAATAGAAGCAGTTTTACGCAAGTTATGAGAATAATGGCTGTGGAATAAATCTGGCTTTTGTGCAATGACCTTTGAACCCCATTTCGTTGATATTCAACAAAACCGGTTCACTATACCTCCGGAACAACACGCTAAAGTTTTGTCGCAATCCAAGCATTTTAGGTAAGTTATGATGCACAAGGGCAATGGAATGGATCCCACTCCAGTGTCCTGACCTTTGACCCCATTTACCACTTTTTCAACAGGGTTCGTCCCCAGTGGCTCCCTACCACATACTAAAATTTCATCGAAATCGAAGTATTTTTACGCAAGTTATGATGCATAAAGGCAATGGAATATATCCCGCTCTTATGCTCTTCCTGACCTTTGACCCCATTTCGCCTATTTTCAATAGGGTTCGTGCCCAGGTGGTTCACTAATACATACTTAAATTTCGTCGAAATCGAACCATATTTACGCATGTTATGACGCATAAAGGTAATGTAATGGATCCCTCTTTTATGTCCTCACCTTTGACCTCATTCCGCCCATTTTCATTAGGGCTCGTGCCCAGGTAGTTCTCTATCACATACTAGAATTTCATTGAAATCGAACCATTTTTACGCAAGTTAGGACGCATAAAGGCAATGGAATGGATCCAACTCCTATGTCCTGACCTTTGACCCAATTTCACCCATTTTCAATACGGATCGTCCCCAGGTGGTGCCCTATTACATACTAAAATTTCATCGAAATCGAACCATATTTACGCAAGTTATGACGCATAAGAGCAATGAAATGGATCCCGCTCCTATGTCCCGACCTTTGACCGTACTTCGCCCATTTTCAATAGGGTTTGTCCCGAGGTGGTCCCCTACCACATACTAAAATTTCGTCGAAATCGAAACATTTTCACGTGAGTTATCGTGCGGACGGACGGACAGACGGACGGACAAAGCTGGAACATACACGCTTCTTCAACCTACGGCTGGAAAGCGTAAAAAATGCCATCACTAATCATTTGCATAGATTACTCTGACTTCGCATTACATTTCACGTCAAGTACCCAAGTTTCGTGCATTTCTAACTCTTCTTTCATAAATAATAGCAATTCTTCTGTTTTCCCGTAATTTATGGAAACCAGTGTAGTAGACTGTAGTTGTAGTAATTGGTGGAGGTTGTCGAGTTAGTGGAGTTGTCGAAATTTATGTGCGTCGAGTTTTAGAGATTAAAACTCTTGAACATTTATATAAAAGTTGTTGAGACATATGTGATCGGCTATTACTGTCATTGGATTGAATTCTTTGGAGACCTGGTAGTCATGTTATACAGATTGGAAGTTGAATATTGTTACCTAAGTCTGTGTCTCATTCTGATTCTTTTCTCCGGACGATAGGAGTTACTTAATTATTCAAAGAGTGTGAATATATGTTCTACAAAGCTCTCTAAGAAACTTTTGCTACGAACTGAATTAAGAAAACTAAGCTACAACTTTCAGAAACTTATTGTGTAAGAAAGAAAGGAATGGCAGTACCCGAACGAAACCCAGGTAACGTCGCACATTGGCCATTGAAATTGTGCAGTACACCAGCATGACATAAGCAGGCAGGTGGCTTTAGTCAGTAGCTGTCAGAAGGCGAAGAGCGTAAGCGCCAGCTAATATGCACAAGAGGGGATTTTGGGTACCCTATACACTCACAGTTGAGCAGAAAGCAAATTGCACGAGTGCGTGCGTTTCCCTGCTTGCACGTGACTAATGTGAACTGTTCTTAGACCGCATTTAGGTGACGAGAAATGAGTCCTGTATGACAATGCCGGCGCCCGGAAACAGTGGTTGGACCCAAACCAGAAGCCCACGCCGTCCCAAAAGCCTGCTTACACCCACGTAAGGTCTTGCTGTCTGTTTGGCGGGATATGCGGGGTGTCGTGTGTCTGTTTGGTGGGATATGCAGGGTGTCTTGTGTCTATTTGGTGGGATATGCAGGGTGTCTTGTGTCTATTTGGTGGGATATGCAGGGTGTTGTGTGTCTGTTTGGCGGGACATGTGGAGTGTCGTGTGTCTGTTTGGCGGGATATGCGGGGTGTCGTGTGTCTGTTTGGTGGGATATGCGAGGTGTCGGGTGTCTGTTTGGCAGAATATGCGAGGTGTCGTGTGTTTGTTCGGTGGGATATGTGGGGTGTCGTGTGTCTGCTTGGTGGGTTATGCGAGGTGTCATATGTCTGTTTCGTGGGATATGCGGGGTGTCGTGTGTATGTTTGGTGGGATATGCGTGGTGTCGTGTGTCTCTTTGGCGGGATATGTGGGGTGTCGTGTGTCTGTTTGGTGGGATATGCGGGGTGTCGTGTGTCTGTTTGGTGGGATATGCAGGGTGTCGTGTGCCTACTTGGTGGGATATACAGGGTGTGTCTGTTTGGCGGGATATGTGGGGTGTCGTGTGTCTGTTTGGCGGGATATGCGGGGTGTCGTGTGTCTGTTTGGTGGGATATGCGAGGTGTCGGGTGTCTGTTTGGCAGAATATGCGAGGTGTCGTGTGTCTGTTCCGCGGGATATGCGGGGTGTCGTGTGTCTGCTTGGTGGGGTATGCGAGGTGTCATATGTCTGTTTGGCGGGATATGAGTGGTGTCGTGTGTCTGTTTGGTGGGATATGCGTGGTGTCGTGTGTCTATTTGGTGGGATATGCAGGGTGCCATGTGTCTGTTTGGCAGGATATGTGGGGTGTCGTGTGTCTGTTTGGTGGGATATGCGAGGTGTCGTGTGTCTGTTTGACGGGATATACGGGGTGTCGTGTGTCTGTTTGGTGGGATATGCGTGGTGTCGCGTGTCTGTTTGGTGGGATATGCGTGGTGTCGCGTGTCTATTTGGTGGGATATGCGTGGTGTCGCGTGTCTATTTGGTGGCATATGCGTGGTGTCGCGTGTCTATTTGGTGGGATATGCGGGGAGGCGTGTTTTTTGAGCTGCTGCCAGACAACACCACTATCACCGCCGATGTGTACTGACGTCAGCTCGATGATTAGCACGCATCGTTCGCGTGTAAATGACCAGCACTGCTGAACCTCAAGGGCGTCTTTCTACAGCAGGATGGAGCGAGACCTCACACATCATGGGTGACATATCACAAGATCAGGGACATTGGGTGCGGGCATTTCCCGGACATAGCCCCAAGCTACTACTACCTTTTCCGGTCGTTGCAGCATTTCATGCACAGACAGTGGTTCACCAACCGGGACGATGTCGAACACGCAATTACTCACTTCTTTGCGTCCAAGCCGCCACAATTTAGGAACGGCATTCAACAGCTACCCAGACGATGGGATAAGATGGTGGCAAACGATTGCGACTATATTTTTGACTGATTTGTACTTGTGTGTAGGGTAATTAGCACTTTTCTGTTGCCTTGCATTTGCAGGCATTACTTTCTTTCCAACCCAATACATATTGAGGGGAAAAGCGAAAGAGCTTTAGCCCGTTTTTACTTTTATATAATTTTTCATCTGAACCTTTTTGATTCAAGATATAATTTGTATGTTTCCGGATAAAGTAACCTCACAATCTGTGCTCAGTTGCAGCACAAAGACACTGGTTTGGCGAATCACAACTGCCTATAGAGTTGTTTTCTTGCAGGAGCAGTGTTTATACACGGTCGAGTCACATTATTGTGACTACCAGCTATCCAGAGTAACCGCCGTGTTAAGCGCGGGCAGCAACTAGACGGGCTGGGAGTGACTCAGTACGGTACTGGAAGGTGTTTACATGTATGTGGAGCCATGCTGAATGCAGAGCATCTGACAGCTGCTGGAGGGTGCGTGGTGGAGATCCATAGAGCAAACAACACGATCGAGGTGGTCCCACAGATGCTCAATTGGGTTTACGTCTGGGGAAACAGGGGTCAGGGAAGTACTTTAAATTCTTCATCGTGCTCTTCCAACCACTCCGGACATTTCGAGCTGTGTGAGACGTAACATTGTGGTGCTGGAAGATCCCATCCACCCCAGGAGATACAATCATCCTGTATGGGTGTACTTGGTCTGCAAGGATGGATTGATAACGCATTCGGTCCATAGTGCCTTCCACAGGTATGAGTGGACTCATGGAATGCCACAAAAACATTCCCCAGAAGAAAACATTCCCCCACCAGCTTGTGTTCTGCCAGCAATGGTTGAAGAGTGTTTGTTCTCCGATGTTTCTTGCCTTATACGCCAACGTCCATCCGTTCGATGAAGCAGAAAAAGTGGCTCATCGAAGACGTCAATCTTTTGCCAATCAGGGGAGGTCCAATTTCAGTACGCCGCCCCGGTGGCGCAGTGGTCTAAGCGATGGCCTCTGATCATTCGTCCGAACGGGGTCCGGGTTCGAATCCCGGTGAGGCATGGATGTTGTGTTTGTCTTACGGCACTGGCTCTCTCCCTTCCCTGGAACCAGTGACTCTAAATTAGGGACGGGCGACTGCTTATAGCCCATTGAGTTGCTCACGGTGGTCGTTAAACCTCCAAAAAAAAAAAAAAAAAAAAAAAAAAATTTCAGTACTGCCGTGCAAATGTAAGCCTTTTCTGCCGATGCATCTTCGTTAGCAGAGATGCAGTGACCATTCGTCAGCATCGGATCCCCATACGCAGCAGGGTTCGCTGAGCTGTCGCTTTGGACACAATTCCGGTAGCCCCTTGGTTCATTCGGCCACTGAGTTGTTCCACTGTATAACGAAGTAAATTTCTCCGTCATTTTTGGTCTACGCCGGGATTCGAACCCGAGGCCGCTTATTCCGGAACAAGTCGCTCTACCAACTGAGCTACGCAGACTATTATTCTGATTCCTATCTGCCTTTATGTCGTGTGCGTCCTGCTGGCAGGTACGTCACATCTCCCCCCAGAGGGCCGGGGGCATGGCCCACGGGTCAGCCGTGACCATGAATCGTTGCAGGCAGCCATCCACTGTAGAACGTGCACTTGAGAACTCCCAGTCAATCTGCTGTGTGGAATGCAACATCACACATTTTTATTTTTCGAAGCGCTGGAGAAGGAATTCTCTGATTTTTCCTGTCTCGCGGTGTGGAAACAACATCACACCAATGCGAGATTTTGAACGGCCGGGTCATCCGTCCCTGTTCGGGCGCCATTATAACGAAGTAAATTTCTCCGTCATTTTTGGTCTACGCCGGGATTAGAACCCGAGGCCGCTTATTCCGGAACAAGTCGCTCTACCAACTGAGCTACGCAGACGATTATTCTGATTCCTATCTGCCTTCATGTCGTGTGCGTCCTGCTGGCAGGTACGTCACAACTGTAGCGTGTCGATCGGCTCTCAAGCACCTTCGAAGCCGACGCTCATCTCTCACATGAATAGCACGTGGTGCTCCGCAGTTTTCACGTCTCTTATTCGCAATGGTGCCATTTCTCCAATCACGTTACACTTTGACCACAGCAAAACGCAAACAGTTCACAAGCTGCGCTGTTTTAGAAATATTGCCACCCTTGGCTCGAAAGCCGATAATCATCCCTTTTTTCAAATCTCATAAATCGCTCCTTTTATCCATGACAGCAAGGAGTGATGTGTTTTCAGATTGTGTACAGCACACCTTATACATGTATACCCTCCAAGCCAGTTCACGGAACGTTCCTCATTTCATTGGCTACGCACTGTTGACGTCAAAAGTAGGAGGTGGTCACAATAATGCGACTCGACTGTGTTTTCTTTTGATGTCCATGAAAATCCTCAACGTCCAACATATTATTGTAAATCGGCTTATAAGTCAATATGGGGTATAAGTCGACCGGGATAAATTCTTAATTATAAGTCCATATGGTGTATAAGTCGACTGGGATAAATTCTTAATTATAAGTCGATATGGGTATAAGTCGACTAGGATAAATTCTTAATTATGAGTCCATATGGGGTATAAGTCGACTGGGATAAATTCTTAATTATAAGTCGATATGGGTATAAGTCGACTGGGATAAATTCTTAATTATAAGTCCATATGGGGTATAAGTCGACTGGGATAAATTCTTAATTATAAGTCGATATGGATATAAGTCGACTGGGATAAATTCTTAATTAATACAAACTGAAACTACGGAATTCCTTCCCTCCGACCGACCATTAGAAGCCGAACATGTAAGATCACTCGAGTGTGCGAAATCAGAGTGATGCTTACAGTTCGCTGCTTTCACACAGAGTCCGACTGAAATCAGAAACCCAATGAGCATTTTATTTCCATTAGGAACATAAAATAAAGTTAAGATAAGCATAATAAACGGAAACAATTGCTGATTTTAATTTAGCTGAGCTATAAAATGGAGAGACTGGTACAGCGAGAAAGGACGACTTTCGTCGCCAGCGGCTGATCAGTGCTGTTCTTGAAGCGCATGCGCCACCGGTTGTCGATACTATTGTCACCAGCCAATCAAACTACCTGACAGCGACGTGATTCATAGATTTAATCATTGCGACATAAATGAGGTATACCCATTGTAGAAAACCAGAGGTGAATGCTCGCCACTGGATCTTGGAGCGATCGGGAGGGAGATGAAATTAACATACGACAGCTGCCACTCCAAATCGGCCACGGCGATTTTAATGATGTTTCCGCCAAACGGAAATATCTTCTTCGGCAGCTTTTAAACAAGTCCTTAGCAAACGGAATATTACATTTCGTACGCTTTCGGAATGGTGTCTTAAGAACGTAATACTGCGTTTCAGGTGCTCATATCACAACGGAATTCAAGGCACAATGATTTTATTTCCTCATTGAAAACTTTCAGTAGACAAGTCGATCTAGCGAATAAGTCGAGGTCCAGACTTCTGAAGAAAAATTTCAAGAGATAAGTCAATGTAGCTTATGAGTCGAGGTATGGAATTCTGAAGAAAATTTTCAGTAGATAAGTTAGTGTAGCGTATAAGTCGAGGTCCAGACTTCTGAAGAAAAATTTCAAGAGATAAAGTTAATGTAGCTTATGAGTCGAGGTATGGAATTCTGAAGAAAATTTTCAGTAGACAAGTCAGTGTAGCGTATAAGTCGAGGTCCGGACTTCTGAGATAAAAATTCAGTAGATAAGTCGATGTACCGTATAAATCGAGGCATAGAATTCTGAAGAAAAATTTCAATAGATAAGTCGATGCAGCGTATACGTTATAACGAAATAAATTACTCAGTCATTTTTGTTCCACGCCGGGAATCGAACCCGAGTTCACTTATTCCGGATCAAGTCGCTCTACCAACTGAGCTACGCAGACGTTCGTTCTCGCTGCTATCTGCCTTTATGTCGTGTGCGTCCTGCGGGGCAGGAACGTCACATCTCCCCCACCCCCCCCCCCAAAAGAGGGCCGGGGGCATGGCCCACGGGTCAGCCGTGACCATGAATCGTTGCAGGAAGCCATCCGTTGTAGAACGTGCACTTGAGAACTCCCAGTCAATCTGGTGTGTGGAATGCAAGGTCACACACATTTATTTTTCGAAGCGCTGGGGAAGGGATTCTCTTATTTTTCTTGTCTCGCGGTGTGGAAAGAACATCACACCATTGCGAGATCTTTAACTGCCGGGTCATTCGGGAAGTTCGGTCGCCATTATAACGAAGTAAATT
This sequence comes from Macrothele yani, assembly GCA_039090855.1. Classification (NCBI taxonomy): domain Eukaryota; kingdom Metazoa; phylum Arthropoda; class Arachnida; order Araneae; family Macrothelidae; genus Macrothele; species Macrothele yani. Next base: position 18,496,321 of record CM077025.1, read on the forward strand.
TCTTCGTCATTTTTGGTCCACGCCGGGAATCGAACCCGAGTCCACTTATTCCGGATCAAGTCGCTCTACCAACTGAGCTACGCAGACGTTCGTTCTCCCTGCTATCTGCCTTTATGTCGTGTGCGTCCTGCGGAACAGGAACGTCACAACGTCGTCGAGGTCCGGACTTCAGAGGTAAAATTTTAGTAGATAAGTCGATGTACCATATAAATCCAGGTATGGGATTCGGAAGAAAAACTTCAGTAGATAAGTTGCAGCGTATAAGTCAAGGTCCAGACTTCTGAAGAAACATTTCAGTAGATAAGTCGATGTAGCGTAAAAGTCGAGGTCCTGACTTCTAAAGAAAAATTCAAATAGATAAGTCAATGTTGCGTATAAGTGAAATCCAGGCTTCTGAGGAAACATTTCACGTTGTGCCGTAACCTACAACGTAGAACTACGTCAACTGTCATTATTTCATAGCAATATCTCACTAATTCTTGGTCCTTAAAGTATTCAGCGAAGGACAGTTGACGTAGCCCTACGTTGTAGGCTGCGACACAGTTGCTACAGTGCTCCTTTGATTTTTTCCGGATATAAAATTTTTAAGAAATAAAAGGAAAGAAATGTTCTACTTTATTTACTTAAAAAGCAACTTTTGCTATATACAATTCATAGTAACTTATGCTGATTTTAATTTTATGTTAGTAGAAGTAGAAGGCGTAGTATCATCGTTTTCAGTAGTTATTGCTAAAATTGGTTATGAAGAACGATTTCTTCAGAAATAATTTTTCAAACTCTTTCGTTGCCTTGTTATAAATTTCGCGATTCGTCTTGGGCGCATAATATACTCTTCTTGTTGTCGCTCTTGTTCTTGTCTAGATTCAGAATGCATCGGAGTCGTAAAGGTTTGAGACGTAATACATTCATTATCCACCAAAGTTGTGAAGACCGGCGATGTACATTGGTATTCCATGCTCGGTGTGAAAATTCGAGAATTTGGATCTATCACATCAATCTCCATTTGTTCTTGCTGTTGAGCCTTAATTTGTGCAGTTGAAATGGAAGGTTGTTGCCCTAGAGTCGAACTCGGGTGAAACGCATCATGGCGAGCGGACTTTTGACGCTCCCTATACATTACCTTCCCTTGACCTTTGGGTTGATGACTTTGCGGTCCTTTTCCGATTCCTCTCGTTCTCCTCTAGCTGTTTCTTTAACTTTCGTCGGTTCTTATAGTCATTTTCCCTGGATTTTCGCGGCATTTCTAAATTTTCGTCAACAAATTGTTTTTTTATTTAAAAAATAAATAAATTTCAAATCCATTATATTTCCTTTTATCACAATCGTCCGTTAGCTCTGACCGTCAGCTACGGAATGCCGGGCTGAGGTCATCGCTATCATTATCTATGCACTAGTTATCAACCTTAAAACGGCGCGCGTAGAAACAAAATCACGCAAAATTTAGCTTAATTTTCTAACGCTAATGTATCGGAGAGTTAAGGGGTGGAGGGCTGAATCTTGTTTTGTGTATAAATGGGACTCAATAAACTATCAAATGATGTATTACTTATTACTCTACGATTATTACTTTCAATGATATAAGCGTTGAAAGTGTGACATGTTTTCGCTGCATGCGTGCTCCCGATGCGCAGAAAAACGTAGCTCTACATGTGCTTAGACACAGCGCGCAGAAAGACGTAGTTCTACGTATAACGCACTACAGAAGTGAATCACGTGGCAAGACATCAAATCTGCAGCGTTACATTTCGTCCATATAGCTTAGTTGGGAGAGGAACTTACTCCGGAGTGAGGGAGCGTAGACAAATTTGTGTTTTCACAAACGTCAAAAAAGATCTCGTCTTATACGCCGAAAATTGCCGTACTACTGAACCTCGCTGTACCTGGGCTACTGGGTGGATTTTGAGGATTCACTTTTTCACTTCATGTTGGAACAGAAATCACACACAGCGTGCAAATATCATCTAATTAGCAACACTTAGTTATCTTCTGCCCAATTTATGAGGAAATGAGTGCATGAGAACCTAGCATTCCAGATAGAATAGGCTAAGACGTTTTTCTTTTTTCATTTTGCAAACAGTGCTGAAGTTCAACAGAAAGGAATTTCCCATCGAATGACCAAATATGTTAGAATTCATTGAAATTCCGTCTTTTATCTATGTAAATACCCTCTTCTCGGGAGATTCTCCTCAAACCGAGAAGGAAAGAGGCACCCGTGAATTCTGCAGCATGAAAAAATAAAAAAAGAAAGAACAGGGTATTGGCAGACAGCATTTTGCATAAGACCAGCACTTCCTCCTTTAGTATAATGATTCCTTGGGAAGGGAGAAGAAAAAAAAGTGACTTTTCTGCGAAATTTCCCATTCGCCCCAGGGTGAAATGGGATTTGCAGCTTTCTCTGCTTTAGATGCGAAACAGACCGGGTGACGTCTTGTCGCTGCTAACATCCGTCTGCAAACGCAAAAGTTTCGTTTTATATTTCTGCTCCGAGGGAACTTTGCCTTCTAAGTAAGGAAAATGGTGTGAATTACTCAAGGAACTTTCGAAAAATTGTCGCATATCATAAATAGGCAGAGCATGACATCGCAGATATGAATCTCCTATTATTTCGAGTTTCACGAAGACTGCAAAACAAAGCAAATGCAAATGCTTCTTCACTATGTTCCCAACTCCTTCAGATTACGAAAGAGCTTTTTTATAATACATTTTCGTTTGCATTGGTGAAGACAGTTGCGTCAAGTCACTAACACGATTTACACATACATAAAACACATAAAAAGGGAATATTTTTCGGGGTCAGAGGGTTCAGGAGGTGATATTTACAACACAATCATTCACCGCAGTAAAAAAAAAACCCAAGAAAGATGACACCGAATTTTCGGATGTAATAAGCACGTCTTTTCAATCCGTTCTGACGCAAATTAAATTTATCAAAGCTATTCAAAGTCAATGGAACCGGTATGGAAAACAATAGTATCTGACGGAAGAAAGAAGTTTTTCAATCGGGTCTTTAATACCTCAGATATTGCTGTAAACGGAATCGTGAGCTTACGAACTCTTAGAAACAGAGTTATCGACAAAAATAAAATGCGACTTTAAGTTCCTTGGTGGGAAAACCATGCATTATTTTAGGAAGAAAGTATTCACAAAAGGTTTATCCATATGAGCGGTATCGGTCCAAGAAAAAAATTTTAGTCGAGTTTTCAGGAGCCCAGATTTTGCTTCAAATACATCAGAAATAGAAATTAACACTTATGACCCCTGGTGGCCAAACCATTCTTTACCAAACATTAGAAATTACGTGAAAAATATTTTCCGCTAGGTCTTGTATGCGATACAGGAAGAATTTTTTAAATCGGAGTTTTAGGAGCACAAAAAGCAATTTACCATTGTGCGCCCTAGCGGAAAGTCTATGATTTACTTGAAAATTTTGAATTTATAGGAAAAAGATTCGAATCGGAAACACTATCCAACAAAGAGGGAAATTTTCAAATCGGACTTCTAGAAGTAGAGATATTGACAAAAATAAGATATACATCTACGCTCCTGGCGTAGAAACCATGCATTATTTCAGGAAGAAAAGGTTCCTAAAATGTTTGTCGACATGAGTAGTATCGGTCCACAAAAGACTTTTTTCAATCGAGATTTTAGAAGCTCATAATTTGCTGCAAATACATCAGAAGCGGAAATTAAGGTTTACGCCCCCTGGTGGCCAAACCATTTTTTACAAAAATTTGAAATTACGTGCAAACGATTTCCCATCATGAGGTGTATCCGGTGCAGAAATAATGTTTCAGATCGGAGATTTAGAAGCAGTGATACAGGGGAAAACGCAATTTACCTTTACGCCCCCTAGCGGAAAGTCTATGAATTACGTGAAAATTTTAAAATTATATGAAACACATGCGACACGGAAAACACTATCCAATAAAGAAGGAATTTTGAAAATCGGACTCCTAGAAGTCGAGATATTGACAAAAATAAGATATACACCTACGCCCCCTGGCGTAGAAACCGTGCACTATTATAAGAAGAAAAGGTTTCTAAAAAGTTTGTCGGCATGAGTAGTATCGGTCTACAAACGACGTTATTTTCAATCGAGAATTTAGAAGCTCATATTTTGCTGCAAATACATCAGAAGCGGAAATTAAGGTTACGCCCCCTGGTGGCCAAACCATTTTTTACAAAAATTAGAAATTATGTGCAAACGATTTCCCATCAGGAGGTGTATCCGGTGCAGAAATAATTTTTCAGATCGGAGATTTAGAAGCAGAGATATAGGGGAAAACGTAATTTACCTATACGCCCCCTAGCGGAAAGTCTATGAATTACGTGAAAGTTTTGAAATTATATGAAACACATGCGACACGGAAAACACTATCCAACAAAGAAAGCATTTTTAAATCGGACTTCTAGAAGTCGAGATATTGACAAAAATAAGATATACATCTACGCCCCCTGGCGGAGAAACTGTGGAATATTTTAGAAAGAAAATATTCCGAAAATGTTTATCGATGTGAGTGGCATCAGTCCACGAAAGAATTTATACATCAGAAGTGAAAATTAACACTTACGCCTCCTGGTGGCCAAAGTATTCTTTACCAAAAATTCAAAATTATATGCAAAAGATTGTGCATCAGGAGATGTATCCGCTGAAAAAAAAATTTTAATCGGAGTTTTAGAAGAAGAGTTATCGGAAAAAATGCAATTTACTTTTACGGCCCCTAGCGGAAAATCTATGCGTAATTTGAAAAAGAAACTATATCCAAAATACCCTTCGACATAAATGGAATCGAAAGATAAAAGATTTTTTTTCAATCGGATGTTTAAAAGCAATTATGTGGAATAAAACGTATTTTTGAATTCGACATCATCTGCATTTACGCCCTCTAGCGGCGAAATTGTACATCGTAAAAAAAACGAAATGAAGGATCATCATTCGCATATTTCAAGCTTTCGAATGCAAAAAAATATTTTCAAATAGGACTAATAGTTGCAGAGATACCGTGGGTACAGACGAACGGACGGACGGACTGATAGACGGACGGACAAACTGATAACATAAGCACGATCTTTTTTTACAAAAGACGTGCTAAAAAGTGAAATCAGAATATGTATTTCGAACGTTTTGGCTAGGTAGTGACAGGAACAGCAAGAAAAAACAAGAAAGACGACACCGAATTTTCGGTTGCAATATGCACGTCGTTTGAATTCTTTTCGATGCGAATAAAATTTTTCAAAGTTATTTATAGTTAATGGAAACGGTTAAAAAAATGAACCGAATTTCTACAATTGATGATGTACGGACTGACGGACAATCCAAGTGATACTATAAGCCCCTACTAGTTTTACAAAAGGCATGCTAAAAACACGGCATGTATACTTATTTCCTGCGAACTTCCAAATCGCGAAAATTTCTGAACTTCCTAGCTATGAGTTCGCATAAGGAAGTATGCAAATTATCCAAGCTCTTATGTTCTTCCTCGCCCTTTACTGAGCAGGCGCAAGCTGGTCCACCTGCTGCTTGATTTGTTCCGTGGTTACGCCACTGAAGACCTGTCTGCATGACAAATACATCTGCTCGCCATTTACAATGCGAACGGCAGTCTTAGATTTTGACCTGCCGTATGCCGACATCTTTCTGTTCTTTTCAGAGTGTGTTTTTGTGATTAACAGCCCATAAAGATGGCGGCAGAAATGCCATCCAAATGATATGCCTACAGATATCATGTACGACAGACTGGATTGGTCGTCAGCCATGTTGAGCATACGATAATGTTGTGAGACCCGTGGAGTTACATTAAGCGGACGAAGACGTTTGTCGGTGGACATCACGATGCGTAGTTTGGGGCAGTGCTTTATTTTTACAAACTTGTTCAGCTGTATGCTGAGAGGCGAAGAAGAAAATCTCCAAAATGGCATTTCTTTTCACAGGTACGTTAGTTAAATAATTTTATAGAATTTTATTACTTCATATCAATTTTATTTTCAAAACAGCAGTGAAAGTTGAAACCTCATGTGCAACTTCAAGTGTTATCTTTTCTTGAGTCGGTATGTGTGGAGATAGTTACAGTGATAGATAACATTTCCAATGAAAATTTGTTGGCACTTACTAATTCGCCTGTTACCCAGTGATAAAAAAAATAACAACTGTCGTCCTGGTGCCGCAGTGATTCAGATCGCTGGCTTCTGACAGTTTGTTAAAGTAGGCCCGGGTTCTAATACCGGACTCGGAACGGGGATCTTGTTTCTTTCTTACTGCACTGGTTCTCTCCCTTCCCTGGAATCAGTGACACAAAATTAGTTAAGGAAGACTGCTTATTGCCAGTAGAGCTGTGCAAAGAAGCCGTTAACTCAATCCCCACGAAAAAAAGATTATTTGGAAAGGCCACAGCTGACGAAGAAAATTTAAAAACAAATGGAGAAAATGGCTGGGAGTTTAAAATTTATTTATTAAAAATAACTGGTGTGTTGGATTTGTACAGTCGGGTTTGAAAAAGAAATTCTTTTTACATTGTATAATTACCGCTATGAGGAATATTTTCCGTATAATTTCTCCTTTATGGTAATGCATAATTTTACCACTAAGTAGTCACTGTATGTCTCTATGCAAGAGTATTTGCAAATCTAAATATCCGATGGAAAAAGTCCTTTTCTGGTAAGATACCCTTCATTATATTTTCGTCTTCAAACACTACACAGATTTCCCTCTAAAGGTTGCATTAAGTTATACTACGGTTTCAACATAACTCTGCTGCTGATACTTATCTCTGATTTGAAAAATTCATTTTGCATCGGATATGTTTCGGTATGAGGTAGATTTTACTTATAATTTGCAATTTAGCGTGAAGTGACTTTTTTTTGGCTTGCGGGAGCACATTGCTACTTCTATTCGTAAATGTATTACTGATTATAGAAAACCATTTAAAAAGAAATTATTTTTTTAACTGCTTGCACTCACTATGAAGAACAGTGCGAACATTGCGTATTTTAAACAATGTTCAGTTTCTCCGCTGGGGCCGTAAAAACATTCAGTAGACAAACATTAGAGATAAGTACCATGGGGGCGGCTGACATGGGCATCCACCGAGCAGAGTGCAAGAGACTGACTAACCCGAACGCAGGCGATCAATAGGCTGGGAGCAGGGCTACGCAACAGTATATTGCAATCGATGAACATGCGTAAACTTTGTGATCGTGGACGCTTTGAAGGCGTAAGACAGATGGGTCGTTTTATCGCCCAAGTGGTAAGAACCCTCGGTTTCCCGAGGGCAACCGTATCAAGGATGTACCGCGAGTATAATATTGACGGATGTTCCAGCCTCCAGAGAGAAAGAGGTGGCCCACCACACGTCATTAATGACCGGGGTCGTCGTAGACTATACAGGCTCGTACAGACCGACTGACTGTTTTGAACGGCGGCGTAAATCTGATTCAGGTCAAATGTCGGAGGCCCAAGCAGTGTCAGCGAGCGAACGGTAGGGTGCACGACGCATACCCTCACCTACGGAAGCCGACGCGCTACTCCTGTGTCACTCTGGACTGCTCGTCGTCGGAAATTACACCTCGCCTAGTGCCAGAAACATCAAAATTACACTTTTGTAGAGTGGCACCGTGTCATGGGGTCAGATGAATCACGTTTTCAACTGTACGGGGCTGACGGGAGGGCGCGGGTGTGGAGCCGATAGCATATGGGCATGGCCCGTTTTCCTATGTCGGATCACTTCAAGGTTGTGGAGGCTCCGTGGTGGTTTGGGGATCCTTCTCACGGAACACTTTAGTGTGTCTGGAGAGATCCTTAAGTCCATGTGCTGGTTGATCACCTACAGGCTGTCATGATCTTTAGGCATCCTGCGGCAGATGGTCTTTTCCAACAGGACAATGCACCACGCCACCAGGCCACAACCACCCTGCCCAGGCATAGTTCGAGGAAACACTCATCTGAGTTTGGAATCATCCAGTGGCCCCCAGGTTCCTCCGATTTAAACCCTGTGGAAGCTCTCTGGAATTCCGTGCAGCGGAACATCAGATCCAGTGATCCTGGACTGATGTCTTGGGCGGAGTTGTAGACAATGCTGCAACAGCCACGGCTGGCATTAACTCCGGAAAACTTCCGACATCTGGTGGAGTCGATGTCTCCGCGTGTACAGTTGTTATTTGCGCTGGAGAAGGACCAACACGCTATTAGGTAGGTATCTCTAATGCTTTGTCCATTGAGTGTATACGAATGTACATACTTTTTTTCCCACGGATTTTCTTCTTTTCATAAATCTGCTTTGAAAATGTTTTTTTTGTGTGTGTGTGTAGGAAATGATTAAAAAACTTTCTAATTTGATAATCGAATGGCTTCTATCTTACTTCATTAAAAAATTGGACAGTTTTTATTACTTAACAGCGTTCGTAAGATAGAATTTCAGATTTTGGAGAAATTATTCCTGGATTCAAGCCATGGGCGGCTCGCCAGATGAGGCAAGTGAAGCGCCGCCTCGCCAGAAATTTTTCACCTATAAAGAAAGTTTTAACATATGTAAGATTCATTATTTGAGGTCTGCACGGGCCTTAATTTGGAAAGCCCGGCCTGGCCCAAGCCCGCACGTCGAAGGCCCGGCCCGTAAAATTTCAACAATTACCAAAACACGAATTTGACACCTGGTGCACTCGGTCATTCGACTCCTGAAGAGTTTTCGTTTTCTTAATTGCTGCACGTATTCTATTAAAATAAATGTTAATTCAGAATATTTCTGAGTTTCTGTATAAGCCACGTGACGTCCTAGGAGTGGTGGAGGCTTGTATACTCAAAAACATTACATGAAAAGGACAATTTCCATGCCTTTCCAAATTTTCTGGGTTTTCAAATTATCATTTCCACCCACCGGACCCGGAAATATCCTTGGTGATAAGGAGGGGGGGGGGGGTTAATTAGAAAAGTACGAAATATTCAGAATTATGAGTCTGATATAGAAGTAGAGCTTATTCTACTGGGAGAAGATTTTATGGCTTTATGAACTGCACCTATCTCTACTGGCATATCATATCGCTGGAACTAAATATGTCTCTCGTGTGTGTGTTGGGGGAACACATTTGTACCGCTTAAGATGCGATGTTCCAGATTTTGTGCTATCGTGACTCAAAAAGTTTTTGCATTTAGTGCACTGCACAACGTTTTCCGGCCGACTAGTTTCAGAACGGGACAGTAATTAAAATTTTTTCCAAATACAGCTTTTCCCCTTTACATTGTCTGCAAGCAGATTTTCTCCGAAAGCGATTTTTTCGCGAAAATCCTTTGCTTTCTTAAACTCCATAATAAGTACTGAAGAGCATTTATCAGCAACACTGAACTGAGCATATGCTATAAGAGAAAGCAATGATGCCTCAAGGTCACGGAGGTTTTGAAAACGGCTGCCTGAGAGTACAAATGGGGAAAATACGGCACAGATTTATGCACAGGAGTCAGTTCCTCCAGCACATTCCTCTCGTGCCCATTTAAGACAACTTAAAAGCTTTTCACGCATCTAGAGAACAAAGTGCCGCCAACCAGAACAATAAAAAAGATCGTCCGCGACAGCTCTGGTCAGCGAGCGGGTGGCTCGGTTTAGAAATGCTGAAGTCAATAGCCTGCCCTGAAACATGAGAGGATGGTGAAAGTTAGAGAGAGGGAGAGAGAAGGGACCACATTGAAAAACTAAGGGAGCTGACCCACTTCAATTGTTTTGCAGGAGGAGGATGTCGTAAAACTTCTATTTTTTCCATCAGCGGAAATTATTCAATCTTATCCTGCTGCTGTATGTTGCGAGTTTTCCAAACGAGAAAGGACTGTACATCGATTGGTTTGTTCATAAAAAAAAAAAAATTCTGCTCCGCCCGTGTCTGTTTTACATTAAATATGGAAGGCCCGGCCCGTTTTCCCAACTTAGAAATGAGCAAAGGCCCGGACCCAGCCAGGGCCTGTGCAGACCTCTGAGATACAATATGCCTTTAACTGTGCATACTAAATGAAACTCTGAAATTCTCATTGTGATTCGTAAATTTTGTTAAAAAAGGCTTCAACCAAAGAATGAATCCTGAATAATGAGCCTTATATTTATGAAGTTTAAATACTATTTTTGGAAAGAAATTGAAACGAGCTTATGTTGGGCGCCTAGAGAGGCGATCACCCGAGTCGTCTCTATCACAACAGACAGGAGACGGCGCGGAGATGGAAAACAACCTGTTCTCCAGGCTTCCTCTACGGATTTTGAGGGGGAACTCGAACGCAACTTAAAATCGGCTAACGTCTGTGTTTCTATTGGAGAAAGGCAGGGATTCTGTCCAATGGGAGCGGGCAGATAAGAGCTTGGCAAAATAGTTACTGAGGCGGCAAAACAGTTCGCCTCAGTCAGTGAGAGCCCGTTTGTTTTTATAGTATATTATATACACAGCTTTTTCGTAAAGGTGTCCACTATATTTGAGTGCTGACTTTTTGGAATCTGCTTCTTCTGTCGTTTCTGGTCAGGCGAGAAATGTGCTGAATTTTTCTTTCTGATTATTATTGGTCATACATTTTGATTTATTAGTAATAATAAAAATAATTATTTTTAGAATTAAACTCATTAATAAAATAAAAAGTAAATTGAATGCATTATGTTGGGGGATAAACAAATTCTACAGGTTCTGATTTTTTCCATGTTTAAGTTACATGACCTATTTTGATTTCTCCTAGACCCCGTGCACACAGGTCAAGGCTTTAATTTGTGGCCCGTGGGCCTTAAATGTGATCTACATGTACATGAAGGATGCATCTTCGCAAACAGACATGTTGCTTTTATTCTGGACTACAAAATATTTTTTGATAAAAGTAGTTCTTCTATTAAAATTATTTCCTTTGCATTTTTAGAGCAGTGAACGTTCGATTCGCTTTGTTAGTGATGTAATAACCACTCATTAACTATCGCTAGATAAATAAATTAAGCGCAAAATGTGCGTTTGTACTCAGGAAGGATGATATAAAGTAAAGCAGGTTAACATTCTTCCTCTTTTTTTCCCCCATAATATACACATTTTCCCCTCCCAAACTGTTTCCAATGTTTTATGTTTACCTCTCTCCCCTCCGCAGTGATTAATGTCTTCCTATGGGTTTGTTGAACTATCGTTGAATAATATATATAGATATTCATAAGTATATGTATATATACACTGAAGTGCCAGAAAAACTGGTACAGACGAGCTTATGCAAAATACATAGCAACGTCACCAATGCGCGTACTCGGTTGCGTCCGCAAGTGCGTATATAAAGTGACAAACATCGTTGCTAGTTTTCAGAGCTGTTTTGGGCATGAGAATGACAAGTAATAACGATTTAAGAGATTTTCAACGCGGTGTCATACTTGGCACTCGTGAGATGGGCCATAGTATTTCGGAGGTACAAACAAAGTTCGGATTTTCACGGACGACCGTTGTAAGCGTCTACCGTGAGTACAAGAATTCTGGCAACAATACCAACCTACGATACCAGCGTGGCCGCAAAAAGACATTGGTTGAACGTGACCATTGCCGGCAGCCAAGAATCGTTTCCCGCGATAGGCGCGCAATACTCTCGAAGGTACCATCTGAATTCAATGCTGGAGCCTCAACAAGCATCAGCGTCCGGACTGTGCAACGTACCCTGCACGATAAGTGCTTTGGGAGCCGACGCCCAACTCGAGTCCCCTTGATGGGTGCACGACACAGAGCTATGCGCCTCGCTTGAGCACGGCAACACCGCCACTTGACACTTGATGACTGGAAACAAGTAGCCTGGTCTCACGAGTCGCGTTTCTAACTGTATCGGGCAGATGAAAGGATTCATGTGTGGCGCAAACCCCATGAAGCCATGGACCCCGCCTGTCAACAGGGAACTGTACCGGCTTGGGGGGGAAGGGTGTAATGGTATGGGGTGTGTTTAGCTGGACTTCACTGGGACCCCTGGTACGTCTACAAACGTCTGTGACCGGCCAACGCTATGTGCGCATCCTTTCTGACGCGGTACACCCATTCATGTCCTGCATTCATGCAGATGGGTTGGGCCTGTTCTAACAGACAATGTACCTCCACACAAGTGTCGGGATGCCACATCATGGTTAGAGCATCATTCACCTTAGTTTGGGGTGTTGCAATTCCCACCCAAGTTCCCAGATCTGAACGTGATAGAACACATTTGGGATGCCATGCAACGCGCTATCGAACCCAGGAATCCGAGACCTCGGAATACACCCGAATTCTGGAACGCTCTGCAGGAAGTATGGTGTGCATTGCATATTTCCTGAAGCTAGTGGATTCCATGCCCCGTCGTATTTCTGCAGTCCTGCGCTCCCGTGGGGAACCTACCAAGTATTAAACTGGTGAACTAGTTTTTCTGGCACTTCAGTGTACATACATTGTTACGAAGTCGAATTGGTTAGGGTATTCGCTCTGGGTTGTACATGATCCGTTTAGCGTTTGTTGAAAAGCTTAGAGCTGCAACTCCCCAAAACGTGTCTGTGTAAGTCGCGCTACTCCTCGTTAAAAGGACATTGAACTGTTTTGTTTACCGCAGGCGAGGAGGAGGAATGCGTGCGACTGAAAGATATCCTTGCCACCCTCGAAAGAGCGTTGGGGGTCAAGAGGTCACTGGAGAAGCGAAGCCAAGAGCAGTATGTAACTGGAATCTGGCGAAGAAGGTCTGTTCCGTGGACGAAATTAATCGATGCTGGATCTCTTAGAGCCGACTAGGAACGCAGATCATTAATGCCCAAGAATCTTTTCTGGTCAAAGAAGGAAAGAGAAAATTAAGCTCCCTCTAGATCTTTGAGCGGCTCTGTCTCCTCTGTCCGACTGCTGGACCCATGTCTCGTCGCGGGAACCTGCAGCTTACCGCCTCGTCGGGAAGCTGGTGCGTACACTACGAAAGCAGAGTGTGTGTGTGTATGTGTTTGTGCGCGTGCGCCATCTCAAGGCTGGTTATTGCTGGCTAGTTCCACCACGGATTAATGAAACGTACGAAGGATACCTATTTGTTAGTACTGTAAATCTTATTACTTTCGCATGCATCTAGCAGAACTAAGCTTCAGCAGAGCGGACCGCCATTTAAGGAGCGCAGATATGAACTTGTGAACTGCTATTGCGTTTATTGGGACGCGTTCTCGCCCTCTTTGCTAACAGAACTAGATAAGCGGTGTAAATAATTTGTAGATAATTTGTAAATAGTTGTAAATAATTAAATGTGCCTGTGTTGTTCTAAGTCCTGAGCTTGTCAGTGCTAGTCCCTTGATCTCTCTCAGGGACCCAAGGCTCGGAGCTATCCCTCAGACCAGTTCTTGGTTTTTTAAGAGGGATGCGTACCCCAGGGGCCTCAAAAGAAATGGCCCACGTAAAAATATATACATATATAGATATATGTATATATAATTTATAAAATATTCACTAAGGTTCTTTCACATCGCTTGAAGGTAACACTAGACATGGCTCAACCAAGAGAACAAGCTGGATTCAGGAGTGGCTACAGCACTATAGATCATATTCATGTACTTGGAGAACTAATTGAAAGAACGAGGGAAAATGAACTCCCATTATCCATGGCTCTTATCGATTATGAAAAGGCCTTTGATTCCGTGACACCATCAGCAGTTACAATGGCTTTGAAATACTGCGATATTGAAGATGTGTACATTAACATTATTAATTACATATATGAAAATGCAAGTGAAAAGTGCGGATAATTGAGGATACAGCACTAATAAAAATTGGAAAGGGAATGAGACAAGGTGACACCATATCTCCCTAACTCTTTAATGACACATTGCAAAAATGTCTTTCAATCATTGAATTGGGAAAACAAAGGGATAAAGATTAATGGAGATTATTGAGTTGTCGGAAAAGTCATGATGCATTTTCGCCATGTTTTGCAAAGGTCATTTATTGATAGAATGAACAAAGATCAATCAATGATATAACTCCCGTTTTGTTCGATAACCTTTTGTCATCTTTCAGTGAGTTGCAGAATGCCTCGTTCATAGAAGGACCTGTCTTTCGTGGCGAAAAATTGTACAAGGTGCTGATTTACAGCCTCATCTATATTGAACGTTATACCACGCAAGGATTGTTGAAGAGAGCGAAACAATTGGAAGTCTGACGGCGCAAGGTCAGGCAAGTATGCTGGGTGTCGCAACACATCCCACCTAAGCTCCAATAATTTTTGGCGGGTGATCAAACTTGTGTGTGGTCTCGCGTTGTCGTGATGGAACACAGCACCTTTACGATGGACGAGCTCTGGACGTTTCTGGATGATGGATTCGTTCAAACTGTCCACTTGCCGACAGTACACATTCGGATTGATTGCTTGGGTCCGTGGTAGGAGCTCGAAAAACACGACACCTTTAAAATCCCACCACACTGAGACCAGAACCTTCCGCTGATGAATGTCTGCTTTGGATGCCGTATAAGGCGAAGCAGCAATTCGGGACCAAAACCGTTTGCGCAGCACATTGTTGTACATAATCCACTTTTCGTCACCAGTTGTCAGTCGCTTCAAAAAAGGATCGTTTTCCTCACGTTTAATGAGCATATCGCAGATGTTTATACGCGCCGTCAATTGAGCTTCTTTGAGTTCATGAGGAACCCACACATCGAGCTTGCTTACGTATCCCAGCTTCTTCAGGTGGTCGTGAATGCTTGACTGATGGGTGTGCACTGTGTCTGTAATCTCTTGTGTCGTGTAACGTGGGTTTGACTCGATCAATGCCTTGATTTTGTCTTCATCATCTTCGGTGGGCCTCCCTGACCGAAGAGCATTGTTGAGGTAAAAAATTACCTGCACGGAATTTTGCAAACCACCGCTGGCACTGGCGTTCCTGTAGAGCATTATCATCGTACACTTTACGCAATTTTTCACAAGCTTGACGAGCGTTCTTCCGTTTACGGAAATAAAACAGTAAAATATGGTGAAAATGCACAGTTTGGCCTTCCATCTTCAACTTGATGTCAAATCTCCGCAAATCAACCAAGTCGCTCACTATTTCTTTCAGACTGCAGCTAGATAGAACTAGCATCTCTCTAATGCCATAGCGATAACAGAGCTGCGCATGGCTCTAGTACTTCCAAAACCCCCCAACCGCCATCGGGTGCCAAAATACTTCATGAGTTTTCCGATAACTTAATACACTGACGAAAAAAAATCCCAACACCACGAAAAAATAGTTGTAGAGGAATAAAATGGCGGCAATACATTTGTATAGGTAACATATTTAATTGATTAAGGTTTCAAGATCACAGCTTAATGTAAGCGCGAGAGAACCATTTTAAATGTGAAATGCTGATACATTAATAACCTGCGTAACCGCCAGAATGTTGAATGCAAGCACGCAAACGTTCGTGCATTGTGTCGTACAGGTGCTGGATGTCAGTTTCTGGGATGGAGTTCCATGCCTGTTGCACTTGGTCGGTCAATACAGGGACGGTTAATGCTGGTTGGGGGTGACGCTGGAGTTGTCGTCCAATGATGTCCCATACGTGGTCGATTGGTGAAATATCTGGTGATCTAGCAGGCCACGGCAACATGTCGACACTCTGTTGAGCATGTTGGGTTACAACAGCGGTATGCGGGCGAGCGTTATTCTGTTGGAAAACACCCCCTGGAATGCTGTTCATGAATGGCAGCACAACAGGTTGAATCACCAGACCGACGTACAACTGTGCCGTCAGGGTGCGTGGGATAACCACGAGAGTGCTCCTGCTGTCATAGGAAATTGCTCCCCAAACCATAACTCCAGGTATAGGTCAAGTGTGTCTCGGCCGCAGACAGGTTGTTTGCAGGCGCTCACCTGGCGTCCTTCTAACCAACACACGGCCATCACTGGCACCCAGGCAGAACTGGCTTTCATTAGAAAACACAACAGATCTCCACTCCGTCCTCCAATGAGCTCTAGCTTGACACCACTGACGTCGCAAACGGCAGTGGTTTGGAGTAAATGGAATGCACGCTACAAGGCGTCTAGCTCGGAGCTGTCCTTCAAGTAACCGATTTGTAACAGTTCGTTGTGTCACTGTGGTGGCAACTGCAGCTCGAATTGCTGCCGCAGACGCGGTACGATGCGCCACGGCCATACGCCGTACACGGCGGTCTTCCCTCTCAGTAGTGCCACGTGGCCGGCCGGAACCCGGTCTTCTTGAGGCAGTACCTTCCCTTGACCACCGCTGCCAACAATCATGCACATTGGCTACATTCCTGCCAAGTCGTTCTGCAATATTGCGGAAAGAAAATCCACCTTCTCGTAGCCCTATTACACTACCTCGTTCAAACTCCGTGAGCTGTTGATAATGGCTTCTTCGTCTTCTTAAAGGCATTCTTGACTAACATCAGCACCCTACGTCGAATCTCAACGAAAACTAACTCTCACGAACGTTACAGCGCGTATTTACAGCAAACCTGCTTTGCATGTTCCGAGGGGCGCTACTAGCGCCACACATATGCGCCGAGCGCGAAATTTGCATAGACGTCATCTTACAGATGTACTCTCACCGCCTACCAACTGTCGTTTATCTAACACAAACCCTTGTTTGTGTTGGGATTTTTTTCCGTCAGTGTATTTAACTTACCTTCGATTTGCTGATGACGTAGTAATTTTTGCAACTACCCCTTCGGAGCTGCGGAGAAAAGAACTTGCTGACAAGGGTAAAGAAGTAGGATTAAAAATTAACTTTCAGAACACAAAAGTGATGCACAATGCTTTAATCAATGCATCTTTCCAGTGCTTACATATGGAGCAGAGACGTGGACCTTAACTGAAAAAGATATACAAAGACTGCAGTCAACTCAAAGAGGCATGGAGATATGCATGCTTGGTGTGACCAGGAAAGATAAGAAGTGGAACTTGTGGATAAGGAAAATGACAAGAGTGGACGACATCATGACCAGAGTGAAATTACTGAAATGGCAATGGGCTGGACATGTTGCCAGAACAGACCACCGATAGACAACTGAAATTTTAGACTGGATTCCAAGGGACAGAAAAAGACCCAGAAGAAGACCCGATGGGAGATGGATGGATGAAATTCGAATGCATGAAATTCGAATGCATGCCGGAGTGCCATGGATGAGACACGCTCAAGATAGACAATTGTGGAAGAAACTTGGGGATACCTTCATCCAGCAGTGGATTGATAATGGTTGAAAATGATGATGACATATATATACCTAACCAAGGCCCTTTGGAAACAGCAACAAAAAAACCTGTTACTAAGAACAAGTTGCACACGAACAAATTAAATTATCAGGAAAAACCAAAATTCTGTTGCAAAAAAGAAGAGAAATGAGGGCAACTAAAGGAGATGTGACTTCCAAAGTGGAACATATAGAGCTATGCAAGACGGTACGAAAAAGTATCACTGAAGATGTAAGGAAATTCAACTGTGAACTAGTGAGGAAAGCAATTGAGAACAGCCGAAGCCTGAAGAGAGCAAAGGGTATAACGAAGTAAATTTCTCCGTCATTTCTGTCCACGCCAGGATTCAAACCCGGATCCCCTCATTCCGGAATAAGTCACTCTACCAATTGAGCTACGCGGACGTTTTATTCTGATTCCTATCTGCCTTTATGTCGTGTGCGTCCTTCTGACAGGTACCTCACATCTCCTGGTACGTTACATCATCTCCCCCTTATTTTTTTTTTATTTTTTGAAGTGCTGAAGAAGGGATTCTCTTATTTTTCCTATCTCGCGGTGTGGAAATAACATCACACCAATGCGAGATTTTGAACGGTCGGGTCATCCGGATAGTTCGGGCGCCATTATAACGAAGTAAATTTCTCCGCCATTTCTGTCCACGCCAGGATTCGAACCCGGATCCCCTCATTCCGGAATAAGCTGCTCTACCAATTGACTACGCGGACGTTTGTTATGACTACTATCTGCCTTTATGTCGTGCGCGTCCTTCTGGCAGGTACGTCACATCTCCTGGTACGTTACAAGGGATATCCGAGTAACTGAAGAAAACAGAATATGGCTCTGAGAAAAGAAGATGGTTCTGTAACAAGATTTAGAAGTGAAATTATGAAAAGGGTGAAAGATTTCTACTCAAAACTGTATGAAAGGGATGATACGTGTACTCGAGACATTACAAAAGGTACCAGAGTTCTTCCAGTCCTCCCAGCAGAAGTTGCACATGCAATCAAGAACATGAAGCGGGGAAAAGCTTCAGGAGAAGATGGAATTACCGTAGACATCATACCAGAAGAAAGTGGAGAAATTGAAATAGTACTCGCCTAAGTTTTCAGTCAATGCCTTGATTAAGGGAAGATTCCTGAGGATTGATACAGTGCTACAATGATCCTGCTACATAAAAAAGGTCACGTTAATGATCTCAGGAACTACAGACCTATCAGCCTCCTAGCAGTGGTTTATAAAATCTTCACTAAAGTTCTTTCACACCGTTTGAAGATGACAATGGACATGGCTCATCCAAGAGAACAAGCTGGATTCAGGAGTGGCTACAGCTCTATAGATCATATCCGTGTATTGAGAGAACTAATTGAAAGAGCGAGGGAATATGAACTTTCATTATGCATGGCTTTTATCGATTATGAAAATGCCTTTGATTCGGTGAAACCATCAGCATTTACAATGGCTTTGCAATCCTGCGGTATTGAAGATGTATACATTAATATTATTCATAACATCTATGAAAATGCAAGTGCAAAGATTCGGCTATTTGAGAATACAGCACCGATAAAAATTGGAAAGGGAGTGAGACAAGGTGACACTATATCTCCCAAGCTCTTAATGCCACATTAGAAAATGTCTTTCAATCACTGAACTGGGAAAACAAAGGGATAAAGATTAATGAAAATTATCTAACTAACCTTCGTTTTGCTGATACCGTAGTCATTTTTGAAACTACCCCATCAGAGCTGCGGAGTATGATCCAGGAACTTGCTGACAAGAGTAAAGAAGTGGAATTAAAAATGAACTTTCAGAAGAAAAAAGTGATGTACAATGCTTTTACAAGATATGAAGATTTATCGATTGATGGGGAAAAGCTGGAGATAACCAATACCTACATTTATCTTGGACAGCAGATATCAAGTGAGGGTCACATTGATGAAGAAATTAATCGGCGTGTAAAACTTGCCTGGCGAGCATTTGGAAGAAACCGTATAATGTTCAAGAGCAATATGCCATTATGTCTAAGAAGAAAAGTGTTTGATCAATGCATCCTTCCAGTTCTTACGTATGGTGCAGAGACGTGGATCTTAACTAAAAGAGACATACGAAGACTGCAGACAACTGAAAGAGGCATGGAGAGATGTATGTTCGGTGTAACCAGGAGAGATAAGAAGAGGAACTAGTGGATTAGAAAAATGAAAAGAGTGGAAGACATCATGATCAGAGTAAAATCCCTGAAATGGAAAGTATGCGGGAGTAACATGGAGGAGACTGGCACAAGACAGACCGTTGTGGAAGAAACTTGGGGAGGCCTTCGTCCAGCAGTGAATTGATAATGGTTGGCATTGATGATGATGATGATATATATACATCAAATCTTTCTCTACAAAAGTTGGTTTTAGTTATCTTTCATAACATATATGTTATGGACTGGGTCTTCGGCTCACCAATATTTCACTCCACGAGCAGCCACTGGTTCAATCAGACAGTAGGCGTTTATTACTCAGTAGCGATTCTACAAAGGGAAGTTTTATATAACCCGTCATGCGGCGAATAAAAAAAAATACTTCTCTCTGGACAAAATCTCAAGTTCGTCAGTGAGAGTAGAGAGGTCTCTCTGAATTTTATACATATAATCCCCTTTACTAATTCTACGTGAACTGTAAGTAGCTTTAAGCTGAAGTTTTCTTGTTAGAGACAGAGTTGCTGAACATCCTGTTTTGATGAATATTTGATTATACAAAAACACTCTTTAACTCAGCAAAAGAATCGGATTTACGAAGAGCACTGGGAAACGAAATTGTAGTTACTCGTGACGCACATACATTTCTTGATGCATTTGAGACCAAGAAAGCACAAGTAACATGATGCTGTTTAAAATAGTAACAAGGAAATTTAGTTTATGAAAGGAGATTAAGACTGTTTCGTAGTTCGATCAAATGCGATGAGTTTTCAAATAAAATTAAACAGACACTGTCACTTCCACAAACTACTGAGCTTGTATAAGCTAACTTCATTTTCTTTTCCTCATCATTCTGTATTATGAGGACAACGTATTGCACTTATTTTCAGAAAATTTTAGAATCGGAGATGGAAAGTCCCGCCTTTGGTAGCTGAGAAATAAAAACACCGAATTCTCAGGTGTAAAGAACAGGTTTTTAAATATTTTTGAAGATAAACGGAATTTTCTAAAGAACACTTTTAGAAAAAGAAAAATTAAGCGAAAGAGAAAATACTTTTAAGCACCTTAGTAGAAAAACTACGCATTATATAAAATGGAAAGTGTTCTTCATAGCAAACGGAACAAGTTACAGTAAGGATTTTTTCAACCGGAATTCCAGAATCAATGAAACAAAAAACAGTTAACAAAAAAGTCACATATTGTCGACAAAATATTCCACACACCGAAAAATATCAGATCCAAAAATAATTTTTCAAATCAAGCTGTTGGTAGCACAACATGCCGCCCGGTGGCGCAGTGGTCTAAGCGATGGCTTTTTTTTTTTTTTTTTGATTGGAGGTTTAACGACCACCGTGAGCAACTCAATGGGCTATAAGCAGTCGCCCGTCCCTAATTTAGGGTCACTGGCTCCAGGGAAGGGAGAGAGCCAGTGCCGTAAGACAAACACAACATCCATGCCTGACCGGGATTCAAACCCGGACCCCTTACGGACGAATGATCAGAGGCCAGCGCCTTAGACCACTGCGCCACCGGGGCGGCTAAGCGATGGCTTCTGATCATTCGTCCGAAAGGGGTCCGGGTTCGAATCCCGGTGCGGCATGGATGTTGTGTTTGTCTTTCGGCTCTGGCGCTCTCCTTTCCCTGGAACCAGTGACCCAAATTAAGACGGGCGACTGCTTATAGCCCATTGAGTTGTTCACGGTGGTCGTTAAACCACAAATAAATAAAAAAAAAGAAGCACAACTTCATGCATGGTCGTCGAGAAAACACAAGGCCATGATTTTGGAGAGATGAGTTCTTTCCGTTTGTGACGTCACTCTCACTGCCTGATGCTTAGGTGTCGTATTTGTCGTAATATTAAAACGAGAGCGTTAGCAACCATTCGGAAGCATTGATTTCCTCTTGACAACACCAAAAGAGGGAACTCATAAAGTGGTTGTGACTCATCCCTCTCTTATGTCAGCGCCATTTGTTTCCCAGATGGAATTGCTTCATGGGACCTAGCAAGGAGACTGTGTGTTAACTGAAGAAGAAAATAGAAGCAAAATATTCTTTATATGGAAAGGTATACCAAGAAAGCATTATTTTCTCATCTGGACTTTACTACAGGAAGTACCAGGATGAGTCAAAAGTTTGTCCCTTTTGCAGCTAAAAAGTTTAATGGTGCAAGAAATCTATAGACGCTCATTTCATTCTGCAAAGTTCAGACCGTTGTGTTTCATAGTACTTTTCCAACGCTCCACCTCAGCTATGATCTCACAGCCGTACCACTCGGCAGGTTTCGGGGACAGAAACTCTGATGTCAGATTCCACATCCACCACTGAAACAAAGTGCCGTCCTAGTAAGAAATGGGTCATGGGGCTAAACGTGGTAGTCAGATGGGGCATGGTCAGGACTGTATGGAGGATGGGGTAGGATCTCAATCACTTCCAATTTATGTCGGTTTCGGCACACCACTCTGGAGGTGTGACTTGGGGATTTACCCACTTTCAGAAACGCGTGCTTTCTATTGATGAGCTCTGGGTAGCGCTGGGCTCAGTGCATCATGGACCCGCTACAGCTGTTCGTCATAGAGGTTCCCGTTTTCCTCTGGCACGAGTTTCCATCGCACCGGACATTCACAGTTCCACCAAATACACAGCATGAGTTTCTTCTCTTACTGCCCTCTTTGCACCACGGGCTGCTTCCGGGAGTGACCCCAACCAGCGGTTTCCAGTGGTAAGCTGGCATAATAATGTCTACTTTTCTTCCCCTGTGACGATGCGACGCCAAAATTTATCTTCCTGTGGATTTAACAGCAACACGTTGTTCTTCCTGGGATGTCAGCCATGAGGATCCATCTGATGTCCCCTGGAGGAGAAACTAAACTGGTGTTGAAAGGTGGTGGATTGGAAAGACCGCACCTCAGCTGCCAATTATCTTTACTGGCTCCGGGAGTTTGCGTCACAGCTTCGAGTAGGATGTCAATGATGGTAGTCGTTGGACATCCTGACCTCGGATTGCCTCCTAGACTGGTGTATCTAGCATTGAAACGCTGGAACCATTTTTTTGCAGTACTACGGTCCACCGTTTCCTTGCTTTCAACCGCACAATCTCCTCGCGATGCTTCTACTTCCGCGTTTAACCCTTTTTTTCTAATAATGGCGTAGCTGCACGCGCTCGGACAGCATATTTATGGACCTCCATCCTCTTCTCAACTGATAACGCAATGCGGCCTCCGTGCCAAATGCACGCCATCAAGATCGTGTGTTCACGTCATCACATTACTCCGTAGATGCTGTCGCGCGTTTTCCGCCATCAGCAAGATCTGACAAAAGTTGAATTTTTCCAACAGGGTTTTTACATGCATAAATACACTGAAGTGCCAGAAAAACTGGTACACCAGTCTAATACTTGGTAGGTCCCCTACGGGAGCGCAGGACTGCAGAAATACGACGGGGCATGGACTCCACTAGCTTCTGGAAATATGTTGTAGGTAATGTACACCATACCTCCTGCAGAGCGTTCCACAATTCGGGTGTATTCCGAGGTCTCGGATTCCTGTGTTCGATAGCGCGTTGCATGACATCCCAAATGTCTTCTATCACGTTTAGATCTGGGGACTTGCGTGGGAATGGCAACACCCCAAACTCAGATGAATGCTCCTCGAACCACAATGTGGCGTCCCGACACTTTTATGGAGGTGCATTGTCCTGTTAGAACAGTTCATGTAATGCATTCATGCAGGACATGAACGGGTGTACCTCGTCAGAAATAATGCGCACATAGCGTCGGCCAGTCGCAGACGTTTGTAGACGTACCAGGGGTTCCAGTGAAGTCCAGCTAAACACACCCCATACCATTACGGTTCCCTGTTGACAGGCGGGATCCATGGCTTCATGGGTTTGCTCCGCACACGAATCTTTCCATCTGCCCGATACAGGTAGAAACGCGACTCGTCAGACCAGGCTACTTATTTCCAGTCATCAAATGTCCAGTGGCGGTGTTGCCGTGCCCAAGCGAGGCGCATAGCTCTGTGTCGTGCACCCATCAAAGGGACTCCAGTTGGGCGCCGGCTCCCAAAGCCCATATCGTGCAGGGTACGTTGCACAGTCCGGACGCTGATGCTTGTTGAGGCTCCAGCATTGATACCTACGAGAGTGTTGCACGCCTATCGCGTGAAACGATTATTGACAGCCGACGATGGTCACTTTCACCCAATGTCTTTTGACGGCCACACTGGCATCGTAAGTTGGAGGTTCTGCCGGAATTCGTTTCTACCTCCTAAACTACCGCGTTGAAAATCGCTTAAATCAATGTTACTTGTCATTCTCATACCGAAAACAACTCTGACAGCTGGCAAAGGATGTCTATCGCTTTATATACGCACTGGCGGACGCAACCGAGTACGCGCATAGGTGACGTTGCTATGTATTTTGTATAAGCTCGTCTGTACTAGTTTTTCTGGCACTTCAGTGTATATTTATATGTTAATTGCATACGTTGTAAATAAAAATGTGCTATCACGCGTCCTAGGGACAAAATATTTCTTGAATAAATTAGAAATTATATCCAATCGTTCTTCGTCACAAACGCAGTCGAACGCAGACAGAATTTTACAAATATGTCTTTTGCATTGGTAAAACGCATTATATATTTACGTCCCATAGCGGAATTTTTTTTAAATATTTGAGTACCTACTGTGCGCAAAATGGTCTTCGTGGTCAAAGATACAGAGAAGTTTTTAATCGGACTTTTAAAAGTAATGGTATGAAATAAATCCGATCAAAAAGTTCCGAGACTAGGCCAATATACAACAAAATACTTACGTCTTACTATGATCTCCCTCAAAGTAGTCTCCTTGTGCAACGATACACCGCTGCCAGCGTTTTTGACACTGTTGGTGCACTCCCTGGAAGTCCTGTTCGCGAATCGTGTCATTCACTATCTACAATTCGCACTGGATTCGTCCAAGGTTTCAAAACGGCGACCTTTCAGCTTCATCTTCAGGAACAGAAAAAAGTTGAAGGGGACCAAATCTGGCGAGTACGGCGGATGAGGAAGGGTAGTCATGCTGTTGCGGTTGCAAAACTGACGTGTTACTGACGCTCTGTGAGCTGCTGCATTGTCGTGATGGTGCAAGAAATCGCCCCTGCGCCACATTTCAGCTCGTTTGCGGCGAATGTCCTCCCTAAGACGCCGTAGAACATCGTAGTAAAAAAGGGAGGTGACGGTCTGGTCCTGGGGGATGAATTCACGGTGTACAACCCCACGAATGTCGAAGATCACGATTAGCATGATTTTGGTTGCGCTCCGGATCTGTCGAGCCTTCTTCGGTCGTGAAAATGCCGGCTCTTCCACTGCGACGGCTGTTGTTTGGTCTCCGGGTAGATCCATCTCTCGGCTGTTGTTTGGTCTCCCGTAGATCCAAGTCTCGTCCCCCAGTGATGATTCACGACAGGAACGTTGGTTCATTCACCATCTGCTGACGAAGATCTTGACACAACTCGACACGGAGCGCCTTCTGTTCGGGGTTCAGAATCTTTGGCAGAAACTTTGCAGCAATGCGGTGCATGTTCAAAACCGACGATAAAAGTTCTTGCACGTGTTCCGTAGGACACATTGACGATGGTAGCAATGTATTGGATGGTTCTCTGACGATCCTCATGCACCAGTTTCCTAATTTTGTCCACATGTTCGGGGGTTTTGCTCGTGGACGGTCGCCTTGATCTCTCGTCGTGCCATTCTGCCGCTCTTGAAGCACGAGTGCAACTCAAAAACCTCGCACGACTCACTGCTTCATTGCCATAAGCCAGCCGCAACATTTCATGTGTCTCCGTTCCCGATTTGCCGAGTTTGACTCCGAATTTGATGTTCGCTCGCTGCTCCAATTTGCAGTCCATACCGAAATCGCAGCTGTGTTCTGCACGTGGTCACAAAATATCGTGTAGCACAGCTACCGATGTTCACAGAACGACGCCACTTAGCACAATGACTCATGAAGGTCACCGACCTCGACCGCTGCTCACGCATCCGAGTACTGCCATCTGTTGGCGCGCTACGTACCTAGTCTCGGAACGTGTTGATCGCACGACGTATATTTGAAATAATGTTATCCAAACTAGATCAATAGGTGCAAAAATATGTTATCTGCAGACGGAAGGAGGCACGCTGACACTAGAAGCACGAGCGTTTTTCAAAAGAAATGCTAAAAAACGATATTTGTTATTACACCGTCATGTGTTTCCTTGCGTGTACATCTGATTTAAGAAATGAATTTTATTGTGCAATCGAAGCTGTTCAAGTTCAACTCCAGTTGTTTACATGTATTAATTTTCGAACGGTGTAGTAAATTATTTCTAGTGCAGGATAAATCAGTTAATTTTTTCAGGTGGATTGATTCTTATAAATTAGGCATTGGTTGCCAGCTTAAAAACACTTCCCTTAAACCACTTTCTTAACGACTTAGATTGTTGCTAGTTATTCTCTAATTCTCATTAACATTTGTTCATTGAACATTTTAGTATTGGCCATCGTATTTCGTTCTGCAATCTTATTTAAGTTCGCTAACAATAAGTCATTATCGTCGTCTTTCACCCTATCAACTTCACCAAAGGCATATTGCTAAGTTTCTAGGAGACTGCAAATGAACATGGACGTTGGAACAGTAAGTCTCTTCTACACTGAAATGCCGAAAGTCATGGGATAGCAGTATGCAAATTTTTAACTGGAGCTGCCGTCGTATAAAGGCTTCGACGCACGTCACGAATTTTATCCGTTACGAGGTGTAATCTCGTGAATCATGTTAAACAACCGATAGTAGGATTATGGCAAGCCTACGTGAATTATCGGAGTTTGAACGAGGCATGGTAGTGGGAGTCAGACGGATTGGACATTCATTTTCCGAAGTTGTGCGAACATTCAACATTCACGGATCCACGGTGTCACCTGTGTACCAAGAATACCTCTTGAAAGGTGTGACG
This sequence comes from Macrothele yani, assembly GCA_039090855.1. NCBI lineage: Eukaryota > Metazoa > Arthropoda > Arachnida > Araneae > Macrothelidae > Macrothele > Macrothele yani. The sequence continues at coordinate 18,522,613 of CM077025.1, forward strand.
TGCCTGCACCGCAGGACGCACATGAGATAAAGGCAGATAGCAATGAGAGCACATGTCCGCGTAGCTCAGTTGGGAGAGCGACTGACTCCGGACCGGGTTCCATGCCTGGCGTGGACAAACCTGTGTTTTCACAAAGGCATTAGCACCCACCGTGGACAGCGCAGTGGCTGACCACGGGTGCTGAATGACCGTGACCAGCGGCGTCTGACTAGAATTGTCCAAAATAGCTGACAAGCAACACTGACTCAGATAACATCCACATTCAATGCAGGAAGTGCCAGAGGCATATCCATGAGGTCAGTGTAGCGTAATTTAGCGTCCATGGGGTATAGCAGCGGAAGACCTACCACAGTGTCTTTGTTAACACCACAACATCGGATACTGCGTCTCGCACGGTAATTGGACCCTGGAAGACTGGCAAAATGTGGTGTGGTCCGACGAGTCACGCTACCAGTTGTTCGAACTAATGGTAAAGTTCGGGTGTGGTGTAGACACCATGAGGCTGTGGACCCAAGCTGTCAATAAGGCACCGTACAGGCTGGTGGTGGTTCCATACGTGTGGTGTCTTTACGTGGCACAGTTTGGGCCCTCTGGTCCTTCTAAATACGTCATTAACCGGTAATAGCTTTGTTGCCATGCCGGGTGACCATCATGTACCCTAACAACAGTGAAATTTTCCCGGTTGATAAAGCACCATGTCATTGGGCTGAAGTTGTCCAAAATTGATTCGAGGAGCATTCTGGACTGTTCCGACGGATGGTGTGGCCATCACGTTCACCCGAAATGAACGCAATAGAGCACTATGAGACATGGTGGGAAGGTCCATTCACACCCAAGATCCCGCACCTACAGATTTACCAGAGAACTGTTGGCGGCTATTTAGACGACATGGTTCAACATCTCTCCAGAAATCTTTCGGCCACTCGTAGAATCGATGCCACGTCGAGCTGCACTTCGCCGTGCTAGAGGAGGTCCTACATGATATTTGGTACGTATCACATGAAATTTGGCACTTCAGTGTAATTTAATCTATTTGTACAGCTGTGTTTAATTAAGATACGAGCATGATACTGTAACTTTCGATATAACATTTCCCTATTTTAAAATTGCTCTCAAAGTGAATTTAACAAAATCCGTTTCGTTTAAGTAATGACAAAATGAAACATTCTCACCGATTGCGTTTTTACGTTTTTATGTTAATTCATTTGAATTTGCAATGTTTTATAAAGAAAGTGCTTTTAAGGCGGCAATCAATGCCTAATTTATAAAAATCTATCCGCCTGAAAAAATTAAGTACGTGATATCTCACCAAAATTCAGTACACCGTTGGAAAATAAATACGTGTAGACAACCGGATCTAAACTTAAATAGCTTTGATTGCCTATAAAATCGTACAATCGAACAGCTAACGGAGTAGTAATCCAACACATCGCACACACAAAGTCACTTAACACAGCAGTAATCTAACACATCTCAGTTTTCATCTCGTCGTTCGTTTTCACCTACTTTGCTTGAGTTGATTGACTATCAATGTTGCCACATGTAAAAGAAAAACTTCGCAGTTTAGACATGACATTAAGTACGGAAAGCATAACGTGCAATAACCAAACTTTACATGACACAATGAACAAAGAAAAGTGAAAGTCAAATAGGTACTTTCGCGCCCTTGTGGACGAATGGTACGAAGCGCTGGGTTTTAATCATTCGAGAGAAATGGGTTCGGGTTCGAATACCGAGTGAAGCATGGATAGTTTGTGTGTTAGTTTCTCTACCTTCCCTGAAACCAGTGGCGTCAAATTAGCGATGGATGACTGGTTACAGCTCATTGATTCACTCACGGTGGTCGTTAAACCCCCTCCCTCAAACAACAAATAGGAAATTTATATCACAATAGTTTCTACAATTTCAATTTTCATTGCGAAGGTTAACGTTTTCGTACAACACACGTCCACGAAGGAACACACATTAAATTACCAAATGAAGAGCTTATTTCCAAAAGGCATTAAGTCAAAAATTAGCAAAATTGACTTTTCGATGCGAGAGTTAGTAGCACATGTACGGGAATCATCTAGAGACTATTGGTAAAAAGTATCAGACATTATTGGTAGAAATTATCTTTTCTTAAAATTTAGTGATAAACCATAAATTAAAAAATAGCGTTTTCTGAAAAATCCAAAAAAACTGACTTACAGCCTTTTGGAAATAAGCTCTTCAAATATCTTTGAAAATTTCGAAATTTCGATGTTATTGTTCACTGATAATGCATATTAGCATCTTATACACAGTTGAGTTGCATTATTGTGATCACCTCCTACTTTTGACGTCAACAGCGCGTAACCAATGAAAGAAGGCACGTGTCGTGAGCTGGTTAGGAGGGTATACACTGAAGAACAATTGAATTAAAGACAGCTGGCGTTATGCAAAGGTGGCGCTGTGGGCGACCCTGCAAACGGAAACGACATGACGTATGCAGCGATCCGACAATATAAGGAGTGATGCGACGGGAATCAGTAAGAGTCGGACGCAGTATGGATAAGACGAAGGATCTAAGGGCATTTGATTGTGGGCAAATTGTCGGGACCCGACGAATGGGTCACTCCATCTCGGAAGTCGTGCAGGCACTGAGATTTTCACGAGCCACTGTGTCACGGGTGCAACGTGAGTACATCAAATCCGGTAAAACCATCCCTGCAAGGGCCAACTGCCGTGGTCAACAGCGTGTGGATGAGCGGGGTCATCGTCGGCTAGCTCGCATTGTAACAGCGGATAGACGGGCCACAGTGCAAGAAATCACTCGGCAATTTAACGCTGGTCCACAAAAACGTATAAGCAGCCACACCATCCAGAACCATCTCCTCGCTATGGGATACAGAAGCCATCGTCCCACGAGGGTACCGCTGCTGACCGCACATCACAGGGTGCAAAGATTAGTATGGGCGCGGGAACATCGCCACTGGACCCTAGACATGTGGGAAAATATTGCCTGGACTGATGAGTCGAGATTCACGTTGGTACATGCGGATGGCAGGATACGAGTACGGCGCAGACCACATGAAGCGATGAATCTTTCTTGCCAGCAGGGTACTCTTCAAGCTGGTGGGGGTGGCATTTTCGTCTGGGGACTGTTCACGTGGACTGAAATGCGACCCCTGGTACGTGTGACATCTGCCCTCACAGGTCAACGTTGCCGGGATATCCTGGAGGACCATTTGCTCCCGTTTGTGCGTCTCGAACATCCCACTGGGGACCTCATCCTGCAACAAGACAATGAACGGTGCCATCGCTCCCGAATTGTATCCGAATGGTTGGATGAACACTCCACCGATTGTCCAGCTATGTCACCTGACCTCAATCCCATCGAGCACATCTGGGATGCAATCGAGAGAGATGCTCGAGGCTTTGACCCCCTCCATCAAATTTTTGTGAACTGTGGGAGCTTGTTCAGGGGTCGTGGATCCGTATAGCTTCCCAACGCTTCCGGTGTCTTGTCGAGTCCATGCCGAGACGAATCGACGCCGTCATCAGGGCGAAAGGTGGTGCTACACGTTACTAGACAGGTATCTCTAATTCAATTGCTCTTCAGTGTATAAGGTGTGCTGTAGGCATTCGGAAACCATATCACTAGTTGCTGTCATGGATAAAAGGAGCGATTTATCAGATTTACAACATGGGAAGATTATCAGCTTTCGGGCCAAGGGTGGCAGTATTTCTGAAACTACGCAGTTTGTGAACTGTTCGCGTGCTGCTGTGGTTAAAGTGTATCGTGATTCTATAATTGGCACCATTGCGAATAAGAGATGTGGAAACTGCAGGGCACCACGTTCCATTGTTGTGAGAGGTGAACGTCGGCTTCGAAGGTGCTTGAGGGCCGATCGACACGCTACATTGGAGCAACGCACTAGTCGAATGGACCAAGGGGCTACCGGAAGTGTGCCTAAAACGACAGTTCAGCGAACCTTGCTGCGTATGGGGCTGCAATGCAGACGGATGGTTACTGCTTCTATGCCAACAAAGATCGGCAGAAAAGGCTTACCATTGCTCTACAGTATCGGGATTGGACCTCCGCTGAATAGCAAAGGATTGTTTTCTCCGATGAATCACGTTCTCTGCTTCATCGAACGGATGGACATTGGCGTATAAGGCGAGAAACATCGGAGAACAGACACTCTTCAACCATTGCTGGAAGGACACAAGCTGGTGGGGGCAGAGTTATCGTCTGTGAAATGTTTTCGTGGCATTCTCAGGGTCCACTCATGCCTGTGGAAGGCATTATGGACTGAATTCGTTATGAATCCATCTTTGCAGACCACGTACACCCACCCATACATGCTGCTTGTCTTACTTGGGGCAGATGGAAACTTCCTGAACGACAATGCGACGTATCACACAGCTAGAGATGTCCGATAGTGGTTGTAAGAGCACGATGAAGACTTCAAAGTACTTCCATGGCTCCCCTAATTCCCCAGATTTAAACCCAATTGAGCATCTGTGGGACCATCTGGATCGTGTTGTTCGCTCTATGGATCCTCCAGCCCGCACCCTCCAGCAGCTGTCAGATGCACTGCAGTCAACATAGCTCCACATACCTGTGAACACCTTCCAGCACCTTACTGAGTCACTCACAGTCCGTCTAGCTGCTGTCCACGCTGCACACGCCCGTTACTCTGGATATTAGCTGGAGTTCACAATAATGTGACTGGACCGTGCATCTTTTTCGGCCTTTGCTTCAAGTCATACTATTGTATGCGTGTTGCATTTCTGCAAAGGTTAGAATTTATTAATTATTTTTCTTTTAATTATTTTAGCTACTAAACTATCACCAACATCATGATATGTGTGATAGAAAATAAATAGCTGCTCAAACTATCTAGTTCGTCTATATTTTTTCAGTAGGTTTGGCAAGTAGGGAATCTTTGCTGTCTCACAGCGTGGAAACGATCCGCATTTAATGGTTGAAGTAGTTAAGCAATTATGCATCTAGACATGCCTCAGAAAACTTGAAAATTACATCGTCTTTGAACGGGAATCGAACTCGCAGCTCCCGACTTACTTTCGAGTATGTTACCGTTGAAATATTTGAGCGCAAATCGGGAGCTGCGGGTTCGATTCCCGTTCAAAGACAATGTAATTTTCAAGTTTTCTGAGGTATTTCTACTTGAATGATTAATTTGACATCCATATGCCCGTAACATCTATTTGATTATCATAGTTAACGAATTGTCACGCAGAGTCCTTTGGAGTCTTAAAATCGAAAGCTCAATGAAAGTTTAAATCATTGTGTTGCGTGCTGCGTGCTGCGTTTTCCGACTAAACTGTTTAACCCAAAAACGTATTCGGCCTCTAAAACGAGCACATGTGACTTTTTTCCCAGGGGAAATTGGAGTAATTTGTTTAACCGTGATCGAAAGCAGATTGTCTTTCGCTGCTGTCCTTGAGCGGAGGAAAAGGATCCCTCGGGGCTGTATGTGAATGTGGAAACATGAACTTAAACATTAGAGCTAGATTTCTAATGCAAAATATCATTTCATGCGAATGAAAATACTTCAGAAAATCGTGAAAAGCCGTGGATGTGGTTATGGTACGATCATCTCTGACAGGAGATATAATTGTGTAATCTGCATCTTAAGCCAAGGAGGAAAATGGAAATGACAGCGAGATAGAAGTGAAAGAAATACGGGATTACGCCATATAATACAAATTATCTGCTTCTCCGGGCAAACACGGGATAAGATTCTTAACCTCCAGATTCGCTAAACATGAATGCCGGTTGCTTCGACTAGCGAATTCTGTGATGGTTATATTCAAATTGATCGGAAACTTGAAACTTGGTCGTTCTGGGTGGTGTAGTGGTCAGCATACTCAGGCGTTTTCTGGGAGACGCGGGTTCGGGTCCCGCTCCAGGACGATGAAAATTTTCAAGTTTTCGGATATTATCTGACTTACCATCCTAGTCACATTTACGCCAAAAATCGGATTGTCATCTTCAAAATTTGAGATAGAAGTGCTTAAAAGATGCACCCAATCTGAAAAACCCTCTACTGTGGGGAAAGACGGAGGAAGGGAGATAGAAGAATGAAGTGAGAGAGGATCAGTGAAAGCTGGCGAGGAAAGGGTTGCGCCTCGCTCACTTTCCCTTGTTGAAACTCAAGTCTGTCCGTGACGGCGATCGAAATCGCGCCCCCACACTCCGGTGTAAGTTGCTCTCCCAACTAAGCTACACAAACAGAATGTATCGCTGCAGATTTGTCGCCTTGACACCTGATTCACCTCTGTAGTACGTCACACCCTGCTATTCCCGTCTCTTTCCTTTCTCTCCTCTATAACTGTTATCTTAGTCTCCCTCGCTTTTTCTCTGCATGCACTCGTATATACGGTATATTCACTGAGATGCAAGTGTATTAAGTACACCCGTTCTTACGATATAAACGTCTGACTCCAACAGGTAGGACATCATGTGAAAGCAGCGTGCAGTATATATCAGGCAGACGAGCTAGTCAAGCAACAGTTGGCATTCGATTTACAGTCGAAACGGGAAAAACGAATGGTCTACGCTGCTTTGAAAATGGCATGTTAGTTGGCGCCAGGTGTGCTGGTTTAAATATCTCCCAGTCGGCCATCCTCTTGGGATTCTCACACGACTGTAGAATTTCGACTGACGGCCGAAATGGGCAAACCGAATTATCTGAACGACTTTGAAAATGGCATGTTAGTCGACGTCAGGCGTGCCGGTTGAAACATCTCCCAGTCGGCCATGCTTCTGGGATTTTCATATGACACTAGCATTTCGACTGACCGGCGAAATGGGTAAAACGAATGATCTAAGCGGCTTTAAAAATGGCGTGTTAGTTGCCGGCACGCGTGCCGGTTCAAACATCCCCCACTCAGCTATATTCCTAGGCTTCTCGCAGGACACTAGCATTTCGACTGACTGTTGAAATGAGGAATACGAATGAAGTAAGCGACTTTAAAAATGGCATTTTAGTTGACGCCCGGCGTGACGGTTCAAACATCGTTCAGTCAGGCATCCTCCTGGGCTTTTAATATGACAGTAGCATTTCGACTGACGGCTGAAATGGGCAAAAGGAATGATCTAAGCGACTTTAAGAATGGCATGTTAGTTGACGCCAGGCGTGCGGGTTGAAACATCTCCCAGTCAGCCATCCTCCTGGACGTTTCACACAAGACAGTAGCAATTTCGACTGACAGTCGAAATGGACAAAACGAATGATCTAAGCGACTTTGAAAATGGCGTGTTAGTGGACGCCAGGCGTGCGGGTTGAAACATCTCCCAGTCAGCCATCCTCCTGGACGTTTCACACAAGACAGTAGCAATTTCGACTGACGGTCGAAATGGGCCAAACGAATGATTTAAGCGACTTTGAGAATGGCGTGTTAGTTGACGCCAGGCGTGCGGGTTGAAACATCTTCCAGTCAGCCATCCTCCTGGACGTTTCACACAAGACAGTAGCAATTTCGACTGACGGTCGAAATGGGCCAAACGAATGATCTAAGCGACTTTAAAAATGGCGTGTTAGTTGATGCCAGGCGTGCGGGTTCAAAAATCGCCCAGTCAACCATCCTCCTGTGCTTTTTATACATGACAGTAGCAAAGGTTTACAGCGAGTGGTGAGACACGCACAAAATTCAGAGCATTCGGTGATACTGTGAAGGAAAAGAATTGGAACCTGAGAGAGGGTCAAAGAAGACTGGTGAGAGAAACGTGCACGCGAACGGACAATCCGCAAACGCGGCAAATCAATCAAGAATTCAACACTGGTATGCCGGAGGTCATCTCCAAATGATGCACGTGTGAAAATTACTGTCGCGATTAAGTTATTCTAGCCGATGACCATACCGTCGGCCACACTTGACCCCTCTGATCCATCAGCTGTTTTCGTCCACAGGATCGCCGATTTCTGGAGTTTTTTTTTAGTGTATCACACCATTCACGGTAAACCATTGTTGAGGTCGTACGCAAAAATCCCATGAGGATGGTAAAGACCAGGAATCCTTCACCAATACCGTGGTAGACGATTCTTGGTTTGGACTGGCACCATGCTAGATGGATGCACGCCGCTGCACGTGTTTCCAGGAGGTACCCTGACTTCTGCACGCTACAGGAATGACATCCTAGAGCCCTGTGCACGGCTTTTCAGGGTAGCTCTTGGCCCCCGGTACCTTTTTATGGACAATAATTCTCGTCCGCATAGGGCTCGGCTAGTTGACGAATGTTTGGCGAGTGAGGATATTCATAGGATGAAGATCTCCACACCTGGCCCATAGGATCTCCAAACCTGAACTCGATAGAACATGTCTGGGATGCCATGAGAAGGGCAATTGCAGGACTCTCTAGATACTTCCTGGGACTCCGATACGCCTTTGTGGAGGTGTAACACTTATGTATTATAAGCCCCAAGCTATATTTCTGGTAAACAGCATGAAGGCTCGTTGTGCGAGCTGTAACGCTGTAATCACACTCTCTATTAGCCCCTCTAAATCAGCGCTACTTGCTGTATCACTTTTGGACTGCCACGCGCGTTTTCCTTTTCTGTTGTGCGTTATCGACATTTTTATGTTCGTAGCCAAGTCATTAAACTCTGTCGTGTGGATTTTGCATTATTCATGATTTTGTGTTTGTCATTTTAATGTTGAACACCATTGTAATTAATTTATGTAATTGTTCGTAAATTCTAACTATTACCCTAAAGAAAATTTGCTGTAAAGCACTACACCTTTTGCACATTAAAGCTTACAGTAATAACTTGCTTCACTGTAAAGCTCACTGGGTAACGTCAAATTAAACCACGGATAGCTTTATCTTTCGGTACGACTCTAATACAGGGTGCGGCAGCGTTGATAGGGTATTAATAAAATCGCACCGTAAGCGAACAAATGTTCTTTATTTATTACTCTCTATGTCAAATAGTAGTTACAAGAATGCCATTGATCAGTCAATGTTTGAATATTACCCCTGTCAAAAATGGCAGCTCATTGACATAAGAATGCCACGTCATCGGCTGCGCATTGATACATGGCGTCATTGTATGACACGCAGCAAATCACACAATGAACGCCGCCGCACCCTGTATGTAATTAAACGTGAAGGAGGATATAAATCATTGAAGAAAAAATAACTTCCAGAAAAGTGCATAAGTCAGTACTTACGATGTCCATGCTTTATTTACTTTTCCCAGGAAGTATGCCCCTAGTTAGACACTTTGTTTAATCAATATACTTGATCACAGAAAATATCAACGTAAAAAACCGATCCTCTCTGTACTCAGCAGTATTACAAGATGTGACATGTACTCTAATGTAACCTCCCGTTTTAGTTCCCGTTTTCTTATGTAAATCTAATTTATTCTCTTTAAACGTTTTTCAGCCTGACCGCTACATTTTCCTCTCTCGATGAATTATTATTTGGCAACCCTGACAACAGGTCAAAGTACAATTTCGTAGTCAAAAGCGAGAGATAATAACCATTGTGTTGAGTCTCGGAGAGGCAATGTTATTATCAGGTCTCGAGAGGATATCTTAGTTATCGCAATGGAGTCTTAGCTCAGTTAGTTTTCATCAACCAATGTATTAAGCTATGCTCTTTATGCAGTGTTGCTACAGTACTCAGAGGATAAGTATTATTTAATGTGGATTAAACCACGTATCTTTGTGAAGTTGAATTGTGTGCTGCGTACTTGATATCGTCCCATTCAAATAAGAGATTGGAATATTAACCTTAAGTCATCAACTTTCTTGCTGATTTTTTTGGTCATATACCCACACAGCACAGACTATTTCGTATATGTTACAAGTACGAAGCACTGAAACATTGAGATTTTTCAGATACGTTGAGCAATGTAACAGTAATGTTTCAGAAACCTTACGGTTACGTCAAAATGTCCGCAAACGTTATATAACTTTTGAAACTTAACCGATATGTTACAATGAAATTTCTTTGTAACTTCAATATAACAACTTCATGTTACTGTTACGCATTTGAAAGATATTTGTAACTTCGTTACATTACTGTTACGTATTTGAAAGATATTTGTAACTTCGTTACATTACTGTTACGTATTTGAAAGATATTTGTGGCATCATCATGTTACTGTTACGTATTTACTACGTTGAACATTACAGTTTTAGTAAACTGTATTCGTCATTTCTCTAAATACCTACCAATATCAAATTTCACAGCTTCAAGTAAGAAAAAAACATACTAGTATAGTATACTAATACAACAACACAGTCATCAGCTTAGATTTTATAAAATGCTTTTTAGAATATAATTATCACAACAATTAGTTACTTTCAGACGTTCTTGAATCATAAAATAAAAAAAGGATGAAACATTAAATCAATTTACTAGCTATCTCGAGTACGACAGTATCATCAAAAAATATCCCAGTAGCACATGGAAATACGACTACGAGAATGCTTCGGTGAAATGGCATAAATGCACAAGCGCATCCATGCCGTTGCTAAACCAAAAATCTTAAATATCGCCAGAATGTAACATTAAGGTAGCATTATGTACAATGGAAACTATAAAACAGTAGTATCGGTGAAAACTATTTTTAACATAACCGTAATGTACAAAGAGTTATGTTCCAAAAAAGATGTTGCTGAAACGTAATTGTAAGATATCTCTGAAAGTGTAACGAAAATGAGAGATTGTAACATTATTGATACATATCTGAAACGTTTTGTGCTGTACGATACGTACTGAAGGTAATTAATTATATGTCTAGTTAAGGACTTTTCAACTGGAAAGTTTTAAGCTATACGGGTCAACGAAAATCACGGTACGATAAGCCTAACGAGCTGTAATCTTATTGGGTTCTACACTCAACCTAACATAACATTAATCGATTAACGTATTGTTGAAGTCAAAGTCTATACACTGAGTAGACAAAACATTAGACATAGGGGTGATAGGCGGTTGACATGGGCATTCCCCGTTAGAGTGGAACAGACCTAAACCGAACGGAGGCGATAAATAAGCTGACAGCGCGGCTTCGCAACAGTGTATAGGAATCGAAGAACATAGGTAAAAATGGTGATTTCAGCGACTTCGATCGTGGACGCATTGTTGGAGCAAGACAGATGGGTCATTCTATCCCCCAAGTGGTAAGAACCCTAGGGTTCCCGAGAGCACCCTATTAAGGGTGTACCACGAGTATACCATCGACGGACGTACCAGTGCCCATAGAGCAAGCGATGGCCGACTTCACTCTATTGATAACCGAGGTCGACGTAGACTCTCCAGGCTCGTACAGACCGACCGTTTGACAACGTTTGCGTAAATCCCACCCAGGTTAAATGTCGGAGGTCCAAGCAGCGTCAGAGAGAGAATTGTACGGAGAATGCTGTGTACCCTGTGCTAAGGAAGAAGACGCCCTACTCGTGTGCCACTGTTGATTGCTCGTCATTATAAATTACTCCTCGCCTGGTGCCGGGAACATCAAATCTGGACATATGCAGAGTGGCCCCACGTCGTATGGTCAGATGAATCCCTTTTTCAGCTGTACCGATCTGACGAAAGGATGCGGGTGTAGCGTCGAAGCATGAGGCCAGGGCCCCATATGCCAGGCCTGCTCTATTAAAGACTATGTGGGCTCTGTGGTGGTTTGGGGAGCCTTCTCATGGGATACATTAGGTCCTTTAGTGTGTCTAGAGAGGTCCTTAACCCCTGCGCGCTACCAGCATGTGCTGGTGTATCACATACACGGTTTAACGGCCTTCGTGCATCCTGCGGCTGTCGGTCTGTTCCACAGGACAATACGCCACCTCACCGAGTCACAACCACCCACCCATGGCTCGAGGAACACATACAGTCGTGGCCAAAATTGTGGAAACCTTTTGGAAAAAAGTGTATTTTTGAGATTTGATGGCTCATAACACCACTTTGGTTTTGGAGTAATACCATAAAATTATATAGCAATGGGAAGATAATTTCATCAAGAATGTTATGCAACAAAGTTTGTTCACTTATCTGTATTCTATGAAAAGTTATAGTCAAATAACCAGAAAAAGGAAGCACAGCTTGCTTAGGTTGATATGAAGTAGCTTTCCTTCATTTGAATGTAGCCAATGAGCATGAGTGTTTACAGAGCCAATCAGGTGTCATCTTGTTTTTGCAAAGCCAATCAGGTCACAGTAGGATTCAGCTATTGATGTCATGTGTTGGAGCTGAGAGGAAGACATTTGTCTGTGTGGTATGTGATTGCTATCAGGTTTGTTGGTTTTTCTTGTGTTCTTTCATTTAGTGAGCTTGTAAAACGTAATAAAATTAAAAAAATTGGGCAAAAAGTGGACTGGGCACCCAGAAAGCGATGTAAAATAGTACTATTAAGTAAACAAGGCTTCAGTTATGAAGAAAGTAGAAGAAAAATCGGTAGAAACTTAACCAAAGGTGGCATTTCTAAATTTTGTAATTGGTATAAGGAGACTCAATCACTACAAAACTAGACTGGTAAAGGCAGGAAAAAGTGCACAACAGCAAGTGATGATAGAAGAATTAAGAGACTGTGCTTAAGTGACAGAAGAAATTTATCTGGGTGTATACAAGATGAAATGGCGCAATGCAATATGAACTTGAGTGCAAGGACTGTTCGGCGCAGACTGCAGGAATTTTATCTAAAAGCTAGCATTCCACGAAAAAAGCCATTTTTATCTCTCAAAGAAAGGTTGAAAAGATTAAACTGGGCTAAAACCCATGTTAACTGGACATCGGAACAATGGGACAATGTTATTTGGAGTGATGAGACCAAAATCTCCCTGTTTGGTAATGATGGCATAAAATACGTAAGGAGAAGAATCGGAGAAGATTTGCATCCTGATTGCATTACATGTACCGTGAAACACCCAGTTAGTGTTATGATCTGGGGTTGTATGACATCAAAAGGTGTGGGCAAAATGTGCGTGATTAATGGGAATATAAATGGCCAAAAATGCATTAATGAAATACTGGAGCCCAAACTGAAGCCTTCCGCACGTGATCTTTTCCAAGATAATGAAGCATCGTTATTTCAACAGGATTCAGCTCCATGTCATGTTGCTGCTGTGTGCAAAAAGTGGTTTCAAGATAGTCATATTCTACTGCTGGAATGGCCTGGGAATAGCCCAGACCTTAACCACATCGAAAATCTATGGAGCCGACTAAAGAAATTTGTTAGTCAGAAGCAACCTAGCAATAATACCCAATTAATAGAAGCAATAATTCAGTCTTGGGTTCACATTATAACAGCTGCAGAACTAAAAAACTTGGTTCACTCCATGGAAAGGCATTGTAAGGCCGTAATTAACGCTAAAGGTTACCCAACTAAGTATTAACTGACATGGTGAGAAATTTTGTATATCTCATTTTTTCTATGTGTTTCACTTTTCTTCTTTATAACTGCTGTTCTAATACAAAATCCTTCATGAAAGCTATTGCATTACATTCTTGATGAAATTATCTTTTCATTGGTATATAAATGTATGGTATTACTCCAAACAAAAAGGGGTGTTATGAGCCATCAAACCTCAAAAATACACTATTTCCAAAAGGTTTCCACAATTTTAGCCACTACTGTATTTGAGTTTGGCACAATCTAGTGGCTCCCAAAGTCCTCGGATGTAAACCCTGTGGAAGCTCTCTGGGATGCCATAGAGCAGAACATCAGATCCATGAATCCTGGACAGATGTCTTCGGCGGAGTTGTGGTTGCCACAAGCATGGCTGGTATTACTTCTGGAAACTATAATGAAGTAGTTTTTACTGCTAGTTATGTTGTTGTTATTATTATATCATGAATAAAGTCTTATTCTGGTTGTTAATGGAGACACTTAATGACAGAGACCCAACGGCCAGACAGAGGTCTGACAGTACTATGAACTGAGAAAAACGTACTTACTTAAAAAAACCTTTTATTAGGAAACTCCTGGTATCACCCAACACACACACTACTAGTCACACTAATCGTATCACAATAATGAAGATGAACCTAATCACATAGAACTAAGCTCTCGGCACAAAATAACGTAGCTCTTTTCACATCGAACAAAACCTCTCCACATATAAACAAAAAGCTCTCCTCGCACATAAACAAAAGCTCTCCTAGGTATCGTTGAACGCGCCTATTTATACTGCCTACCACCACGTCATGACTACACTCGTTGCCACATATCATTCAGCGGGAGAAATAACATCTCGTTAAGTAAGAAGATAATTTACATAGGAAAATAAAGTAACGAGAGATAGTAAAATCAAAAGGAAACTGAATCTAGAGTATACGTTACAAAACCTTCCAGCATCAGGTGGAGTCGATGCCTCAGCGTGTACAGGCTGTTATTCAAGCTAGAGGAGAACCAACACGCTATTAAGTATATATTTCTAATGTTTTATCTATGAGTGTATAACATCTCAAGACATTAGCAAGCAGTTCAAGTTAATATAATAGTTAAAGCGACTTTCATTAATTTATCATAAAACATTGAAAACACTGCGCTCGCTTTTAGTTCAATCATAAATAAATAATCGTAACAATTAAAACTTTCGTACTCATAATATCGTCGCCGCCCCGGTGGCGCAGTGATCTAAGCGATGGCTTATGACCATTCGTCCGTGAAAGGTCTGGGTTCGAATCCCGGTTGTGTCTGTCTTACCGCACTGCCTCTCTTACTTCCCTGGAACCAGTGGCCCTAAATTATGGACGGGTGACTTCTTATAGCCCATTCAGTTGCTCACGGTTGTCGCTAAACCTTCGATCAAAAAACAACAACAACATCGTCAACGTAAAATGAGAGAGATTGATCACCAAGTGCTACGAAAATACAAATTTCACTGCCAAAAACAAGTGGCAGTAATAATCAAGTGCTCGTGATAAAACAGTGCTCCTGCAAAAACAGTGTTAGTCATAAGCTCAAAACGTTACATCCTTATCTCTGGCTTTTGATTAAGGAAATTGCCTTCTGACCTGTTGCCAGTGTTACTAACCACAAATTCGTCGAGATAAAAAATGTGGCGTTCAGAGTGAAAACCGTTTAACGAGGATAAACCAAATCTACATAGGAGGCAGGGACTAAAAAGGAAAGTTAAATTAGAGTATATGCTACAAGCTGAATTTTGGCTTGAAACTAAGTGTTACCTTTCCGTATTTATTTCTGCAAGTAGATTCACTGTGTGGCTTAGTGATTTACCCATGTAAACTACTAAGCTACAGTGGAATTTTTTTGTTTTGTGCTTAACGACCACCGTGCAAGCAATAGCGCATCCCTAAGCCAGGAACATTGACTCCATGTAAGGAAAAATGCAGGTGCTATAACACAAGCGCACCACCATTGCCTCAACTGGGACTTGAACCGTATGCCATTTGGTCGAAGTTTCAGGAGCCAGACTGTAGACCACTGGTTCACTGGGGAAGCTGCAGTTGGATTATTTGTACGGTGAAATAAATTTTTAATGTTTAAGGAAAGCAAACTCCCCCCCCCCTTCCTCCTAGAAATTACTAAATAACAGTTCTGTATGTTTCATATTTTCTTTTTTCCTTTTGCATTCCAGTTTTACTTCTTTACTATGCAGCAACTATGCGTATAAAGAGTAGATAGAGAAAGTAATACCAAGCTCACATTGTAAGCCTACAATATATCTGCCTAGAAATCTTGGAAAAGAGAAAATACAAGCTGTCAAGAGCGATAAGATATAAAGCGGGGTATAAAATTTAATTGAAGGAAGCTCTAAATTCATGCCGCGACACTCTTCAGAGATTAATGAGCTCTGGAAATGGCGCATAATAAGTTGTCCATCTTCTCTGTCGTCTTTGAAGGGTGAGCGTCATAACGTACATCAAACTACGTTAAAATCGTGAAGACCTTTAACACTGTGGAAATTTGACGGCGGTAATAATTCATGACGCGAAGGGTGCCTGGTGGACGTAGGAATTTCATGACTTATTGTGTTTCTGTGAGCCCGGCTACGACTAGGATCTTCAATTACGCGGAATTTCTCCTTCATTCGAAAGGAGGAGGGGAAAGGGGAAAACGAAGTAGGAAATTCTTGGCGTCATATACTCACTTGTGGACTATAAATGCCTCCTTCGGGAAAATGGCTGACGGGCGTAATATTTGGTGACCTACTGTCGATGCTCGACTTTCATGACCTGTCTTGCTCTTCTGAAGTGCTTTCCGTGATGGTTTTTTGAGGCTAAAACCGGAGATTGGAATTTATTTGTCGTGACAGCTACGAAAACGGCGAAGAACCTGTTAGATCTGTCCTTTCTTCTTTTGCATTTTCAAATAAAGCTAGCTTTTGAGAAAACATGCCCTAAAAGATTTTTTTCTTCTTGACTTTTGTACTAAAACTTGAAATCTTTGAGATTAATGATATAATAATGATAACAGTAATAGTGGAATACCAAAGGGTTACACCCGCTATCGATTGAATACACGACAGTTTTGCACTGGTGAATAGATGCTGAGTAAACTATCATTCCCGTTTTAAATCGAAATATACGTCATTAAAGTAAGCCATAGGACACAATGTTAACGATTTCTCGCAAAGAAAAAAGTATGCTGGCACAAAAAGCTAGCTGTCTTCAATTTTGAGTTAATACTTCATGGTAAAAAATATATTTCTCTTTATGTGAAAAAGCAAGTTCACTTACAGAACTTGTAGCGTTCTTTACTATTTGTATCCTGGAGAACAGTACTTAAGACTTTCAGAATACTACCTGTTCTTATTTATACACTTTTTCTCGAAGTGAAACAGTCACTCAAATAAAGTTTTAGAAAGACTTACTGTTCATTCTTTTTTATACCATCATTTTCGTGTGAACACTTTGCTCGGACATTCCAAAATACGTGAGGAACTAATCACAATAGTATTAATATTTCAGTGTTGATTAACGTGAGTTAGTAAGCAGAAAACTTGATTACTCCAAACACTCAATATATAACAACACAGATCGAATACGTAAACTTTAAATAAACGCAGCTTTGGCTTAGCACACTTTTCACCGCGACACACTTTTTGGCTGCTGCTTCAGCACTATACAGGGTGTCCGAAGAATGACTGTGAATTGAATGTACGAACTGCAGTAATGTAATAATGAAGAAATTTTATATGAAATTATAGTAGAAGTGACCCGCCCCGTGGAAGTGCTCTGTGTCAGGTAACTTTCATGTCTTCCCACCCCGAGAAGCGCGTAGCTGTCATTCATAGCAAAGATCTTTCCCGAGCATTTGGTCGACGGAGGGAGACGTGTGGATTGATCACTCGTTTCGGCACAAGGGCAATGGTGTTGGCGGTTGAATACAGAATGTTTCTGGTGGAACATGTCTATCGCCATGACGACAAGTACACGGACGAAGTGCAAAAACAGTTCGCTAGGAAATGTCGTGATGCAGACGTCCCCCACCGTAATGTGATACGTCAACTCATAGCGAAGTTTCGGCAAACTCGCAGTGTTCTGGAAGACCTCTGCCCCTATAGGCCATCCACAGCAGATGAGACCGTACAGGATATCCAGGACGGCAAACAAAAGAGCCCACACAAGTTCGTGAGGCGGCTATCACAACCATTCACATCCGAACTCACGGAACAGGAAATCAACGGAAGATGGTTCCAGCAAGACAGTGCGACTGCTCACACCTCTGGTGCATCAATACAGCTTCTCGAGAAATTCCTCGGACACCGCATAATCTCCCGGGGACATTGGCCTGCTCGGTCAACGGATCTGACACCGCCTGACTTTGTTCTGAGGGGAGCACTGAAGGGGAAGGTGTACGCAGGTAATCCGCATACACCTCAAGATCTATATGCTGCGATAACAACTCTCATCCAACAAATTACACCACGTACCCCGAGAAAGGTCTTTGCCAACATGCATAGGCGTATGCAGACATGTCTGGACATCGGTGGGGCACATTTCCAACATCTCCTGTAGGAACCAGTTCGACATGGTAAGTGTTACTTTCAGTGCACAGTTATTTTTCTGACACCCTGTATATATCTTGTTCTTATCTTCGTATTTGTCACAATGAATGCATCATCCTCTTTGACCTCAGAATTGTTGACAACGTCATCCCTCCAGCGAGATGATATAAAGTTAAGGTTGAAAACGCTAAAGGAAAATGAACTCAAATTTACATAGAGAAAGTAACTAATAATGAAAGTTAATTTAGAGTATACGTCATAAACTGATCGTGAATATCCATGATAAAAACATATCAGGCGCCAGATGTGTACAGAAAGTACGGGGACTATATCTATAATTCAAAATAAAAAAAAATAAAAAATTGCCGCCCCGGTGGCGCAGTGGTCTAAGGCGCTGGCCTCTGATCATTCGTCCGTAAGGGGTACGGGTTCGAATCCCGGTCGGACATGGATGTTGTGTTTGTCTTACGGCACTGGCTCTCTCCCTTCCCTGGAACCAGTGACCCTAAATTAGGGACGGGCGGCTGCTTATAGCCCATTGAGTTGCTCACGTTGGTCGTTAAACCTCCATTCAACAAAAAAATAATAAATAAAAAACACTTACAAGCTAATATGAATGTACAGAGGTTTATCAACATAATGGAAACACCAACTGTGAATGGAGTACACGCAATGCGCCGTACGCAAATAACAGGAGCGACATCACCCGCGTTCCAAGGTATATAAAGGGCTGTAATACGATGTCAGATATCACTGCTTTAGGGCCGCGGGTGGCCTAGTGGGCAACGTTCGTGACTGCCACGGAAAGGACCTCAGGTTCGATCCCAGCAGATACGAACGCACGATCCACTAAATATCCGCCGTGCGTCGGATGGGCACGTTAAGCCGTCGGACCCCGGGTACTGGCCCCCGATAATAAATAAGGGCGTCTTCCTCCCCCTTTCTACTTCGATTCCGTGTTACTTTCCTATTGGGCACTCTAGCTCAAATCTCCTAGCTTCCTATTTCTAAGGGTTGTTTAAGACCTGGGGTCAGACACTCCCATCCTAAAATCCTCTACATAAGATCTGATCTGATGTCACGCAGCAGCTGATATCTGATCTGATATCACGCAGCAGCGCCACCGTCGCAGGTGATACAGCTGTTGATTGTTGACAATGTCAAATCTCAGTGACTCCAAAAAAGGCATGATCATTGGTGCGCTTCTTGCAGGAGCTTTAGTAATTAGGAAGGCAGAAAGAGTAAGTGTACCACGAGGAACTGTATCGAAGACTTTCACTACGTGTCAAAGAGACTCCCAGACGTGGAAATTGTGGACGCCAAACGAAGATGTTCGACATTGAGAGGCACAAGTTGGCATGGATTGTACAACGGAAGAACAAGACCATGGCACCTGAAATAGCAGCAGAGTTGAACTCCAGTCGGGATGATCACATTTCCATCACAACAGCTCGTCAGTAGCTCTATCTTTCCGGCATTCATGGCCGCGCTGCAATCTCTAAACTTCTGACTGCCAACATCAATGCAACAAAACGTGTAAGATGGTGAAAAATGCTGTACATAAAAACTGGGATGCTAAAGACTAGCAACGTGCCATCTGATCTTCCGAATCGTGCTTCACATTGTTTCCCACCACTTGCAGAATGTACTTTTGGAGAAAACCAGTAGTACTTCTGGGGAAACCCAGCAGTACTTCTAGGGAAAACCAGCAGTATTTTGGGGAAACAAGCAGTACTTTTAGGGAAAACCAGCAGTACTTTTGGGGAAAACCATCAGTACTTCTGGGGAAAACCAGTAGTATCTTTGAGGAAAACCAGCAGTACTTCTAGGGAAAACCAGCAGTATGTTTGGGGAAAACCAGCAGTACTTCTGGGGAAAAACAGCAGTACTTTTGGGGAAAATCAGTAGTACTTTTGGGGAAAACCAGCAGTATTTTGGGGAAAACAGCAGTACTTTTAGGGAAAACCAGCAGTACTTTTGGGGAAAACCAGCAGTACTTTTGGGGAAAACCAGCAGTACTTCTGGGGAAAACCAGTAGCATCTTTGGGGAAAACCAGCAGTATTTCTAGGGAAAACCAGCAGTATGTTTGGGGAAAACCAGCAGTACTTTTGGGGAAAACCAGTAGTACTTTTGGGGAAAACCAGCATTACCTTAGGGGAAAACCAGCAGTACTTTTAGGGAAAACCAGCAGTACTTCTGAGGAAAACCAGCAGTACTTTTAGGGAAAACCAGCAGTACTTTTGGGGAAAACCAGCAGTACCTTTGGGGAAACCCAGCAGAAGCGTATCACCCGATTGTTTACTAATTTCGATACTAACAATGCTAGTATCGTTTAATTGAAA
Source organism: Macrothele yani (assembly GCA_039090855.1). Classification (NCBI taxonomy): domain Eukaryota; kingdom Metazoa; phylum Arthropoda; class Arachnida; order Araneae; family Macrothelidae; genus Macrothele; species Macrothele yani. The sequence continues at coordinate 18,542,869 of CM077025.1, forward strand.
ACGTGCTAGGAAGATATATAATAATATCATACAACTTAATAAAAATGTGTATGCTTGTAGGAAAACTCTTTACACGTTGCTCTTGAGTAGCTGCGTTCGTCTGTGTCCTTAGCTATTCAAGAGAAACGCGTAAAGAATTTTCCTACAAGCATACCCATTTTTATTAAGGTGTATGATATTACTATATACTGTTTGGTTCCGACTGTGAAGCATGGAAGCAGATCTCTGATGCTGTGGGTGCCATGCCCTTGTCATGGCATTCTTTTAAATTCAATAGTTATTCTGCGGGATCGTTTCGTATCTGCAACGTACGAACCCATTCTTCTGCACCCAGTGTTGCAGGCATTGTCCCCTAATAATCGTCCCTAGTTTCAAGCAGATAATGCATTCGTGCATTGTGCGAAATGCGTCAAGTTCTGGTTCGCAGAGCATGACGATGCGGTACAGCAACTATCCTGGCCACCTCAATCTCCAGACCTAAATATTATTGAACATTTGTGGAAATGTCTGCAACGAAAGGTCGGATCACACTTTCCAACTCCAACATCACTGGCACAGATGGGACATATTGTACAGGACGAATGGCCCTAAATTCCATTATCGTATGTACAGGACTTGTATAAATCTATACTCCATGTCAAATTGCTTCTGTCCTGAAAGCCCGAGGTGAGCCAAAACTGAAAGCCCAATTGTCGGCAAATAGTAAGTGACACAACTTCAAGTCCTGCACACATGATAATGAATTTAGGACAATTCTTACTGTTTGCCGACAACTGGCCTTTCAGTTGCCGACAAGTGAAAGCCCAGTTGTCGGCAAAAAGTAAGTGTTTCCATTATTTTGATAAACTCCTGTATCTCCTTCGAAACGTGCACTATTTTTGAGCCAATGAAGTGCTCCCAGTTTCTGCCACTTCGTAAAGCATGTTTAGAATTCTTCTTTTGGGATCATGTTTATCACTATGTCACATTCTTGATGATGCTGTCTGTGATCTCAAATCTTTGTCTGTTAAGAGATGTTTTATTTTTAGGAAACAAAAAGAAATCACAGGGTGCCAGATCAGGTTAACGGACGAATATGTGGTGCAACTACTGTTTTTGTTTGCTCAAGAACTCACGGACTGACAGTGCTAAATGTGGAGATGCAGTATCGTGATGAAATATATAGGAATCATATCACATTACTGCTCCCGTAGACGCAGAAGGTTTTTCCTAGGTCTTTTCAGGATATCTTTGTAATAAGTGCCGTTCGCAGTTTGGCTGGCCACAGTAAATTCAAAAAATGCCCCACACCTTTCACATCAAAGAAAAGTCAACAACACCTTCGCATTGTATTTCACTTGCCGTATTTTTCTGGGTTGAGGAGAGGATTTTATCTTTCATTCGAATGATAGGAATTTTGTTTCAAACTCATAGCTACAGACTCAGTACTCCTCCCCTGTAATAATGTTTTCCGTAAAGTGTGGATTCATTACTGCACGAGTTTAAAGATCCTGACAATCAGCAATACGGATCTCGTTTTCGTCACGTGTGAGAAATCCAGTCACAAACATTCTTACCACTCTACTCATCCCAAACCCTGTGTAAAAATCGCATTGCATGACCCAGCTGAGATGCCAGTTTCGTTAGATATCTCTCTAACGGTAAAGCGTCTTTCTCTTTTGATTACTTAATTCTCACGGGGATGGATTTGTCTGTTCTTGAAGTTTGTGAGAGTCCACACAGAGATAGATAGATAGATAGATAGAGAGAGAGAGAGAGAGAGAGAGAGAGAGAGGTACCTTCAGTCGATCTTCGATCCTCTTTAGCCTTTTAACCGGCAGAGACAAGTTAACTCTGGGTTAGAAAAATGGGCTGAAATCGTTTCAAATTTATATATTCGTTATCTAAGATGCGGGTCAAACGCGGCTGAAAGAAGGGAACCTGCCTATGAGAAAGCGCTGCTTCCCTTAAGCTTTATTATTCAAAGTCGTCATTCAGGGGGATGCCTGCCTTGCTTGACTATAAACCCTTTTAACTGATTACCTGCTGAAAGGGGAATAATAATGCGGGCAAAGAAAGGAGAGAGATGCCCGAGTCTGTTATTTCTACCCAGGGACGTGATGTCTGTGTCAGGGTACATATGCCTTCCGCATCATGTCCTGGGTCATAGAGCAGAGAAGAAAGTAGCAGGCATGAGCTCTTTTCGGAAGTATCAGGTTTTTGGTAAGTACTGCTGGGAAGAAAGGGGGAAAGGAATTTTTTTGCCCGATCTTTCGTAATACCCATTTGTTGTGCGGATATTTCTTTTTGGGAAGGGCAAAAAATTTGAGACACCGTTTGGTTCAGTGCATCGGCCGTTTAAAGGGTTAAATCTCTTTAACCATTCTAAGTTTTTGCAATGTTTCAGAATTTCTCCAAATGCTATTAGCAAAGTTTCAAGTGCTTCTGAGGCAGATTTTTCAAGTACTAGACAAAACGTGATATAAACTCGCTGCTCGTTCACGTCGGCCACTCAAAAATTCGCTTAACCCCTGAAACATTACGATACATAACAGAGTAGCAGGCGAAAACGAAAGTAAATACAAACCTAAATTGCCCTCGAGAACTCTCTCCAACCGTAGGTTGAAGAAGCGTATATGCTCCAGCTTTGTCCGTCTGTCTGCAAGATAACTCGCGTAAAAATGGTTCGATTTCGATGAAAGTTTAGTATGTGGTAGGTGACAATCTGGGAACAAAATCTATTGAAAATGGGCAAAATGGGGTTGAAGGTCAGGGCATAAGATCGGGATCCATTCCATCGCCCTTTTGCGTTATAACTAACGTAAAAATGCTTCGATTGAGACAAAACTTTATCCTGTTGTTCCGGAAGTAAATTTTACCGGTTCTGTTGAATATCATCGAAATGGGGTCAAAGGTCAGGTCATAGGAGTGAGATTTATTCTACAGCCATTATCCTCATAACTTGAGTAATAACTTGAGTAATGATTTCTGGTATGTTGGAAAGCGTATCATAATCAATGCATTGCATGATTTTACTAACTTGTTTTTTCGTGAACATACTTTGTAAATTCACAACCAGTGGCGTAGTGGTATAAGTGCTGGCTTCTGATCGTCCGTCCAAGATGGGTCTGGGTTGGAATCCCGGTGAGGCATGGATGTTGTGTTTGTCTTACATCACTGGCTCTGTCCCTTCCCTGGAGCCAGTGAGCCTAAATTAGGGACGGGAGACTGCTTATAGCCCACGGATTTGCTCACGGTGGTCGTTGAACACCCAACAACAACGAAAACAATCATAATTACCTGCTTGAGAACGTTCACGCATTTTTTCGTATTGAGGTTGAACAACCAACCAGAGCAGCTCTAAAGGATATAAGCAATCGCCATTCGCAAAATTAGGTCCACCGGCAGCAAGGAAGGTGAGTCAGACCTGTAAGACAAACATACCACCAATACCTCATCTGGGACTCGAACCGAGGTCCAGTTTCGAACGACTAGCCAACAATCTATGCCTCATGCCACTAGGCCACCGGGGTGCCAACCACGTTTTGCCCATGTAATGAAAAATGAATGTCCAACACAAATTTCACTGGGTGTGTGCATCGTAAGACTGTGTGAGTCTGCTAAGAAATCGTATTAAGCTTTCTCAAAAGTATCTCATAAAAGTCTATCTCAATCCATAGAAACGAAACAGATAAGATTATACAGAATTCCAGCAACATCGCTAGAGGAGTAATAAATGACACTGGCCTGTGTTGTGTTTACTTATAATTTAAAACTTATGGCCTAGCTCCAAAAGCTTCTTGTAAGAACTATGAACTTTTTAATGGTAAACACATTTTCTGAAGGAATTCATTCCAGTAGTGTATCACTTTAGGAATCCAGGAAATAATCTTTCCATTCACCGATTCAAGTAATAATAATTTTTTATACCTGTCATTAAAATTCATGAATAAAATCCATGATCATCTAAATAAGCATACGGATTTTTACACTTACGAGGACAAATAAATTCCATTATAAAACCCGACGCAAATGCATGATAAGAATGCATGAATGTGTTGAGAAACCCATTTGATGCTTTTGTAAAAATAAAAGTCTGTCATAACAAAATTTACCATAACGTCTCGACGTGAAACAAATGAAACTGGCTAGCTTTCTTCGATGGTAAATAATGCCGATGAGCTATAGTTTTTTCTATCGAAAACTCATCATCTGGGTCCAAAGTTAATTACTTGGATTTCTTTTCGTGTAAAGTCTCAGAACTTTATTCATGGTTAAAAAAAATAAAAACATTCCTGGAGAGATTCCAGCTGCAAATCATCGTATCATCAAAACATCTCCCGCTTTGTTCGTGAAACTCATCCTCATAAAACATTCAGCAGTCATAGCCTCTGCACTCTATCTCTCCAAGGAGGAAACTAGTAAAATTACTTTATTTTAGCTTTTTATTGCTAAATCTCGACCTACGAGATAGTTTACGGAAGAAAAATAAAAGTAAAACGCCGTGTTTGTCAGAGAAAGGTTTGAAGGCCTCTCTTCCGTCACTTGAGTTTTCATGCTCATGCTATGCAGATAGCCAAGAAACGGATCACGAAAGCAGAGCTTCCATTTCCCAAGATTCGGAACGACTTTTATTTTTACTTAGTGCCTACGTGTACATGGTAAACTAAAGGATTACGTTAAACTTGTTGACGTGCTGATATTTCAACACATAAAATCACGTCTTAAATTTTTAGAACGTCTTTTGAAAAAAGGTACGTGCTTATGTCAGTTCGTCTGTGGTCACCATATCTGTGCAACTATGAGTCCTGTATATTTCTTTTCTAACTGTCCATTTTGCGTAAATGTGGATGCTTTCGAATTCAAAATGCATTTTATTCCATATCATTGCTTCTCATTCAATTGGAAAATTCCTTCTTCCCTTCGATGGTATTTTTAACGAAGACTGATTTTGCACAGTTTCGTTTTCAAGTGATTCGTTGATTTTCCGTTAGAAGACGTAAAAGTAAATTACGATTTCTCCATTATCTCTGCTCTAAAATTCCTATTTGAAAAATTCTTTCTGCATGCGATAGAACCCCAGGTGGGATATGTTATGGAAACAACTTCTAAGTTTTGGAAAAAGGATAGTTTGGCCACTAGGAGTCGTAAATGTACACTTCTGGCCACCCAAAATGCAACACCAAGAAGGAAGCATCCGATTGGCCTGAAATTCGCAGCATGCGGCACCCGCGAGAGGACATGCAAACGATTAGCATTGCAGGGCATATGCAAATCATGTGCGCCTGGCATGCCACCGAGAAGCACTATAAGAAGGGTGCACAGAAGGCGGGGTGTAAGTAGTGGAAGTGTGTTGTGCTGGCGGACCTGTGCGTGCGAAGCTTCCTGATGCCTCGTCGCAGAATACGGCAGGCATTCCAGCACGCTTTGGAGTTCGACAGAGGACGAATAGTGGCTTATCGCGACAGCGGTTTATCGTACCGAGACATCGGCGCCCGTGTGGGACGACATCCAGCCACAGTGAGGCGAGTATGAATTCGGTGGGTGCAAGGGGGACGCACGGACCGACGTGAGCGATTGCCGCAGCCGCGGCGCACCACCGAACAAGAGGACCGGCATGTCGTGCGGCGGGCATTGACGGCTCGCACCACCACATCACGAACGTTAGCGCAGGAATTAGGGTGTGTTGCGCAACAACCTGTGTCAGCACGTACCGTTCGACGTCGTCTGCAATAGCGGGGACTTGTCGAACGGCGCCCATTGCCCCGATTACCATTGACGTTGCACCACCGGCAAGTGCGGCGGCAGTGTGCCGTTGAACGCCGCACCTGGACTACGGAATGGCACGACATTGTCTTTTCCGACGAATCCCGCTTCTGCCTGCAACACTACGATGGTCGGATCCGCGTGTGGCGGCACCGCGGCGAGAGACTGTATGACGCCTGCATAATGCATCACCATACTGGTGCGTTGCCTGATGTTATGGTTTGGGGCGCAATTGGATATGATACTGGCACCCCTCTTGTACGCATCACCGGTACACTCAACTGCCACCGCTACATCTCCGACGTTTTGGAGCCTGTAGTCCTCCCTTACCTGCAGGACCTGCCAGCGGCCACGTTATGACAGGACAATGCGCGCCTGCACGTGGCACGCATCGTGCAACAATTCTTCACGGCCCACCAGGTGTCACTGCTGCCGTGCTCCGCCTGTTCTCCCGATATGTCGCCCACCGAACACGTCTGATCTCTGATCGGCAACCGAGAGGCCCGGCAAGCAGCACCCGCGGCTACGCCTGATTAACTGTGGCAGCGTGTGGAAGCAGCCTGGACAGACATACCCCAAGCCCACATCCAACGCCTGTTTCGTTCGATGCCGCGGCGTGTAGCGGCCGTTATTGCCAACCATGGGGGCCACACGAACTATTGATATCTGCGTGTTCCGCAAGTCGCACGGGCCTGTAAGCTCAATCGTTTCATCTTTGTATCTATTGTTATGAGTAAATCTGGCATTGCTATCTCGCGTCCTTCTTCGTGTTGCATTTGGAGTGGACAGCAATGTATGTTTCTGTTTCTGACGTATTTGAAGCAAAATCTACGCTTCTGAAAACTGCATTTAAAAAAATTATTTCGTGTACTGATACTGCTGACCGCGAATAGACTTTTGAGAATACCTGTTGCTTAAATAACGTCCAGTTTTCCCGCTAGGGGGCGTAGATGTAGATCTTATTTTTGTCGAAATCTCTGCTTCTAAGGGTCCAATTTGAAACATTCTCTATCGGAGAGCGTTTCTGGTGCGAAATGTTTTGCACGTAATTACAGATTTTTCTTAATGCACAAGCGTGTCACTTGAGGGCTTAAATTTACACTTCCGTTTACAGCATATTTGCGGCAATATCAGCCGGAATAAAAATCCGATTAAAAGAATACGTCTTCGGCCAGATACTACTAACTATGAAAATATTTTGTGCTGTTCCGTTCCCAAAACAACGCCTAATTTCCCAGCTAGGTGCGCAAACGTTAAATCTGTTTTTCTCGATATCTCTGCTTCTATATACATTGTATAATAGATACATATAATTAAGCTGTTCTCTGAGATTGAGAGGTTAGCTTCTCAAAGAAAGACCATGTGCCAAGTACACATTTATATGATGGAACTAGAATTTGCTTACTATTAATGTATCAAATTATAACGAAGTAAATTTTCCGTCATTTCTGTCCACGCCAGGATTCGAACCCGGATCCCCTCATTCCGGAATAAGTCACTCTACCAATTGAGCTACGCGGACGTTTGTTCTGAATCCTATCTGCCTTTATGTCGTGTGCGTCCTGCTGGCAGGTACGTCACAAAATGTCTCTGTTTACAACGATCTCGTGATACAACTCGAGCTTCATTAACATCCATCACACGCCGCACACAAGACCTTTTGTACTTCACACTCATAATCTTTTTCTCATGCAGACACTCCTGAATCTGATCCTTCCATGACTTCCTTGGCCTTCCCCTACCTTTCCTTCCTGTCACTTGGGCTAAAAAGATATTCTTAGTAAGCAACTTACCACTCATTCTTTCAACATGGCCAAACCACCAAAGCATATACGTCACCACTTTGCTGATAACATTTTGCTTCACCTTACATAATTGCAACACATCTTCATTCCTAACACAATCAGAACGTGTCTTACCACGTGTCTAATCAGAATGTGTCTTACCAAGTAACGCATCTCCCCAGCACACAAACGACTCCTACGTCTTTTCTGCAGTGACCAGGTTTCACTGCCGTACATCAGAGTATGAAAAATTACACTTTCATACACAGACATTCGGGACTTCCTTGAGAACCAATCATTCCTATGAAATCCTACTAAAGCAGCTATGACTTTCGATGAAGAATTTACTCGCTTATTAATTTCGCCATCTAATTTGTTCTCTCTGTCAAACATGTTTCCTAAATATACAAACTCATGCACCTGGCCAATTTCTGTGCCATTAAGACTTATGTTGCATTCAGTACGAACAGTTCCTCGCTCAAAAATGATAACTTTCGTTTTCCCCTTATTTGTACTCTTTATATACTATGAATTTAACTCGTGCCGATAACTACATACATGAAAAATTACTGAAATTACACGATAACTATTTTAACTCCAATGTTAAAATATTTAATATATACATTTAAAAAGATGATATAATAACATATATACACACATGAGATCTTTCGGTACTCAAAGTGGGTACCATTTTTAGATGCTGTTAAAATTCACCAAACGAACGTGACAAACACTGTGTATATAAGACATACAGTCGTAATGACGTAACTAGTATAAAATGGTTTTAACGAAGGAGAGTATGGGACAATATTTGTTGCTGGTCAAACATAAAAGTAATAGGTAGAGTTTATTGATTTATTAATACCTAATCTGACAAACCCAAGTATGTTTTCCACGGAATAGGTACAAATGCTGGTAAATCATCATTACATGCTGTATTCCCATATTTCATAATATACAAACTCTCAACAAATCTTAAAGTTGATCTAGATTTTGGTGTGTTGAAAATTTTAATCTCGTTCCAGTCAGGATTATAATTATCTTGGTTTACAAGTCGTGCTAAAGCTGTGGTTGTATCTCAATTTTCAACATCATATTTATGTTCTTTTAATCTAGCTGATATTGAACGATAAGTGGAACCTATGTATACTTTTTGTTGTTCATTTTCTTCTATGCTGTTAAGAGGGATAACATATACATCATGTTTCATATCAAAAGGTACAGGATCTCTGTCTTTCAGAAGTAAGGACTTAATGTTGGTTGTTTTTATTCCAATATCAAAATCGTATTTAAAACATATCGTTTTCATGGAATGGCACAATTTCGGTACAAAGGGAGAGAGAACCAATGTATTTCCTATCTTTTTCTTCATATACACATGTTAATGTTGTAGTCCTGTTCCTTTTGATTTTGGCTACTATCCTATGTATGGTTTCATCTGGATATCCATGATTACGGGTGATATTATAAATGGCATTTATTCTTTTTTTTATCCTTAGATGTTGTATCTCTGTTTCCGAGTTCTCCAGTACAACAGGTACATGACATCATGAAATCCTCTCTTTTAACATTGGGCACCCCACCTCTTGAGGTGGAAGCTGTGTTACAAGCACTATTCCTAGTTTACAAGAAATCTTACTTTAGGTTCGATGGGATAACATATCAGCAATGTGAAAGGGCACCAGTGGGATTTCCCCTTTCCCCAACCCTTTCAGAAATCTGCATGCAGGAATTGGAAAACAAAGTTCTTCAGTCAACCAGTTACAGACCTATATTATATCTCAGATATGTACATGATATTTTGGTATTCTGGAACCATCCTTTGGAATACCTATCAACATTTGTGTCTGAGTTATCAAATGTATTTAACACTATAAAGTTTACTGTAGGATATGAAAGTAATTATAATTTACCATTTTTAGATATCATGCTTACTAGAAACCCATCTAAATCAAATATTTATACTTCAGTATATAGAAAACCAGAATCAGATACGATACTAATACCTTGGGCATCGGCACACCCGTGGAGCTACAAGGAATTATCGATGTCTTTTCTTATAAGAAGAGCTTTCACTCATTCGTCCACTACAGCTCTACGAAAGCAAGAAATAAGTTCCTTTTATAATATCACCCGTAATCATGGATATCCAGATGAAACCATACATAGGAGAGTAGCCAAAATCAAAAGGAACAAGACTACAACATTAACATCTGTACATGAAGAAAAACATAGGAAATACATTGTTTCTCTCCCCTTTGTACCAAAATTCTCCTATTCCATAAAAACGATATGTCATAAATACGATTTTGATATTAGAATAAACACAACCAATATTAAGCCCTTACTTCTGAAAGACAGAGACCCTGTGTCTTTTGATATGAAACATAATGTATATGTTATCCCTCTTAACAGCATAGAAGAAAATGAACAACAAAAAGTGTACATAGGCTCCACTTATCGTTCAATATCAGCTAGATTAAAAGAACATAAATATGATGTTGAAAATAGAGATACAACCACAGCTTTAGTTCGACTTGTAAGCCAAGGTAATTATCTTCCTGCCTGGAACGAGATTAAAATTCTCAACACACCAAAATTTAGATCAACTTAAAGATTTGTTGAGAGTTTGCACATTTTGAAATATGGGAATACAGCACGTTACGATAATTTACCAGAATTTATACCTGTACCGTGGAAAACATACTTGGTTTTGTCAGATTAGGTATGAATAAATCAATAAACTCTACCTATTACTTTTATGTTTGACCAGAAACAAATGTCGTCCCATACTCTCATTGGTTAAGCCCATTTTATACTAGTTACGTCATTACGACTGTATGTCTTATATACACAGTGTTTGTCACGTTCGTTTGCTGAATTTTAACAGCATCTGAAGATGGTACCCTCTTTGGGTACCGAATGATCTCATGTGTGTACATATTTTATTATATCACCTTTTTAAATGCATATAATAAATATTTTAACATTGGAGTTAAAATAGTTAGCGTGTCATTTTGGTAGATTTTCATGTATGTTATTATATGTACTCAGTTTTAATTTCATACAAACTTCGTACGTCGGGAACAACATACTCTGCAACGCACGTTTGCTCTCTGCCATCAGGACTGTGTGGTCAGCATACAGCAATCTGCTGACGACACATATTACCAAGACACAACCCAGTGTTATTCATTTTGGCATCAGGCATACGTGCATCCATAAATATATTAAACAGCCAGGGGAACATTACACAACATTGCCTGACTCCTGCACCAATAGAAAACCATTTCTATAAAACACCATTCACTCGTCCACAAGCTCTACTGCCAGCACACATGGTTTTCACACTATACAGTAGATTCCCAGTAATACCATATTTATACAGTAGCTACCACAGAAGAGTCGTCCTTACTTTGTCATAAGCTTTCTCTCTGTTTCTATGACCGATTTAAAAAGAATCCTTTAACACCGGATACGATTTATTCGTGGAACACTTCACTTGTACTTGTGGAGTTTTTTTGTTGTTCACACTTCTGTAGCCAGGTCGTGTTTGTGTACCTCTGCACTGATACCGCCGTTTCTAAAAGCCCTATTAAAAAAATTTTATTACTGTATACCAATCGCTACAATAAAGATTGGGAACACCAGAGAGGAGGAGAGAGACAGAGCTCTAACTCTCGTGTTTATGACAGCGCCTCAGAAGCCGGATATGAAACTACCACAGCGTCTGTCACGTGAAGCTGCTTAGTGGCTATATAAGTAGCACCACGGAGAGAGTTGTAAACTTGTTGGGCCGCGGGTAGCCTAGTGGGCAACGTTCGTGACTGCCACAAAAAGGACCTCAGGTTCGATCCCAGCCAGCTGCTAACGCTCGATCCACTAAATATCCGCCGTACTTCGGATGGGCACGTTAAGCCGTCGAACCCTGGGTACTGGCCCCCGGTAATAAATAAGGGCGTCTTCTTCCCCCTTTCTACTTCGCTTCCGTGTCACTTTCCTATCGGGCACTCTAGCCCAAATCTCCTAGCTTCCTATTACTAAGTGTTGTTTAAGACCTGGGGTCAGACACTCCCTTCCTAAAATCCTCTACATATGATCATGTAAACTCTTGAAAAAAAAAGGCAGACGGTAACGGTTCAACGTTTTAGTTGCATGTCCGTCCACTGGCGCGCTGTTCTATTGAGATCTTCGGAGCCAAATTGTTGTCACGAGTCCCTATGGAAGATTTACCTCTGAGTCACCTGCTCTGTGGGGAACACAATCCTCGTTAAATAATGTCCCGCTAGGTGTCTTAAATGACGAAAGTTTTTTCTCGCCGTCTCTGTTACAAGGAGACGTATTTGAAGAGTTATTTTTCCTTAGCATAGCTTTTGCTACGAAGAATACTTTTCGCACATTTTGAACCTTTCCATTAAAAATAATTCTTCCTTTAGGCAGCGTAGATTTACATCATGTTTCGCTCTATATTTCTCCTTCTAACTGTTGGATGTGAAGATCTCTGTCTTATCGAAAATATTCAAAAGACATTCTCATTACAACTGAAAATTCGGTATCATCTTTCCTGTTTTTGGTTTTAATGAGAATAGTTTTACATAACTTAGATAGTACCTAAGCTTTACCTAATTTAGATACCTTTATTTCATTGAAAGAATAGGAACAGCATCTTAGGGCAAAAACACCGCGCATGCCTCAGCCGGAACTGGAACCCAAGCCAAATTGCTGCAATTAGCTACTAGATGGCGCCTTCTGATCAATTGGAACGGATCACAAGTTTTTTCTAGAAATTTAGAAGTGCCCGAAAAACAAGAAAGACGTTAACGAATTATACACTAACCAACACGTCTTTTGAATTCTTTCCGAGAAAAAAGGATTTTTTCAAAGAAGAAGCTTACAAAGGGAGAAAACCAGGGAAGAGGAAAACACATTTCCGCCCACTATGAAAAACATGCACAGCATATGTAATGGACACCGTTTCTTCAACAGGATTTTTAGAATCTGTAACACATTTCCAAGAAAAAACAAAAACAAACTTGTGCCTACAAGCGGCTGAAATGTACCTTGAAAAAATAGGTAGGATCTACCGCATACCATAAAGTATTCGAAGCAAAAGGAATTTTTTCAAATCGAACGATTAGGGGCAAAGATATGGAGAAAAACCTTACTATAACTTCACACGGGCCTCTAGTGAGAAAACTGTTCATTATTTGCAAATGAGAATAGGCGCAAAAGAATCTCCATAATAAAGGGTGTCCGAGAAAGAAATAAGTTTTTCAATCGGACATTTAGAATCGGAGGCAATCTTTTAAATAAGAAGATACATCAACGCCTCTTAGAAGCAGAAGTGTGAAATATGAAAAAGTAAAAAATAGGTGCATCTAAGTTTTGACATTTAGAGCTATGCGGAGGAAAAATAATTTATCAAAAACAACTTGTGCTGTGAAGGCGTGCTTATCTTGTGGATCGGACGTTACATTATGTTACATTACTCCAAATTTCTCTCATGATGTTACATTGACATTACATTACTCCAAATTTCTCTCTTTCCGGGGCGATGTACTGCGTTCTACATATATTCGTTTTTGTAACTACCCCTTCAGAGCTACAGAATATGATCCAGGAATTGCTGACAAGAGTAAATAAGTGAAATTGAAAATGAACTTTCAGAAAACAAAATTGCTGTACAATGCTTTTAAAAAAGAAATGATGATTTAGCTATTGGCGGGGGAAATTTAGAAGTAATCGACACTTACATATACTCAGGGCAACACATATCGAGGGAGGGCCACGTTGATGAAGAAATTAATTGGGGTAAAAAACTTGGTCGGACAGCATTTGAAAGAAGCAGTACAAATTTCAAGAGAAATATACCATTATGTCTTAAAAGAAAAGTGTTTAATCAATGCATCCTTCCAGTTCTTACGTTTAACTAAAAAAGACATGCAGAGGCTGCTGACAACTAAAAGAACCATGGAGAGATGCATGCTCGATGCATCCAGGAAAGACAAGAAGAGAAACTCATGGATCAAGCAAAAGAAAGGAAGGGAAAACATCGTGATCAAAGTAAAATCACTGAAATGGCCAATGAGCTAGATATATTGCTAGAAGGACGGACCACCGATGGACAACTGCAATAATAGACTGTGAATTCCAAGGAAAAGGAAAGACCCTGTGGAAGATTGATGGATAAAATTCGAAGTATATCAAAGAGACATGGTGGAGATAGTTGCGGAAAAAACTTGGGGAGACCATTTAGCAGTGGATTGATAATGGCTGACAATGATGTGGTGACATTATAAAAATACAGTGACCTTTTTTTACAGAAATTCACTCAACTTGTATACAAGCTGTTTGAATTTTGAATATCTACAAAATAACATTATATTCATGAATCAGTGCCCTGATTTTTTTCCTTCCCAAAGTTCTCCGAACATGGGCTCAGGCTCACTCAGAAAAAGATAAGATCCTACACCTGTAATTTGGCTTACAATTGAAGTCATGATACTGAGCTTTCAGTACCTTAATTATTTGCTCAACAAACTGGAACATGATGTATAATGCTCTGCACTTTGGGTTATGTATCACATTTTACTTTTGATACTAGAAAGCATATTCTTTTCTTACGTTTTTCTAGGACTTCCTTCAGGTCATTGTAACAGCTTCTATAAGTGCACATACAGAAGTATATGCATGAAACAATGTGATATGTCTGTGTTATAAGGTTAGCAAGACATTTTGCAGACAGCAGACCACATTTGATAATTCTACTGAAGTACAAATGAACGCCCTTGATGTCATCGATTTTAACAGTCAATGAACAGCACATGCAGATTTTGTTTTAAAAGACAAATGGCAGTTTTCCTGACAATAGCAAAACTGTAGTCGTTATTATTTAGGCAGTGTTCTAGCTCGTTTTAGGTTTCTACATCGTTATTAATTAAGCAGTTTTCTACCTCCTTATTAATTAGGCAATTTTGCACCACGTTATTAATAAGTCAGTTCTCTGGTTCTAATTTCAGAGCATTGAAAATGGACCAAAATTTATTCAATGCTTGATCCAAATATGGTAGCCATCGAGTTGAATGACATTACCTGAATAGAATTGAAAAGAATTGGTGGTTTATCGGACCACAACCATTTTGATTTTGGTGGCCCGACTCGGCTTTAGTGGTCTCTGACCAGAAAGCCAGCAAAGGATTCGAACACTCTATATGTTCCTCAGCTTCTAAGCGAAATATCACGATTTTTTTAAAGCAAATAAATAATCTTTCCTTACTGTGCGACAATTATTCTACAGCATACTTTCTGGTGCAAGAAGTAGGTATCTACGAAGTACTCTCATATTCAGTTGTCTGAGCGCTGGTTTCTGACATTCGTTCGACAGGAGTCCGGGTTCAAATCCCGGTGAGACATGATTTTGTATTTTTTCTGAAGACACTGGCTCCCTCTATCTCCTAGAACAAGTGAACCTGACTGCTTAGAACCCATACAGTTACACACGGTGTCCGTTAAACCCGCAAAC
The DNA here is from genome assembly GCA_039090855.1 of Macrothele yani. Classification (NCBI taxonomy): domain Eukaryota; kingdom Metazoa; phylum Arthropoda; class Arachnida; order Araneae; family Macrothelidae; genus Macrothele; species Macrothele yani. The sequence goes on from CM077025.1 coordinate 18,557,920, forward strand.
AACAAACATATTCAGTTTGTATCTATCTGTCTTTACAATGTTTCCATAATTTGACATCCAGCATTTTTTCTTTTTTGTTTTAGGGTTTAACCAACCGCATCATAAGCAGATGTCTGTCTGCATTTAGTGCCATTGATTCCAGGCAAGACAGAAAGTCAGCAGTGTTGGACAAGCACACAACCTATGCTATATTTGGCACTCGAACTAGAGCCCTACACGGACGACTCCCCAGATCCCTGTGCTCTTGACCTCTCGGGTATCCAAGCGGCATATCAGCAGTTATCCGTTGACTATTTCCCAAAGCCCATTTCATTTGTTCATATGAAAGGTCTATTGAAAAAGCGACCTTCAGCTGTCAAAGGCATTGCGTGAACTCCGGGTTTTTGTTGGAAACGTTTTCTTAATGCAGTCGTATAGTATTCGTTTGATACAAAGCAGATGTTTATTTCTGTGTTCTGCAGCCTGAACACATAACGAATAGCCCAGGTACTTCACTTTCGTGTGGATTTCCACCTTAAGGTTCCTCAACTTACAGATTTGTCTGTAACCAGTAGTGACCATGAAATTAAAAAATACACTGCGCGTGGCTCCTTGTGAGACCTGTGTTCGGTCAGAAATATATTGACCTAGCGATGTTGCATTTGTCTAACTAGATGTAGCCTTCGTATTATGTACCTGTATATTTTTCACTTGCCGGGTGGCGTACATTCAGCTTGTGCTGCCGTAAGTTAGGCAAGAACTTGTGAACACGTGACTTACTCATGCGATGTAAAGGAAGATTGTTTTTCACACGATATTTTGGACAGTAGTTTGTCATATCTGCGTAGCTTTGACAGCTTTCTCTGGGCTAGACAAGGTTTGGCTAGGGAACATTTTGTGGGCAGTCTTGATAGCATTTGTTGTACTGCTGGAAGATAACAGTGTAGAAATCTGTTAGATCAAATGCTAAATCCTCTGGCATTGCAAGTCTTTATGATTTGTGACTCAAAATACTGGTCGCCCTAAAGTGCGACGATGCGTTCTTCTAAAAACCCGTCGTTATTCGGGGACGTGTTGTATATAGTTCATCCTTTCATGAAAAGTATTCAAGTTATTTCTGAGACGCATTTGCCGTTGCCACACTTATTTTTCGTCGGTTGCATATCGGAGTGATACACATAATCAATGCCATTTAATGCAATAAACCTTAGCACTGTATTATAAGTATTTTAATGTACTTTACTTCTATCAACAGAAAAACATTTTTAATTTATATCACATTAATAAATGTTTTCCTGATACTATCATCCATATTTTTTAATCATCTATGGGAAAATACGGATTTCCCGAAACACCTCGACCCCTTTTATTTCGTATAGTCGATATTTGATCATTTCCTGGATTCCTGCTGTATTTTGAAGAAAATTTCAAAAAGTTTATTTCGATGGATTCACAAGCTCTTCTGATCGATAAATTCTAAAATCCGAACAGGACAGCTTGGAGCATCAGTCCGAGCTAAAATGTCCTTGTGAACTGCACTGAGAACAAGTGTTCTTTCGTCCGCAAGAAGAGCATGGTTTAAAAATCCGGTGGCAAAGTCGTCAAAGGCGTGGAGTTGTGGTTAGTCCTCTCATCTGGGCCCGAACTCGAATCTCCAATAAAGCGTTTTCGTCTTATACTACTCAGTAGCTCTTTTTTGTTAACCCGTTGCACAAAATTAGGAAGGGGCTACTAGTTCTAGCCCTTGGAGGTGCTCATGGTGGCTTTTAATCCAAATTCAAGAAAAACAAGAGGGTTGTTATGACAACGAGAAAGTGCACAGCCATTGGCTGCCCAAAAGAACATGCGCATATCGTCCACACACAGCCTAGATGACGAAAAATGCTTTAATCTACTATGTGTCTTTGTTATCCGAATATTTTTTAGTTGTGCTTCGAACTATACTTAACCCTTCTTTAGTTGTACTGTTTATGCCAAGAATCCTGAATTATCAGCTATCTGCATTGGGGTCAAAGTTTTGGACTAATTTTGCATCGCCTTAATGGTAATTCGCTTTCATTGTTGTTGTTTTTTTGTCACAGCAACTAATGACTGTGAGAAGTTTTTTTAATTCTTAGTACAAATCATAAAATTTGTTTGATACAAACTTCGGTGCGGATTTCAGCAATTAGAATAATAATTCTTTGAAAAATACAAAGTTACGTGCGAAACTTGAACAGTTGGACGCACGTGCTTTATGGATTTTTTTTGCATGAAAATGTATCTTATGACGATAGATGCTTTCAGACGGCGAGAATTATATTTCGGGTATTTCTTTTATTCATATGATTTCGTTATAAATATTTCTAGCATTTCGTATAGTGTTCCGGGGAAAAAAACTAATATCCAGTTTGCTTATGCTTGTTAGAGCACCAAAAATAATTCGCGAAAGCGATCAGACCGGTGCCGGAGTAGTCTAAAATTTGGCATATTGTCATTCGTCCGAGAAGGGTCTAGGTTCGAATCCCGGTGAGGCATGGATGTGGTGTTTGTTTTACGGCACTGGCTCTCTCCCTTCCCTGGAAACAGTAACTCCAAATTAGTGACAGGCGACTGCTTATATCGCATTGAGTTGCTCACGGTGGTCGTTAAACCTTCAATAAAAAAACAAACTATGAAACCAGTTACTGCTGAACTGCTACTTCTGAAGAGGGGGGGAGTGGGCTTTGACGTAGCTAACGAAAGGTCAGAAAACTATAACGTAGCTTGCAGAGTATAACCCAAGAACTCAGTTTTTTCTACAAATCGGTAAGCCTAATAATAATACAACCAATGCAATGATACGCAATATAACGAGCCTGAATCAACCAAGACCGCCCCCTTGGCGAAGTGGTCTAAGCGATGGCTTCTGATCATTCGTCCGAAAGGGGTCCGGGTTCGAATCCCGGTGAGGCATGGATGTTGTGTTTATCTTACGGCAACTGGCTCTCTCTCTCCCTTCCCTGGAACCAGTGACCCTAAATTAGGGACGGGCGACTGCTTATAGCCCATTGAGTTGCTCACAGTGGTCATAAAGAAAAAAATAAACAGGGACTGCAACTGCCCATTGAGTTGGTCACGGTAGGCGTTAACCTTCCCCCCCCCTCTCCAAAAATCTGCTAAAAAAAAAAGCAAACTGTAATACAGTTTCGTGCCGTTTCGCCACTTACACCACAGTTGCACCCCCCATCATTACGGGGCGAATCTATGGATAATGACTGTCGCGTATGATAATTAGTGGTTTCGATGGTCTTAAAAACGTGAATTGGATGTTAGGCAGTCGCGGTGGCTGAGTAGTTTGAGGCACTAGCTTCTGGCCATGGCTTCAAACTGGACCTGGGTGGTGTATTTGTCCGATGGCATTGGCTCTTTCTCTACTATTGAACCAGTTTCTCTAAATTAGAGACAGACGATTGCTTACAGCCCTTAGAGTATTTCACGGTGGTCTTTAAAAAACCAGTAATAAATTAATGAATCAGCACGAGACTTAAAGATACGCATTAAAATCCTGTTTAATAGGTGTAAAACGAAACGTTGAGATAACTGCCGAGCTTTCGTTTGTAATTGGCGGCTGTGTCAAGGCACAAACAACATTACAAACTACAACTAAAAACTAGCTGTTGGCTTTCCTGCTAAACATGTCACGGACTTGTCGACATACATACGCATAAGGAATCCCTATGAATGAAAAAATCAGCAAACACTCGGTAAAATAATATTTTCGCCGCCTGAAATGGAAAAGTTGCGTCGACTATCATCATACAGTATTCTCATACAAAACATTGCGTGAAACAAGAGTCCGTCTTGTAAAATATTACCATTTTTTGGGGGTTAAAATTCACTGCGATGTTATTTTATGAATCAAATGTTGCAAATTCATTAGAGTTATTACTGCTTTCCACAATTAAATGTGAAATTTCTATTCGCTTTTGATTTGCCAGAAACAAGTAGTGTGTAGGCCTTCTCGGCGAACTTGTTAGATTTCATTAACGGACTGGACATTTTAAAGACTCTTGTGGGATATTAGACTTGAAGCGAAAATTACAGCGACCATAATTCAGTGCACTGGCGGTACAGATCGCGATTTGCATTTGTAAGTACCAAATGACAGGCGACTCGTATCTCTTATTACGTGATGTTGCACTGTCGAGACATTTGTGAGCGCCTTGGGACTCTCAATTATCAAGTACTGCTCCGAGATATAATGTGTTACAGTCGAAGAGGCTGTCGTTAAATTCATATTATCGACTTGCATTATGCATGATTTATGTCTTCGGCTCGAAATTGTTTTGGGATACAATGAGTTGCACTTTGCCTAATATAAAAAGACTGTCAGAAGATGTTTGTCTTACGTCCACAAAAGCTGGTCAGGCGTTAACCCCCCCTGATCCGACCTTTAATGCGAAATCAGATTTTCAAGAGAAAAATTAGATTTTAATATTTCACGAAAGCTAATGACATTATAAAATGTAAGGGGTAAGGCAGTTGAAGATATTAGTAACTTGATAGCTTTCGCGTTGCAAATTAATACTCATAAATTTATTAATAAGTCGATGAATCAGCGTTTCTCATAACACGTGGCGAGTTTGAAACAATGACAAAATTCTGTTAATTTCTGTAAAGTAGGATTATTATTTTGCATTTGTGGAAAGGCATTTAAATATTCATACCATCCCATTTTAATGGGAAAATATGTCAATACACACAGAGAAGATTGAGTTTCCCGAACTCTATCAAAAGCACTAAATTCAACTTCATTTGTTTGTCGAATCATAAGGACACACGCAACAAAATGCTAATACCATGAATCACGCATTAGATTTGATTCAAACTGAAAGGAAGTGAAAGTTTATCGGAAAGAGTTGCATTAAAATGTCATACGTGATTTAACAAACTTTTGAAAATTTCCTCGAAATCATGGAAATCTTTTCTCCGAAAAACGACCTCCTTACATGCGAATTTTCGTATTCTTTGGTTCAATAAGTAAATTTTTATAAACTTTTAACTGTGGAACTTTTTTTTCTGAAATTAATAATTTTGTCCATGTCTTTCTGCTCTCCTGGTGCTTGATTTTAACTCTTTTTAAGGCCGATACCTAAACCAAATGGTCTACACAATTTTCTGCGTTGCCCAAACAGAAATGTTCATATAACAGTCAGGCTTACGAATGCTACTGTAAAACAATTTCTTTCCAACTCTTGTCACAGTGTGACCATGAACCTATAGCCAGTGATGAGAGAGAGAGAGCGCCTCTAGTCTTTTATTATCTGCTCCATGACTTAAAGAATGATGGGGGACTTTTGACATGAACCTATAACTAGTGATGAGAAGCCACTAGTTATAGGTTTATATCTATAACTAGTGATGTGCGACCATGAACCTACAACTAATGATGTGAGAGAGAGAGAGAGAGCACCCCTCTAGTCCTCTATTATCTGCTCCATGAACCAAGGAATGATGGAGTTGGGCTGATCCCCCTGACACGGACAGCATGCCACTGGGCAGAAACGAATGACTCAAACATATTCCCTCTCCTTTCTTAGGCTTGTCGACATTGTAAGCGCCCTTTCAGCAGGTAATCATCCTTCAGAAAGGATTAGTGGCAATCATTCCCATAAAGCTAAACCGAAAACAACGTTTTCTGATCCGCAGGTTCACTCACTGCAGCTACGTTCGGCCCACTTCTTAGAGAGCGAATATATTCGTTTGAGCTGATTTGAGCCCATCTTGCTAAACGCGAGTTAATTTGTTCCAGACGGTTAAAGGATAAAGAACTATTCTCAAATTTTACCAGGGATAGTGGTAATCTGTTTAAGCACTTTGCTAAAAATTCTTTTGGGTTTATTTCGGCGTTTTGAGACTGTGTATATCTGACAAATTACCATTGCGCGTGGATAACGTAACTACGTGTGCAATAGTTTGGATCGCGTAAATTGGAAAAGCGCAGCTGCGCGAACCTTTAACCCTTTAACGGACGATTTAACTCGAGATAAGCAAAATGGGCTGCAATCTGCTCGAACCAAATATATTAGCTGTTTAAGATATGCGCCGAATCAAGGACGTCTAGAAAGTACAAAACCGTGATGTTAGAGAGACATACATTCTCTCTTGTATGACATAAGAGATAGATGAATTCACCGGAGTAAGATTTGGTGTATGTGTAGGCTAAGGATTTGGACCATCCCGTGTAATCCAGAAAGGTGTCATCAAGAATCTCAGGAACACGAAGTGCCCTGTGCGGTGGTGCACCGTTCTGCTGGAAGATGATAGCCGGTTGCAGGCCCTCCAATTGGGGGGTAACAAACTCACTCAGCATGTCTAAATAAACATAGGATGTAACTGTGTTTTCGGCAGAAAAGACTGGGCCGATGATGCGGTTGTGCAGACGGTCGCGCCAGATGTTGACCTCAGGGCTGTCACGTTCCATCTCACGGGCGGCATGTTTTTTTTTTTTTGGGGGGGGGGGGATCGGAAGTTTAACGACCACCGTGAGATACTTAACGGGCTATAAGCAGTCTCCCGTCCCTAATTTCGGTCACTTGTCCCTGGAAAGGAAGAGAGCCAGTGCCGTAAGACAAACACAACATCTATGCCTCACGGGATTCGAACCCAGACCCCTTTCGGACGAATGATCAGAGGCTATCGCTTAGACCACTGCGTCACCGAGACAGCATGTGGGTTTTCAGATCCCCAAATTCTGCAGTTGATAAAATCAGACATGAAACTTTGCTTCATTGCTGAATAAAACACGTTTCAGGAAGCCTTCCTCATTACCAATCCTGTGTAGCATATCAACAGCAAAATCGAAACGTTTTGGTTCATCCCCGGGGTACATTGCTTGTGTCAAATGCACTTGTAGGCAGTCAGGTGCACGCGCTTGTGCAGCACCCTGTGTATCATTGTAGGCGGTAACTCCAACTGCCTAGAAGCCGTACGAATGGATTTCTCCGGACTTTGGAGGAAACTCTGTTAAACACGTTCCGTATCGTCTTCACTTGTGCTTGGTCTGACAGTCCCCGTTTCATGAAGCACACTACAGTCTCCATAAACTTCTTGTGCCACTCGCGTATTGAGGGTCTGCACAGTGGATTACGTCGATATTTGGTATGGAAATGCCTTTGGACTTGTATATCTCACTTCGTCTCTATAAATCATGCTACACACTGGATCTTTTCTTGTGAAGCAGCCATCACAATTTCAGAGTGGTAACTGAAATTAAACAAAAATCTTTTACGTACCAATAAAACTTTATGCGTTGCTGTTACATGTACAAAAAGCAGAACTTTGATATCTTATTTCATTTAGGTTTTATTGAGGGTCAAAGTTGTAAAGATAATTTTGGAACACCCTGTATGTATGTATGTATATATATCATCATCATCATCATCATTGTCAACCAGTATCAATCCACTGCTGGACGAAGGTCTCCCCAAGTTTCCTCCACAACGGTCTGTCTTGTGCCAGTCTCCTCCATGTCACCCCTGCATACTTTCGAATTTCATCCACCCATCTCCCATGTGGTCTTCTTCTGGGTCTTTTCCTGTCCCTTGGAATCCAATCTAAAATTTCGGCTGTCCATCGATGATCTGTCCTTCTGGCAGTATGTCCAGCCCATTGCCATTTCAGGGATTTAACTCTGATCATGATGTCTTCCACTCTTGTCATTTTTCGGATCCACGAGTTCCTCTTCTTATCTCTCCTGGTTACACCAAGCATGCACCTCTCCATGCTGCTTTGAGTTGTCTGCAGCCTTTGTATGTCTCTTTTAGTTAAGGTCCACGTCTCCGCACCATACGTAAGCACTGGAAGGATGCATTGATCAAACACTTTTCTTTTAAGACATAATGGCATATTGCTCTTGAAAATTATGCTGTTTCTTCCAAAAGCTCTCCAGGCAAGTTTTGTACGCCGATTAATTTCTTCATCAATGTGACCCTCACTTGATATCTGCTGTCCAAGATAAACGTACGTGTCTGTTATCTCCAGCTTTTCTCCATCAATCGATAAATCTTCATTTCTTGTAAAAGCATTGAACATCACTTTTGTCTTCTGAAAGTTCATTTTTAATCCCACTTCTTTACTCTTGTCAGCAAGTTCCTGGATCATACTCTGCAGCTCTGATGGGGTAGTTGCAAAAATGACTACGTCATCAGCAAAACGAAGGTGGGTTAGATAATCTCCATTAATCTTTATCCCCTTGTTTTCCCAGCTCAGTGACTGAAAAACACCCTCCAATGTGGCATTAAAGAGCTTCGGAGATATGGTGTCACCTTGTCTCACTCCTTTTCCAATTTTTATGTGTGTTGTATTTTCAAACAGCCTAATCTTTGCACTTGCATTTTCATAGATGTTATTAATAATATTAATGTATGCATCTTCAATACCGCAGGTTTTCAGAGCCATTGTAACTGCTGATGGTTTCACCGAATCAAAGGCTTTTTCATAATCGATAAAAGCCATGCACAATCGAAGTTCATATTCCCTCGCTCTTTCAATTAGTTCTCTCAGCACGTGGATATGATCTATTGTGCTGTAGCCACTCCTGAATCCAGCTTGTTCTCTCGGTTGAGCCATGTCCAGTGTTACCTTCAAGCGGTGTGAAAGAACTTTAGTGAAGATTTTATAAACTACTGATAGGAGGCTGATAGGTCTGTAGTTTCCGAGATCCTCAATGTCACCTTTCTTATGTAGCAGGATCATTGTAGCGGTGTTCCAATCCTCAGGAATCTTTCCTTCATTAAGGCATCGAGTGAAAATTTGGGCGAGTACTGTTTCGATTTCTCCACTTGCTTCTTGTATGATGTCTACAGTAATTCCATCTTCTCCTGGAGCTTTTCCTCGCTTCATGTTCTTGATTGCATGTGCAACTTCTGCTGGAAGGACTGGAGGAACTCTGGTACTGGTATCTTTCATGATGTCTGGAGTGCATATATCATCCCTTTCATATAATTTGGAGTAGAAATCTTTCACTCTTGTCAAAAGTTCGCCTCTATTTCTTGTTACAGAACCATCTTCTTTTCTCAGTGCCATAATCTGTTTTCTTCCCTTACTGAGATGTCCCTTTGCTATCTTTAGGCTTTGGTTGTTTTCAATTGCTTTCCTCACTAGTTCGCAGTTGAATTTCCTTACGTCTTCAGTGATACTTTTTCTTACTGTCTTGCATAGCTCTATATATTCCACTTTGGAAGTCACATCTTCTTTAGTTGTCCTCATCTCTCTTCTTTTTTGCATCAACATTTTGGTTTTTCCTGATAATTTGTTCACATGCAACTTGTTCTTAGACCCAGCTAATTTTGTTGCTGTTTCCATAAGAGCTTTGGTTACTTTTCTGTTAACTTCAGAGATGTCCACTTCTTCCGATGTTAGGCCTTCTAAAGCAGAGAACCTGTTCTTCAGTTCTAACTTGAAGGTATTATGGTGTTTTTTAAGGTTGGTTATGTCAATAGATTTTGTTTGTCCTATGAGCTTGCCACGTTCAAGTATATATATATATATATATATATATATATATATATATATATATATATATATGAAGGAAGGGCGTTCGTCGGGTTGGTTGAAGGGGGATTGCTTTTATATCATGAAGCAGGACTAACGTAATGTAACAATAACGGAATTATATTTAATGAAGTTAGGTTAAATACAGTTAGCCTCTTAGGTACGCATCCTTTAATACGCGCAGCATTAACTTCAACTTCGTCTCTCTACGTCGTTAAGTCCGTCTGCCCTGAATCATCTACTCTTCCTTGGCTTGGGTTGAACTCTGAACTCAACACCTATATTTTTCGTGGAGAAAAAAGTGAACTACTCGCTCACGTTATCGCTGCGTTGTCATCGACAACAGTTCAAAGAGTTTCAAAAGGCCAATACGGACCCCCCTCACATATATAAAATAAACCAGCCTCCTATAAGTGGTTTATAAAATCTTCACTAAGGTTCTTTCACATGGCTTGAAGGTAGCACCGGACATGGCTCAACCGAGAGAACAAGCAGGATTCAGGAGTAGCTACAACACTATAGAACATATCCATGTACTGAGAGAACTGATTGAAAGAACCAGGGAATATGAACACTCATTTTATATATAGCTTTCATGGATTATGAAAATGCCTGATTCCGTGAAACCGTCAGCAGGTGCAACGGCTTTGAAATCCTGCGGTATTGAAGATGCATAAATTAGTATTATTAGAACATCTATGAAAATGCAAGTGCAAAGGTTCGGTTATTTGAGGATACAACACCAATAAAAATTAGAAAGGGAGTGAGACAAGGTTACACCATATCTCCCAAACTTTTTAATGCCACATTGCAAAATGTCTTTAAATCATTGGACTGGGAAAACAAATGGATAAAGATTAATGGCGATTATTTAACTCACATTCGTTTTGCTGATGGCGTAGTCATTTTTGCAACTGCCCCTTCAGAACAGCAGAGTATGATCCAGGAACTTGCTCACAAGAGTAAAGAAGTGGGATAGAAAATGAACTTCCAGAAGACAAATTGATGCACAATGCTTCTACAAGAAATGAAGATTTATCGATTGATGGGGAAAAGCTCGAGGTATCTGATACCTACATTTACCTTAGACAGCAGATATTAAGCAATGGTCACATTGATGAAGAAATTAATGGACGTATAAAACTTGATATGAGAGCTTTTGGAAGAAGCAGTACAATTTTTATAGAGCAATATGCTATTATGTCTTGAAAGAAAAGTGTTTAATCAATGCACCCTTCTAGTGTTTATGTACGGATCAGAGACGTGGATATTAATAAATAAGACATACCAAGACTGCAGGCAACTGAAAGAAGCATGGAAAGATGCATGCTTTGGGTAACCAGGAGAGATAAGAAAGGAACTCGCAATAAGGAAAATGACAAGAGTGGAAGACATCATGATCCGAATAAAATTCCTGAAATGGCAATGGGCTGGACATGTTGCCAGAAGTACGGACCACTGATGGACAACAGAAATTCTAGACTGGATTCCAAGGGACAGGAAAAGACCCAGAAGAAGACCACATGGAAGTTGGGTAGATGAAATTCGAAAACATGAGGGAATGGCATGGAGGACACTGGCGCAAGATAGACCGTTGTGGAAGAAACTTGGGGAGACCTTCATCCAGCAGTGGATTGATAATGATTGATTATGATATACTCGTATACATATCACGTGTTCCGGTGTGCTTTGACCCACAATGACCCTTGTGCTAGAACAAATCATTTGTTTGTTGCAAAGCGGCAACTTAAAAAGCGTCAATCTTTAAAGAAGAGTCAATTCCAGAAGGCAGTTCACGTTCGTATGGGTACATCACGGGATGCCGTCGAATTAAGTATCGGCTTTTTGTTTGCAGAAACAGAGGAAGTTCAATCTCTGTGGGCACGTCGCATGCTGCCGTTGAGCTGGATAAAGACTTCGTTTCTGGCCAAGCCGAGAAACTATTCAAAGCTCACTGGACGATAATATTGAATACGTCACGTGGTCTGAGGAACTGAATAATCCTCTGCTGCAGAACTTTAGCCGTTGAGGAAAATCTGTGTCGGGTGCTAATATCTAGTAAACATAGTCATGATGTCAGTTGGAGAGGTAGCTTTAGTCGCAAGGTTCGACATGATGCTACCCAAGAACTCGAGGATGTGTTTCTGATCTTAGGTCTGAAGAGCACAAATTTTCTCATCACTATCTGTTTTGGAAAGTGATATTGGACTACAAATTTTACAGTAGGGAAGTAAGTGGTCTATGTGGATATCACTGTAACTAAGTAATAAAGCACATGTTAGCAGAATGGTCAGAGGCTAGGTTTCTGGTTAGGCTTTCTAGATGGGCCCGGGTTCGCTTCCCGGATGAGAAATGGGTGGTGTCTGTCTTACGGGGCCGGTTCTCTTCCTTCTCTGGAGCTAGTTACCGGAAATTAGGGACGGGTGACTACTCATAACACTCAGAGTTGCATGTGATTGCCACTAAACGCCCAAACCAAAAATGCTCTATCTTCGGTGGCCAGCTGATTTACTAGTTGATTCGAGGTTGTAGGTTGTATTCCCATCTGACAGAGCCGACTTTTTCTATTTAAATACCATATTGGGGCGCTGTTTGACCAAGTATGGCCTTAGTGCCAGTAAATGAGAATAAAAAATAAAACCTCAGTAAAATTTGAACCTTTAAAAATAAGTTCCTTTCTACACTGAAGAGCAATTGAATTAGAGATACCTGTCTAGTAACGTGTAGCACCACTTTTCGCTCTGATGACGGCGGCGATTCGTCTTGGTATGGACTCGACAAGACACCGGAAGCGTTGGGAAGCCATACGGAATCCACGACCTCTGAACAAGCTCCCACAGTTCACGAAGATTTGATGGAGGGTGGTCAGAGTATCTAACATCTCTCTCGATGGCATCCCAGATGTGCTCGATGGGATTGAGGTCAGGTAGCCTAACTAGCCAAGGAAGCGAGGTCACGTCGGTGGAGTGTTCATCCAACCATTCGGATACAATTCGGCAGCGATGGCACGGTGCATTGTCTTGTTGAAGGATGAGGTCCCTAGTGGGATGTTGAAGACGCACAAACGGGAGCGTCATCCAGGATATCCCGGTAACGTTGACCTGTGAGGGACGATGTCACACGTACCAGGGGTCTCATTTCAGTCCACGTAAACAGTCCCCAGACGAGAATACCTCCCCCACCAGCTTGAAGAGTACCCTGCTGGCAAGAAGGATCCATCGCTTCATGTGGTTTGCGCCGTATTCGTATCCTGCCATCCACATGTACCAACGTGAATCTCGACTCATCAGTCCAGGCAACATTTCCCCACATGTCTAGGGTCCAGTGGCGATGTTCCCGTGCCCATGCTAATCCTTGCAGCTTGTGGTGTGCGGTCAGCAGCGGTACCCTCGTGGGATGATGGCTTCTGTACCCCATAGCGAGGAGATGGTTCTGGATGGTGTGGCTGCTTACACGTTGTTGTGCACCAGCGTTAAATTGCCGAGTGATTTCTTGCACTGTGGCCCGTCTATCCGCTGTTACAATGCGAGCTAGCTGATGATGACCCCGATCATCCACACGCTGTTGTCCACTGCAGTTGGCCCTTGCAGGGATGGTTTTACTGGATTCGATGTACTCATGGTGCGCCCGTGACAGAGTGGCTCGTGAAAATCCCAGTGCCTGCACGACTACCGAGACGGTGTGACCCATTCGTCGGGCCCCGACAATTTGCCCACGATCAAATACGCTTAGATCCTTCGTCTGCGTCCGACTCTTACTGATTCCCGTTGCATCACTCCTTATATTGCCGGATCGCTGTATACGTCATGTCGTTTCCATTTACAGGGCCGCCCACAGCACCACATTTGCATAACGCCAGCTGTCTCTAATTCCAATTGCTCTTCAGTGTAGTATTTCAAACAGTAAGCTTGATATAGTGCTTACCAAACAAACTCCTGTGGAGTGAAATTTGGTTACTCTCAGAGCACATGTTGGTTGCTGATCAGTTTAAGGATAAAGTTTACTACATTATTAATGATTATGTCGTATTCCTTTCAGTTTTTCCAATTTGTGTTGTGGTTCTCCTTTGCTATTTAATTCCCACTAATGTACTTCGACTGCAAAACGTATTGGATTTCCGTGTGCTGCCGTCGCTCGTGCGTACCAGGACTACACCAAAACTGACAACGGCCGGAGAAAACATGGCCGTACTTGGGCCGTCGGTGTAGGAGAGGAACTGCGCAGCTCCCGTGTCGGAATGTGGAATTTCAGGTAAAGTATTTTGATCGTAAATGCTATCGAAGGCAAAAGGAATTTTCGAAATCTGAATTTTAGAAGACATATCTGGAAAACCAATAAGACATACATTTGCACTCCCCTTAGCGGGAAAGGTATGCATTAAAGTGTGCAGGAAGCATGCGCAAAATGCTTTTCTCAGAGACTAGTATTTGATCAAAAGATATTTATTTCAATTAGGTTTATACAACTGCCGTTCCACAAAAATTGAGAATAAAACCATACAAGATGAAGAAATATAAGTACAGCAAAATATGTTATTCTTTCTCGAAGTATCTTCCCTCGGATGATATGCAACGGTCCTATCTTTCAATCCACTTTTCAAAGCATGTGGCGAAGGCATTTTGAGGAAGCTTCCTTAGCGACCCATGTACAGCTGGAACAACGTGAGCATCTGTGTTGAATGTTGCGCCACGCAACTTCTCCTTCATTGTTGGAAACAACTAGAAATTGCATGGGGCGAGATTAGGATTGTAGGCAGACTGTGGCATGATTTCAATACTGGATTTCGTAAGAAATTGTTAAACACAAGCAGCCATATGTGGGCGGGCGTTATCATGGTGTAGGGTCCACTTGCCCACCAGTTCCGGTCTCTTAATCGATATGTGTCGTCGCAGACGCTTCAAGACTGAAATGTAATACGCAGCATTGACAGTAATTTGTGGAAGAAGGGCATGCTGGTAGACTACACCTTTATGATCAAAGAACGTTATCATTTCCTTCCCAGCTTATTTGGTTTGGCGGACTTTTTATTGGAGGAGGCGAGCCTGCGTGTTTCCAGACACTCGTTGCGCGTTTCACGAGGGGGTCGAAATAGTGGACCCATGTTTCATCGGCAGTTATTACTGTGTTTAGAAAGTTTGGATACTTTACAATCATTTGTTTCCACTCGTTACACACCTGAACTCTGGCTAACAGTTGTTCTCTCGAGAGGTGAATGGGTACCCATCTGGAACACACACGGTGCAGCAGTAATTTGTCGCGTAGAATGCGGAATGCCGACGTTTTTTGAAATATTAATTGGCGCCGATCATTCGTCGATCGTCTTGCAGGATTGCCCTAACAGTGTTAATAATACGCTCCGTAACGGCACTTTCAGGTCGACCAGGCCTAGGAGCGAGTTCTGCCAACAAACGCCGTTTTACCTATCGGCAACCAATAAATCCCTTTCATCTGCATTTTTTACGCTTTCGAACCGTAGGTTGAAGAAGCATATATGCTCCAGCTTTGTCCGTCTGTCCGCACGGTAACTGGCGTAAAAATAGTTCGATTTTGATGAAATGTTAGTATGGGGTAGGGGACCACCTGGGGACGGACCCTATTTAAAATGGGAGAAATGGGGTCAAAGGTCACTACGTAGGAGCGGGATCCTTCCATTGCTTTTATGCGTCATAACTTGCAAAAATATGGTTCGATTTCAATGAAAGTTTACTATGCGGTAGGGCACCACCTGGGGAGGAACCCTATCACAAATGGGGTCAAAGGTCATGACGTAGGAGCGGGATCATTCCATTGCCCTTATGCGTGATAACTTGCGTAAATATGGATCGATTTCAATGAAATTTTACTATGTGGTAGGGGACCGCCTGGGGACGAACCCTATTGAAAATGGGACAAATGGGGTCAAAGGTCACGACGTAGGAGCGGGATCCATTCCATTCCACTTATGCGTCATAATTTGCGTAAATATGGTTCGATTTCGATGAAATATCAGTATGCGGTAGGGGACCAGCTGGGGATGAACCCTATTGAAAATGGACGAAATATGGTCAAAGGTCAGGACATAGGATTGCGATCCATTCCATCGCCCTTATATCACATATTATTAAGGTGGGCGTCATGTAATTTTGCTTCCTATACTTCCAATGGAAAAACTTTTGTACACATTTCCTTCACAATTAATGTGTTCCCAAGGATGAAAATTTGAACATCGATTAAAATAACTTTATTATAACTTAGAATACTTAATATTTTCTAAAACATAACCATAATTATATTAAAAATCAATAATCTTTCCTTTGGTGGTGTTGAAACCAGAAAAAGGTGGCGCGACCTGTACTTTGATGACGTCAGTAGACAAACAAATGTTGGATTGCATAATTATGGTTATGTTTTAGAAAATATTAAGTATTCCAAGTTATAAAATGAAGCTATTTGAATCGATGTTCAAATTTTCATCCTTGTGAACGCATTAATTGTCCAGAAAAAAGATGGCGCGACTTGTATTTTCATGACGTCAGCAGACAAAAAAATGTTGTATTGCATAATAATGGTTATGTTTTAGAAAATATTAAGTATTCCAAGTTATAAAATGAAGATATGTTAATCGATGTTCAAATTTTCATCCTTGGGAACGCATTAATTGGGAAGAAAATGTGTACAGAAATTTTACCATTCGAAGTACAGGAAGCAAAATTACTTGACGTTCATCTTAAAGGAGCAATTCTTGTATGTATGTAAATCTTATTTTGAAAACGGTTCTAAGAATTTTGATGAAAGTCGTTAACCTACCGTTTTCTGGTGGTAGAAATCCATTTAGCTTGATCTCGACTTTAAGAAATTTTTTTTAGTGGGTTAAATAACCACCCCGAATTACCAAGTTTGTAGTGTGGTGTCATGGCGTCGCCCCATTAGATGTTGGCGCGCGGTCATGCCATCTATCTCATTACGTCACGCGTTGTTTGTGGATCCTATTAAAGTTTTATGACGACACACCTTGCTAGCAGATGGTCGCGATTCCCATCTGCCTCATTAAGTCACGCGTTGTGTGCGTATGTTCGTCCGCACGATAACTTGCTTAAAAGTCGTTCGATTTCGATGAAATTTTAGTATGTGGTAGGGGAACACCTGGGAAGGAAAGTTATTGAATGTGAACGAAATGGGGTCAAAGGTCATTACATAAGAGCGGGATTCATTCCAATGCTCTTATGCGTCATAACTAACGTAAAAAAGGTTCAATTTCGATTAAATTTTAGTATGTGGTAGGAGACCACCTGGGGACAAACCCTATTGAGAATTGGCGAAATGAGGGTCAAAGGTCAGGACATAGGAGCGGAATCACTTCCATCACCATTATGAGTCATAACGTACGTAAAAGTGTTTCGATGTGGATGAAATGTTGGTATGTTGTAGGGACCTGTCTGGGGACGAATCCTATTGAAAATGGACGAAATGGGATGAAAGGTTAGGACACAAGAGCGGGATCTATTCCATAGCGCTTATACATCATAACTTACGTAAAATTGCTTCGATTGCGACAAGACTTTATCATGTTATTTTGGAGATATACGGAACCAGTTCTGTTGAATATCATCCAAATGGATCAAAGGTCAGGGCACAGGGGTTAGATTTATTCCACAGCCATTTTCCTCATAACTTGAGTAATAGCTTGAGTAATGATTTCTAGTATATTGGAAAGCGTATCATAATCAATGCATTGCATGATTTTACTAACTTGCTTGAAATCATAGTGCCATCTAAAAACCGTTAACTCACACAAAAATTTATCCTTGTAAGCTTTTTTCATGAAATCAACTGTTTCTGGAGCCGTTTTACCTAAATGATAGCAAAAGTAAGCACAACGCGTTTCACTTAACTCTGAATCGCTCACCTCCGTAGCTGTATGGCGAAATGCAGACGTACCTTAAAGAACTGCGCAATAACAAAACCAGAATCGTCTGCCACGGCTAATAACTGTTGCCATAGATACTTCCTTAATTCAGTTAGTCGTCTGGGTGGTTCCTTTCCCCCTCCGCACTGTTGCCAACTAAAAAAATACTCTGTTTTTATCTTAGCCATACCTAACATTGTATAATCTTAGGTATTTCTGCAAAAGTTTTGCAAACAAAAATATGAAGTTGCGCCCTCTGATGGCAAAACCGTTCATTATAAAAAAATTAGTAGTTATATGCAAACGTTATCCACGCTGGAAGCTGCCCGACGCAAAAAGAGTTTTATAAAACTAACACTTTTGAAACAGATCTGCAGTAAAAATGCATTACAATTTTATAACCCCCTAGCAAATGAAGTGTGCTTTATTGGAAGAAGGAACTGTATCTGTAATAGCCTTTGTGGTAAGAGGTATGAAAAGAAAAGAATTGTCGGAAGTTTAGAGAAATAATATGAAATAAAATAAGTTTTGAATTCAACCGCACATTCATTTACACTTTCTAGTGGCGAAATTATATCTCAGTAGAAGACAAAAAGGCGTAGACCATCGTTTTCACATTATGGCCTTCTAATGTTAAGGAATTTTTCAAATAGGTGAAATGGCTTCAGCGAGGAGATCTACAGAAATAGGCAGAGTAATACCACAGGCACTTTTTTCTTTCAAAAGGTGTGCCAAAAATGAAAAAAATGTGTGGAAATTTCATTTCCGGGCCTCAGACTGGAAGAGAGATGGAAAATCGAATCGCAATGACGCTTTTTAGAATAAAAAAAAATCTGGAGTCTGTGAACTCCATAAATACCGTTTTCTCCTTTGATCTATTTCTTTTGTCTAAATTCCAGTTGGAAAATCGGACAGATCCTCACATCTGCAACATGAAAAAATAGCCTTGAAGGGTTGACGATTAATAGAATAACACTATTTTTACTTTCATGGTCCCCCTCCCCAATCCTCTTCGAATAAAAAAGCACACTTCTTGCCTGGTATAAAAATAGCAGAATTATAAGAAATGCACTTTTCCTTATTTAGGAGGGAAATGATTTTTTTATTTTAATCTTTCCAGACAGTATATTCCTGCTTTCGATATTTTAAAGCAAGGCTTTGCTTCTTTGATTTCCACAAGATGTGAATCTTTCTCGTAATTCACAGAGCAACCTCATCATCCCGAAAGTAAGGGGTGTTGAGCATACAGTGTCGTTGCTTTCGTCCAATACATGTGTGTAGGTGTGTCTCTCTCTCAGCCAGAGTAACTGAAACGGAAAAGTGCCATCAACATTGCTAATGATGACGAATGGTCAAGACAGACCCGTGTTTCCCAGGATCCGGATCCATTATCGGTCTAGTGGCTGCTTCAGGATATTTTTCTCCTTTTTTACTTTAGTGGAGCTATTTCAAAAGTTTCCTTGATTTGATGGGAGCCGTCTCATCCATTACCTTTCCCGAACAAAAGATCTCGAGAGTCGGAGTACGGGGAATAAAGCCCCGTGGCTTTGATTGTTGAGATATTAAGGCTCCATAAAACACGATGGTGCTTCGAACACCCTTTCACTCCTTCCCCTTTTTATAAGGGTAATGGAAGTATTATCGGTGCTTTCCTTTTACCAACTCCATTTGGCAGGTATATTTACCTTTAGAGCTTAAGCCAGGAGGAACGGCATTTAATCATCTCAGAATCCATTTACTTATTATGTTATAATTTTCAACTTTAGAAAATATCACTGTTTCGCACAGATTTCAGTAAAAGTCCTGTAAATCGATTACATATGTTTTTAATACCCTTCTTAAAGAAAAAAGACTTAATTGATTTCATTTTATCATGCGTTTCTCGCTTGGAGACTTAAGACTTTTCCTACTTTGCCTACACCGATGACCCATTACATTATGACCACCTACCTAATAAGCTGTAGAACCCCCTTTAACCCACAAAACAGCGGCAACTCGGCGAGGCATCGATTCGAGGAGGTGACGATAGGTATCCTGTGGTATCTTGTGCCATAATGTCAACAGGAGGTCCTCCAGTTCCCGTGCATTTTAGGGTGGTGGTGATTTAACGCGAACCCGCTTTTCCAAGTCGAACCAGAAATGTTCGATTGGGTTCATGTCTGGTGAATTTGGAGGCCAGGGCATTAACAGAAAGTCACCAGCATGTTCCTCGAAACACTCCTTGACGATTCTGGCAATGTGGCATGGCGCATTATCCTGTTGGTAGTTGCCATCACCAGCAGGGAACACAGTTGCCATGAATGGGTGAACGTTGTCCGCAAATATGTTCAGATACCTGACAGCTGTCGAGGATTGTTCTATTAGGATAATGGGGTCTAAAGTGCCCCAAGAAAACATCGCCTACAGCATAATACCGCCGCCGGCCTGTTTCTGCCCAACAGTGCATCCAGGTGCCATAGCATCCATTGGTAATCGGAGAATCCGGGCCCTACCGTCTACGTGATGCACCAGGAAACTTGATTCGTCAGACCAAGCCACTTTCCTTCAATCATCCACGTTTAAATCTCGATCTTGGGTCCATTTCATACATTGTTGGCGGTGACGTGCCGTGCGCATGGGGACGCGGCTGGATTTTCGGCTACGATCACCACTGTTGTAGCTGCAGGTGATTTGTCGCACTGTGGCCCTGAGGTTGCTGTGAACAATACGTGACAGTCTCCGCTCCCCTCTGGCATCATTGAGCTGTGGACGACACACGGGCTGGACGACAGTTTGTTGTTTGGTATACATATATAATATACATACAAAGGCTGCAGACATCCCAAAAAAAGCACGGAGAGGTGCATGCTTGGTGTAACCAGGAGAGATAAGAGGAACTCGTGGATCCGAAAAATGACAAGAGTGGAAAGACATCATGATCAGAGTTAAATCCCTGAAATGGCAATGGACTGGACATACTGCCAGAAGGACAGACCATCGATGGACAGCCGAAATTTTAGATTGGATTCCAAGGGACAGGAAAAGACCCAGAAGAGGACCACTTGGAAAATGGGTGGATGAAATTCGAAAGTATGCGGGAGTGACATGGAGGAGACTGGCACAAGACAGACCGTTTATGGAGGAAACTTAGGGAGACCTTCGTCCAGCAGTGGATTGATAATGGTTGACGATGATGATGATATATATATATATATTTTTTTTTCCCGCCTTCTCGTGGTGCATCCTGTTCCCACTAAAGGGGCTCTGACGACCGCCAATAGCGGTGTAACTATACCATCCGGATTAGAGGAAATGCTGTCCCACACTTACCAACCCGCTTGGCCAGCGTGGTGAGTTATGGCCAAACCCCTCCAAAATGATTCCACAACTTAAATCTTGGCCCTCAGTCTCCGGCAGCTGGAATGTACCTGGCCAAGGCAGCGGCCAGTGCGACATAAAGGCAGAGGGTGCTAAGAATCCCCGGAGGACCGGACTAAGCTGCCATCTGATGCTGACCTTGGCGACGTATAATGGACGCTCCCTATCTTCTGATTCAAGGCTTCTTGAATTGGAAGAGGAACTACAAAGGATCAAGTGGGACATCGTCGGGCTAAGTGAGGTAAGGAGAAAAGGAGAAGATCTCATTGAACTGAAAAGTGGACATCTCTTCTACTATCGTGGGACAGATACTGGCAGAACTAGTGGTGTTGGATTTATAATAAACAAGAAACTGATGGATAAAGTTGTAGAAGTTGAAAGTTCCTCTGACAGGGCTGCAGGACTCGTTATCCAACTCTCGAGAAGATACCAGGCTCAGATTATTCAAACTAATGGACCCACCACAAGTCATCCCGAAGAAGAAATTGAAGAATTTTATGAGGAAATTCGTCATATAAATAATAAAGGTAAGCAGCACTTGAAGATAATTATGGGAGATTTCAATGCAAAAATAGGGCAACGGCAACAGAATGAAACTTCAGTAGGTAAATTCGGTCACAGCAACAGATACCAGCGTGGAAATACTCTCGTAGAGTTTGCGGAGGCAGAAGGATTTTTCATCTTGAACTCCTTTTTCAAGAAAAAGCCACACAGGAAATGGACATGGAGACATCCAAACGGGACAAGTGAAATTGATTTTATTATGTGTAACAAAAAATTCGTCATAGAAGACTGCAGTGTGCTAAACAAGTTTAACACAGGTAGTGACCATAGATTGGTGAGATGTAAGACGCACCTCAACACTAAACTCGAACGTGGCAAGCTCATAAGACAAACAAAAATGTATTGACATAACCAACCTTAAAAACACCATAATACTTTCAAGTTGGAACTGAAGAAGAGATTCTCTGCTTTAGAAGGCCTAACATCGGAAGAAGTGGATATTTCTGAAGTTAACAGAAAAGTAACTAAAGCTCTTATGGAAACAGCAACAAAATTAGCTGGGTCTAAGAACAAGTTGCATGTGAACAAATTGTCAGGGAAAACCAAAATGTTGATGCAAAAAAGAAGAGAGATGAGGACAACTAACGAAGATGTGACTTCCAAAGTGGAATATATAGAGCTATGCAAGACAGTACGAAAATGTATCACTGAAGACGTAAGGAAATTCAACTGTGAACTAGTGAGGAAAGCAATTGAAAACAACCAAAGCCTTAAAGATAGCAAAGGGACATCTCAGCAAATGAAGAAAACAGATTATGGCACTGAGAAAAGAAGATGGTTCTGTAACAAGAAATGGAGGCGAAATGTTGACAAGAGTGAAAGATTTCTACTCCAAATTATATGAAAGGGATGATACATGTACTCCAGACATCATGAAAGGTACCAGAGTTCTTCCAGTCCTCCCAACAGAAGTTGCACATGCAATCAAGAACATGAAGTGGGGAAAAGCTCCAGGAGAAGATGGAATTACTGTAGACATCATACAAGAAGCAAGTGGAGAAATCGAAACAGTACTCGCCCAAATTTTCACTCGATGCCTTAATGAAGGGAAGATTCCTGAGGATTGGAACAACGCTACAATGATCATGCTACATAAAAAAGGTGACATTGAGGATCTCAGGAACTACAGACCTATCAGCCTCCTATCAGTGGTTTATAAAATCTTCACTAAAGTTCTTTCACACCGCTTGAAGGTAACACTGAACATGGCTCAACCGAGAGAACAGCTGGATTCAGGAGTGGCTACAGCACAATAGATCATATCCACGTACTGAGAGAACTAATTGAAAGAGCGAGGGAATATGAGCTTCCATTGTGCATGGCTTTTATCGATTATGAAAAAGTCTTTGATTCGGTGAAACCATCAGCATTTACAATGGCTCTGAAATCCAGCGGTCTTGAAGATGCATACATTAATATTATTAATAACATCTATGAAAATGTAAGTGCAAAAATTCGGCTGTTTGAAAATACAACACACATAAAAATTGGAAAGGAATGAGACAAGGTGACACCATATCTCTGAAGCTCTTTAATGCCACATTGGGAAACGTCTTTCAATCACTGAACTGGGAAAACAAAGGGATAAAGATTAATGGAGATTATCTAACTCACCTTCGTTTTGCTGATGACGTAGTCATTTTTGCAACTACCCCATCAGAGCTGCAGAGTATGATCCAGGAACTTGCTGACAAGAGTAAAGAAGTGGAATTAAAAATGAACTTTCAGAAGACAAAAGGATGTTCAATGCTTTTACAAGAAATGAAGATTTATCGATTGATGGAGAAAAGCTGGGGATAACAGATACATACGTTTATCTTGGACAGCAGATATCAAGTGAGGGTCACATTGATGAAGAAATTAATCGGCGTACAAAACTTGTCTGGAGAGCTTTTAGAAGAAACAGCATAATTTTCAAGAGCAATATGCCATTATGTCTTAAAAGAAAAGTGTTTGATCAATGCATCCTTCCAGTGCTTACGTATGGTGCAGAGACGTGGACCTTAACTAAAAGAGACATACAAAGGCTGCAGACAACTCAAAAAAGCATGGAGAGGTGCATGCTTGGTGTAACCAGGAGAGATAAGAAGAGGAACTCGTGGATCCGAAAAATGACAGGAGTGGAAGACATCATGATCAGCGTTAAATCCATGAAATGGCAATGGGCTGGACATACTGCCCGAAGGACAGACCATCGATGGACAGCCGAAATTTTAGATTGTATTCCAAAGGATAGGAAAAGACCCATAAGACCACCACATGGGAGATGGGTGGATGAAATTGGAAAGTATGCGGAAGTAACCTGAAGGAAACTGGCACAAGACAGATCGTTGTGGAAGAAACTTGGGGAGACCTTCGTCCAGCAGTGGATTGATAATGGTTGACAATGATGATGATGATGATGAGTTATTGCAAATCATTGAAAATCAGACAGAACAGAACAAGAAGCCTGGAAAGGCATGTACATTCTATAGCTATAGAATGCTTAATCCAAGATGAAATAGAAAGTAAATAGGTAAATAATATAATAAGTATAGGGAATGAAATATAGGGCCAATCTCTTCAGGGGAACACTGGCCCTGGTCACCTTTCGATACGGGTATAGGCAAAATGTTGAAAGCCACCCGTGTGTTCCCGAGGTCACCGAAATAATCAAGCCAAGAAGTTATGTAAAAGCAAGCAAACAACAAAATTCACTAATATCATTGTAGATCAAATCAGAGATATATTAAGACAATAGAACACTATTCCAGACATTTAGACAATAGATATCCAACCAAGTCAATATTAGTTATTGCAGTGTATTAGACCTTTGTGCAGTAAGTACTAGGTGTAACAAAAGATAGCAAAGATAGGTAAGTGGGCAGTGTTGCCGTAAGAGTTAGCTTAATCTTCGACCACAAGAGACCTGTCATGTGGTGCATTTAGAAAGAAGAAAGTTTTAACTTTGTGAGGTCATTTGTTAGTCAGTTGCTGTAATGTAATTGGTTTGTGCTGGACAAAGTATTTTTTTGAAATGTTACAGTTTAAGAGTTGACCAAAGTATCTCTTAAGAAATTGAAGTGGAAAGCAATTAGAAAGTAGTGTGTTAAATAGTTGTTTTAATTGCCTGATGGGAGCTTCTGAGTTACTACAAAGGTGAATACATCTGAAATATTCAGATATTATTATATTTCTGAAGACGTGGGTGGAAATGTTTGATTCCCAGTTGCTTAAAAAATTCACTTTAAAAGTATAGCTTCTTCTTTTGTCATATATATATACTGCTCTGTGAACTTCACCTGCGCTACCGTTCAGTCCCAAGGCGCACTCATTTCTCTAGGCTGGAGGTGGTCAGTCATAATGTTATGGTTCATCGGTGTATATATACACACTGTATTTATTTGCTGTTATTCCGTCACCTTTAACCTTAGCTCTTTGGGAATGAATTTCAGTATCAATGGACAGTATTAGCTCTGCACTAGGAAAACCCCGTTTAAAATATTTGGAGAGATAACGAAGTACCACTTGATATGAACGTAACGTGCGGCTACTGTGAATTGTGCATATCTATCCTCTGCACGTAAGCAGTGAACGTTTACCAGTAATGGGGAAACGTGGTGACGCAATCCAATTTGGCAGCGCTCAGATGCTTTCGGGGAAGGTAGGGAGGTGCCAGTGTTTCGGAAACAACCGCACTTGTTGGATGATATGGTACTATCATCTAACAAGTGCGTTTCAAGGGTGTACCAGGACTGGGGGAATTGTGCACAGACATCTAGAAGAAGGGCTGACATTGATCAGCCACGCGAGGTTAATCCGTGAGGTGTCACGGATGGTATCTGAGCAACGACGCGCAACAGTCACCCAACTCACCCACCAGTACAACAGTGGTGCAGTTCGACCTGTTTCCACATGCACCATGCGCCGTAGCTTGCTTTGCCTGGAGTTCCACAACCGGAGACCAACGAGGGTATCCATGATGAAGCCTAGTCATCAAAAACAAACCCTCGCATGGGCCAAAGAACGTCAGAAATGGACTCTCGATAGGTGGAAGAAGGTCGTCTGGGGTAATGAGTCCTGTTTCCTGCTTCACCGTGCTGATGACTAGGCCCATTAATGGCGAAAGCATCATGAAGTCCTATCTCCTGGTTGCACATTGAGGTTCAGCAGGCCGGTGCAGGTGGTGTACTGGTCTGGGAAAACTTTTCCAGCGAAGCCCTTAGGTCCGTTGGCCCCACAAAAACTGAATGGTGGACGTTACAGGGGCCTGTTATTACCAACCAACTTTTTTTATCTCTCAAGGAAGTTTACCCGGACAACAGTGCCATCTTACAACAGGACAACGCAGTGTGTCATCAGCCTCGTAAGACTAATGAGTGGTTGGAAGAACACAACGAATTCGCCACATTGCATTTGCCCTTCAAACTCCCCTGACGGTAACCCAAATGGAACATTTGTAGAATATGCTAGAAGAGAGTGTGAGAACTTCTAATCTTCCTCCACGGAACGAGCCTGAACTGACGGAGCTGACGTTGTGGACATGGGCTAAGGTACTCATGGAGGATGTTCGACATCTTGTCGAGTCTGTTCCTAGGCGTCTGCAAGCCGTGATTGCACAGAAAGGTTGCCCAACGCGTTTTTAAGGAGGTGTTCCTGATACAAAGCTAACTCAGTGTATAGTTGGGTCTGTTCGACACCTTGTAGAATCTGTTCCTAGGCGTCTGCGAGCCGTGATTGTACAGAAAGGCGGGCTAACGCGTTATTAGGTAGGTGTTCCTAAGGCAAAGCTAACTCAGGGTCTGTTCGACACCTTGTAGAATCTGTTCCCTAGCGTCTGCGAGCCGTGATTGAACAGAAAGGTGGACCAACGCGTTATTAGGCAGGTGCTCCTAATGCAAAGATAACTCAGTGTATAGTTGGGTCTGTTCGCACCTTGTAGAGCCTGTTCCTAGGCGTCTGCAACCCGTGATTGCACAGAAAGTTGGACTAACGAGTTATTATCGTTAAAATTGCCTAAGAGAAAATACTGCATCTGTGTATGTGTTTTGAAATACATATCTTATAAATAATTTTGTTTAAATACACTTGTGAAAATTCAAAAATGTTACTTTGATTTAAATTTTAGCAAATGAGTATTGTGAAGTATGTCATTTAAACAAGCCCTAAACGTGCTTCTACATTTGTTTCTAGTTGTCAAACTAACACGTAAAACCTAAGCCAAATGATGTGCTGTGTAAATTACATTTTAAAGATTTTTATGAGATTTAAGATATTATCATGCAGTGTGTCTTCGTAACAAGTTTAAATCGTGCTCCAATATTTAAGCTTTACACTGCTAAAATACTATTAAATCTAATCCAAGAAGAACATAAAGCTTTTTCGTTAGCATATTTATTCTCTAAGGTTTATATATGATATTATTGGTCATTATATCTTTTAAACTCTGAACAAAAAACATGCACCTGATATATGTGTATTGTAAGGTTTATTTAGTTCTTTCAGCGGAATTATTTCCGATGTCAGGTGATCTTTTCGCACTTCGAGTCTCAACTTATCAAGTGTGATGAATTTAGAGGAAATCTTTTGATTGCATTATATTTCAAGTGAAAATAAAATTTAGAGGAAAGAGAAAGTTCGAGCTTATTTACTTTCATTCCCAAACTGTGCAAGAGCGTTGTTATCTTCCTTTTCTACCTCTTACATTTTCATAAATTTTGTTTGCTTAACAAAGTTGAATGGATGATACGAAATGGGTTTCCAAAATTACTTTCTATTCTCCCTAAGGAAATAATCTTTAGCGAGAGCAAATTGCATGTTACGATGCTCAAGATAGCGACTTTAATATTCTTTTATTACGTAGGAAATCAAGTGCAATATCATCCAGCACACGAATACATCATAAATGCAATAAATGTTACTGCTTTCCAGATATTTGATACATGCCTTTTTTCTTTTCGACTGAAATTAGGTGATCATTTTTTTCAACGTCTTACTTATTTTTAGGTATTATAATTACTTTCTCGTTCCTAGAATAAATGCTTCTTGAAGCGAGGAATAAAAATAAATCACAAATTTTCAAATCCTCCTCCTCCTCCTCTCTCTCTTTCTCTCTCTATTCCTGTTTTTCGCCACCCTTTTCCACTTCAGATGCCCAATCTTTTCTTCATTGTCTCCCTCGTTTTTGTGAGAATGCAAATTTAGAGTTCTCCGTTGAAAGAAACATGGTTTCCGTGATAAAACTCCAATTAAAAACTGCCATTTCCAAAATCTCTTTAAAGCACTAATTATCAGTTCTTATTTTATATCGAATTTTAAGAACATAGCAGATACTTATGAAATGTTCTAATCTCAGAAAATAATAGATCGGCTTTGGTAAGTTAAGGTTCAAGTTAGTAGAAATCATGCAATGCATTGATTATGATACGCTTTCCAACATACCAGAAATCATTACTCAAGTTATTACCCAAGTTATAAGGATAATGACTGTGGAATAAATTTCGCTTCTGTGCCCTGACCTTTGACACCATTTCGATATTAAACAGAATTGGTTCAGTATACCACCGGAACAACATATTAAAGATTTGTCGCAATAAAAGCATTTTAGTCAAGTTATGAGCATAATGGCTGTGGAATAAATCTCGCTCCTGTGCCCTGATCTTTGACCCCATTTCGATGATATTAAGCAGAACAGGTTCAGTGCATCTCCGAAACAACAAAGTTTTGTTGCAAAAGAAGCATTTTTATGTAAGTTATGACGCATAAGGGCAACGGAATGGATCCCGCACCTATGTCCTGACCTTTGACCCCATTTCGTCTATTTTCAATACGGTTAGTCTCCAGGTGGTCCCCTAGTACATACTAAAATGTCATGAAAATCGAACCATTTTCACGCGAGTTATCGTGCGGACGGACAAAGTTGGAGCACATACGCTTCTTCAACCTACGGTTGGAAAGCGTAAACAAAACGAAAAAATCCCTCATAAGCAAAAATACGCAAGGTGAAATGTTATGAAAACCTGTGCCGTACGTTAGAGAAATACCCTAAACATTTTGTAAGAACCACTTCACTCATACAAAAATGACCACATACAGAACCAGGTGAAAAATAAGGTGTCGAAAGGAAGTAGCTAAACTAACCCAATAGGGAGTGTGGTAAACCTTCACAGCAATTCAGGCCTTACATTGATGCTTCATGCTGCTGCTGATGGTATCTTGGAGCTCAGTATATACCAACGGCGATTGTGCTTGCAATGATTTTCTAAGCTCTTCCAGATTTTGCGGTGGGGGTTGAGGGCAGCAAAACATTTTCTTAGAGCATCACAGGCATGCTCGATCGGATTAAGGTCGGTAGGCCTGGCTGACCAATCCATACGGACAATGGTCTCCTCTTGAAAATATTGTTTTACCAATCTCGTTTGGTGGGGATGTTATTGTCTTGTAGAAGAAATGCATTTATGCATGACGTATGAATCAACTGGACAATGAAGAAGCGATAAGCCTGCCAGCTTAGAGAAATTGGAAGAACAGCAGCTCCGAATTAGGAAGATGTAGATTCGAATTCGGCTGTTGGCAAAGCAAAGGTTACGTATGGCACCTGCTTAAGGCTGGGTATCCAAGGCATCATCCTTATAGCGTCAAGCATACATGGTTGCTCTTGGATGCACGTAGAGATATGTTCGTCCACATAACGAGATACCACCCCGAACCAGCACGCTACCACCACCATACGTGTCCCTTTAATGGACCATAGAGGGATGATAGCGCATCCCTCTGTCTCTCCAGATCAAAGCATGCCTGAATTCTTTCTGAAAAAGCAATTGTGGACTCTTCGATGAAAGGTGCTGATTTCTACTGATTTTCAGTCCAGTTGAAGTGAATACTAGGCCCGATTCAAACGCTCCCTATTGCAACGGTGTGTGAGGGACACACAGAGTGCTGATGGCCTAGTACAAGACCTCCCTCATGGAGCCTTCTGCGCACACGGCAGGCAGATTCCACCGTTCCTGTAGCCGCAGCAAAGGCCCACAGAGTGCTGATGGCTTAGTACAAGACCTCCCTCATGGGGCCTTCTGCGCACAATGCAGGCAGATTCCACCGTACCTGTAGCCGCAGCAAAGGCCGATCACTGCTGTGTCGCAGTAGCCGTCATGTTCCTCCGCGCAGTTAATCGGAGACATAGATCCACCACGGAGGTTGTAGCCCGAGGCCTTCCTTCGTTCTACTCTCTGGAAGCTGTTTTTGTTTTGAAATTGGTTTCATAGTCTGTGGACCACAGAAGAACTCGCATGCAGCCATCTTGCAACATCCACCTGACTTTGGCTTACCTCTGGTCTTCCGATCGCTCTCCACCTCAGTACATCTGCTAAATGATGTATCGCAGTCATTATAATAAATATGTTTCAGTCTGTGGATCACCGAAGGACAGATACAGCAATCATGCAACTTCCATCTGACTTTGGCCTGCTTCTAGTCTTCCGATCGCTCTCCACCTTAGTTCATCTGTTAAATGTTGTCTAGCAGTAATTATAACATATTTGTTCCACAGTCTGGGGACCACAGGACTCGTACGCAGCCATCTTGCAGCTTCCATCTGACTTTGGGTATTCCTATTGGTCTCCACCTCAGTTTATCTGTTAAATGATGTCTTGCAGCCATCACGACGAATCTGTTCCACAGACTATGGACGACAGAAGGACTCTCACACAGCCATCTTTCAGTTTCTACCTGAATTTGACCTGCCTCTGGTCCTACGATCACTCTCCACCTTAGATCCTCGGAGGTATAACAACAAATCTACTTTAAAAAAATTCTTCCCCTTACACCACGCACCCGATGTGACGCACACTTGCGCAACAGGTCCTTTTATGCTGCTACTCATATGCATACACCGATGCCAATGGCACTTATTTGCATACGATACCATGACTCCTCATTACATTTCTCGTCATATACGCAAGTTTCGTATATTTACAATTCAGCTTTCACAATTGGTCGCGTTTTTTCTGTTTTTTCCTTAATTTATGGAAGTCAGTGTAATTATTTTATGACGAAACGAAAAAAGAAACAACTTTTATTTATATGGCAATAAATACATACGTACATATGGCTATGTATTTAGTAGCTTATAATACTACCCCTGCATACAGACACATTGTGTCTGTTTATTTCACCAGAGGTGCGAAAAGTATTATTATTCGATAAAGATACGCGCTTCAGGTAGCTGTTCTTGTCATCGATACGCTCTGTAAAATCTCAGTTGCAAAAGCAGCACGACGTGGACGTCTTTCTAATGCAAAGTTTGAACAATCTGCACTTTGTACGCATACAAACGAAGCTTTTTGTGTAAACTTTTCTTCAGTGCAGTGCTGAATGTTCCTAGTTCAAACGAAGCCCGGCAGGTGGATTTGGAGAGACTGCGTACGAAAGCTATCCGCTTTGCATCAACAGTGTCTTCCGGCTATCCAGTCGGCCATTTGTTTTCGGTCATCAACACTAATCTCCTTAAACTTTGTATATCAAGGTGCTATGATTAGGTGGTGGATGCCTGTAATCTCTTCTCAAATTAGGCTTAATATTAATCGGCGTTTTGGTCTTGTGGTACCACAGAACACATTGCACTTTTTCCCTGCAAAGACGCCATTTTGACTTCTTGCACTGGCAACACCCCACCTATTTATCACTCCACATGCAACAACAACAAAAAACACAATTAGTTTACATGCATGATGGCATAAACCGCGTGTTTCTAACTATAAGAGTTTTTTTTTAAATAAAAATGTTCTTAATGAGAGGAGGACTTTATATCTGAGACAGTTCCCATAGAAGAAACCGCATTTTTCAGGAATTGGGGGCAAAGTGGATGCGGAAAAACCTTATGCAGTGCGCAAGGCGCCGGAAACTCGAAATCCGCGTCTGATCATGAATCTGCATATTCATTTTTTCTCTTCGGGAAAAAAGAACGAAGTCTAGTGATAAGTTGTGAAAATTAATCGTGAAAATATCAGTCGCCCCGGACGAGCGGGAATCGGCTATTTTCAACCATGCACTAATGCTTCAACGCAGAAAGTTCAGAGGCGCTGGCTTTTGGCTAATCATCCAAGATGTGTTAGAACTTGAGTACCATATGTGGTATGTGTGTTATGTTCAACCTTCCGTCCCTAGCTTTCTCCCTTCCCTTGAACCAGTGGCACCAAATTAGGAAAGGGAGACCCTTTGTAGTCTTAGATGCGCATTGGGGGAAGGGGGGGGGGCGATCTTTAAATCCTCAAACAGAAAAAAATCTAATTTTTAAGCACAATGTAAGGAGTTGACAATTTTATGCGAGACTGGAAAATACGTCCTTGAAATTTGAAAGAAATCTCTTATTCGTACTAAGCTTCATGATAAGCTGTTATATTTCAGATCCTGTAATATTAGTTTCAATAGCTTGATAATAAGCACTCCACAGCCATAGCATTGCAACCAGGTTCTCATGAAGGTGTTGACACTTTTGTCAAGTTCTGCCAGCTGTCTTGGGAGACTACATATAAATGATTAATTGGTTTCATTTATAACTGACTTTTTCTTGAAATATGCTTTCTACTGGAGTTAACGATTTTATTTTTTATATAACAAGTGCTTTAATATAGCAACTTCGAGAAATTGAAGTGGGCAAATGTCTTATGAGAATAGTGCAACGTGTTAGGCAATAAAATTAAAATATTTATTTTTGAGTGAAAGAGCATTTCTATACCAATGTATAAGCTAACTTTGTGGAATAGCAGTTCTTTACATTTTAATGTCGGAACTTCAATCTGGTTTGACTGCATTACACGATTTACAAATAATTGCATGATAAATGCTTGTTTTTTTCGTTCCTGCTATGTGATATATGGAGAGATGTTACATCTCGTGAAAGTCAAGTGATTTGATTTTTCTTCTCTTGCAGGATGAATATTAATAGAATTAGGTGGATTTCGGAAAGTGGATTTACCTTTCTGAAAGTTAGTTTGACTCCACAAACATTGGTCTGAGAGCAAAAATTTTCTTTCAGGTGAATCACTATGCATTTTATTTAGCGCTGGATAAAAAGGAGGTATAACTCTCCAAGATACTGCATATCAAAGCGGGAAAAAAGATGCACTGTCGTTCAAACTATGAAACTATCCACTGAGAATGCATCTCAAATATCGTTAAGTAGTTATCCCAATAAAGTAACAACTGAAAATGAAATGACAAATGCAGTTTTTTTCCCAGTGAGATAACGTCAAATGTTGTTGATCTGAGAGGCATTTCATTCAACGCAACGCCGCAGATCTATTTTGGCATTAATCCCGTAATGGGCTCAAGGAATTTCGGATTCTGCCCCCAGTAAGCCTTGCGGTGGAAGATTAACTAACAACCCAGATGCCTAGCAAAATTAGTGTCTCATTTTCGATGCAGTGAGTTAATCTGTACCTATCGGAATGCTAAGTCCTCTACCAAAGTCAAAGAACATTGATTAATGTAACTGCAAAACATAAATGCATGAATGGGTGGAAGAACGTGGAATGAGAAGAAAAAAGCTTTGGATGATGAATATCAAACACGCAGACTGAAGAAAAGGTAAGCTGTGTTATGACTTTCAAATAATATTCAGTTTGATGAAGTAATGCAAATTCAATTCTGATAAATACTTAAATCTAGGGATTGTTCGAATGAAATTATGTTTTGTCATTTGAAACCAGAATTGCTGGAAAAAATGTCTCTGAGAAGGTATATATGAAATGTTTTGCTGTCTCTTTTTTCTGTCTCATAAAGACGACCTGGATTTAGGGTCGCCCGTCCATAATTTGGCGCCAATTGTTCCAAAGAGTGACAGAACAAGTCATAGAAGCACACCACCTATAGCGACTGGTAAAGTGTAACCGACGCGCAATGGCGCAGCAATTAGCCACGCAAGTGAACACTGGGGCACTCAGGTACGTGTCCTCGATAACAGTAGAGCGAACCCTGTTACGCATGGGTCTCCTAAGTCGAAGCTTGGTAAAGGTGCCCATGTTAACCCAAGTCCATCGGCAATGACTCCTGCAGTTCGTACGGAACTACCGTCATTGGACATACAAGAGTGGGAAAAGTTTGCCTTCGACGAATCGAGATTTATACTCCACAGAAGTGACGGACGGTGGCGGATACGGCGTCAGACACACGAGAACCAACACCCGGACACGCTTATCCGTCAGGTACAGGCCGACTCTGGGAGTGTGCATGTCTAGCAGATGTTTTCCTGGTATGATTTGTGACAGCCGATACCACTGGATGGGTCCCTGAATGCCAATAGTTACCGATCCATCCTCAGTGACCACATGCAACCCTTCATGTTGGACGTTTACCCTGTTGGGGAATGGTGTCTACTAACAGACAATGCGCCCTGACACATCGCTAAGGGGGTGCATTACTGGTTCCAGGAACACGACAGCGATGTCTTACTTGGCCGGCGAAGTTTCCCGACCTTAATCCCATAGAGCTCTTGTGGGACTATTTGTATCAACATTTTCGAAGGGCCGACCCCAACCACGTGATCTCCTGCAGTCCGCATGGACACGTGTGCCTGGGGCAACCTTATAGAGTCTCATTGTTTTCATGCCACGCCATCTCGCAGCTATCATCCGGGACAAGGTGGTTTTTCCTTTTATTAGGTAGTTAGTCATTCTGATACGACTGTGTAAATAAGGATACGTTTACCAGGGTGAGGCCAAAGTTCGTGCCGTTTTGAGATGCACTTAATGTTCGGCCTCCATCCTTGTATGAAGCGCACAACAGCGGTGACATAGAACAAATGAGGCTGATGGCCTACACGTGGCACAGAGCAGCTTTGCATTACCAGTAGATAGAGGGAGCAGGTCAACAAACGTCCTTTTCTGGTGCTCCTACGCCATTATTGTAAAAAAAAAAACAAAAAAAAAACTGTTAAACGTGGTTGCAGCAGCGAGAAAAACACGCGCAGTTGACGAATAGGAAACTAGACAGTAGCACTGCCCGAAAGTTATTCTGGCGTTTCAGAGCTGAGAACATCTGTCTCGAAGACAAGCCGAAGTCAGAGTGTCCAACGACTACAAACATTTCTAGTCGAAGCTGTGACAGCAAACCCCGGTACCTGACAGTTCATAACGGAGATGGGGTCTTCCCTACCCACCATCGTTTGTCACCTGCACCAACTTTGTTCCTTCTCCAGGGCGCCATTGAATGGTCCCATAAGAATTTACAGTCCAGCAGGCGGAACAACTTGTAACTCTCTGTCGCAGAGTGCTGTCAAATTCACAGCGCGGTAAGTTTTGGCGTCGTATCTTCACAGATGATCAAAACTGTATAAAGTTACGTTATCCTATACTGTGAACCTGTGGCTGAGGCCACGCCAGGAAGCTCAGTCAGTGAGCAAACAAAGGTCGGTTCGAGAGAAAAAACGTTCTGTGCATTTGGTGGAATTATGGGGATTTTGTGAGTTAGGAAATATCGTACCAGATGGTGTCAGGCTGTGGACGGAGAACCTCTATGCTGAACAACTGCAGTTGGTCCATGATTACCCAGCGCTAATCAATAGGAAGCGGGCGTTGCTGCAATTCGATAACGTCCCAAGTCACACCTCCAGAGTAGTCTGCCAAAAACTACAGAAATTGGAAGGGATTGAGATCTTAATTCATCCTCCATACACTCCAGACTTTGTACCGTTTGACTACCACATCTTTCGCTCCACGGCTCATTTCTTATAAGGATCAAACTTTGCTTCAGTGGTGGATGTGGGACTTGGCACCTGTCCTCGAAGCCTGCCGGTTGGTGCCACAATGGGATTGTGGCTGAGGTGGAACGTTGGCAAAAGACTATATTACACAGTGACCTGTATTTTGCAGAATAAAGTGAGCATATATGGCTTTCTGTCATCATTAAATATTTTAGCTTTCAGACGCAGCAGTAGGTAAGTAAAATCAAGTTCCACCCCAACAACAGTTCTGCCGAGCAGAACATTTGCATTCATGGCTACTTCAAAAACATCCCTCAACATGCACAGAAACAGTACGGAGCAAAGCTAGGGTAGCAAACCCGGTGGTTGTGTGGTCACGGGAGCTTGATTCTGGCCAATTCTCCGAATAGTCCCGAGCTCTAATATCAGATGATAAATGGGTGGTGAGCTTATTCCTATATCACTCACTCTGTCGCTTCGCAGAAACAAGAGTCGCAAACTAGAACGGTCCTCTGCCTATAATCCTAGATATTTATAAGCAGGACTTGGAAACTGCTCATTTGTGACTAGTGAAAAGTTTTAGTTAAAAAATAAAACATTCAGTAGAGTAATTGAAATTCAGTCTGCTATTATTTATACGTTATTATACCCATTGTTGGATACGTAAAACTATCAATTCCTTAATAAAGCTTATTTTAGTAATTCTCAGAAGTGATGCGTGATTGTGCGACAGTATGGGAAACCGGTTTCTCCGCCACAGAAATTGCTGCGCTTAACAAGAAACTTGAGGCGAGAAACCACAATCCCGGGGAAAAACGCAGTTTTATCTCAAGTAGCTCTTACACTGCTTCTTTTCCCAAACGCTGTATGGAAAGATAGGCCGTGTAAGAGTCACAGGCGCCTGGCGAGCTGCCGCTCAGCCAATTGCTGTCGTACGGTCATAGGGCAAACACGGAAGCCCGTGTTTACGGTGGGTGTTAGGAAAATTCCAAAACATTGAAGGATTCTTGCATCATCTACTCTAGTGTGAGCAAACTGAGTTTGATTATTATACAATGGTTAATCTTTAAAATTAAGTTGGCGATAACATATTATTCGACGGAGTGTATTTAAATTTTTAACAAACCAAACTTTAAAACACGAAACAAAATCGGCTGCTCTGCGGGGTTGGTCGGTTTTCAGGTGGCGAGTGAGATGTTTGCCTTAGTGGAGAATCAGTCTAACCTGCTCATAAGGCTGGTTAGACACTTTTCCTTTGAAAAAACGAATGTTATGTGTGAAAAGAACTCAATGAAAACGTGGTACTTTCTGAAGTATTTTTATGCAACTAGGTACTTTCAGTTACCTCCTACAAAAAGCTTCTGCGGCACATGTACTCATAGTAAGCGAAATATTAGTATACAATGTTTTTCATGTATATTAGTATACAATGTTTTTCATGTATATTAGTATACAATGTTTTCTTGTATATTAGTATACAATGTTTTTCTTGTATATTAGTATACAATGTTTTTCTTGTATATTAGTATACAATGTTTTTCTTGTATATTAGTATACAATGTTTTTCTTGTATATTAGTATACAATGTTTTTGTATATATGTTTTTTTTCCTTTGTTTCAACAACACGAAACAACAATACCAACACAGCTGTTTTTAGTCGCTGATGTATTGGTATGAAGACAAGATGCTCTTTTCCAGCTAGCAATAAATATGTGTAAGTACCAGCACTCTTTTCCAAATAAAAAGAGCCCTGTCGGTGTAATCATTGCATAATATACAGGATGATCGTAATTAAAGTATCCCTAGTCAACACTCTGTGGAGATATACCTAGCACTTCAAACGCAACCAAATTTGGTATGCTGACAATTCAGGACATGCGAAAGAGATTTTTGAAAAAAATAAAAAAATTCCAGAAGTCGACACTAGGGAACTTCTGGCGCTGCAAGCTGCGATAATATAGTCAATTTTTGGCTCTACCACAGAAACAACACAAAACATCGAAGCAGAAACCAACACACGTGTTGCGTTGGTTTCTGCTTAAAACAGCTTCACAAGAAGAGGGCGTTCCGGCAAGGTTGATACCCATTGCTTGTCGTTCGTAGCGCCACAAGGACTCATTTCCTTCATAGAGTCGAAAATTATCTATATTAATGCAGCTTGCAGCGCCAGATGTCCCTCTGGTGGTGACTTTTGGAACTTTTTTTTTTTTTTTGAGAAATCTCTTCCGTATGTCTTGAATTGTCAGCATACCTAATTTGGTTACTTTTGGACTGCTAGATATCTCTCCAGATATCGTTTAATAGGGATAATTTAATTATAATCACCAGGTATATTATTACTTATCCATACATTACCTTCAGAATGCTCCGGGTATATTGCTCTACAGAAGCACTCGTCATGTTCTGGCGTGAATCTGTTTTTCTCAAAATTTATGTTTCTCTGGCTTCTACAGGAACGTTTGAACTTTAAGAAATGTATGTCGTTTATATTTGAGGTGCACACAAGTATTCTAAAATGAATTGTTTTCTAGTAACTTCATGACTTGGGGATGTCGGATCGAAGTTTCAACCATGCGACTGGTACTTCAAATAACTTGAAAATTGTATCTGGTGCAAAAGTCGAACAAACTTCCATTGAAATACCTTCCTCTTTGCAATATATGTATCACCATCTGAAAGAGGATTCAAGTAAAATATCAGAAGTTTTCAGATATAAGCATAACACAAAACCGCAAAGAAAAATAGCCGTCAATATCATAGAAGGATTGCATTGAAAGTCCGTCATTTTATCGCATTGAGATTTCAGTTCCTGTCTTATTTTGATTTCTTCAAATTTTTTGATGTTCTAAGAAGGATGGAAATTTATTTTGCAGCCTTTCTTACCGTAAACTAATGGATTTTTGCGCTTCCTGTGTTATTTAGATATTTTTTTGCACTGATTGTTTGGATTCCTGTTCCTTACTGTTAGAATGTTTCTAATTTTCATCTGAAATACTTTTTCGTACCACAATCAACGTATTTCATTTTAAATCAGATGCGTATGAAAAGCACCTGGAGTTACCATAATATTGATATCGGGAAATCTTTATACTGTGCGTAAAAGTATATCGAGGAGTCGTTTGACATCCATTTCAAAATAGAAATAACTACTTGCTCAGTTAGTGGTTGGGTGAAGTTTGCGTTTATGAATGAATCTCGGGTTCAATTTTGGGACCTGTACTTTTCAGTATATACATTATCGATATCTTTATTTCTATAAGTGATATAGACCTACTCCTCTATGCAGACGACATAACCATCCTCACCTCATTTAATTTAACGATTGGCACTACTATGAATATTAATACTCAACTTAATAACATGTCAGATTGGCTAAATTCCAATGAATTAATAATAAACACTACCAAAACAAAATCTTTAATTTTCTCAAAACAAAATATTTCACAACCTCCTTCTATCACATTGTCTATCAATGGTACAAACATAGAAAAGGTTAACTCTTTACTTTATTTGGGGATTACCTTACATAGGGACCTTAGATAGAACCAACATGTGGACTTTCTTTTTCTCAAACTGTCTAAAAACATTGGAGTTTATCATCTTGGTATTTACAAACCTTACCTATAAAACACTAATTAATTTATATTATACCATGTTTCAGACTCATATTAATTATGCCATCTTATCGTGGGGACAGACAACTAAATATAATTTCAAAAAACTTCAAATTCTTCAAAACAAATATATAAGATTAATTGACCTAAAATTTGATAGAAATACACAACTAACACTATATAATAACACAAGAGTTTTGCCAAACAAATATAACATTCTTACGATTAACCAATTATATTTTTATAATATCGGGAAAATCATGTTCAAACACATTAAGAATAATTTACACGCCGACATCATGCAAATTATACCCCAGATACACACACCCATGACGCACGCACTAAATCACATATTCGGCCTATTCATCCGAAAACCAAGACCATGAAGCAAAGTTTAAATTACATTGGCCCACACAACTGGAACTCAGTGCCTACGGAACTAACTACTATAAATAATTTTAACCTTTAAAAAAAAAACAACTTAAAAACTTTATATTGATTTGCAGTTCCTCAAATTAATGATTACAGTGGATGGGAACTATGACTAATATTACGACTTGTATATCGTGATGTAGATTGCGTTTTCAATGGTATTATCTGTGATGTTTATTATCTGCTCATATATCATTACCCTTTGTTTTTGTTTTCTTACAATGATACTCTTGTTTGTAATTACAACTACTGACCTCAGTGTAAAACTAGCCTAGGGAGCATGGGACCCCGTCAGGCCTGGTTGGCCCTTTTCCCCGGCTTCCTTGCTGTGCATTGCTTCAACTAATATTTCTGTAACACTGTTTTTTTTTTTTTTTTGCTCATCAAAATAAATGAATTAAATTGAGTTGAATTGAACAGTAAATGGTTGAATTCCGTTTTATTGGTGTACGATACAAACTACAGCGTAAAAACAAGCTTTTGCCACTCACGGGTAGCTTCTTTGGGCAAAGCTAAATATAAACACTAAATTGAAAATATTATAAATAATTCCAGAAGTTTTCTATCCGATTATAATTAATTTGTCTACGTTTTCGATCTGTAAAGCATATATATTGACACGTCAGCTTGTTAAATGAAGGCAATCTGTAAAATATAAGGTCATGACATTAAAGAGAGGACGCCATGAAGGATGAGTTCGTCACTAGAGAATGAGTTCCATCCTCTAGTGACGTCACGCGAAAACGAAGGGTCCCGATTGGTTTCCAACGCTGTTGTATTTGACGTCAAACACAACACAAAACTAAATATTAGGCCATGTTAACCTGAGAGTCGTAACAAAATTAAGGTACTCGTTTATCTCTTGGTATGACATCATTCCTTCTTGGTGGCTTTAGTCAAATATAAAAAAGTGCGAAAGTAGTTTAGCGAGTTCGTATATGCCGATTTAAAATACCTTAGACCTTTTAATTACTGTTCGAAGCGTTTTTCCATGAGTGAGTTAAGAATTCAACGTTGTGGGGTTCTGTGTCATTACTGGGAAGATACTTTAAAATATGCTGGAGCTTGAACAGTCTCTCTTGCAGCTTCTGCAGTTTGATCAAAGACGTTTAAAGGGGATGATTGACACAAACCTCGAGATTTAGCCGTGATCGGAACTTCCACTATCGGTTGATTGCAGTCTCCATTGCTACAGTCCGGAATTTTGCAATACATATATTTCTAAGTTCTGTTTCAAGCTGTTTAAAATAACCCATTGACAGGCGTTGGTACGAGCTTGGATGCTCACAAGAAGTTACAGATTTTCATCTGCAACGCGTTTGTAAGGTAACCAGGAAATTAAAGTTCTGCATCAGTAAGGTAGCCAGGAGTCGAATCATTGTTCTGCATGAAATGACTGCTGAACAAGAAAAACGTAATAGCAAGAACTTCTCTAAAATCCACGTGACCACTATGTTATCAAGAGAACTGTCACTTGCGCTGAAAAGTGGACGTAATTGATCTAAGAGACTACTTTTTCATCCAAAGGACAGCCCCACCTAGTAAGGGATGGCACTACTTCAACAAATCGCGCAGCTGAAGGCAGTGGTATTTTCCTGGTCAATCCGTATTTCCTGCCCTCAACGAGAGGACGATTTGAAGCGAAGCTAAGATGTGTATGTTTAGCGGAATTTTGAAGGGTACAGTGCACTTGGAACTTGCCCCTGACGGAAGTTCTCTCGATACCAACCTCTGTTCAGTGCAACTGTACCGAATCTGTGATGCTTCAACACTATACAGCATTAGTAAAACTCCTCCGGAGGGAAAACTAAACCACACACCGTGATTTGTATTAAAGAAAAACTTCTCAAAATGTCATTTGAGCTGCTTCCCGAGTCCAGCGTGCAATGCATACCTAGCGCTTTCCCACTTCTACGTCATTCTCTCTATACTTTGAGGTCTTCGATATTGGCTGTTTAAAGACTAAAACGCATACCTGGAGTTATTTGCCTCGAAGGACATGACATGTTATCGAAGAGCAATCAACCAATTTGCCGACAGATTGGTTCGACTTATTAGGTTATTTCGCTTTGTAGGGTTCGTTATTTGTACTTAATTGTTACATATGAGTCAAATGAACAAAAAAGCTGCGAAAAGCCCGTCGGCGTAGTATGACGAAGTAAATTTCTTCATTTTTATACCAGGGGGGATTCGAACCCCCCAACTCTCGACTCCGGAGCTTCGAGTGCTATCCACTATACTACACTGGCCATCTTTCCGGGGGAGATGTGACGTGCCTGCCCCTCAGGATAAAAGCAGATAGCAGTGAGAGCCCGTGCCAGTGTAGTATGGTAGATGTGGGTTCGAATCCCGCCCCTGGCATAAAAATGGAGAAATTTACTTCGTCATATTGGCGCCCAAATTTCAAGGATGACCTGGCTGATAGGTTTCTCGCAATGGTGTGATGTTCTTTCCACACCGCGAGAAAGGACACATGAGAATCCCTTCTTCAGTGCTTCGAAAAAATAAATCAGTGTGATGTTACGTTCCACACACCAAATTGTCTGGGATTTCTCAAATGCACGTTCTTCATGGGATGACTGCCTACAGCGACACATGGTCCCGGGTGACCCATGGGCCATACCCCCGGCCCTCTTTCGGGAGGGGCTGTGGGAGATGTGACGTACTTGCACCGCAGGACGCGCATGAGATAAAGGCGGGTCTGGTTTATTTGCCTGACGTTTACTTCACCGAAGAGTCACTTGACCGAAAGTCACTTCACCGAAAAGATTGTTTCACCGAAGGAGCACTTCATCGAAACGTTCATTTCACCGAAAGGTCTGTTTACCTAAAAGTTCATTTCATCGCAAGGTCATTTCACCGAAAGGTTTGTTTACCTAAAAGTTCATTTCATCGCAAAGTCATTTCACCAAAGTGTCAGTTTATCGAAAACTTTGGATTTCATTACAGGATCTGTTGAAGCATGGAGCAAGGTCGGCAGACAGACCACCGAAACATTAGGGGATCATACTTAAATTGCACTTTTAATTTCTCCGTGTCACAGAGAACGCAAAGATTTAGTTTTAAGACAAATTTTGTTTAAGACAATAGGCCTTTTTAGCAAATTTTAATCATGCTCATAATTTTAATCCTTGTCATATTTATACCAAAACACGAATTGTCATCTTCAAAATTTGTATTGTATAGTGTAATCCCGTATTCCATTCATGTTCATAAGGTTTACATAAGTCATTTCAGTGCTCATGTTCATAAGATTTACATAAAGAGTAAAATTAATAATGTTGCAAATTTTTTCAGGCAGAAAGAATCAAGTTCAGGGCTCAATGCCTCCGCTTAGGCCTTTGTAGCAAATTTTAAATGTGCGTGCTCATGTTATTAAGGTTTACATAAAAAGTTACTTTACATTTTATACATTGCTTATGAATATGAGTAGGGTTTAAAATCTGTTAAAATTGCCTGTATCTAGGCCTGCGGTCAAAACATTTAGGCTTTGTGGTTGAGTAAAAGTGGAACATTATTTACTTGATAAGAATATGAGCTCGGAGGATTAAAATTTAACAAAAAAAATCTCAGATCTTGGCCTTATTAATTAATGAAATATTTCGAAAAACCTACTCGTGGGGAGGTGTTTCATAGAAATCAAAAGTATATTTTTTATACAATCCGATAATGTTTAGGTGGCCAGTTTTTCAAAAAACCCGCACCACACTCCAATACATCTCTACAAACAAAATTTTAAGTTTTCGATAAACTGACTATTCGGTGAAATGATCTTTCGATATAATGAACTTTTAGGTAAAGTAATCATTCGGTGAAATGAACTTTTAGGTAAAGTAATACTTTGGTGAAAATAACTTTTCGATCAAATGTCCTTTCGATGAAATGAACTTTAAGGTGAAGTGAGCTTTCGCCGCCCCGGTGTTGTAGTGGTCTAAGAGATGGCTTCTGATCGCTCGCCTGAAAGAGGCCCGGGTTCGAATCCTGGTGAGGCATGGATGTTGTGTTTGTCTTACAGCACTGGCTCTCTCTCTCTTCCCTGAAACCAATGACCCTAAATTAGGGATGGGCGACTGCTTTTAGCCCATTGTGTTGCTCACGGTGGTCGTTAAACCTCCAATCAAGAAAAAAAAAGTGACCTTTCGGTGAAATGAACTTTTTGGTGAAGTAACCCTTCGGTGAAAGGTACCTTTCGATCAAGTGATTTTCGGTCAAGTTACCTTTCGATCAAGTGAACGATACATGATAAAGGCAGATAGCAGTGAGAGCACATGCCAGTGTAGTACAGTGGATAGCACTCGGAGCTCTGGAGCCGAGAGATGTGGGTTCGAATCCCGCCTGTGGCATAAAAATAGAGAAATTTACTTCGTCGTAGTAGTAGGTGTGCAACTTAATTCTCGGCACCTAACCGCAAGCAATCATAGAACGTCGGCAAATGCAAATAACTGTGTGCCATAATGGGTGATTGCAGCACCATCCAACAGCTTTCCAGGCAACCATAACCGCTCACAGCCGTAGTGACAGAAGGGGCGAAAGTTGACGGTGAAAGCAATATCGTTCGAGAAGCAACATTTGAGACATTGCCTCGTGTTCGTGTTTCAGCTGAAAAAAAAGTGCCGCGAAA
This sequence comes from Macrothele yani, assembly GCA_039090855.1. Classification (NCBI taxonomy): domain Eukaryota; kingdom Metazoa; phylum Arthropoda; class Arachnida; order Araneae; family Macrothelidae; genus Macrothele; species Macrothele yani. The sequence continues at coordinate 18,601,567 of CM077025.1, forward strand.
GCCCAGAAAATGATCTGTGCTGCTTTGGGTGAGGCTGCTGTGTCCTACAGTACGTGTAAGAAGTGGTTCCAGCGGTTTAAGCAGGGGAATTTTAATATCCATGATGAAGAACGTCCGGGACAGCCACAGAAAGTTGACGACGAGGAACTGGAACAACTGTTGGACGCGGATCCCTGTCGCATGCAGTCAGAGCTCTTCCAGGAACTCGGAGTAACACGGCAAGCCATTGCAAAGCGTCTGCACAAGCTTGGACGGATTCACAAGGAGGGCCGTTGGGTGCCCCTCCAACTCACAGCTGCGAACAAGACCAGCCGCTACGATGTTGCTGTGTCCTTGCTCTTGAGATTCAAGAAGGATTTCCTCCACAAGAATTTGACCTGTGACGAGAAGTGGATCCTCTACGATAATCCTAAGCGGCGCAAATCGTGGGTTTATCCAGGTCAGCCTGCCACATGTGCCGCCAAACCGAATATTTATGCCAGGAAGTTGTTGCTGTGCATATGGTGGGATCAGCGCGGTGTCTTACACTGAGTTGCTCAAACCTGGTGAAACTGTCAATGCTGAGCGTTGTTGTCAGCAACTCATTCGTGCGAGTGACGCAATGGAGGCGAAAAGGTCATACACCGGCAAGGGCAGAAGGTCGGCCCTGTTACTTCAGGACAACGCACGTCCTCACACCGCGAAAATGACTTTAGACAGGATCACCGACTTGGGATGAGAGATTTTACCGCACCCAGCGTATTCTCCAGACTTCGCCACGTCGGGCCTCTTTCGCTCAGTGCAACATCACTTGAGTGATACGCACTTCACTTCTGTCAAGGAGGTCCACACAAGTATTGATGACTTTATCAACTCCAAACAGCCCTCTTTTTTTCACAGTGGCATTCGGCAGCTCCCTGACCGATGGCTCATATGTATCCAACACGACGGGGCATATTTCCCTGATTAGGTACGTATTTGATTTGCTATAATTGGCTGTCAACGTGTCGTGCCTGTGGCCAAGAATAACCGCTCTGTTTTAGGAAGATGTGGGTTCACATTCCACTGTCTGCAAAGAAACGTTATATTGTCGCCCGAACGTAAAAAATGATTTCCGGGCCGTGAGGATTAAAAAAATGTGTGACGGTTCTTCCGTACAACGTCCGTAAGGAAGAAGTACAAATAAATACTTCTGCAATGAAATGGTTGCCGGGTGGTGATGTCGGTTGACCGCGATCTACTGAGCGATTTCGTGCCACCGCCTTTTTCAAGGCAAGGGGGAGGGGATGATGTGACGAATGAGTCAAATGGACAACGAAGCAGCGAGAAGCCTGTCTGTGTAGTTCGATTGCGAGAACATCCACTCCGAAGTACGAAGATGTGGGTTCGAATCCCAGTATCGGCAAAAGAAAGGGTATATACAGTGAAGCCTCCGAATAACGGTCACGGCTCGGACCGGGAGAAAGTCGCCGTTTTTAAGAGGTAGCCGTGTTGCTCGAAGGTTATGCTCAAGTTAACATTGCTAGCATGTTGCATTTGTGCAAAAGCAGAATAAATTATATGAAGCTTATGCACAATAAAAAAAAACGTTGCAGTGCTTTTCCCAAATGCTGACTGCTGAATACAACTAAATATAATAATGAAATAAATAATTCATGGTGTAGAGGTTTTTAAGAAACCGTTGTCTGACGTTTGTTTTCAGAGCTTATAAATATCAATATCCCTATCCAGTACTCAACTTTTGAAGTGCACTGACTGGTTATGTTTCAATGAATTAGTAATTAACTACAATAAATCTAAAGTTTTACTTTTTTCCAGACAAAAAAACTAACCAAACCCATAATTTTTAACTTCTCTTTTAATAATAGTCAGGTTGAGTTAGTTAATAATCTTACCTATTTGGGTATTATTTTCCACAATAATTTAAAATGGAATCTGGATATAGAAATTTTATCAAAAGAAATATCCAGAAATATAGGAATAATTAGTCATATTATCCAGAAATATAGGAATAATTAGTCATATGCTAAAATATTAGTCATAAATATTCAAAAATATAGGAATAATTAGTCATATGCTAACATATTAAAATTATTATATTATGCATTAATTGATCCACATTTTGATTACTGTTTGCTATCCTGGGAACAAACAACACTTACTAACATTAATCAATTGCACGTTCTCCAAAATTAATATATTCGATTTATAGATCTTAAACATAACTTAAATGGTGGCAACTTACCAGGGCAAAATATGTTCAGGTGTTCCAGAGCCAACCCGAACAAATATAATAGTCTAACAATTCATCAAATGTTTCATTTTAACTTAGGCAAAATTATGTATAAAAATTCAAAATGAACTTTGGACAGGAGCTCATAGAAATTAATACTGTTACATACCGATATAATATTCGAAACCAAGCTTTGCTGAAACTTACTACACCTAGAACACAAACTACTAAACAAAGCCTAGATTATTCTGGTCCAGAGTTCTGGAACTCTATGCCTGCAAAATTAATATCTATTAACAACTTCAATTTGTTTAAAAAGTAATTAAAACACTACCTACTTACTACAAACCGTCTTCACACGGTATATAAAAGAGTTTTAGGATGGAATAAAAACTTTAATGATAGTTAAAAATTTAAAAGCGTGATCTTTCGGGTCCTGACAACAGGCACCCATCCTCAAACGAAATGAACACATACAATGGAAGAGGCAGCTTTATAGGTATGTGTTCATTGCGTCTGAGAATGGGTGCCTGTTGTCAGGACCCGAAAGATCTCACGCTTTTAAATTTTTAACTATCATTAAAGTTTTTATTCCATCATAAAACTCTTTTATATATCGTGTGAAGACCGTTTGTAGTATGACTGTTTAGCACGAGTTCTGTTTTGCACTACCTACTTAATAACTAATACTCATTCAAAAATGCAGGGTGTGAAGTTGATTGATAAGGGATTATTCGAATGAGGAGGAGGGAAGGCAGGGGATTTAGCAGGTGAGGATTTGGTGACCAGGGGACGTTAGATTTGTTTAATGGGGATTGGGTAGGGGAGGGGGGACAATTCATGATTGTCATTACTACACATATTTCTCTCGATATGCTGTCAATTCAATATCATGCTAGATATTTAATTTACTTAACATGTTGTATCTTAGATGTTACACTATATTACTTTTTGTTTGTTTTTTCTTTCTTCGTTCTCTTTTTATTTCTCTTTTCTTTTCTGACTTTTTTTGCAGTGATCCGAATGCTCTTGGCTTGACTTATACCTATAGGGAGATCAAAGCTAAGTCAGGTCTCTTTGAGGCCTTTTCCTTGATCTTCCCTGCTGTTATTTACATGTTCACGCTCAACTGTTCAAAATTATCAACTTTAATATGTAACAGCAATAAATGAAATGAAATAGCAAGCTAGGAGATTAGGGTTAGGGTACGCTATAGGAAAGAAAAATGTTAGTAAAGCGTAATTACGCAGTCAGCGCCGAGCGCGGTATAGCAGGAACAGAGCCCATGGGGACCAAACCAAGAAACATCGCCCCCAATCGGCAAATCATCTACTCCTGCAGTCATCGAGGGAGATCGAAACATACATGGAGGCTGCAGCTCGCCTCACATAGAACTAAACATTTCACTCCTTTATTTTTATTTGAACATACCACCGTACCTGCCGTAATCCAACCCATCGTGCCTTTAGCAATAAATATCATTTGCCATCATATCCCTCTTGCCGAAGTACCAAAGAACTACGTAAAATTCAAGGGACAGGATGTCCGTTAGATATTCGGAGCTGACCGGGGTGACGGTTGTCCACTGTTAGGGGGATACGTTTCTCGGAGGTTATCGATAATGTTAATCCTAAGGATGCTGTTCGGTACCAACCAGAACTTGTATCTGATTGGAGGTTACCGTTGTTTGGAGGTATCTGTTAATGGAGGTTTCACTTTACTATAACAATCGTTTCTCAAAAATATGTAACGAGACTCAAACTGGCATTTCGTATCACATTATGGAAAGGAAACTTCATACTGAGTGGGGCATTTTGAATAGCAGTTTCGAGAGAAACAATGCGTTGATGACAAGTTGAGCTCGACATAAGCTGTGCAAATGTTATTTGGATACATGAAAAGCCCATGACAATTGAGAGGTATTTTTTCCTATACGACGCTTCAAGTTATTCAAGTAAAAATTCTAGGAGCAATAGCTGTCAGAAGCACGATTCATAAACACTTTAGCCGAGTTAAACTGGAGAGATAATTTTTTTTATTTACAATTAAAATCAACTAAAAGACACGGGAAATATCTTTCACAGCCACGACGCATCTTCAGGCCTAATCAGCAACACTGGTGTGCATGTACAGTAGTATATAGGGTTTTTTTATGTTGGAGGTTTAACGACCACCGTGAGCAACTCAGTGGGCTATAAGCAGTCGCCCGTCCCTAATTTAGGGTCACTGGTTCCAGCGAAGGGAGAGAGCCAGTGATGTAAGACAAACGCAACATCCATGCCTCACCGGGATTCGAACCCGGACCCCTTTCGGACGAATTATCAGAAGCCATCACTTAAACCACTGCACCACCGGGGCAGTATTATATAGTTATCTCCCCATAATTCCCACAATACAAAGCGTGGCAAGTTCAGGTTGCTAGGTAACAGTATGATTAACAGAAGTTTTTACAAAGGTAGTACATACTCATTGAAAGTTTAACAGTGTCAGTAGTCCTTGCCAAATAGAGTTCACATTGATCGGCATTTCCTCATTGCAGCACTTTTCAGAAAAATACGTAATGTATAATGCCTCAGTAAATACTAGCAGAGGTAAGAATCCCATCCCAGTCCGGGTAAAATGTTCCGTCATCTCCTAGTAATAAACAGAATAGTCTGTTTATTACTAGCAGATGTAACAATCCTAACCCCATCCCAGTCCGGATAAAATGTCCCGTTCGAAAGAGTCCTGGTTAATGATGTTGAAATAGTACTGGAACGAAGCAAGTATTCATGTTCCGCCATACGTAATCCAAGATTTGTGGGGAGATAACTATATACTACTGTACATGCAAACCAGTGTTGCCGGTTATGCCTGAAGATCTTGCCTGTGTCTTTTAGTTGATTTTAATTGTAAATAAAATCTTTTTTATCTCTGCAGTTTAGCTCGGCTAAAGTGCTTGTGCATCGTGCTTCTGACAGCTATTGCTATTACAAATTTTACTTGAATTACTCAGCAAGAGATATTATTGATGTGGCTTCAAATTATGTAGGACAACAAGGAGAGGCTCTGGAAAGACTCCAAATGTTTATTAAACCTGTTCACCTTTTATGCAGCCCCGTCAAGGCCCTCCATACCTACAGAGTGCTGAGGACCAAATACTGGAGTCACTAAATGTACTAGTGAGCTAAAATTAAGCCAGATTCCCTGGCCGTGTATAAAATGGGGCCCTTGAATTTTAGGGATATCATTTTCGGCCAACCCGTGGTCTCCAGCTGCCTCCAGCCACCTTTTAAGTAAATTAGAGAGCTCCTGTGATCGAAATAGTGGTTAATTGCGTTTTAATAGTTAATCGCATTTAGCAGTTGTCCACTAGCTGCCGGATTACATTATTTGGGTGAATCGACTTTTCTTTCTTAACGCGCTGTCTCGTCGCCTGGAATGTTTAGTAAGTGAATAAACTCTGTGCCTTTCTACGAAGTAACGTGTCTGTCATGGACTTGTGTTTGCCTTTTGTCTAGACTATCACAGCTGCTTCAATCCCGTTGACATCCCGAACATTAGGAAATGAATATAACAAGAATTAAAGATTGCCAAGAATCTTTTGAGTTGCGGAAGAATTAAATATTTTACCATAAAGTTGAGCTGAATGAATTTCCTTCATTTTCTTTAGAAGGAACAGAGACCATTTTTTTTTTTTTTTGAAATTTTTTTTCCTTTCTTTACCGCCATTATCGCCTGACGTTTTGGAGACGAGTTCACTGATTCCCGCGAGGTGTGTTTGTGTGTTGAGATGAAAGACCTACTCCTACATCATGTGAGTGGAGCGTGACTTCTCTTTCCCTTAAATATGCGAACAGCAGATGATGTACCACGAGAAAATCACGTGCAACACGTCTTTTCCGAATTGTGTTAAAGAGCAAACAAGGTTTCCCTGACACAGTGTGCGCCCACATATTAAGTTTTAGAAAAATGACACTTATTTGATTACCTGTGTGACTGAAAAACTGCTCAAGTGAAAGGGGGAAAAAAAAAACGTTTTCACGAACATTAAAATAAATTTTTCAGTGATTGTTCTCTTGATGTGGTTTTAATGAATTAAACTAATGAAAAACAAAACAAAAGAAAGACTTACTATTTTGTTATAGGCATGTCAATCTCAAAATTTTGTTTTGGAAAAAAAATACATCATATAGCTGACAGAGAAAGCGATAATTGTGCTAAGAAAAATTCACTGCTCTGTTTTTTTTTTCTAAGAAAAATTCAATGCTCTTTTTTTTTCAATTTCAAAAATAAACTTTTTCGAAGAGTTCATTTCCGGTTTTTAGCTAAACACGTCTCTGACATACATCGACGGCCATTTCATTATGGCCACCCCCCAGCTTAGAGAAATGAACGCGCCTGCAGACCGAACGGTGGTGCAGGTGTAGTTCACAGAGCAGAATAAACGTATACAACCTGAGGGGACGAGCTTTCGGTAAGTAATGTTCGGAGTCTGAATGGGAAAAGCTGCCGATTTATCGGAGTTTTATAAAGCACAAATTATGATAGCACGGCGCCTCGGAACTACGATTTCGGAAACTGCGCGGCTTGTGGATTGTTCACGTGCCGCTGTAGTAAGTACATATCAAACGACGAAGAGTCGTTCAGCCGTATGTCGTCCGCAGCTCATTGATGCCAGAGTGGAGCTGAGACTGTCGCGCATTGTTCACAGCGACCGTAGGGCCGCAGTGCGACAAATCACTGGCAGCTACGAGAGTGGTAATCAGGGCAATTTGATATAGCACACAGTTCATCGCAGCCTTCTACGTATGGGCCTGCATAGCCGAAGACCCAGCCGGGTCCTCACGCTGATTGCACGTCATCGCAAACAACGCATGAAATGGGCCCAAGATCATCGAGATTGGACCGTGGATGATTGAAAGAAAGTGGCTTGGTCTGACGACTCGAGATTCCTAGTGCATCATGTAGGCGGCCGAGTGTGGATACGCCGGTTACCAACGGATGCTATGATACCTGGATGCACTGTTGGGCGGAAACAGGTCTGCGGCGGAGGGGTTATGCTGTGGGCAATGTTTTCTTGGGACACTTAAGACCCCATTATCCAACATCACAATCTCTGACAGCTGCCAGGTATCACAACATTGGCTAAGACCAAGTCTACCCATTAATGACAAATGAGTTCCCTGCTGGTGATGGCCATTAGCAGTAGCATAATGCGCCATGCCACACTACCAGAATCGTCAAGGAGTGGTTCGAGGAATATGTTGGGGAATTTCTGGTATTGCCCTGGCCTCCAAAATCACCTGACATGAACTCAATTGAACATTTGTGGTTCGACTTGGAAAAGCAGGTTCCGCGCAAAATCACCACCAGCCTGAAATGTACGGGAACTGGGGGACCTGTTGATGATATTATAGTACCAGATATCCCAGGATACCTATCGCCACCTCATCGAATCGATGCCTCGCTGAGTGGCGGCTGTTTTGCAGGCTAAAGGGGGTCCTACAGTTTATTCGGTAGGTGGTCATAATGTAATGACTCGTCGGTGTATGTGCTGAAATTAACATGAGAAATACAAATTCGAGAAAACGTCCGAAACGAGACGACCGATTGTAAAGATTTTTCATGGACATGTGCAAGGGGAAACACTAAGTCGACATACCCAAGCAACATTGTATTAGTTCCTATAGAAGTATGCAAATGGCGATCATACCTCATCGAACTGGCCAGCACGAGGCCTTGATAAACGTTGTTCTGAGCGGGGTGTTGCAAATGAAGCTTGTTAGAGGAAGGATGGCTCCGCATCATCACTTAGAAAACTATTTACGGTGGAGAGCAATCAGTAGATTGGATCAGAGCAATCGTAAGCGAAGGTAGCAAGATCGCTGAATGTGCCGAGGCAAGTGGTCTCCAACAACCTCTGGAGACTGTGCCACGAAACCGGAACACCAAAGGGCCACGAGAAAGAGGACCATGGGGCACAAGTCTAGAAATTTGTGTTTGTCAGGTTAATTGTGTATATTGTGTTTGTCACGTTAATATATATAAGGGGCGAATATTCTGGGTGTGCGGTGCACACCCACGCAGATATCTCATTCAACCTCTGGTATCGATATTATTTTTTCGGATTTGTTTCTAATAAAACTCGCCAGAGTTAGTCTTAAGGCTTTTAGTGGTGGTTAAAATTAATTTCCCCACATAATATTTTCATTAATAAGAGAAGGTTCGTTCAGTAAGAATATCGCATTCGCGCTAGAATCCCGGGGTGTGCTGTTTTGCGTGCGCACATCCGACGACCTTAAAGCAGCTGTGGTACAAGCGCTCCCAGATGGCGCTGCAGGTCACGTTCTTATTTCATTCAGGTCTCAAACGTACCGCGGAACTCTTAAGGTGTGCTTCCCAAAATCAGCACCGCTTGAGTCTCACGGAGCAGCCAGCTGCTGTTATATTGCTTTTTCTATTTTTATGTATTTCCAGTAAGACTTGCTGAAGTTTGTCCGCTAAACGTAATTCCCTTGTTCAATATTTTCATGAAGAGGACTAAACAAAACGTAGTAGAAAATACTTGCAGCTGCAGGGATGCTATTTTAACAGCGGACACCCGAAGTCGTTAAGGAACTGTAATTCAAAGCTTTCCTGATGGCGCTACAGGTCATGTTTTCATTTCTTCGTGGATCCAACGCAGAGGTTTAAATTCCCAGGGCCGCCCCGGTGGCGCAGTGGTCTAAGCGATGGCCTCTGATCATTCGTCCGAACGGGGTCCGGGTTCGAATCCCGGTGAGGCATGGATGTTGTGTTTGTCTTACGGCAACTGGCTCTCTCCCTTCCCTGGAACCAGTGACCCTAAATTAGGGACGGGCGACTGCGTATAGCCCATTGAGTTGCTCATGGTGGTCGTTAAACCTCCAATCAAAAAAAAAAAAATTCCAGGGTGTGCGCGCTTAAAAAAGAGCACCACTGGTCACACTTGTTTGCGTTTGGAATAGCATGGAATCATAAACACACTTCATCGTTCTGCTACAAGTTTTCTATCTTTTCATCGCTGCGTGAATCGGTGTGTTCATGAGCACAGATACAATTGAATTCTGACATCCATATACAATTTGAATTTTGACAACCATTTAGGTTGACGATGTACTAAGATTTTGCAGATTTTGTAAAGCGGGTTAAAGAAAGTAAGCCTCGTGCTGTATTTAAAACTTATATGTATAAAGAAAAAGATACCAAAATTTCGCTCATCAATCTAATATTTGCACAGGAAATTCAGTTTTTTTTACGATTAAGTGTACGTAAAGATCTTCATTAGGCGGCAGTAAATAAAAGAAATGCTTTTCGTATGTTCAAAATCAATGCGCGAATTTAGGAGCTCGGGATACATAAAGGTTTTGCGTGTTTTTTTTTTCCCATCAACAGCGCACACCCAACCTAAATGGGCACGCGTCGCCACGGATATATATAACAATAAAAATAAAAAAATAAACTCCAAAGTCAACTAGCAGGGAACAAAAAACAAAGCGGGATGCAGAAAGCGTCGAAAATGCTGAGCCTTGGCTTTCTCAAGGACCAGCAAAACTCTGCATTTACTCACTCCACAAAGACCTAGTTGAAATTAGGTTTCTGCTAAGTCATAGATGCAAATATAATTTCCCAAAAATTACGAAATTAACTGAACCGCCCACAAATGTGCGGAAACTTTATAATTAAGCATAAAATTTTATCAAAACATTTTTTTACCATACATCTATAACTTAACTGGCCCGATCCATACTCATCCTCGCCCACAAAAAAACAGAAAAACTTCTGTACAGTGCTCACAAATATTGTGAAAAAGGCTTAGAATTTAGACCCAAGAAACGTGTAAAAAACAACTGCAAAAAAATATATATATATTTTGGAGGAACGCTTAAATTCAAAAAATGCCCAACTTGTAAGACGACATTAATGAACAGAATAACAAAAAAAAAACACTAAGTACAAGAATTTTATTTGAAGTCAGAAGTTCCAAAAATTATTTGCAGCATTACAACACGGCCAACACGTGGTAAGCTACCCGAGGGAAAAAACCCCACCAGGAACCACGCAAGAAAGCAAAGAAAAATGTGTCTACTCTTGTTCAAAGGAACACCCTAAAAAATAAAAAGTAGGGAGAACAGGAGCAAATAACAGAGATCGCTTTATAGATCGTTCCTACGAAACTCAGAATAACTTTAGCCAAAGAAACGTAAAATAAAGCACTGGTAATGTACTTAAAAAAAAAAATATTTTTTTTTGTTTTTGGCTAAAGTTAAGTTTAAGCTGTATATACAGGGTGCATAGGAAAGTCCCTTTAGCCTAAAATAACTTGCAAAAGGAGAGAGGTACAGTTATGTAAGTGAGATAACGGTATAGTAAAGCAACTACGCCCAATCGAGTGCAACCAATAGCAGCGCCCCTAGTGGCGAAATACGGAAGTTAGCCACTGCAAATCGAAAACGAAAAGAGATAGAGCAAACTTTTCAATTACAAAGTTGTAGAGCATCCATTAATTAGTATAAAACGACATTTGTTTTACATGGATATGGTAAATTGTCCCCTGAATACCCTAAAATGTCCAAAATCGATGCGCGACCTTTTCTGTGAACGTTTGAAGGGAACAGGCATAGGTATGAGAAAATACACACGATTTATTGCATAAATGCGTACTTGTGTCAATACAGTTTGATGATGTCGGGCAAAACAAAAACAAAAAAGGCAAACTGGCGCACAGTGATAAAAAGTTAATGGTGAGTGTGTTCGAAGAGTTCGCCATTGCCCACGATACACATTTGTATTCGTGAAAGTAACTCTGCATGCACATTCCTCAGTATGGAAGGTGTCACACTATTGCAAGCATCTGTAACACGACTACATATTCCCGTGCAGCTAGCGCCGCGTTTCGTAGGCATTCGCCGTAAACAAGCACCATCTCGCAATATTGGGAGTGAGTGAAGCTCGCCATTCTGACACAGCGTACGTAGATCTAAACTTCTGATCAGGGTACATCCTGCTACTGTTTTTATATCGTAGGTACGGTACAACGTCACAATCTGCATTTGCATACGGCTACATTTGCGAAATGTGAATGTGCAGATTCGAATCGTCGCGCATCGATGTCGGACATTTTAAGGTATTCAGGCGACAATTTACCTTATCCATGTGAAACAAATGTCATTTTGTACTCATTAATTGATGCTCTAAAACTTCGTAATTAAAAAGTTTGCTCTATCTCTTTTCGTTTTCGATTTGCAATGGCTAACTTCCGCATTTCGCCTTTAGGAGCCCTGCTATTTATTGCATTCGATCGGGCGTAGTCGCTTTACTATACCGTTATCTCACTTGCATAACTGTACCTCTCTCCGTTCGCAAGTTATTTCAGGCTAAATGGACTTTCCTATGCACCCTGTATATACTGTATACACACACACACACGCGCGCGCGCGATATGTGTGTGACATAGGCATCCCCTCTGCAGAGTGGAACAGACCCAAACTGAACGATTGCGATAAATAAGCGGATAGCAGGGCTTCCCAAAAGTGTATGGCAATAGATGAACATGAGTAAACGTGGTGATCTGACCGACTTTAATCGTGGTCGCATCATCGGCGCAAGATCGTGGGTCATTCATCGCCCAAGTGATAAGAACCCTAAGGTTTCCGAAGGTAACGGTATCAAAGGTGTACCGCGAGTATATCGTCGACGGATGTACCAGTTCCCAGAGAGCAAGCCGTGGCGGACCACACGTCATTGATGGCCAGGACCGACTTAGACTATCCAAGCTCCTACACGGGACGAATGAAAGAATGTAATTCTTCCATTTTGTTTTCTGTTCGTTTTACATGGCTATTGGTTAGTTGTTTTGTGACCGTGTGCGTTAATTATTTGGTCTAAATTGCGATTTATTTTACTTTTTCCGTTTTTTTTTACTTTGCTAGGCTTTGTGCTGGTACTTTATGATTTTGCTATTTTCTCGAAAATACTTCTCTGCAGCTCCTAGCGCGTTTAGGTTATCAGTGCTTAAAATTTTTTTTTTCATGTTTGCGTTTTTTAATATATATATTGTATATACATTTGTTTATGTAAGACGACGTAGATATGATGTCCTGCTTAATTAAACCTTTAAGCTCCCTTAATACTAGCAGAGGTGAAATTCAAAATTTGAAAAAAAAAAAAAAAAAAAAAAAAAAAAAACGCAAACAAACTTACATTTAATAAAAGCACTATGGGGAATTAAACTCCTAAAATTTGTTGCATGTCCACTTCAACGCTCTCTTTTAAAGTCGAAATAATTGTACGGGAGTTGTCATTCGTAGTGTTCCTGCGTTTTGACCTTTATGTGTTTCATGTCAGAAAACTTAATTTCGCTTATATAAAAAAGTTTGTTCAAACACTGAAATAATGTTCATCCTCAAATATCTTACTGTTTGGATATTTCTCAGTGAAAAAAAAAAAAAAAAAATTCTGTTCCAGCCTCTGATCTAGCCTTAATTTATTTAGCTACTTAGAGTTCACATAATGTTCACATGTGATAAATGATATTTGTGCTTTCAATGGATTGTCGAACATACCTAAACTTGTCTTCAATTCAGTAAATTGTTTAGGCCTATCATACCAAAATTCTCAATTAAAAAAAAAATTTTTTTTAGATTTAATCTCAAGAATGAAAGCTTGTTACGTAACCCAGCTACATGGCTATAAAGATTATAGATATTTTGGTCTTTTTCTCTCAGTGCAAAATTTAACGCATTCAAATGCTTCTTAAGAAAGCTAAAGAGTAGAGGAAATCGACATCATTAAGGTTTGTTAGATCAGTATCACATTCTCTTTCTTCCAATAAAAAGAAATCTCTTTCCAAATTTGATAAAAGTATCTCTTATTAGTTTCCAGCATTCAAGCGGCAGATTCGACTGTAGAGGAGCAGCTCACCACATGTGTCAAAATATTTTTCTAAAAATATTTTGAATTTTCAATGCATAACAGCACGGTTTCGGTTCTAATTAAATACGTCATTTTCACTTATCTGATGTATTTGACAGTCCCAGCGAAGACTCTCGTAATGCTTGTTGGCGTACAATGCAATGCAACGTTGCAGATTTGTGAAGCAGATGTTATCGGCAGATGGATGCCGAATTTAATCATGCAAGTAGACATACCTCAGAAAACGTGAATGTTACAGCATCCTGGAACTGGAATCTAACCCGCATCTCCCGATCTACGTTCTAGTATGTTACCGTTATACCACTCAGAACACGAACCTCCACGCTGCTGTAGATGTCCTTTGTGACTCGGATGTAGTGTTCTTCAGGGGATTCACTTTCAGCTTGCGCGCCGCCGAGAAGAAGAATCATAATGCCACGATTTAATTTTTTTAGATTGGTGGTTTAACGACCACAGTGAGCAACTCAGTGGGCTATAAGCAGTCGCCTGTCGCAAATTCAGGGCCATTGGCTCCAGGGAATGGAGAGAGCCAGCGCCGTAAGACAAACACAGTATCCATGCCTCACCGGGATTCGAATTCGGACCCATCTCGGACCTGGATGGTGTAACGGTAACATCATAACAATCATTGTCAACCATTACACCAATATGCAAGGTTTTGTTTTGAAATGAATAGGTGTATCTGAATGGATTTGTTGCGCAGATTCCGAAAATGACCTTCAAAATTCCGTATCACGTCAAGTTTTTTCACCAATGACGGAAATGTGAAAATAAAAAAAAACCGTTATTTTTAATGACATTTTTATATGGCAACGTTTGTAACGTGTGAAAATGTTCTCTGGATGGGCGGAATGATTGTTTAAGGAATAGATAAACATAAATATATAGCTGATAATGGAAATGCAACTGTTTTATCTGTATGACGTCACGATTTGCGCCACTCACAAAGGCGGAACATGAGAGAATGTTATCTTGGCACGGCAGTATGACTCATACCTCACGCTTACCTCACACCACTGCTCCCTTCTTTCAATTGGTCACATGTGGCGCCATTTGGGGCAGATCGTGTTACACTAGTCAGTGCAAAGAAGGGACTGGTCCCGTTCGGTTGTTTCTTTATGCCGTGTGCAATGGCTTCACGTGGTTGTGTAAATTATCCAGACATATTTTGCTACATATGTGGCTGTTATACGACAGGAAAAAAACAGAGGCAAAATATTACGCCTTTCGTGAAAAATGCTTATTTTCAATACTTCGGCATTAAACCAGCAGATCAGGACAAAGTTTTGCCTCCTCACAATGTGTACCGTGCATGTGTGGAGGGGTTGAGGAACTGGAAAAGTGGAAAAAGGGCATCAATGCCGTTCGGTGTACCATGGTGTGGCGTGAGCCAAAAAAGCACAGTGATGACTGCTGCTTCTGCACAGTAAATATCGTGGGCCATACCAGAACCAGTAAGCGTAACATTGTGTATCCCAATATCCCATCTGCCATAAGACTAGTGCCCCATAGTGAATCCATCCGCGTCCAGTTATAAGCCCCAAAAGACACCGATTCAGACGGTGATACAAGTGATGAGATGTACCAACCGGACAGCATGGAGAATGAAACCCCAGTGCCATTTACCCAGCATGAACTGAATGATTTGGTTCGTGATCTGAATTTACCAAAAGACGCAGCAGAGCTTTTAGGATCAAGACTTCAGGAAAAGAATTTACTGTGTCCTAATACGAGATTCTCCTGGTACAGACACCGAGAAGCAGAATTGGTTCCGTTTTTTGCTGAGGAAGGTGGTTTGGTATATTTGGTATAAGACAACATATTCGAGGTACACAACTTTTTGGGGAACACAAAGGCTTCAAATTACACCACTTTAGTCGAGGACATGCTGGAATCTTATGAACTGCTTGGTTGCAACATGAGCGTCAAAGTTCACTTTCTTCACGCTCATCTAAATTACTTTCCTAAAAATATTGGTGATTTTTCGGAAGAACATGGCGAGCGCTTCCATCAGGATATTATTAAAGGGATGGAAAAGAGATACCAAGGAAAGTGGACTGTACATATGATGGCCGACTATTGTTGGATGTTGAACAGAGACTGTACGGACGCACACCGAAGACAATCCAAAAAGAGGAAGTTTGAAGGGGAGCTCAGTGGCGAATGTTAGGTATGTCTGCTTTTGAATATGTATTTATGTTTATCTATTCCTTAAATAATCATTCCGCCCATCCAGAGAACATTTTCACACGTTACAAACGTTGCCATATAGCAATGTCATTAAAAAATAACGGCTTTTTAAATTTTTACATTTCCGTCATTTGTGAAAAAACCTGACGTGATACGGAATTTTGAAGGTCATTTTCGGAATCTGCGCAACAAATCCATTCAGATACACCTATTCATTTGAAAACAACAGAAAAAAGTTGAAAAATTGGAGATCAGTGTTATCAATCCACTGCTGGAAGAAGGGTCTCCCCAAGTTTCTTCCGTAGCGGTTTGTCTTGAGCCTGTCTCCTCCATGTCACTCCGGCATGCTTTCGTATTTCATCCATCCATCTCCCATGGGGTCTTCTTCTGGGTCTTTTTCTGTCCCTTGGAATTCAGTCTAAAATTCCAGTTGTCGATCGGTGGTCTGTTCTTCTGGCGACATGTCCAGCCCATTACCATTTCAGTAATTTCACGCTGGTCATGATGTCGTCCACTCTTGTCATTTTCCTTATCCACAGGTTCCTCTTGTCTTTCCTGGTTACACCAAGCATGCATCTCTTCATCCTTCTTTGAGTTGTTTGCAGTCTTGGTTTATCTGTTTTTAGTTAAGATCCATCTCTGCTCCATACGTAAGCACTGGCAGGATGCATTGATTAAACACTTTCCTTTTAAGGCATAATGGCATACTGCTCGTAAAAATTATACTCTACCTTCCAAAAGCTTTCCAACCAAGTTTAATATGTCGATTAATTTCTTTTTCATTGTGGCTCTCACTTGATATCTGCTGCCCAAGATAAATGTAGGTATCGGTTGTTTCAAGCTTTTCTCCATCAATCAATAAATCTTCATACTCGAACGTAAATCGGGAAATGTGGGTTAGAATTCCGTTCCAGGACAATGCAATTTTTAAGTTTTCTGATGCATGTCTACTTGCATTTCAGATTTGGTTCTATCTCTACAGGTAACCTTTCCCATAGTGATATATTTAGCTCCGTAAGTTACTATGGTGGCGCATTTGTCCAAACCACCCTATTCCGTTTTACCGGATTTAGGTTGTTTATAAATGACTTCTCTCCATGTTCCATGTAATGAAGCTAATTTCAAATGCCACATAGAACAGTGAAAGTTGTTGCCTACTTCTCTTATAAATATTAACATCTGACTGGTATCCGGAAAATCAGTAAACTTATTTGTGCAACAGAAAAATAAGAGCAGTCCTGAATAATCTTTTCTAGTTTGCCGCTAACATGTTTGCTCATCTATGCCACACGGCAGTGTATGTATATTTTCATGTGGAAATGTAACGCTTTCAGAATTTTAGCTAGTTCGACTTCACCAAAAGCTTTTCTAATGTCAATAGCCCAATTTAAAATTAAATTTCCACCAGAGAATGCTTTCTTTGCCTTAGCTATTCATTTAGAAACAGAAAATGAGGCAATTACAGATGCCTACTGAGTTTCAATTACAAATAAAAATGTGCCGAAGGGAATAAACATTATGACCAGAGCGCCTATATGCAAATCGAAGCAACTACAGGCGAACGACGGGGCGTGTGAAGGTGGCGAAAAGGCATAAATTACACCTGATACTGAGATCTGTTAAGCAGTGTTATTGATCTTCTTCAAATGTGAAAGGCATAACATACACTGGCCTCCAAAAGCTAAGGTACAACCTGTTTTTTGTGTATAACTTCCAAACAAAGTAATAGAAAAACATGAAATGTGGATGAGCTGTACATTATATATTTATTTATTGGATTTGCATTCGTTTTACATCATGAATAATTTACAAAAGAATAAATACGTTTCGCTCAAAACGTCCACGTGTGGAGAAAAAGAAGTGACAGTGTTTTCTATAAAATAATGAAAGACATGAGTTTTAATAAGGAATATGTCCATCTCGAGCTGTAATGGATTCTTGGCAGCGCCTGTGCATGCTGGAAATCAAGTTGTATGTCACCTGAATGGGAAGCAAATACCATACACGGATCAACCCTTGTTCCAGCTCATTTAAAGACCGTGGAGGAGTGAGAAACCGCCTGTCTTTCAAGGTAGTCCCAAAGGTGCTCGACAGAATTCAGGTCAGGGATCGAGCGGGCCAGTCCATTCGTTCCATACTTTGATCAGCAAGATATCTGTGGACTGGCCTTGCTCGGTGAGGTCTGACGTTATCGTCCATTAGTTGGAAATCATCACAAATCGCACCAGCATACGGTCTCTCATATGGATCAAGGATCTGGTCCCGATATATCTGCGCATTCAGAATTCCTCCATGGAACACAAAAAGATCAGTGCGACCATCCGAACAGATCCCAACTTAAACCATGATTTCACCCCCTCTATAACTGTCTCTTTCAATAATGTTGGATGAGTTGTATCCGGTGCCTTGTTCTCTCCAGATCGGAACACGACGTGAATCACTCTCCAACTTTAACTGGGACTCGTTTGTGAAGAGTACAAACCTCCACTGTTGTGTGGTCCAGGTGAAGTGCTCTTTTGCCCAACGTAATCAGACACATCTCTGCGATCGGTTAAGAGGAACTCACACAAACAGGTCTTCTTGCATATACAGCCCTTGCATATGAAGACATCTTCGCAACACAGTAGCGGATATTCTTGTCCCTGATGCCACAACATGATCTGCAATGAGCTGGGACACAGTAGTGTTCCTTCTTCTTCGTGCCGAAAAAGCCAGAGATCGATCATCCGACGAGGTTGTAACACGTGGCCGACCTGGGAAAGGTCTCCTTGAAACTGCATTTTCGGATTCGAACTGATCCTAAAATCTTTAGACCACACTGTGAGAAACATTAAGCTGTCTGGCAGCATCAGCTTGTGATGAGCCGGTCGCCCTCCATCGTACATAATTGGGTAAACGATTTCTCCTTGACATCACTAACAATGTCTTCGTACCTAAAATTGAAGATCAATGAACATTCATTCATACATCCAGAGCTACTTCTGGTTTTTATATAAATACCCAATTCTTGTCCCCACAAACGTGGTAAGTATACAGTTTTCATGTGATTTTAGTAACGGGACTTTATTATCCTTTATATCAACTCTTTCTTTGTATTCTTTTAATGTTGAGATTCAAATAACTGGTTGTACCTTAACGTTTGGAGGCCAGTGTAGTTGGACAAAGGTCCAATTGCAGTGGCCAGACGACTTGGTCAGAGCATTTCCGAGACGGCAAGGTTTGTGCGATGCTTACGAACTGCCGCAGATAGAACCTTCAAAATGTAGTCAGAGGACTACCAAGAACTGCCAGCAAGCTGTGTGCCGTCCGCGGCTCATCGATGCTAGAGGTGAGCGAAGGCTATTCCATATGGTACGAGCCAACAGCAGGGATACCGTAGGTAACTCGCCAGTAATTTGAATACTGGTGATGGAAGTAATGTGTCAGAAAACAATGCATTGAACATCGCTGCAAATGGGGCTGCGTAGCCTCAGGCAGCTCCATGTACCCATGCTAATCCAGGTATACTGCAAATGCACCTACAAGCCCTGCTTTTCAGGCTTTTCCTATTATGTTCATTATCCGATACTTATTCGTTCTGCGCTGGTTTGTTTTTCGTTCTGCATTTCCATGGAGTGTTGTGTTATCGGTGTTCCCATAACGTTTACGCTTTACTTGGTATTTACAACCTGTGGTTCTTGGGGAATTTACCTAGTTTTTACATTTTTAATAAAATTACGTTGAAAATCTGAAGTGCGATTTTGGAACGGTCATAATACTTCCCTATAACGGCGGTGTATGAGAAAATAAAAACCACGTATTATTTGAGGGAACTCGAAGAGGCGTAATGTCATGCCTCGCCCTCCCACGTAAGAATAGCTTGGTGCGGTCCTGCTGATGGATGCACCTTTTCGAATACGTGTTACGAAGAGGGCTTTACCAATACGGATAAGAAATTTACCTTGGAAAATGGAGTTCATCCTCCTGAAAACCTTAAAGAAACGAGAAACACGTGTAATGTTCGTTTAAGTACAGCTGTCTGAACTATAGACTAATCAGTTCTTAAGGACTTCATTTTTAAGTGAAACATGAGTCAGTCAAATAACTTCAGAAAATGTTACTTACTATCAGTCTTTATTCAGCAAAACGTTTTTAGTACGACTCAGTCTTCAACATTAGTTGAAAAAAAAACCAATTACTTGTTAGAGAGGGTTTAACGAGAAACAACACCAGCTCTAAATATTAAATACTTACACGTCAGGAAATCACAACTTCAAGTACTTCAACTTCCGAAACTACTATTTAATTATACTACCATAATCTCACACTCACTGCTGCTCCTCAAACATTATATAACGTTCAGTTCTAATCGGGCAGGTGCACACGTCATACGTTCCGACCCCTAAGGTGTTGCCAAGCATACTCTTGCGAGAGAGAAGGTATCACGCTAAGTTTGAAAAATGTTAAGGAGAACGAACTCAAATGTACACAGAGAAAGAAACTAAAAAGGGCCGCCCCGGTGGCACAGTGGGCTTAGTGATGGCTTCTGATCATTCGTCCGAAAGAGGCCAGGGTTTGAATCCCGGTGAGGCATGGATGTTGTGTTTGTCTTACAGCACCGGCTCTCTCTCTCCCTGCCCTGGAACCAGTGACCCTAAATAAGGGACGGGCGACTACTTATAAGCCCATTGAGTTGGTCACGGTGGTCGTTAAACCTCCAATAAAAAAAAAATAAAAAAATAAAGTTAAATTAGAGTACACGTCATACATACCTTTGTTTTACGTTTGCAGGATTTAACATCAAAAGCAATAAAAAAAGTAAGCCGAAGTAGTATAATCAACCATTCTTCTCTCCAGTGCCTTTCTATAATAACAACGGATAAACTAGTAAATATCAAAATTTGGTAATTGAAAAACTCAGGTAAATGCATGATGCCACCTTTTTGTTATTTGGTTTACCTCACAAGATACCCATAATTCCCTTTGCTGGTAAAATAATTCTCTCACGGAAGGAAAGTTTTCCTCTTTACAGTCTTGAAAGAACTGTTTAGCAAACTGCGGATCTAATCATGCCAAATGTTCATTTTCCATGATGCCTCCCTTCTCATGACTTTTTTTCTCCCACTGAGAGAAGGTATATTTTCCGAGGCATTTGTGACAGCACATCTTCCGGTGGGTGACACCGGTCTCGGTCATATGCACTGGGAATTATTGATCACGTGGCGCGTGATGAGTTATGAGATGGAAAAGTAAAAAGGGAAACGGAGCTCGCACAAGAGGAATACTGGGTACGCCAAGAAAATGAGCTCCAAGTAAGAAGCATGTGAGATAGAAAAAAAAAAGATCTTTTCCTCTTACCTTTCCTGAATAGTTCAGAATTAATCTCAAGGAAAGAACTATTCGAGACGTGGCTGTCTTACGATGAGGTAGAATTCGCGTTCTTCTTATTAACTCTTTTTTTATTTCCATTTAATAGATCGGTCTTAGTGCCATGTTTTTAAGTTTATAGAAAATTAAATATATTAGAAGACTAAAAGAAATTTAATAGTGCCTGGGAAGAGAAATCTGTCAAAGAATTTTGGCAACACCATAAATCCGATTTTCTCAAAGACTTCTTCTTTTCCTCGAAAATGAAGTACATCCTTAATGCTCGCGTGTGTGTCTTCAGGGGACTTCAATGAAATCGCGAAGAACCCAAAGTTATCTGATTGCGAAAATTTTAAAATGCATTATTAGGACGGTAAATGGGTGGAAAAAATGCCATCAGAAAAAAGTCATCCAATCTAGCCCCCCTAGGGGACTGCTATATTAAAATATGTACGTACTAAAACGCTTGATCACAGATATCATACACTATCTACCAACAAGTAATAGGCCACCTGTGATAGCAAAGGAAAATGAAGTTTATTCACCTTCAATAGTTGGTGGAGCCTCGCCGATCGGCGATTACAGCTGCGACCCTCCGGGGCATATTCTCAACCAGGCGTTGTACGACGGCTAGCGGTATTTTCTTCCACTCGGCTTGGAGAAGACAGGTCAGTTTCTTCACCGATTTCGGACGGTGGGGGCACCCCTTAAGTCGACGCTCCAACTCGTTCCAGAGGTGCTCGAGAGGGTTAAGCTCCGGGCTCTACGCCGGCCAGTCCATTCGATTAACCCAATTGTCACCATACCGAGCCATAGTGGACCTCGCAACATGACAGGTGGCATTGTCATCCTGAAAGTAACACATGGGTCCACCCCGTAAAACTGCCACAACGTAGGAAGCTCATGGTCATCCAAAATGGTGCAGTAGGTTTCGGCGTTGAGTCTACCAGGAATTGCGACCAAAGGTCCCGTGCCATACCAGGAGAAACACTACCATAGCATAATTCCACCGCCGCCGAACTTCACAGTTGGTACAATACATTCCGGCAGGAGACGTTCTCCAGGCAGACGCCAAACCCAGACCCTGCCATCCGAACGGTAGAGGGTGAACCTTGATTCGTCGCTCCAGAGAACCTATTTCCACTGTTCAACGGTCCACTGTCGACGTTCTTTGCACCACGTTAGCCGAGCAGCGCTATTGGACTTAGTGATCAAAGGCTTGTGGGCGGCAGCACGTCCATGATAACCAAGCATATAAGCTTCCTTACGGATGGTATTCATCGAAAGAACACTCCCGGATGCCTGTTGAAATTCCTCGCGGATGTGGCTCATTGATTTGGTGCGGTTCTTCCGAATTTCTCTGGCCAGCACCCGTCGATCTCTAACTCCCAGTTTTGTGGGTCTGCCGGGTCGGGGCACATTCCGACAGTCAGCTCTCATCTTCCACTTGCCAATCACGTAGGCCACTGTCGATTTTGGGTACTTCAACTTGCTGGATATGTCACATATGGATCGGCCATTTCTGTGATACTCGACAACTACACTTTTCTCGAAATCAGAAAGCTCCGAACTGCGTGACATCTTGCATGCGACTGGTTGCGTTGTTGTTTCCCACACGATATTTAACGGCGGCGGCCGTGACGTGTATCATGACCGCGGATATCGTTGATTGCAGGGGTGTCCAAGTACTTGTTGGTAGATAGTGTACAAGGGATATTTACCGTCCACGCAATGCACTGACGCACTATTTGGTTGTCTGCTCTGTTGAATATACATGATCGTATCAGAATAATATAACCACCTCCGGAATCATGTACCCGCCGAGGCGCGTCACGTAGTGCACGTGATAAGGTCGAGTACATGGGGATATAAGGGGTCTGACAGGGCAGACAAGTCGTAGTGCGTTACGTGAGCACAATGGGCACAGGTAGTAATTTAACGGACGTTCAAAACGAATGATCATCGGCTACCGCGCCAAGGGTGGAACCATTTCAGAAACAACAAACTTCGTGTGCTGTTCGCGAGGTGCTGTAGTAAGGGTGTACCAAGAACAGACCGCTTATACACCGAGTACCTCCCGACGTAATAACTGTGGAGCCCCAAAGCTCATCGACCCTAAAGGAAAACCTAGCCTCCGTCGTCTGGTAAATGGCAATTTACACGCAACAGTACAGCAACTGACCACGCAAATGAACACTGGGGTAACCAGGTACGTGTCCCCGATAACAGTAGAGCGAACCCTGTTACGCATGGGTCTCCTGAGTTGACGCTGCGTCAAGGCACCCATGTTAACACAGGTCCATCGGCAACGACGCCTACAGTTGGCATCGGACTCCCGTTATTGTTCAGTGGAAGAATGGAAAAAGTTTGCCTTCACCAAAGAATCGAGGTTTCTACTCCATAGAAGGGACAGGCGGTGGCGGATATGGCATCAGACACACGAAAACCAAAACTCGAACACGCGTTTCGACCAAGTACATGCCGTCGGTGACAGTGTGTATGTCTGGGGGATGTTTTCCCGGTATGACCTGGGACCGCTGGTAGCAGTGGATGGGTCTCTGAACGCCAATGGCTACATGTCCGTCCTCGTTGACATCATGCATCCCTTCATGTTGTACGTTTACCTTGGTGGTGATGATGTCTACCTACAGGACAATGCGCCAGGCCATGTTGCGAAGGGAATGCCTCACTGGTTTCAGGAGCATGACAGCAATGTCTCCGTTCTCCCTTTGCCGGTGAAATCGTCCGATCTCAATCTTATAGAGCCCTTGTGCAACTGTTTGGATCGATAAGTTCGACGTGACAACGTACATCTGCGTCCTCTCCTGGACCTCCGTGCTCTGTTGCAGTCCGAATGGGCACGTGTGCCTTGGTCAATCTTCCAAGGGCCTCATTGCATCTGTCACGACATCTCGTCGCTGTCATCCGGACCAATGGTTCCCTAAAGCCCACGTTATTTCAGAATCATCCTTCAGGTTATTGAGAGCTTTCATAACTACACATACATAAATGTATGCATAGTGTGATATGTCGGTGTTGCAAGCTTAGGAATTTTTTTTTTTTTGCAGGCGGAAAATCCATTTTCATAATTTAACTGCATCACAAATGAATGTGCTACAGATTGTATTTTGGACGACAAGTGGTAGTTTTCCAGTTCTTGTTCCAGTCCGTTAAAAATGGCCCAAAGTTTATTCAATGTTTTATCAAAGTGTGGTAGCCATCGGGTTCAATGAGGGTAACTGAAAAAAAAAGAAGAGGTCCGTACGACCACCGCTATTTTTATTTTGGTGGTTCGACCCTACTTCTAGTGATCTCGTACCATCAGTCTTCCAAAGAATAGCAACGCTGACTATATCGCATTATATTGGTCAGACGGAATTTGAAAGCACTCCAAAATTACGATCCTTCCTGCTTTTAACTGAAAGCTTGTTAATATACAAAATGGACCAGAGATGTTGTAACGAGGATTACCCATGTGTAATTCTTCTACCGTGGAGACTTCTAATTGATAAGAACAGACAAAATGAGACTGAACTTATTCCATCGCCTCATTGACGATTTCGTGACTTTTATTGGACACGCGCTTTACCATATAGCTACTTCAATTTATGACATCTAATGTACACAAGTATATAACCTATATTATTGTCCAGTTTATGTGCATTGTTCTTACATCTGAGGATTAGTTAGAAGCTAACTAGAAAGGTCTTATTTATTTTAACCAGCGTGTTTTTAACATTAAAACTATTTTAATCGTGTATAAGATGGCATTATTTTTCCATTAGGAATTTGAAAGCAATAGAATTAGTTTGCATTCGAGCCTCATTGCCAACCCAGGAAGACAAGTAACCTTCTCCGCTGTAACCAGAAGGCACCGTAATTGTAACCAGAAGGCACCGTAATTGAAGACCCTGTGTCCGTCGACCTGCTGTATGTGTGCTCTGTCGAACACAGGCGTTACCGCCGTCGACCGGACCTGTCTTATTCACGGATGAATCATGTTTCTCTACGAAAGAGGAAATCAGACGTATATTAGCCTGGCGAGAGGCTGAAACCTCGTACACGTCTCGTAACGTCATCAAACAAAGCGCACTTTAAGGTAGTAGTGTGATTATGTTAGTGATGGGCATAATCGAGTAGAAATTTTCGATTCATTCGATTATGGAAATCTCTCGAAACATTCGATTACGCCGAATTCATTCGATTAAAAAAACCATCTCCAGATAACTCTCGACTGCTCCTACCCTGTCTTGTTCTAACGAGTGCATTCGAAAGGTGAAATCACTCGTCACAAAATGCTAGTCTGCCCGAAAACATCTCTAGAGGTACCGAGATCAGTGCCGTCTTAACACTTGTGGAGGCCCTGGGCCGTCAAATTTTTCGGGGCCCCTGATCTTATTTATACACTGGTGTGCAAAAATTAAGGACAAAGAGGAGAAATTAGCATAACAGCGGAACGAGCTGGCAGAACGGACCGAAAGACCACTCAGGAGATAGACTAGGGTCCGGTACGGTAGGGCATGCACATATATGCAGCATGACGTGGGGGGAGGGGGAGTGTTAGAAGGGTATAAAGCGCACGGGCGGTGTACGCTCAGCAATTCGGTGAAAGCTATTGCACGGTGTACATCGGTTTGAACGACGTCGAGTTGCTGCCACCGTGTGATATGGCAAACAGGCAATCCAGTAGACGACATCTGCATGACTTTAACTGAGGTCGCGTCTTTGGGAAGCTGGAAGAAGATCGAAGTGTGACTAAGGTGGCCGAGGAGTTCGGGATCGCTCACAGCATCGTTTCACGAGCTTGAAGAGCATTTCAAACGACAGGAACAGCTGTCCGAGATTTAGCAGTGGTCGTCCACGAGCAACCACGGCGGCGGACGACCGGTATGTTATCCTTCAGGCGAGAAAAGACAGACAGCAGACAGCGGAAGAAATCGCAAGGCACATGCAACAGACAACTGGACGTCCGTTATCGCATTTTACCGTCGCCAGGAGGCTGCACAAAGATGGTCTATTTGCACGACGATCAGTACGGTGTGGGCCATTAACGCCTGCTCATCGGATTCGGAGGTTTTTTGTGGTGCCAGGAACACAAGAACTGGACACATCAGCAATGGGGTCGAGTTCTCTTTCTGGATTAGAGCCGATTTAGTCTGACGAGTGATTCTGGACGTATACACATCTGGAGAGAGCAGGGAACACGCAATCACACCTCCAACATCATCGAAAGGGACCGATTTGGAGGTGGCGGAGTTCTCCTTTGGGGCGGTGTCATGCTTGGTAGCCGTACTGACCTCCACATCTTCCAATTAGGTTCAGTCACTGATGTCCGCTATTGCACCGAGGTTCTGCTGCCTCACGTGCTTCTGTTTAGAGGTGCTGTGTGTCCTGAGTTCCTCTTCATGGACGACAACGCTACACCCCATCGTGCAATGGCTGTCGCAGAGCTGTTGGAGAGTGAAGATATTCAACGCATGGATTGGCCCGCAAGGTCTCCGGTCCTAAATCCAATCGAACACGTGTGGGACCTTCTAGGGAGACGCTTGGCAACACGTCACCAGCCGCGAGCAACGATTCGACAGCTGCGATTGGCGCTACAAGACGAATGGGCAGAGATGCCTCAACAACTTCTTAAAAACCTAGTCCTCAGCATGGACAGAAGTTGTAAATCCTGCAACGCAGTCAGGAGTGATCATATCCCCTACTAA
The DNA here is from genome assembly GCA_039090855.1 of Macrothele yani. Lineage (NCBI taxonomy): Eukaryota > Metazoa > Arthropoda > Arachnida > Araneae > Macrothelidae > Macrothele > Macrothele yani. The sequence goes on from CM077025.1 coordinate 18,627,961, forward strand.
AGACTGGATTTGTCTTGGCAGCCGCCTGTCACATGGACGTTTTTGTCTCCTGTTCAGTTGTGCTCGAAGCTACCTTTTCAATAAAGTGCCTTTGTATCCTTTGGATTCCTTGTTTGGACGGTTTTGCTCACTTGTCCCATATTCTTACATCTTGGGGATCTTATCGTATGGTTTGAGTCGATGTGGAGCACTTCTGCACGACGTTACATTCGAAAAAGCGTTTTGTCGTTAATTTTTGCACGCCAGTGTATATATATACATATGTTGTATATACATATGTTGTATATACATATGTTGTATATATATACATCATATGGTATTATTGCATGAGGTCGCGGATTGCCTAGTCTTCAACGTTCGTGAGTGCCACGAAGAAGACCTCAGGTTCGATTCCACGCAGGTACGAACGCTCGAACCACTAAATATCCTCCCCTTTCTACTTCTCTTCCGTGTTACTTTCCTATCGAGCACTCTAGCCCAAATCTCATAGCATCCTATTTCTAAAAGTTGTTTAAGACCTGGGGGTCAGACACTCCCTTCCTAAAATCCTCTACATATGATGATCTGATCTGGTATTACAATGTGTGGTTTTTTTTATTCACACATGGTATTATTACAATATGGTATTATGTGTATACAACATACACTGACGGAAAAAAAATTCCAACACCAAGAACGGGTTGTGTTAGGTAAGCAACAGTTAGTAGGAGGTGAGAGTACATATGTAAGATGACGTCTATGCAAATTTCGCGCTCGGCGCATACGTGTGGCACTAGTAGCGCCCCTCGGAACATGCAAAGCAGGTTTGCTGTAAATACGCGCTGTAACGTTCGTGAGCGTTAGTTATCGTTGAGATTCGACGTAGGGTGTTGATGTTAGTCAAGAATGCCTTTAAGAAGACGAAGAAACCATTATCAACAGCTCACAGAGTTTGAACAAGGTCGTGTAATAGGGCTACGAGAAGGTGAATTTTCTTTCCGCAATATTGCAGAATGACTTGGCAGGAATGTAGCCACTGTGCATGATTGTTGGCAGCGGTGGTCAAGGGAAGGTACTGCCTCAAGAAGACCGGGTTCCAGCCGGCCACGTGGCACTACTGAGAGGGAAGACCACCGTGTACGGCGTATGGCCGTGGCGCATCGTACCGCGTCTGCGGCAGCAATTCGAGCTGCAGTTGACACCACAGTGACACAACGAACTGTTACAAATCGGTTACTTAAAGGACAGCTCCGAGCCAGACGCCCTGTAGCGTGCATTCCACTTACTCCAAACCACTGCCGTTTGCGACGTCAGTGGTGTAAAGCTAGAGCTCATTGGAGGACGGAGTGGAGATCTGTTGTGTTTTCTGATGAAAGCCGGTTCTGCCTGGGTGCCAGTGATGGCCGTGTGTTGGTTAGAAGGAGGCCAGGTGAGCCCCTGCAACCAATATGTCTGCGGCTGAGACACGCTGGACCTACACCTGGAGTTATGGTCTGGGGAGCAATTTCCCATGACAGCAGGAGCACTCTCGTGGTTATCCCACGCACCCTGACGGCACAGTTGTACGTCGGTCTGGTGATTCAACCTGTTGTGCTGCCATTGATGAACAGCATTCCAGGGGGTGTTTTCCAACAGGATAACGCTCGTCCGCATACCGCTGTTGTAACCCAACATGCTCTACAGAGTGTCGACATGTTGCCGTGGCCTGCTAGATCACCAGATCTTTCACCAATCGAGTACGTATGGGACATCATTGGACGACAACTCCAGCGTCACCCCAACCAGCATTAACCGTCCCTGTTAATGCTGGTTGACCGACCAAGTGCAACAGGCATGGAACTCCATCCCACAAACTGACATCCACAGCACCTGTACGACACAATGCGTGAACGTTTGCGTGCTTGCATTAAACATTCTGGCAGTTACACCGGTTATTAATGTACCAGCATTTCACATTTAAAATGGCTCTTTTCGCGCTTACAATAAGCTGTGATCTTGAAACCTTAATCGATTAAATATGTTACCTATACAAATGTATTGCCGCCATTTCATTCTTCTACAACTATTTTTTCGTGGTGTTGGGATTTTTTTCCGTCAGTGTATGAGAATTCTTACGTATATTCACCATCATCAATTACCATGTTATTTCAGCGAAGAAAATTCGAGGTCCTGTAATTTTTTAAATACCACTTGAATGAAAAATGGTGCATGACAAAATTGTAGAACTCCATTAAGTGTAACAAATGCACTTACATTTAGTTGCGTAGTAAATTACAATAGAATTGGTTCTAAAATATATGTTTCTTCCCTATTCTGCAAATTATTCAAAGAAAATTAAATTAAAAAAGCAGAAGAAATAAACCAATCAGCGCCGTTTCCGGACAAAATGACGCATCGGACAACAATGCCTATATGCGGCCTCAGTCATTGTTATTTATTTAAACAGCGAAGATTGAATATATATATATATAAGTAGCCTAGGTGGACAAATCTCAGTGATATGCTTGTACATACGTGCACTTCTTCGCATAGATAGACAACACAAGTGACTGTTTAAAAGAAAAAATTTATGCCGAGAAAAAGCAATTTGTGCGTGGCCTTCATGACCTTCAAGCCGCAGTCGGGATCGGAAGAGAGGTCGGCTTTTTTTTTTTTGTTTCCTATTTTGTCACAAAAGATCCACCTTAATACCTAACTTCCCTCCTGCCTGCCTCCTTGGCAAATCGAAGCTACAAGCAAGGTTTGAACAAAAAAAGTAAAAAAAAAAAAAAAGGCGGAAGGATTTCCAACTTTCTACTTTGGTCTCTTATTTTCCTTAAATATATAAAAAAAAAAAAAAAAAAACTCTTCTGGTGAGTGGTGAGTTTGATTTTTTTCTAAACCCATAGGACTGTTGGGGCGTTGGGGGCCCCAGTTCAGGTGGGGGCCCTGGGCACCTGCTTCTAGGCCTACCCCTTAAGACGGCAATGACCGAGATTCGAGAGGTTCGGTAGTATTAAACTCCCTTTTCGCATGACCGAATTATTATATCTCGCACAGGAAGTTTCACTCGGGTTTCTTCTACTTTCTTGAGCTAGGTTATGCTATTCGAAACAATTTAGGCTTCCTTAGCGTCAGTTCGTCCGATTTGTCAAACGCAGACGGCGGCTGTGATCGTATCGCGCCATCTGCCGATAAATTATAAAGCTAGAAATCATTCGAATGATTAATTGTTTTGAATGAATATCTCGATTTGTCAGATTTCTCGTTTTACAACCTTTCGATTCTTAAATTCAATCGATTTTGCTCAACACTACTAGGTGTCGTGAAGCGGATACATCACTCCCCTTCCTTAAATTCCTGCTTTCAAGCCAGGGACCTTCTGATTGGCTTCTATCTCTGAAAGCAGTCATTTGCACCCTCACTGCCCTGGGGGAAGGCATATAAGAGCTCTGGTATAGCTTCAGACTCCACTTTCCGTGTTGGATTTCATTACTTGGAACAAACAGCAGATCAATTAGTAATGACCCCCGTTCCTCAGTGAATTCCTATCCACCCTCCTCATTCGTCACCGGCCATACAAAGGTAGAAAAAGGCTTAAACTAAGGATTTGGAAGAGGAGACAATTGAATTTTCATAGCCCTTAGGATAATATTTTGATGACCTTCCTACGGAGAAGTTAACAAAACGCTTTTTAATGAAAAATACTACATCACGAAACAGAAGACTCATTTTTTACTTGGAAAAGTCCAGATTATACTGTGTTTTAAACTTAATGAAAAATGGCCCATTTTGAACAGGGTGGGCAAGAGAAATTTCAGGATGAGCTGCTTGCTGGCCACCCTCGCATATCCTTGGCGACGTCTCTCACAGACTGCCTATTACTTCTCCCTTTTTCCCTTTTGGCAATACTGGAATGCATAGCGAAATACCAAAGAAAGCTCCAGCTGATGTTTTTGCGTTGGCTCAAGGAATTCAACACATTCAGTTTCTCGATATCAGGATGGGGCATTATTAATGTGGTTTTTGCTGTTGTCGTATCCGAATATCAGTGGTTCCCATTCTCATAAACAGATACTTTTTGCCAACCTTTTGCTATAGCAAAGGGCCCTCCCTCACTGGGAGTAACAATCTGGGCCGGTATTCCCTTTTTTTGAAAGAGTCTCTCGAAATTCCCGGATGACACATTTCCGACTTCTACAAAAATTACCTTCGTTAACAATATTGTTCGAACGTCATGTAGACTGAAATACCAGAGTGGGCTGGTTTTTCATTGGATGGCTGTGCTGATCTTCGTGACGTGCTCTCAGTGAAGGTAATCTGGCTGTCGTTAAGTATCAGTATGATATTTTGATTCTAAGTTAGGTCATATGGCAGTGCATCTGGTATAGATTTCATTCTAAAGAATGATAAGGCACGTCACCATAGATCTAATGTTGTAGTCCTGTATTGGACAGACAAGATTTACAGCGAATATATTGTCCTGCATTCTCTTCAAACTTCAGAACATCTGTGCGAAATTCCGGGGGTATTGAAGGCTTCTAGTTTCGTAGGGAAACCCTCAGAACCTCTGGAAGGATGAATTTCATCCGCGGCTGTTATTCCCTTCTTACCCTCATTATGCGTAAGACTCCTCGACTCTAAACCTGCATGGGGTCACATTTCATAATGAATATAAGCTTTGTGCACTGAACACTATTTCGGAATTGTGTCCTTGAGGCACGCGTTTGTCGGTTCACATGTAACTGAATAGCTTAATTTGGAATTGTCCTTGAGGAACGCTTTTGTCGGTTTATGTGTAACTGAATAACTTATTTCGGAGTTGTCCTTGAGGCACGTGTTTGTGTGTTTATATGTAACTGAATAGCTTTTTTTGAAGTTGTCCTTGAGGAACGCGTTTGTCTGTTTATATCTAACTGAATAGCTTATTTTGGAGTTGTCCTTGAGGCACGTGTTTGTCGGTTCATATGTAACTGAATAGCTTATTTTGGAGCTGTGTCCTTGAGGCACGCGTTTGTAGGTTCATATGTAACTGAATAGCTTAATTTGGAATTGTCCTTGATGAACGCTTTTGTCGGTTTATGTGTTACTGAATAACTTATTTCGGAGTTTTCCTTCAGGCACGTGTTTGTCGGTTTATATGTAACTGAATAGCTTATTTTGAAGTTGTCCTTGAGGAACGCGTTTGTCTGTTTATATGTAACTGAATAGCTTATTTTGGAGTTGTCCTTGAGGCACGTGTTTGTCGGTTCATATGTAACTGAATAGCTTAATTTGGGGCTGTGTCCTTGAGGCACGCGTTTGTCGGTTTATATGTAACTGAATAGCTTATTTTGGAGTTGTCCTTGAGGAACGTGTTTGTCGGTTCATATGTAACTGAATAGCTTAATTTGGGGCTGTGTCCTTGAGGCACGCGTTTGTCGGTTCATATGTAACTGAATAGCTTAATTTGGAATTGTCCTTAAGGAACGCTTTTGTCGGTTTATGTGTAACTGAATAACTTATTTCGGAGTTTTCCTTGAGGCACGTGTTTGTCGGTTTATATGTAACTGAATAGCTTATTTTGAAGCTGTGTCCTTGAGGAACGCGTTTGTCTGTTTATATGTAACTGAATAGCTTATTTTGGAGTTGTCCTTGAGGCACGTGTTTGTCGGTTCATATGTAACTGAATAGCTTAATTTGGGGCTGTGTCCTTGAGGCACGCGTTTGTCGGTTCATATGTAACTGAATAGCTTAATTTGGAATTGTCCTTAAGGAACGCGTTTTGTCGGTTTATATGTAACTGAATAACTTATTTCGGAGTTGTCCTTGAGGCACGTGTTTGTCGGTTTATATGTAACTGAATAGCTTATTTTGAAGCTGTGTCCTTGAGGAACGCGTTTGTCTGGTTTATATGTAACTGAATAGCTTAATTTGGAGTTGTGCCCTTGAAGCACGTGTTTGTCGGTTCATATGTAACTGAATAGCTTATTTTGTAGCTGTGTCCTTGAGGCACGCGTTTGTAGGTTCATATGTAACTGAATAGCTTAATTTGGAGTTGTGCCCTTGAGGCACGTGTTTGTAGATTCATATGTAACTGAATAAGCTTAATTTGGAGCTGTGTCCTTGAGGAACGCGTTTGTCTGTTTATAAGTAACTGAATAGCTTATTTTGGAGTTGTCCTTGAGGCACGTGTTTGTCAGGTTCATATGTAACTGAATAGCTTCCAACGTTTTACGCATTAAGCTACGCCACTGAGCTATGCTGCGAAGCGTAGCTTGACATTAATCGGAGTTTTAATATATCTGAACTGCGCCTATTTTTTTTCGTGCTAAATATTTATTTTTTAGCATATGAGAAATGCGCCTAAAGGACAGTTTTTACTGCTCTTATTCTTGGAAGATCTTGACATTTGTTAACACATCCTTCTCTAAATATCATTTTCAGGTATAACCTTTGAGAGCTTTTCTGACTAAGCGAACAGCTGTTTTTACCCAAGATAAAAAGTCATCGTTGTGCCAAATGCTCTCTGGCTGTTTAAAATATTCAACGCAATGCGAAGAACTTTAGGTTTATTTGTGAAAAAAGAAAAAAATTAGCAATGCATGAAAATGTTTTTCTTATAAAGGATTAATTTTCTCTTTGTATCTTATCATCAAACTGGGCGACCTGGGCGAAGTTTTTCAGTCGAAGACGCTAGTTTTCCCTCCAAAACATGATGATATCTCAAGCGCTGTATATTCAATAGTTTGAAAATAAAAATCGTTCTACACAAGCATTTCTGCTCGTCTCAAGAACGCTTTAAAAAATATCCCGAGGCAGACGCTCTTTGAAAAGGAAATGTCGAAGGAACTCGAAATTAAATTAAACATTTAAAGCTGATGTGCGTAAGAGCTTTAAGTCAAAGAGAAAAAGTAAAAAACAAAGCAAAATAAAAAAGAAAAACATATCGTACGATACACTGATTTCAAAAGAAAGTATTACCTTTTCCTGTTTCAATCAAGTGAGAGGTATGAAAAAGCAGCTGTTTTCCTCTGTGGAACAAACTTGAAGCATTAGTTTCAAGGTATGTTTTCATTTGTTTACAAATTATTATTCGGTGATATACTAATACATATATAGTAAATAATATAGTTTATATATATATATATATAATAATAATTATTAATACATATTAATAACACTAGTCAACATTTTTAAACTTTGTTTTCATAACATGGATAAAATAAGGTGTTTTTAACTAATTTTAGGATGTTGAATTCAAATATGATTGTAAAAACTCTTCATCACGTACAGTGATGAAGAGGTTTTACAATCATATTTGAATTCGACATCCTCTTCATCACGTACAGTCTTTTGTGTATGAACATTTGCTATATTTCCAGATACATATATACAATGCAAGATATACACATTACGGCATCACTTGTAATGTATCACAGCATTTATTTGTCTGGTTAGTTATAGAATTAGTGCTAGGAAGTATAAATACCATATTCATATATCACTGCATATGAGACAGCAAAAGAAAAACGAAATAGAGTGAACAATATTAACACAAATGTAAATGTATACACACATACTCGTATACCTGTATAAGTAGTTCAAATTTTTCTCTGACGTGTCAAGCTGTCCTAGAAAAAACAGCAGTAATCACTCATCATTGAGGGATACTACCTGCCTTGATACCTCTCCTCCATCGTTCGGATATTTTGGTGGAACTTTTCCATTGTTCATCGTTGATTGCTCCTAGGTTGTCAGGAAAGAAGTCCAGATGGGAATGAAGGAAATGTATCTTTAAGGACATCTGGCACCCAAGGTTTTAATAGTTCTCGAGAAGGTTGTGAATAAGCTGTTTGTATTTGCCCTCTTTGTGGTTTCCCAGAAACCCCTTAACCACAGATGTGAAAGATCGTGCTGTTTAGCTTTTTCGTAAAAACAGAATCGCGCAGTAGTTTCCGTATCTGAGGACCAACAAAGATGCCTTCTTTGAGTTTTGCATCACTCAAATGCGGAAATGTTTGCTTTAAATGCAAGAAACCTTGGTCATATTTGTCCATGGCCTTTACAAAGTTTTTCATCAGCACCAGTTTGATATGAAGTGGTGGTAGCAGCACATCATAGGGATTAACTAGGGACTTGTGACGAACGTTACTCTCTCTCCAGGAGTGAAAACATCTCGTTTAGGCCAGTCTGTCGTTTGTAGTGTTCTACTGTGGGCCTACTGTACCACATACAAAGAAAACAACAAATTTGGTGCAGCCACTTTGAAGCCCGAGCAAGAGCTGATATCACTTTCAGATCACCGCATATTGACCTCCTAAACTGGTCGTATTGTATTGCAGTAATAAATTTTTCCATAATTTCATACGTCTCTTTCATTCCTACAGCAAGTGTTACTGGAATGAAAGACTTCTGGTTTCCGTTGGACAAAAAGACACAGCTTTTAAATTAACCTTAAATAGACGCTATTCCGTAGGATCGTGAGATATTCCCAATTCTGTCATTAGACCCGGAATATCTGAACAAAAACACAAACCATCCTGCATTTCATAGAAAGAATATAGACCCAAATTTCTGTTTCTGAACTCAGGCACATGTGTACTCTTCGCTAGCAGGTTCCACTCTTGCAGTCGGGAACCTAAAAGTTCAACTTATTGTTTGGAGAGCTGTAAGTCCCGAACGAGATCATTCAGTTCATTTAGCTCAATCAAATGGTGCTCGTCTAAGAATTTAGGAGTGTATGCAGGATCCGGATCTTCATGTGCGTCCGTATCTTCATTGGATGAATTTGAATCTATCTGTTCGCAGTTCAATGGAGGTTTTGGTACAGGAAGATCTTCCGCATGCGGAACAGGCCTTACGTAAGGCTGACGGCAAATTTGGATACTGTATTTTACTTTTATTCTTCCTTAAAAAGCCACTTACTTTGGTTAAACAAAAATAACAATCTTCTACGAGATCAGTTGGCTCACACCAAATTATCGGAACTGCAAAAGGCATGGATTTCAGCTTACCTTTCAACCATTCACTCATACCATCAAAGCAATAAATGCAGCAGACATGCGAAGCCCACGATTTCTTTTGATCTCCAACATGACATCCAAAGTACAAATAGTAGGCTTTCCTCCCAGTCTTTGTCAATGGGCGACTCTGCGATTTTATAATATACAGTCTGCACACATAGCAACTTATCTGGAACATCAATACATCCAAGTTGATCCATTTTCTCCATTTCCCCAACGTTTGCTCATAAACATGCAGCAAGTGTTTCTCATTCATTATATAAAAAACAATAGCAGTTCGGTTGCGGTTACATATTCTCTACCTGTGAAAAAATCAGTGTTGCTACCCGTAACATGTCCGGTGGCGAAATATGACAATAAAAAGATCTAGTGTCCTTCTGCATGCCTACAAGCGCTGATGTGCAACAATTGTACATATTCAATGCCATAACAAAAAAAACGTGACGTGATTGTCATTGTTTAAGGTCAGATCTTAAAATCTGAAATCAGAAACCAAAAAGTAGTTAAAAAGATAGCTACATTTGTTTATTTTACCTAACTAATATAACTATACTAGTGATCCGAAACTTCTTGGCGTAGAATAGAAATAAAAGTTTCCAAGCTTTCGCACATCAATCAGATGGCTTTCTCAAGGAAGGTAGAGAGCTAAATGCAAACTGAATAATAGAACGGTTCAACAATTTGAACAATGGTGAATTGACTTCAAGTAAAAAAAAAAATGTATCTCCAATTCAAAACTGTAGGACTGACAAAATATTTTATCTGCCTGATAGGGGAAAACGTGAGCGTAAGATTTCAGTAATCTCTCCGTCCTTCCGCAGGAATTCGCTCTCTGCTTCTGAAAGCTGGACCGAAAATATTCCTTCTGTGACTTATAGGGACGAGCACGATATTATCAATTTTTCTCCTTCTTTTGCTCGGTCTGTCTGTCAGTCTATAGAAATATCTCCGTTTCTAATAATCTCATTGACGAAATCCTTTCTCTGCACAATAGAGGAAAATCTTAGCGTAAGAATTCAGAAATATCGCATTCTGTACCTATGAGTGACAAGGCAAATTTCTTCGATCTTGTCGTCAGAAGCAGGCACAGAATTTTTGCGGACGGTCCCGACCGACTGATAGACAAACTGTGGAATAGATGGAAGGAAGGAAAGATTTCAGAAATCTCATGCTCATGGCTTGACCTTTAGGGCAAAGATTGAATATTTCTAATCAAATTTCGAAACTAAAGTATCATTCCTACGGACGGACAAACAGATGAACGGAAGAACAGATATCGAGAATCTTGCCTGTCTCTATCAATCGCATGCTTATTTTCATCAATCAATCACAAAAAGAATTTCTTCAATCTGATCATAAGAAGGGGAGATATGGTTTCTGCGGACATTCTGACGTAAGGACAGACTTTAATAATCTTGTACGCATGCCTGCATCTCTCGTGCACAGGACGAATTTCTTCATTGGCCGTTAGAAGCAGAAATATTTCTGCTGAAGTACAGGACATAAAGAGTGATGTCTAAAATCCTGTAAAGTTCTTTCCCTCCATGAGAATGAAACATCAGAAGATCAACATTCCGAAGCTTCCGTACCGTTCTTGCAGGGGCGAGAGACGAAAGGAAAAACAACCGTAATCGTACGCTTTTCTGCATGGAATTGTAACTAAAATTTGGGAACGCGACGGATTTGTTCGCGACGAATTGATGTATAACCGGTGCGTCCATTTTGCAAATGGCGACGTTTGTGGGATGTTCAAGAGCATTCTTCAGTTAAATTGTGCTAGGAGTGGTGCCAAAATGTCGAGAAAACCAACAGACGACATAACTGTGAGTGTAACGGAAAGTGGATACTAGAGGAGAATCACCTTGTACTTGACAATACGCGCTGCACAGTTTTTCAGTTAGCGGTCCAAAACAGTATGGGTCAACAGAAACAATATTCCGCGAGATTATACGTTACACATTTGTACAGATCGGCTACAAGTGTAAAGGCTGTATATTCCACCCTATCCTAACAACAGTTCATCGACGTAAATGACTCTCTTTGTGCAGAAAGCATACTGATTGGAGGATAGAAGATTGGAATCACGTGTAGTGGTCTGATGGATCGCGATATGTACTTCATTCTGCCGATGGTACAGTCCGTATTCGGCGTCAACAGCATGAGACTATGGTTCCCTCATATATGGTATCGAATATCTGGGCCAGTTTGTGCTGTTGTATAGGATAAAAATTGGCAGCACGATCTGGGACTCATGGTGCTTGTATACCAACGTATCGATGATGGCTAATACCAAAGACTCCTTGTTGACTCTGTAGACCTGACCACAATGTTGTGCCTCCACCCAGTGGGTGATGGGTTCTTTCAGGACGATGATACCCCATACTATTGGGTGTGTCTCGTGCAGGAATGGCTCGACTAACACACTTCTTACATGCGACATCTCGAATGGCTCACGATTTCGCCTAATATCAATCCAATTGAATATGTGTTGGACGTAGTTGAAGGACAGGTGAGGCATTTGGACACACCCCCAGCCTCATATCGGATTTGTAGACAGCAGTACAAATAGGTGGACAATAGATACCAAACAACTGTACAGACCCCTCGTGGAGCTGCCCTGGCGGCGCTGTGGTCTAAACGCTAGCTTCTGAAAATTCGTCCTAGATAGGTCAGGGTTCCAATCCCGGTGAGCTCTAGATGTTGTTTGCCTTTCGGCACAGTCTCTCTCCTTTCCCTGGAATCAGTGGCTCTAAATCAGGGATGGGAGACTGTTTATAGCCTATTGAGTTCCGGAGTCGTTAAACCCCCAAATAAGCCAAAAACACCTCTTGGAGTTGACATCAGTCAGGGCCCATGAGGTATTAGATAGGTGGTATTAAATCAGATATTTAAGATATTGTGGTATTGTTGACTAAAATAAGCAGAGCAATTAGGTACTTATCCTGCATGCTCAAAGTGATTACAACCTTTGGGGATGAATTTTAGTGAAGATAAGGACTTTTTTACTTGTGTAATGACATTTTCAAGTTTTACCTCTGTTCCGTTTTCCTTAACGCAAGAAAAGAAACGACCAACTTTTAATAAACGGAATCCAAAATTTCTCATCAAAGGTAACTGTCATGCCCGGTGTTCGTTAACATATTTCTACATCGCTTTGGGAATTTCACACGACCCTTAAACGCAAAGTTTTATCTTGACAAGGAACATGAAATAAGCTGCTACAGAGACTTTTTTCTTTACTGTATCAAAAAAGAGACTCAAACCTAAGTGTTTGTAAGACATTCGTAATTAAAGAAAAATGGTTCTTACGCAGTCAGTATTTTTTAATATTAGGTACTGCACCATCGTTCTTTTTAAAATAATGTTTTCTACATACTTTACACTCTTGGAAGGCGAATGTTATATAGACTTGAAGTTATTTATAATTTCTGACCACTACAAAGGGAAGTCGTAAACTTCCAAAGAATGTCTCTTTCGAGTTGGATTACGAAACCTATAAGAATTCAAGTCCTTGAAAACAACTGTCGGTGTATAGGATTAAATTAAACTAAAGAATTCCGTGAATTTAGAGAATTCGGAATGGCGTTAAAAATTATCTGGTGTCTTCCAGCAAAGCAGATTAAGAGGCAGCGAGAAGAAGGAAACGAGTACCTTCCAACGAGCGTAAAATACACACTTGTTAGAATAAAACGCCTTCACTTTCCAAGAAGTAATGCCTCTTGGGAAGGGTAGATTGCTGTAATTGAAACGTGGTCTATTCCAGGAACGCAGAGGTCAAATATGTTCCGAGAGTTGTTTTGTGGAAAATGTCTTATTTTAGAATAAGATATTTATTTTCACTTCGAAGAATGTTCAGAAAATTCCGTTCTAATTTCAGCATCCATTTGAGATCAGTGAATGCAACTACAGTAACAAGAGGTAAGTAAATCTTATAAATGTGAATATTTTCTGAAAATCTTGTAGGAAACTAAATGAAGAGCAGCCCTCGAAGTCGAGGAATGTGAGTCTTTGGATTCCGATCATTCGTTCTTGCTGGGTCCATATTCGAGGGATGGGTGGGGTGTTTGTGTTACTGCTCTGGTTCTGTCATTTCCCTGGAACTAGTGCCCCCACCCCTTTTTTTGGACTGGAGGTTTAACGACCACCGTGAGCAACTCAATGGGACCGCCCCTAATTTAGGGTCACTGGTTCCAGGGTAGGAAGAGAGCCAGTGCCGTAAGACAAACACAACATCCATGCCTGACCGGGATTCGAACCCGGACCCCTTTAGGACGAATGATCAGAGGCCATCGCTTAGACCACTGCGCCACCGGGGCGGCGTGGTGGCTTTTAATTAGAGATATCTGACCGCTAATAGCCCTTAGAATTACTCATAGTAGTAGTCGCTATACGCCAAAAACAAAAACTGAATAAATGTAATCTGACAAAACGTCACTCTACGAGTGAGTAATGGGGAGGAATGTGCACTATAGTATTTAAAAGTATGTTTGAGACAACATACTTTACTTTTTTTAAAAGTATGTTTGTTTTGGGACAAATGGATTTATTTTCGCAATTAGTAGTTAGTCTGTCCACCTTTTGTTTGCATGACAGAGGCATCACGTCATGGCATACTGCCAACCAATTTCCGGTCGACCTCGACAGGAATGGCTCGCCATTCGTCCTGCAAAGCAGCTGCCAAAGTTCCAAGCGAAGAGAGTGGCTGAAGTCGATTTCGTATCCATCGGTTCAGTTCATCGCAGAGGTGTGCTATGGGATTACGATCAGGACTGTGAGAAGAACAGTCTATCGATTTCCCCTCATTTTCAAGAAACCAGTGCTGCGTACGCCGTGCTATGTGGCATGGAGTTCGATCGTGTTGGAAGTGATAACGGTCATTTCCATAATACTGCCGCATTGTTGGTAGGGCAGAATTATCCAGAACGTCGAGGTATAGTTCAAAGTGCATGCTGAGGTAGCAGCTTTGCAATTTAACGTAAGCCCAACACTGAGCCACCGTCTTTTAGGAACAGAAGACGGTGGCTCATTGTTGGGGCCAACGTTAAATTGCAAGGCTCTACTGCCTCTGTGGTTCGTGGTATAATAACCAACGAGCGGAATCCTATCCATGATAAACAACTCCATACAATGATGGCGCCTTCGCCGAACTTAACAGTTGGAAGAACTCAGCCCGACGAAACTCATTCCCTGGGCTGTTGCCAAATCCAAACAAGCCCATCAGACTGGAAGAGTGAAAAGTGTGACTCATCACTCCAGAGAATAGCTTTCGAGTAGCCAGGAATGACGAGAGACACACAACTCCAAACAGCTCTTCGCATTTACAGTAGCGATGTGTGGCTTGTGTGCCACTGCTCTACCATAATAACCCACACTGTGCAACTTTCTGCGGATAGTTATGGTACTAATCGAGCCATTACAAGCATTTCCTACTTCAGAAGCGACGGGAACGAGAGAGGAATAAGGAATTCTTCTTGGCTCTTCTGTCATGTTCCGTCTGTTTGTGCGGCATTCCTGAAAGTTTCTTTGCTGTTGTTGCACCATCCTGCTTCCGTCTGTTCACGACGTCACCTACAATTGATTTTGGTGTGTTTAGTTTAGCTGTAGTGTTCCGCATGGAAACGTTACTCAAATGACTCCTATGACCAGCCCACGATGACACTCGAAACGTTACTCAAATGACTCCTATGACCAGCCCACGATGACACTCGAAACGTTCACGCCCACTCGGTATATCGTCTTCCAAATTACTGATAATACGACAGAACATCTCATCACTATGTACGTATCTCCCCACTTACAGCGCATCTTCCTGCGCAACCGTTCTTTGCACTTAGGCAAATATTTGGTAGTGTCCGAATACTTTTGATAATATAGTGTATATTTTGTGGTCATATACCGCCCACCACGAAAAACCTTCAGAGAATAGCTTCTGCTTAAAATAATGCATAGTGTTTCCGCCAGAGGGCGTAGACATATAGCTTATTTTCCTCGATTTCTCTATTTCTAACAGTCCGATTTGAAAAAAAAAATTCTTCCTCGGAGACAGTTTCTGAGAGAAAATGTTTTGCAGCTAATTAAAAAAAAATCTTTTTGGGCAAATACTAATTACAAAAACCTTTTGTTTGCATTTTTTGCGAAAAGTTAATGCACAGTTTGACCGATAGGGGCCCAAATATGTAAACTGCCTTTTTTGATATCTGTACTTGTTAAATCCCGATTTAAAAATTCTTTTAACTCCGGATGTCATTCACCTTGGAAACATTTTGCATTACTGATAGGCTTTTGTAATTCACAGTTCTGGCGGTAGGTGAAGTTAGTGTGTATCTCTTGCTTATCGTTTCAAAATTTTTTTTTTTTGAAAATCATATTTTTTACTGTATGTCATTCGCTACGTTAAGATGAGGAACATTATCTTTAAACAACATGTTTTTCTCTAAGGTGGCGTGCATGTTAACTTTTTTTTTTTGCTACCTCTGCTTCCAGGAGACGTATTTGAAAAGTACTTTTTCTTAGTTTACAATACTTTTTCCTTAGCATACAGTACTTTTTTTAGCATACTTTTGCTGTGAAGAATACTTTTTGCACATTTTTAACGCCTTTTTGTAAAAAAAAGTACGTGCTTATAGTATCAGTTTGTCCGTCAGTCTGTCTTTTCACACCATATATCTGCAGCTATTAGGCTGATTTAAAGAAAATTATTTTTGCATTAGAAAGCTCTAAATATGAGAACGTTAATCTTTGCTTTCCGTTTTTAGCACGTATTTTGTAAAAAAAAAAATCATGCTTATGTTACCGGTTTGTCCGTCCGTCCGTCTGTACCCGCGATATCTCTGCAACCATTAGTCCGATTTGGAAAAATTCTTTTTGCATTGGGGAGTTTGAAATATGCGAATGATGATCATTCATTTCGTTTTTTTTTACGATGTACAATTTCGCCGCTAGAAGGCGTAAATGCAGATGATGTCAAATAAAAATAAGTTTCATTCCACATATTTGCTTCTAAACATCCGATTGAAAAAATTCTTTTATCTTTAGATTCTATTTATGTCGAAGAGTATTTTAGATATAGCTACTTTTTCAAATTAAGAATAGATTTCCCGCCAGGGGGCGTAAAAGTAAATTACATGTTTCTCCGATAACTCTTCTTCTAAAACTCCGATTTGAAAAAAAAAATTCTTTAGCGGATACATCTCCTGATGGAATATCTTTTGCATATAATTTCAAAGATTTGGTAAGGAGTACTTTGGCCACCAGGGGGCGTAAGTGTTAATCTTTTTGCTTCTGATGTATTTGCCATGAAATCTGAGCTTGTAAAATATCGATAGAAAAAATTCTTTCATGGACTGATTCATGCCACTCACATCGATAAACCTTTTCGGAATATATTCTTAAAACATTTCAGTTTCTCAGCCAGGGGGCGTAGATGTATATCTTATTTTTGTCAATATCTCTACTTCTAGGAGTCCGATTTGAAAAAAAATCCTTCTTTGTTGGATAGTGTTTTCAGTGTGACATGTTTTTCATATAATTTCAAAATTTTCAAGTAATTCATAGACTTTCCACAAGGGGGCGGAGAGGTAAATTGCGTTTCCCGCTATATCTCCGCTTCTAAATCTCCGATTTGAAAAATTCTTCTTGCACCGGATACAGCTCCAGATGGGAAATCGTTTGCACATAATTTCTAATTTTTGTAAAAAATGGTTGGCCACCAGGGGGCGTAAATTTTAATTTCCGCTTCTGATGTATTTGCAGCACAATATGAGCTTCTAAATTCTCTATTGAAAAAAACGTTGTTTGTAGACCGATACTACTCTTGGAGCAAACCATTTAGATATATTTTCTTTAAAATAATGCCTGGTTTCTACGCCAAGGGCGTAGATGTAAATCTTATTTTTGTCAATATCTCTACTTCTAGGAGTCCGATTTGAAAAATTCCTTCTTTGTTGGATAGTGTTTCCGATGCGAAATGTTTTTCTTATAAATTCAAAATTTTCAAGTAAATCATAGACTTTCCGCTAGGGGTCACAAAGATAAATTGCGTTTTCTGCGTTATTTCTCCTTCTAAAACTCAGATTTGAAAAATTCTTCCTGTATCGCATACAAGACCTGATGGAAAATATTTTTCACATAATTTCTAATGTTTGGTAAAGAATGGTTTGGCCACCAGGGGTCATAAGTGTTAATTTCTGCTTCTGAAGTATTTGTTGCAAAGTATGGGCTCCTGAAAACTCGACTAAATTTTTTTTTCTTGGACCGATACCGCTCATATGGAAAAACATTTTGAGAATTCTTTCTCCCCAAAATAATGCATGGTTTTCCCACCAGGGGACGTAAAGTCACATCTTATTTTTGTCGATATCTGTGTTTCCAAGAGTCCAATTTGAAAAATTCCTTCAGTGTTTGAGAGCGTTTCCAGTTCGAAATGTTTCTCATATAAATTCATGTTTTTCTTAACGCACAAGTCTGCAACCAGAGGGCGTAAGCTCAAGATTCCCTTTACAGCAACATCTGAGGGATTGAAAAACTTCTTTCTCCGTCAGATACTATTGCTTTCCATACCAGTTCCATTGACTTTGAATAGCTTTGATAAATTTAATTTGCGCCAGAACGGATTCAAAAGACGTGCTTATTACACCTGAAAATTTGGTGTCATCTTTCTTGTTTTTAGATGCTTTCGAATTCAAATACACATTTTTTCCATTTATTGGCTTTTAAAATATCTGACTCGAAAAAAAATTATATCTTCTGTTCGATGCCATTTATAACGAAAACTGTTTTGGGTACACTTTCTTTTTCAAGTATTGTACGTGCTTTTCGCTAGGAGGCTCAAAGGTAAATTGGGATTTTCCCGATATCCCTGCTTTTGAAAGTCCCGATTTGAAAACTTCTTCCTGCATCGAATACAGATTTCCGTGCGAAATATTCTGCATATAATTTTTAATGTTTGATAAAGAATAGTTTGGCCACCTGGGGACGTTAATGTTTATTTTTGTTTCTGATGTATTTGCATCAATATTTGTACTTCAGAAAACTCGACTGAAAACCTTCCTTCATGAACCGATACCGCTCGCCTCGGAAAACCTTTTGAGAATACCTTCTTCATATAGTATACAGTTTTTCCGCCAGGGGTGTAGAAATGTGTATCTTATTTTTGTCGATATCTCTGCTTCTAAAAGTCCGATTTGAAAAATGCTCTTTATCGGACAGCGCTTCCGGTGCGAAATATTCTGCATACAATTTCAAGAGTTTTTTAACGCACAAGTGCACCAACAGAGGGCATAAGCTCACGTTTCCGTGTGCAGCATGGTTGACTCAATATTTACGGGACTGAAAACCCGATTGAAAAAATTCTTTTTCGGTCAGATACTACTAACCATGAAAACATTTAGTATATATTTCCTCCCAAAGTAATGCAAAATTTCTCCGCGAGAGGGTTTGAATTTTTAATCTATTTTTCCCCATACTTCTGCTTCTAAATATCTGATTAAAAAAAATTATTTTTACACCAGATTACATTTTCCTTGTGGAAAACTTTAGGATTGTTCTTGTGGAATTTTTATAATTCGCAATTCTGTCTCTAGGTGGTGAATGTGTACTTTTGTTTGCAGGTGCATCTCCTCTTCCAAAAGCCCTACTGGAAAAATTCTGTTAAATGGCATTCACTACAATAAAGATGGGGAACATTATCCTTTTTAAATAATGCACAACCTTCTACTTGATGTAAATGTCAAAGAATCTTTTTTTTGCTTTTTCTGTTTCCGGAAGACATACTGGAAAAATTCTTTCTTTAGCATAGTTTTTGCAATGAAGAGTACTTTTTGCATATTTCCAACTTTTCCGTTATTCAAAATTCTTCCTCCCGGGGGCGTAGAGCTATATCATGTTTCCTTCTATATTTTTCTTTTAAGTGTTCGATTTGAAAATCTCCTGGCCTCTAATATCTTCCTTCTGCTATGAAAAACTTTTTGTGCACGATTTGTTAATTCTCGTAACATACCTGTTAGTCTCTGGCGGGAGTAAGTAGCCGTGACTATTTCTGAATGTTTTATGAATTGTAGAAATATGGTTGACTTTCTTTTTCTAACCGGTTCCATTGAGTATGAATAACTTTGAAAAAATTTATTCGCGTCGGAAAGGATTCAAAAGACGTTCTTATATTCGGTGGCATCTTTTTACTATACTTTACTTTCCCATTCAAAATTCTTCCGTCAGTGGGTGTCAGTGTATATTTTTATTTGAAAGTGTTTAATCTTTTTTTTTTTTTTTGGTTGGAGGTTTAACGACCACCGTGAGCAACTCAATGGGCTATAAGCAGTCGCCCGTCCCTAATTTAGGGTCACTGGTTCCAGGGAAGGGAGAGAGCCAGTGCCGCAAGACAAACACAACATCCATGCCTCACCGGAATTCGAACTCGGACCCCTTTCGGACGAATGATCAGAGGCCATCGCTTAGAAAACTGCGCCACCGGGCGGCTTTAATCGGTTCTAAAAGTCCCTTGGAATTTTTTTGTAGGATACTTTTCATTTTGAAGTATATTTTGCACCCGTTGGTGCTTCTTTAAGAAGCGCACAGCTTTTTCGTTGGGGTGCGTAAAGTTATATTATGTTTCATTCGGAAGTAACAGATAAACAGAAAACAGATTCTATCCGTCACCCTGTCCTTGAGTTCGGTTTGTAATGCAGACAGTCTAAGTTGATAAAGTATCTTCTCTTCGTGCGAAGACCATAGAAAATTGCAGACGACATTTCGAAAAGATCAGACCAAGCAAAAAATTACGTGTTCCTGTTCATTAGCGTGATATTTTATCCAGATCATTAAGGAAGAATACCGCAGATGCTTTCCCCATATCCTATTAAAAATTATCAGTGAAGAAATGCTCTATGAAGAGTGGTAAATAAGTTCATATCTTTGCAGAGAAATACAGCGAAGAGCCAAAACATTTTAACCACTTGCCTAATGTCGATACAAGATTTCTAAAGGTGTCTTGTGGTATCTGGTACCAACACATTACCAGCAGATCCTTTAACTCTTGTAAGTTACGTGGTTGAGCTGCCGTAGATCGCATTTACTGTTCCAATACAAACCACAGCAGCTCGATTGGATTAAGATCTGGGAAATTCTGATGGCCAAAGCAATAAATACGTAGAAGTCTTCCTCGTGTTCCTCTAACCATTCTCGAACAATCCGGGCGGTGTGGCTTGGCGTATTATCATTCTAAGAAAATGTAGTACTAGAAGTGAATGTCGTTTCCATAAAAGGAAATGGAAATTCCTGGTCTGCAATGATATTTAGGTACACGTCATAGTTTCCCACACATGAACGACTGGACTCAGGGTTTCCCAGCAGAACACTACCCAAAGCGTTACACTTCCTCCACCAGCGTGTTTTTCGTCTCAGGGTGCATCCTGGTGCCAATACTTCACCAGGTAAACAACTCACGCGGCCGTCCACATGGTGCAAAAAGAAACGAGATTCGTAAGACCAAGTGATTTTCTCCCAATCATTCAAGGTCTGGTTTTGATTCTTGGGTTTCCAATTGCAGGCGCTTTCGACGGTGAATTGAGGTCAACATGAGCACTCGAAGTGGGCTGCAGCTACGCAGTCCCATTTTCGGCAGGGTTCGATATACTGTATGTTGTGACACATCACTCCTGTGACCAGACAGTTGCGCCATAATATCTCCTCTGTTGGCACGTACCATACGGAACAGCCTTTTCTCACCTTTACAATCGATGAGGCGTGCTCGGTCCGCACCTTACCGGCGGTTCGTGGCTGTTCCCTCTCCGGGTAATTTTTTGAAGGCATTCACCACGGCTCACTTTGAGTTACCTATTATAAAATCTTCCGTCTATGAAATGCTCTAACGCACTCGTCTGGCCGTTACAATTTGGCCTTTGTAAAACTTGCTTAAAACCACTGCGTTTCCCACTGAAGAACAAGAATAACACCGAATAACCCACAGTATCATGTGTTTATGCGGCTTTATGACCTTCACACTCGTCATCGTTTTCCTATAGTTGCTTCGATTTGTATAAAGACGCGCTAATCATACTGATTTGGCTCTTTGACGTATATAAACCACGGAAGTGTGTCACACATCACTGGGTAACGTGTGCTTTTCCCACGTTTTATAGGCAACAGATTTTTTTCATAAACGCCGAAATGATAGCAAAAAAAGTGTGCGAAGTTAGGAAAAACTGCTTAAAAGTTGACGTACTGTTGTGATTGATAACTCAAGAGACTGGGGACCTGCACCGATCGCCGGCCCGGTGTCCGAGATGGACCAGGATTTAAGCATAGGTGTTATGTTTGTCCGATGGAGCTGTCTCTGTCAGTTTGCTTGAAGCTGTGCCCTAAATTAAGGGAGTGCGACAGGTTAGTCATTTCTTAGTATTGCTGATGCTGAAACGAAACTGACCACCAGACAGTCACTTACTACATGTACTGAAACTGTGGAAGAAGTTAATGCTTGCTGTCAGACGTGCGATATAAGGCGGGGTTAGCCTTATAACGTAATTCGCGATAATGTTAATATGTCTCTAAGTTAAATTCGGTGGATATCGGGAATGCTGAAACTTGTTCAGAGGGTGGAAGCCTCTGAACAGATTTAGAACTGTATACAGGAACACCAAAGAAATGCACAGAACTGTATACATGATTGCTGTATTAGAACTGTATACAGAAGCACCAAAGCTAGACCCTCGAAGACTATCAAAGGGTCAGCTGGCCGGATGGATTATGTTTTCAGTAAATGCGCAGCTGTGGACGGGCCACAATATGGCAGCAACAGCAAGAACAGATGGGTATAAGCTGTGTAGTGTTAACTATACATACTTACGAAGGCGGTGTTTTCAAGATAGGATTTATTTCCATGACGGGCATTCAGATCCTTTATACACTGCTGGCCATTAAAGATGTAACACCATGAAGATCGCATTCCAGGGGCTCGAAAGTTGGCAGAAGCGCAGAAGACGTGCGCACATGTAAATGATTAACCGGGAAGCACATATGAAAATCATGTGGGACAGAAACGTCTCCCGGAAGTCGTATAAGAGGGGTGATCAAGGAGCCGGTGTTAAACACTATAAATATATTTCCTCGCCGTACCTGGCCACTGACAGCTACAGCATACCCTGTCGAAAACAACGACAGCCCTACCAGCAGGCTTCCGACTTCGATCGTTGGAGAATTGTGGTATATCGGGATTGCGGATTATCACTCCGAGACATCGGTGCTCGTGTGGGATGGCATGCGGCCACAGTGGGGAAAATATGACGTCAGTAGGTAGCGGAGGAAAGAACACACCGATGTTCGGGATCCCAACGGACCCGTCACACCACAGAACGAGAGGACCGACATATGGTGCGCATGTCTCTGACGGATCGTAAAGGCACATTGCAAACCGTAGCTCAACAGTTGGAGTGTGTGGCACAAAACCCAGTCTCCGCACGGACTGTCCGACGTCGACTGAACCAGCGGGGTAGTTTTGCACGGCACCCATTGCTTCGGCTCCCTTTAAGTGTACAACATCGGCGACTGCAATGGTGTCAAGAACGTCTCGTATTGAGGAGTGAATAGCAAGGCATTATGTTTTCCGACGAATCCTGCTCCAGTTTGCAGCACCACGATTGACGAATCCGTTTCTTGCTATACCGCAACAACCAGCTGAGTGAGTCGTACATTATGTTGATTCATACCGGCCCGGTACCTGGCATTATGGTAATGGGTGCCATTGGATTCCACTCCCGTACACGCCTCATCTGGATTACCAGTAAGTTGAACAGCTATCGTCACATCACCGAGGTGCTGAAGTCTGTTGTTGTACCATATCTTCAGGGACTGTCTGGCGCCATTTACCAACAGGATAATTAATGGCCGTTCGCATGTGGCACGAAACGTCCAAGATTTCCTGGATCGCCACCATGTGCCATGTCTTCTTTGGCCCGCTCGGTCCCCGAATATGTCGCCTATGAAACACGTGTGGTCCATGATCGCCGGATGACTGGCAGGCCAGCGACCGTCCCCGGCATCAACGGAGTAACTGTGGCATCGTATCAAAGCTGAGTGGACGGATCTTCCCCAAACACACATCCAATGTCCCTTCCTCTCGATGCCGAGCCGTATAACAGCTGTAACTGCCGCCCATGGTGGCAACACCAGATACTGATTGTTGTGTGTTCCCCTCGTCTCAACTTGCTTTATTTGTAATCGGTTCATCTTGTATCATCTGCTTTCTGTACAATAAATATGGCTTTGATATCTGTTGTCTTTCGTGGTGGTGTACGTTTAATGGTCAGCAGTGTAGCTATGGAAAAACATCTTGATAATATGAGGTATCTTAACATCATTGTGTATTAGGCACGTCCGAACGAGAACTGGCTCTTCCGGATGGAGAGTACTGCTTTCAGAAGGATAATTCGCCATGTCTTAAGGTTCAGATCGGCACGCAGTAGTTTCAGGAGCGCTACAGTGACTTCAAAGTGCTGAAATGGCCTTCACAGAACTCAGATCTTAACCCAATTGAACACCAGTGCGATGAGATTGAGAGAGCCATTCGAAAGAGATCCTCCTCCAAGGGACATCCGGCAATTAACGGACGGCATGAAATCCATTTGGCTGAACATACCAGTAGGATGACATTAGCACCTCGTTGAATACATACCATAGTGGGTCGATGCAGTTTCGAAGGCCAAGGACGGAGTAACACGCTATTAGGTAGGTAACTAATGATTCGTTACTTTAGTGTAGGCTAGACACGAAAATCACTTACATATAGGCTGAATGCTTCAGTTTACTACTGCAGTGTAGGCCAGATCAATGTTTAATCTTAACGGTGAAAATCTTCCAAATACGTGGAGACAATGTAAATAGACAAAGTCATCGCTCTTTCCATGTCTTTCTTTAACCAACACACAGCAAGCGAAAATTTCTTATTCGACACCTCTGGGATCAAACCCCAGATCTCTCGATAACTAGCCGAGTGCGTTCGCTTTATGCTACGGTGCCAACCATCCACAGCGCTATGTGTGTTTATCTGTCAGCATCTGATTTCACAAATCCGTAGTGATGAGCTCATCAATCGAGATGTCTCCATCTGGTGGGGCTTAACAGCACAAGCTATTTATTTATAGCTAATGAAGCCAAAAGGCGAGGGAAAATGGTGACAATCTTCCGAATACGCGGTGAGAATGTAAATAGACAAAGTCATCGCTCTTTCCACGTTTTTCCTTAACTAACACACAAATGGAGACGTCTCAGTTGCTAAGCCCATCACTACGTATTTGTGAAGTCAGATGCTGACAGGAAAATACACATAGCACCGTGGATTGTTGGCACCGTAGCGTAAAGCGAACGCACTCGGCTACTTATCGAGAGATCTGGGGTTCGATCCCAGCGGTGTCTAATAAAAAATTTTGGCTGCTATGTGTTGGTTAAAGAAAAACGAGGAAAGCGCGATGACTTTGTCTATATACATGTTTAATCTTGACTGTTTAGAAGCCTCTCAAATTTTTCGATATCACCCTACTCTGGTAAATGATTCATTCTCGTTGCCATATGACTAGCATTATCCGCTGGGCCGAATGGTTAGAAGCCATCCGTTTGAGAGAGGGCAGGATTAGTTATTTGCCATGTGTCTGTATGATGGTGTTGGCTTCGCCCCTTTCCTGAAACCAATGATCCAAAATTAGGGACGGGAGACAACTTACATATAACCCTTAAAGTTACTTATAGTGCCACTAAATCCAATCCCCCCCCCCCAAAGTTTCTTTCAGGCGATTGGGAAGCTCTTATTCAACCACAAACGTGTGACACGTGAAACGAACAAGTGTCTTCCCAAGAAATCAACACGCTGTCGTCCTGAGAGAGCTGGACGCAGATTCTAGACTTGCAAAACTATAGTAGATTTTAGAGTAACTAATAATTGCGTTTATAGACGTTATTTGTTTATACTGAATGAAAACATATTAAAGCAATGTCTGTAATTCATCGTTGAAAAATTCTGTTTTGGAAAACACGAGAAATTTGAAAAGAGCAGAATTAACTGGTTGAGTCTGGCGTATAAATGTTGCAGCGGAAGTTTGAACCTGGATTCCGCACTTTGGCCGAGAGATCAGATGGGTAGGGTTCATGCCAGTCGGCTAGTAGTCCGGGTTGGACCCCTTTTAGATTCCATGGTGAAGCATGGGTTGTGTGGTTGTCATACTGCGCTGGATCTCTCTTTTCCCTGGAACCAAAAAATGTAAGGAAATACTGGTGAGCTCCTCCTCTGTAGCAACGAATCGCGCCAATAGCTCGTTTTGGTTTCGGTTTCATGAAGCGGAAAACTGTTATGCAGACATTTCTCGGAAAACAGAGAAGCCACTCATTTTTCTCAAAAGTGGAAATGGGATTTAATTTCAACCTCTGAAGAAATAAACCTTTTCATTTCATACTTTCACCTTACAGACTAATGTTTCGATTTCAGCTGCCATTTATCAATGCATCCGCTGGATGATGGGGTCCTTCGTTTCACTCGGTGAACTTGGCCATCTGATTATTTAATAAGTCAGTCTTCGCTTTTGAGATGAAAAGTTTTTTGTTTGTTTTTTATCCAGGAGCAAAATGTTAAACCTTCCTGTAAAAGCCGTGCCGCAGCCGGGAATTTTTAACTTAACTGATGAAAGAAAGAACAGAGGATGGGCCCGAGCCTTGTTCAAACCTCTGTCAAAACCCGAATAATAATGATAAAAAAATATAAATTGGATGTCGATTCGCTTGTATTCATTCGCCTGTTTATATAATAAATAATAAAATAATAAAAAATAAATAATGATAAAAAAATGTAAATTGGATGTCGATTCGCCTGTGTTGAAGATATAAAAATATATATTGATATAAATATAGTTTTTTTAAAGATATAAATATATATATTATATATATTAGGTAGGTGTTTTTTTAAAGATATAAATATATATTGTTCGAGATATAAAAATATATATGTAATAAAAATATATATTCAAGATATATAAATATATGGTATTAAAAATATATATTCAAGATATATAAATATATGGTATTAAAAATATAAATTTGGCGTCGATTCGCCTGTGTTCATTCGCCTGTTTATATAATAAATAATAAATTAAATAATAAATAAAATAATAAAAAATAAATAATAATGATAAAAAAAATATATAAATTGGATTTCGATTCGCCTGTGTTCAAGGTATAAAAAATATATATTGATATAAATATTGTTTTTTTAAGATCATCATTCATCATTGTCAACCATTATCAATCCACTGCTGGACGAAGGTCTCCCCAAGTTTCCTCCACAACGGTCTGTCTTGTGCTAGTCTCCTCCATGTCACTCCCGCATATTTACGAATTTCATCCACCCATCTCCCATGTGGTCTTTTTCTGGGTCTTTTCCTGTCCCTTGGAATCCAATCTAAAATTTCGGCTGTCCATCTATGGTCTGTCCTTCTGGCAGTATGTCCAGCCCATTGCCATTTCAGGGATTTAACTCTGATCATGATGTCTTCCACTCTCGTCATTTTTCGGATCCACGAGTTCCTCTTCTTATCTCTCCTGGTTATACCAAGCATGCACCTCTCCATACTTCTTTGAGTTGTCTGCAGCCTTTGTATGAAGAACAGGTTCTCTGCTTTAGAAGGCCTAACATCGGAAGAAGTGGACATCTCTGAAGTTAACAGAAAAGTAACCAAAGCTCTTATGGAAACAGCAACAAAATTAGCTGGGTCTAAGAACAAGTTGCATGTAAATAAATTATCAGGAAAAACGAAAATGTTGATGCAAAAAAGAAGAGAGATGAGGACAACTAAAGAAGATGTGACTTCCAAAGTGGAATATATAGAGCTATGCAAGACAGTACGAAAAAGTATCACTGAAGACGTAAGAAAATTCAACTGTGAACTAGTGAGGAAAGCAATTGAAAACAACCAAAGCCTAAAGATAGCAAAGGGACATCTCAGTAAGGGAAGAAAACAGATTATGGCACTGAGAAAAGAAGATGGTTCTGTAACAAGAAATAGAGGCGAAATTTTGACAAGAATGAAAGATTTCTACTCCAAATTATATGAAAGGGATGATACATGCACTCCAGACATCATGAAAGATACCAGTACCAGAGTTCCTCCAGTCCTTCCAGCAGAAGTTGCACATGCAATCAAGAACATGAAGCGGGGAAAAGCTCCAGGAGAAGATGGAATTACTGTAGACATCATACAAGAAGCAAGTGGAGAAATCGAAACAGTACTCGCCCAAATTTTCACTCGATGCCTTAATGAAGGAAAGATTCCTGAGGATTGGAACACCGCTACAATGATCCTGGTACATAAGAAAGGTGACATGAGGATCTCGGAAACTACAGACCTATCAGCCTCCTATCAGTAGTTTATAAAATCTTTACTAAAGTTCTTTCACACCGCTTGAAGGTAACACTGGACATGGCTCAACCGAGAGAACAAGCTGGATTCAGGAGTGGCTACAGCACAATAGATCATATCCATGTGCTGAGAGAACTAATTGAAAGAGCGAGGGAATATGAACTTCCATTGTGCATGGCTTTTATCGATTATGAAAGCCTTTGATTCGGTGAAACCATCAGCAGTTACAATGGCTCTGAAAACCTGCGGTACTGAAGATGCATACATTAATATTATTAATAACATCTATGAAAATGCAAGTGCAAAGATTAGGCTGTTTGAAAATACAACACACATAAAAATTGGAAAAGGAGTGAGACAAGGTGACACCATATCTCCGAAGCTCTTTAATGCTACATTGGAAAATGTCTTTCAATCACTGAACTGGGAAAACAAGGGGATAAAGATTAATGGAGATTATCTAACCCACCTTCGTTTTGCTGATGACGTAGTCATTTTTGCAACTAGCCCATCAGAGCTGCAGATGATGATCCAGGAACTTGCTGACAAGAGTAAAGAAGTGGGATTAAAAATGAACTTTCAGAAGACAAAAGTGATGTTCAATGCTTTTACAAGAAATGAAGATTTATCGATTGATGGAGAAAAGCTGGAGATAACAGACACGTACGTTTATCTTGGACAGCAGATATCAAGTGAGGATCACATTGATGAAGAAATTAATCGGCGTACAAAACTTGCCTGGAGAGCTTTTGGAAGAAACAGCATAATTTTCAAGAGCAATATGCCATTATGTCTTAAAAGAAAAGTGTTTGATCAATGCATCCTTCCAGTGCTTACGTATGGTGCAGAGACGTGGACCTTAACTAAAAGAGACATACAAAGGCTGCAGACAACTCAAAGAAGCATGGAGAGGTGCATACTTGGTGTAACCAGGAGAGATAAGAAGAGGAACTCGTGGATCCGAAAAATGACAAGAGTGGAAGACATCATGATCAGAGTCAAATCCCTGAAATGGCAATGGGCTGGACATACTGCCAGAAGGACAGATCATCGATGGACAGCCGAAATTTTAGATTGGATTCCAAGGGACAAGAAAAGACCCAGAAGAAGACCACATGGGAGATGGGTGGATGAAATTCGAAAGTATGCAGGGGTGACATGGAGGAGACTGGCACAAGACAGACCGTTGTGGAGGAAACTTGGGGAGACCTTCGTCCAGCAGTGGATTGATAATGGTTGACAATGATGATGATGATATATATATATATAAATATATATTTGGTAGGTGTTGTTTTTTTTTTTAAATATAAATATATATTGTTCAAGATATAAAAATATATATATAATAAAAAATATATATTCAAGATATATAAATATATAGTATTGAAAATATAAACTGGATGTCGATTCGCCTGTTTTCCTTCGCCTGTTTATATAATAAATAATAAAGTAATAAAAAATAAATAATAATGATAAAAAAATATAAATTGGATGTCAATTCGCCTGTGTTCAAGATATTGGGGAAGCGTTAGATAAGGAAATGTATGCGGGTAATAATAATAATAATAATAATCTAGTACTGTAATTCACTGTTGGCAAATTGCTGGTTGAAAGGGGACCACAAGTGAATTTGTTCTTCGGTTTTTGTAAGCAGATTTCCGCAACCCTTCTTAAAGCGACCAATTCTCACAAAGACTGGTTTGAATCAATGCCATCATTGGCTTCTGCAGCAAATCAGTTTAGTAATGAGCATTACATGTTAAAGCACGTACAAAGTGGTTTCTAGATTGCGTGAAGATTATTAAGTTGGAAAAAAAATCGTCATCATTCAAACCTATGCAGGAAAAAATCAATCAATCAGTCTGCTTGCTTCAGAGGAGAATTAGATTTCTTTTTTTGCGCTGAATTTTTCGTTGTCCCCCAAACTGAATTTTCGAACAACGGCTTGAAACTTTCACTCCTCATTCATTATATAGGTAGGACACAACCAGATTTTTTTCTTCCTCTTCCATTTCAAAGCCGGACGTCGATGGCTTAACAAGGTAAACGTTACTCTGAAATATTCAATAGACAGAGGCTGCAGCGCGTCAGCCTTCGAACTGAAATCTTGTTAGACAGGGAGCTCGTCTTTGCTGGGTCGACAGTTTCCCTCGCATTTTAAAGAGGGCGTTCCTTTTTGTGAGCACACACACAAGCACATACGTCCTTTCATAAACTATAAGGTCTAGTACCTCCAGGTATGGTGGTTCTTTCAGTTTTCTTCCTTTCCGATCAATACTTCTGTCAGACACTACTTAAGAGTGAGAAAAAACCCAATGGAAACTTGTCAGAACAATCAGATTACAATTATGTCATCGGTATGAGCCGAAATGAAATACTGTCAAGATTCCTTTCTAAAACACGAAATAAAACAAAACAAAAAGTGACCCTTCAAATATTTTGACATTATAAAATAATGGAATCCTCCAGAAATATTCTTAAGTGGAACGCAGCAAAAATTTCCTGGAGCAATATGTCTTTCGTGCATTTTTATTTAAATTGTTCAATTCGTTTTGAAACACGGTACGGTACAAGTAATGACGATTGTGTTCAAACATTGAATCCTTTTAGTGATTGTTGAAAGGCAGACGAATTGATTTTTTTATATTTTTTCTTGCTACAATGTTTGATTAAAATGTCTGTCTTTCAATTCATGAAACATGTAGATACTTTTTGTTTTCAACTTCCAATATAAATGTTTTCTTGCATAGGGCATTGTTTGAAGTCTTCTAATGACTTCACGCTTTTTTTTTTAAATAAAACAAATTACCGCATTTAGCTTCAGAGAATTTAAAATGGAAGTTTGTATTTCCAAAGGGGAAATGCCATCATTTTTTAATTTTCTTATTTATTTTTCTGCGATCACGAATTCCTCTAACATAGAAATACTTTTCTTTTCCAGTGGAAGTTACCTATTGAATAAACCATTCATTTTTCACATTTTATTTGTGACTGCGTGTCTTTATCTCACTAGAACAAATTGCGATTAGTTTTAAGAGTTATTTCTGTATGTAAAATTAAAACATATATATTCGGTAGAGAAAGTTAAGGATTATATTTTATATTGTGTTTAACGGAAGGAGCAGATAAAACGTAATGTATCAACTTGGATAATTTCAGTAAAAAAATAATTCCTTTGAGAAAAGTTTAACATTACATTACAGAAACATGGAATTCTTTTGTCATTTGGGTTGCGATGATATTGAATAATACGCATAAAATAAGAAATATATTTCCATTTTGGCGTAGGAATTTATAAATGTTTCCAACCTTTCACACGTCAACCAGATGGCTTTTTCAAGAAAGATTCAGGAAGTTTCTGTCTACCGTCCTTAAAAAAAGCCATCTGGTTGATGTGCGAAAAGTCGGAAACGTATGTATTCCTACGCCAATAAATCTGTTTACAAGTATAGTTTTAATATTTTCTGCGTAATTGGTGTACAGTTCTTTGTTATTAATTTAAAATATTAACTGGTAGCATACACCGAGAAATCACTGAATTATGACCACCCCTATCAAAAGTGGATGCTTCCCGTTGACTAAGTGTTTTCCGGGAGAGCGCGATTGGTCGACGGACGTAACATATAGAATGTTTGAGTGGAGCAGTAGGTACTAAAACTAGGAGGGTGATGGATAAACGGGAGGATTTATCGGACTTAGAGAAAGGACCGACTGTGGGAGATTGGAGAGAGGCTGCCTGGATTTCCCAAGCGGCTGAACTGGTGGGTTGTTCGCGAACGGACGTAGTCAAAGCGTATCAGGACTAGCATGAAAATGGTCAAAAACCGACCTGGTGGCAAAACTATACAGGACGGCGAAAAGTTGATGTGAGAAGAGAGCGCCGGGTTCGACGATTCACACAGTCCAATAGAACCAGAACTGTTCAACTGTTGAATACCCAATACAACAGAGGTCAACCCGGAAAAGTACCTGTCATGACCATGAGTCGCACAGCAGACCACCCCGATGACATTTTCTTCTAACCACAGTTCATCGGCGTCTGGTGCAAAGATCATATAAATTGGACGTCTGACGACTAGAAAAAAGTGCTGGAGTAACGAGTAGCGTTTTTTTACTCTACTCAGTGTCGTCGTGTACGTATTTGGCGCAAACAACACGAGGCACTCGATCCATTCTGCATGGTTTCCACAGTGTACGCCGGTTCAGGAGGTAGTATGGTGTGGGGTATGTTTACCTGGCAGGAACTCTAACCATGGAGCACGTGGGACAACGTAAGACTGGTACCCTTTACCGTGAGTTGTTTGCTGACTCCGTACACACATCAATGTTGCACTTTTTCCCGAATGGCGACTGTGTTTTCCAAGTTGACAATGTGCCGAGCCACAGGTCGAATGTTATTCAGGAATGGTTTGAGGAACAAAGTTCAGCCTTCGAATATATCGATTGGCCTCCGAACTCCCCCAAAATCAATCCCATAAAGCACTTATGGGACACTATGGAACGCCATGTCAGGCGTCTGGATACATCAAACACCTACATTGGGGGCCGCATTACCCACACGTTGGTTGGCCATACCTCCTAGCTGCTTCTGGCATCTTATTAAATCGATGCCACGTCGTAGAGCTGCTGTACTGAGGGCGAAAGGAGGACCTAGGAAGTGATAATGGTCATAATTAGGTGATCACAATTCAGTTATGTTATTAATAACATCTATGAAACATTAATATTATTAATAACATCTATGAAAAGGCAAGTGCAAAGATTCGGCTGTTTGAGAATATAGCACACATAAAAGTTGGAAAGCAAGTGAGACAAGGTGACACCATATCTCCCAAGCTCTTTAATGCCGCATTGGTAAATGTCTTTCAATCACTGAACTGGGATAACAAAGGGATAAAGATAAATGCGGATTATCTAACTCACCTTTGTTTTGCTGATGACGTTGTCATTTTTGCAACTACCCCATCAGAGCTGCGGAGTGTGATCCAGGAACTTGCTGACAAGAGTAAAGAAGTGGGATTAAAAATGAACTTTCAGAAGACAAAGTGATGTACAATGCTTTTACAGAAAATGGAGATTTATCGATTGATGGGGAAAAGCTGGAGATAACAGATTATCTTGGACAGCAGATATCAAGTGAAGGTCACATTGATGAAGAAATTAATCGGCGTATAAAACTTGCCTGGAGAGCTTTTGGAAGAAACAGCATAATTTTCAAGAGCAATATGCCATTATGTCTTAAAAGAAAAGTGTTTGATCAATGCATCCTTCCAGTGCTTACGTATGGTGCAGAGACGTGGACCTTAACTAAAAGTGACATACAAAGACTGCAGACAACTCAAAGCAGCATGGAGAGATGCATGCTTGGTGTAACCAGGATAGATAAGAAGAGGAACACGTGGATCAGAAAAAGGGCAAAAGTGGAAGACATCATGATCAGAGTAAAATTCCTGAAATGGCAATGGGCTGGACATACTGCCAGAGGAACAGACCATCGATGGACAGGCGAAATTTTAGGTTGGATTCCAAGAGACAGGAAAAGACCCAGAAGAAGACCACATGGAAGATGGGTGGATGAAATTCGAAAGTATGCTGGAGTAACATGGAGGAGACTGGCACAAGACAGACCGTTGTGGAAGAGGCTTGGAGAGACCTTCGTGCAGCAGTGGATAGATAATGGTTGACAATGATGGTGAATTCAGTTATCACTCGGTGTATTTGAAAACTTTGCATCAAAGGGTACACACAAGGTACCGATTTCGGCCTTTTTGTGTTCTAAAGAATGTATGTATTCATCTGTGGTGCCATATTTTCAAATATCTCTGACTAGTAATTAGTTGTTTCTTTGAAAATCTTAATTTCCAATTAATTGACAGGTGGTCTTAAACTTCTGTAAATTTTCATATACTGGACTTCATTTAGAAAACAAAAGTAGAAAATTCGATTTTTTGTATTCTCTGTTAATCTAATAATCCAAGCCGTTAGAGCGAAACAGATCAAATATTTAGTTTAAACAAATAACTCGAGGGAAGCGAGGGGTTGCCTAAAACTTATGTTCTACCTGCTTTTGTATTTAGAATTGCGTGAGGTATTTAAAGTTCAACACTATTGAAAGCAGCTAAGTTTGGCAGTGGCTTAAAATTTATGGTAATCTTGGCATAAGATAAAACAAAAAGATTCAAAGGGAAAAAATCTTTGTATCCAAAAGAAACCAGTACATGTAACTCAATTTCCCTTCCCTTATTCTGCTATTTATCATATGCGTACATCTTAAATGAACTTCTCGGATGCAACAGGGCGCGGAAAAAGATAAATCACTCTTTTAAAATGGATAGTTTTTCAGCAACTCTTGAAGCTCTCCATTTATAAAGTTTTGCGCAGCGTTTTGTATTTTTTTTCTGCTCCAAGAAAGAATAAAAGAAATATCAGAAATACAATTCGTGTGAGCCGAGAGTTCTGCGAGTATTTCTTTCAAGAACTTTTTTTTTTTACTTTCTTTTTTTTTTTGGGAAGGAAAATTCGATTTATAGCGGTTGGTTGAAGTTCTCCGCCTTTGAGCTCTGATTATCAGGAGAGAAAAAAAGCATGATTCATTTTTGCCAAGACCATCGTTACTAAACATGAAAACACTGAAAATGCAATTGCATTTCACCACCGAAAGAGAAATTCAAGTTTTTTATTTGAATGCAAGATGTTTGCTATGCTAAAGGCTAAGCAGGTACACATTTTTTCCCTTTCAATGCACTGAAAAGTTTCAGTTTAAAAAAGGAAGTTCTACATTTTTTGTTTAATTTCTGTGCTCTCTGTTTTTTTGCATAGCTAGCAGCAAATCCCCAGAACGAGCAACGTGAAAAGGAACTATCGTTCATTCAGTCTCATACCTATTTTGTTCTTGGGTTTGCCGTCTGGTAAATTAGGAGGATTATGCACATGATTAATTGCCTTTGTGTTGCAAAAACAAGGAATGTCAAAGAACGTGAGTGTTTTATGAATGCGTGACATATCCTGAATGAAACAAATTTTTTTCTTAGGCAGTTATCTTAGTAAAGCACAGAAGCAAACGAATCTCACGGTGTTTCATAAAACATAACCATGAGGAATTATTTCTCTTCAGATATAAATTCGACACGTACAACAAACATTTTATAATGCTGACACCATGAAGGCTGCATCATATTCCAAAAGAAACTCTAAAAGAAAAGTTAATTAATTTTTTGTACCAACAAGAGCGTTAGGGCTCTTTCTGTTCTTTAAAGTGATGTTAAACAACTATAATTAATTTCATTTCAAATAATAAGCACCCACAGGCATAAACTGCATAAAATAATCTAGAAATATTTCAAAAAAGGACCAAAGTAAGAAAAACGTAGTAGTAATAATTCAACTACTCTGGTGTGTTAGTCAGCAGACGTTGACCGAATAAAAAACGTTATTTGGCAAACGTATTTGTTAGCAGTAAAATAAGATATACGGTACGCTTCTGAGTTAAGTTAGACAGAGGAAGAGATGCCATCTAATAAGAAGTACAGAGAATTTAACTACGTTCTTCCCAAATAACATATACTGACATATATATATACACCAACTAACATATACTATACTAACACAACATATATATCTTCTCAGCGAGTATATCTTTTCGCTGTGCATCAGTTAGATGAAACGTTGATTGTTTCCACGATTCCAAATTGTTTTCGCGGTTTGGCGAGGCTGGATTATTGGATTATGATCCATAAAAACTCAGTGGGGTAAAGATCCGGGGAATTTGATGGCTGGCTGAGGAAATAATTCCCGAACTTCTTAACACGAAATAATAAATCCGTTTATTAGTGTACATTAGCAAAAATATGCCGAGGCTATGATTTTGTTCTCTAACTGGTGGCTTTGGGGCACAATGCATATAAGCACAATGGAGTTAATATCCGGAGAACGCGTATTACATATTTTTATATATGTTCTTAGCAACTGAAAAATTTGCAAAGAAAACACATATTAATATTTTAATTTATTGCATTTATTTTTATTTTTTTATAAATTTAAATTAAAAATATTTTATTAAAATTTATTGCTAAGGAAACATATTACATACTTTTTTATTATATATTTTTATGTAAAATATGCAAAGGCTGTAACGTGGCTTTGGGGCACAATATTCATAGACACAGTGGAGTTAATATCCGGAGAACGCGATGTCCGATCAGAAATTTTGTACCACCGTCTGTCCACTGCTAGATGAAGGTCACCCCCAAGTTTCGTCCACAGTTTCTGTCTTGAGCCTCCTCCATGTCACTCTGACATGCTAACCGATTTTATTCACCCATATTCCACATGGGTTTCTTCTGGAATGTTTCTATCCCTTGGAATTAAGCCTAATATTTCAGTTGTCCAATGGTGGTCAGTTCTTCCAGTCCATTTGCATTTTAAGGATTTTACATTGCTTATGATGTCATCAACTCTTGTCATTTTCCTGATCCACGAGTTTCTCTTATCTCTTCTTCTTGTCGATTTGCACATCAGAATCGCTACGGACTTCCAACAAAGTTTTCTCAGGCGGTGCCCTGACTAGGTATAGTTCACCGTCTTTCGGATTCCCTGTACCGAGTATTATAAATACGTTTATTTGTGCATTTACAAAAATATACAGGGACCCAGCTTACTCTCACAATCAGGTGGCTTTGGCACAGTACAATAAATCCGTTTATTGATGTACGTCGACTAAAGTGTGCAGTGGCCAAGCTTCCTTTCGTCAACCAGTGGGCCTCAAAGCAGACAACGTTGTTATAATGCATCACGATTTAAACATCAGGTTTATAATACGACTTTAATGAAAATTAAGCGACGAAGTTAGATATCATGATTATGCACCCTATAATGATTGTGACGTATATTCTAAATTAACTTTCCTTTTTAGTTTTTTTCCGTATGTAAATCTTGAGTTTATTCTGTTATTCTTCACTCTTAAAGTGATATCTTTCTCTCAAACGAATACGTTTGGCAACAATTGAGGTTGAATGAACGTGACGTATGCCTGAGTTTTGATAAGAACAAGAGATAAAAACGACAACTAATCTATTGCTTGAGCGCGTTAGGTTGTAAACTGATTATTGAAAGGAGCGTTGTGAAAAGAGCGTTGTGTGGTGTGTGAAGAGTTTAGTGCAATATGCTATGCTACGATGTGTTTGCTACATCCTGAATAAAGCATCTTTTTTCGTAAGTTTGACTTCTGTTTGTTTACATGTTTCGTCCGGCCGTTAAGATTTTCTTTCATTTAGGAACTATTTCTTAGTATGTTGATGTTTTAAATTAACATAGAAGTAAGACAAGACTTCTACGTCATATATTATCCGAGGCCGAATTATCGGCAAACTCAAAGACCGGACTCCGATCGATGTTGACACAGACTTTGGAGTAGAACACAACACATATAGTATCGCGGCCTTGGTCAGGATTCAGGCGACACAGAACCGCTGCCAGACGCTTTGCTGGTGATCATCCCCAGTGTACAAGTCTATGGGATTACAGTTATCTGGCTATAATGGCAAAACGGAATCTGGAAAGTACTGCGAGCTGGTTCGATGATCATCTTCAATAAAGCATAGATATGCGAAGTTTGCTCCGAACTCTATCAGGATACCTAATCGCAGAAGCATTATATGCGCAGAAACCCATGTACCCATTATATGCGCAGAAATCTAGGGCGCATCGTACAGCCAGAAATCAGTGACGCATGTCTCCAGTTTTCTGGCCTTTAATCAGTGGGCCAAGGTAATGCTCACAGATCAAATCCGCATTAGTCTTTTGTCGAATTTCAAGCGGCAATTGATCTGGTAGGAATGCTGAATCGCTTGTGATATCAGGATCATCGTTGAACGGGACAGATACGGCGGTCCTTGCGTCATGGTGTAAGCAAATATCATGGTCAATCGTAGTAACTAATTGCCAGTAATAGATCAAACACCAATCATTCAGTATTGGTACTGCAATGATGTGACAACCAGAGATGGAAACATGCCACGGGTCGACAATTTCCAGTGGGTCAAACAGGTCGGGTCAATGTGTTCCTGACCCGATGTCGACCAGGTTTCATTTTCGTTTAATATTTGAAAAGTAGAAAAAAATTCAAAGAAAAATGCGCACTATGGAATTTTGTGCCAGATACTGGAGCCCGTGGATTGAAATATGTTTTTTCATGCAATGTGAAGGGAGAGTGCCATCAGAAGGATAAGTGTCCCTTCCTTCTGAGGGGAAATGATGAAAACAACATCCGGCAGCCCCGGTGACGCAGTGGTCTAAGCGATGGCTTCTGATCATTCGTCCGACATGGGTCCGGGTTCGAATCTCGGTGAGGCATGGATGTTGTGTTTGTCTTACGGCACTGGCTCTCTCCCTTCCCTGGAGCCAGTTGGCCTAAATTAGGGACGTGCGACTGCTTATAGCCCATTGAGTTGCCCACGGTGGTCGTTAAACCTCCACTCAAAAAAAGAAAAAAGGAAAACACCTTCCATGTTTTGGAGACTTTCAATTCATCACAAGCTTGTGAAAATTGGTGTTGCTGCGAAACATATTCTGAAGCTTGATATGTTAGCAACAAAACAGCGAAAACTGAAATGAAACGTACAAGATGTTGTTTAATTCAAACATTTTGACTGTAGCGCCATCAAAAGTAGGTGGAACAGTCTTAACGTTACTGCGGAGGGACTTTTTGACTCTCACAGATGCGTTTAAAAACATGTGTAAAACAGTTAGGTAATGTCTTGCAAATAAAGGACGACAGTTTCAACACTTCCTTGTAAATAAGTGAGTAAATTTATACGTTCCTGTGTTATACATTTGTTTAATTTCCATGTAATCTAAGATACCCACTACGGAGAGACTATAGGCGTAATATACAGTAGCGAACAAAAGTATTTGGCGCTTTTTCGACCATAATGTTTTTTTTGCTATACCAAATCGGGTCATTTTGGGATATGATATGTGTTATTCAGATGTAAACATGACCCATATGCAGATGGATCGGAAACCTTAACACAGATCAGGTACCGAGCTTAATCGCAAAGATCATACAAATTGACCAACAAAGTAGGTGTGTATCACATTCGTTTAATGCAACGATATCAGAATACAATTACGAGAGAACGACAAAATAATAACTAATACTTAGTGGGATAACCACGAGACCTAATAACAGCTGCACAACTGGCCGGCATCGAGTCCTCTAGCTTCTCGACGGTGACCTGCGTAATTCGCGCCCATTCCGCAGACAGATGGTCGAACTTCTGGGCCCTATTCGGAAGGTTTTCTTCGCACATCGTCTCTCCAGCTCTTCCCACATGTGCTCGATGGGGTTGAGGTCTGGAGATTGGCTTGGATAGTCTAGAAGTGTGACCTGTTGCTGCTGTGGAAGGCTGCCTTCGCTACTCCGGAGGTGTGCTTCGGGTCGTTGTCTTGCTGCATGATCCATCCGGTTGGCATGTTCTGGTTTGCCCATGAGAAGACATAGTTGACGAGCATGTTCGTGTAGCTCTGTTCGGTCATTAATCCGTCAATCTTGATGATTTGGGCCCATTCCATTGCGAGAGAAGGCGCCGTAAACCATGAGCGATCCTCCTCCGTGCTTAACAGTCGGCTGAATGAACTGGGGGTTGAATCTCTGGCCCCACTGACGTCGTACGTATCGGATGCCATCACGTGCTCTCGTCGGTGACAAGCACCTTACTCCAGTCCGCCGCGGTCCAGTGTCGATGACGGCGCGCGAACGCGACTCTGGCTCGTCGATTCTTGACTCCGATGAGTGGTTTCTTGGCGGGGCGTCTTCCATTCAATCCACCAACAATGAGACGGCGGGAGATGGTCATTCGGCTGACGTTCAATTCTTCTCTGTCGCGGAATTCGGTGGCCATGTCCACAGCAGTCAAGGTGGGATCAGTACGAGATCGACGGAGGATGCGTCTATCCTGACGCAACGTAGTGGAACGAAGCCTACCACATCGTGGACTGTTCTCGACGGTCCCACTCTTCTTATAACGTGGCAGGATAGCTGAAATGGACTGGTGTCGGATCTTCAGGGCTCTCGCAATGTCGGTGATGAGCATTCCGGATTCCATCATGTTCACGGCCACCTGGCGAGCTCCAACAGGGATCTCCGCCTTTTTATCCATTTCTGAAAACCTAAGATTGACTTATCACACTATACATCACAAAACCCACAAGAAAAACACTAATACATGCAGCAAACAAATGGGTAATAATTGGCGACTCTTGAATATGACCCATTTTGAACGACAAATTCGCTCTGAGCGAAATACAAACTACGTGGCATTATAACCCACGAATCAACACATATCATATCCCAAAATGACCCGATTTGATCCAGCAGAAAAAAATATTGTCGAAAAAGTGTTTCGCCAAATACTTTTGTTCGCTACTGTACATAGTTCAAAGCAGATTTGTTCCGGTCGGGTCCGGGTCAGCTACAGATCCGGCTCGGGTCCAGTTATGTGACGCTCGAGTCCGAGCCCAAAATTTTTGACCCGTTTCCAACTCTGGTGACAACTCACCAAGTTTGTTTTGCTTAATGGTGCTATGGGCCCAGATTTCATTTTTATGGAAAATAGCTGCCGTTCTCACTGTACGAAAGCTGTGGATTAATTAAGGGTTAGTGAGGGTATTTGTCGGGTGGAATGGCTAGCGCCCTCCCATGATCCTTGTCTAATCGAACCTACATGGAAAGTTTTAGGAAAATGTTTTGCGCGACGGAATCCCTCACCAGAAAAAATGTCAGCACTGTTTCATTTTCTCCTGCGCGAGTAGGACAATTCACCATAAGCGCAGCTGAACTACTTGGTGCCAAGCATGACACAACTGTGGCAAACATGCGCTGAGGTTCGGAAAGGGCATATTCCTACAGAGGACTTTGCGCTGTAGTCTGTTTATGCGGTGATGATGGAACAATATCACCGGACAAAAGCTGTGTCCGTACCTTCTTCGTAACATTTTGTTCTGTATCGATCTTTATTACATATTCGATGTCGTGCGTTTAATTTCAGTTTTGTCATTACAATAGATGCTACTTACAGCATTTTTCCGAGTTTGGCTGGTCAATATGAACCTCGTACTTAAGTTTTGGACAGCATTGTATATTCGAGACATCTTCCGTCCGCAGCCACTGCAGAGTTTCTGAACAACACTGATGTTACAAACGTGTATCGATGAGCAACAACACCCAAGTTACCGCATACCTCTTTCCAGCATGTGAAAGAACTGAAATATTCTACAACGTAAACTTTCCAACTAGTAGGACTACATATCCATGACAGCAGCCATGAGCTGCACTAGAAAAATAAACGCGGAACAGAATAGCCAGAAAAACCATTACACATACGACTCAGCCGAATGTTATGACATTTTTTGCTATGAGCATTGAGTTTTCTTCAGGATCTGCCAAACACCTGTTTTCCGTAGGTATCTAGAAACCTGATTAATTTCTTTCTTGCAGTAATACCTTTCATTTGGAGTTAATGGCTTTCGCGCATGCAGTTTGAGTCAGAACTGCTGCATACTGTGACTATCCAGTCTTACAAGGTCTTCCTAAGAGTAAGTTTTAATTAAAGGTATTCCACATATTGAAAAAACCGAAAACGAAATGAGCAAACCGTACGCAGATCATTAAAAAATTGGTTTTCAAGTAATTAATTTTTCCAACCCTACGGACATCGTAAAATTTTGTTTTTAATTCAGTAGGACGAGATATTAAATAGTGGATATTAGCAAAAATAAAAATTCTCCAATCGTAAATACAATAAAAATAGCGCAACAATTAATACAAGAATGAAATGTTCTTTACCTCCTTACAGAGGTGTAAATAGAGCGGGGCAGAAAGGGCGGCTATCCCAGGCGCAAAATCACTGCTTACAATCCGATTAAAATTGGAATTGAAAAATTTTCACCTGTTCCTGGTGCACTTTAAAATTTGAATTTCTTCCTCAAAATGATAGGGAAATGCTAAGTGCTCACATTCAGAAATGATGAAGGTGTTCTATGGTTCATTGAATTAAGGAAGAACTGTGACCTTTGTTGACAGCAGCGAAGACAGCAATTTTTCTTTAATTGGGTGGATAAGGATGTGGTGTTTCCTTGGATGGATAAGAATGTCTTTGACATTATTGAAAGTTCTCTGGGGGCTATCTGATCATTACTGTTATTGCAAGCCACGACTGCAAGCTGCATTTGTCCCGTTTGATGTGGTATTGAAAGTCTGAACTTCGAAGCAGTTACGAAAGCCTGTACAAACGACCACAGTTAAACTGTGCCTTTTGCATAGAGATGACATTGATTTATGTCAAGCAGTGTACGCTTATCTATATATATAAAAATGTTAAGTTGGTTTGTGTACGCTTGAAAAACTCAAAAAGTTCTGCACCGATTGAGCTCAAATTTTGACACGATATACAACCAGCTTCAAAGATTGTTTTTATCTATTTTTCGCGTCAGTAACATACCCGCGATCGCGAGAAAACAGCTTTTTCCTTCGACCATATATACTAATGGACTGCGCACTGGCAATAGCTGCATCAGAG
This sequence comes from Macrothele yani, assembly GCA_039090855.1. Classification (NCBI taxonomy): domain Eukaryota; kingdom Metazoa; phylum Arthropoda; class Arachnida; order Araneae; family Macrothelidae; genus Macrothele; species Macrothele yani. The sequence goes on from CM077025.1 coordinate 18,669,889, forward strand.
CGTAATAAATGTATTCACGAATGAAAAGTCGTAATGGAATTCTAAAAAAGAAACTCCTAAAATTCATGATGAGCACAGCACGAGTTAACCATCTTTTTGCCCGAAGTCACGTGATTTCGTGGCTTGCGATGTTGGAGCCAGAAATTTTGATGCCATGCGCAGTCTATCAGTATATATGGTCGAAGGCTTTTTCAACGGTCAGCTGTGTACCAGCAAACGCGCCATCTGCCAGAAGCGAGGGGATCTATTTTTCGCGTCAGTAACATACCCGCGACCGCGAGAAAACAGCTTTTTCAACGGTCAGCTGTGTACCAGCAAACGCGCTATCTGCTGGAAGCGAGGGGAACACTCTCCATACTAGGTGATCGTGTCGTGATTGAGCTGCGCCGTTCGCCAAATCGTAAGTAGAGGTTATGTTTTGTCTCTTATCTCTCATGGTTTTCAACCTAGAGCTGTGAGAGCCGTAAGAGGTTATAATCTTATCCCTTCCTTCTGTTCCAGTGAAAACCGAAAAATTGCAACGCAAAAAAACGAATTTGCGTCGTCGCACTCGCCACACAGAAGGATCGAGAAGACGGTTTTTGAATATGACTGAGGAAGAGCGGGCATACGTACGAGAGAGGAACAGACTAAGCACCATCCAGATGCGTAACACGGAACCAGCAGAAAGACGAGCAGCCAGGCTTGAGGATGCACGATTGCGAGCACGGCAGTCGCGTTCTGCAGCAACAGATTTGGTTCGTTCTCAACGGAATGAACGCGAGGCGTCGAGGATAGCTGAAACACGTACCCAAAGAACAGCATATCTGATTCTGCAATACAATCGTCTTGCATTCCGGTACAATCCAGCTGTTGATTATAGTTCAAGTCCGCATGTTGTCATTGGCCAGATTAGTCATGTCTGTACCTACTGCCAGGCTCTAAAGGTCAATAATGAAACGAATGGGATGTGTTGCGCTGGCGGAAAAATTAAATTGCCTCAACTTGAAGCACCAGCAGAGCCGTTGAAAACTCTACTTGCTGGATCTACCGCTGAATCGAAGCATTTCCTATCGAACATCAGGAAATATAACTCTTGCTTCCAAATGACGTCATTTGGTGCGGAAATTGTGACTGCTCAATTCATGCTAACTTTTAAAATCAAAGGACAAATATATCACAAAGCTGGCTCCCTGCTCCCGTTCCGAGATAGTTACCATAAATTCCTTCAAATGTACTTCATCGGTGATGACAGAGATGAAGTGGATGCACGTTGTGGAATACATACCTCGCTAATAAGATCCATCATTTCGCAACTACAGGAGCTCCTTCACGAAAAGAACAATTTGGTGCGTTTGTGCAAAATGGCAATGGATATGATGCCATCAGATACCCACAAGATTGTCATTCACGCCGACAAAACGCCCGCTGGGGAACATGTCGAAGATATAATGCTCCAACTATAGACGAAGTAGCAATTGTAATAGTCGGAGATCAGTTCCAACCTAGAGATATTGTTCTCCATCGAAGAAACGATCAATTGATAAACGTCGCAGAAACTCACCGTTGTTGTGAAGATGATAAACCCAGTGAATGGTGCAGAAATTAATAAAAAGTGCAGCGCAATGAACTTTTACGCCTACCGCTTAATGATTCGGAGGAACGAGGACAATTATATTTTGAAATGCCGTCAGTTGTTTCACCAGTACATTGTGGATATGTATGCAAAAATTGAAACTGAACGTTTGCTATTTCTTCGTTTGAATCAGACCAAACTCCGCTCCGAAGAATACACTCATTTGCGAGATGCAGTTGTGAATGACTGTAATACAACCAACGTTGGAAAGCTTACTATTTTGCCATCTTCATACATAGGCAGTCCACGTCACATGTAGGAATATGCTCAAGATTCAATGGCATATGTTCGTCATTACGGGCGTCCAGACTTATTTATCATTTTCACGTGCAATCCAGCTTGGGACGAGATACAGCAGCTGTTACTTCCTGGGCAATCACCCGTGGATAGGCATCACAGCACATGTTTTCAGACAAAAGCTTAAGTCGCTGATGGATTTCATTGTGAAACATGAAGTGTTTGGATCTGTGCGCTGCTGGATGTATTCAGTAGAATGGCAAAAGAGAGGATTGCCACATGCGCGTATACTAATCTGGCTATACGATAAAATAACTTCAGACGAAATCGACGATGTGATATGCGCTGAGATTCCACGGGCCGACGTCGATAAGGATTTGCATGCAGTTGTTATCAAAAACATGATACATGGACCATGCGGTACACTAAATCCGAATTCACCATGCATGGTAGACGGGAAATGTTCTAAGCAATATCCTCGAGCATTCGCAGCCAACACAGTAACAGGAGACGATGGATATCCCCAGTATAGGAGACGATCAACTGAAGATGGCGGGAATTCGGCAACTATACACATGCGAAATGGTGACATTGATGTAGACAACCGATGGCAATTCGGTCAAATCGATTAAATACATCTGTAAGTATGTGAATAAAGGCAACGATATGGCAGTTTTTGGTGTGCAACCAGAAAATAGTGACAGAAATGCAGTACGAGTTATCGATGAAATTGCACAATACCAGGCTGGAAGATACATAAGCAGCAATGAGGCTGCATGGCGAATTTTTTCATTTCCCATGCATGAACGCAATCCAGCTGTGGTTCACTTAGCAGTACATTTAGAGAATGGACAGTGTGTTTATTTCACAGATGCAAATGTGCAACAAAGAGCCCTTAATCCACCTGGTACAACTCTGACTGCTTTCTTCACCTTATGTCATGAAGACGCTTTCGCCAGAACACTGATGTACACAGAAGTGCCCTCTTATTACACGTGGAATGTAACTAAAAAAGCATTCGTACGACGCAGACGAAGGGAGCCAGTCGACGGTCAACCTGGCATTTTTAGAGAAAATACAATTGGTAGACTTTATACAGTGCATCCTAATCAAGATGAATGTTTTTTCCTTCGCATGCTGTTGGTAAATGTGCCTGGTCCTAGATCTTTCCAGCAATTGAAAATTGTTGACGGCGTCACATATGCCACTTTCCGCAGTGCGTGTCAAGCTCTTAATTTATTAGAAAACGACCAACAGTGGGATATATGTATTAGTGACGCGTGCAACACTGCACATCCAAAGCAAATTCGAGCACTATTCGCAATTATATTGACCGCTTGCTTCCCTTCATCTCCCACAGAGTTATGGGAAATATATCGATCGCATATGGCTGAGGATATTTTGCATAGAGTACGCCTAGAAAATGCCAATATGACCATGGAATTTACAGAAGGCATTTACAACGAAACATTGATAAATATTGAAGACAAGTGCTTAGCTATTGCAAATAAAGTTCTTAGTCAATTGGGAATGCCAGCACCCAACCGAACTACGACTGCTTCATTTCATGTGGATTTGCGCCGTGAACAGAGTTACAACACCGGTGATCTCCAGTCATATGTCCAATCAAACATTCCCAAATTAACGTGTGAACAGGTCATTTTGATCGCATAATGCAAATGATAAATGACGGAGTTGGGGGGGGGGGGCTTCTTCTTGGATGCGCCAGGAGGAACTGGGAAAACATTCCTTATCAGATTGATTCTGGCAACGGTTCGATCAAAAAATGACATAGCCTTAGCTCTCGCTTCGTCTGGAATAGCTGCGACATTGTTACCAGGTGGAAGGACTGCTCATTCAGCTCTGAAGTTGCCATTAAACATGCGAATCATCGAGACTCCCACGTGCAATATTTCCAAAGCATCCGGTATGGGAAAAGTATTACAAAAATGTAAACTCATTGTTTGGGATGAATGCACGATGGCACATAAAAAATCGCTTGAAGCTCTTGATCGATCGTTGCGAGATTTGCGTGGAAACGTTCAACCATTCGGGAATGCATTGATATTGCTCGCAGGAGATTTTAGGCAAACATTGCCTGTAATTTCTCGATCGACACCAGCGGACGAAATAAATGATTGCCTAAAATATTCAACATTGTGGCGACACGTACGTACATTGCAGTTGACTACGAATATGCGTGTCCAGCTGCAGAACGATCAATTAGCCGAGGTATTCTCACGACAGTTACTGGACATTGGGAACGGACAACTGCCAGTCGATGAGACGTCAAGACGAATATCATTTCCTGATAATTTTTGTAATTTAGTAACATCGAAAGAAGTGATCGAAAAAGTATTTCCTAATATTCAAATTAATTATAAGAATCACGATTGGCTCAGTGAACGAGCTATCCTTGCCGCGAAGAATAAAGATGTCTATCAAATTAATAATGTTATTAAATCCAGCATTCAAAGTGAGGAAATTACATACAAGTCGATAGATACAGTTGTGGAAGCAGATGAAGTAGTTTATTATCCAACGGAATTTTTGAACTCCTTGATCTGCCAGGGATGCCACCACACATATTAAAATTAAAAATAGGTGTGCCAATTATCATGTTGCGTAATATTAATGAGCCAAAACTCTGCAACGGCACGCGACTCGCAGTTAAAAAACTGATGAAAAAATGTAGTGGAAGCAACGATTTCAACGGGGCCTTTCGAAGGTGAAGATGTCTTCATCCCTCGAATTCCCATGATCCCGACCGATACACCATTTCAATTTAAAAGACTTCAATTCCCAATTCGATTGGCGTTCGCAATCAAAATCAATAAAGCTCAAGGTCAATCTTTAGAATTGTGTGGTTTAGATTTCGATGCGGATTGCTTCTCACGTGGACAACTGTATGTTGCGTGTTCCCGTGTCGGCAAACCAGATAGCCTTTATATCTACGCAGAGAATGGAAAAACAAAAAATATTGTATACCCACAAGTATTGCAAAATTAAACTTCTATGAAACGTATGCTTTGTTTTGTTCCTCATTTCTCATCCATGCAACCACAATGTGCCACAACTACGCGTGGCCGGGTATAGCTAGTATATATATATATATACACTGCCGGAAAGTGAAAAAAGAACACCAAGAAGGAATTGGCGGACGATCATGAAATTTACATATGTTAATGGTGTCGAGTTTACGTAGGTGTGATGTTAATTTCGGGACAGCACGGCATAATATGCAAATTATCGTCGGTGGTATTTAAGGAGTACGGCAAAGTGAATGTAATCAGTCGTCGGCGTACGGACACGTGCGAAGACCCTGAACAAGCTGCAATGCCTGGACATGGAAGACGTGGACGATTTCAGCAGTTATCGGACTTTGAACGAGGTCATCTAGTCGGACTCCGCGAGGCCGGGTGGTCGTGTCGTCGTATTGCCGAACGAATTGTACGGGAAGTATCGTTGGGCGTAGATGCTCCGAGGAACATTCCCACACGAGAAAAAGTGGAACCGAGAGTCACAGACGGACTGATAAGCGGACCGATCGACGCATAAGAAGAGCGGCGTTGTCAAGCAGAACATCCACTACGACGCAAATCCCAGCTGCCGTTGCACCTGAGGCGACTGCGCGAACAATCCGCAACCGTCTACTGAATGCAGGACTACGTGCACGTGTGCCTCTGGCATGTGTAGCTCTGACTCCAGCCCACCGTCAGGAACGGCTGCAGTGATGTCGCCAACGTTTGCACTGGAGAACGCAATGGCGATCTATCGTGTTCAGCGATGAAAGCAGATTCTGCTTGGGAGCCTCCGATGGCCGTATGCGTGTTCGCGGACACAGAGGGGATCGTCTCCACCCTTCTTGCATCCGCCAGCGACACACAAGGCCTACACCTGGTCTCTTGATGTGGGGAGCTATCAGCTATCACTCCCGTACACAACTAGTGTTTGTACCGGGTACGTTAAACAGCACCTCCTACATCAACAACATCATTCAGCTCGTTGTTGTGCCATTTGTAAGGTCGGTCCATCGTCGTGGTATTTTCCAGCAAGATAACGCACGCCCACACACGGCACGTGCAAAGCAACATGCATTTCAGGATGTGAGACAACTTCCATGGCTTGCACGTTCACCGGATTTGTCCCCCATTGAGCACGTGTGGGATTTTATGTGACAACGACTTATCCGGTCTCCACGGCCAGCCACGACCATCCCCGATTTACGCGTCCAGGTTGAGGATACTTGGAACTCAATACCCCAAATTTACATCCAACATCTGTATGACAGACTCCATGCCAGAATCGCACAGTGTGACGCAGTTCGTGGCGGTTCAACCTCGTACTAACCATGTTACATAGAAATGTTATTTTTCAGTTTACCAGCAAATACAGCTGTATTTTGCCATAATGTTTTGATCACGTTATCCTCTGTAATCCGTTATTATGCTGTATAAATTTCGTTGGTAGCAGACGTCTCCTTTTTGGTGTTCTTTTTTCACTTTCCGCCAGTGTATATATACACTGGCGGGGAAAAAATCCCAACACCACGAAAAAATAGTTGTATAGGAACGAAATGGCGGCAATACATTTGTATAGGTAACATATTTAATCGATTAAGGTTTCAAGATCACAGCTTATTGTAAGCGCGAGAGGAGCCATTTTAAATGTGAAATGCTGGTACATTAGTAACCGGTGTAACCGCCAGAATGTAAAATGCAAGCACGCAAACGTTCATGCATTGTGTCGTACAGGTGCTGGATGTCAGTTTGTGGGATGGAGTTCAATGCCTGTTACACTTGATCGGTCAATACAGGGACGGTTAATGCTGGTAGGGGTGCCGCTGGAGTTGTCGTCCGATGATGTCCCATACGTGCACGATTGATGAAAGATCTGGTGATCTAGCAGGCCACGGCAACATGTCGACACTCTGTAGAGCATGTTGGGTTACAACAGAGGTATGCGGGCGATCGTTATCCTGTTGGAAAACATCCCCTGGAATGCTGTTCATGAATGGCGGCACAACAGGTTGAATCACCAGACCGACGTACAACTGTGCCGTCAGGGTGCGTGGGATAACCATGAAAGTGCTCCTGCTGTCATAGGAAATTGCTCCCCGACCATAACTCCAGGTGTAAGTCCAGTGTGTCTCGGCCGCAGACAGGTTGATTGCAGGCGCTCACCTGGACTCTTTCTACCGTACACACTGCCATCACTGGCACCCAGGCAGAACCGGCTTTCATCAGAAAACACAACAGATCTCCACTCCGTCCTCCAATGAGCTCTAGCTTGACACCACTGACGTCGCAAACGGCAGTGGTTTAGAGTAAGTGGAATGCACGCTACAGGGCGTCTGGCTCGGAGCTGTCCTTCAAGTAACCGATTTGTAACAGTTCGTTGTGTCACTGTGGTGGCAACTGCAGCTCGAATTGCTGCCGCGGACGCGGTACGATGCGCCACGGCCATACGCCGTTCACGGCGGTCTTCGCTCTCAGTAGTGCCACGTGGCAGGCCGGAACCCGGTCTTTTTGAGGCAGTACCTTCCTTTGACCATCCCTGCCAACAATCATGCACAGTGGCTACATTCCTGCCAAGTCGTTCTGCAATATTGCGGAAAGAAAATCAACCTTCTCGTAGCCCTATTACACGACCTCGTTCAAACTTCGTGAGCTGTTGATAATGGCTTCTTCGTCTTCTTAAAGGCATTCTTGACTAACATCAACACACTACGTCGAATCTCAACGATAAATAACGCTCACGAACGTTACAGCGCGTATTTACAGCAAACCTGCTTTGCATGTTCCGAGGTGCGCTACTAGCGCCGCACGTATGCACCTAGTGCGAAATTTGCATAGACGTCATCTTACAGATGTACTCTCACCGCCTACCAACTGTCGTTTATCTAACACAACCCTTTCTTGGTGTTGGGATTTTTTCCCCGTCAGTGTATATAGCGCGCACACACACAGTAGAGTCACATAATTGTGACCACCTCCTACTTTTGACGTCAACAGCGCGTAGCCAATGAAATAAGGTACGTGTCGTGAGCTGGCTTGGAGGGTATATAAGGAGTGCTGTAGGCAATCTGAAAACATATCACTCGTTGCTGTCATGGATAAAAGGAGCGATTTATCAGCTTTGCAAAGAAGGATGATTATCGGCTTTCAGGCCAAGGGTGGCAGTATTCCTGAAACAGCGCAGTTTGTGAACTGTTCGCGTGCTGCTGTGGTTAAAGTGTATCGTGATTAGAGAAATGGCACCATTACGAATAAGCGACCTGGGAACTGCGGAGAACCACGTGCCATTGATGTGAGAGGTGAACGTCGGCTGAGAAGTTGCGTGAGGGCCGATATACACGCTACAGTGGAGCAACTCACTGGCCGAATGAACCAGGGAACTACCGGAAGTGTGTATAAAAGGGCAGTTCAGCGAACCCTGCTGCGTATGGGGCTCCGATGCAAACGGATGGTCACTGTACGTGTGCTAACGAAGGAGCATCGGCAGAAAAGGCTTACATTTTTCACGGCAGTACCGGAATTGGCTGCTTGGCAAAGAATTGCCTTCTCCGATGAGTCACGTTTTCTCTGGGGAATGCTTTCGTGGTATTCTCTGGGTCCGTCTCATACCTGTGGAAAGCACTATGAATCGAATTCTTTATGAATCCGTCCTTGAAGACCACATACACTTTTACATGCTGATTGTCTTCCCTGGGGCTGATGGGAACTTTCAGGACGACAATGCGACGAGTCACACAGCTAAAAATGTCCGAGCTTGGTTGGAAGAGCCCGATGAAGACTTCAATGTACTTCTCTGGCCCCGTAATTCCCCAGACTTAAACCCAATTGAGCATCTGTAGGACCACCTTGATCATATTGTTCGCTCTACGGATCCCCTACCCCACGCACCCTCCAGCAGCTGTTGAATGCACTGCAGTCAGCATGGCTCCACATACCTGTGAACACATTCCAGCACCTTATTGGGTCAATGCCAGCCCATTTAATTGCTGTCAGCGCTGCACATGGCGGTTACTCTGGATATTAGCTAATGGCCACAATGTGACTCGCCCGTGTATGTATATATATATAAGCATACAGACACCCATATATATGTACATGTACCTAGGTAAGCATACACTGTCCAACAAGATCACAAATTCAAAATAATAATCGCACATAGACATTACTAATTTAATAAAATAGTTATTTATATCTAACCATTGCATTAAATTAGTAATATATACAACTATTAAACAGAAATTCCTGGTTACTCCTTTGCCTCCTCATGCATGCAAAAAAAGGAACACTGTGAAACAGAATGTTTGTACCTCAGAGTACCCGAATACTCAATACAGCTTTTATTATCGCGATAATTGAAAATAAAATGCTGAAAATCTGATGACACCAAATTTATTCATCTGCACACGGAAAGGATATTTTCCTTGTTTTCCAATCAGATCCTTTTCGTGAAAGAAAGAAAAACAAACTAAATTGCGCTTAAATAAATTTGAGAAAAATGTTTGCAGTTTGAAAGATAACAATGTATTGAAAGTGCTTACTTTTTCAATGATACTAGTTTCATTTAATGATACTAGTTTCATTTAATGATACTAGTTTCATTTAATGATACTAGTTTCATGTGAAACTAGTATCATTAAATAAAACTAGTATTTATTGATACTAGTTTCATGTGACACTAGTTTCATGTGACACTAGTTTCATGTGACACTAGTTTCATATGAAACTAGTATCCTTAAATGAAACTAGTATTTGATGATACTAGTTTCGTGTGCAACAAGCAATTGATAATAATTTCTTACGTCTCGTTTCAAGCAATAAGTCATGAAAGATATTTCTTTTTATATACACTGCTGGCCACCCAAAATGCAACACCAAGAAGGACACGAGATAGCAAAGCCAGATTTACTGGACGCATAACAATAGATACAAAGATGATACGATTGAGCTTACAGGCCCGTGAGACTTGCGGAACACGCAGACATCAATAGTTCGTGTGGCACCCTTGGCTGGCAATAACGGCCGCGGCATCGAACGAAAGAGGCTTTGGATGTGGGCTTGGGGCACGTCGGTCCTGGCTGCTTTCAGACGTTGCCACAGTTCATCAGGCGTAGCCGCTGGTGGTGCTTGCCGGGCCACTCGGTTGCCGATCAGCGACCAGACTTGTTCCATGGGCGACATATCGGAAGAACAGGCGGGCCACGGCAGCAGTGACACCTAGTGGGTCGTGAAGAATTGTTGCACGATGCGTGCCACGTGCGGGCGCGCATTCTCCTGCTGAAATGTGGCCGCTTGCAGGTCCTTTAGGTAAGGGAGGTCTACAGGCTCAAACGTCGGAGATGGTGCGGTGGCTTTTGATTGTACCGGCGATGCGTACCAGAGGGGTGCGGGTGTCATATCCAATTGCTACCCAAACCATAACGCCAGGCGACGGACCGGTATGGCGATGCATAATGCAGGCGTCATACAGTCTCTCGCAGCGGTACCGCCACACGCGGATACGCCCATCGTGGCGTTACAGGCAGAAGCGGGATTCGTCGGAGAAGACAATGTCGTGCCATTCCGTAGTCCAGGTGCGGCGTTCAACGGCCCACTGCCGCCGCACTCGCCGGTGGTGTAACGTCAATGGTAATCGGAGCAATGGGCGCCGTGCGGCAAGTCCCCGCTCCTGCAGACGACGTCGAAAGGTACGTTCTTACATAGGTTGTTGCGCAACACACCCTAATTCCTGCGTTAACGATGTGGCGGTGCGAGCCGTCAATGTCCGCCGCACAACATGGCGTGACAGCGCGCCGACATCTCAATCGCGAGTCGATCGCGAGAGTGTGACGTCATTATAATTCTAAGAATGGGAAACATTAATAGGACGACGCCATGACACTGAAAACGTGGCATCTCGAGGTGGTTATTTAACACACTAAACAATTTTTTCCAAAGTCGAGATCAAGCTAAATCGATTTCTAGTACCAGAAAACGGTAGGTTAACCACTTTCATCAATCTCTTCAGAGCCGTTTTCAAAATGAAAATTACATATGTACAAGAATTGCTCCTTTAATAAGATGTGATGGAATGCATCCCGCTCCTATGTCCTAAACTTTGACCCCCACTTCACCCATGTTCAATAGGGTTTGTCCTCTGCGACAAACTGAAATTTTATCGAAATCGAACCATATTTACGCAAGTTATGATGCAGAAGGACGATGGAATGGATTCCCGTCCTATGTCCTGACCTTTGACTCCACTTCACCCATTTTCGGTCCCCAGATGGTCCCCTATCACATACTAAAGTTTCATCGAAAGCGAACGATTTTTACGCGAGTTATCGTGCGGGCAGATGGACAAAGTTGGAGCATATACGCTTCTTCAACCTACGGTTGGAAAGCGTAAAAAACGTGACCTGCAGTGCCTTCTGGAGAGCTTTGTATCCCAGTTGCTTTACACGCTTCGGGTGTCCGTTGGCCCAACAGCACACCTACGGATGCGAATATTACTAAACTACGTTTTGTTCACTCAACGAAGCAACGAACCTTCTCCACTTTACGAACACATTGTATAAGGAAATTAATTTTAGCCACCACGCGAAGCCTTAGGACAAACTTTGGTGAGTTTTGTTATTCTGAAACATAATACAACAGCAACTCATATCACAACGTTGAACTGTGTTGCCCCGTGGGATTGCAAGCGGTGCTCTATTTGGCTAGCACAGCCTGAGAGTTCAGCTGTAATGTTTGAAACCAGAGGGAAACAAAAACGTGACATGCACCGCCATCTAGGGAGCGCTTGTACCATTGTTGCTTTAAAACTGTCGGATATCCTGTCGGGAAAGCGCACACCCGAGGATTTCAGCACAAATGTAATATTATGCTGAATGAACGAAGCTTCTCTTCTTAATGAAAACAATGTGTAGGGAAATTAATTTTTGCCACGACTCGAAGCCTTTGGATAAACTCTGGCGAGTTTTATTGGACATAAATCCTGAAATGTAATGTCGATAGTATAGGTTAAATAAATTGCGACGACGACTGTGTGTGTGTGCACCACACACCTAGTACAACCCGAATATTCTCCCCTGATATTTATACTTGGGATCTTTGACCCCGGCTCCAAATGGTAAAGAGCTGTGACTTCTATTCATTAATTCAGGATGGGTCAGGGTTCGAATCTTCCGTGAGACATGGATGGTGTTCTTGTCTTAAGGCACTGTCGTTGTATCATGATAATGACAGTTATTGTTCGGTCGAAGCATATGGTTATTGGCTTTCATGATCTTGCAAAGCGATTTCATATGTAGTGGGGTGAATCTGTTTTTCTGAGTTTCGGGGTGCGCAGTACCTTCGTTGTCTGATGCTGTAGCAATTTCGCCATATCCTCTTATTACGTGATTTGTTCCACATCAACTAATCATTGCTTCCACGTTGTAAACATTTTTCTGAAATTCACGAGTCGCTTTCCGTGATTCCTTTCGTGAATTAAACAATCATATTTCTCATACAACCTTTTCGTGAAATGACGGAAAGAAAACCTGAATTTTTCATATACCGAGAAAGTTCTGAATTTTCAGAAACCTTTCCACAGTTCCCTTCTTATATTAACGATAAACTGACGTTAAGATATGTTGACGGTAAATTATGAATTTTCAGAAACTTTTCCTCAGTTCCTTTCTTATATTAACGATAATGCCGTTAAGATATGTTAACGGAAAATTATGAATGTTCAGAAACCTCTCCGCAGTTTCTTTCTTATATTAACGATAAACTGCCGCTGTTAAGATATGTTAACGGAAAATTATGAATGTTCAGAGACCTCTCCGCAGTTTCTTTCTTATATTAACGATAAACTACCGTTGTTACGATATTTTAACGGAAAATTACGAATTTTCAGATACTTTCCGCAATTTCTTTCGTGAAAAAACAGAAAAACTGTGTTATTTCTTTTTTCATATTCATATGATCAAAAATATTCAGTAATATAGGAATGATTTCCGGGAATACTTGAGATTTGATTAACTGTTTAAAATCAGATCCTTCGACGGATTATAACGAAGAAAATTTCTCCGTCATTTCTATCCGCGGCAGGATTCGAACCCGGGTCCCCTCATTCCGGAATAAGTTGCTCTACCAATTGAGCTACGCGGACGTTTTATTCTGATTCCTATTTGCCTTTATGTCGTGTGCGTCCTTCTGGCAGGTACGTCACATCTCCTGGTACGTTACAGGATGATCGATATTTAAGTTCTGTAGCGAGATCGGATATTGTGGGCAGAGTTGGGCAGGAATGCATTACAAAGTAATGGAAGTGCAGATTACAATTAACGTGTAATGCATTACAAGGTAATGCAGTAACAGGTAATACATTACAAGGTAATACCAGTATGGTTTGCACAAGGTAATGGGATTAATGTGTAATGCATTACAATGAAGAGAATATAATGCAATTATTTAATAATGCCATTCAAACGCAAGTAATGAAATTACACAATTACACAACCTGGTAATGAAATTACACAATTTGCAAATAATAATTACATGCACCTTCTACCAGTCGCCAAGTCAAATATGTTTTTTTTCAATATTGATTCCAATTCTGAAGATGATAATGAAAACAAACATCGAACAAGGAAAGTTGAACTCATCTATATGTATATTTCAGCCTCAAAGAACCAGGAGATTTACGTGTGTTACGTAATTATAAAGAGGCAAAACATCTGTTTGCGCGGTATAATACACCTCTGCCCTCTTCAGCGGCCGTGGAACGGTTGTTCTCATTCTCTACTATTACCAATTACTGCAAAGCTAATAGACTTTCGGATGAAATGTTTGAAAAGAGAGTTGTTTTAAAAGCAAACCTTACGTATGAAGAAAACGACCACAAACAAAGTAGGGATTTGGGAATAGATAATTCCTACCTTGTTTTGCGACAAGCCACCTAGTCCTAGATATTCCAGTTTACAATGAGGATTTGTCATTTCTTTAATTTGTGACCTAGTTTCTCATTCTTTTTGTTGTACTCGTAATTCACATTGTGGTTGCCATATTTTGTAGCAATCAGACCTTTCATTCCTTCCATTTCAAGTGATGTAGTGTATCAGAGTGGTTTCCATTAGCTTTTAATGCAGAATTTATTTCCTGACTGCTTTTTTTTGTGTGCTTCAGTGAATTGTTCTTTGTTGAAGACTAAGATCGCATGTAACGGCATTGATCTTTCGTTCATTTTTGTACTATTCTCTAACCAAAATAAACATCCTATTCGTACTTACTTCATATTATGTATTATTTAGTTCAAATCACTTTACTTGCGGCGAAGACAGGCAACTACTCATGTCATACACGTACAATCTCCAATACCTACGTACACGCATTTTGAGGTCCGAGGGGTGAAACAATTGTCAAATAACCTACACAACGTATAAGGGTGTACTGGTTACTAAGTAACGACTAAGTAAATAATATTATTGAATCAAAACTGGAACCACAAGCAGCTTTCTCTACATTCGAGATTAAAGCCATTATTTCTGCCTTACGCTTGATACAAAACCGCTCATATTTCCGATTTAATGGAAATATATATCGTCAACTTGAAGGAGCACCAATGGGTTCCCCACTCTCGCCTATCTTAGCTGAAATTCTCTTACAGGAATTGGAGAATCATGTACTTGAATCAATTCCAACTCCCCCTGGACTTTATTTGCGCTACGTGGATGACCTTCTCGTTTTTTGGCATTCCGCTAAAGAAGAGTTGAACCAGTTCACAGACTACCTATCATCTCAATATCCATCTATTAAGTTCTCCATGGAACTTGAAAAGAATTATATCTTGTCATTTTCCGGTTTTTATTTGAAACGAAACCCTCATTAGACAAATTGTTCAATATTCAATGTATCAAAAACTCACATCTTCTACCGTCATGATTCCATCTCAATCAGCTCATCCATTAAATCAAAAACTCACATTCATGCAATTCGAAATACGAAGAGCATTTAGCCACTCATCGACAGTAACATTACGAAATCAAGAAATAGCCAAAATTAAAATATCTTCATCTCATCTCGGCTACTCAGACGACATCGTTAATTCTATCGTAAAGAAAATAAATCGCACATTAGATACCACTTTAATAAAAGATCGTAGACCATTAAATATGTGGGATCACTACCATACATTCTCAGCAACATCAATATACTCAAAAACGTTCGCCATCGTCACAATATTGGCTTCGGTGTACGAACACACAATGTACTATTAGGAATAAAAAGGATAGAGACGTTGCTCCTTTGGACAACCGATATGGAGTATATGTCATCCCACTGAAGACAATAGACATTCAAGATGAAGATCGTATATATGTTGGATCTACACTTCGCTCATTAAAAACACGTTTAAAAGAGCACCAATATAATATAATGACAAACTCATCAAGGACTTCCATATCAAGGCTAACATACAACGGATCTCATTACTCATATTGGAGCGAAGCCAACATACTCGCCATGCCCTACTCAAAAGCATCACTCCTCCTAATGGAAAGTCTGCTCATTCACGAATTTGGTGAAGTATGTTGCAATGATGATACTCCTTGTCACACGCCTTTACCTTGGAAAACAGTGCTTAATGAGTTATAACATATAGAGACTTACACCAATTGTTTCCTTCATACATAGTTTCTTACATTGCTTGACATGTAATACACTGGCGGAAAGTGAAAAAAGAACACCAAGAAGGATTTGGCGGATGATCATGAAATTTACATATGTTGATGATGTCGAGTTTACGTAGGTGTGATGTTAATTTCGGGACCAACCGGTGAGTGCATACTTCCACAGCACGGCATAATATGCAAATTATCGTCGGTGGTATTTAAGGAGTACGGCAAAGTGAATGTAATCAGTCGTCGGCGTACGGACACGTGCGAAAACTCTGAAGAAGCTGCAATGCCTGGACATGAAAGACGTGTACGATTTCAGCAGTTATCGGACTTTGAGCAAAGTCGTCTAGTCGGACTCCGCGAGGCCGGGTGGTCGTATCGTTGCATTGCGGAGTGAAATGGACGGAAAGTATCGGTGGTGGTACGATGGTGGCGTAGATGCTCCGAGGAACATTCCCACACGAGAAGACGTGGAACCGGGAGTCACAGACTGACTGATGAGCGGACCGATCGACGCATAAGAAGAGCAGCGTTGTCAAGCAGAACATCCACTGCGACACAAATCCGAGCTGCCGTTGCACCTGAGGTGACTGTGCGAACAAGCCGCAACCGTCTACTGGATGCAAGACTATGTGCACGTGTGCCTCTGGCATGTGTACCTCTGACTCCAGCCCACCGTCAGGAACGGCTGCAGTGGTGTCGCCAACGTCTGCTCTGGAGAAGGCAATGGCGATCTGTCGTGTTCAGCGTTGAAAGCAGATTCTGCTTGGGAGCCTCAGATGGCCGTATGCGTGTTCGCAGACGCACAAGGGAGAGTCTCCACCCTTCTTGCATCAGTCAGAAACACACAGGGCCTACACCTGGTCTCCTGGTGTGGGGAGCGATCAGCTATCACTCCTGTACACAACTAGCGTTTGTACCGGGTACGTTAAACAGCACCTCCTACTTTAACAACATCATTCAGCCCGTTGTTGTGCCATTTGTAAGGTCGGTCCATCGTGGTGTTTTAAGATAACACACGCCCACACACGGCACGTGCAACGCAACATGCACTTCAGTGTGAGAGACAACTTCCATGGCCTGCACGTTCACTGGATTTGTTCCCCATTGAGCACGTGTGGGATTTTATGGGACAACGACTTATCCGGTCTCCACGGCCAGCAACGACCATCCCCGATTTACGCGTCCAGGTTGAGGATGCTTGAAACTCAATACCCCAAACTTACATCCAACATCTGTACGACAGACTCCATGCCAGAATTACACAGTGTAACGCAGTTCATGGCGGTTCAACCTCGTACTAACCATGTTACATGGAAATGTTATTTTTCAGTTTACCAGCAAATACAGCTGTATTTTGCCATAATGTTTTGATCACGTTATCCTCTGTATTCCGTTATTATGCTGTATAAATTTCGTTGGTATCAGACGTCTCCTTCTTGGTGTTCTTTTTTCACTTTCCGCCAGTTTATATTTATCGATGTTAACAAACCATCACGAGATATGATGTCCATCACGAGCATATGACAATATCAAGAAAATCACATATCATTATTTTATTCAAATCATACTCAGTTCCATTCTCCTAATAACATCTGAAGATGAATCCATTGCCGGTCCGAAAGTTCTAATGTTTACTATATGAATTTAATAATTAACTTCATCACAATAAATCATCTAAAGAGTCAAGTGTGTTTTTTGAATCTGTTATTTGAATAAGATCGTGTAAAGACGGCGGAAATCAGCATAGAAAGAGGGTGTACTGGTTGCTGGTTTATTCACGTTGTATTGTTACCCATAAGTTATTGGTTAATTACCAACATATAGTTAACCATTACGAATATAATGGGTAACTGCTACGTGTCATTACAATTATCATGTAATTCTAATGATTAGTTCACCATTACCATGTAATGGCAACGCTAAGTTCTTATTGCCATCACCATTGCGCTGTAGTGCATTACCGATTAATTCAATTACGATTTTGCCCAACTCTGATTGTGGGTAGCAAACCATATGAAATGTCTTTCATCGTGGCACCGAATGTTCCTTCTCCTCTCTCCCATTTTGTGCTCCAGCTATCTATCGCATATTGTGTTACCATAAGACACCGGATACTGACGTTATTGTACAGGTGATTGTAGGATGTCTACGTATCGGTCTACGGGGTCTTTAAGACAAAAGCTATTGTAGCTATCAAGAGTAAGTTTTACATTTAGACGGGGTCTTTAAGACAAAAGCTATTATAGCTATCAAGAGTAAGTTTTACATTTATAAGTTTTGTGAGATAGTACTACAAAACAGTACATTTCACCTTTTTTTAAAGATAATTGAAAGTCATTGTCATTTTATAAAAAATCTCAAGTTTCAAACCATTCTGTTGCTTTGAAAGATCGCGATGAAAACAAAATTGTGGTCAGTTCCCTTACGAAAACAAATATTACAAACCTATTTAAAAAATAAGCTCCAACACAGAAAATAAAGTGACTAATTCAGTCACATTCTTGACCAAAAAAAAGAAAAAAGAAAAAAAAATGTCATCCCACAATTGGAGTTGTACCTTGAACGTAACGTAGGTTCAGGATCTTTCTGGCTCTGCTGTAAGGCGCGAGTTTCCTAATGATCCAACCCCTAGGACCTCAGATTGAATCCCACCAGAGATTCCTATTTCTGGTGCAAGGTCTGAAAAATTCAGAATCTTTGAATTTGCAAAATTTCTGTACAAATACGAAAAAAAACCGAAACGGACTTTCCTGAAATAAATGGAAGTGGTAACTACGGAAAATCTGTGAAAGTACGGAAGTTAAAAGAAACGGGTGCATTTAAAAACGGATATTTCGTTAAAAGACCAGCAACTTTGCTATACGTTATTTTTAAGAATTTTCCGTGAATTCACACCACTTATTTTTTACAGTGTGGAGCGAAATGAACATCATAATCACCGCATCCCTTCCCATCATCCTTGGTAAAAATCATTTCTCTTACCTGACGTGCATTCACAGAGATTCTGCGTTGTGTCTCTTAAGCGAACCTAGCAAAGCAATCTTCATTGTAGTGCGATTCTTAATCATTTTCTGAGTGTCGTTGTGTTAATACGTAACAATAAGCGCATTCATTTCCATGCATTTGCAAACAAGTGAAAAACTAGTGACCATCTTCATTGTTGTTGTACAGCAGTCGGGTTATTATGCTGCTATATGTAGTATCACCGTGTGCTTTTATCTTAAGCCTTGTGTTTATCTTAGCCCTCATTGATATCCGTGAATTATCGCGGATTCAAATGAGCGCTGAGACATAAGCAAAAGCTTAAGTCTCAGCACTCATTCAGAAAAAACAAGTTCTTTTGCTCTTGTTCTTTCTATTCCTAGTACAGCGCTTTTGACTTGGACAACTCCTTTGTGAGCACTTTGTATCATAGTTGGGTATGTGTGCTTGTGTAGACCTCATGCACTATCGATAGAGGGGTGCCCGGATATTAATGGCAGGGCCGTGTATTTGCAGCTCTAGTAACACTTCCCTTACTCCTAGAGTAACACTTCCTTTACTCCTAGAGCAATGGTTAAGGGCGTCGAAGTCTGTTGAGATTTTTTACTTTAGTTGTTCCCTTGCTTGTTTTTTAACATTGCCATACAAAAATGAAAGGAGAAATAAGCATTTCGGTTTTTACGCTCTTGTACTAAGTGTTCATGTATTATGAATGAATGTTCAGTTGTTACTGCTCATTTAGAGTCTGGTTCGAAATCCGTAACCGGTTATCGTGTCTGCAATTCCTCAGTGTGTTTTAAGTCTATCTCTCACTTGACTTTCCTATCAGAGCGCTGTAACCTGGCAGAAAGGTCATTTCAGATTAAGAAAGTCAGATTTTTAAACCTGATCTCGGAAGGAACTCCTATATTAAGCGGGTGCAGCTAAGTGGTTTTTTTCTTTGCAACTACGAGAATAATAAAATAATGAAAAGCTTTACTAATGTAACATTTAAAGTAAAATTGATCGACGCTTCTCTTCTCCAAATCAAAGGCTCCAACAAAGTATAGAAAAGTCAAAGAGGAATATAACGCACTCTATATTAAAGACTACAACACGGCGTAATCAAATCTTCACATATTGAATGCATATAGGATAAAACAAAATTTAAAACTCTGCTAAGAAATGAAATATTAATCTCCATACTTGCTCGTTTCGGGGTTTAATAACCACCTCGAGAACCGTTTTGCTCGTTCCTAATTTGGGATCGCTGGTTCCAGAGAAGGGAAAGGACCGGCTCTATGTAGAACATGATCATGATCATATGTAGAGGATTTTAGGAAGTGAGTGTCTGACCCCAGGTCTTTAACAACCCTTAGAAATAGGAAGCTAGGAGATTTGGGCTAGAGTGCCAGATGGGAAAGTAACACGGAAGCGAGGTAGAAAGGGGGAGGAAGACGCCCTTATTTATTACCGGGGGCCAGTACCCGGGGTCCGACGGTTTAACGTGCCCATCCGACGCACGGCGGATATCTAGTGGATCGAGCGTTTGTACCTGCCTGGGATCAAACCTGAGGTACTTTCCGTGACAGTCACGAACGCTGCCCACTAGGCCATCCGCGGCCTTCTATGTAGAACATACGCACGACTGATGCTTAAATACGTAACCAGGACTCGATTTGAGAGAAAACGCTTCTGGCAATTTACCCACGGGTGCGACTCTTTTCGTGTGCGATCAACTACCGTTTAGAGTAACCTCAAAAATTTTGCACACGAGACATGTATGGCCTCTTAATCTATAAAACTCGGGTAAACAATTAATTCCAATAAAAGAAAGCATCAGTTTTTCCTGATATTTACAAAATTTAATTTCTTCTGAGTGCAATTAGGAATATGATTTTGCATCCATCTCATGCTCACAATCTTTAGCAAGCAGCCAAAAGTGTGATGTTTTTATCAACAAAATGTCAAGTGAATATGACAACACACTAAAATTGCATAAATTGAAATATCACCCAATATTGTTCAAAATTTGTTTGCTCCACAGAACAATTAAAAACATTTTAATGCACGCAAAATTTAAAGATGGCGTTGTTTACCAATTTTCTCCAACTATGATTTTCTCAAAGGAGTGATTTATACCATGATCAAAGTGCAAAAATCGCAGCGTTTACTAACAGTTCCGAAACTAAATTTCTCCTGAAAATGTACACTGGTGTGCAAAAATTAAGGACGAAGAGGAGAAATTAGCATAACAGCGGAACGAGCAAGCAGAACGGACCGAAAGCCACTCAAGAGATAGACTAGTGTCCGGTACGGTAGGGTATGCTAATATATGCATGACGTTGGGGAAGGGGGGGGTGTCGGAAGGGTATAAAGCACACGGGCGGTGTACGCTCAGTAATTCGGTGAAAGTTATTGCACGGTGTACATCGGTTTGAACGACGTCGAGTTGCTGCCACCGTGTGATATGGCCAACAGGCAATTCAGTAGACGATATCTGAATGACTTAACCCGAGGTCGCGTCATTGGGAAGTTGGAAGAAGGTCGAAGTGTGACTAGTGTGGCTGAGGAGTTCGGGATTGCTCACAGCATCGTTTCACGAGCTTGGAAAGCATTTCAAACGACAGGAACAGCTGTTCGAGAGTTTAGCAGTGGTCGTCCAAGAGCAACCACGGCGGCGGACGACCGGGTATATTGTCCCACAGGCAAGAAGAGACAGACGGCAGTCAGCGGGAGAAATCGCAAGGAACATACAACAGACAACTGGGTGTCCATTATCGCGTTTCACCGTGCCCAGAAGGCTGCACAAAGGTGGTCTATTTGCACGACGACCAGTACGGTGTGTGCCATTAAAGCTTGCTCATCGGAGACGACGGTTTCTGTGATGCCAGGAACACAAGAACTGGACACATCAGCAATGGGGTCGATTTCTCTTTACGGATGAGAGCCGATTTAGTCTGACGAGTGATTCTGGACGTATACACATCTGGAAATAACAGGGGACACGCAATCACGCCTCCAACATAATCGAAAGGGACCGGTTTGGAGGTTGCGGAGTTCTCGTTTGGGGCGATATCATGTTTGGTAGCCGTACTGACCTCAAATCTTCCATGGAGGTTCAATCACTGGTGTCCGCTATTGTACCGTGGTTCTCCTGCCTCACGTGTATCTGTTTAGAGGTGCTGTGGGTCCTGAGTTCCTCTTCATGGACGACAACGCTACAGCTCATCGTACATTGGCTGTCGCAGAGCTGTAGGAAAGTTAAGATATTCAAAGCATGAATTGGCCCGCAAGGTCCCCGGAACTAAATCCAATCGAACACGTGTGGGACTTTCTCTTGAGACGCTTGGTAGCACGTCACCAGCCGCCAGCAACGATTCCGCAGCTGCGATTGGTGCTACAAGAGGAATGGGCCGCGATGCCTCAACAGCTCCTTGACAACCTCGTCCTCAGCATGGACAGACGTTGTAAATCCTGCAACGAAGTCAGGGGTGATCATATCTTCTACTAAAGACTGGATTTTTCTTGGCAGCCGCCTGTCACATGGACGTTTCTGACTTCTGTCCAGTTGTGCTCGAAGCTATCTTTTCAATAAAATGCCTTTGTATCCCTTGTTTGGACGGTTTTTCTCACTTGTCCCTTATTCTTACATTTTGGAGATCTTATGGTATGATTTGAGTCGATGTGGAGCACTTCTGCACGACGTTACATTCGAAAAACCGTCTCGTCCTTAATTTTTGCACGCCAGTGTATTAATAACATGACACTGCCTTTGCGCATGTTTTAGGACATAAAGTTTGGGTAATTGTAAAAATTATACCTCCCGGAAAAGTCAAAATTTTCTCAAAAATAAAATCACATTCTTAGCGGGGAAATCACTTAGCAAGTGTAATAAGTTAGTGGTGCTATTATTTATACAAAATATTGGCACTCATTATCTCTTGTTTGTGTGCACCAGAACTGTTTCAACTTCAGAAAGATTACTTTATTTTACCAGAAAATGTCCTTAAAGCGACAGATGGTTGTTTCATGTGTAAATATCGAATTCATATCACGAGGATTTGCAAAGATTATGATCGATGTAATAAAAAATCTGAAATTGATATAATAGTTTTGTGATAAAAAATGATCTTACGTAGCCTTTAAGTTGCACATCTTTGTACTCGTATGTTTCTAACAAATCTTATACCGATGTTACTTTTCCATCATTTTCTTTAATAGTCAAGAAGAAAACTTTTCAGCAATTTCCTGAACCAGAAACGTCAGGTTTCTTTCCTTTTCGTAAATAATTAGTTTCTGGCCTTGCTTTTCTTAAAGCTAGGGCTCGGAGAAGAATATATTTCTAAACTTCTTGGAGATCTGAAAGAAATCCGTGCCGTTTCATTTCTAGTAATCATTGCCGTCTCTCTTCAAAACTGCGTTAAAGCAGTTCAAAGGATTTTTCATTCATCACCATATAGACTATTTTCATAATTAAGCGATTTGTGAATGTTTAGCAAAAGGCATCTGTGCCTCTTAAGCTGAAGTGAAGACCGAGTATATGTTTTTTCGTAAAGTAGAAATAATCCTACTTGGATTTGATGAAGAGAACAGTAAAAAAGGAAATTGGGCACGCAGAAGAATATTCAGATGATGCAATGGATGAATCTCTTTTATGCAAATCATGACTGTGGCAAAAAAATTCTTAGAACTTTGAAACAACAGAGTATTCTCCCTACAAGCTTAACAAAGTTCGATGCTTTTGAGAAAGAGTAATGGAGTAAGAGAAAAGCGTTGTTCGTTGATTATCAAATCTTTCGATAGAACAAAAAATTCACGAAATCAGCAGCTATGGCGATTTTCTGGGATTTTTTTAACGTTAGCTATACGAGCAGGAAATACCATAACATATAATTGTGTATCAAGATATGACTGAAAACATTCAAACCTGCTGGATTCATGTAGAAAACTGCGCATGGAGATGCTTCTTTAAATGTGATTGTAGGCATTTTTTTAAACAAATGAATTATGGGAACCAATTCTTCGCACGCAGTTTCTCCATTTTTCGTCATTTGAAGAGCAACGTTTAAAAGACAACTTGGAACTTCTTTTGAAAACAAGATAATTCCATTTGCGACTAATATTAAATAGTAATTATTTAAAAATAGTACTGTGATTTAAAGGTCATTGCCGGTTTTCTGAGTTGATGAAAACGTGTATAAATGCATAAACGTAAAATTTTATTTTTCGAAATGGAGTCCATCGTACTTTCATGGCCCTACACCAACCTGACGCCATGTCTTGAATTCCCCTGTGAAAAATTTAATTTGGTTTAGAGGTGAAAAAGCCTTGTACTCCAAGTTCAACGTCGTGAATGTTCTCGAAGTGTTTCCCACGTAGAAAATGTGACATCGATCGGAATAAGTTTTATTCCAAAGGCACAAGTTCTGCACTCCAAGCAGGGTGAGGTATTAGCTCAATACCTTGCAGTTCCTGTATTTTTTCTTTATACTTCGATTCACCCTAAGATGATACTGCAGTTTAAGGTACAAGAGACTACGCACTCACTGAGCCCTTCGGGGACGGCTGAGAGTTATGCTCATCAGCGTCACTCCCCACTGTGTCCTGCTGTTAGCAGCTGTCAATCACCTCCCCTAACAACTCATTGGCATTCTTGTCTCCCAAACATTGCATATCTACGCATGCGTGTGTTAATCTAATTTTAAAACTTAATTTCTGAAAATAGATCTTTTTTAGAATTGTTTAAATAACTACAGTATATGTACTCATAAGTAAACAGCTAGGACAATATAAAGTATGATCCCAGGCAACAAATACGTTGGTTTTCACGGAAAATGGTGGGGACTACTTTTAGTCGCGGCGATAGATTTCACGAACCTTCCCTTTCAGTGCCATCTTAGGGGAATCGAAGTATAGTTGACCGGGCATGATAAGCAGTAGTATTATTCTGTTGGATAATAACTCCTTTACGGTTCAACTGAGCAGGATACTTTCGGTTTAAAGCGGCATGCATCCGCTCCAACTGGCCATAGTACGGCTGCGCATTAATTCCTCGGCCATATGGAACCAATTCCCAATGAACGGGGATTTGAAAGTTCCATTATACCCATAGCATAACTTTATGCTTAAATCGTTCCCTTTTTGGGACTGGTTCCGGGAGCTTTTTGGGATCTAACTATTGTTCTCTCATGTCAAGATTCTAGAAAAATATCCACTTTTCATCGCATGTCACAATTCGCCTAAAGAAACGGTCGTCCTGGGGATTTTCCAGCAATTGGTGACACACATTCCCACACTGCTGAGTCTGAGCAGAAGTCAGTACATGAGGTACTATTTATTTTTAATTGGAGGATTAACGACCACCTTGGAGCAACTGAGTGGGGTACAAGCAGTCTCCCGTCCCAAATTTAGGACCACTGGTTCCAAGGAAGAGAAAAGCCAGCACCGTAAGACAAACACAACATCCATGCCTAACCGGGATTCGAACTCGGACCCATCTTGGACGAATGATCAGAAGCCGTCGCTTAGACCAATGCGCCACCGGGGTGGCAGGGGGTTCTTGTCGGCCGTTACTGTGCGTGTTGCCGAGCTTGTGTAATTTTCGGACAATTTGGGGTTGAAGTACTTCCAGCTCACTTGAGAGTTGTGTAGTGCTTGTGTAAGGATTTGACTCTACGGCTTGGCGTATACCTTCAGAATTCACCGTCGAAGGTCTTCCAGCTCGTGATTTGTCTTCAAGGCTGCAGTAGCCATTTTTAAATCGCTGAAACCAAAATCTTGCCGTTCTTTCAGAGACTGCTCCTTCACTTTCCACAGCACAAGTTTAAAGAACAAGTTAGTAAAATCATGCAATGCATTGATTATAATACGCTTTCCAACTTACCAGAAATCATTACTCAAGTTATAAGGATAATGGCTGTGGAATAAATTTCGGTCCTGTGCCCTGACCTTTGACCCTATTTAGATTATATTCAACAGAACCGGTTCAGTATACCTCCGAAAGAACATGATAAAGTTTTGTCGCTATCGAAGCATTTTTACATAAGTTATGATGCATAAGGGAAATGGAATAGATCCCGCTCCTGTGTCCTAACCTTTGACCGCATTTCGCCCATTTTCAATAGGATTTGTTCCCAGGCAGGCCCCTATAAAATACTCACATTTAATCGAAATCGAAGCATTTGTAAGTAAGTTATGACGCATAAAGGCGATGTAATTGATTCCGCTCCTATGTCCTGACCTTTGACCCCATTTCGCCCATTTTCAATAGGATATGTTCCCAGATAGTTCCCCTACCACATACTAAAATTTCCTCAAAATCGAACCTTTTTTACGTTAGTTATGACGGATAAAAGCATTGGAATGGATCCCGCTTCTACCTTTGACCCCATTTCGTTCACTTTCAATATGGTTCCTTCCCAGGTATTCCCCTACCAAATACTAAAATTTTATCGAAATCGAACGATTTTTACGTGAGTTATCGTGCGGACGGTCATACGCACACAACGGGTGACGTAATGAGGCAGATGGGAATCGCGACCATCTGCTCGCAAGAGTGTGACGTCATAAAACTTAATAGGATCCACACACAACGCGTGGCGTAATGAGACAGATGGCGTGACCGTGCGCCGTCATATAAATCGCGAGATTGTGACGTCATAAGACTTCTAAGCATGGGTAACATTGATGGGACGACGCCATGACACTAAAAACGTGGTAATACGGGGAGGAAAAAACGAATTTTCCTAAAGTCGAGATCAAGCTAAATCGATTTCTAGTACCAGAAAACGGTAGATTAACGATTTTTATCAAAATCCTTAGAGCCGTTTTCAAAATAAAATTTACATACATACAAGAAGTGCTCCTTAATAGTATGGGATAAGGGCGATGGAATGGATGCGGATCCTATGTCCTGAACTTTGACCCCATTTCCTCCATTTTCAATAGGGTTCGTTCCCAGGTGGTCCCCTACGACATACTAAAATTTAATTGAAATCGAACCATATTTACGCAAGTTATGACGCATTAGGGCGAAGGAATGCATCCCGCTCCTATGTCCTGACCTTTGACCCCACTTCACCCATTTTCAATAGGGTTTATTTCCAGGTGGTCCCCTACGACATACTAAAATTTTATCGAAATCGAACGATATTAACGCAAGTTATGACGCATAAGAACAATGGAATGGATCCCGCTCCTATGTCCTGACATTTGATCCCATTTCGTCCATTTTCAATAGGTTTCGTCCCCAGGTGGTCCCCTACCACATAGTAAAATTTCATCAAAATCGAACCATTTTTACGCGAGTTATCGTGTCGACAGACAGACAGACGGACGGACAAAGCTGGAACATATACGCTTCTTCAACCTACGGTTGGAAAGCGTACAAAAATCTCAACAGCTTTCGGATCGTGTATTTCTCGTCCATAGCTTTTGACAGCAGAATTTTTCCCAGTAAAGCACGGCAGCGTGTGCTCCTATTTATACCAACTATACTCGGGGCAAGTCTAACCCGACTACGGAGTTTAAGTTAAGGAGTGTGTACTTCCACTGCATAATATAGTTCCAGGTTAAAAGCCGTGTCCGAGCTTGAACTGAGACCTAAGAAAGCACATGGATATATAGATGTTCTAAATGTTGGACGCACGCACATTAAAAAAAAATGAAGATTCCAGTTTTGGTGGCGCTTTAAAAAAAAAATACAAATATCAGCATTTTGGGGGCGTCATTGTTACTTCTGTTTTGCTTCAGAGAAGCTATACGTTAACAAGAGGATATTTACTGCGCCTGGGAAGGAAGAATTGTTAGGCGGAGGTAATGTCTTGGCGGTCATTGTAATGAGCTTACTCCTTTCTTCGTGGTTGCATTTTCAAAATGCTCATTCAGAAATCGTTTGTATGGTGGTCGGCAAGGTTGAGAAGGTGTAGAGGTGGAGGGAGACATGTTTTCCTTTGTCTCGCCTTCAGTCACCCTTAGGGAGAATGGTCCCCGACACACAGCACCCCCCTAGTGCGCGGAGAAATACTGATAAACATGAGATTTCATGTAGGTGAATCGGTTTCACAACCTTAACAGTGTAATCAGGTTAACCTTTTTTCGGTCATGCGTTGTTCTTATCTGCATAATGCATGCGCACTGAGTAATTGCGTGACACAGGACGACTCTTCAAAACGGCAATGACTTTAGAATCGCCCTAATATTTAAAAACAAAATTAGAATTAGTTGAGGTTTTATTCTTTTCTAACAGAAAAATGTGAAAACTGTTTGAGTGCTGAAGATAATTATTTTTTGTTACATGCAAGAAGATAGCATTTCATGTATGGACTTCGATTTTTCATTGCTAAATATTTTTGTTCAAAACATTAGTAATTTCTGCTGCTGTATCAACTTAAGGAGAGTGCTTTCTTTGGAATAAATGTATTTCATGATAAAAAGATAAATTATTTCCAGTCATTAACACCCTTGCAGAAGATTCAGGAAGCAGGTGAAAAATACTTCAACGGATTAAATTTCATCACCGGTTAAAATTGCAGTAAAAAATGAAAATAAAGGTATGCTCAAGAATTCTTTTGTGAATACTGATTGTCATCAGTGGAAAAATTCATGCAATGATGAATCAGTAAGAGCCCTTATAACAGTTTAAGAACATGTATGTGCTAGCAGATCAAGAAGTATATATCACTGAAAAAATAAATTCTTAAAAATATATGGAATAACAGAAAAACGTAGGTACCCATTAAGTGCTACTTTAGTGTTTTGGTTGTTTATCAGTTAGGGCCAAGAGGCAGATTTAGTTAAAACTTTAAAGAGTTTAAAAGCTGAAAAGTGTAAAATGCAGACACAATATCTGAATTACGCCCTGCAGTGTTTAGTTGTGCTCGTGTATTGTCTGGTCTGTGTTTTTTTCTATTCGTGTTTTAGTTGTCGGAGTTCCTGTTTACCGGAATGTCTGTCAGTTTTTTCATAACTTGACCCAGATTGATTCCAAAGAGCAGTCGACATCCATTGGAACTTACTTTCTGGTTTTGAATTTGCTTATTTTGTTTTGATTTTCTTGAAACACTGAAATAAAACTTCCGTCTGGCACTTCATGCTGGTCTTAGATGGAAAGCATAATCCAACAACACAAAGTTATCACACAAAAATGAGGGAGCATCGACGCAGCAGTAGCTTTGCCGGTATGGTCGATAACAAGATTTTAAATCGAAAGCCATTTTGCTTCAGTATGTTAAGTGCTCTGCTGCTACACTACACTAAAACTGTAGTGAAGCAGCAGAGCACTTAACGTCTTTTCAGTCCTAGCTACTAATCATTTATCAATTTTATCCGTTGAAAATGTCATTTGTCGATATTTGCGTTAAAATTTGTGCTTTCATCCTAATTTCTTTACGTAGTTCGTGACGGGTTTATATTTTATTACATACCGGGATGGTAACAAATGTTTTTCTAACTGCCGGTATGTTCACTTCCATTTTTCTTAACTACCGGTATGACATACCGGCCGACTTCGAACCTTGCACGAAACCTCTTAACAGCAGTAAAAGGACACCTCAGTCAGTCCTGAAGGCAATATAACGGACACCGTACCCTTGTGCCGTAGTATTTACGTAGTTACTTCGGAACTTCTGCGAGAGGAATAAGACAAAGACATAGAATATTGCTACAAGAAGTGTTCCTCTGGCAGAAACGGCATGTACAATTATGTACTTAAATAAACAGAAAGGAGTAAAAATTTTGTTCTACGTGAGGCGATCTCCAGCTCCCATGTATGATTCAGTCGTCTCTGTTATTGAACAGCTATTTATTTACTCCTCCAACGGGTTGCTGGGGTTGTTGATGCCTCGAATGCGGCCCGCAGGCGGCGGTATCTCTTGGTTTCTGAACCCCTCGAATGCGGCCCGCTGGCGGCGGTATCTCTTGGTTTCTGATGCCTCTAATGCGGGCCGCTGGCGGCGGTATGTCTTGGTTTCTGATGGCTCGAATGCGGCCCGCTGGCGGCGGCATCTCTTGGTTTCTGATGCCTCTAATGCGGCCCGCTGGCGGCGGTATCTCTTGGTTTCTGATGGCTCGAATGCGGCCCACGGGCGGCGGTATCTCTCGGTTTCTGATGCCTCTAATGCGAGCCGCTGGCGGCGGTATGTCTTGGTTTCTGATGCCTCTAATGCGGGCCGCTGGCGGCGGTATGTCTTGGTTTCTGAACCCCACGAATGCGGCCCGCTGGCGGCGGCATCTCTTGGTTTCTGATGCCTCGAATGAGGCCCGCTGGCGGCGGTATCTCTCGGTTTCTGATGCCTCTAATGCGGGCCGCTGGCGGCGGTATGTCTTGGTTTCTGATGCCTCTAATGCGGGCCGCTGGCGGCGGTATGTCTTGGTTTCTGATGGCACGAATGCGGCCCGCTGGCGGCGGTATCTCTTGGTTTCTGATGCCTCTAATGCGGCCCGCTGGCGGCGGTATCTCTTGGTTTCTGATGGCTCGAATGCGGCCCGCTGGCAGCGGCATCGCTTGATTTCTGATGCCTCCAATGCGGCCCGCTGGCGGCGGTATCGCTTGGTTTCTGATGCCTCGAATGCGGCCCGCTGGCGGCGGTATCGCTTGGTTTCTGATGCCTCGAATGCGGCCCGCTGGCGGCGGTATCTGTTGGTTTCTGATGGCTCGAATGCGGCCCGCTGGCGGCGGTATCTCTTGGTTTCTGATGGCTCGAATGCGGCCCGCTGGCGGCGGTATCTCTTGGTTTCTGATGGCTCGAATGCGGCCCGCTGGCGGCGGTATCTCTTGGTTTCTGATGTCTCTAATGCGGGCCGCTGGCGGCGGTATCTCTTGGTTTCTGATGCCTCGAATGCGGCCCGCTGGCGGTATCGCTTGGTTTCTGATGCCTCGAATGCGGCCCGCTGGCGGCGGTATCTCTTGGTTTCTGATGGCTCGAATGCGGCCCGCTGGCGGCGGTATCTCTTGGTTTCTGATGGCTCGAATGCGGCCCGCTGGCGGCGGTATCTCTTGGTTTCTGATGGCTCGAATGCGGCCCGCTGGCGGCGGTATCTCTTGGTTTCTGATGGCTCGAATGCGGCCCGCTGGCGGCGGTATCTCTTGGTTTCTGATGGCTCGAATGCGGGCCGCTGGCGGCGGTATCTCTTGGTTTCTGATGGCTGGAATGCGGCCCGCTGGCGGCGGTATGTCTTGGTTTCTGATGGCTCGAATGCGGCCCGCTGGCGGCGGTATCTCTTGGTTTCTGATGGCTCGAATGCGGCCCGCTGGCGGCGGTATCTCTTGGTTTCTGATGGCTCGAATGCGGCCCACTGGCGGCGGTATCTCTTGGTTTCTGATGGCTCGAATGCGGCCCGCTGGCGGCGGTATCTCTTGGTTTCTGATGGCTCGAATGCGGCCCGCTGGCGACGGTATCTCTTGGTTTCTGATGGTTCGAATGCGGCCCGCTGGCGGCGGTATCTCTTGGTTTCTGATGGCTCGAATGCGGCCCGCTGGCGGCGGTATCTCTTGGTTTCTGATGGCTCGAATGCGTCCCGCTGGCGGCGGTATCTCTTGGTTTCTGATGGCTCGAATGCGTCCCGCTGGCGGCGGTCTCTCTTGGTTTCTGATGCCACGAATGCGGCCCGCTGGCGGCGGTCTCTCTTGGTTTCTGATGCCTCGAATGCGGCCCGCTGGCGGCGGTATCTCTTGGTTTCTGATGGCTCGAATGCGTCCCGCTGGCGGCGGTCTCTCTTGGTTTCTGATGCCACGAATGCGGCCCGCTGGCGGCGGTCTCTCTTGGTTTCTGATGCCTCGAATGCGGCCCGCTGGCGGCGGTATCTCTTGGTTTCTGATGCCTGGAATGCGGGCCGCTGGCGGCGGTATTTCTTAGTTTCTGATGGAAATAATTCACGCGACCTTATTAACTTTATCTGCTTTCTTATTAAGGATATGATGGTGGTGGTTTGCACGAGCTTATTAATTTTCTCTTTTTTATTAAGAATATGATGGAAGTGGTTCGTGCGACCTAATACTTAAATCTTGTGACGGTTCGCAGGACTGGTATTTATAAATTCGAAATGTAGAACAAGTTTGAAAGAAATAACAAACAAAAGAAACTACAGATTTGTTGGCTACTAATACTATGTAAGAGTCTCAATCTGACGCTCTTTATGCTACGTAAATACATTGAGAGTGAAATTTGCACTAGGTATGGAGAAAGGGTTGACGTATGCGTATACAGCTGGCTTCTAAAGAAAGTTACTTTTTCATTTCCGTCGTGGAAACTGTAAGCCCTGATAAAATCGCTTATGAACTCCAGAGTGGTATGCAGACGAGGAGAAAAGATCGCGTAAGGAAAACAATATAGTAAATAAAAAACAGAAGAAAATGAAAGAAAATACGATACAAACACAAAACAACAAGTAGTAGATGAAAAATAAAATAAAGAAAGAAAACATAGTAAATGAAAACAGACCCTCCACATATTCAATGTTAGTTCGGTATATTCGGATGTCAGGATCTCTAATATCCAGACATTCATGATAATAATCCAAAGTTTGGTTTTACAGCATTCAGAAATTTTTGCAATTCAAATTCCGTGGATTTTCATAGCATTATGGTTTTATGTTTAATTTTTTTATGGAAAGTGTATTTAGAAAGCTTTGATACCCACTAAAAAATTTAAAAAGAAAAAGGACTTGAGTGTCACGGGAGTGATTTGGGTAACAGATAGGCACATCGCACAAACTTCTCCCTTCCTCCAATGGAAGAACAATATTTAAAATTCAAGAGATCAAGCGTTTTGGAATTTTACTCATAAATGAATTTTGAAAAATGCATGCACCTTGAGTCTTTCCTTTCAGCAGGAACTTAATGTAAAATTTATCTTTAGTTTTTCCATTAATGTATTTCATTAAGAATTCAACCATAAATTACCGGAGAGAGCGAGAGAGACACTTCTATTTCTAGGAAGGTATGAGATCAAATTATGCTAATATAGCATTTTAAGAGAAAACTCTTTGTGTAATAGAATTCAGGTAAATAATTCATCGAGTGCAAATTGCGACCGAGACCCTGATATTCGATTTTGGTATGAGAAAATGAAGATCGCTTATGCTGCTGATTAGCTACTAAAATGTTAAGACCTGATTCACTACTAAACTGTAAGACCCGATCCACAGTAGTGCTCAAGCGGAAATAAACTGTGAAAAGTTGACGTGAATAAATGAAAACCCGAATGCGGTAACGAAAGAAATGTCTGAAATTTACATATAGGTATTCTACCAAATTGCGTGTGTAGTACTTTTTCAGTTTTCTCTGGGAGAAACACTGATTAGAAGTAGGAATGCGAACGACTATTTTTCATTAACATCACAAACAATGCTTCCTTCAACTGAATGTTCAGCAGTTAGAGAACACAATGAATGACATACATTCGTTGGAAAATACGCCGAAGGGCTGAAACATCTTGAACAGAGAGTCAATTTTCAAAACGTTCTGACCAGCGAGAAAATTTCGAAAACACTATGACCAGCGAGTAAATGTTAAAATCATTCTGACCAGCGAGTCAATTTCCAAAAAATTCGGCCGCCCCTGTGGCGCAGTGGTCTAAGCGATGGCCTTTGATCATTCGTTCTAATGGGGTCCGGGTTCGAATCCTGTGAGGCATGGACGCTGTGTTTTTTCTTACGGAACTGGCTCTCTCCCTTCCCTAGAACCAGTGACCCTAAATTAGGGACGGTCGACTGCTTATAGCCCATTGAGTTGCTCACGGTGGTCGTTAAACCTACAATCCCCCCTCCCCAGAAAAAAGTTCTGACTAGCGAGTCAAATTTCAAAACATTCTGACCAGCGAGTCAATTTCCAAAACATTCTGACCAGTGAGTCAATTTCCAAAACATTCTGACCAGCGAGTCAATTTCCAAAATATTCTGACCCGCGAGTCAATTTCCAAAACATAATGACGAGCGAGTCAATTTGCAAAACGATGCAACTACAGATAAAGGACAGCGCGTGTGAAGGTTTTGAAATGGTGCGTATAAATATCCTGAACCCTGTTAATCAGTGTTATTATTGTCCTTCAGATGGGAAAGGCAACGGACTTAAGCGAGTTTGACAAAGGCCATATTGTAATGGGAAGACTACTGGATCAGAGAATTTCCGAGACGGCAACGCTTGTGAAGTGCTCACGATAAGCCGTGGTAAGCACCTTCAAAAAGTGGTCCGAGGCCCTAGGGGTAAATAAACCGTGTACCGCCGGCAAGGTGTGAGCCGATCACTGCTCATCGAGGCTAGTTGTAAGCGAAGGCTATCTCGTATGGTACGAGCCGGCAGAAGGAATATTGTGGCACAACTGGCCGGTAATTTGAACACTGGTGACGGGAGTAATGTTTCACAACACACAGTACATTGAACCCTGCTGAAAATGGGGCCACAGTCCGCTCTGAGTGCCGATGTTACCTGGAAGAAGGTCGTCCGGTTAACCATGGAGTGCCCATGTTGACCTGGATGAAGGTCATCTGGTCTGATGAATCTCACTTCCTGTTGCACCATGTAGACGGCTCGGTATCTGTGGGACGTTTACCTGCTGAAATTTTGGCGCCAGTATTCACCGCTGAACGAAACAAAACCGGTGGAGGAAGTAATGTTTTGGGCAATGTCCTGATGAGAAACCCTGGGTCCCAGACATTCATGTGTAGGAAACTATGACTTCAACCACCTATCTAAACATCATTGCTGATCAGGTACATCCTTCCTTGACAACGGATTTATCCTAGTGCCTTCTTTCAGTAGGATAATGCGCGATGCCACCCTGCCCGAATTGTTTGAGAATGGTTTCCAGAACATGAGGAAGACTTCTGGTTATTTCCCAGGCCTCTGAATTACCCTGACATTAATCCAATCGAGCATCTGTGGTTTGTGTTGGAACAGCAAATCCGATTTGCGGTGGCTCAACCACGTATCTTACAAAACTTAAAGGATCTGCAGGCTCGATGTTGGTACCAGATACCACCTCTAGAAATCTTGTAGCGTCTTTGCTCGCCGGGTAAGAGCTGCTTTGGCTGCAAGTGGAGGGCCAACATCATATCAGGCACGCAATCACGATGTTTTTGCTCTTTGGTGTATCATCATCGTAGATAGAAAAACGGCCTCATACCGCTTTGCTAAAAACTGAATGGTGGAAAAGAAAAAAATTACGGAAACCGTGAAATTGGGTTTTAAAACCTGGACAAAAGATGGGGTTTGGTCTGCCTTTCTGCACTCTCGGCGCATTTGGGCTCGTATCTAACTTGAATACCGACGACGTTTCTCCTGACTGATTCTTCTGCATCTGACTGGTTGACGACACAACAATATACCGACTTTATTATCAGTTACTTTGTTACTTTACGCGTGTATCTTATTACTCGCGTTGTTTTTATAGTGTAGTTATTAAATTTCCTGTAAATTCCTGCAGATTTATTAAAAGTGACAAGACACAAGAAAATGATCTTTATAATGGAAGTTATGCGACATAAAATAATTTCTTCGTAACAAACTTTATTGAAACAGAAAAACCGGAGAACAACTGAATATACACATATGCCCGTAGGGCAGTATTACTTAAAAAATGCGACCTCTCAAGAACAAAATGTAAGCAAAACACTAACTAATAGTGGAGCATTTCTATGCAAAATGTTATTATGGTAGGTCTCGTACCTCTATTCGTTCAAAAGTAGCAGGTTTTTTAAATAAGAAGGGAAGTGCTTACGCAGTCTTTATGTTCGTCCGTCCGTCCGTCCATCTGTGGACACCATATACAGTATCTCCACTTATTAGTCCTATCTGAAAAAGAAAATCTTTCCGCATTGGGAAGTCTGAAAGTTACAGTGGCAACTCTTGACTTTTGTATTTGTCGCTAGGGTGAGTAAACGCAGATCGTGTTTAATTCAGAACATTCTCTATCATGAGTAGCAAAAATCAGATTGAAGAAAGCGATTTTCCTTCGAAGATTTTTTACCAAGAATACAATTTAGAGTAGTTTCTTCTTCAAATGAACTTTTCTGCTAGAAAACGTAAATCCATGTAGTTGTTTTGCAGATAATTCTGCTTCTAAATAGATTTGAAAAATCCTTCCGCTCGCGGTCATAGTGAAAAATATTTTTCTTACATTTTCTAATTTTTCGTAATGCTCAAATTTGTTTTAAGCAGTATCAGCACATATATGTGTTGCAAAAATATATTTGTGGTCATATCTGTACTTCAAAAAATCTGATTCTGTTTTGGAAAATTAGCACTAACTATGTTTAAAATTTTGTGCATATTTCCTGCTCAAACTAATATAAAGTTTCCCTGCTTGGGGTCGCAGATTTATGTAACAGTTTCTAGGTATGATTACTTTAACAAGCTCGATTTAAAAACAATAGTGCTTATAGTGAGTTAAGGCAAAGAATAAAGTTAAAGAATGAACCGCGTGCATGGTGGAAAAGGAGCCAATGATTCTGCAACATGAAAAAGGCGAACTCCACGGCAGTGCTTTCACTTCAGAGGCCATACAGAAAATCGGGTTTGAAGTTCTTAAACTCCCCACCATACAGCCCAGATTTGGCGCCGTTCAACTTCTTGTTGTTTTCTGCACTCAAGGAGACATCTGAAAGGAATTCACCTGTGACGAAGATGTTCAAGCCGCTACGAGGAAATGGTTCCTAAAACAGCCTGAAAATTTTAACAGACGCGAGTTTAAAAATCTTCTTGAACGTTAGCGTATCTGTATCGAGCGTGAGCCGACTATGTAGAAAAATAAAATATGTGAATTAAAGTAGAAATTCTAAGCTTTGTTATTGTTTTGTTTTAGTGTATTACTTTGCTACTGGGCGTGTATATTAATATGTAGGAATTACATTCTCTACAGCATATCTGTACTTCAAGGTATCCTATCCATTTGGAAAAAAAGTGCTTTATTTGCAGGATACCATCAAAAACAATTCGTGACACTTTTTCAAAAAACGCGCAGTTTCTTCTTTATAAGGCGTTTCTTTATCTGTGCTTCTAATTGTTGGATTTAAAAGAATTGCATCTGCTTTAGATATCAATCAGCGAGGAACATTTTGTGTAAAATTTGTGATATTTTTCTTAAAGCACATTTCTGCAGGTTTTATGAGTAAAGTAGCTTATCGAGTGGGAGTCGGCGCGTGAGAAAATAAATGAGTTTCTTTCTTCGTCTCTTGACGCGCGTCGCCTACTGCGCACGACTCCTTGCGAGTCGCGGCGCGCTCCCCGCCCTCACTTTCTAAAAGCCCATTTCTGCAGGTTTTATGAGTAAAATAGCTAATCTACTTGCAAATACAGAAGAAGTTCACACATTTTTCGAATTATTTTCCTACATATTATTAATGTGTAAAATAAATATTTTTTCTTAAATGTTCTCTTTCTTAAATGGAAATCTAGACGTAGGGGTGGATATGAACCTACATCTAGATTTCCAAAATAGCAGGGCATTTCTTAAAATTGGTAGTGGTATTTTATTTCACCCTTCTTCCACTGCTTTCCATAGTCGAAACATTGTTTTTAGGGCTGCGTTTAGAATGCGCTCATTTTGAAAGTCCGAAGGCACAATAGTCCATTGGTGGTGACATATTAGAAGACTTTGAAAAAATATGAGCAAAAGGAGCAGACTTGATATACCCGTCTCTTTTTTATCTTTTCAAGAAATAGACTGGTAGCCTTATCCTGATGTAATTCTACTATTTCAAGGCTATATGGATGAAGGATGAGCATTTCCTCTTTAAATATAGGAGATAAACTTTAGTTTGGTAATATGTAGAACTGATTTTAACATACTTTTCTTAACTTTAATTTTCTATTGTACGAGAAACCAGCAATGATCATGAATCCCTTACTGAAACTTTCTTTGGATTCTTGGAATTAAGTTTGCAAGTCTTTTTCTGCTCTATTGAGATAGCAAATCGACTGTTTTTTTTTGCTACAGTCGTTTAGGTAGATACATGCTTCATCAAAAGCAACAACTGATTTCCATCTGTTTCCAGCCAAGTGATTTTCATAAAGAAGTCTACGCCGTGTTCTGCCCTCAGCCACGTGCCTAGGTAAAAGGCGGTGCACATTATGTCCCTTTTTTTCAGATTCAAACCTCTGTTTATTATCTTGCCTACTGTTGATACAGATCTTTAATACCTGAATGATTGCTCTTTGGGTCAGTGGATTTTCTTTTAAGACCAGATACCTTAGTTTTGAAATAATCGTAAAAGTACGTACCTCCTTTGGATATTCATTTGTTCTTTTTTAGTTTTAAAAGCAATCCTTCCCGATCCCCCCCCTGTTATGAATAATATTGTTTATTTTACATTTAAAAATTCTGATTCCATTATTTTCGCACGGGTTTTTAATTACAGCACACGAATATTTTGCTTCGTAAAGAGCAAAATGTAACCTATCCAGTTTGTTTACATGCGCCATTTTCTTAGCAGACGATATTTAACTGCAGCAGATGTTTATTTTGTGTTCATCTAATGCGCTGTTGCTAGTTTCATTTCTTTGAACTTCTTTTATTTTCCGTAATTTCTTGTCAAAGACATTCTAAAAATATGAGAACATCTTCTGTATTTACCGATGCTGGAAATCCGATTGGAAAAAAAATTAGTTTGTAACAGTGTTCCTTCTTCAAGAAGAAACCTGTGCACATTGTGCATTTGATATACACTGAAGAGCAATTGAATTATAGACAGCTGGCGTTATGCAAATGTGGCGCTGTGGGCGGCCCTGCAAACGGAAACATAAGGTATGCAGCCATCCAACAATATAAGGAGTTATGCGACGGGAATCAGTAAGAGTCGGACGCAGTATGGGTAAGACGAAGGATCTAAGCGCATTTGATCGTGGGCAAATTGTCGGGGACCGACGAATGGGCCACCCCATCTCGGAAGTCGTGCAGGCGCTAGAATTTTCACGAGCCACTGTGTCAAGGCTGCACCGTGAGTACATCGAATCCGGTAAAACCATACCTGCTAGGGCCAACTGCCGTGGACAACAGCGTGTGGATGAGGGGGTCATCGTCGGCTAGCTCGCAGTGTAACAGCAAATAGACGATCCACAGTGCAAGAAATCACTCTACAATTTAACGCTGGTGCACAAAAAACGTGTAAGCAGCCACACCATCCAGAACCATCTCCTTGCTATCGGGTACAGAAGCCATGGCCCAACGAGGCTACCGTTGCTGACCGCACATCACAGGTGCAAAGGTTAGCATGGGCGCGGGAACATCGCCACTGGAACCTAGACATGTGGAAAAATGTTGCCGGGACTGATGAGTTGAGATTCACGTTGGTACATGCGGATGGCAGAATACGAGTACGGTGCAAACCACATGAAGCGATGGATCCTTCATGCCAGCAGGGTACTCTTCAAGCTGGTGGAGATGGCATTCTCGTCTGGGGACTGTTTACGTGGACTGAAATGGGACCCCTGATACGTGTGACATCGTACCTCACAGGTCAACGTTACCGGGATATCTGGACGACCATTTGCTTCTGTTTGTGCGTCTTCAACATCCCACTGGAGACCTCATCCTGCAACAAGACAATGCATCGTCCCATCGCTCTCGAATTATATCCGAATGGTTATATGAACACTTCACCGACGTGACCTCACTTCCTTGGCTAGCTAGGTCACCTGACCTTAATCCCATCGCGCACATATGGGATGCCATCGAGAGAGATGTTCGAGGCTCTGACTTCCCTCCATCAAATCTTCTTGAACTGTGGGAGCTTGTTCAGGGGTCGTAGATCCGTATGGCTTGCCAACGCTTCCAGTGTCTTGTCGAGTCCATGCCGAAATGAATCGCCGCCGTCATCAGGGCGAAAGGTGTGGTGCTACACGTTACTAAACAGTTATCTCTAATTCAATTGTTCTTCAGTGTAATGAGTAGGAGTCCGAATGCGCTTCCTTTGTTTGCCGATTTCGCTCATTTCTAAGGAGCTGCTGTAGGAAATTCTCTTTACGAAAGTTTGCAGAAGACGTGGGCATTACATCAGAGAACTTGGTGTCATGTTTCTTATGTAAT
Source organism: Macrothele yani (assembly GCA_039090855.1). NCBI lineage: Eukaryota > Metazoa > Arthropoda > Arachnida > Araneae > Macrothelidae > Macrothele > Macrothele yani. Next base: position 18,709,385 of record CM077025.1, read on the forward strand.
CACGTTTTCAGAAGTAATGTGGAACATAATGAATATGGAGATTAATGGGTACTGAAGAGCAGGTTGCGTAACGAAAAAGAAAACTATGATGGTCACTATAATTTTTCTAACTAAACCATGGGAAAAGCTTTTATAACCCTTTAACCGGCTGGAACGAATTAACTCGGGTTTAGCAAAATGGATTGAAATCAGCTCGAACGAATACATTCGCTGCCCAAGAAATAAGCCAAACGCGGCTGGAACAACTGAAGCAGCCCATCAGAAAGTGTTGCTTTTCCCTTAGCTGTGTTATTCAAAGTGGTTATTTAGGGGGATGAATGCCAGTAATTCTTCATGATCCGTTGCCAGCTGAAAGTACTATAACAATGGCGATGAACCTAAAAAAGGGGAGATATGCTTTAGTCAGTCGTTTTTCCCAGTGGCATGATGTACGTGTCTGAGGGACTAGCCGTTCCCCATCGTGTCTTGATTCATGGAACAGATAATAAGGGACTTAAAAGCGCGCGCTTATCACCAGCAACAGGTTTACAGTCGATGTTTCTGGGGTTAAATGGCGGGGGAAAGTTGCTTTGCCATAGTTTTTCTAATACCCGGTCGCTATGTGAACATTTATGTTCAGAGAGCGCAAAACGTTTTAGCCAACCTTTATTTCCGTTACATCAGCCGCTTAAAATGTTAAAATCTGTCTTATAGCTGGCGAGCTCTGGGGTCTGCAGACGGAATGACATATTAACATGAATTTTTAGGAACGTTGCTTTCAGAGGACGTTCTAATTATCGTGGTAATTAACCGAATTATTGGAACTGCGTTTTGGTGTTCTCCAAGAAAAACAATGAAAGCAGGGTTATGGAATTTCGAATTGTGATCTAAATCATCATGAAGAACGATTCTTCCTCACGGCGTTTAATAACAATCGCAAGCTTTCCCTGGTAGAGAATATTCTGCGATACATCTTATCTAACGCAGCGATGCTTCTTTGCCTGCTTTCTCCATTCATATAAACAGTATCTCACGTGACTCTTCCTTCAGCGGAACTGCAATCATAAGCATGCATGTTCCAGCAGCATGCTTAATACAATTTTCCTGTCTTATTTTCTTGTTTCGCAATATCTGCGCAACGCAGTGTGATTTGTGAAAAGTAGGAGACATAAGAGGATTTACTCTTAATATAACTTAGACATTTGTTTTTCGAGATCGGTAGAGTTGGTGTAAGACCTACTCCTCTCACTAAATCATAATAATAAATCTTGTGCTTTATATTTATTCGTTTCACGTTCTTTATTTAAAAAAAAGGTAATCTGAAGTCACGATGCAACGCCTATATTTGATTTTACTTTATTTTATTTGGGTTTCACATCTGCAGTATCACATTTTATTTTCTAATAGAAAACTTTCTAGATATTTTGGTGCAATGTCGAACTAAAATGACAAGGCAGAGAGAATTTCGCTGCCTCTTGATTTTTAGTGCTACATTATAAATTGACTGCATTTCATATTTGGGCGATGCAAGTTTTCGTACAGATTTTTACACTAAAAAAATTCTGAAATTCACGAGGCACTTTTCCACGATTCCTTCTGTGAATAAAACGAAGCATATTTCTGGTACACACTTTTCCATGAAATGACGGAAAGAAACCTGAATTTCATCGATGTTTCGTACGCCAGGAAAATTCTGTATTTTCAGAATTTTCAGAAAATATATTTTTTTGAAAATTCAGAATTTTCTGATACCTTTCCAAAATTTATTTATTATATTGATCGTAAATTGCCGTTCGTCAGATGTATTAATTGACTCAAGTTTCAAGGACGTGTCTACTGGTATGCCGTACCGTATCCGTATAAGTACTGCCGAAAGTTCGCCCAGTGTCCGTGGTGGGAAGAATATACACCGCAGCTGACACTCCATATGACCCCAAATGCACTACCTGATCCAAGGTATCCGGATACTTGCCTGTCCCTAATTCTGTGTAGTAGGAAAGGAATTAATATCAAGTTTGTGATGTAGCGGGCACTGTTAGGCATTACGCCTGTCAGGCCCAGTCTTTGCTGTTCGTTTTTAAGAAGAATGCCTTTATTGAAAGTACTTTTGGAAACTTTTATTAACCACTTGAAGCATATCTATATGCAAAATATTTACATTCCGAAGTTTACGGTTATCACCGGTTGAACATAAAAAGCAATGTCTCCGTCTCCCCCTTCGCTCTCACATATCCTCGACCCCTCCTTCGTCGGGATCTCAGTTCTTTGACAGTTCGTTAACGAATGCCATGTAGGTTCCGCCTTTATGCATGTGGAAGTCCAACCAACCATTACCGTGTAAGTGAAAACAACACTCTTCTAAAGTACCCAATATAGCTCTTTTTTAGAACAAAATAACGGGCACTGTTTCAGGAGCATAAACTGTCCTTTCGCATACAACTACGGTTACTTAAACACACACAAAATTACATATTCATCACTGTAATGCAAATTATAATACATACAAACTAAAAGAAATATCAACTGAGGCATCCCATCCATTGAGATCCTCACAAAGCTGTTCCACCCTTTGCTGCTATTCCAGCCTCCACTTTGCTGGGAAGGTTTCCCGCAAGATTTTCGGTATGTTGCTGCGGGAATTGCTTTCCATTTTGCCACAGCAGCATTAGTCAGGTCGGTCACCGATGTTGGACTGCCCGGCCTGGCCTGCAGTCGGCCTTCCAACTCATTTAAAAGATGTTCTGTGGGGTTGAGATCGGGGATATGTGCAGGTCAGTAAAATTCTTCCATACCAATCTCATCAAACCATTCTTGCATGTATCTCGCTTTCTGGACGGAGGCATTGTGCTGTTGGTCAAGAAAGATGTCCACACCGAAATGATGCCATAACACAGGGATCACATAATTGTCGAGAATGTCATTATATACCGCAGCGTTAGGTATACAGGGCACTGGAACTATTATATAAAAAGAGCACCACAGCATGATGCCTTCTTCACAACAGTTCACAAATGGCATAACAGAGTTTGGCAGGTACCGTTTACCTGGCATCTCCCAGATGAAGCGTGATTCATCATTCTAGAGTACACTGGCGTCGAGTTATGCTGTTGATAAAGAAACGGGCTTTCACAGACTTTTGCCATAATGTTGGAAATACAGAATTGTCGAGAATGTCATGCCATTATATGCCGGAGCATTAAGATTCCCGGGCACTGGAGCTAGAAATAGAGCACTACAGCATGCTACCTTCTCCACAACACTTTTCAGTTGGCACAACACAGTTTGGCAGGTACCGTTTACGTGGCATCCCCCAGATGTTGAAGCGTGATTCATCATTTCAGACTACACTGGCGTCAAGGTTTTAGACTCCAACCAGTCCATTGGTGGTTGGAATATGAATGCTTATGTAAAGAACACATTTTTAGTCACTCATATTTTACCAGAGATAGACAAAATGCAGATTATTATACTGTCATCAACAGTGCAAAGAACAATTTTCAAATGATTGATATATGCTCAAAATATAACTGCTTATAGGAACTCCAATGTTATGAAACAATGTTTAGGTGATTTACTTTTGCCGAGAGGTATTCAAATTGTGTGAAGGACAATAATTAAGTAGTCCAGTGGCCACTAATAGAGTGAAAATTATATTTATATGGTTCATAATTTCTTGTAGTCTAAATATAAGTGCTCGTATGGACACTAGGTTTACGAAGAACAGATATTTGAGTGGCTCATATTTTCCCAACGCTATTTGAATAATTTATTGTTTTAATGCGCCACTGACTGTTAAAATAAAAATTTATGTGGTTCAATTGCGACTGATAGTTTTAAAAACGATATTTAGGGGATTTCAATTACTTTTTTTTTTTTTGATTGGAGGTTTAACGGCCACCGTGAGCAACTCAATGGGCTATAAGCAGTCGCCCGTCCCTAATTTAGGGTCACTGGTTCCAGGGAAGGGAGAGAGCCAGTGCCGTAAGACAAACACAACATCCATGCCTGACCGGGATTCGAACCCGGACCCCTTACGGACGAATGATCAGAGGCCAGCCCCTTAGACCACTGCGCCACCGGGGCGGCGATTTCAATTACAACTGATAGTGTGAAAAGCCATATTTAAATGGTTGAATAATCACTAATAAGCCGCCCCGGTGGCGCAGTGGTCTAAGCGATGGTCTCTGATCATTCGTCCGAACGGGGTTCGGGTTCGAATCCCGGTGAGGCATGGATGTTGTGTTTGTCTTACGGCACTGGCTCTCTCCCTTCCCTGGAACCAGTGACCCTAAATTAGGGACGGGCGACTGCTTATAGCCCATTGAGTTGCTCATGGTGGTCGTTAAACCTCCAATAAAAAAAATCACTAATAATGTTAAAAATAATATTTAAGTGATTTCAATTGGAACTGATAGTGTGAAAAGCAATATTAAAGTGGTTTAATTGCCACCAATAATGTGAGAAACAACACTTAAGTGATTCAGTTGCCACACATTGTATTAAAAACAATATGTAAATTATTTCAATTGCCATTAAATTGAAAAAAAAGCAAAATATTAAAAAAATAAATTTGAAGAACAATGCGTAAGTGAAAATAAAGAAAGAAATATTCCTCAGAAATAAGTGGGAAATTCAAAAGATTATTCAAAGCAATCAGAATTGTGCACTGAATTGCCTGTAGTTTAATGGTTTCCATGTAACATCTCCTCAAAAATACATGGGAATTCACTAGATTATTTAAAGCAATCAGAATTGTGTACTGAATTACCTGTAAATTAGAGGTCTCCATGTAACATCTCAGCAATACATGAGAAATTCACTAGATTATTCAAAGCAATCAGAATTGTGTACTGAATTGCCTGCTCTTTACTGGTCCCTATGCAAAGTCTCTTCATAAATACTTGGGAAATTCTCTAGATTATTAAAAGTAATCAGAATTGTGTACTGAATTGCCTGTTTTTTACTGGTCTCCATGTAACATCTCCTCAGGAATATATGGGAAATTCAAAAGATAATTCAAAGCAATCAGATTTGTGTACTGAATTGCCTGTAGTTTAGAGGTCTCAAATAACATCTCCGCAGATATACATGTGAAATTTTCTAGATTATTCAAAGCAATCAGAATTGTGTACTGAATTGCCTGTAGTTTAGAGGTCTCCATGTAACATCTCCTCAGAAATATATGAGAAATTTACTAGATTATTCAAACAATCAGAATTGTGTACTGAATTGCCTGTTCTTTACTGGTGTCTATGCAACGTCTTTTTATAAATACTTGGGAAATTCTCTAGATCATTCAAAGCAATCAGAATTGTGTACTGAATTGCCTGTTTTTTTCTGGTCTCCATGTAACATCTCCTCAGAAATATATGGGAAATTCAAAAGATAATTCAAAGCAATCAGAATTGTGTACTGAATTGCATGTAGTTTAGAGGTCTCCATGTAACGTCTCTTCATAAATACTTGGTAAATTCTCTAGATTAATCAAAGCAATCAGAATTGTCTTCTGAATTGCCTGTAGTTTACTGGTCTCTATACAACGTCTTCTCAGAAATACATGGGAAATTCTCTAGATTATTCAAAGCAATATGAATTGTGTACTGACTTGCCTGTAGTTTACTGTTCTCCATGTAACATCTCCTTAAAAAACTTAAATTACATCAGCTGGAGCGGGAATCGAACCCGCATACTTTTGTTTAACATAATTCAGCTTCAAAATGTAGGTAGTTTTCAAATTTTCTGAGGAGATGTTACGTGAAGACCAGTAAACTATAAGCAATTCAGTACACAATTCTGATTGCTTTGAATAATCTAAGGCTTTAGTGGTTTAACTGCCGGTAAAATGTACAAAATGGAATATTTACTCATAAATGATTTCAATTGCCACAAATAGTGTGATTTGGTTATATTTAAAAGATTCATATTAGCTCAACGTAATTCTAAACGTAAGGGTTTATATCTACACTAATAATTAAGTATATAAATGGAGCCGAGACATGTACCTTAACTAAAAAAGACATACAAAGACTGCAGACAACTCAAAGAAGCATGAAGAGATCGATGCTTGGTGTAACCAGGAAAAATAAGAAGAGGAACATGCGGATAAGGAAAATGACAGGAGTGGACGACATCATGACCAGAGTGAAATCACTGAAATGGCAATGAGCTGGACAATGGACATGTTGCCAGAAAAACGGACCACCGACGGACAACCGAAATTTTAGACTGGATTCCGAGGGACCGGAAAAGACCCAGAAGAAGGCCCCATGGGTGATGGATGGATGAAATTCGAAAGTATGCTTGAGTGACATGGAGGAGACAGACCCAAGACATACAATTGTGGAAGGAATTTGGGGAGACCTTCATCCAGCAGTGGATTGATAATGGTTGATGATGATAACAATGTTTAAATGTTTCATATTCATAGATAATTAAGTATATAACAATATTTAAATGTCTCGTATTTATAGATACCAACCAGTACGGATTTTCTGTAGTAATAAGAATTTTTATGTGGAATTACAGAAATACGTACATGACAACGAAATTACGAAATATTTCGGCCATCGCCATCTGATTTTTCTGCTTCTTAAATTAACAGGCAAACTTTTCCGCAGAATCGGAAAATTCCGCTTTTTCGCCATCAATTTGGTTGTCCTCGAAATCGATGCTATACTGAATAAAATTTGGGAGGATTAGTTGGCAGCGGGAAGGGGGACCGTTTTCAGTAGAGGGACGGAATTCTGTCTTTCAAAAGTTTCGAAAATGTAAGTTACAAGGGGTGATGATTTCTCCCATAATTGTAAGGGTTTTTTTTTTCGCAATATAGACTGTGTCCAGTATTGTTGTTAAATATATAATATTTTTTTCTGCATAAATGTTTGTATTTCAGCTTGAAAATATAGGCAATAATTTCCAAAACCAGAAGTTAGACTATGCGAAATTGTTCCCGTAATTTGTAAATTCTGTTTCTCTGGCGAATTAATGTTTTAATGCATTATTTTCTCTTTTTCTGTAATAATTGTTGTGGCAGACTGGAATTTCTTGGCATCCTAGATACCCCGATTTGCCGCTGTTTGCTTGATTGGTGAACATTACATATAAAAAAAAAAGAAACTGGTTTATCCCTGAAAACAACTTCCAAAGTTTGACATTTGTGCACATTTCCCCCAAAATGTTCAAAATGCAAGTTCCTACAACGACATTACTGCTATTACGAAGAACAAATTTTAAGTAGCCCACAAATCTGAAGAAATGGAATTAATAACGAGGAACTGTACAACAAATATACCTAGAATAGTAAAACTATTCTAGTAATTAGAATTTTCTGGCGTAAAATACAGTGTAGAATTCAAAAGTACGTGATCGCATACCCACGGTGTTTATTGGATTACGTTACGACATTATCCCCCTGACAGGTTATTGGTTTCGTCCATCTACGTCACGTGCTCGCTGCGGTACATCCGGGTATCGTGAGCAACTTACGCAGTGTTCCGCGATTAATGAAAAATCCCTGTTTTTTGAGCAGCGCGTTAACATTAAGTTTCGCGTTCGCTTGGGCAAAAGTCCAACAGAAACTTACGAGATGTCGAAGCAAGTTTATGGCGATAACACCCTGTCGCGGTCTCAAACATTCAATTGCCATCGACACTTCAGAGAAGGCAGCCAAACAGAAGATCTAAGACAACGAACGAAGCGGGTGGCCAGCGGCAACTCGTACGAGTGAGAACATTTCGAAGGTTGTGGACATCGTACGCACCAACATACGATCGAACAAATGGCACAGGGTGCTGGGATATCGCAGAATACGTGCCAACGTATACTAAAAGATGGTCTGAAATGCACCGGGTGGGTCGTCACATCGTCCTACGCATATTAACTGAAAATCAGTAGAGCATACGGATGGAAATGGTGGGCGATCTCGTAACAATCGCCGACCAAGGCCCACAATTTCTTAGAAGAATCATAACGGGCATGAAAAATTGGGCTTGCTCTTCGACCCGCAGACTAAGCGGGCATCAGCTTCCGTGGAAATCTCCATCGTCTCCACCCAAGCAGAAATTCCGCTGAGATTGCAGCGAAGGCAAGATCATGCTTAGGTCTTTTTCGAACTCCAGGGTATTGTTCATCTTGAATTTGTCCCTGAAGAACGTATTGTCAACAAGGAGCTCTATCTAGATATCAAGAGACATCTCCGTGAGTTAATCCTCAAGAAGAGACCTCAGCTGTGGGGGCGATCAGTCGTGGGTGCACTTGCACGACAATGCACCGGTACG